>JAUMIR010000003.1:369077421-370381588 GCA_030847615.1 Gambelia wislizenii
GGGGGACTTCTTTTTATGCCATGGTTGCTTATGCACTTCTCTTTCACATACAGAGAGAGAGAGAGCGCTCACCCTGATCCCATGATTTGAAAACCCTGGCGTATCACCAAGTTTGGCTCTGTTCTTGCAAACCAATGTGTAAAGAAATATTTCAGATAAATCTGTCAAAGTGCTGTGGTATTCAGACCTCAGTGCTTTCAAGCAAGGTTTTGTTTTCAGTCTTCAAAACCATGCAACACTCTACAGCACCTTACCAAAAAGAAAGCCATTAATCTTGCTCCTGAGCTAATGTTGCACTTTATTCATTTCATTTATGAAATTAGAGCTATAATGGAGAAATAAAGTAGGATGGTGTGGGGGGGGGGTTGTTCGCGGCTGGGAGTGGGGTAGGGTTGGGAGCTGGAAATGGTTGCCTGCCATTTTGAAATGTGTAGCTAATTATATACATTATATGTATACACAGACGCTAATGCTTTCTTGGTGTGTCTAACCACCTGACAATAAATTTGATTGAGTTGGAGGCACATACTCTATACGTAGTTGCAAGACTTTTGGGGAGGAAATGGAAGTTGGTCAAAGTACTCTTTCCCCGGTTGAAAAGAATTGGATGCCACATCCTCTCTCTCTCTCTGGCTTTTCTTCGCAAATGAAGATTCAGGAAGGACTCATCCCACACTTTTTGCAAGCACGCTGATGACTAAAAAGGCCAATCCGAGATAAACAAGTCCGGTTGCAGAAAGCACAACAGAAGGTCTCCTTGGGTGATGTTTTTGGGTTGTGATTCTTTCTGCGTTGTCGTTTCTCTTCAAGACTTGTTCGGCGTGAGTTCTCAAATAAGGCTGCAGCATTGTGGATAGTGCGTCTCCATGCCTCCCGATGTGAGGCCAGGGCGGACCATTGTTGGTGATCAATTTGGCCGAGCCTGAGATGTTGTTTCAGAGGGTCCTTGTATCGCTTTTATGGATCACCCCTCTTATGCTGACCCACGGCAAGTTCACCATAGAGTACTATTTTGGGGAGGCGACGGTCCTCCATCCTAGAAACGTGCCCTGCCCAGCGCAGTTGTGTTCTCAATATCATGGCCTCAATTCTGGTGATCCCTGCTTGCTCAAGGACAGCAACATTCATCACATAGTCAGTCCGGTGTATATTTAGGATTGTGCGTATACAGCACTGATGAAAGCGTTCGAGGAGTCGTAAGTGGTGGCGATAGGTGACCCATGTTTCAGACCACCAATGTCTGTTTTAACCATATGTCAGTTGGAAGAGAAGGAGACTGGGTCCAAAGCAGAAGAGGGTTCCTCGTTGCTTTTAATCAATGGCAAGGCTGCAGCCTTTAGCCTGAAACTCTCAGCATCCTAATCCCATACTGAATTCATTGGTACTTACTTCTAAGTAAATATGCTAAGTACTCTGCTGTTTATTGGTGACTTGGTTGGATCAGAAGTGGTTGAATAGTGTGGCCTTCAGATGTTGTTGCACATCTGAGCATCCTTCACTAATGGCTTGGCTGCTACCACATCTGGACAACATCTGGAATACCACATTTGGCCTACCCCTGGGTTAGATGGATGTCTTAGGAATCTTTTGAGTAACTAAAAAGATGCTCTTCTGTCATTGCTCTTGTGATACATTGGGGAGGGAGGAGAGTGTGCACTACAGTTCCCCATTCCCTTCCAGCAGCCTTTCTTTCTCACTTGTGATGGCCACCATTGTTACACATCAGAACATAGTCAACATTCCTATCACAAACCATCTCCTTATCTTTCTTAAAGACCTAGGCTGTCATCCTCTTAGCAAATTACAATAGTGTAGGTTGGATTTACACCATCACAACTTACTTTTATGGTTGTTTCATAGGCCAAAATTCTGTTCTGTATCTTCTTGTAGCTGGATATGCTGCAAGGACATCATCTGCAGAGACCCCCAAGGGCTCTGCCTTTCACAGCATGTCTAGCTATATGAAAATAGCTGGATGCATCCTCACTCATCCACCCCATCTGCTCTCCATCAACATGGAAACGGTTATGTTGGGGAGGGCTGTGCTGCTTATTAGGGGAGTTTGGGGTTAGCATTGAGAGACAGAGCAACAGAAACAGAGCTACCCAACACACATAGTTTCTGGACACAGGGTCTTGACCTAAGTGTCCATCTAGGAGGACTCTGATTCCTATCCCACCCTCGTGATGTGAGGATTTATTTATTTATTTATTTATTTATTTATCTATCTATTCAGTTATATCTTACTCCTCAGCCAGAAAGACTCCCAGGGCAGCTAGCAAATTATTAATTGGACAGTTCTTTGCCTTAAGGCTTACAGTCTAAATAAGACACAAAATATAAGGAAAGGGGAATGGCAGTGAGGGATGGGATTAAGTCTGACCAATACCACCTATTCTTCTCTCCCTCCAAGGCCACAGCACTGGCAGTTGGGATGGAGGGAGGGTCTTTCATCTGCTTCTGGGCCTAGGCATGATGGAACTGTGCCTGCCTCTTCTTCTCTCCCTCCATGGCCAAGGCAGGAGCAGTTGGGATGGACAGAGGGTCTTTCATCTGCTTCTGGATCTAGGCATGATAGAGCTGTGCCTGCCTCTTCTGAGGCCACAGCATTCATAAATACATCACTTAAGAGATTGGTCTCTCCTAATGTTTTTTTCCCCTTTCTTTTAACTGCTTCCCAAGTATAATGATGTCCTGCTCTAAGGATTTTGTTCTTCACTGCAACTAAGAAGTTGTCATTACAGGACCCTCTGTAGCATCCCCTGAAGATCTCATCTAGATATCTCTCTGCTTTGTTCAGCTTCTGCTTCTCACCCACCTTAAATTCAAAGGAGAAACCCAAAAGCTGGGAGCCTTTTGTGCCAAGCACACATTGACCCCCACAGTTTCTACTCAATTAATTTGTAATTCCCATTTTTAGTGTGAAGCAACTGTACTTCAGCCTTATTTATTTTATTTATCTCTTGCCTCTCTCCCAGTACAGGACCCAAAGTGAGTTAAAAACAAATTATAACAAAGTACAGGTATACCACAGTTAATGAAGTAGATGCATTCTTGGGCATTGCTTCTTTAACAGAAAATTTGATATCAGAGGCAGAAATGACATGGAAAGAATAGGGACAGGTTCATAGACCAAAAAAGAACAGGTTTCAGCAAACCTTTTATCCAAAACCAACAACCAGATAAGGTAAGCCTTGCATAAGTAAGCAAAAACATTTCAAATCTTTTAGAGACAACTTGAATGCTTGTTCTAGGATGCCTCTGGGGATAAATTTTTCCTCCACCTGCCTCCATTTTTCTTATGATTTCCATTTTGGCATCCAGCCTTATGGCTCTATGTTTTTTAACATATTGGAGGTAGCTAGTAAAGCAGTCTTATCTATTCTTCCCCTTTCTCCCTGGTTTGCTGCCCATGCACACTCAGTAAGGGATGCTGGAGGAAGCTGCATTCTACCATGCCTGTTGCAGGTAGACACACATGGCTACAGTAGGTTCAGCTAGAGTGTATTGCACTGTTTGCTTTACAAATGTTGCTGTGCTTCTTCATCCCTAGTCTGTGATCCCATCTATACAAGGGAGAAAATATGATCTCCGAAGAAACAGCAATTCGTCTTAAATGGTCAATAGAGCTCCCCCCCTTAAACTTTGCATGTCCCCTAGCCAAGATGGCAGCTGTGAGTGAATTATGTTTTTAAATCTGCCACCACTGATTTTTTTTAAAAAAAAAACAAACAACAAGTTACCATGGTGGGCACATGTGATATTTCATATTTACAAAAAGAAAAAAAAGAGAGAGTAAAAGATGGCCATTTTAGCACCTTACTAGACCCTCACTTAGGTGAAAATCCAACATGGCAGCAGCAGGCGCTTTCCCTGTTTGCTAGCTCCACCCCCGTGCTTGTCCAGCCAATCAGTTTACACTGCCTGGCCGCAGCAACACGAACGCAACTGTCCTGACAATTGCACATTTACACACTCTATGGAGCTTTTAAAAAACTCAAAGAAAAACTCCGAAGGCTTCCCTTCAGAGCTTTATGGTGGATTTGGCTGCCCCCCTTCTGAATGAGACATATTGATGTGAACAGATCACCTGTTTGAATTCCATTAGATTATTTTCACTGTTTGGACAGGACCTGTGTTTCTCCATCCCTAGTTCACTGTTCCCCCAGTGCTGATGCTGCTAAAAATCCTCTAGCTAGACAGAGAATAATGAGGAAATGGGGGTGCTAGGTGGGTGTTAAAAGTCTTTGTAAAAAGGAGCTTCAGTGTCAGAAGCTTTGTTAACTGAGGTTTGCCTATACAGCTAAAGCTTATTTGATACAAAAAGTTGAAAATCCATTAAATAAATAATTCTGTTGAAAACACTAAGTTAAAACAGCTTAAAACATTGTAAAGCCCTGTTTAAAAAAGATAAAAGCACAACACACCCCATTAAAAGAGCCTTCTGTCACAGTAATTTAAGAGCCAAAGGCCTACATAAATAAAAAGCGTATTTGCCTGCTGGCAGAAAGAGAGCAGAAAAGGAGCCAACCAAACCTTCCATGTGAGGGAGTTGCACAGCTTGGGAGCCACCACCGAGAAGGCTGTCTCCTGTGTACTCACCAAGTACAGCTGTGACCATGGTGTAAAGGAGAGAAGGCCCTCCCCTGAAGATTTTAAAAGTTGGGGAGGCTGATAGTGGGAGATATTTTCCACCCTGTGTTGATGAACACTCATCGTAGTGGCTCCAACCCTCCAAATCAAATTTTTGACCTTAGATACCTGCAAGGAAGAGGATAAAATGAGGCTGCAAATAGAGAGGCAGCAAGAGTGGCCAAAAAGGGGGGGGGAAATTGTTAATCCTAAAGAACTAGCAAAACCACTTTTGCAAGCCAATTATTAGCCCTTTAAGAACAGGAAACCTGGAACAAAAAATCCATGCTTGTAGCCAAATCTCTATGCCTTCAGAAGGCCTGGCTGTTCAGTGGCAGCTAGGTTGTTTTTCTCTTAATTGCCCAGGGTGAATGAAATGCCCCCAGACTGTTTTATATTATGGGTTTTTTTTTTAAGTCTTCTTTGTTAGATCAAAGAATGGCAGGCTGCCTTTGTCTTCCATTTCTGGAACTACATTGGTGGCAATTCTTTCAGAGAATAGGTAGGTCATTGCAAGGCGGTGTGATCAGAAACTCCTGCTAATAATATGGTACCTGTTGGTACGGTACATTTTAAGATCACTTTTGGTTTCTATCTTTCATCTCTATATTTGAGGAGGAGGAGAGGATAGAGTAAATCAAAGGGGAACAGAGACATACCTAAAAGGAATGCAAAGAAGAGATTAGAAAATCATCTCCTTGAGATGTGAGGTGCCAAGCATTTCCACTTTCCATGGCTCCATGCTTTTCTTTTTGTCTCCGCTCCCTCCAATATACCTTCTATAAAAATGCCTGCTTTATCTTCTTTACATGACCGTTAAAAGCCAGGAGCTGGAAAGGGCAGATCATACTCCATAAAGTTTTCTTCAGGTTCAAGTGAACATACTCACAGTAAACCTTTGCATTTATGATGCACCGAGGAGAGATCAGCGCTCACTGTAACTTCCAACTTGCATAATTCTCATTCGGTTATGTGTGTAGCATGCATGGTTTGAAATGAACGTAGCTCAATTCATTTAGGCTTCCTTAATTATTAACATCTTTCTTGTTGGAAATCTCCAAGTCAGCCGATCTGACCTGACTTGGAAAGATGCATGGGTTTCGTTCTGCTCTAATCTAAGCCAGAAAACAATCAACATGTTAAGGCTGTATCTATACCAAGGATTTTAATGGGTAAAAAAAAACAATTCCCTCTCCAGAAGAACTGTGGGAACTGATGCAGGAGGGATTATTGTTTCCAAAACATTGTCAGCACCCTCTTGGTGGTGGTGGTGGTGATGTGTGCCTTCAAGTTGTTTCCAATTTATGGTGACAAGGCAGCCCTATTTTAGGGCTGTCTTCCCAAGATTTGTTCCAAGTGGGTTTGCTGTTGCCCTCATTTAGGCCTGAGAGACTGACTTGCCCAAGGTCACTCAGTGGAGTGGGGATTTGAACCCTGGACTCCCAGAGTCCTAGTCAACCACTACACCACACTGGCTCACAAATTATACTGGCAGAAGCGGGATTCAGACCCATGCTCCCAAAGAGACTGGGGCCTTGATCCAACACCTTAGGGCCACTCAGCCATGCTACCAAGATCTACAATCCCCACAATTCTTTGGGGCAAGCTTCTTTCCCCCCAGAGACTCTGAATACCCACACAGTAGAGATGGCTTCTATTACCATCTACACCAGGGGTGGGCAACTGGGGAAGATTAGAGGGCTGCATTAGCCCTCCACAAGACCTTGGAGGGCTGCACCCACCACACCATCTCCTGCAAAACAAATAAAATATTTGCCCTTGGATTCCCCCCCAAATGCCCTCTAGAGGACATGGGGGCATGTTTTGGGGCCACCCTGAACCCTTAGAGGGCAGTTTAAAGGGATTTTTAAAAAAAATCTACAAAATTTTGTTTTGACCCCGGGAGTCCATTAGGGGTCCAAATGTGATAGAAATGCCCTCAAGAAATCATTTTGAGGCATTTCAGAGAGGAAAAAAAGGAACAATTTTGAACATGTTTTTTAACCCCTGGAGCTCTACACCAAGGGTGGACAAAGTGTGTCCTGAGGCCACATTAGCCCCCAAGGATGGTTTTGTGTCCCTTGACCACTCCAGAATACCCACACTGATCTTTTCCTGGCTGAAAAATGATGAACTGATACTCCTAGAAGTCTTCAGGTGCTATGGATTACCTTTTAAAATTTGTGAAGCCTCTCTGTCCTATTTAATAGCAAACAATACCCATTTTGAGATTTCTAGCCACTTTGGGGGTTTTCTGCTTTATTTTTCTGTAGTCCGTCCAGCCTCCAGCAGGTCCCGCAGCATAAAAGTGGCCCAAAACCAGGCACAGTTGCCCACTGCCACCCTACACCCTCAAAGAGTGTTTCAGTAAATCTTTGCTCAAGCTGATCACACAGTGGAATGATTGTGTGATAGTAAGCATGCTAGTGGCAAGGATAGAGCACTTTGTATACATAATCTCTATAAGGGCATCATCACTCACTCTGTTCCGCTTGTCAGCAAATGAAAGGAATGAGCTGAAACTAGATAGGAACCTCATTGCATGCTGAAAGATGAGTTAAGTAGATGGCATGGCCCTTGTGCAACTACTTCACAGCACAGTTGGGCTGAAAATGAATCTGGTCAGTTCAGTTCACATCTTCTGGCTTCATCCGGAAGACTGTAGGGTATGGTGCCTAGTAGCAAGATAGTATGCGGAAATTACTCTATTATTTGTCTAGTGCTAAAAAGCATCCACACCTGTGATGTAGTTTAGCTATAACTCAGATTTTGTCTCTCACTTTCAACACTTCCAAGTGAATGTAGTTAAGCTCACCACATCACTTCTGCTTTGACAATCCAGTGAGTCAGTCTAGTAAGAACAAAAATGTGGATTTACCTGCACATTATCCATTGTCCCATGTTACAGGTGCATTATTGTGCCTACTTAGCTCACTTGCTGCCCATCAATGCCCACTGGCTTTGAAACTGAGGTGTTGGACCAGCTAGGGAACCATGCATTGTCCTGAAAGCATTTATGAAAATAACACAGAAAACAAACTGAAGAACCAGAACTTCCTTTGAAAGCTGAAGAGGCAGCCCAATTTTCAATATATATATTAAACAGAGAACAAGCTTGCCTCTTCTGCAACAAAAGCAACTGTAGCACACTTTGTTTGGAATTCCCACCTATGTTCATGGTTTATGGCACTATTTATAGCTTTATTACAGGGGTGGGTAGTTGTATGGGGGGGGGTCAGTGGCCAATTACCTCCAACCCCCCTTAGGCTGCAGTCCCCACAGCAAGGCCAAATATCTCCATTGTTCTCTGCAGTCCCTCTCAAAATGATGACAGGAAGTGACATTGCATCACTTCCTGTTGCTATTTTGAGAGGGACTGCAGGGGAAAGCAGAGGGATCTGTAGGTGGTTCTTGGTTCTGGTGTGGCTATTTCGTGTTTTTGGGGAGATTTCTGTGTGGTTTCAGAGCAAAAAAATTAAAATAAATGTTGAGCTATTTGTAGGATTAGTGGGGAGCTTTAGGGACCAGAAAAGTATGGATCTGGGGCTACATGTGGCCCATGGCCTGCACTGTGTCCACCCCAGTTTGACTGGTTATCAGTCATAGATGCCTCAGTTTTAATTCTGAGGCCGTTTAAACGTCCTTCCACATGGTGCCCAGCTGTGGTGGCATGTGCCAAAGAATCATTTTTGCCAGGTGGAGGTGCTTAAAACATTATTCAGAGAGACTAAACTAAATGGCCATGGAAGATTTCCTCTCACTCAGTCAAGAAGAAACAAAGGAACAGTGTGGTGTCTGTGAAGTTAAATAAAAAACCCAAACCCTTATTTGTGTATTTAGCTGCCTAAGAATCCTGGCACCCATGGCTTCCATATAGGTCCAAATATCTATAAACTAGGCATCAGCCAATGTGATTTCTCCCTCTGGCATATCATTCAAGCAACACCATCATTTTGCTAACAGGTTATCAAAATGTAAGAGGAGAAAGATGCATCTGAGGAAGTCTACAAACACTTATGCTACGATTTCTTTCTCTCAATTAGTCTCAAAGATGCTACAAGATCCCTTTGCTTTCTGATACTCATATTCCAGACTAACATGGCTATGTCTTTGAATTCTACCCCTAAGGTTATCAAAATGACAGGTTATCAAAATTACATACACCCAGACCAGCAAAGGACCAACCAGAGAGACAGTGGTAACTCTTCTAGTAGAGATCCATGTAAAAGGGTGTGGAGGTCAGTCTGAGATCGGGGAGACAGATTTTAGAAGTCTTGAGGCAATATCTGCCATGATCCCCAATTCAGAAGACCCAATTTAGAAAAATTAGGTGTAGGCAACATGAAATTATGTCCTTTAAGGGGTCTAATAAGAGTACAGTATTTTGCCCCATTTGGGGAATAGGGCTCTTTGTAATCTATGGGGGATCTTTTTCAAAACAAGAACTAAAACAGGACTGGTGAGAAAAGTGGACGAAATACACTATTATGCCTCCTAAAGAGTTCAATCAGTTATTTTTGACACCAAATCTGGGGAGCAGTTGGGAGGTTGGGTGCAGGCCACCATGGCAACTCTGGGACCCCTGCACCAAACTTTGCCCACTGTACCTATGTACAAAGTTCTGCAGAGGGCAAGAAGCCCAGGTTTGTGCTCATCAAATTTTAAGAGATTTTTGAAATTAATCTCTTCTTCACCTTCTTCACCCTAAATGGCTGTGTTCTCCCTTGTTTTACCCATTCATACTTATCCAGAATCTTTTTCGTTTCCTATCAAAATCTTACCAAGTACTGTAGTGGTTTTGCTTCCTTTTTTTTTTTTTAAACTGGGAGAAGGACAAGGGAGGAAGAAATGTAATGGAGAATTCTCTCCCCTCCACCACATACCCTCTGTTCTTTCAGCCTCCAACCCTAATCTCTCAATCAAATCTCAATTGGAAATACAACTTTGTAGAATAAGCCTTCTGAGTGAGGGTTATGACTAGGACTAATTAAGGAGCTTTAATTGCCTAGATCATTAGCAGCAGATTATTTCAGCTACCAGTCTTGAAAAACTGCAAGGTAATCACTTGCTAATCTGAGTAAATAGCCTTGCTAGACAGGAGGAAATGCCACTTGTGTATATGGAGCGACTGGCTTTGTTTGCTTCCACCCTTCCAAACAGAACTTTGCTCATTATTTCTTCCTGTAAGGTTAGACAAGAAATATGCTTAGGAAGTCAATCATGACTTCAGCCTTGCCATTAAATCCTTCTTACCTGATATGCACCTACATGAATGAGCCTATTTAAGCCTTTCTCCTCATTTTTCCAGTGTGGAATGGAAGAGAATATCAGAAGCAACTACTTCTATTTTTAAACTAACTGATTCATTATGTCCAATAAGGGCAAATTATTGTTAGCTTGAATTAAAAAAATTTAAACAAGCCAAGATTAAACAATAATTCCTGATCCTGGCTTGTTACAGTAAATCACAATTTCACTATGGTCTCCAGTATGGATCTAATCATAAACTGATTAATTTAAACCAGGAAGTGGATACTTCCAATCTCTCTCTTTTTCCAGAGAAGAATTCAGGACTTCCTCTCTCAATTTTAAAACCATTACTGCATGATGACCTTTAAAGTAGAAAGTATTTTCTCTCTTCTTACAATGTCTACTTATACCAAGCAAACACTCTTGTTTAATATCACTCCAGGTAACAACAATCTAAATATTTTCCTTGGGTTTTTTCTGGGCTGTGAGGCCATTTTCTGGAAGAGTTTACTTCTGACCTTTCGCCTGCATGAAAATGCCAGCCACAGATGCAGGCAAAATATCAGAAGCAAACTCTTCCAGAATACAGCCTCACAGTCTGGAAAAAAACCAAGGAAAATCTATGGATGCCGGCCATGAAAGGCTTCGGCTTCAAATCTAAATATTGCTTTTGCTCATTCTTAGTTACCCTTTTCCACCCTGCAGTTCTCTATCCAGAATTAAAAGTAGATTGTAATCATCTTGGGGCAGAGACTTGTGGTGTTGCAAGTGTTGTAATGCATATCAGGGTTGGGAATCGTGTAGCCATCCAGATGTTGTTGGATAACAAGTCCCAGCATGGCTATGCTGGCTAACATCTGGACCATCACATAATTCCCACCTGTGGTATATGTTGATGGTGATTGACTGAGACAATCAGACAGCCAGATAGAAAAATAGACCAGTAAATAAAAAATATATTCTCCATGTGCTTTTGAAAGTAAAAGAACTGAGAAATAATTGCCTTAGAGCATGCTCTTTCATTTAATATTTTGTTGCAATAGTCTGTGAATTGTTTCATATCAAAATGAAGAATAGTGCTGAGATCTTGTATTGGGAGACATATGTGCATTATTTTGTTATATCTCTGTAGCTATAATTCCCAGTACCCCTCAACATCCACCCTGTAAGCAGTGCAGTCTCTCCTCCACCAACAACACAGCCATTTCCATGCTGCCAGAGAACAGGGGGATCAGTGGGGAAGCATCCAGCTTCTAGCTAGACACTGCAACAGGCATCTACACAGACTGTCAGGGTTCTTTGGGAGCCCCCTGCATATAACATCCTTACAGCATGCAGTGACCAAATAGCTGGGTCCATCCCCGCTGATCTCCAACAACATGGGAATTGCTGTGTTGGTGGAGGGTGGTGTCTGCTCTTCTTGCAAGGTGGGTTTGAGATGGGGATTTTTGGAATTGCATATTTGGAACAGAGTTCTGGCTTCTTCAGTGACCAAGAAATCCAATTTGCATCATCATAATTCTCTAACAGGATGCCAGCCAACATGTGATCCTTTAAGAGAAAATCTGGCTGGGTTTGTTGCAGGGGGGGCTGCATGTGAAGTCATCCATCATTCTGGTTCAACTTGGGCTGAATTGTTGGGAAGAATGACTTTGGGAGGCAATAAGAAGCGTTTCCTTTGTGGGTAGGGGGAGCATGCCACCAAGTACGTACAAGGCATCAACCCAGGGTTCTGCAATGACCTGTTTGTCTAGACACAACAAATAAGTTGTCATTTTCTCTTTCCATGTCCCTAATTTCAGTGTTCAAATGCCTACTTGGTACAAGAGAACTTTCACTTTCCTTTCACCCCTTCCAGAGGGATGCCCTGGCTTGTGTAACGGCAATGGCAGGTGCACGTTGGACATGAATGGGTGGCACTGTGTCTGTCAGCTGGGCTGGAGAGGGACAGGATGCGACACCTCCATGGAGACTGCGTGTGGCGACGGAAAAGACAATGACGGAGGTAGGTCTCTTGCAAGTCTGTGTTTGCCTGTGTTAGCTCAAAGACCAAGAAACCCTTGAATACTGAACATGGTTCAAAGTTAAATCATTCCATACTCTTGTCCTTGTTGGCTGGAAGATTCCGGGAGCTGTAGTCCAAAACAGCTCTCTTTCTGGATACAATTCTAAGAGCTGGTTATGACCTTTAAAGCCCTATATGGCTCAGGTTTGGACTATCTAACAGGCCATATCTCCCCATGTGAGCTTGTCCCACCCATGAGATCCTCAGGAGAGGGCTATCTCTATCCCACCATTTTCATAGGCATGTCTGGTGCAGACATCAGATAAGGCTCTGTTGGTGGTTGCTCTGGAACTTCCTTCCTACAGACCCAAGAATGGCTTCCTGCTTGCTGTCCTTATGTCAGCAGGCAACGGGCTTTTGAAATCTGGATTTGTTAAGGAAATGGCTTTCAACAGGAAGGCAGTAATGTTCTTAATTGTCCTGTTTTTAAACTGTTTTTTAAAAGTATTTTTAATTGTATGTTTTAAATTGCTTTTCCTGTTCTTGATAACAATAATGCAATAATATTTTCAAGCTCTTCATTAAACCAACTGGATCTTTGGCCAGCAGATGGAATTCAGGTCACCATACCTGGAAAACACATTACATTTTGATGGCCCCACCTTCATTACTCCACATCTCCATCTGAAAGACCCCAGTAGGTCTCAGAAGGATGGATCTCTGAGATTCTGGAGAATCACAAAGTATACAGTGTTAGACTATGTGGACCAGTAGTCTGAGCCAATGTGAGGCAGTTTCATAGGCTCATATGTTTTTAGTACAGACAGTTCCATGGTTAAGCACATATACAGTTGGACCCCCATATCCATGGAACCAGTATCAGTGGTTTCAGTTATCCCTGAGACAAAAAAAGAGGAACACATACCATAGAGTCTTCCTAGAAAATGCTTAGAGAGGCATCCTCTAGACATTTTCTGGGTCCTCCAAGGGAAAGCTATGGTATTTTAAACCATAAGTCCCATTATTTTCAATGGTGTTTGCTGTTATCCGTGGTTTCTGGTATCCGCAGTAAGTCCAGGAACTGAACCCCCGCAGATATGGGGGGTCCTACTGTACATGGCAAAACACTCTCAGGGCTGCTTTAGTGGTGGATTCCTGCATTGACAAAGCATTGGACTAGATGACCCCTGGAGTTCCTTACAAATCTTCATTCTGTGATTCCATTTTGCATACAGAAGGTCACAGTTTCAATCCCTCGCCTTTCCAAGTAAAACAAACAAAAGTAGCACTAGCAAATATTGTAGAGATTCTTGCTTCATATACTGAAATAGACAATACTAGGCTAGGTGGACCAGTAGTTTGTCTTAATGCAAGTCAGCCTTCTCTGAAAAGGCTCCTTCCTTCATGCCCTATGACTGCCACCATCCCTAGCCAGAGCAGCCATTGGGCAAGTAACTGCGGATGATGGGAGTTCTAGTCCAATGTATCTGGAAAGTGTCATCTTGAGGAGAGGTAAGACAAGTTAGATAAGCAGAAAGAACTACCCGGGCCAAACTGGATGTGAGACAGACTGTCTGTCTGTCTGCGAAGTCGAAGGCTTTCACAGCCAGCATCCATAGAATTTCCTTGGGTTTTTTCCGGGCTGTGAGGCTGTGTTCTGGAATAGTTTCTTTCTGACGTTTCGCCTGCATTCTCTGAGGATGCCAGCCACAGATGCAGGCGAAATGTCAGAAAGAAACTATTCCAGAACACGGCCTCACAGCCTGGAAAAACCCCAAGGAAATTCTATGTCTGTCTGTCTGACTGACTGATTGATTTTGTTTGTTCATTTGATATCCTGGTTTTCCCACTAATGGGACTCAAGGTGTCTTACAACATTGTAAAAACAATATTAAAACTATACTAAACATCTATAAAAATATGAATAGAAAAGTTATTTAAAAGTCAAATCATTTATAAAGTTTTATAAATTAAATTACAAATAATTACAAATAATTAAAAGTCCACATACAAACTAGAAAACAACACAGCACACAATTAAAGCCCCTCCCAGTCAGTTTCTAAAAGTCTGTTGGCATAAGAACGTCTTGATGTATCTGCATCTCTTTTCACATCTTTTGCAAAGAGCAACTTCAGAGATTATGACCACAAATGGAAGTGGCTTTCCCCCATGCCTTTTTGGCCCACCCTGCCTCACCAAAGCATTTCCCCCAGCTGGGAAGAGTTATCGGCACAGACTTGTAAGGTTAAACCAGTTCTGCTCTGGAGAAATACTCTCTTTTCTTTTAATAGTGTTCTATTGAGTAATGTCGGGCAGGTTCTTATAATTAGCTATTAACAGCAGCTTATCTTGTTACCAAGAACTCCGGTAGACTGTTAAGGTTTGGATTAGAGGTTAGGAGACATCTCATTGTAAGACGGATGGAAGAAGAAATAATTTGATTCTGTAAACCACAGTGCCTTCTCCCGCACCACCTACGCGCACACACAAACACACACACACACTCAGCATCCTTCAAGACAACAGTAAAGTGTCAGTATTGTATGAAGTCTTGTTACACAAACAAAGTTGTTTTGAGGAGAGGGGAGAAAGTTACAACCAAGTCAGAGATTATTTGTTCCAGAAGGAGGAGAGTTTGTGAGTTTTAAATATATATCATTGGATGCTTTGGATAGTTTTGCACATCTGGTGTGGTAAATGGCCCAAACGACTTCCCATGGAAAAAAAATAGAAAATAAAGAGAGGGGCTACCAGAGGTAGTCCCCCTCCCCACATGCTATTAAAAAAAAATACAAGCTGTAAAACAAAGGGCACTTTCTTCTCTCCCATGAAACTAGATACCGCAGCCTTTGTTTCTGTTTGTAACAGACTCCAGGCGGCAATACCATTCACCCGCACCAGATGTGTCAAATATAAGGAATTAGACTGTAATCTCTGCTTCTGTGAATGGGAACAGAAATAGCCATATTTAGACTAAAGGAAGAATGTGGGTTTCTGCTTCAGAAGGAGAAAGGAAAGTGCTCTTGTTACCTTGAAATAGCATTGTTCAAGGCTTCAGGGCTCCTGGTCAGTTTCAGAGCTTGGAAAAGTTACCTTTTTTGGACTGGGGCATTCAGAATGCACCCACTTGGGGGAATTCAAGGAGTTTCAGTCCCCCCAAAACATAACATTTCCAAGATTTTGTCAGTGTTATTTCTGTCTTTGGTAGAGATATAAAAAACAGTCACAAATTTTCCCATCTCTGATAAGGTAGGATTATCTTGATGAGTTATTTTTGCACAGAAAATGGTGCATTTTGTGCAAATTATAGTGTTTTCGTTAGAAGAATGTTTGCAAACGTTTCACCAAAAGTGCAAAATGCAAAACCAAGTGTGCAAAAATTGTCCTAATCTCAACCAGTGAGGGCAAAAACTTTTGAAATTCTCATTTTATTTATTAGTTTTACTTATTTATTTCATTTATTCCCTGGCTTTCCCATCCTGTGCCCCAAGGGAGCTTACGATAATTTAAAATAAGGATTTAGCTAAAATGTTATATTGTTGTTGTGTGAATTCAGGGCATTTTTGACTTATGGCAACCCTATTACAGGGTTTTCTTGGCAAGATTTGTTCAGAGGAGGTTTGTCATTGCCTCCCTCTGAGGCTGAGAGAGTGTGACTTGCCCAAGGTCACCCAATGGGTTATCATGTCCATGCAGGGATTTGAACCCTGTTTTCCATAGCTGTAGTCCAATGCTCAAACCACTACACCATGCTGGCTCTCCAAAATGCTATATCACAAAAGTTTTTTAAAAATGAAACGACAGTTCTATTAAAAGCAAATAGTTAAAAACAGTTTAAAATACACTTAAAACATAATTGGAAACATATGAGATAAAAACAGAGCTCACCACTTTCAAACACTGTTCTGCCATGTAATTAAAAATCAAAGTCCTACCTAAATAGAAAACTCTTAGCCTGTCAGTAAAAACAGAGCAGGGAAGGGGCTAAGTGGGCCTCCCATGGGAGGGAGTTCCACAATCTGGGAGCAGCCACCAAGAAGGCTCTCTTTTGTGTTATCACCAAATGTGTCTGTGATAATGGTGGGACCAGCTGTCTTTCTGCACACAGGAAAATATCTTTTTATTTAAGAAAGCTTTTGGCTTTTAATATGATGCGACATCAAGGGGGTGGTGGGATAGGGTGTTATTTCTGTTTTATTATGTTTTATATGTATTTTAAAAAATTGCTTTTATCCTGCATTTTAACTAATGTTTTTTTAAATAGAAATTTGATTTAATTGTGTTTTGACTTTTGTACTGAAAGCTTTTTAATAGTATTGTGTATTTAAAAAGTTGTATCTGCCTGAGGTCCCTTGTTGGGAGAAATGTGGGATATTAATTAATTAATTAATAACCCCACCCCCAAGATCTTAAAACCTAGATTAGAATATTTCCTCCCAAAAAACCCACCTTCATTCTTGTATACAAGGGGAAAAAATGAACCCAGATTTGAAAAAAAAATCTTTGGACTAATTTGGAATCACAGGAACTTTCCTTGTATCTAATTTGCACTTCAGAATGAAAATAGCATGTGAGAAGGGGCTGTAAACAAATCTCCAGAGCTTTAAGTGTGATTTTCTAAAAAAAAAATAGTTTGTTACGGTTGTATTCCCAAGGCTTCCCAAAAAAAGTAGCTGGTTATCATTGGAGTTATGATTCTTAAAAAGCAACTCTTCACTTTTTAATTTCTCAAAAACAGCTGAAATAATGATTTTTTTTCCTTACTGGGGGGGGGGGGAGAAAAACCCACTAAATTGTCTAAATGTTTCAAGCTGCTTTCACCTTAGCACTACAGCAGAACACAAGGCAGGATTTGAACCATGTGATATTCCTCCTCAGGAAGTCTTTTGCTTGTAAGGAACTAAGGAAGTTAAAGGGAAAAAATGGCTAAAAAGTCACTGGGACCTCCCCCTGCCCCATAATACTCTATGTTTACTAACGTTGCTAATATTTATTCTGTTCATATTATTTATGGGTTTTTGTATTCCTAATAAATTGGCAAAACCGAAGAGGTGATTTGTCGTTTAGAGGTCCTTTACAGTTCAGGATCATAGAGTTCAGTTTGTAACAAAAATTTAAAAATTAATAAGTCAATTTAGTTTGTAATCATTGTCCGAGCCAATGGTACATTTAATATACCAAACTTGATAATATATAACCAACCAGATTGTGCATAATATATTTTATGTTCTCAAATTAACAAAGTGACTTCCAATAAAGGTGCTAATAACACACATACACACCGATTGTTAATGAAAATGTCCATTTTTACTTTTAAAAATCTTCCCCCGCCCCCATGGCTTCAGAATTTCTGGGAAATTTATATCTCTACCCTGCACCACATAGATCCTATGGAGCAGGTACAGAAATAAATGTATTAGCTTAGTTTAGATTGTGAATGTTTTAAAAAAGTTTGTTGGGTCTCAAGCACTGAAATGATTCATGACTTTTTTTGCACATATGCTAGTTTCAACATACAAATTGATTAATCCTGAAATGTAATAACCATAGGTTTTTAAGTAAATAAATAAATAAATAAATAATGTATCTTACTGACAAAATCCTGTACATTTTGAAGGTACTGCTAAGTGTGAGGTGTTGTTTCTGCCTGGTTCTTGTGAGCTGATTTCTGTTTGTGCACATGAGTGTGTGTTTTGAATCTGCTCGGCTGAAGCAGATCCTAAATTTTCTCGAGTTGAAGGGAACATAATCCTATAACACCCATTAAAAGTCAAAGGGAGCTGAAAAGCTGAATCCCAGATCCACTTTCAGAGAGTTTAAAAGCTTTAAACATGTCAATGGCAAAGACCCTTTGTCATACTTACACCTGATCAGGATAACGAAAGGAGGATAAAACATCTGCTGCTATAGGGAAGAAAGAAATATTAAGTGAAAGGTTAGTTCAGCTGAGTCCATGCCTCATCCCAGATGCTCTGTTCTTGATTTCCCTGTGACATACACTCCCTGCTGCCTCTTGTAGTTTTATTTCCATCCTTGCAGACTTAATCTGAGTCAGGGAAACAAAGGAGGAGCCAAAAAGAGATGCAGTAAACAGTAGGACCCCCATATCCATGGGAGATTGGTCCTGGGGGGGACATGAATACTGAAAACCACACATAACAGAGAACACCATTGAAAGTAATGGGACTTCTGGTTTAAAATACTGTAGAGTTGCCTTGGAGGACCTAGAAAACATCTAGAGAGGATACCTCTCTAGGCATTTTCTAGGACGACTCTATGGTAAGTGTGCTATTTTGTGTCCCGCGGATAACCAAAGCAGTGGATAATGGGGGGTCCTACTGTCCTCGGGCTAGAATCCTTTTGGTTACACACTCAGGTGTAATCCCCAGTTGTTCCTATGAAAGTATTTTGGAGGGATGCTGCAGAAGAAGGTATTCTGTATCTCCTTGCACAACATCCCTTGAGTGTACAACACCAGCTGGAAAACTCATGGGTGCAACTGAATCTTCACAGCCACCAGTCAGCTGTGGGGTGCACCCAAGTGTGGTCCATCTGCCCTTGCATATTGGGGTAAGAAGGAGTAACGTTATGCTGGAGCCAGAGTTACATCTTCCTTGGGTGTGCACCTATGCAGATAGTAGGGTAGCCAGATTGAAAAAGGAGATGGCTGTTGAAACTTTGTACTGAAGAAAGAATTTCAGCAAGTGTTGTTTGTTTCCTACTTTTAATTTTAATGTTAATTTTAGCAGGTGGTGTGACAAACCACCTGACATACACCACCTACTAAAATTCCCCCTTCTTGTTGTTATTGTGCAACTTCAAGTAATTTCTGACCCTCAGGAGAACCTATCACAGGTACACAGCTACTAAAAGTATAGGTGCTGTCTCCGGTTTTTAATCTAACAGCCAGTTGATGGCCAAGGTAACATAACAGGCAGTTGGTGGCCAAGGTAACAGAGCTGTGCTCATGATCCCCCCGCAGGTGTTATTGTGCACCTGGGAAGGAAGTGGGAAAGAGGGACCAGTCTCTGCTCTCCAGAAAGTGGTATAACTACAGGTTGAGTCTCCCTTATCTGGTATTCCAAAATCCAAAATATTCCAAAATCCTTTGCACAAGGAAAGCCAGCAGCCGTTGCCTTGGTCTTGATGCACAACCTGTCCCAATACACAGTATGTCACGATGCACAACAGGTTGTAATACACAAAGCGTCCCACTGCTCATTGGGAGCTCCCCTTGCACAACAGGGTGTCTTGCTCAATGCCCTGTTATGTGTTGTTGCAATTCACTAGCATGGTTGCATATCAAATCGGTGACATACAGTACTTCCATCATCATAAAGTTAAACATTGTAGCTACTGATGCAGGATCTCAGCCAGTGTTTTCTGCTCAAAAATATCGGGTATTTCTACAAAAACCAGTGTTTCTTATCCAAATGAATTTTTCACATTAAGTCTTCAAATGCAATGTGAATCTTCAGAAAAATGCACAATATTTTTTGCAGTCTTGCCCAGCAGGGAGAAAACTTCTGAAATTCATTGTTCTTGCATGCAAAAAATGCAATAAGCCAATATTTACTTCACATTTATTTATTTATTATATTTATTTATATCCTGCCTTTCTCCCAATATAGGGATTCAACACAGCTAACAGTGAATTAAAAACAATATATATAAAAATATAAATATAAATATGACATTTAAAAACAAATTATGCAATTTAGCATTTTAAAACATTTAAAAACATTAAAAATATTAAAATATGATCAAACTATATATACCTTAAAAACTAAACTACACAGCATGTACAAGCCCAGCTCTCATCAAATTGTGAATGCCTGATGGAACAAAAATGTTTTTACTTGTTTCCAAAAGGAGAGCAGAGATGGGGCCATCCTGGCCTCTCTAGGGAGGGAGTTCCAAAGTCTGGGAGCAGACACTGAGAAAGCCCTTTCCCTCGTTCCCACCAAATGAGCCTGAGATGATGGTGGGACAGAGAGAAGGGCCTCTCCAGATGAGAGCTCTAATGGGCTCATCCCTAGCTTGTACCCTTATAATGCCTGCTCAGCCTGTACCTTCCCTTTGCTGTCTGATCCACAGATGGGTTGGTGGATTGTATGGACCCAGACTGCTGCCTTCAGCTGCTGTGCCATACCAACTCGCTCTGCTTGGGCTCTCCGGATCCCTTGGATATCATCCAGGAGACGCAGCCCCCTGTGACCCAGCAGAACCTTTACTCATTCTATGATCGGATCAAGTTTCTAGTTGGGAAGGAAAGCACACATATCATTCCAGGAGAGAATCCCTTCACTGGAGGGTAAGTCCTTTTTGTTCATTTTGTTTTTTCCAACAAGAACAAAGCTGTTTACTATGCCGTTAGTATGCCTGCATTTTCATCTGCAACCAAAGAATATTTACCATCACATTAAAAAAAGAAAAGAAAAGAAAGGGTTTATATATTACCTATAACAAAAATACAAAGTATCTTTTTATGAGAAATTGTTTCCTTTTACAGTAGCACCTTCATATCTGTTGATTCGCCAACCGCTGATTCAATTATCCGTGGTTGGGGGGGGTGGATGGGGGAGGGAGGAGAGGAAGCTTCCAGATGGCTCCAGTGGCTGCAATGGTGATGGGGGGGTGAAGGGAGGAGAGGGAAAGTCTCGCCTCCCTTCTCCCTTGATCCCCTGGGATGGCTCCCATTGACAGCAATGTCACCAGGGAGGCAAAGGGAAGCGAGGAGAGTTCTCGCCTCCCTTCTCCCTTCACTCCCCGGGATTGCTCCCATTGATGGCAGTGGCAACCGGGGGCAGGCGGGCGAAGGAAGTTCTCGCCTCCCTTCGCCTCTGGGATTGCCCCCCCCCCCCGGATCACTCCTATGGCGGGAATGGCAATAGGGGTGAAGGAAGAGGAGGAGATCTGCCTCCCTTCACCCTGGGATCATCCCCTGGGATTGCTTCCATGGCGGGAATGGCAGTGGGGGCATTCTCTATTATCCACAGAATTTATTATCTGCAGGGGGGCCTGGAACCAATCCCCTGCAGATACGGGGGTCCTATTAACACACATAATACAATTGTTCACCTGCCATCCTCCTATTTGACATTATGGTCTGATGTCTTCCAAACAATTTAATGTGTGCAGGATTGTGTGATGCTATTGCATGTTCATGCCTTCCGTTTTGATATGCTGTTTCCTTTTCACTTTTTAATTGTTTTACCTAATGTATTTTAGACCAACGTCCCCAGTGTTGTACTGTGTTCTTTCCTTTTTTTACTGTGCTTTTAGCTTTGTATTTTTCCAATAAAAATATCATTTAAAAAAAGAAAAGAAGATATGAAAGTGTTATAAATTAATGTCCACATAATACAGATGATTTTGGAGAGTCTTACAGTATTATACTGGATGCAAATTTGAAAAACTAAAGGTAGAAAATATCACAAATCAAGCAATGTTTCTAGCAAGTTTTTTTCTCTAAAACTTGGCAGTACTGACTGATTTTCAAATAACAGGAGAGTGAACGTGTTTTGGAGAAAACCAGATGGCAGACGTGAATTCTGTATCATACCGCTTTCGTCTGCAAAATGGTTTTCTGCTAATATTGCTTATGGGGGGGGGAATCCCTCCAACAAAAAATAGGATAAGAAGAGTTTAAAAAGAAATCCAAGGATATTTTTTAAAAACATGAGGATTGTTCAGAAATAGTATTCGCCCACTCACACACCTGTTACTATGTTTCTTTAACTCAGAGGTGGGCAGTGTGGGTCAAAAAAATGTTTTTGCCATTGTTTTGGCACATTTTTTCTATTTCTATTTAGGCAGACTTTTGATATGTGAATTTTAATTGGTGTGCTTCCTTTAATGTCTTTTAATGTTTGTAATTTGTATTGAAATTATGTTTTTAATCAATATTGTGTTATTCAATTCTTTAAAAACCTTTGTAATATTTTAGTTGTATTTTTAAAAAAAAAATATTCTAAGCCGCCTTGAGCCCCATCTTGGGAGAAAGACAGGAGATAGAAGTCCAATAAACAACAAACAAATATTTGCTCCCAGGTGCCCTCTAGAGGCTGTGAGGGGAATTTTGCCACATTTTCTCCTCTGGGACATTATGGGGCCCGGGAGGCCTTTTTAAAAATAGGAGGTAAAACAGAAGTGACTTCTCATTATTTCTTTCTTTTTTTTTTTTAAAGAAATGGACTAAAACGGCTGGGAGGGAGTGCTAAAAGCATGGTGGGAATGCTCCCCACATCCCCTAGAGGGTCTTTGGGGGGGGGTATTTTTCATGGTGGGGTGTGAGGTGGGATACAACCCTACAAGGTCTTCTGTGGGATTAATGAGGCCTCAACTTCCCACAGCTGCCCGTTCCTGCTTTAGCTGTTACTTTAGGTACTTCAGGAGTTGACTGTGCTGCCTCAGGATTCTGCCACCTCACTCTATTACGTATATGGACTAGCATACCACTCTGAACGCATCCATTCCCATCCAATTTTTAAAGCTAAGCAGGATCAGGCCTGCTGGGTACCTGGAGAGGAGACCAGCAGGGACTACCAGAGGCCTCCAACTAAGCCTAGGCGAGAATCTTGTCTGCAACCCTGGGGAGCTGATGCCAGACAGCACTGTCAGAACTGACCTAGAGGGACCAATAGTCTAAGGCAGTGATGGCAAACCTATGACACGCGTGTCAACACTGACACACGTAGCCATTTCTTATGACATGTGGCCGTAGGCCTCCTTCCCCCCCCCCGCCTGCAACCTCACCGCCCTCCGTAAAGTGGTGATCGGTGCTTCCAAAGCCCCAGTTGCCACTTTCCTCCCCTCTCCCACCCTCCCTGAAGTGGTGATCAGGGCTTCAAAGCCCCGGTCCCACTTTTCTCCCCCCTCCCCAAAGCAGGAATCCGCGAATATTCGGAACCGCAAATGTGAAACCCACGAGTGTGGAGGGACAACTGTAATTGCAAGTGTTTCATTTTCCCCTATTAGACACTCTCTGCTGGAGGTCTGTAGGCCAACACAACAGAAGTCCGGCACAGAGCGTCTAGTTCTGGGACTTCCGGTTAAGCCAGGATCTTTGCCCTCACTTCTGCTGGAAGAGATAATGTTTTTTCCTCAAAGTGACACACCACCTGAGTTATGCTCAGTTTTTTGGCAAAGTTTGACACACCAAGCTCAAAAGGTTGCCCATCACTGGTCTAAGGTCTTGTCTATATGGTCAAAATAATCCGAACAGCATGCGAACGTACGATGATCTGTTCATATGGACATGCGCATAAATTTGTGTTATTCAGAAGGGGAGCAGCCAAATCCACCGCAAACTCCGTGTGCCACTTTCAGGGCTTCGTCCAGATTTTTTTAAAAGCTCTGTATTACATGCGAATGAATGTGCAATCGTAAACACTCACATTCGCACAGATACAAACAGACTGTGTAATCTGATTGACTGGATGAGCATGTGGGTGGGGCTAGCAAACAGGGAAAGTGCCTGTGGCTGCCATGTTAATTTTTTTGCTAAGCAAGGGTCTGTTAAGTCAATACAACAGTGATCTTATACTCTCTTTTTTCTGTCTTTTTTTTCCTTTCCTTTTCTTTTCTTTCTTTCTTTCTTTTTTTTTTTGGTAAACATGAACTATTGCAGTTTCATGGGGAACTTTTTTTAATGGCAGTGGCAGATTTAAAATCGCAAGTAAATCACTTGTGGCCACCATCTTGGCTAGGGGTCATGTGGAGTTTAGGGGGGCTCTTTTGACCATGAAGACTAGTCGCATTATTGCAAATGCCTGCTTTTTCAGACATGTTTGTATTTCCCCCCCTCATATAGACAAGACCTAAGTCAGTGTAAGGCAGCTTCCTATGATCCTGTATTCCAGGACTGAAGGGGTGTTTCTAAAAAACACCATGGCATTCCTTCATCCTCTAGGTGGGAGTTAATCTGTCATGATACCAACCTTGAACTATAGATCTCTGAAGCTTGATGGAGCAAACAAAATCAGACTTCATCCACTGTCTAGGATCCCACCATGGGCCTTGCAATAGCACACTATTGCTGGAATTGTCATAACCCCACCCACCCACACATTTCTCATAGCTTTCCAATCTGCTAGAACTTGTTATATGTGAAGATTATGTCTGAGCCATGCATAACAAGGTTTTGTTTGGGGTTTGGGAGTGTGTGATTTTTGACAAGTAGGTTTGTTATAGATAGATCCTACATCATGCCCATGTTTAATGAGCTTTCTCCCTTGACAACTGGAGATCTGTAAGCATATTACATTTCTATTAATGTTTTCCCTGTGAAGAGGCTGAAAATTCTATAGCAGCTAAGTTATCTAGGAAATCTCCCTACCTCCCAGGCTTAACACTGTTGAATATCATCACTTCTTATTCAGAGTCATTTTTCTGATTGCTGTCACTTATGTAACCAAAATGGCAATGACTGGAAAAAAAGAGGGAAAATACAAGCAGATTATCATTAAAAACCAAAGACAACATTTCCTATTTGTTGAATATTTCTGATTTCTATGGAACCTGGACAGTGAGGAAAGGTGACAGGAAGAAAATCAGCTCACTTGAAATGTGGTGCTGGTGGAGACTTCTACAGATATCATAGACTGCTAAAAATACAAATGAAAAGAGATTCCACCTAAACATTAGGAAGAACTTCCTGACAGTAAGAGCTGTTTGGCAGTGGAATGCGCTGCCTCAGAGTGTGGTGGAGTCTCCTTCTTTGAAGGTTTTTAAACAGAGGCTGGATGGGAATGCTTTGATGAGATATTCCTGCATGGCACGGGTTTGGACCAGATGACTCTTGTTGTCTCTTCCAACTCTATGATTCTATGAATATATCTTAGGGCAAAAATTAAGCCTGAACTCCCACAAGAAGCCAAAATGACTAAACTGAGGATTTTGTACAGTGGACATATCATGAAAAGACATGACTCATTAATAAAAACAAACAATAATGCTTGGTAAGATAGAAACCAATAGGAAAAGAGGAAGACCACAGTACAGGTGGATAGACTCAATTAAGGAAGCCAAGGCACTGAGTTTGCTTGCCCTGGACAGAACAGTTGATAACAAGGTGAAGCTGGCTTGATGGCAATGAGCAGGAGCAACAACTGCAGCATGCAGGGCCCTTTCTGCCTCTGTGATTCTATTACTCTCTGACTCATTAGAAAAGACAATAATCCCAAGTAAACCTCACTGCAGGTGGTTTGATTCCACATTAGAGATGGATTGATTCAATCAGCAAAGCCAGCTCAGAGTTTGTAAGACCTGAGCAGGGCAGTGGATGAGCAGTCCTTGTGTACATCTCTCATTCATAGGGTCGCTATAAGTTGAAGTTGATTTGATGGCACATAACAACAATGACAAGCAGATTCAGGATAACCACATGGTTTACAAAAAAGGTATCTAGGAAAAGAAAATCAAATGGAAAAGGAATCTCCACCACCACCCCAAAAAACCAGCCCAGGGCAGTTGAATATACTCACTGCCATGGGATGTGACCCACTGTTGGGGGAGCCAGGAATGATGACTAAGAAGGAGCGGTTATGCTAAATTATTTCTGGATAAGACTGTAGGCAGAGGACTCTCTTCCCTGTTTTCTCCACATTTGTATCCAACTTCTTTTCCACTGGCTCTCCCAGAATCTGTTCTTCTAATCTGGACTGTGGTGAACAGAAGGACCAAAACAGGTTTGCCTTGTCCTTGAAGTCAGTTCTGTCTGAAATTGCCCTTTTCCCTGC
This sequence comes from Gambelia wislizenii, assembly GCA_030847615.1. NCBI lineage: Eukaryota > Metazoa > Chordata > Lepidosauria > Squamata > Crotaphytidae > Gambelia > Gambelia wislizenii. The sequence goes on from JAUMIR010000003.1 coordinate 369,103,052, forward strand.
ATCCCCTTTTGGCTTGTGGATGTCAAGTGTTTTGCCTTTTGTTGCAATACAGCGACCCTTTGCCATTCCAGAGAGAGAGAGAATTGGGCTCTCAGATATCACTCTCAAAAGCCAGTGGCTTGATAATACGATGTCTCTCCTGCCAGTCCTTATAGTGATGGACAGCTAAGAATGGTTTAGAGATACAAAGCAAACAGCAAGAGTAAGTGGCCAGGAAATCAATAAGAGAATGAGCAAATGGCACAAGAGCACTTGTTATCTGTTCATCAAGATGATGGGGAGAGACGTCCTTTGCATTTGGAATTTAACTCAGTGGCTTGTTTTTTCATCATAAATGCTCATTTCAATATGGGCACTCAGTCTGAGTTTTGTCATGCCCTCCTTGCCCATGAATAATGCAGAATGGCGGATTTTAGGGAAAAGACGAGTTCTTTACATTTTATGCATTGAAGTAATTCATCAATGTCCTCTCTATATCTCTTTTCTTTGTCTTTATTATCTTTAGGAGCTCTCTCTTCCTCCCTCCCTCCTTTTCTAGCATCAGAATGGCTTGTCAGCTCCACTTGTTTGTTCATAATTCAGTAATAAATTCTCCCCAAAAGTGAGCTGTCACAGGTCATTGGTTTACCAATACTCAATCAGACGACTAAGCAACTGTTGTTCCCTTGCAAACAGGAATGGAGATGCATCTTTAAAACCTTGGAGGTGTATTATATAGGCCGTGAGCCATCCATTTCATCCCACTGCCTCTTCTACACCTAGTTGAGTATACAAGTCAGCCCCCCCATATCCACTGAACCAATATCTACAGTTTCCATTATCCACAGCTGAAAAATAGGGACACATATCAGAGTCACACTGCCTACAGAGGATTCCTCTCTAGGAATTGCAAGGTCCTCCAACACAGCTCTATGGTATGTTTGTACCAGAAGCCTTTATTTTAATAGAGTTTGTTATTATCCATGGTTTCATTTATGGTTTCATGGGATTGTATTCATAGATATGGAGAGGGAGGAGGTGACCTTTTCAGTCTAGGCTCACTATGATGCTTCTACCAAAACAATATACCATACCTTCTGCCTGCTCCATTCCTCATTCTAGTCTATCCAAGTTGCTCCTGGTCCATCCAGGGTGTTCTCCTTGCCCCTTTCTTCCTGCCTTATGGGAATGCATTGTGAAGGAGACATATGCCAAAAGGCCACAGGATCATAAAACCACAATAGCTACAGTAGCTGCCACTTCTCCATGATTATGTCCAGCACAATCCAGCATTAGATGAAGAGAACATAGATGAAACCGCCCCTGTAAATTTTCCCTCTGCTTCCACATCCCCATGAGTGCTAGTCTCCCTACAACCATTATGGAAAATGCTAGTCAAATGACTTTTCCCCACCACCACCACACACACGCACACACAAACAATCTAGAATAACAAAGACCTCATTCGAGCAATACCATCCTAGAGAATTAGGGGACAGAAGGTAAGATTAGGACTTTTCAGAGAGAAAACCATAGCTATTGCAAAACAGTGTGGTGTTCTGACATTCTCAGGGTGGATTCCCACATGATGCGTTGTTACTAGATGGCTGTTACTAGTTGGTCTTTCTATTTGAAGGTCTGGGGAGTGGTATTTGACCTGTGTTGTTATCATCCATACAAATATTTGTTAAATGCTGGAGTCATCAACCAGTTCATTTTATCATCAATGTTTGGGTGAAAAAGGCAGCAACAGTGGTCCACCATTTTTGCCAAAGAAGAAATCCCTGTCTATTTAGTGGATAAGCATAGCGACTGAGACAAAGAATGCTCCAAGACAGTAAAACAGCTGCTTTTAAGTGTTGAAGCATAAGTCCCAGCTGTGATCAGCCTTGAATGGAGTACAGAAGCTGATTGACAGGATGGGTCAGTACAAGAGACAGGCAACTTGCAAATATCTCATGATTCAGACGACTGCTTCCAGCCCTTCTTGAAAATATAACTCAATAGCCACAGTGCCATGTGGAGTGGCATCGTAAAATAGAATTGTATCAAGCTGAGTGTATAAAATGCTCCACATTTTCATTAGTGGCTTAAAGAACATTTTAATGTCTTCCTCTCAACGGCCGCAGAGAAAGGATGACATCTGTGTGTTTGAAGCCAAGAAACACAAAAAGCTTTTCCTCCATCTACTTTATGACTTCCCAAGGAATTTCAGATTTCCTCCCCTTCTTTCTGCCTAATTGAATTTCTTGACAACTAGAGATCATGTTCTGCCCCATCCCCCCCCCCAAATAAAATCTCTTGCAGCATTCAGAAAGCACCAAAACAGCCTGTTTTATTTGACATGTCTTCACCCAAATCTTACTAATTCTAGCTTGATCAACTTCTCCCAAGCTGTGAGAAGAGCAGGGCAGTCTTAGCGTGGTTAGTTCCCTTTGGAAAAGGAAGAACCCTAGACTGACAAATGTGAAAATCTGTTTATTGACAAAATCACATTTTGAAATAAAATGGTAGAGAGGCCACATAAAGGACAGTCTGGATCATTACAGACTCTATTGTTATGTTGCTATGTTCCTTCAAGTCAATTCTGACTTGTGGCAACCTTCCCAGAGGGTTTTCTTGGCAAGATTTATTCCAAAGAGGTTTTCTACTTTCCTTTAAGGCTGAGAGTATGTGACCTGCCCATGATCACCAAGTGGGTTTCCATAGCTGAGTGAATTTTGCCATACTGAATCATTTTCTGTCAGTTTTTTTGAGCGCAAAAACATCTCACATTAATAACAGAATGGCCTTTTATCATCAGGTTTTTAGCTCTCTCTTTTTTTGACCTTGTAAGTCTTCTTGGGTCCCTCGTCAAGAGAAAGGCAGAATATAAAGGATATAACTAACAAATATAGATGAATGGAATAAAATGTGAAGAAGTTAGGTCAAAAAGCCTCTAAAAATGCAGATAAACCTTTGACAGTAACTAGACACTGTTACTCTTTCCAGCAGAAATGCCATCACTCTTACATTACTTCTGAAATGTGATTTCCTTGCACATTTGTTACCCCACATGAGTAAAAGTAACTGATAACAGTTTTACAACTCCTCCCTCTGTACCACCTCCATCAAGATCCAGACCTGCAGCTACAGTATAATGGGCCCTTGGTATCTGTTGGGGTTTGGTTCTAGGACCCCCTGTGGATACCAAAATCCATGGATGCTCAAGTCCCATTATATACAATGGAATTGTAAAATGTTGGCCTTTATACCAAATGGCAAAATCAAGATTTGCTTTTTGGATTTTTTTGGAATATTTTCAAGCCATGGATGGTAGAATCCATGGATATAGAATCCGTCGATATGGAGGGCCAACTGTCCCATTACTTTTCTTCCTTTGTATAACTTTTTACCGTCTTTTGACTGATGAAGAAGCCAATGGGTTTTGAAAGCTAGCCTGATTAATTCCCCCCCTCTTTTGTTTAGCCTAATAAAGGTATTGAGTAGTGGTGGCACTAGGGTTGTGCAGAGAGGCTGAAACCCACCAGGTAACATCATCAGAAGGAGGGGTAACACCAGCCTTAGTGATGCCACAGGTTTCGAGAGTCAGTGTGGTAATAGTGGTTCCAGCGTTAGACTAGGACTCCCAAGAGACCAGAATTCAAATGCTCACTCGGCCATGGAATCACACTGGGTGACCCTGGGCAAGTCACACTCTCTCAGCCTGAGAGGAAGACAATGGAAAAACCCCTCTAAACAAATCTCCCCAAGAACATTCCATGATAGTGTCGCCATAAGTTGGAAACCACTTGAAGGCAAACAACAAAAATAAAGGAATCATACCAGGGTATGCTTTGGATTTAGTTAGTGGTGGGTAACTAAACAGCTCAGTCCAAAACCACTACGTGTTGTTTGGAAAGGAAAACTGGTTTCAATCCCACACACACACACACCAAATTTGACTATATTCAGTGTTTCTGACCCAGCAGAACAATTCTCACCCATCAAAAATGTTCTCTGGTTGCACTCCTTTTAAGGCATTCCTGTGCTGTAGAAGCTTCAGAGAAAAGCTTCCTCTGACTGGCAGTGTGAATGACAGCCGGCCACTAGCTCCTGTCCATTCCTCTCTTCTTTCCTCCACTCAGACTTCCTTAATAACTAGCCATCTCCAGGGAGCCAACAAAACTAAATCCTGTCTATCCCCTTGATCTGTGTTCTTCCTTCAGTCTTCAAGCCATATTGTCAAGCCCTTATTAAGATAACAAGGGGTAGGGGGTTAGGGTAGGATCCGGATAAACAGCAATCTGTAATAAACTGCAAATCAGTGAAAGAGTGGTAATTGCTGCAACTCATATTTAACATTCATGCACCAAAATGTTATTGTTGCTGTTGTTGTTGTTGTTGCATCAAGTGATTTGTGGATTCATAGAATCATAGAATTGTAGAGTTGGAAGAGACCACAAGGGCCATCCAGTCCAACCCCCTGCCACGCAGGAAATCACGATCAAAGCATCCCTGGCAGATGGTCATCCAGCCTCTGTTTAAAGACCTCCAAGGAAGGAGACCCCCACCACGCTCCGAGGGAGTGTCCACCTCTGGCTTCAGCCTCCTCAACTCAGCATGCAGTCCCCAAATAGCTTACTCCTAAGGGGAAGGGACCCTTAATTTAATGCCTTAGAATGATTCGTTTACAGTTGGCCCGCCACATTTGCTGGGGTTAGGGGTGCGAGACCCTGGGAAAGTGGAAAAACCACAAATATCTCTAGGCCAGCCCAAACCATAGTTAACACAAAAAAAGAAGTATGGATTCAACCCATCACAGATGCCTTCAAGGCAGTGGGGTTCCTTCACAAGGCAAAAGCAGGCGGCTGGCAGGGCTTGCCACCACCTCCAATGATTCGTGAGGTGTTTTCTGACCCCACTGGACTTTCCAATACATCATAGGGTAGAAATGCAGTTAAGATTAGAGTTGGAGGTAGTGGTAAGGTTAAAGTTAGGGCTTGACTACACAGGCGGGAAACTCTGCACCGCATAAATGCCACAGTCACTGGGCTTCTCTGATTGTAGATCAGAGTATCCCACCACACTGTTAGTTGCGTTGGAGTAAAGGGACAGGCCTACGCTGATCATGTGTCCTATACGTCATACGGTTTCTGGTCACACAGCTGGGGCTGCTCCAGTGTTTTTTTCGCTCTTTTCACTCATGCATGCGAACAAACGAATATATGTGGTCCCAGAGTACTGTATTACTCAATATGCAGAGATCATAGAATCATAGAATTGCAGAGTTGGAAGAGACCACGAGGGCCATCCAGTCCAACCCCCCTGCCACGCAGGAAATCACAATCAAAGCATCCCCGACAGATGGCCATCCAGCCTCTGTTTAAACACCTCCAAGGAAGGAGACCCCACCACGCTCCGAGGGAGTGTGTTCCACTGCCGAACAGCTCTTACTGTCAAAATATGAAGTTATGCTGGAATTTTAGCTCAGGATAACTTTCTATTTTGGACTCTGTACAAGATGGGAAGTCTTCACAAAGGGAGATACAGAATGCCTTGCCCTTGAAGAACAGAAAGCAGCTCTGATCCAAATAATTTCCCCACCATTGCTTAGGAATGGGCCTGCAAAGTTGCATCTCTTTTTTGTATGGACTTTATCAGACAAGCCTCTAAAAGTGTTCTTTTGCCACCATATTTTACCCCATTTTTGTGCTGGCAAAAGAACCCTTTATATCAAATGTAGCCATGATCATGTGAAAAAGCTGCCCTGTACTTAGAATCATAGAATCATAGAATTGCAGAGTTGGAAGAGACCATGAGGGCCATCCAGTCCAACCCCCCTGCCACGCAGGAAATCTTGATCAAAGCATCCCCGACAGATGGCCATCCAGCCTCTGTTTAAAGACCTCCAAGGAAGGAGACCCCACCACGCTCCGAGGGAGTGTGTTACACTGCCGAACAGCTCTTACTGTCAAAAAGTTCCTCCTCATGTTGAGGTGGAATCTGTTCCTGGAGCTTGCACCCATTGCTCCGTGTTCCAGTCTCTGGAGCAGCAGAAAACAAGCCTGCTCCATCCTCAGCGTGACATCCCTTCAAATACTGAAACAGGACTATCATATCGCCTCTTAACCGTCTTTTTTCCAGGCTAAACATACCCAGCTCCCTAAGTCTCTCCTCATAAGGCATCGTTTCCAGACCTTTCACCATTTTAGTTGCCCTTCTCTGGACACGCTCCAATTTGTCAATATCCTTTCTGAATTGTGGTGCCCAGAACTGGACACAGTATTCTAAGTGAGGTCTGACCAAGGCAGAATAGAGTGGCACTATTACTTCCCTTGATCTAGACACTATACTTCTATTGATACAGCCCAAAATCGCATTGGCCTTTTTAGCTGCCGCATCACACTGTTGGCTCATGTTCAACTTGTGGTCTACTAGGACTCCTAGATCCCTTTTGCACGTAGTCTCATTCAGCCAGGTCTCTCCCATCCTATATTTATGCATTTCATTTTTCCGCCCTAAATGCAGTACTTTACATTTCTCCGTATTGAATTTCATTTTGTTAGCTTTGGCCCAGCTCTCCAGTCTATCCAGGTCATTCTGAATTTTGATCCTGTCCTCTAGGGTATTAGCTACTCCTCCCAATTTGGTGTCATCTGCAAATTTGATAAGTATGCCCCTAATTCCCTCATCTAAGTCATTGATAAAGATGTTGAATAGCACTGGGCCCAGGACAGAACCCTGTGGCACCCCACTGGTCACATCTTTCCAAGACGAAGAGGAGCCACTGCTGAGCACCCTTTGGGTTCGGCCGGTCAACCAATTACAAATCCATTGAACAGTTAACTTGTCTAGCCCACATTCTACAAGCTTGTTTGCAAGAATGTCATGGGGAACCTTGTCAAAGGCCTTACTGAAATCAAGGTATGCAATGTCCACAGCATTCCCTTCATCTACCAAGCTGGTAACTTTATCAAAAAAAGAGATCAGATTAGTCTGGCATGACTTGTTTCTCTGAAACCCATGCTGACTTTTTGTGATTATGGCATTGCCTTCTAAATGTTCACAGACTCTCTGTTTAATGATCTGTTCTAGAATCTTCCCTGGTATTGATGTCAGACTAACTGGACGATAGTTGTTGGGATCCTCTTTTTTCCCCTTTTTGAAGATGGTAACAACGTTTGCCCTCCTCCAGTCTGCTGGGACTTCTCCTGTTCTCCAGGAGTTCTCAAATATTATTGCCAATGGCTCTGAGATTATATTTGCCAGCTCTTTTAATACTCTTGGATGTAGTTCATCTGGTCCTGGAGATTTAAATTCATTTAGATTAAGAAGGTATTCCTGTACTACCTCTTTACTTATTTTGAGCTGGATTTCCCCTATTGTGTCCTCTGTTCCATTCTCCTCAGGTTGGTCCTCCTTTTCCTTTTCTGAAAACACTGAGGCAAAGAAGGTGTTGAGTAATTCTGCCTTTTCTCTGTCCCCTGTTAGCATTTTGCCATCTTCTCCACGTAGCGGCCCTATCATTTCCTTCTTCCTCCTTTTGCTACGGACATACCCCAAAAAACCCTTTTTATTGTTATTAACCTCCCTAGCAAGCCTGAGCTCATTCTGCGCTTTAGCTTTTCTGACTTTACTCCTACACGTGTTCACTATCTGTTTGAATTCTTCTTTGGTGATTTCCCCCCCTTTCCGTTTCCTATACATGTTCCGTTTAAAACTTAGCTCTGTTGATATTTCTTTAGTCATCCATCCTGGTTTCTTGAGACACCTCCCATTTTTCTTCCTCAATGGTACTGTTTGAAATTGTGCCTTCAGTATCTCCCTTTTGAGAAAGTCCCATCCGTCTTGAGGTCCCTTCTCTTTTAGTATTCTTGACCATGGGATCTAGATATGCACATAATTGTTGGGGGGGGGGGAATAAGGTTTTAAAAGTACCAGAATGGAGCCTCATCCACCAGAAGTCCCACCCTGGATTTATTCTGCAGTTAATCCTCAACTGCCACATGGCCAAAAATCTGGTGTTTCCCCTCATATCTGGACCAAACTGCAAATCTTATATATCTGAAGTCTCCTGCAGAAATCCCAATGAAAGTATGCATTAGCAAAAATGTTGTGTATCAACTGTGCTATTAATACAGGGTGAGTACAGGGTTTTATTGCCTGTGTAGACAAGTCCTTAGAGATAAGCGTGAGAGATTAGAATTAGGGTTAGAGGTAGTGGTAGTGTTTGATTTATACTTCTTGTATTTCCTGAACCTGCTGAGAATTCCTGCCCCATTTCAAGCAGGGCCCAACCTACTGCTGTTTAATATCATCATGTTTTGTCAGAAAATGGGACATTTTGGGCAGCACCTGGGTAATGACTGAGGCATGTATAAATCCCTTCTTTTGATAGAGTGCAGAGGGCTATTCTCTTGCCCTTAAACCTCCATCCAAAAACCTCCCATGCCCTTCAGCTGTTAAGCCATGAGGGGAGCTACTGCTGTTACCAGAGGAAAGGGGAGGGAGGAATGAGGAGATTCAGACCAAGAAGGTCTGGCCACTCTCAGCTACCAGAGGAAGGGAAAGGAAGGTGCAATCTATTTGAGAGCACAGTCTCATTTCTCTCCCCCAACTGAGCCAGCTGTTTCTCCATGATCTAAATTGCCATGCCATTCCTTCCCCTGGATCCCAGTAAACAACAGTAGCAGGGGGATGTTCTAGTGGGAGAATGTAGAAAGATGCATGCAGTTGTTAGCACCTGCAGGATCTCAGCCTAATACATTGCACTGAATAGGATAAAAAAGGTCTCCCTCTCTCTCTGGCTTTTCTTTGCAAACGAAGATTCAGGAAGGACTCATCCCATACTTTCTGCAAGCGCGCTGATGACCAAAAAGGCCAATCCGAGTTAAACAAGTCCGGTTGCAGAAAGCACAGCAGAAGGTTTCCTTGGTTGATGTTTCCAGGTTGTGACTCTTTCTGCATTGTCATTTCTCTTCAAGAATTATTCAGTGTGAGTTCTCAAATAAGGCTGCAGCATTGTGGATAGTGCGTCTCCATGCCTTCCGAAGTGAGGCCAGGGTGGACCATTGTTAGTGATCAATTTGGCCGAGCCTGAGTTGTTGCTTGTATCGCTTTTTTGGAGCACCCCTCTTACACTGACCCGTGGCGAGTGCACCATAGAGTACTATTTTTGGGAGGCGATGGTCCTCCATCCTAGAAACATGGTCTGCCCAGCACAGCTGTGTTCTCAATATCATGGCCTCCACAATGCTGGTGATCCCTGCTTGCTCAAGGACAGCAACATTCATCACATAGTCAGTCCAGTGTATATTTAGGACTGTGCGTATACAGTGCTGATGAAAGCATTTGAGGAGTCGTACGTGTTGGCGATATGTGACCCATGTTTCAGACCCATAAAGGAGAATAGACAGTACAATGGCTCTATACACACTGATTTTTGTGCTTCGCCTCAGGTGTTTGTTACTTCAGACTCTTTTGTAAAGTCTTCCAAATGTGCTGTATGCCTTTCCTAATCTGTGATCGATCTCTTTGTCAATCTTGGCATCTGAGGAGATGATGCTTCCCAGGTAGGTGAACTGCTGAATGGACTTAAGCACAGATTTGCCGATGGCAATGTGGGGATGATGGTGTTCGTCCTGGGTGCAGGCTGGTAAAGAACTTCCGTTTTCTTCAGGTTGACTTCCAGCCCAAACAGCTCTGAAGCTGTTGTGAAGCAGGATGTTAGGTGCTGCAGAGCTGCTTCTGTGTGGGCAACAAGGGCAGCAGCATCAGCAAAGAGCAGCTCATGAACTAGATACAGTTGCCCCTCCACATTCGCGAACTTGACATTCGCAGTTTTGGTTATTCGCGGTTTTGGGAGGCCCCCCCGGGCCCCCCCAAAACCGCAACACGGGGCCTCCAGAGGCCCCGTGAAAGACCTGGAGGGAGCGGGGAGGCCTCCACGGGGCCCCCGGAGGCGCTCCGGAGGCCCCGCGAAGGCTTGGGGAGGGGTGGCGAGGCCTTCGCGGGACCCCCAGAGGCCCTCCGGAGGCCCCGCGAAGGCCTGGGGAGGGGTGGCGAGGCCTTCGCGGGACCCCCGGAGGCCCTCCGGAGGTGCAGCGAAGGCTTGGGGAGGGGTGGCGAGGCCTTCGCCGGACCCCCGGAGGCCCTCCGGAGGCCCCGCGAAGGCTTTGGCAGGGGTGGGGAGGCCTTCGCTGGACCCCAGGAGGCCCTCCGGAGGCCCCGCAAAGGCCTGGGGAGGGGTGGGGAGGCCTTCGCCGGACCCCCAGAGGCCCTCCGGAGGCCACGCAAAGGCCTGGGGAGGGGTGGGGAGGCCTTCGCCGGACCCCTGGAGGCCCTCCGGAGGCCCCGCGAAGGCCTGGGGAGGGGTGGCGAGGCCTTCGCCGGACCTCCGGAGGCCCTCTGGAGGCCCCACGAAGGCCTGGGGAGGGGTGGGGAGGCCTTCGCCGGACCCCCGGAGGCCCTCCGGAGGCCCTGCGAAGGCCTGGGGAGGGGTGGCGAGGCCTTCACCGGACCCCCAGAGGCCCTCCGGAGGCCCCGCGAAGGCCTGGGGAGGGGTGGCGAGGCCTTCGCAGGACCCCCGGAGGCCCTCCGGAGGCCCCGCGAAGGCCTGGGGAGGGAGGGAGGAAGGGCCGGTGAGACCTCCGTGGGGCCTAGCAAGGCCCCGCGAAGGCCTGGGGAGGGAGGGAGGAAGGGCCGGGGAGACCTCCGTGGGGCCTAGAAAGGCCCCGCGAAGGCCTGGGTAGGGATGGGGGAAGGGCCAGGGAGACCTCCGTGGGGCCTAGCAAGGCCCCGCGAAGGCCTGGGTGGGGAGGGAGGAAGGGCCGGGGAGACCTCTGTGGGGCCTAGCAAGGCCCCGCGAAGGCCTGGGGAGGGAGGGAGGAAGGGCCGGGGAGACCTCCGTGGGGCCTAGAAAGGCCCCGCGAAGGCCTGGGTAGGGAGGGGGGAAGGGCCGGGGTGACCTCTGTGGGGCCTAGCAAGGCCCCGCGAAGGCCTGGGGAGGGAGGGGGGAGGGGATCGTTATTCGCGGATTTTTCACATTCGCGGGGGTCCGCGGAACGGAACCCCCGCGAATGTGAAGGGACGACTGTAGTTTAGAGTCATAGGAGATTTTCACACGCCGAAAATATTCCCTCCAGAAACCGGGACAGAAATATTTCTGTCCCGGAAGCAGCACCGCGGTTCACACGCTCACCTCCCTCTTCCGTTTTTCCGTCGTCCTCGCTTTGGGTTTTTCCCTCCCTCTTCTGGAATATTTTACTAACGGGAGTTTGCCGTTAATAAAATATTCCGGAAGAGAGAGGAAAAAACCCAAAGCGAGGACGACGGAAAAACGGAAGAGGGAGGTGAGCGTGCGAACCGCGGCGCTGCTTCCGGGACAGAAATATTTCTGTCCCGGTTTCTGGAGGGAATATTTTCGGCGTGTGAAAATCTCCTTAGTGTGAGACCTTAGACGGATAAAAAAGGCGCCCCACTGAAAAAAAGCTATGGATTTATTTGAAAAAAAATTGTCCCAAAAATACACATGGCAAGTGCCTGAAACATGGGAACATCTCTTCTAGCTCCTCCAGTGAGGATGTTGTAGAATGCCTACATCAAGGGTCTCACAGAACAAAATGTGACTCTGGGCAAGTTAAATATCCCACCTTGATGCATGAGGGTTAAACATAAGAGTTCTCCTGTTAAGATGTATCTTGATCAGACTCAGTCAGATTAGAAGCAGAGTCTGAACTCTTCCTGTTTAATTTTCAGTTTCTTATTTCTGAGTGAAAAAGGAAACACCGCAGAGAGGGGAAGGTAATGGTAAAGAAAGACAAAGTCTAAAAATATTTAGACTACCCAGCTGAGTGCAAGCAAGCCCAATTTCAAATCAGCACACAGCCATGAAGTTCACCAGGTGACTTTGAGCTAATCACTATGTCTAAGCCTCACCTACATCACAGGTAGATTGTAAGCAGTTAAAATGAGGCTGGAATCCTGTTGGTTAATCTCACTTAGAATAGATAAGTTGGACCTATGCTAATAGCCCAGAGAAGTGGGTTTTGATAACAGAAGTTGCACTCAGGTTATTGTAACTTACTAACAAGATGCCAGCCATGGCATACCGGTAGATTGAATCAGTTGCTGAATGGTGCATAGGTAAATCCCATTGATTTGATGGTTCTACTCCAGTTAGAACTAACAATATGATTTAGCCTGTTGTTTCTTATGCTTGGACAAAGACTATTCATCAGCATACCTGTGTTAATCTGCTCATCTATGCTAAAATATCATCCTCATCTCTTGGTGATTCTTAAACAACTGCTGTTAATATCATTACCTACTGGTCCTTTTCGAATTTTTATTCCACTAATCACACACATATGCACAAAATCTACCAATTGAGGAACCCCTCCATGGGTTTGAAACTGGATTATTTTCCATGGACCCTTCCTATGGAATCGTGAGATTTGTAGTTTGGTGAGTCACCAGCACTTTGGCAGAGAAGGCTAAAAACTTTGTAAAACTACAAACACCAGGATTCAGTTATAGGAAGGAGCCATGGCAATTAATCCAGTTTCAAACCGGATTGTTTGTGTAGTATAGATCTGGCCCATGTTTCTTATAACATGGACTATATTTTACTGAAGCTTATGTCAAATAAATCTTGTTAGTCTTTAAGGTGCCACAAAACTCTGTTCTTTTTGCTACTTCACCATGTTGTTGTGAGGATAAAAGGAAGGAGATATATGCTACCTTGAGCTTCTTAGAAGAATGGTGGTGGTTGGGGCTACAGTTTGTTGAATGATCCTCTTCTACAAAGCTTTCTACTGTTATTCTTTAATACTGGCTGGAATCCTGGGAGATGTGTATAGGGCACATAACCCCATCTCTGTAGCTACATCTCCTGGTACTACACTAACCCAACTTTTAAGCAATGTAGCCGCTTCCCCAACATGACCTTTTCCATGCGATTGGAGAGTGGGGGGAATCCACAGAGATGTGTCCAGTTATTTTCCTGTTGCTGGATGTTATGCAACAGCCGTCTGCAGGGATCACTGGGGGACATTGGGAGGTCCCTGCAGATGATGTCCTTGCAGTGCTTACAATTACAGGAAAATAACTGGAGACACCTCTGTGATCCTCCTGCTCTCCAATGACATGGAAATGGTTGTGTTGGGAGGGTGGGCTTGGGGAGATTTGGGTCATTGCATGGTAAGTAAAGAACTCTGCACTCTGCAATGGGCAAAAATGTGGGTTATGATAGCAGAAGTTGGACTTACACTTTTGTAAGATAGACCTAACTCTAAATATCCTAAAGCACCAGATCATGTCTGATCTCGAAAACTAAGCAGGATCTGCCCTGATTAGTTCTTGGATGGGAGACTACCAATGAATGCCTGATGCTATAGGCTATATTTCAGAGGCAGGAACTGGCAAAGCCGACTCTGAGTATTCCTTGCCTAAGAAAACCCTATGGAATTCATGGGGTCGCCATAAGTTGACAAGTGACTTGAAGGCATACACACACACACACAAGGTGGACCTATGCTAATAGCCCAGAGAAGTGGGTTTTGATAACAGAAGTTGCACTCAGGTTATTGTAACTTACTAACAAGATGCCAGCCATTATCATTTAGTTACTCTTCCTTAGTTCTACATCATCTCCATCTTGTACGCCATCAGTTCCTTGGCAAATGGGTGCCAGGAACATGGTCCTTGTCTAACGGTGACATTTCCTCAAACCCTGAGGCAGACTGTCAGTCTAGTGTTAAGGCTTTCAGTCCCCACACTCAGTCTGACAGCAACTTTCTGGTGCTCTGTTTGTTGCTGGGGTTTTCTGCTGGGTTTAATTGCTTGTTTTGTCTCCCAGCTGCCTGACATATGCCAGATTCTTGTAAGAACTCGCTTGCAGTACAGTATATGCAGATGGCGCAGGAGCATTTCTGGATGGCTACTTTTAAAATCTAGCTTCCCGTGGTTGCAATTTCCCATGATGTCTTTTAAATTCTTATTTACTGCTTGGGGGCAATAAATAGATAGATAGATAGATAGATAGATAGATAGATAGATAGCAGACCTGGCTTAAAAAACATTTAGGACTCTTGTATGTAATCATCTTTTCACTGTGGTTCTTCTTAAAATTGTAATTACAATGGGGCTAGAAAAATTAGAGATTTTCTAAATACTTACGTACATGTTTGTGATGGTATTCTTGCCATACACAGTTGCAAGAGCTAAAACATGAGGTGCATTTCCTTGTTTTAACTCTTAAAATAACCAGTGGGACTGGTTGCTCCCATGTCAGTGGGATGGTGAATCCAATCCATCTTTTAGCCTGACCTTTAAACAAACTATCCTCTTTTGGAGATAGGATTCACTACCTTGGATAGTTTCTTTAAAGTTTGGGCTAAAACCTGGGGCAAATTCACCAGCTTACTGACATGGCCATCACTGACACCAACTCTGTTAGGTCAAGTCAATATTTCTATCTCCATACTACTGAAGTATTCCGTATGTCAGTACAAGAAAGCAGAGAATGTAAATAATGCATATGTTTTTTCCAAGGACCCATCAGTCTTTGGTAGAGCTCATTCTTTGTGTGCCATAGGTCCCAGGTTCAGTCCTATGGGATTGTTTTTGGAAAATCAAAACCATGCTAGTTACAACCCTTGCCCTTCATCTGGAAAAGCATCACCAGCCATTACTCACAGTCCAACTCATTAGAAGGCATGTTCATCTGCTCAGCTTGTGGGGTCTAGTACAGCTGCTACTTTATAAAGCTCCCTTTTCCTTTGTTGACCCCCAACTCAACTGGAGATGAATTTGAGCACAGTGTTATCCTAGTCATGATGAGGAAACATCACAAAACCAAATGTCACTGCTGCTGTGTTGTACCACCTAATTCGGGTAACAGAGCAGCAGTGGTTTTGCCAGTGGTTTTGCCAGTCAACCGTAGGCACTCTGAAACAATTTTACATGAAAAAAGGGAGTTAATCATAGAGTTGGAAGAGACCACATGGACCATCTAATCCAACCCCCTGCCATTCAAGAATACACAATCAAAGCATTCCTGACAGATGGCCATCCGAAGAAGGAGACTCCACCACACTCTGAGGCAGTGCATTTCACTGCCAAACAGCTCTTTTTGTCAGGAAGTCCTTCCTCACATTTGGGTGGAATCTATTTTCCTGTAGTTAGAGTCCACTGCTCTGTGTCCTAGCCTCTGGTGCAGCAGAAAACAAGCTTGTTTCATCCTCAGTATGACATTCCTTCAGATATTTAACCATGGCTATCATGTCACCTCTCAACCTTCTCTTCTCCAGATTAAACATACCCAGCTCCCTAAACCGCTCCTCATAGGACATAATGGCTTCCAGACCTCCCACCATTTTCGTTGCCCTCCTCTGGACATGCTCCAGCTTGTCAATATCCTTCTATAGAACCCAGAGATTGAGTGTTACCTCAGCCAATACTTCTTATTAGCTTTCCATTTGTCCCTAACCACCAAGATCAATGCATGTTTAGGACTGCTTGTGCAAGACACATTGAAGAATACAAGTATTTATTTTTGTTTATGTTTTTTTTTGTTTGTTTATTTTTCCTTTGGGTGTTTGGGGACAATAAAGTCAACACTGCCTTTTGCTTCTCACAGAACTTTCCATTTCACTAAGCAGGGTTGCCAGACTGAAAACTGGAGACATCTCCTGTCCTTTTAATGATTGTGTAGAAGAGGGAATTTCAGCCAGTGTTCCTTGTCATGCAACCAGATAACATGAAACACCTGCTGAAATTCCCTCTCCTACAGAACCACTAGAGGTACAGGAGCCCTCTCCAGTTTTCACTCTGGCAGCCCTATCACTAAGGGAACTCAGAAACATTAACTTAATCTCTGGGTGAATTATGCATTCCTTGGTAATATGATGGACTAAAATTATGACATGCTTAAATTACCATCCATTTTCTTGAAAGTTAGTGGTGAACTATCATTACCAAATATTCAGAAACTCCAAAAGATCTGTTTAATTGTGAGGAGACCTCTGGGAAAGACTAATTATACCCAGTGATTAAATAGTTATTTTCATCTAAGCAGTTTCCAATATTACTTTAAAATGCAGGCAAAATCATAAGTGGAAATATGTTAATAATTCAGCGTGTTACTGAGTCTTCATCTACAAGAAATAAAATCAGTTTTTCTAAATTACTCAATATAAATTTTATATTGCCAAGGCTAGAGTGATTGAAAGAAAACTCCACCTATTAACAGCAGAGATAATTTTATGTACATATATCGAGAGAATTTTCTGGGAAGAGCTGAGAGAGTCTTTGCAGTACCACTTAGCTTGTTTGTAGTATAATTGCATTTAGAGCAAGGTCTTCTGAAGGAAATGACTGACTAAATTAGCATTAACCAGGTTCCTGTGGGGCTCAGTGCATTGTGGGTAGACAGTCTTGCCTCCAGAAAGGACAAGTTGACCCAAGAGAGGCCAGATGCTTACAAGGCATGGTGTTAATTGGTTTTCCCAAATGGAGCAAATTGTACCACTTGGGGAAATGCATTTTTAAAAAATCTCAGCAACTGAAGTGTAGGGTTTAATCTCGTCACCATTTTTCCTCTTCCAATCCTTCCTGGCTCTCTCTAGCCAGCTGCAAATTTATCTAAGCTACCTCATCCTCATTTTAAGTCCTGATTCAGGACAGGCCCATCTGTGTGCAGGAGACTGAGGTCATCAAATGAAAACTGGACCATGTTAGATTACACATGGGGAATGCCACCATGAAATCTTCTCCAGATAAACATCTCCTTGCTCACAGAACTAGCACATCATGCATGAAAGACTCTAGCCTAGCCTTGTCTCTCCTCTGCCCACTTTTTATCTGCTGGGAGTTTTTAACCCAACCCTTTTACCTGTGGTCTGAGGGTGTATCCATACTGCACAACTGTAGCAGTTTGATAGCACTTGAAATGCCATGGAATCCTGTGGAATCTTGGAATTTGTACTTGAAAAGGGACTTAGTATTCTCTGCTAGAGAGCTGTGGTGTTGTCATTCCAAGGAGTGTATTAGAGTGCTGCAGCAAACTAGAAATCCCAAAATCAATCTTCTGTTCTCTAAACATACGCAGCTTCCTAAGCCATTCCCTACAAGGCTTAGTTTCCAGACCTTTTACTCTCTTGATCACCTTCCTCTGGGCACATTCTGGTTTGCTCCAGAGGAAAAGTGTAGACTGTCATTTCTTTCTTCCCGATGATCCAAAATCTTGTTGGATAGCTTGAAGACAGCCCTGTTTAAGTATTTGAAGGGATGTCACGCTGAGGATGGAGCAGGCTTGTTTTCTGCTGCTCCAGAGACTGGAACACGGAGCAATGGGTGCAAGCTCCAGGAACAGAGATTCCACCTCAACATTAGGAGGAACTTTTTGACAGTAAGAGCTGTTCGGCAGTGGAACGCACTCCCTCGGAGCGTGGTGGGGTCTCCTTCCTTGGAGGTCTTTAAACAGAGGCTGGATGGCCATCTGTCGGGGATGCTTTGATTGTGATTTCCTGCGTGGCAGGGGGGTTGGACTGGATGGCCCTCGTGGTCTCTTCCAACTCTGCAATTCTATGATTCTATGATTCTATGATTCTAGTATTATTCCATTTTAACTGCCATGACTGTTTCCTATGGAATTGTAGGACTGATAATCTGGGTGAGGCACTAGAATGCTCTGGCTGAGAATACTAAACGCCCTTCCCTAAATGGCCAATCCCAGGATTCCATAAGATGAAACCATGGCATTTAAAGTGGAGTAATAGCACTATAATTCTGTAATGTGAATGGACCTCAATGCGAGAGAGATCTTGCTTCAGAAGTCCTGAGTGGGAGATCTGTCTTTCTTCTATGAAAACAAGCTGTGGATAATTTTTCATTCTCTTTTAAGCAAAAAGAACAATGGGGGACTCATGGTAGGAAAGCCATTTTAGGTTGCTGTGAATTCCTCATAACATGCACTCAAGATGTTATCAAAGATATATAAAATAATATTAGAGCTAAAATTAGAACAGGAAATTATAAAACCATATATGATTAAGTGGGCACAGGATTTGGGTCATGATATATTGTTAGAACATTGGGAAAAATTATGGAAGAAAAATCTACTATTTACTAGAAGCTATAACACAAAAGAAAATGTATACAAGATTATGACAAGATGGTATTTAACACCACCAAGACTAGCAAAGATTTACAGAGGTATGACAGACCAGTGCTGGAAATGTAAAAAAAGCATCCGGCACCTTCTACCATATATGGTGGAAGTGCGAGAAGGCAGTAAAATATTGGAAAAAAATACACACAGTGATAAATAAAAAATTTAATACGAACCATGAGATAGAACCAGAGATCTACTTACTAAATATATTTTATAAAATTGATGAGGAGACCGAAAGGAAATACTGGAGGGTCCTAATGTATATGCTGATGGCGGCGAGAGTTCTTTACGCAAAATATTAGAAGTTACCAAAACTACCTCAAATAGGCGAATGGCTATTTAAATTACAAGATATGTGTGAAATGGATAAATTGACAATCATGTTAGACGAGACAAAAACGTTTAAAGACTTTTAATAATGGGAGATTTGAAATCCCACATGGAAAGAAAAATGGGAGGAAGAACTACTAATAGAATTAGATTACTAAATAGCAAATATAAGGAAAATTAAAAAGAAAAGAAAAACAGAATTAAGATAGAAGTAATACAGTTGAGAAGGATATAAAACATGTAGGTATCAAAATGGAAAGAAAAAGAACAAGGAAGTCAAATAAATGCAAGGAAGAGTAAGGGACAAGAGTTTTGAGTGGAGGGTGGTAAATAGGATGTAAAGTGAGGTGAATGGTCAAGGGGTAAATGTGAAAATGTGTTTATGTATAATGTATAACCAATAATATATAATGTAGAAGAGGGATATGAGTGTTTTTATTGTATGCATGTTGAAACAACTGAATAAAAATTAATTAAAAAAATAACAACATGCATTCAACGCAGGGTAGGTCATATGGAACAAATGTGTGTTGTGATGGGAATGGAGACTAGCCAAGGGCAAGACAAACAGTCTCCTAGAAGTTAGCTTAAAGACAGACTCTGGAGAAATGAACTAATTTGCTTTTTTGGCAAGTAGTTTTTTAAAAAAAAACACACTAATGCCTTTGGGGACAAGTTGTCTAGCGCTGGAGTAGGGAATTTCTAATAGCCTAATTCCATTTTTGCTTCCCCAATACTCTTGGTGGGCCACACTTCTAACCCTTCACCTCCCTCCTTGCCTTCCCCAAAATACTGCTCCCTTGAAGCTTCTGCAAGTTCTGAACTGAAATTAAATATAATTTTTGCCCCCTTTGCTTCTATTTTAAGAAAGTCTGGAAATGACCAGCCAGTCATTTCATCTTTCTCAAAAATTTGGGGGTGTTAAGGCATAAAACAGGCCTGGGAAAAATTATGGTACCTGACAAATCATGGCTTTCCCCCACAAAAAAGTTTAGCAATATTTTTAATAAGAGATGGCTGGTTTTCACTGATAGATCCTAACCACTGCAACCAATAGAAGCATGGTGTCTTCCCCTTCCTAGCATTCTGATTGGCCGGTTCAAACAGGTGTGCTTTTGGTGGCTCTGAGAGAAAACGTAAGGCATTAGAATGCATCCAGAGTTTGCCTGTGTCTTTGCAAAAGAAGATTCTTCACATCTGATAAAGTAACATTTTATTGTTTACTCAGTTTCTGGAATCTCTTTCTTAACCTAAATGTAGTTGCTAGTCTTAACGCAAGTAGATCCACTAAATCAATGGAAATGGGTATTTCAGTACTTCTCTCTCTCTCTCTCTCTCTCTCTCTCTCTCTCTCTCTCTCTCTCACTGGCTTTTCTTTGCAAACAAAGATTCAGGAAGGACTCATCCCACACTTTCTGCAAGCGCGCTGATGACTAAAAAGGCCAATCCGAGATAAACAAGTCCGGTTGCAGAAAGCACAGCAGAAGGTCTCCTTGGGTGATGCTTCTGGGTTGTGGTTCTTTCTGTAAGCTCCATTGATTCAGTGAGTGTGCTTTAGCAGGGACTAGCTGGGGGCTCATTTACACAAGCCAGGATATGTCAGGTTCCCACTGGCACATCCTGGCTGACGAGCTCACTCATTCTTCCCCTGTTACCTGTACAGAACAGGCCGAAGGCCAAACAGGCATGCCAGCCCAACCCTGCAGCCACCGCTATTTTCTTTGCTGACTTCAAAGCCAGGAAGGGGGGCCGCAACATGTGACTGAAGGTCTTGCTCACATGCTGTAGGACTCCTTCCTGGCTTATGGGAGAGCCAGGGAGATGATGGTAGCAGCAAGGGCCGGTTTTTGCCAGCTATAACTTTTTTTTTTAATGGGCTATCATGATCCCCCTTGCTTGGCCCTGCCTGAGCCCCATATCTGCTCTGGGGGCAGTGAGGACTGCTCAGGGGCAGATTGGGGCTAAAGCCCTGTGTTTTATGGACTGCAGGGCTCTCAGACAGGGGCAAGTCAGCCTAAATTGCCCATGTGGATAAGGTTTGGGTCTTTAATTGGTGAGTCAGTTCTTAACTTGTGGTCTAAGCTTCAGAGGATCCATGAACAAGGAGCAAAAGAGATAACATTTCCCTTTTCATTTCATTTCTGTTACTTTGGAAATTCTAAGTGTATTTTTCTGCAGAGGGAGTCCATTGTTTTCCTAAGGTTCTCCAAGAGGTCCATGACCTCTCCCTCCCCCAGGTTTAGAATCACTACACTAGCGGCTCACAGCTTGATCTAAGATGAGTTGTGGCACCACCACTGCCAAACAAATATGTGGGGTTTTTTGTTGTTGTTGTTGTTTTTAAGAAAGAAGTGGCTTTTCAAAGGCATGTTTGGTGGGGTTTTGGTCTGAAAAAGCTGAAGACTGCTAACGGAGACAGTATTGGATGAGATGGCCTCGCAGGAAATTTGGGTATCAGTGCTTCCTTGATGGAGTTCCAAGGACACTGTGCTGCAAGAATGGCTGAGCTTCCTTGGGCTAACCTGGCTGTGAATTATGTTATTTAAATCAGAAGGCAAGCTTTTTGCCATCAGCAGAACCACCCCTTTCTGAAACAACTTCCATTTCTTTACCATCCCTCCAGCCACCCTTGCGTGATTCGTGGACAGGTGATGACATCAGACGGGACTCCGCTTGTTGGTGTGAACATCAGCTTTGCCAACAACCCCCTCTACGGCTACACCATCAGCAGACAAGATGGCAGGTACGTAGTTGACACCTCCTGCTTTTGGATCTAGTGATCTAATGCAAAGGTTTGGCTCTGGAGATCGAGTTCACTGCTGATTCATAGGTCACATGCCCAAGTACACTCAAGAGGTCAGCATGTCTCCTTTTAAACAGCACATTCTTGCTTTGAACTATGGACTGAGCAGGCCTGAAAAAAATATGGGGAGGGGGAAAAACAGTTTTCCCAAAGGCCAGAGCATCAGCATCCCTCATTAAAGGGAGCACTTTGATGCTTTTCAACAGGAAGAAAATTTTGCCAGTATTAAGTTCATCTCTCTGTGTGTGTCTCTCTCTCTTTCCTTCTCTCCCCCTCTCTTTCTTTCTTTTCTGTTCTTTTATTTTCCCGTCATCACTGCTCATCCCTATCAAGGTGACTTCAAGGCAAGGGCAGGAGCTGATGAGCTGCTAGATTGCCCTCCATACAATGGGGCCTCTGTGTTTTTGCAGCTGTTGAGCCTCCCTTGACATGAGATGGATGCTTCCCCATTTCTGTCAAGCTTCATGGTTGCTCCAACTTATCCCCCCTCCGCCAAGCCCACCCCCACCCCCAGTTCACATGTCTCACCTCCACTCGCCAATGTGAAGAAGAGGTGCTTCCATAAATAAAGGGCTTCTCATTTTTCCAGTAGTTTGCTGGGTGTAATTTTTTAAAAGGTCTTTAAAAGGAAAAGACAGCAGCTCTTTCTATAGCCTCCCCCTCCCAAGCACTCCTTGTTTAGTACTCAGCCTTGGCCTGAGGCTGCTTTCAAGGCTTTGCCAAACACTAACTGTTAAAAATGCCCTCATTGAGTCTTAAATGCTGTTCAGCTTGCTGGCAAGTAAGAAACAAGGCTTTTAAAAGTCGGCAGGCAGCTTGGCTCTGGGAATTTGATGTCTCTACTTGAACTGCAGAATAAACACCTTGTTGTTTTGTGGTTCCTGCTTTAAAGCTGAGATACTTTCTTTCTGCTTCGTGGATTGAAATGCATAATCATTATCATTATTATTATTATTTGAGAACCTGCATTAGAGACTATAATTCATAACTTTATGATAATGGAATCATAGAATCATAGAGCTGAAAGAAACCACAAGGGCCATCCAGTCCAATCCCCTGCCATGCAGGAATACCCAGTCAAAGCATTCCCAACAGATGGCCATCCACCCTCTGTTTAAAAACCTCCAAAGAAGGAGACTCCACCACACTACAAGGCAGCACATTCCACTGCTGAACAGCTCTTACCATCAGGAAGTTGTTCCTAATGCTTAGGTGGAATCTCTCTTCCTGTAGTTTGAATCCACTGCTCCATGTCCTAGTCTCTGGAGCAGCAGAAAACCAGCTTGCTCCTTCTTCAATATGCCATCCTTTCAAGTACAGTTGTCCCTCCGTATCCATGGATTTTGTATCCACGGAGTTAAGTATTCACGGCTTGAAAATATTCTTTAAAAAATAATAATCCAAAAAGCAAATCTTGATTTTGTCATCTTATATAAGGGATACCATTTTACTATGCCATCCTAGTTTCCTAGCTTCCACATCAGTGGAGGAAATGGTGGCAGTGGTGGTGGCTGCAGCAGCGACAGGTTGGTAGCCTGTTTGGAGGCTGGCCAGTTTTCTTCAAGTTACAGTGGAGGGGAAACAGGCCACCTCTGAAGTCAGGATACACCAGTGGTGAGCCAGTGTAACCTGCCTGGTGTAAATGAACCCTAAATGGGTTGTCTGTCTTTTGAAGACAGCTCCTAGATTTTCTTTCTTGACCACTCTCTAGCCATTTTTCAGGTTCTGCCAATTGGTCAGTCAAAATTCAGATTCAAGAGATCAGGTGCTCTACAAAGATTGACAATATTTACTTCTCAGAAGCTCCCAATAAATTCAATGTAAGACAGTAAATCACGGTTTGGAAGAACATGCCCTCTACTCCAGAAGTTGTGATCAGAGGTAGGGATGTAAATCTTCATATAGTTTTTCCTTGCACACAAGGACAAATAATTTCTATTGTTTTTTCAATGGTCCCTGAGAACACATAAATTTCTGCTGAGTTTTCTATTGCTATTTGTACTTCAAGAAGTCTTTCCGGGAATTCATTCCTACAGAAATACGCATGGGTTTTCTGTGCAGAGAATGGGTTTTTGGGTGTGCAATTCCCCCCCACAAACATTTTCTGTTTAGAAAAAAAATGCGTATTTCTGTGTAAACCAGTTGTCCCAAAAGTCTTTCCAAACTGAAAGAATGTTGTGGCTGCTCTGTTTTTTCCACAGCATTTCCAGAGTGTCAGAAAACTCTTTTTTCTTCCAGAAAAATGAAAGATAATTAATATACTTCCCATCTCAAATCAGAACCCTCTAAAATGTACTATTATATTTATTTACTCATTATAAAAATGGTCCAATATTCTGCCCATGTTTTGAGTTAGCTGGGGAAGGGCTGATTTTTCCTTCATTTCCTTCATTTCAGAGGTTATAGCTCCAACCTTAACTTTTTACTTTTAAGCTGACTATGTTTACATTTTTCAAGATCATAAATAAATGCTAGATGGTTATTCCTTCTGTCTGTTTTATATAGTTTATTTTTTGTATTATATTTTATATGATGGATATCTTGCGTTTTAATGATTTGTTATAGCATAATAAATACATGCATACATAATTTCAGTTGATGGGGCTTTTCTCTTGTATGACTTTCCTTCTTTTTTGAATGCAGGCAGATGAAAGAGAAATACCTTAACAAGATGATGGCTAGAACCCTAAGTAAAGTGAACTCCACCAGTGAGCCATAAGCAAAGCAAACAATAACAAAGGAAATAATCAGTAGTAACAATCTGGATCCACTGTACAAGGCAAAACAACTTCTCTCAATCTGTTGTGGCTGAATCTCTAAAGAAACCACATCCACTCACAAAGGAGAAGGAGTTGCTATTCCCATCTAGGCAATAGCTATTGCCATTTCTAAAGAGAAAAGTCCTGCATTCTGCCATAATTAGTCATAAATGAGCCCTATGCAAATTGTTAGTGTGCTGCTCAGACTTTTCCTCCAGAAAAGCCCAGAATCAGAAGTATTCTATGAAAAGTTAGTCCTCAAGGAGGAGATGGATAGAAAACCACTATTTTTACCTCCTAATTGCCATTCTTCATTGGCCACTTGGATAAAAGATACAGTACAGTGGTGATTTCGAACTTTCTTAAGGTGACAGGATTAAGAGGCATAGCCAAAGCATCAGTGAATAATAGGAGCAAGTTAAAAACTGTCCAAAAGTTGAGGGATGCAGAGCATCCATTATTCTTTCTGGTGGATGTGATAACATGGGAACCTGTCATCAACCGTAACTATATAGTAGTTAGAGACATTGTATAAAATATGGCATCCTTTCAGTTTTTCTTAACAGCTCTTGTAGTTTTGGGCATTTACCCCCCCCCCCCCGCCTTTTGAAAAGCATTTTGTGTTTCCCTTTGCAGTTTTGACCTTGTCACGAATGGTGGGATTTCCATCATCTTGCATTTTGAACGGGCACCCTTCATTACACAAGACCACACCTTGTGGCTGCCGTGGGATCACTTCTTTGTCATGGAGACCATCATTATGAGGCATGAAGAGAATGATATTCCCAGTTGTGACCTGAGCAACTTTGCCCGGCCCAATCCAGTGGTCTCGCCTTCCCCGATGACAGCATTTGCCAGCTCCTGCTCAGAGAGAGGCCCCATTGTGCCAGAAATCCAGGTAAAAATGCAATCCAAAGGCTTTCCTGGGGTTCTTTCACACTCCATAATTATAACTCTTTCACACTCCATAATTATAACTCTATGATTCCTCTTTACCTGCCATGTTCTGTTCTATGGAAGACTGAAACTTGCAGTTGAGGGAGGAGCATTTAGAATTCTCAGCCAGAAGGTTCTAATATAGTTGGACCCCCCTATCTGTGGGGGTTCACTTTCCAAACTTACCACTGATGCCGAAAACTATGGATAACAGTGAAAGCCATTGAAAATAATGGGACTTCTAGTTTAAAATACCATAGAGTTGCCTTGGAAGACCTAGAAAATGTCTAGATAGGACACCTCTCTAGGCATTTTCTAGGAAGACTATGGTATGCGTTCCTCTTTTTGTATCCTGTGGATAACTGAAACCGCGGATATTGGTTCCATGGATATGTGGGTCCAGCTGTATGTCATAAAACTACAAACCTTAAGATTTCATAGCATGTAGCTGAGGCACTTAAAGTGGATTATAGCACAGTTGCAGTGTACAGTTGGGACAATATTTGCTGGGGTTTGGTTCCAGGACCCCCCCGTGGATACCAAAATCCGTGAATACTCAAGTCCCATTATATGCTCTCTGGCTTTTCTTCGCAAACAAAGATTCAGGAAGGACTCATCCCGCGCTTTCTGCAAGCGCGCTGATGACTAAAAAGGCCAATCCGAGATAAACAAGTCCGGTTGCAAAAAGCACAGCAGAAGGTCGCCTTGGGTGATGTTTTTGGGTTGTGATTCTTTCTGCGTTGTCGTTTCTCTTCAAGACTTGTTCGTCGTGAGTTCTCAAATAAGGCTGCAGCATTGTGGATAGCGCGTCTCCATGCCTCCCGATGTGAGGCCAGGGCGGACCACTGTTGGTGATCAATTTGGCCAAGCCTGAGATGTTGTTTCAGGGAGTCTTTGTATCGCTTTTTTGGAGCGCCCCTCTTACGCTGACCCGCAATGGCATAGCAAAATGGTGTCCCTTATATAAGACGGCAAAATCAAGGTTTGCTTTTTGGATTTTTATTTTTTAAGAATATTTTCAAGCCATGAATGCTTAAATCCGTGGATACCAAATCCGTAGATATGGAGGGACAACTGTAATGTGAATGAGCCACAGATAGAGGTCTGCCAGAACTAAACTGTAAGCTCTAGCTGGAACACATTTTAAGGAAAGATTGGAAGGAGGTTCTGGTTGAAACCAAGCATTGCACACCCAAGCATCAGCATTTTAGGAGATAAAACCCCAAATAGATGTGCTGCATGTAGGTTTGGTAATTTAAAAAAAACCATTAAACAAATCGTAAACTAGGAAGAAGATGTAAGGGATACTATAGGCTTGTAAATGAAACTGCCTCTCCCCATTCCAGTGCCCAGCAGTCCAGACAAAGAAGAGTTTTTGCCCCATTTTACACAGGCCAGTTCCTCTGAGAATCCAGGGCAAATATGCCTTAAAGTGGAGAGGACACATATTATATTATAAAAATACCATTTGCTCCAGTTTTTCCAGGTCACATGCATTGTGTCTGCTGAGGTCACTGCAAGTCGCCCAGCCATGTGACCAAAGCCAGGCACCTTGTTCCTGGCCTTGGAAGATACAACATGCATAGGGAAGAGAAGCGCCTGTTTGCGTGCAGGCCACAGGTGTAAGGACACCCATCCATTGCTGCAACAGAAGGACAGGTAATGGGAGGAAAATGCCCCAGGCCCCAGGGCTGGAGTACCCTGGCTGGTGTAGACTAGTCCTATATCTTTTCATACACAGACAAAAAAAAAAACTTGTGTGAAAATTTGGAACAGACATTTGACAACCTCTTTCTCTGATACACATACACAGAGAGAGAGAGAGCGACAGAGAGAGAGAGAGCTATTCCCTATTCAACCTAAAACAGCCTGCTATTGCTTTGCTTTTAAAAAGGAAAAATAAGTGGAACATGAGAAGAATCAACCAAAAGTATACAGAATTGGAATTGGACTAATTTGTGGAGGCTAAGGCTATCAGTGGCTACTTGTCTTGGAGGGGCATATGTTATCTTCAATACTAGTAGTTGATTAATTACATTTACATTCATATTCCACCTTTCCTCCAATAAATGCAAGGTGGCATACATAGGTTTCTTCCTTATCGCTTTATTTTCACAACAACCCTCCAAAGTAAGTCAGGCTGGGAGAGAGTGATTGATTGGACCAGAACCACCTAGTGAGTTTTTATAGTTTCAGTTTTATAGTTTATACCTGGATCTTCCACATCCCAGTCCAATGCTAACATTTACAGCACACTGTCTCACTGTATATCAGTGTATATTTTGGGAAACGTGGGCCAGACAGATACGCTCCTGTCCTGGTTGTGGGCTTCTCACAAACATCTTGATAGCCACTGGGTGAACACAATGTGAAATTATACCGGACTTTCATCTGTTCCACTATGGTTCTTCTTATGCCCTTAATAGAGTTTGTTCCTAATCTGGGCATTGGCAGAGTACAGATTTAAAGTCCAAAGATCAGTTCAGAGGAATGGCAGAATCTGGCAGCTTAGAGGTAGTACTGGGAAAAGTATAAAAGAACAGCAGGAATAGTATTCACCAAGAGACAACTTAGGGCAAAGATAAGACTGTATGAAGGGATACTTCTAGGGGGGTTGCAGTAGGAAAAAAGGAACACTACATTACAAGGGGATAGACTCAGTCAAGGAAGTCACAACCCTGATTTTGCAAGACCTGAGTGGAGCTGTTGACAACAGGGTGTCTTGGAGGTCCATCATGCATAGGGTTGCCATAAGTTGAGGTTGACTCAGGCTGCTGCCACACTGCAGAAATAACACAGTTTAACACCATTTTAACTGCCATGGCTCAATGCTATGGAATTCTGGGATGTGTAGTCTTGAGAGATATTTAGCCTTCTTTTTCAGAGAGCTCTGGTGCCACAGCAAACTACAAACCCCAGGATTCCATAGCATTGAGTCATGGCAGATAAAGCAGTATCAAACTGCATTATTTCTGCAGTGTGGCAGCAGCCTCAGTTAACAGAAAGGATGTAGAATGTGGCAGCATTTTCTGGTAGAATAGGCTAGAGATGTGTGGCAGAGCACATAGTCTGCATGTAGAATGTGCCAGGTTCAATCTGTTGCATCTCAAGCCAGCGTTGGAAAAGATCCCATCTGAAGCCCAATCAGTTCTAGGTAGTATTGCACAAGACAGACCTGTGGTTTTGACTTGTAAAAGGCAGTTTCCTATGGGAGTCAGGCATGGTACAAATGGCCTTTCCCAAACACACAGAGCTCTGCACAGAGGCTTCTTCCCCACTGCTCCTGGACTAATTTACATAGACATTTGCATATTTTAATATTTAAAGCTTACGGCTCACATCACCATTATTTGTTTCGGCCCATATCTGATAGACTGACAGAGAAGTGCTGGTTAACAACAGTCACCAGCAGAGAAAATCTGCAATTGTCTCTGCTGGAAAAAAAGGGAGAGAAGCCATTTACTCCCAAAGCAACATTATTTACAGTTTGGTGGTAGGGAAAAGAAGAAGGTGGGGGGGCTCAGAGATTTATTGCCTGAGGCTTTGCAGAACAGAGGGGAGGGGGACAGGGAAAAGGAATCAAAAGACTTTGCTATCTCCTACACAGGTTCTTCTGAGTCTTAACTGTCAGTAGTTGAAAGTAGCGGTGGAAGCATGGCTTAGGTTCAGACTGAAATATCATATCTCCCTATATGAACCTGCCAGAGCATTAAGATCTTCAGAGAAAGGCTTTCTCTCAGTCCTACTTCCATAGCAGGTGTGGCTGGTGAGGACACAGGAGTCTCCTTTTCAGGGGTTGTCTAAATGGCAAAAATACTCCTCATGGAATGCAAGGAGAATACAACCTGTCTTAATGCCATCCTGCATCATATCACCATATTTGCAAGGAGGGAGGCCAAAAATGCCAAAAACTCTGAAGGAAAAGCCTTTGCAGCTTTTCCTGGAGTTTTAAAAAAACAGCAAAGTAATGAGCATCCTCGGTCATTGGCACAAGCGATGCAAATTGATTCACTTTCCCATATAAGCAGAAGCACAACGCTGATTGGCCAGATGAGCACAGGGGACGGGGCTTGCTAACAAGACAAGCGCCTGGAGCAGCCATGTTGGCTTTTCACCTTAGCGAGTGAGCACGAAGGTGATAAAATGGGGTGTTGTTGGTTTTTCTCTTTTTCGTGAAGGTGAAATATTGTTCTATCACACTTTGGAAATAGTTTTTTTAAAAAATGTTTTGTGGCGGCAAAATGCGGTAAGTAAAAACACAAATAATTCACTCATGTCTGCCATCTGGATCCCAGGCATATTATGCCTGCAAAAAAATACCATCAAGACAAATCGCAGCTGCTGCAAACTACTATTATGACAGAGATTCCACCTCAACATTAGGAGAACTTTTTGACAGTAAGAGCTGTTCGGCAGTGGAACGCACTCCCTCGGAGCGTGGTGGGGTCTCCTTCCTTGGAAGTCTTTAAACAGAGGCTGGGGATGCTTTGATCATGATTTCCTGCGTGGCAGGGGGTTGGACTGGATGGCCCTCGTGGTCTCTTCCAACTCTACAATTCTATGATTCTATGCTTTTATGATTCTATGATTCTACTTCTTTTCCCCTCATATAGACAGCTCCTCAGTGGCTGCTCCCAGGCTCTTCCAGGGGAGGCTAGACTGCCCCCCTCCCCTGCTCTGCTTTTAACTAGCAGGCAAAGAGCTTTCTAGTCAGACAGCCATATAACGTGCAATCGGTTGCAGGCAGTCATTTCTCTGGGGTGTGTATGTGCTGTATTTTTAACATTATTGTTGTGTGTTTAAATGGCTTTTACTCATTTTGAAATTGCATGCATTTTAATATGATAACTTGTTTAATTGTGTTTTGACTAGATTTTTATTGTCAGGTTTTTAGCTTTTTCTTGTTTCAATTTTTTGGCAAGCCTCCTTGGGCCCCATGCCAGGAGGAAGCTGGGATAAATAGTAAATCAGTCAATCAATAAGTTGTTGACTCTCAAAATATGAACCTGCCTCTTGGAAGGAGCCCTTTGGACAAGTACTTTCTTTTTATTTTATTTTATTTTATTTTCACAGGTCTTAGTCTGCAATATTACATAGAAATTATTACATTCACCATTTTATTTCTTTACAATGCCTTAAACATTCAACCCTTTCATTCCCTTCCCTTACTCCCCTCCATCCACCTCCCATCCCAGTCTCCCCACCCGCCCCATATCCCCATCACCCTTCTTCCACTTCTTCCTTCCTTTCTTTCTTCTACTTCTATTTCTCCCTTCCTCACCTTTAATTATCTTCCATTTCTTCACACTTCCTCATACCCTCACACATACCTTCTCCTTTCTTTCTATCTTGTCTTACCCCTCTCACGTTCTCACCTTCCTTCAGCCAACCTACCACTTCCTTCACTTCACCTTCTGTCTGGGATATTTCACATTTTTCTCTTCCTTTTCTCCTTCCTATCTTGATATTAATTTCATATATATTTTTCCCTTTCTGTCATCATCTATTCTATAGCCTAGTTTAACTAGAGTCTTTTCTATTTAGCTTGTAGCTTATGTTTTTTGTTCATTGCCTTCTTCCTGACTATCTTTATCTTAATTATTTTTCTTCTCTTCTTTAGTACTCTGTCCTTGTTTTTCATTTTCCATTTTCAATTCATCTTTATATTCCATCTTCTTTTTCAAAATTCCCAAATTGGGAGCCACTCCTCCCCCATTTTTGCCATGTTTGCTTTATTTAAAATATACGTTAATCTGTCATTTTCTTGCATCTCTCTTAGCTTTATTAACCAGTCATCAATCAAAGGTGTTTCCTTATTTTTCCAGTTTGCTGCTACCATCAGTCTTGCTGCTGTTATTGCATAAAGTAGTGTTCTCCGATGATATTGTTTAAAAAAAATTTCCAAGTTGGAAGTCATGTTTAACAGGTATAACTTTGGACTCATAATAAATTGGGTGTTGTAGGTTTTTTGAATTATCTTGTGGATTTTTATCCAAAATCTTTGAATTTTAGCACAGCCCCACCACATGTGGTACATGGTACATACTTCTTTGTTACAACGCCAACATTTTGGACAAGTACTTTCAAGCTGACTCTAAGATCTTTTGGTTGTATGACTAGCACACACACACACCGCTCTAGCATGATTCTGCCAGTCTCCCCACCCCCACCCATTTCTAAGCCAAAAATATTTTGCATTGAAGAAAGGGACGGACATGCTTGTAAGCAATGAAAGATTCCATTAATCACAGAAAAGAGACTCTGCAAGACCTTTCATAGAATCATAGAGCTGGAAGAGACCACAAAGACCATCTAGTCCAACCCCCTCCCATGCAGGAATAAACAATCAAAGTATTCCCGACAGATGGCCATCCAGCCTTTGGTTAAAAACCTCCAAAGAAGGAGACTCCACCACACTCTGAGGCAGCGCATTCCACTGCCAAACAGCTCTTACCATCAGGAAGTTCTTCCTAATGTTTAGGTGGAATCTCTTTTCCTGTAGTTTGAGTCCATGGCTCCGTGTCCTAGTCTCTGGAGCAGCAGAAAACAAGCTTGCTCTATCCTTAATATGACATCCCTTCAAATAATTTAAACATGGCTGTCATTTTACCTTAGCTGGAAATTGTGGCCACCATATCATTTCCTGGACAGCTTCAGAAAGTAGTCTGAAAGATTTTTTTTATTTTATTTTATTTTACTGTTTGATTTCCTATCAGGAAATATGGCAACCAGAACTGGTTTTTGGTGGGGGGGGGAGGCAGCCCTCGATATTGGCAGGCAGGTTGTTATTAACATTGCCTGCTTGCAGGTGCTTGGCATGGGGAGGGCAAATTACTGTTGCCATCCATTATCATTCAAACATCCTTAAATAGAAAGACTTTTACAAGCACAATATGTACCTGGAAGTGCCTTCCCAAGAAAGTGTGCCTAGGATAGATTGCAGGAAATCTTCATTATTCCTGAGAGGGCTCAGGGGAGGTAGCTATGTGGTCAGGATGAGGGCATTGCCCTCCCAAGTAAGAATTCTTTCCTCTGCCATGAAATTTTCCTTCAGCTCCCAAATTCCTAACACTGCAGTAACTTAAAACTTCAGTCAAGCATTTAGAAGTGTGGTTTAGGTATCCAAAGAAAAGGAGCAGGCAAAGTGACCAAAGGAATGCAAACACAGCAAATATAAAAGTTCTAAGTGCGGACGATTTTCAGCACCCACTATCTGAAATGCTCCACATTTGCGGAATGAAGGAACATTTTATTGGGGGGGGTATACAATTCTTATTGGGATGGGAGTGCTCTCATTTTGCCCTGCTGTAGCTACACTCTGCGCTCAAGGACAAAGTTGTCTTAATATATCTTAGTGCTTGATCATTTAGTACATGTCCAATTGATAGGAGGCTAAACTATGTAGGAGTCTTGATGGTCCAATTTTGCCAGATCATTTCATAGGGAGAAAAATCAGCCACCCTTTCCTAGTGTGGGGTGTGTGTATGTTAAGGTTCTCCCCCGCCCCATATTCTGATGTTAGTGATGGAGACTTTCTACAAACCCCAAGACTGATAGTGGAAATGGTCAACATATGTTGTTAGCAGCCTGATGGAGAAGCTTGAAAGGAGAGCTCTGTTGCCTGTTTATGCCAAGATGAGTCCTTTCACTCTGAAAATGGATGGGCATGTGAACTGGCATAGGGCTCAGAGCAAGACAATAATAGGGCTCTTCAAATATTCAGACAGAACACTCTGAGGATTTAATTCAGGCCTGCTTTTTTTTATTCCAGCACATGGTTGGCGACTGACCAGTTCCCGAGGAAGGGTTTTTTTTAGCAGAAGGGTGCTGTATTTTCTTGAATTATATGTTTCAAACTATTCTTTAATCTTTTTTCATGTTGTGTGTGTTTCTAATTCAGTCCTACTGTGAGTCTCCTTGAGTCTCATTTTTGGAAGAGAGCCAGCATATAAATACTGGCCAGGATCTTGTGGATTTACATCTTCTCAATGGAATGGCATCTGAGGGAATTAGAATTGTGCAGTTGCATGACACCTGTATCCAATAAAGGGCTGCTGTTCCATTGCTGTGTAGAGGAGTCAGCAAAATGCCCAATGTGTATTGGGGCCAATGCACAATGGGACTGATGTACAGTGGGACCAATGTGCATTGAGACTGATACACGTTGGGACCAAAACACATCAGTCCTGTTGTTCATTGGTCCCATTGTACATCAGGACACTGGCTAGGAAGTGCCAATGTGCATCAAGACTCTTAACAGGGTCTCGTTAAACATCTTTGTAGTTCCCTAATAGTGTTTCTTAGCGCCTTTGCTATGTAGCTAAGTATCTGTAAAGTTACGTAACATACCCAATGATAGAGAATTCCAGCCACTATAAATTGAACAAATATCCTAATCCGCACTACACAAATAATCCAGTTTGAAACTGGATTATTTTCCATGGCTCCTTCTTATGTAATCCTAGGACTTGTAGTTTTGCAAGGTCTTTAGCATTCTCTGCCGAAGGGTGCTGGTGCCTCACCAAACTACAAATCCCAGGATTCCATAGGAAGGAGCCTTGGCAAATAATCCAGTTTCAAAGTGGATTATTTATCTAGTGCGGTTGCATCCCCTGTGTTCAGCTGGAAGACTCAAATGCCCAATTTAATTTTATTTACTTTTAAATTTTTAAACATTTATATGTCACTTTTCATTTTAAAAATCTCAAAGCTGTTCACAATAAAACTGGGTACAATAAAATAGCCATTAAAAGGAGAAAAAAATAAAAACATTGAAATCTACAAAAAAAAAATTCATCAAAAAAGCAGGGCTAACAGACAGCGTTAACCATTAGAAAATGAGCTGGAAAATGCCTGGGTAATGAAATAGGTTGACAGTGGAAATACCCAACACTAGAAGCCCACCTAATTTCAATGAGGAGAGCATCCCATTTGATTTTATGGCTGGTAAGAAATACGATTCTTATATAACTCAAATGCAAAATTGTACAACTGGGCTACAGCCACACTGCAGAAATTATGCAGTTCGACACCATTTTAACTGCCATGACTCAATGCTGTGGAATTCTGGGATTTGTAGTCTTGTGAGATGTTTAGGTTTATCTGTCAGAGAGCTCTGGTGCCACAACAAACTACAAACCCCAGGTATCTATAAGACTGAGCCATGATAGTTAAAGCAGTGTCAAACTGCATTATTTCTGCAGTGTGGCAGCAGCCTGAAACAGTTAAAGTAGTATAAAACTCTTAGTATTCTGTAGTCTACATGTACTGTAGTCCAAGTCCAAAGAACTGTCACTTTGGTGTTTCCTCCTATTTTTTTACAATCATTTTATGCCAAATCCTTTCCAAAGCCTTCCATCACACTAGCTCAACATTGCTTCCTCCCATCCTCGACTTTTCCTATGAAACAGCAGTCAGTCGATAAAAACAGGCCACAGTAGAGAGAAGCAATAATTTCCTAACATGGCATTGGGCAAGATGTTGCCAAAAAAAATTCCTTCCTCTGTAGTTATTATTATTTTTTTTTTGGCCTGATTCCCATGTAAGCCGGCTGCGAAGACAGATTGCATTAAAAGACTTCTCCCCTTGCCCCAGCGCTGCTCAGCTTGTAGTAGTCTGTATCACATCCCAGCATGCCTATTAGCTGAGCTTGTATAATACTTTAAAAAAAACTGTTGTTGTTTACCCCAATTCTGTTGTTTTTCACTCTCATATCTGTCAAACTATGTAAATTGAAAGCGCTGCATTAGAGATGGTAAATATGTATGAAAGCAAGGCAATGGCACTTAACATTTCCTGATCTATCCATTTCTTGAGAGTTGCCATGGCTCATAGCTAATAAATTATTTCTTGTACAAAATATTTCGGGTGGTTTGTGTGGTATAAAATGGGCCCAGTGGTTCAAAGCATCCCCTTTACTGATATCTTACCATTAGAATTTCTCTCTGGCTTTTCTTTGCAAACAAAGATTCAGGAAGGACTCATCCCACACTTTCTGCAAGCGCGCTGATAACTAAAAAGGCCAATCCAAGATAAACAAGTCCAGTTGCAGAAAGCACAACAGAAGGTCTCCTTGGGTGATGTTTCCAGGTTGTGATTCTTTCTGCGGTGTCATTTCTCTTCAAGACTTGTTCGGCGTGAGTTCTCAAATAAGGCTGCAGCATTGTGGATAGTGCATCTCCATTAGCTTAATTAGAATAAGAATTGACTTTTAAAAATAGAGATTTACTTTTATCCAGTAAAAAAAAAATCTTCATTAATTAAATTACACCACCTTTGCATAGAAAACATTTGAGGAGGCTAGCAACAATAAAATCACTTGTGTTTTTTTTTAAAAAAATTGAGTAAATTACCAGTGGATTGACTCAAACAAGGAAACCACAGCTGCCCTGAGTTTACAAGACCCAGATCAGGGCTGTTGACGACTTATGGTCCATTCTCACTTCATAATTATAGCTCTATTATTATAGTTTATCTGCCATAATTCCATCTTATGGAATCCTGGGGTTTGTAGTTTTGCGAGACTGTTCTCTGGCTAAGAATTCTAAATGCTCCTCCCTAAACTTCCAGTCCTAGGATTCCATGAAATGTTGCCATGGCAGTTAAAGAAGAATCATAGTGCTATAATTGTGTGGTGTGAATGCAGCCCCTGGACTCTTGAAGACCATTCATAAGGTCTTCAAGACTCCAAAGCCAACTTGATAGCAAATAACAATAGTAATAAATCAGCTCTGTGCATGCCCCAATGGCAGCTAGTTAAGAAAAAGTTAAATTGGAATAGCTACTTAGATCCAGAGCAGCAGAGAAAAAGCAGTCAACTACATAATCCAAATAACTGTTTAAATTAATTAACCAGCAGAAGTCTATTAATGTGTATCCTAAACAATGCCTCCCTGAGTAGGGAATTCCCATTCAGGGGGCAGACACTGAGAAGGCTCTTTATTGAGTTCCCATCAAACATAGGCAGGACTTAGAAAAGGGGCTCTCCAGAAGATCTGGACACCTTTGATCTAGGCTGACATCCTACGCACATCTATCTGGAAGTAAGCTCAGCTATACATGGCAGGACTAACTTCTGCATAGGATTGTACTGTTGTTCATTAGGCAATCATTTGATTGATTTCATCTACATCAATTTGCATTTGAGAATCTACAGTAGCGCTGCAAAAAAAAATGAATGCACACACAGTTATGTGCAATCAGACATGGTTGTAGAAGAAACATTCTGTGTTCCCTTTCCCATGCAGAAGAGAATCTCTCTTTCAAGATGGCACTTGTTATCTGCAGTTTTTAACACATATTTCTGGATGCCACAACTATGTTAAAATATACCTCCTCACTATTTCCTAGAGTCATAGAATCATAGATTTTTTTTTGCTGTGCCCAGTCCTCCCACAGCTCTTTTGGGCCCAGAAAAAAATGTGATTCTAAGGTGTTTTTTTTCTGGGCCCCACAAGCCATTGAGCCCAACTCCCTGCTCAATGCAGAATCTTCAGCTACAGCATCCCTAGCATGTAGCTGTCTTGCCTCCTCATAAAGACATCCAAAGAAGGAGACCCCAACACCTCTCTAGGTAATTGGTTCAATTGCCAAACTGCTCTTACTATCAAGAGGTTCCTTCTAATTTTCAATTGAAACCTACTCTCCTGTAACTTCAAACCATTAGAGCTGTCTCTACCCTCTAGGGAAGCAGAGAACAGGCCTGCTCCATTCTCTCTCTGAGAGTCTTTCGATATATAGAGTACAAATATGTCACCCCTCAGTCTTTTCATCACCAAGTTGAATATGCTCAGTTCCTTCAACCTCTCCTCATACATTTTGTTATCCATACTTTTTTTCATCCTCATCATCCTTCTCTGAACATGCTCCAACTTGTCTATATCCTTCTTAAAATGAGATGCTGAGAACTTAAGTCATTACTCTG
This sequence comes from Gambelia wislizenii, assembly GCA_030847615.1. Classification (NCBI taxonomy): domain Eukaryota; kingdom Metazoa; phylum Chordata; class Lepidosauria; order Squamata; family Crotaphytidae; genus Gambelia; species Gambelia wislizenii. The sequence continues at coordinate 369,139,939 of JAUMIR010000003.1, forward strand.
AGATGAGGCATGTCTAGCACAGAACATAGTGGAACTATTAATTCCTTCAATGCTCAAAAGCCTTCCGGGTGGGATATTTGCTTCTCTATTTGAAGTTTCAGGACTTCCCTACTGCAAACAAGCCACTCTTTTCTCCACTTCAGACTTCCATTTTCAATTACAGGGATGATAATATTGTCCTACCATTTGGGGCCATTTCAGTGTTCTGGGGAGAGAGAACATGAAGCATTTTGGATGCTCAAACAGAATGATAGAAACACTTGGGATGGAACCTGGAAGAGAGAGAACGACCCTCAAGGTCTCGCAGACCTCTGACCCTGGCAATTTATATGACCCTCAAGGTCTTGCAGACCTCTGACCCTCCTGCTCTAATTGAAGAAGAAAAGTGTGAACAACAGTTCTCCTGCTCTAATTGAAGAAGAAAAGTGTGAACAACAGTTAATGTCATTAATTAATTAATTAATTAATTTTAATTTTATTTATATGTCACCTTTCTCCCAATATGGTACCCAAGGTGCCTCACAATTTGAGTTAAAATAAAGCATAGTTTAAAACTATTGACAGTACAAAAGTTTAAAAAGCAATTAAATGATCGTATTAAAACATACATTTAAAAAAGGTTTTTAAGGCAGTTAAAATATAATGATAGAAATACAAATACAAATACAGCACACTCTGATTAAAAGACTTTTTTAGATATAAATATATTCTTAAAGTTATAATCATGATAATTTTTTGAAAAAAGAAATGTAATTAGAACATAGGACCTAAATACCCTAAAGGCACCAGATCTTGTCTGATCTTAGAAGGTAAGTAAGGTCAGCCCTGTTAGTACTTGGATGGGAGACCGCCAACAAATACCAGATGCTGTAGGCTATATTTCAGAAGTAGAAACTATCCAAACCACCTCTGAGTATTTCTTGCCTACAAAAATCCTATGAAATTCATGGGGTCTCCATAAGTGAACAGGTGACTTTAAGGCGCACACACACACACACAGGGCCTAAATGTCCTAAAGGTACCAGATCCCATCTGATTTTCCAAAGCTTGGGAAAAGATGCCTTTTTGGACTGCCACTCCCAGAATCCCTCAGCCAGCTTTTTGGAGTGGCAGTCCAAAAAGAAATGACAGATCAAAAAGAAGAACCTTCCTCAAGCCCAGAAGGACTGCCAATGAACACCAGGTGCTACATGCTGTATTTCAGAGGAAGGCATTGGCAAAACCACCTCTGAGTATTCCTTGCTTAAGAAAACCCTATGAAATTCATGGGGCTGCCAGAAGTTGATAGGCAATTTGAAGGCACCCACACCCACAAGAGTGCTTCCAATCGGAGGGCTCCCAGCACTGCCTGTTAGAGGACATTGTGCAGTTGATCAGTCATTCTTTACTTAATGGGTTTTTTGGTAGCAAGAAAGAAAACAGCAGGGAAATGCAGGGGAGGATTACAAATAGTACATGCCAGCATTGGAGCCACTGTAAAACCCTTGTTTGAGGTGAGATGATTGCAGAGTAAAAGCCTTTCCTAGAAGCAACCTAATTTTGTGACCTTTAGTATAACAGTCGAAGCTATGACTTGATTTTAAGTGTAGTCTAAAGCCTGCTCTCAGCTGATGACAGAAATGGGAATGTGTTCACAGATGAACCAGGAAGACTGGGTGCATTTATGCCAGTCTATATATCTTGCAAATCATTGGTGCTGTCTGCACAACAAAGCATGGGTGGAATCACTTGATCTAATGTTCTTTTTGTTTCCAGGTGGGTTTCAGAGAAAATGTGTTCTTCTTTTCAAAGGGGTGAGGGACTTTTCTGTGTTATTCTCCCAGTGTGTGTAGTGGCAACTGGGGACTCCGATGTCCGTGGACCAGGAAAATCCACTCCAGGTTTGATCTCAACTTTAAAGGGGCTGTCTAAGGTGCAGAATCTATTTTTGGAAGACCAGGGTTCAGCACCTTGGATAGTTCTTTTAAAGTTCAGATTAAAACTCAGAGTAGATTCACCATCCCACAGACATCAGAGCCCCCAGTAACTGAATGCCCATTGCTGGAAATGTCTGCTATGTAGTTTAACGGAACTCCAGCCTTCAGCCTGAAAGAGAACTTCCCTAACTGGAAGGGGAATCCCAGTTCAAGAAGTCTAAACAGGCCCCTCCAATTAAATTAGAGTCTACCACATTTGGCAGATTTGCAAAAGTTGTAAGAGAGCTACCAGTTACAGATGGACTCTTCTTTCAAGCAGGGGGCTGCACTCCAGCCAGCCAGCCACTTTGATAAGTAAGCATTGCTGAATGCATATTTGTGGGTATTTATTTCACTGGTGCACTTGGAGATAGATGCATAGAATCATAGAGTTTGAAGGGACCACAAGGGCCATCCAGTCCAACCCTGCCGTGCAGGAATATAAAGCTCAAGCACTTCTGAAAGGTGGGACTCCAACCTCTGTTGAAAGAGTTCCAATGAAGGAGGGCCCATCACCCTCTGAAGCAATCCATTCCACTGTCAAACAGCTCCTGCTGTCAGGAAGTTCTTCCTAATGGTTAAGTAAAATGCCAACTCTTCATTCACTAAAAGCTGCAGCAGAACACCCAGAAAGAATGATGGCTTTCTTCTCCTTCTGGAACAGATCTATTAGGCCAGTGGGATGGGTTGCACAGTGAAATGGCTGGCAACCACTGCTCACCAGTAGGAGAAGAATCCATACCTTATTCTTTTGCTGCTGAGATGGTGAATGCTGCAGACAACAAGTGTGCTAGTGCATGGTAATGCAAGGGACTATTTAACTCTGTTGACATCAGCAAATTACAGCCTGTCCATTCAGCTATCATTCATTAGCACAATGGTGGTTGCAGCATGTACACATGCTCATTTCAACTGCCTCTTCCTGATCATGAAAGAGAAAGGCTGGAATTTGGTTCCCTTCTCTAATGCCACCAGCAGCTGGTGATGATTTCACCCCACAAAGCATCTCTTTCTAACCACCAATCTGTTTAATAAGTAATAGATGGCCCTGAATTGTGCCACCAAACACTATACACCACCAGTGCCACTTTCTAGTAGTGTTCCAGAAATGGAGTTCATGTGGCAAGCCATAGCATTTCTGTGCAAGCTCAAAAAATTCCAGGTAGTCTTAGTGTCCAACCTCACTAGTAGAGTATTACATTGAAGATGTCTTGAAGACACAAATGAGTGATAGTCGCAGGCTTCCAAATCTTGCATTTTGCCAGATTAGACTTTTGCTAGGTTGCTGGACACTGTAGACTGTTGCATATAATCTGTAAATTTTGTTTCATGGAACCACAATGTTCCAAAATAAAGTTTGCACAGCCCTTTGTGAGTAAGGGACATCTGCAAACCTTAATATTATAATAAGTGACTAAGGGCTGAAGACAGTTGCTAGAGTAGAGTAGACCTGTTGACTTGGTGATGGTTGTTACATCTGCTCTGACTTACAGAGATGCTATCAATGAGAGACCTCCAAAAGATCCTGTTACTAACAGCCCTGCTCACATCTTGCAAACTCAGAATGGTAGCTTCCTTGATTAAACTTCTCTATCTGTGATGTGTTCTTCCTCTTTTCTTACTCCCTTCAGCTTCTCCCAACCTTTTTGTCTTTTCTAATGAGTCTTGTTTTCTCATGATATGTACAAAGTATGATAGCCTCAGTTTAGTCATTTTGGCTTTTAGTGAGAATTCAGGCTTGGTTATTCGTCTTTTTATTTGACTCAGTTGCTGAGTAGTAAGTGAAAACAGGTAAACTACATTGACTCAGTGGACCTATTTTAACTGGAACTAGCAGTTGGATTTGAGCCTAAGAGTGATGATCATGTAAAACTCAGTTTTCAAAATGTAGACCTCCGCAAATTGATATTTGAAGTGTCCCTTAGCTTCCATGAAAAATGCTATAAAAGTGTTCATACTTCATGTTATAGCTGCATAAATTTTATGTGGCTGTGTAAAAACAGAAACAGGCCATCACCATACCCTATTTTAAAAGCAAAAAACAAAAAAAGATGGCAGCAGCTCGTAAACAGCAATTTGGAGTATGTAGTTTAATAACACCTCTTTCTCTGTGGTGATCATGGTATTTTGCAGGCCCTACAAGAAGAGATTAAAATTTCTGGCAGTAAAATCAAGTTGAGTTACCTGAGCAGCCGTACATCTGGCTATAGGTCAGTTTTGAGGATCAGTCTGACCCATCCTACCATACCGTTCAACCTGATGAAAGTCCATCTCATGGTAGCTGTGGAGGGACGCCTTTTCAGGAAATGGTTTGCTGCAGCTCCAGACCTCTCTTATTACTTCGTATGGGACAAGACTGATGTCTACAATCAGAAGGTGTACGGATTGTCTGAAGTTTTTGGTAAGAAGGCTCTTGAGTGTCTAAAGTAGTGCTTCTCAGGCTCTCTGATGTAGGGGACTAGCAATTACATTTTTTCCCCAGTGTGCCAAGGGCTAGCACCATATTTGTGCCCATTGGCTACAGTTGTTCCTTTCTTTCTTGGGAACTTGCCAGGGACTGACAGCCAATGGCTTGCAGACCAACACTGATCCAGAGACTACTACGGTACTTTGAGTAAGTTGCACTGGCCTAAAGGACCATTTCCTCCTACATGAGCTTCTCTGCCTATTCAAGCTGCTGAGGAGGCCTTTTTTCATCTTCTGGAATACAGTTGGCAGGAGTACATATGAGGATCAAACTACTTCCAGTTTTGGTGGCCATTTCTCAGGGTTGTTATAGCTATGGATTTCTGCATCAAGAGAGGTTTGGATTAGACCACCTTTGGGGTACTTTCAAACTCTACCATTCAGTGATTTTAATACCATTCAGCCTTCTCTGTTGCTTGCTCTGTGCTATAGAATACCTTCCCCAAAGAGAATGGTTTGTTTTTCCATCACAGACCTTTCAATTTTGGTGGACCTTTGACCTGTTTTAAATTTTTTCTGAGTTTCTCAAGCCCTGTTGAGGAGAATCCTAGGTTCATGAAAATCTTCCCAGTTCAGAATTTTGTCTATGCAAAATTTGCATGTGGGGTTTTTTGGGAGGGTATTGTTTATTTGTTTGTTTCAGAGAACAGCATTTGCTATGCAGGAAACAGTGTTTTCTAGGTAGAAAATAATATTTGTGAGCAAAATTATTATTTTCTGCATAGGAAATGCTGTTTCCTACACAGAAAACACTGGGGACAAACTTTGCACTTCTTTGTGCAGTAAACAGCATTTTCTGCAAAGAAAATACTGTTGCTGTGCGGCGGCGGGAGGAAGCTACGTGGAAATTTTGTGCAGAATGAGTTCCAAATTGCAAATAGACTTCTAAAACTGCACAAAGACTTCCACACAGCAGGAAGAAAATTGCTAAATGACTTGCTGCTTCCTGAAAGAATAAAATTAGTGAAGAATTACACTTCTAATTTTGATCTTTCTCTTTCTGTCCTGCTTCAGTGGACATCTCTGGCCAGTTTTTTAAAAAAAAGCATTAGGGGAACAAAATGCAAAGTGAAAGACCTTGAATGTTCTGGACCTAATAAACACGTCCCTGATCCAGCAAATTTTAAATAATTAGCACATTTGTTCAACATCTATTACCGCACTGACCTTTTTTTAAATGCACAGTAGCCTTTAAAGAGGAAGGCTCTGTATGGACGTGAGAGTGTTTTAAATAAGAATTGGTTCTAGCCTGCAGAAATGCCCTTATGCCCAACCCAGACACCCAATTATAAGTCCCTGCTGTGTGCTGAGTGTGCACTTCTGAGGTGATTAAACTGCAGTTTTCTTTGCTCTTCTTTCTCATTCTCTCTTCCCCTTGCTCCCAGTTTCAGTGGGCTATGAATACGAATCGTGTCCTGACTTGATCCTATGGGAGAAACGGACCGCGGTGCTTCAAGGTTATGAAATCGATGCGTCCAAACTTGGAGGGTGGTCTTTGGACAAGCACCATGCCCTCAACATCCAGAGTGGTGCGTCAGCTTTGAGTAACGGCTTCTTCCCTCTTTCTCTCATCCCCTGATTTGTCATAGTGAAAAATAGAATGAGTCTGACACAGTTGCTCAATGTGTAGGAGCTTTTTCATCATTAATAATTCAACCAAAATGGGAGGGGAACGCACACACATGCACGTAGATTGCTAACAAATTATTTATTGTAACCTACATATTGTGCCAAGTTTTGTTTTTTTAATGTGAATCTACGTAGCCAGAGAAAAATCACCCACTTAAAATCTATTGGAAGCATTTATTTTTGGCAGAGCTTATTCTTGATCCAGCCACCTTTGAATGCCTTTGAAAGTACAGGTAGACCTCAGTTAATGAAGTAAATCTGTTCCTGGGCATTACTACTTTAACAGAAAATTTGCTACCAGAAGCAGAAACAACATTGAAAGAATAGGGATAGGTCCCTGAACCACAAAACAGAAAAGCAGTTTAACATGTTTCAGCATACTTTTTATCCAGAACTAACAAACATGCATATGAAATGAAACAAGATCAAGTTAAGCCTTGCATAATTAAGCAAAAAATATTTTTAATAGTATTTTTTATTGACAAGAACATGTCAGTAAATAAAAAAAAACTAAATGAAAACTTAACATAACATATCTACGTTGTTACAGGTCGTCGTTTCTTTTCTTTTTTTTTAAGTGTTATAATAATACATAATTAGTTTGCATATGTCAATAATAAAATAAGTATACTGTCTTATTAGTATATACAGCTTATTAGAATATGTGTAACTTTACTGACTCCCTTTCTGGCGTCTCAAACTATCTCCTTTCTTATAATGCGCATTGCTTTAATCAAAAATAGAAAAGGACACATCTTCACATCTTGGTTTCTATATCTCCTTACTATCTCTATTTTTATGTGTATTAGTTGTATATCTCTGATATACAGGTACATATTAATTCTTTACTAAGACATTTCACAGACATTTTTATCATTTTTATGGCTTAAAAAGAAAACGAGTGAGCTTTTTTATATAAATAAAGCATTTCCATGTATACGTAATAACCTTTTCTACTGGCCTAAGAAATTGCTGCTATGTTGCCCCATCTATTTTTTAAATATGTAACAATCTTTGTCCAGTCCTTTTGATGCTTTTCTTCAAATTCACCTTTTATGAGCATCGTTAATCTGTCCATATAGAAAGATTGAAACAATTTCTCCAACCACTGGTCTATTGTAGGACGTTCTTTGTTTTTCCACAATTTCGCAAAGGTGACTCTGGCTGTTACCAACATATAAAAGATCATTTTTCCATAATCTCTCTCCAGCTTCTTTTAAGCAAAAAATATTTTGAACCTTCCAGAAACAGTTTTAAAGTTTCTTCCAAAATGTTTTCAGGGTCTAACTTATAGAGATATGCTTAATATCCTGAAGGGTGGCTGATGAGGAAGGCTTATCTGCTTCCCTCTTTTCTCTCTGTTTTGCCACCCTCTCATACTCAGTAAGGGATTCTGGAGGCAGCTGCTATTTACCTTGTTTGCTGGACACAGGCAGACACAGTTACAGCAGGATCAGCTAGAGGTTTACCATTCTCCGAAGAAAAGTGGCAAGACAGCAATAACGTTCCATCTTCCCTGCTGCCTTACTACATGACATTGCTGTTCTTCCGACGTTCTTTCGTTCTGAACCCATGGGGAACCAAGCTAAAACCACATCTTTTTGCTAACGGGTTTTTCTGGTTAGCAAAAAGACACGGTTTTACCTCAGTCCCTCATGGGACAGGAATGAAAAAATGACGACGCCATCCAGTAAGACAGCGGGAAAGACGGAACATTCCTGCTGCCTTGCCGCTTTCCTTGCCCCTTAGAATAGAATCCCATTCTTTCCCAGCTCAAGCTCTCATTGCATTGTTTACTTTAGACACACTGCTTCAATCAGACACTGAAGGCCTGTATTTCTTTGGCCTTCCTTCATTGTTCTCCCAGTGCCGATACTACTAAAAAAACATCCAGTGCAATAGAGGAAAAAGAGGAAAAGGAGTGGGGTCTGGAATATAAAAACACTTTGTGAAAAGGAGCTTCTCTGTCAGAGGCTTTGTTAACTGAGGTACAAGTCGATTTCCATTTACGGAGGATCAATACGGAGCACCTGCAGTTTCACTTACCCGCAGTCGGAGGTAAAGATCTTTCTAGGCATCGGGAGAACCATAGAGTCTCACTGGAGGTGATCTCTAGGCATCTGGAGGTCTTCTGGCGCAATTCTATGGTCAGCTTCTGCCAAAGTTGACTATATAGTTGTGCCAGATGCCTAAAGAGGCATCCTATCTAGGCATTTTCCAGGTCCTCCAGCACGATTCTATGGTGGCTTGCTATTATACACATTTTTGTGTATCTGTGGTAAGTGCAGGAACATATCCCCCGTGTAAATGGGAGGCGACCTGTATTAGAATTCTTATGAAAGCTCATGCTAAAATAAAAAGCACTTAGTCTTAAAGGTGCTGCTACAATCTTCACACACACACACACACCTCTTCCGTCTTCATTTTTATGCTGCAAGAGACTAACGTGGCTACTTCTTTGATTTGTAATATCATCATTCCCAACGTATCACCCAAACAGAAATACCTAACAATGGCCAAATAGTCTTCACTTACTGGCCAGAAGTAGAGTGGATTTGGCTTGAATTAGCACCTCCAAAAATACCCCACAGAATATGGTTGGCCTTGTCATATAATAAGACTCTAGACTGCACAGGATATTTTTAGAATTAGATGCGGTGTCATTGCCATTAGAGGTGAATGTCTTTACAACAAAGCCTTTGGGGCGGCATATTTATTTATTTATTTATTTATTTATTAGCTCTATACCCCACCTTTCTCCCAAGATGGGACTCAAGGCAGCTTACAACGAAAAATACAGCTAAAATATCAAAATTTACAATTTAAAAAAAGCATTAAATTACAGCATATAGTTCTTCAAGGCTGTTTTTACAGCCCTTGGTATTTCTTGACTCCCCCAACTGCCCTGTTTCTGATCAAAACCTGAATATCTTCTGTATGTTGTCATTAGTCCAAGACAGGACCAGTTTAAGGAATTGGGGGGGGGCTGCATTGCTTTATTTTTGGGGGCCCATATGTTTATCTCAGGTCAATGTAACCTAACTCACCCTAAGCTATTCACAGTACAGGATAGGCAGATTATTACTAATAATGTTTTTGCAGGAGGAGGATTACTATGGTGCCCCCACAATGATGGGGCCCCCTGTGGATGCTGACGCCGCTGGTGCCTTAAACCAGCCCTGTTCCAAGATTAGATCTTTTCCAGAGTGTTGCCTGTTGATTTTCAGCATTCCCTGAAGACGAGGTGCACATTTGGTGGGCCCAAGATTTCGTCTCACTTTAGTTCAAAAGTGCAAAATGTGGCCCTTGAGTTCCATGAGGGCCCTTAGGCTGTTTTGTGGTCCTCAACCTTACCAGACTCCCTGGACTGGGGGGGAAAGAATGAATGACTTGCATCTTTTGGAAGTTTCAAGCAGTAGGAATTTACCTTGTAAATGAGCTGCAAGCCCCAGTCCCTGCATAGTTCAATATCTGCTGAGAAAGGACCCTACGTAGGCTTGGCCCCACAGTTCCAAACCTTGGACTCCTGTCACTCACTTTGCCCTTTTACCCTCAAGATTTCCTCCCCGGATCCGGTACTGGGACCTCAAAGTGATCCATATTATGGACAAGTGGCTGCGTTGATCAGTGAGTTCAGTGGCAAAGCCAGACATGTTCCATTTCAGTTCTTAAACATAAACAGTCAGACACAGTTGTAGAAAAGAAAGATGGCAAATATTTTAGCATATAACAGATAACCCCTGTTTTTATAGCTCCCCAAAGCCTACGCAGATCATTCCCCCATCTCTGGCTGCCCTAACTAACTCTTTTCGTCCTGCTCCTCTCAGGCCCCATTTTTACAAGGAGGGGGGGAATGGAGTACCTCATAGCAATGCCATTTCACAGCAGCAGCAACTTGTCTTAATGGTGTTTTTGCCCCCATAAGACAAGCCCCCATTAGCTTTGCATGCAAAATGGCAGCAATGACTGATTTACTCACATTTGTACTTAACCACCACCGAACTTTTTTTTAAAAGATGTCTAAGGTGTGCTACAGTGATACAGCAATTCTTCAATTTAACAGGACAGCAAAACAAAAACAAAAACAAAAAAAAACCACCCTGTTTTATCACTTTGGCACTTGCTCACTAAAGCAAAAATTCAATATGGTGGCAGTGGGCACTTGCCCTGTTAGCAAGCCCCACCCCTCCATGCTCACCCAGCCAATCAGCTTTGTGCATCCTCTCCTATGGGAAAGTGATTTGTGTCAAATTGCTTGTCCTAACGAGAAGGAATGCACATCCCCCTCACTGGTTTTTTTTTAAACTACAGGAAAAGCCGCAAAGGGTTTTCCTGTGGTTTTTTTGCCATTTTGGGCCCCCTCCGTCTGAATACAGTGGATTGATGGGGGATCCCATTTAAACAGGTCATATTCCCAGCGAATTCCATGAGGGTTATTTTCACCGTTTAGATAAACCCTCCAACTCTTTACTAGACCAGACTCAAGCTTATATCCTCCCCACCCCGCACTGCATCCCCTCCTTCCACAGCATTCCACAGGCTGTGATTGGCTGGCTCTAATCAGTCTTGCCGACCCTCTCTCTTCATGTCCCCCAAAACCTATTTTTCTAAGTCACTGCCTGCTTGCTTGTTTGTTTGTCTGGGGGGAGGGGCTTTTGGACAGTTTGTGTGGCCCCTGGAGGCATTGAAGGTGGAAAATTCTCCCCAAGAATTGTCTCCGTTGCTTACCCCTGCACTGAAGGCAGTCCCATTTTTATTTATTCTTCCTTTCTTGCTCTCCAGGCATCTTGCATAAAGGAAATGGGGAAAACCAGTTCATCTCCCAGCAGCCGCCAGTCATCGGGAGCATCATGGGAAATGGGAGGAGGAGAAGCATTTCCTGCCCGAGTTGCAATGGCCTTGCTGACGGGAACAAGCTCCTGGCTCCAGTCGCCCTGACCTGTGGATCAGATGGAAGCCTCTATGTTGGAGACTTCAACTACATCCGGAGAATCTTTCCCTCTGGAAATGTCACCAACATACTGGAGTTAAGGTGTGCCAGGCTGCCCTATGAAATCTGGGGCCTATTCAAACTACTAACTGTACCCAGCATAATATACACCATTATAGGATATTTGAAAAAGTTCACATGGTTCAGCTGCACGCTATTATTTTAGGAAAAAATGTTGCATTGATTTATATGTGGGTGGTAGGTGAGGGAATGAGAGGAGTGAGGGGCCCTTGTGTGGCTGGGGGTGTAGGTGCAGATTGAGTGGCAGGAGTGGATTGTGAGATGGAGAGGGAATTTGCATGTGTGTGGTAATTGGCTGGGTATGTTTCCTAAGTGGCCAGTCAGCACACTGGGAGCGGAAACATCCCCAAGTATTTTTAGATATCTCTCTCTGGCTTTTTCTTCTCAAACGAAGATTCAGGAAGCACTCATCCCGCGCTTTCTGAAAGTACGCTGATGACTAAAAAGGCCAATCCAAGATAAACAAGTCCAGTTGCAGAAAGCACAGCAGAAGGTCTCCTTGGGTGATGTTTCCAGGTTGTGATTCTTTAAGTCATGATAGTTCATGGGCTATTAGAGCAGAACGACGCTCAGGCCATCCACTATCTACAGAGTCTCGCATGGTTCTGATGTTCCAGCATGCAAGCCTCAGTTTATTTACACCTTTGGAGGCCGGTGTGTGCCTTGGTTTCTTTGCCTTGGTTTGACTGCATCAGAAGATGTCTGTTGGCCGCAGCTAGCCAACCAGGTAGATGGGGATGAGCTTTCGTTAGGCCACCTTTTCTAGGCCCCTCTCCATATGGAGCCAGCAGTGCTCTCCTTAAAAAAGGCTGCTTGGTTGTTCAGGATGTTGCTGAACATGACTGTCATCTCCTGGGTCAGCCTCAAGGGACCAAAGTCCTAAACTGCCTGCATGCAGGGTTGGGTCTGCGGCTTCCAGTGCATCTTTACACCTGCAGTTTCATTCCTCGCCTATCGCTACAGGGCTTTTTCAGAATTGGATTTGCCCTTCGAGCATGTGCAATGGATTTTTCTGGTGGAGCGCAGCATGCACAGAACTGTCCTCACCCTTTAAACCAAAGGTTCAACTGCTGTGGCCTTGCAAGCATGGGCAGTAGTAGTGAGGTCCTTGGGTCATAGGTTTGATTAGAGTTTCCTTCTCCTAGATGGTTGAGCTTTTCTAGATATAGATAGATACCTCTATGGGACCTCAGTGCTTGAGGGGGTGCCTCTCTCTATATATATATGCCTGCCCAAAAATTGAAGTCTGTTGTCCCACTAGTGGGGAGATATGTTATGGGAAGACATGGAATAGGGCCTTCTCTGCAGTGGCACCTCAGTTGTGCAATGCCCTCCCCTTGGGGGCCCGATTGGCACCAACATTAATATCATTTCAGTACCACATCAAAACTTGCCTTTTTCTTAAAGCCTTAGAGTCTAACTGATTTTATCCAGACTATGCATATGCTATGGTTGCACTATTTTAAATGATTCTTAAGCAGTTTTAAAATGTCTGGTTTTTAATTGATAAACTTTGTTAAAAAAATTAATCTTCCACCTATAAAGCAGGGGATCCATTCCAGGACCCTTCGCATAGAACCATTTTCACATATAATGTGGAACCCTATTTTTCTTACCAGAAATGAACTATGAAGTATTCTCTCTAGGTATTTCTAGGTCCTCCAGTATGACTCTATGGTCAACCTACTATAGAATTGCACTGGAGGACCTAGAAAATGCCTAGAGAGAACATATTTTTTTCGGTCGCGTATAACTGAATCCATATAATATGAGCTCATGTAATACACAGGTCTACTATATTGTTATTATTTATTGTTATAAGTAGATTTTATTTTGAATTGCCCTGAGATCTTCAGATATCACACAGGATATTAATATTTTAATAACATATATAAAAATAAATACACAATTATAGCTCTGTTATTCCACTTTAACTGCCATGGCAACATCCCATGGAATCCTAGGATTGGCAGTTTAAGGAGGGGCAATTAGAATTTTCAGCTAGAGCCCTCCAATGCTTCACCAAACTACAAATCCCAGGATTCCATAGGATGGAACCATGGCAGTTAGAGAGGAATCTTGGCACTGTAATTGTATAGTGGAATGGGTCACAGCTCTCCGATGGCTGGTCATGTGCATTCATTACAAGCTCCAAAACCTTTCTCTCCAAAGAAGAGCAACCCCCCCCAAAAAAAGCAGATAAGGCAATTCAACAGGGGAAGGTATATTAAATAATGCAAAACTACAGTGGGATGGGCAACCATGGCAGGTCTGGGGCATAGTGTTTGTCCTCGGGCCTGCCAAGAACCATGTGCACTGTCCAGAATGCCAACCAAATAAAACAAAGCCAGAACTGGATGGAAATCCACTTCCTGTTTTAAAAAGCAGGTATTTGTTGGTATTAAACAGTGTAGGAAGGCAATGCAACTTGTTTAAATGGTGAGCTACTGCTCCTAAAAGCTTCCAGAAGAGGCAAATGATTCTTTTTTTTTTTCAAAAAAAATCTGCTAAGGAGTCTGGCACGGTCAAGGACTACAAAAACAGCCCTGGATCAGGGGCCTTCATGTGACCCTTGGACCACACTTGACCCTCCCCTAATATAAAGTATGGAGAATCATAGAATCATAGAGTGGGAAGAGACCACAAGGACCATCTAGTCCAACCCCCTGCCCTTCAGGAATGCACAATCAAAGCACTCCCAACAGATGGCCATCCAGGCTCTGTTTAGAAACCTCCAAAGGAGACTCTACCACATTCCAAGGCAGTCCATTCCTCTGACAAACATTCCACTTAGAAAATGTGGGTCTAACAAGTTAAATATCTCCTTTGCAGTTTATCATCCAGGAGTGTTGAAAATTAACAAGCAACCCTCAGGAAAGATCTAATCTTGGACTAATGACACTATATAGAGGATATTTAGAACATTAGAGGGTCATTCATAACTAGGACATGGTGATTTATATCTCCAAACTCTTCCTGAAGTTTGCCCTCTGCCAAACTGTCCTACTGATTCCCTATAGAATAGAGATAAAGTGGAAGAAATTGCAAACTTCCACTCTGTAGGAAACTGGCCTAACACAGTGGATTGTAATATTATTATTTTTTTGGACAAAGGCACAGACAGTGCTAACAATATAAGGAATGTATAGGTTTTATTCTATAGCCAGGAATCTACACAGTTCATGTGGTTGTTATAGAAAGGTACTATACACTACAGCATGTTGGCTCTCATTGCTACTGATTTGCTAAAATAAATTAGATCAGGGAGGAGCCATTGCTCATTGGGAAGATAATGTACACTTTATAAGCAAAAGGACTTGAGTTCAACCTCTGGCATCTTCACATTAAAGGATGGCAAAGCTGAGTAAGACCCTCCACCTGTGAGGTAGAAAGCTCTGTAACTCAAAGTAGACAGTAGTAGCCTAGATGGGTCAATTATCTCAATCAGTATAAGAAAAACACACACACACATCCTATCCTAGATCCTGAAAAGAGCAACCATAGTTCTGCCAACAAAGAAGCTAAAGTCGCTCCAGTGTGAAAGCGGCCTCAGCTGTTTCTGGCACTTTTATGCTTAACTTCCAAGGATCAAGAAACAATAAAAGGCCCACAGGCTGTCTGCTTTGCTTGCCTTGGCTAACAGCCACCCAGGGAAACAGTGGCTTTTGGGGCACAAGCGGCTTTTATCTGCACCTTTCAGAAGTACATTCCCTTGCATGCCATTCAGTGTGGTTTCTTTAATAGAGGGGGGGGGGGTCTGTGTTCCAGAGGGGAAATGGCAGCTGTAAACTGGGGTTTCAGAAAAGATTGCAGTAGGGAAAGGTTTGTAACTTTTGGTCAGGAATACTGAAAGCAGCCTAAGCATTGGTTTGGCTTTCTTCTGTGACCACTTTGTGAATCTGGCAGAGTGAAACATAAAATGACGTGTCATCGTTGCCTGCAACTCTGCAGCTGCTAAATTACCTTTCTATAAAACAGTAGTTCACTGACCAGTGGTACAAAACAGTTTTTGTTTTATTGAAACATTAACTCCAGTTCACACCACCGATCTCATCAAGCCTGTCTCTCACCTTCTCTTCCCCTCTCCTTATCCTGTTTTTGGCTTCTAACATAGAGAAAGCAGGCCATCCTGAATCAGTGCCACAGGTACAAACTGTTAGAGAATGGTTGGATACAGGGAACTACATAGAATCATAATCGGAAGGGACCACAAGGACCATCTAGTACAACCCCCACAATGCAGGAATACACTACAGTAAAAAAAAAAAATCATAATATTTTGGTGAAATCTCTTTTCTTGTAATTTGAACCCATTTCCTTGTGTTCTAGTATCTAAGCAGCAGAAAAGAAGCTTGCTCCATCTTCTACATGACATCTCTTCAGATACTTAAAGAAAGCTCTCATGTCACCTCTCAATCTTCTTTTCTCCAAGCTAAACATACCAGCTCCCTAAATCATGAGGCTTGGTTTCCAGACCATTGATCATCTTGGTTGCCCTTCTCTGGACACATTCCAGCTTGTCACTATCCTTAAATTATGGTGCCCAGAACTAGACATAGTATCTGCCCAGTCAGACCATTGGTCCATTTATTCCAGAGATGGAAAAGTGCCGCCTCAGGCCATAAGTGGCCCTCAGAGCCCATTTTTGAGGTCCTTACCCATCTCCTGAAGCCCTTCAATTGCCCCAAATTTTTTTTTATATAAATGACTTCATTATTGGGCAATTTATGCCTGAAAACCATGCCAAAACACCTTAAAAGGGGTAAAAAACACCCTTCCATACCCACCAAAGCCACCACCACCCCAACTGTCCCTCTTTTTTGGCCATGTCTCTGCCAAAATGACAAATGATTGCAGTGTACAGAAGGTTGGGGAGGTGCAAATTAGATCCCATCAGCAAGCAGTTGACTACCCTTCGTCTGGAAGCCACAATCTAGCCCCAAATAATCTGCATGCAGATGGACTGGCTGTGATTCTCCAGGAGTTATTAAATTATCTACATCCAGATATTGGTATGCATCAATTAGGTCAAATCCTGAAGGTCTGTCTGCTGGGATCACAATTGGCGGGGCACTGCTTTTCTTCATCTGCATCCGGTGTGAGTCCCAGGAGAAGTCCGCTCATCTTCCTCACTATGCAAGAGTTGTGTGAAACCTTAATTTAGGCCTACCTCACGTGGACCAGCACCCGACAACCCTAAAAGGAAATTGGTCTTCACAGCACCCGACAACCCTAAAAGGAAACTATCACAGTGAGGTCAAATAGCTGTTTGGGGGTTTTGAAGATGGAAGGGGGGTGAAACAAGTTCTGAAGACCTGCCTGAGGAGAATGGTGAATCACATAATTGTAAGGGACAGAAAAGAGGAAGAGGGGTGTTGCCAGAAGAGTCGAAGAAGATGATTAAGGAAATTCACAAGTGTTACAACCTTGTTTGAATGTGAGTTGCCAGATTCCCACAGAATTGTGGGAAGGGGCACAATCTGAAGATGCTTTGACAGAAGATAGGTTTTTTGAGATAGGTTCTTGGAGACCTATCTCAAAAGTCCTTAATCTGAGGGAAAGAAAGAAGTAGGTCTCTGCTTGCTTAAAAAAGGAGGCGAGGTACAAAGTTTAAAAAAAAAGAGAAAAAAGAAAGATCCCATTCTGGGGAGGAAGGAGCAGCTTTGGCTGAGGCAGGAGAGGAGAAAGAAAGAAAATGCTTACCTCAAAAGTATTTGGTAAGGGAAGGAGAAGCAGAAGGCTGACTTTCATATGGCTAGTCAGAGGTGTGGAGGAAATACACATACAGAGAGAGACACACACTTCAGAATGGGAAGGACACTATCTCTTTAACGAAGGAATGAGAAAAGAAAGGGATTGCCTATACAAATCTCAACAAGTGTACTTAGCTAAGGAGGGCTGCCCACACCATCAGTATCAGTATCAGGGCAAGAGATGTGGGTTGGGATTGAGGAATGGCACCCCTAAAGCTGATACAGAGATCAAAAGCTGGGCTAGGTTGGCTTCCAACCCCTGCCTCCACCCATACATGGGGGGAGGGAATACATATCATTCAAAAGAAACAGAAATAAACAGAGCAACATACCTCTTGATGGCTGTACCGTGCCCCACTTCACAGGTACAGGTAACTGTAAAAGCTGCCAAGCAATTACTTTCTTGGTGATGAGTAGCAGTGTACCAGTCAGCTTACTGACAAGTAATCTCCATTATGAAATGTATCAGTGTCAGTCTTGCTAAATCTTTATTTATTATTGGCTTGTTGAGTGTGGTTGTTACTGTCAAGTGTTCAGTCTTCTAATAATACTTGGAGTTCACCTACTAACCCTCTCTCTCTCTCTCTCTCTCTCTCTCTCTCTCCTCCTCCTCCTCCTCCTCCTCCTCATCTTTTCTTCTTGTCTTCCCTCTGCGCTCCTGTTCTTCTGTCAGAAATAAAGATTTCAGACATAGGTAAGCCAACAAGTGGAGAAATGTCATTCTCTTTCCTTGTCTCTACTGCATGCTCTCTCCTTTAAAAAATGTCTTGTCTCTTGAGCTGTTTGTAGATGATTAATATTTCTTTCTTTGATTATATAAAAAGTACCTAAAATTACTAGCCGCTGTGCAAAAATTACAGGGAAAATAAGCCTTCCCCACACACTTGCAACCTATCAAATGGAGGTGGTTTTAATTAAGGGCTTGTCCTTGTGGAATGCTTTCTGCACTTCAGTGGCATTTTGTTGCATTTATTTGAGTTGCCACAGGAGATCTGGATGTCTTCCCTTAATGAAGCATTTTGTTGGAAAGGAAATTTCAATTTCCCAGTGTACAAAATTTTGTGTTTCATAGCTCTAGTTGGGTGGGGGGGAAGGAACGTGATTCTTTGTGATGCTTGTGTTCTCACTTTGTCCTATTTAGAAAAGCTAAAATACATTGGCAGGAATTTAGTATGGGACTTACATCTAAATAAAGGGACTTATGCCTGTGGGAAATAGAATTGAGCATTTTCACAATGTCTGTATTCAGCAAGGCACCATGATGTTACTATGTAGAGGAGCCAGCAAAGTGACCAAAGAGTATCAGGACCTATGCACATCAGGATCGCTGCACATTGGGCCTGATGTGCAGTGGGCACCAATGTGCATCAGGCACTCCCAATGTCCATCCCATCCCAATGGCTAGGGACTACCAATGAGCATCAAAGTCCTAAATCACAATGTCTGGGGTGAGCACAATGTGCACCAGGGCACTCTTGCCCATACCTTGATATGCATCTTCACAATTCGCTAGAAGAATTCCATAGCACCTATGCTACGTAGCTAAGTATGCGCAAAGTTACACAACATAGACCACAATATAGAATTGCTGCCATTACATATAAAATATGCATATGTCCATTCTCAGCATTCTTTAAGATTGCCAGGTTTTCAAACAATAAAATTTATAACATACATGGTTGACAACTAGAAATTGGTGATAATAAAATTGATCAGTCTTTCAGGTGCTGCAGGACTGTTGTTTTAAACTGTCAGCCCATTATACTGAGTTCTTCTTTCCCTGGCCTGAGTATTACCACTTAGAATTAATTGCCCATCAAGTTACCAAGCAGATTATCAAGTAGTGTGTATACATGTCCCCTTCCCTTTATGAATTTTACCTAGCACTTAGCAAATCAGTGGCTGGCCAACATAGAAAAAAAACTAATTTGGAAACCTTGCAGCCTTATTGCCTGTCAATGCAAGACTGGCTGGGGCAAGGGAGGCAGTCCTATATAAGGCCCACCTCAGGTCTTGCAAGAGGAGGGCCTCTTGTGAATGTTTTATGCAACAGTGAGATCTTAGACACCAAGACACCTGTTTAAGTATTTGAAGGGGTGTCACGTTGAGGATGGAGCAAGCTTGTTTTCTGCTGCTCCAGAGACTGGAACACGGAGCAATGGATGCAAGCTCCAGGAACAGAGATTCCACCTCAACATTAGGAGGAACTTTTTGACAGTAAGAGCTGTTCGGCAGTGGAACACACTCCCTCGGAGCGTGGTGGGGTCTCCTTCCTTGGAGGTCTTTAAACAGAGGCTGGATGGCCATCTATCGGGGATGCTTTGATCGTGATTTCCTGCGTGGCAGGGGGTTGGACTGGATGGCCCTCGTGGTCTCTTCCAGCTCTGCAATTCTATGATTCTAAGACTTTTGGTGCCTTTTTAATGGCCATACAGGACAAGCTTTCCAACCCTTAATATAAGGATCATCCCTTACAATAAGGGACACCTAGTAGCCCTATACAGGTCAAGCTTTCTAGCTCTTAAATAAGGGATGGTTCTTACAGCAGGTAACCTTAGCATTCTGTCATATTTATCCCAAATGTCATAATATCTCAAATGCCACATCAACAAAGTAGCCCTATTAGAACACTCCACAATTAAA
Organism: Gambelia wislizenii; assembly: GCA_030847615.1. Taxonomy (NCBI): domain Eukaryota; kingdom Metazoa; phylum Chordata; class Lepidosauria; order Squamata; family Crotaphytidae; genus Gambelia; species Gambelia wislizenii. Next base: position 369,159,396 of record JAUMIR010000003.1, read on the forward strand.
AAAAAATAAATGAAAACGGCAAAGTAACAAGTCTTTCTCAAATTGGTTAACCATAGAAATGTAAACTAGACTACAGAAATGGTTACTGGCCTGCATACCACATACACAGTGGTAAGTGCCCCCCCCCACAACATACAAACATTTGCAAAAATGTGGCTTCATCCTCAAAAAGTCATTAAAATTACCCACCCAAATTACCTGCCTGTAGCCTGAGGAAGCATTTCTGTCAGCCCAAGGACAGAGGTGATATGGGGCATAGTGGAAATAATGCCATGTTTGGAGTGGGAGGCTGGGCCATTTTAGGCCTAGAAGCCTTTTGAAAGGTTTTTGGCTGGTTGACTCCCTGTCCCCCCCCCCCCAAAAAAAAGTTGCTTCTGGCCCTAAACAGCCCAAACAGTACACCACAGCAAAATTGCCTCCAACATCCACTAGGGAGCATGGGGCTAATTTTTCCCCAAAATATAATTTTCAACGAAAACAATGGGAGACACTGGTTGGTCTGAGGCTGCATTTTCCCAACCCCTGGACAAGAGGAAGAGGCACATGAAAGGGCACTGCCAAAAGTCATTAAGAGTGGTACCTATTGAGAGCATCATGACCACATACCCCCCTAAAAAACCAATCAAATGAGTGATCATTCAAGTGGCTCTTCCCAAACCTAAATGCATACCCTCCAACTTTTCACAGGTGAAAACCATGACATGGGTGTCCAAGCAATGTCAGAGTGTTGTCAAGATAGTAAAAATTATTAACAAAAAAGAATATACAAGCTAGGAGAGGCCGCAGCGGCTTGCTTTCTCCATAGCCTCATGGGAAGGGCAAGATTCCCCCCATCCTCTCTGCTCAGTTAACAGAGCAAACTACTTTTACACTTTGAACTCAGTTTGCAGCAACTGAAATAAGCAGAGGACAAAAAAGAGAAAGTGGGAGTAAGAGAGAGAAACTGGGACATTTTAAAAGCAGTTGGAAAAATGGAATTAAAGAAGATTAATTGGGACTGTCCCTGTTAGTTGGGATGGTTGGAGGGTTTGTAAATGTGGGTCATCTACCCAGATTGTCCACTCCATCCCACCTGCTCAATGAGAATAGAAAATTGCTCTAAGAAATAGCATGAACATAGCACTACACCTTCAATCCAGTTAATTTTGTCCTCTCCTCTGGTGAGTTCACAGTCTACAAAAGTGGGGGGAAGAATGCACTAGAGATAAAAGTTTTACTTTGAATGAAGCTATGGGGGGTGGGGGTGGAGGGTAAGGTGTTTTGACAGCAGCAATGTGAGGGGGAAAATGTGAAGCAACAGCATCAGGCAGTGGGATCCATGCCTGGTACAAAGATGTGCATCGCTGCCTAGAGGCCTATGTCCTAAATCTGTTTGGTGGTACTTAATAGAGTAAGAGTAACTTGATTAGTCAACACTTCAAACACAATGAACATTAAAGAGGGTAGGAAGGGCAATTATCTATTCCATTTTCTCAAGTACTTCCTGCACTCCCTCAAAATGTACTCCAGCATACCCTCCAACTGTCCCGATTTGGTAGGGATAACCTCAGTTAATCTTCTGCTGTCCCACTCTCTCAGTGACTCTTAAAATGTTCCGGTTTCTCTCTACTCCTCACACTTTCCCCCTTCTTCACTGGCTTACTTCAGTTGCTGCAAACTCAGATCAAAGTGCAAATGTAGGTTGCACTCAATTAACTCACCAGGAGGCAGAGGAAAGTAGGGGACTAAATCTTGCCCTTCAAACTCAATATATAAATTCCAGGGTTTCTCTGCTTAAAAGAGTAGTTTTTTATGTTTTTCTCATTAATAACATTTCCCTGCTTGTTGCATAATAATGTACCCTTTTGACCATAATGTAATGTAGCTGGGCCAAACATGTCCCAGTTTTCATCTGTGAAATGTTGGAGAGGATGCTCGAAAAGGTTGGAGACTACCCAGAACTATATGGAAAGTGACACAAGTGGGCTGGGGGAAAGGGAGGGAAATCAGCAAATACTATCTTGTCTCCTTCTCCATCAGCTAAACCCTCCACTAAGTCAAATACTTCTGCAAAGGAGGATGCTTTGTGTTCTTAGAAAGGAGGCCATGGGATACCATCTTTTGTATGCCTTTTTCTTTTGAGCAAAGCTCCTGGCAAGCTACTACTTATTTTAAACTACAGCTTGATTTAGAGCAGGGGACAATTAGATAAAATAGTCTTGGGAGCCAGATCTGGTCCATGGGCAACTGGTTGGCCATTCTGAGGTGAAAGTGCACTTTTCAAGAAGGCCGGTAGGATACTTGACAATATATGTAACCTTCTCTCCGCCCTCCCTCCGTCATCCTTTTCCTACAGGACGTTAGAGATGTAATTCTTTGCTAATTTCTTTCTCATTGAAAGCAACAAGTAATTTTAGCTATTTTCTTCCTATTACTTGGAAGTGTTTTACAACCGTGCAAGTTTCAAAAACTATTTGTAGCTCAAGTTTTAATCTGTGAAAAATTCACATGAAGGTTTTTTTGCACAGAAAACAATATTTTCTACAAATGCTGCCTTTTGTGCAAAAAAATAGACCCCATTTGTGCATATTGTGGCCAGAATCCGCTTCGGCAGTTACAAATATGTAACCTAGAGTTACCTATTCATGACTGTTTCATATTCACAATCCCTACATACACCCTAGGATACTTTGGGACTGGGAAAGTCCACCAACCCCCACTTATTGGGTTGCAGCCACTATGATTGATGGGGGTCTGTTCCCCTGGTTTTTTTTTTGGGAGGCAGTTGACTGACGTTTCCACCACACATCACACGAGTGCTCTCTAGTGCAAGGGGGAACTGCTGCAGGGTCCCTGCTTCTGTCTGTTGCAATGGAGGTTGCTCATGGGAGGGGGTGGGAATGTCAGTCAACTGAGAGTGGTCAGGCCAGGAGTCATGGTATAGCTGCATAACTATGAAGATTATGCATTTGTAAGTGGCCAAGTAGACTCTGGGCTTTGTATAGAAGATTCTCATCAGTCCAGGATTCTCAGTTTTCTGATGTGTGAGAAATACATTTTCAACTTTTGTTCAACCATTTTTGAAAACTGTTTTCATCCCTAATGGATAGAGTGTTTACACATCCAGTTGTGTATACAGATCACCCCCATATCCACAGGGGATAGGTTCCTGGATTTACCATTTATAAGTGAACTGCAGATAATAGCAAACCTTATTAAAATAAAGGACTTCTAGTACAAACATCCCATAGCGTTGGGTTGGAGGACCTGGAGATACCTAGAGAGGACACCTCTCTAGGCATTTTCCAGTGTGACTCTATGGTATGTGTCCCTATATTTTCAGTCGCAGATGTTGGTTCCATGGATACGGGTGGAGATCTGTATATAAATCACTGTCATGCCCTTACTAGGGTTGCCAGAGTAAAAACTGGAGAGGGCTCCTGTCCCTTATATGGTTGTGTAGACCAAGGGGATTTCAGCAGGTATGGCTTCTTACCTGGTAGTGTGACAAGCAACTTCTGCTGAAATTCTCTCTCCTTCTGCTGCCATTAAAGTTACAGGAACCCTCTCCAATTTTCAGTCTGGTAACCCTGTTACCCAGTTTGAAGAGAGGCGAAGTTAAAAGTGCTTTAAACATCCTGAGGCAAACAAGGTGCTAGGGAACGTCAAACCTGTGGTTATTAATGCCTCCCCAGCCCACCTCTGGTGATTATGAGCAGCTCAGCAGCTGACTGACATTCAGCCTAGCCTCACTGAAGACAGCAGCAAGCCCTGGGGCCTGATAAAAATGTATGGTGGATTCCCACAGGGCCCCTTCCCCCGCACCCCACCGCCACCAAAGTGGATGCCACTTGCTCAGGTTGAGTGACGGGCAAGTAAATGAAATAATACCCTGCCAGTTTGCTGTCATTGGGAAGGAATACAGATGGGGCCCTAACTGCCAGGCTTGAGTCGTTGAAGGTCAAAGTATTTTATTTAGCAAGAATCAGTGTCATTTTGTGCAGATGGAATCTGTTCAGGCTTTAATAGGGTAAATCGCAGGGGATATATTCTGGGATAAATCAGAAATGCCTTTTCCCTACCCCCCTTTTCAGCCCAGCCCTCCCCAACCCCCAACCCCATTAAGGAAATGTTAATTCAAATACAGAATTCAATAAGCAGGACATTTTTAATGTTTTCAGAATTGGGAAATGCAGGGTAATTAAAAAAAGAGTGAAAGAAAAATGAGACTAGGTAAACTGACTATTTCTGGCAATATGCATGGCATGAACTCCAATTAAAGAGAGGAACGAGCAGTGTGGGATGCTGGATAGATAAGTGATTCTCAAATGGTGTTGCAGGAGAGGAGCCGAACTATACTTTGAAAATGGAAGCCACCATGTGGGTTGAACCCTTGAACCCAGGGCTTCTCAAAGTTGAGAAGCACCATGTGATGTTGTTTCCTCCTTTCCTCTGCTCAGCGCCACAGCCCAAAGGGGCAAGTAGGAAAGCCAGAATAAGGAGGGCTGATTTTTTTTTACATTAATGTGTTCGTTCATTCCATTTATATCCTGCCTTTCCTCCGACGAATGTGAAGCAACATACATAGTTACCCCTCCTGTCTCAGCTCTACCTCTTTGCTTGTGCTGTTTTATGGTGGCCATGATGGGCCAGCCAGATACCATCTAGCCCCAGAAATTAGGTTAAAGTTGGATGTAGCAGTTGCTGAGTGTAGACTCTCTAATTCAGAAGTGGGCAACTGCATAGGGACCAGGGCCAATTCCCCCCAACTCCCCTGTGGGCAGCACCCCACTGTCCCAAATACCTCAATTTTTCTTCAAAGTCCCTCTCAAAATGGTACCATGCTAGTTCCTATTTGGGGGGAAGGGTGGGTTGTATTTGTGCACTTGAAGGATATTCGGTGTGGTTTGGGAGCCAAGATCACACAAAAATGGTGCTGATTTGTTTGGTTTTTTGGGGGGGGGATTCAGGGAATGCTCCCCCAACTTTGCAGTTCACCCCCCTATGTGCCAAAATATCTCAATTTTTCTTCAGAATCCCTTTCAAAATGGGACCAGAAGTGATGTCGTGTCACTTCCTATTGCCCTTTTGAGAGGGTATCCAATGAAAACAAAGGTATTTGAGTATAGTGGAAGGCTCTGTGAGGTTGTGAGATGGGTGTATTGTGAATTTGGGGGATATTATGTTTAGTTTGGGGGCAAAGATCACCTAAAATTGTGCTGAAATGTATTTTGCAAAAAGATTTGGGGATGGGGAAATCCCCCCCCCAACTTCCCTGTGGACTGCACACATACATCTCCTCTGTGTACGAAAATGCCTCAGTTTTTCTTCAGAGTCCCCCTCAGAATAGGAACCAGAAGTGATGTTGGGTCACTTCCTATTGCCATTTTAAAATGGAATCCAATGAAAATAGCTATTTGGGATGGCGGAAGGTTCTGGGAGGTTGTGGGAAGGGTGGGATGTGTGCATTTGGGGGATACTCTGTCATTTTGTGGCACCCCGAACTTGTGCAGATTTCCCTTCAAAAAACAAACAGATTGGGGGAATTTGGGGGACTGGCAGGTGGTTACAGTGGTTACAAGTGGGTCAGCCCCCCTTTCCCTACCCTTGCCCCTGCTGGTGACTCTTTCTCTCCATAGCCCAGCTTTATTTCCATCCTGGTAGCTTATACAGAGCAGGTGAATCCGCTTACTTCTTGTTCCTCAGATCTTCCAACTTCTCTGTCTCTGTTCCTTTTTACTAGCTTGACAACCTCAGCGTGCTACACATCCACCAGACAATTCCTGATCTTTGGTATATCCACTTTGGAATGATTCTGTCTTGTTCATCTTTGCAGCCACAGCCCTGCTCACAAGTACTACTTGACAACAGATCCCACTGCTGGATCCATCTACCTCTCTGATACCAGCAGCCGCCGCGTCTTTAAAATCAAGTCAACCACTGTGGTGAAGGATGTGGTGAAAAACTCGGAGGTAGTGGCTGGGACAGGAGACCAGTGCCTTCCATTTGATGATACTCACTGTGGAGATGGAGGAAAAGCAACTGAGGCAACGCTCACAAGTCCCAGGGGTAAGTGCTGGTTATGACCTTTAAAGCCCTATAAGGCTTGGGCCCAGACAATAGGAAAAATCATATCTCCCTGTATGAGCCTGCCCTAGCTCTAAATCTGGAGGGGAAAGCTTTCTCTTGGTCCCGCCACCATCACAAGCATGTCTGATGAGGACATAGGAGAGAGCCTTGTCAGTGGCTATTCCCAAATTGTGGAACTCCCTTCTTCATGAGAGCTGTTTGGCTCCCTCCTTGCTGTCTTTCCACCAGCAGGTAAATCCCTTTTTATTTAAGGAGGCATTTGATTTTTAATATGTTGTGTCAGATGGAGCTTTTAATAGAGGTGAGAGTTTTGTTTTTATTTCATGTTATTGTGTTTGAAATGTGTTTTCAAAATTGCTTTTCACTTTTGTTTTTTAAACAATTAAAAGTTCAGTTTAATTGTGTTTTAACTTTTGTACTGAAAGTTCTTTTAGTTGTATGCATTTTTTTTAAAAGTTGTGCACCACCTTAAATTCAGCTGCTGGAAGAAATATAAAATAAGTAAGTAAATAAATAAATAAGGGGGAAGCCAGTTGATTATTTGATTATAAGGGGTGCATCTACACTGTACAAGTAGTAATGCAGTTTGATACCGCTTTAAGTGCTGTAACTCTGTCCTATGGAGTCCTGGGATTCGTAATTTCACAAGGTCTTTCACCTTCTCTGCCAAAGAGTTCTGGTGCCTCGCAAAACTACAAATCTCAGGATTCTGTAGGATGGAGCCATGGCAGTTCAGGTGGTGTCAAACTGCATTATTTCTGCAGTGTAGATGTGCGCATGGGACTAGAGGGTAAAGGAGGTTGCAGAGAAGTTTAATTGATTATTCGTCTCTGCAAAAGAGGTAAGAAAGATACCTATGCCTGGACCCTTTTTTTTTTCATGGAGGAGGTTGGAAAACTAAATCAGCTGCCAGAAGATGAAGTTCTGAAACTTACCAGAAAATTAAATTTTAACTTGTCTCTTGGCCTGGACAGCTTCCACCTAAATTTGAGCTGGTATCTCAGATGTGACTTAAATGTGAAATGCTAGAGAAAATATGCTGGTGAGGTACCGGCCCTTTTAAACAATCTGCTATTTGTCAGGAACTTACATGCTTCTGCTGAAAGCAAAGATAAGTAGTTGAAGCTGTTGTGCTAAGTGACTTGTATGAGCATGTCACACCAACCATGTCACATACCTCTCTGCCTGAGAACAATTCTTCTGGCTCATTTCACCCAGAGAGCTGCAAAATCGCTAAAGCCTCTAATGAGATTCCACATTGCCACTAAGTTAAAGTTAAAGAGCTATCACTTCCCTGTTTTTGTCCTCTCATTAATGTTCTTCTCCTGTGAGCAAGCAAGAGGTGAGAAAACTAAGAATGCCAGATTGTCACAGCTTACACCGCAATACTAAAAAATTAAGACACAAAGCATAGCATTTATTTTGAAACACAGACTATGTCTTAGGAGAATACAGTGCTGAATTCATTTTGTTAGAGGCTAGGCTATTCCCTTAGTGTTTGCTAGTTATGACAAAATGAAATGGAAGAGAAGAGATAAGTCGTGATCTTATTTATTCAGCCAACTCAAGAGCACAGTCTGGATGGAAAGGAGTATATGTTGGGCTCACATGTGTCCCTGTTGCACATAGGATGTTGCTTGTGACTGGTCCCATGCTCATGATTCATCCAATGCTCATTTCAGAAGTTAAATCATGTGCATAATCATGCTGCTTCAGCTGCCCTTTCAGAGTGAGCACATGGAGAGCATGAATTTATACACCCTCTGGGTAGCTGCAAATGTGTTCCATACAGTCTAAGAAGAGATCTGAAACTGTCATTTTGGTGAGAAATTCTGAGGTTTCCAGCCTTCTTGACCTCTCTTTCTTCTCCTGACTTCCTCTCATGTATCAAGGCCAAATAGCTTTTTAAAATAAGTATTTGTCTTTTAAACACCAGGTAGTGATGCAAGCAAGTTCCTTCTGTGTGGTTATCTATGCTGGGTTTGTTTCCTCATTGCAGGCATCACAGTGGATAAATTTGGGTTTATTTATTTTGTGGATGGCACGATGATTCGGCGCATCGATCAGAACGGGATCATCTCAACTGTGCTTGGTTCCAATGACCTGACATCCGCCAGGCCTCTGAGCTGTGACTCAGTCATGGATATCTCCCAGGTATTCGGCCTTCCTTTTAACCATTTTCTATCATCAGCATCCCCCATTATTTTCCTCTTGTCCTTTAGACTTTGTATATCCTCCAGTGATACTTCTTACAGTGGAATTTCCCCATCTCTTCAAACACCCTTTGTTTCCTATAGTTTGGTCTTATATGGGCTCATCCAGAAGAGTAAAAGTCTCTGGAAGTATCAACAGTTTCCAGTTTTTGTTTTGATTTTTTGCTTTGACTTTACCTGCATATTCCCAGGTTAGCATCCAAACTCTTCCTTGAAATATCACAGGTTTCCCTCACTTCCCTCCCCCACTCCCACTGATCATGTGTTACATCTAAACTCAGAGAACATTTCAGAAAATAATTTTCACTCATTTCCACTGAGCCTTCTTTATTATTACTCAGGAGTTACAGTCAAAGTGCTAAAGTGCTTTAGCATAATCACTCCAGTTAAACATTAGGAGACCAAGGGCCCATCTACACGAGGGGGGAAATCTAAAATACCTTGTAGTATTGGCATCTTGCAGCAGCAGCAGCGACATGTCTAAATGTTTTTTCTGGCCCTGGAAGCCCCCATAAGCCTCGCATTCCTGATGGCAGCTGCGAGTGATTTGCTTGTGTTAGTTCTCCACTGCTGCTAGGTTAAAAAAAAAAAAGTCATCTCAAGGTGCACTGATGTGATAGAGCGCTTCTCCAATTCTATAAAAAAGCAAAACAGAAAATATTTGGTTTTTCCTCTAAGGCGAAAATCCAACATGGTGCCAGCGGGCGCTTGCCTCCCTAGCAAGCCCCACCACCGCTGTCACCCAGCCAATCAGATTTGTGCTTCCCTTTGAGTTTTGTATTGTCCTATAGTCCAAATGAGAAAAAATGCGCACCCACCTTGTGGTTTGTGAAAAAGTACGGGGAAATCTGCGAAGTCTTTTACCCTGTTGTTTTTGCCATTTTGGGCCCCCTCCTTCCAAATAGTGTGGACTGGCATTAGCTCCTGTTTAGACAGATAGGACTCCCAGAGAATTCCATGAGGGGTATTTTCACCATTTAGATGGGCCCCAAAGCTGCTGACATACTGCCAGAAATAATGCTGTTTGACACCACTATAACTATCACGGCTCCATCCTATGGAATCCTGGGATTTGTAGTTTGTTGTGGCACCAGAGCTCTCTGATAGAGAAGGCTAAATATTTCACAAGGCTACAGAGATTATCAGACAGGGACAAAAATAGTGTCCCCGTCTCACAATCTCCTCTCCCGCCCCATCCCACAACGATAACTCAGAGTTTCACAATTACCTTGTTTGTGCGATCCTCCCCTCCCCTCAGCAGCCCAGGAGTGAACGCAGCTCAAATGGAATGGAAATCCTGGCCATTCTCGCAAGAGGACGCTCACACGGGAAATTCAAAAGTAAAAACCAAAATACACTTCAAAAAGTTAAGCAAAGCATCTAAACACACTTTTAAAATTACAAGTAACTCGGGGAGGGTAGAAAAAAGTGTGTCACTTACCTCGTTGTCCTGATCATACCCAGAAGTGTTCTGGAACGTACCTCCCACTCACGCTGACATCTCACCAGCATAGCGGGGCACCTTTTCAGTCGCCTGTCATTCCTTAACAGAAATGGAATGGGCGATCTATTCAGGGCTTAGGCCATGAATAAAAAGGAGCACCACGGGAATGGAAGCAGCACAGGAGCATAATGAGTCAGGGATGACATTTTCTGATATTCAAGCCCTTTAGCGATCTCCTGGCATCGCTGTCATGCTATATTTAGCCCATCTGATAATCTAAAAATCCTAGAATTCCATAGCATTGAGCCATTGTAGTTAAAGTGGTGTCGAACTGCATTATTTCTGCAGTGTGGCAGTAGCCTGAGGAGATTATCAGACCGAGAAAACATCCCAGGATAGGGATGACAGGATACCGCTAAAAGGCTTACCTTTTACATGACGTCGTCCCTGTCCTGTGGTGCTCCCATTCTGCTCCTGTCCCCTCTCCCCACTTCCCCTTATTCACGGGAAAATCCATGAATAAGAAGCCCATTCTGCTATAGTAAAGGAATGACAGGTGAGTGAAAATATGACCAGTTATGCTGGCACGATGCCAGCATCATGTGACGTCACAAGGAGGTACGTGCCAGAACACTTCCGGGTACGATTAGGACAGCCAGGTAAGTGTCTTCCTTTTTTTTTCCCCTCCCAGGGTTACTTGGTGTTTGTAATGTGTGTAATGTATGTCTTGGGGCTTGGTTTTTTATTTTTGCCTCCTGGGATGCCGGACGGGAGGAAGAGCAGCTTTCATGGCACGATCAGGTAAGTGTGTGGGAAAAAAAATAAAAACTTACAGGGACGGGAGTGGGGTGGGTGGTACTGGGACAGAAACGGTTTACGAGAACCTGTGTGATAATCTCCTGAGACTGTTATACTTTGGATATTTCATGAGACAACATGACTCACAAGAAAATACACTAATACTTGGTAAAGTGGAGGGCTGTAGGAAAAGAGGAAGCCTGCATTACAAATGGATAGACTCAATCAAAGAAGTAACAGCCATGAGTTTGCAAGACCTGAGCAGAACTGTTATCGATAGGGTGACCTGGAGGTCTCTCATTCATATGGTCACCAAAAGTCAAAGTCAGCTTGATGGGAATTGACAACAAACATTAAGACATTTTGTTTTGTTGCAAAACGTTCCACTTTCCCTCACTTGATCTTTGTTGAATCTGTTGCCTAGAAACAAGAGCTGTGTTTACTAGTTGCAGCCATCTTAGCTAGTTCTGGGATAATACAAACAGACAGATACTTTTCTATAGAGATACATTTCATTTTGGAAAATACTGGGTTAATTTAAACTGATCTGAAAGGTAGGAATGAGAAGTCCTTGGTAATGCCAGGGATTCCCAGGAAATACTTCAGGATGAAGAAAAACATCATGTGGATCTCCAAAATAAAATTAAGTTTGTGCAGGAGCAAAATCTCAGACTTTGAGAGACATTTTTCTCATCTGGAGAGGCTCTATGAGGGTTTTTTCCTCAGCAAAACCGAGATTTCACCTTTATGGAAACCATACTTCTTTGTCAACAGTCAGGGATGGTTTAAGGAATTTTGGGGGTCCCTGCAATGCTTTATTTTTTTGGGGGGGGGATATGTTTATCTCAGGTCAATCTAACCTAACCTAACCTAACCTAACCTATTCACAGTACAGGATATTCAGGGTGCGGCTATACGATCATAAAAAAATACGTATGGGGGGCAAAAAATACGAACAGCCTGTCGTTCGTATGCATATGAACCGGCTATACGATTTTTAAGCCCCTAAACTCCGTATGACTCCCTCTTCCCGAAGCTGGCTGGAGCGAGCAAGCCAAGCGGCAGTTTTAAATCTCCCGCCACTTTTTTTTTTAAAAGGTTCCTGGTTTGCGGACAGTCGATTTTCCGTATTTACAATATAAAATAAAAATAAACAAACATATAAATTCACGGACTTACCGAACACTCGCTAGCCGGGAAACCAACATGGTGGCCGCTCCTAATTCCCCTCTGTGTTAGCCCGCCCCCTCTACTCGGCCAGCCAATCAGATTACCCTGCCTGTTCGTATGTGTGCGAATGGACCGTACAGACCCGTCAGCCATCCGAACAGCGTACGGATTTCTCTTCGCGATCTGCTTTCCCTCCCAAATGCCGCGTGTGCATATTTCAGGGTGGAAAACTGCCCCCCTTCTTTTGCATTCGTGTGCATCCAAACAGCCGTTTGTACCGAAGCGTGAACTTGCGCACGCCGTACGTATTATTTAAAACGTGTAGACAGGACCTCAGATTATTACTAATAATGTTTTTGCAGGAGGAGGGTTACGACAGGGGCCCCCAGAATGACGGGGGGGCCTGTGGCTGCAGGTGCTGCAGGACCCTTAAACCAGCCCTGTCAACAGTCTATCACTAATAGGTTGTTTAAATGTTGTTAAAAATACTCCTTATAGAATAGGTTGTTAAAAATACTCCTTATAGAATTCGAGGAGAATACAATTTGCCTAAATGCCATCCTGCATCAATCCGCAGTATTCAGAAGGAGAGGGGACAAATCTACCAAAAACTCAGTGGGAAAAGCCTTTTGTGGCTTTTCCCAAAATTTTTAAAAAGCTCCGCAGGGAATGCACATTCTCACTCATTGGGACAACCAATTCACATTGATTTGCATTCCCCATAAGAGCGGAAGTAGAAAGCTGATTGTTCGAATATGGGCAGGGAGCAGAGCTTGGAAACAAGGCATGAGCCCGGAACTGCCATCTTGGGCTTGTTGGGTTTTTGTTTTTGTTTTTTTCTTTATTTAGGCAGAATATTGCACTTTCGCACCTTAGATATGCTTTAAAACATACTGTTCAGTAGCCGCAAATGGTGAAAATAAAAAAAAATAAAAGTGAATAATTCACTCGTGCCTGCCATCTTGATTCACAGGCATGCCTGTTGGGACAGCAAAAGTGGATAGCTTCACATGCCTACAATTTTGCCAAAAAAAAAATTAAGACAAATCGCAGCTGCTTTGAATTGGCGTTAGTGTGCATCAATCCACATTTTTTCCTCTCGTATAGATAAGCCCTAAGGTCCTCTTTCAGAAGTTCAGATGCCTCTGAACATTCTGTGACATCACTGAAGCTCAACCAGTGGCTCGGGCAAAATTGCAGTACACAGTTTTTAGCGGAGTAGGTACTGTATATCTGACAGCAGGAGTAAGTGCACATTATTATGCAGTCAAAACTCAAAATATCTTTATCGCTACCTATACCATTCATTTGACCATCACAAGTATTGTTTTTTTCCTATTTGTGTGGAAAGCTTTATAAATTTGACACTGTGCATTTGGGAGGGCTAGTTCAAATTAACATCTCCGAAACATTAGTTGAAAATTGTTCTGGCCAAATTATCAATAGCAGGAAGATGAAGACTCTTGAATAGTATCAGATTACAAATGGGTCATGATTGCTATCACGCTGGGCTTTTAAAGTCCTGCTGTTCAGATTTTTTTTTAAAAAAAAAAATCTGTTTTAATATATGCATTTCTGAGGTAGACATAACTAATGCTGCCTAGGGTCCACATTTCGGAGGCCCTGTCCATCCTGATAATCAGTACCAGTCTGGAGGCATGACCTCTAAATCTGGCAGGGTTGCACACTGCAAAATGTGATTTGAATGGCTTCAGGAATTGAGCTTTGTTCTGCCAAACCACAGCGCCTAGCTGGAAAGCTTGAATGCTGTTAGTTGGGTACAAAAGAAACCAATGGGTTGTAAGGTGTGTGTGTGTGTGTTTTCCCCTTTTGTAACTACCCATGTAATTTCCACACTTCCACCTGGCACCTGTTCCTTTGGTTCTTTCTCTCCCTAATTTGAAAAGATTGCTCCTATTTCTTTTGTGACTGCTATCCCACCGTTTGCCATTTATGAGCGGGATAAAAATTGCAGGATATAAAGGTCACCTGCTTGGTGGACCTGAGGTAAGCTTTGATTGTTAAAAACCATCTTGGCACATGGTGGCTTCCATTCTTACAAACAGGATCTTGGTAGAGACTGAGATTAAGAAGGTTTTTGTAAATCTGGATTTATTTATTTATTTTTAGAAGAATGATTTACAAAGTGTCTTCATTTCTATATGTGCTAATCCTTCAAAAAGCCTGGTCCCCAACCTCCATGCATCTGTCTTTCCCAGAGGAAGCAGACTGAGGAAAAGACAGGGTGCTAGTGAGAGTGTGGAATATAACATCCTAGTATTATTTTTGTTTTTGCTATTATTAGTAGTATTTTCATTTATATCCTGCCTTTCTCCCAAAACAATGCAGATTAAAAACTATGTTAAAACTTCAATAAATGTATAAATATAAAAGTTATTTTAGAAAAATAATTAATTTAGAAAGTCAAAAACAATTAAAATTCATGAAAAGACCATTTACAAACCTTGACAAAAAAAAAATGACCATTCTGGAGCAGACCAGGGGCCCAATTCATCCAGTCTCCTGTTTCCAACTGGGAGAAGCCAGATGTTCTTGCAAAACCCACCAAAGGATATGAAAGAAACATATCATCTACCACCTTCCTCTAGGAAATGGGATTTAGAGGGGCACTGCCTCTGAATATAAAGGTTTCTTTTAGCAAGCCTGGATACCAGTGACTGACAAATTTATGTTCCTTGGGTTATTCCAAATTATTCCATGCTAGCTGAGGGATTGTAGGAGCTGAAGTCCAAAAAGTAACTCTTCCTAGGGCTCGTCTGTACAAGGTAATAAAATGTGGCTTGATGCACACTAATACCATTTTGCAGCAGCTTTCATTCGTCTCCATGGGTTTTTTTTTCAAGATCGCACTCAGGCAAAGCCTTACGCATTTGTTGTTCAAACGGGCATGCCTGCAAATCAAGATGGCAGGCACTAGTGAATTATGTTTTTATTGACACCAGTTGTCCCTGCTGGACACTTGTTTTTTTAAAAGCAAATACTAGGTGAGAAAGTGCGATCTTCTACTTAAATAAACATAAAAGGGGGTGGAGGCTGTTTTGTCACCTCATTGCATGATCGCTACAGCAAAAATCCAACATGGCAGTTCTGGACGCTTGCCTTGCTAGCAAGCTCAGCCCCGTGTGCACATCTGACCAATCAGTTTTCCACTTCCAATCTTATAGGGAATGCGCAACAAAGCAAATCAGTTGTCCCAATGAGATGAAATGTGCATTTCTGTTGGAGTTTTTAAAAAAAAAATACGGGAAAAGCTATGAAGGCTTTTCCCACAGAGTAGTTCGTGGTTTTTGACCCCTCCTTCCGAATATGGCGGATTGATGCAGGATCCCATTTGGACAAAACAAATTCTCCTCAAATTATATGAGGAGTATTTTCCACATTTAGGAGGTTTTCACACTACACTGTTACAGTGTTACTATTCCACTTTAACTGCACTGGCTTCCTCCTGTGGAATTCTGGGGTTTGTAGTTTAGTGAGGCCTAAGAGCTCTCTGGCTGAGAGTTGTAAATGACCCTCCCTAAAATGCAAATCCCAGGATTCCACAGGAGGCAGCCATAGCAAATAAAGTGGAACTGTAACACTACAACAGCATAGTGTGAAAATCTCCTTAGACAACACCCTGTTCTCTACCGCCCCCACCTTGTGAAACCATCTAAGCCAGTGGTGGTCCCCTCATCTTGTGGTAGCAATTTCCCATACAATAACCATGAGTTGTATGAATGCCTGCCTTGAATCTTTTGCTGGTCACTTTCCCTGGTGAGACAGAAACACGCTGAGCAGATTGGCATTCCAAACTGAATTGTGTTTATAGATAGAGACAACCTTGTGACCATATTTTACCTCAAAGAACTTTGGGAATTGTACTGTGAGGGTGCTGGGAATTTTCAGTCAAAGCTCCCCTCTCTAAACTATAATTCCCAGTGAAAAAGAGAAGAATATGAAACAGAGTCCCTCAAGATGTTTTTGACTCCAATTCCCATCATTCCAAGACAGCATAGGATGTGATCAGGGTGATGGGGGTTGTATTTAGAAATATCCATTGGCCCAGGTTCAAGAAAGCTGAGGCAGATGTTTACGTAAATGGGGCTCACAAACAAAAATATCACAGAGGGGGTGAAGAAGGTCAGGGCCTAGAGCTTTCCTCCTGTTACCCTCCATCTCAGCTGACCCAATTAGGCAGGAAGTTGAGATGCTCTAGACCCAAGTCTATAGCTTCCATAGTTCCTTTTATGCACCAAAGCAGGAACAGGCACACAAAAGCTTTATCCCTAGCTTTTGGTCTCCAAAAGCAATCACAAGGGCTTGGTCTGACTCCTGGTTTGAATACAGTAAGACCATTTTCTTTGCTTGGTGGATGGGTGGGTAAGTAGGTAGGTAAGTAAGAAGACAGTCCATGCAGAAACAGGAGAAACAGTGCTCCAGTTGAGCAAAGCTGGGGAAAGGAGGATTTGACATGGCAGAGTGCTGCATGATGGTTTGGTAGGACACACACTCACCCCTTGCTTCCAGCCATACCTGAATTGTTTTCCCACTCCTTCTCTACTGTCACTTCACTCTGGGAAGCAGTCTGCACAGTTCTGCTGGGTGTGCACAGCAGAACACATCCCTCCCTTCCTTCCTTTCCTACCTTTTCCCCTGTCCTGGGACACAAGGCAGCTTACAGAAATTAAAACAAATACACATGAAAACTCGCCTTGCTAAAAATGTACAAAAAGTTGAACTACAGTTAAAAGAATACATTATGCAAGCTTTCAAAGCTTCACTGGTGTCTTCATAAGGCAAGTCACCAGGCCTGATGAAGAAGCAAGTGAAGTTTGTGAGCTCGGGAACAGAAAGAATTGTGTTAATAAAGTGTGGTGGGGGTGGAGAGTTAGGACATTATCACACTAGCCTCCTTTCTCGCAGCAATCACATTAGCGAAGCAAACGGGAACATACTGGTATCAAAGCCAAAACTATTGCACCTTCTCTTCACTTGTGCGAGTTTGCTGCGATTGTGCCAGTTTGGCAGTTTTTCGTCCTATCACACCAGCTCTGTAACCCTTGCCACTCCATGCGTGCATGCCTTTCTCTCTTTTTTTTGGCCATGATTGCATGGGGAAACAATAAAAAATATGTTTATTTTATCATTTCCCTGTAAGTACGCAAGCATGGCAAAAACGACGGGGGGGGGGAGAATGGCATGGAGAAAAAGCCATTTTTGCCGGCTTGAAATAGCAAGTGGGATTGGGGAGAGAGAAGAGGAGGAAGTCATGTGGCCCCCTCATGCCATGTGACTTCCTTCATATCATTACTGCCACAGAAGTATCTTATACCACAGAGGGGAATGCTGCCATGGCAGCAATATTGGGAGTGACAGGTTTCCCCCATCAGTGATAACATGCACTACAAATGCAGATGAACAGCAAGACAGCAACAGGATAGAGATGATGTTGTTCGATAAGTAAGGGCCACATCTGCTACTATCTTGCTGTAATTCCAGAATATGAGCCTTGTGTGATAATGTTCTTACCATCATGGCAATAGTGTCACAATCGTGACTAAGTAGTTATTGTGAATACAGAACATTTACCTAGTTTTAGTCATTTATAACTGTTCCATATTGACAATCACTACTTAATCACAATTGTGACACTATTTCCATGACCGTATCTTCCTCCCTCCCCACCCACCCACCCCCACCTACTTTATCATGCATCAGCTGCATGGGGGGAAAGAAGTCCTTTGGTGATTACAGCACAGGCAATTAACATTTCCATCAGGTTTGAGGGCTCACGCCAGAAGAGGTTACTTAGTGGAGCATACTTAACTAAGTAGATGATACAGAGTACTGGCCAATGCTAATAAAAGGACAATACAGCTTATTATGAGAAGCCCTTTCACCATCAACAGTTCCCAGAGGCCTGTCAAAACAAAAGAGTCTTTGCCTACCTCTGGAAATACATGAGTTGTGGGATTATTATCTGATGCAGAGGTTGGTTTGATGAGGGAACTAGTTAGGACTGAAACACCTTGACCTGCTCACCAGGGGAGCTGGAGAAAGTCTTGGCACTGCTGTTGCTGAAAGCAGGGGTGTAAATCCTTGCATGAGAAGATAATTAAAGTAGTTTTCTCCCTGCTGTGGAATAAAACAAATATTCTTACTATGTTTATTCCCCCCATATATGTCTCAAAGTGTTGCTCAGGAAATATTCTGCTAAGAAAAACATGTGTTTTCTTGCATGCGCACCCCGGGTTGCCTCTACAGCGAAAATACTCCTCATAGAATCTGAGGCATATACGGTTTGTCTTAATGAGATCCCGCATCAATCTGCCATATTTGGAAGGAGGGGAGCCAAAAGCTAAACAGGAAAGGCCTTTGCAGCTTTTCCCATATTTTTAAAAAAGCTCTATGGGGAATGTGCATTCCCGCTCATTGGGATGACTGGTTTGCTTTGGTGTGTATTCCTGATAAGAGCAGAAGTGGAAAGCTGATTGGTCAGGCATATGCAGGGGGCAGGGCTTGCTAAAAGGCAAGCACCCAAAACTACCATGTTGGATTTTCACAGTAGCGATCATGCAGTCAGGTGAGGAAACAGACTCCTCCCCCATTTGCTTAAGTGGAATATCACACTTCCACACCTTGGATAGGTTTTTTTAAAAACCTGTTTGGCAGCAGGTTTTATTGACAATAAAAATGCAAATAATTCATTCTCACCCGCCATCTTGATACGCTGGCATGCTTATTTGAATAACAAACGTGAATAAGTTCGCGTGCCAAAAAGTTGTTGAAACAAATGACAGCTGCTGCAAATTGGCATTAATGTGCATCAGTCCACATTTTATAGCCTCATATAGACAAGTCCCCCATTTTCTGTGCAGAAACCTGGTTTTCTGTGCAGGAAACCCATTTTCTGTGGAGAAGTCAGGAGTTTGGGAATAAAAAAAGTGCTTTTTCCCCCCTACAGTATAATTCCTCCGCAACTTTATGGGACTTCAAATGCCAGAAGAAAATTGTATGTCCAAAAATCCATTTTTCAAACTGGGAATGAATAATTGTTAATAATTCTTGCTATCTCTAAGCAGAAGAGGAGGGTGTGCGCTGTCATACTTTCTCCCCTCCTCTTCCATCAGTGGGTTTCAGCACTCCTTCCCTCCATCTTCCCACTTCCTCCAGTTCCAGCTCATCTTTGGATGTGCTGTGAAAAGAAAAATGACAATGTCTTCTTCTTTGGAAGATTTTTTTTTAAATCACTGCCAGTCTGTCATCTACCTTTCAGGCCAGCTGCCACTCCCTTCCTGTAAAAGCACAGGACCCAATTCTGCTTGACTGTCTGCCCAAGACAAATACTGCGATGAGGTCTCTTTAAAAGAACTCCGACTAGGGAACTCTCTTTTCATCATATAAAGCAACTGGAAAGGTCTCTTCAGTCAGGCCCCCTCAGGCAGTGAAGGGACCAAAAGCCATAAAATATTTAGCTGCTGTTGTTGACAAGAAATTGGTTTTAAGAGGTGGAGGGAGAGGAATTCCCCTGTTGTCTCTGAATAAACTTACATTCTTGATGCTAACTTGAGGCTGCAAGCATAGTAGCAGTCGCTTGGAAGACCGTGGGGAAGGCAGAAAGGCATGCATTATTGAAGGAGAAACCACAGGCTGTCATGTTTTACCACAGGAAGGGTTAAGGAGGGCCAGGAATGGAAAAAAAAACAAAAACAAGAGAAATCAGACACAAGCTTAGCTCACTTGGTCTAGTTCTCACAGAGGTAGCAAATCTGTGACTGGGTGGCACTGCTCTGGGGTGTGGGTAGGAATTGGCACCCCCCTGCTAGCAAACAGGACCCCTCCATCTAGACAAAAGGAGAAAGCAGGGAGAAGCACTGTAACCTATCTTCCTCCATGAGCTACTTAATTTCTGCCTACAGTCTGATGCTCTACTGTTTACCACTTCCATGAGAACTAGACCTACTACAGAGACTTAGGACTTTATCAGATGCAGCAAATACGGCATCATAACAATGCCTAATGAATGCGAAAGGGTGCTAATACCAGATGATGTCATGCTTTTGCTATCATGTATTGAAAATAAGGCGTTCTTTTTTTATTGTTGGGCCAAGCTATCAATAGATTGGCTGTGGCGTTTCTTTGCCATGATTGCGAGCATGTGAAACCATGCCCCGTTCTGCTGGCGCAATTCCATTGTCAATGGGTGATCCCTGCCAGAACACTTCTGGGTGGGAATGGGAAAACTAGTGATAGGATGCTGTTTTTATGAACCTCCCCGTGTTGCAGGCTAGTTTTTATGTGTGTTTCAGTACTTGTGTGTTCATTTTGTTTTGTTTTTTAAATTTAGCAGTTTTTTTATTGGTCACTTGTGTCTTCTCGCGAGAACTGCCGAGATCTCATTTGCCCATCAACGCGGAAGTACAGGGCAGCTTTTTCACATGATCATGGCTACATTTGATATAAAGGGTTCTTTTGCCAGCACAAAAATGGGGTAAAATATGGTGGCAAAAGAACACTTTTAGAGGCTTGTCTGATAAAGTCCATACAAAAAAGAGATGCAACTTTGCAGGCCCATTCCTAAGCAATGGTGGGGAAATTATTTGGATCAGAGCTGCTTTCTGTTCTTCAAGGGCAAGGCATTCTGTATCTCCCGTTGTGAAGACTTCCCATCTTGTACAGAGTCCAAAATAGAAAGTTATCCTGAGCTAAAATTCCAGCATAACTTCATATTTTATCTCCCTGGCATCTTGAGCCTCGATAAACCCTCCGCTATCAACATCAACTGTACAGTAACTCAGTCTCAAGAACTACCGTTTGTATCAGAAACTTATCAAACTTAGCTCCAAAATCTGTTTTATTATAATTATTGTATATTATTGTTGTTCTGTTGTAATTTTTGTGTGTACGATAGCACCCCCATATCCACTGATTCAATTATCCATGGTTGGTGACAGCAGGGGGGGGTGGATGGGGATGGGGAGGAGGAGAGATCTTGCCTCCCTTCTCCCTTCATCCCATCCCCCGTGATTGCTTCTGTGGTGAGAATGGCGATGGGGGACAAAGGGAGAGAAGAAGATCTTGCCTCCCTTCCCCCTTCGTCCCCGGGATCACCCCTCGGAATTGCTCCTGTGGCGAAAATGGTGATGGGGGAGTTCACTACTATCCACGGATTTCATTATCTGTGGGGGAGCCTGGAACCAATCCCCTATGGATCTTACTGTACCATATAGCACCCAAGGGTAGAATCTTGTTTAGGCTTTTATTAGGTATCAACCTATCTCAGGACTTTATCAGATGACCAGTTATAAAAAGTTCTTTTGCTGGTATAGAAAAATCCATTTCTATGCCAGCAAAAGAATGCTCCCCTCCCCACCGCACATACCTCCTTTCCTGGCAAAGGCTTCCTGGCAATAAAGAGGAAGTAATCAAAACTCCATTTACTTCCTTGTTCGAAATCTCATGTGATTTCGTAGTGCGGGAAATTCAAAAATAAAAACAGGAAAAATACATTTAAAGTTGCACAAAGCACACACACACACATTTTAAAGGTCCTAAGTCACCCAGGGAAGGTTTAAAAAAAAGTCTGTCACTTACCTGGACATCCTGATCTGACCCAGAAGTTTTCATGCCAGAGAGGGCATTATCAGGGTAAGTATGAGTTGTAAAAGGACAGAGGTATCGCATGCCGGTAGTGCTGGCAAAAAAGCAGCAAGGGGATCAATTGATTGCTTAAGCCATCAATTAAAAATGACGAGTTTGGGGCAGGACATAACCACAAAAGGGCAATGTCATCTGATCCACACGCCCTTTCATGGTTATATGGCGTCCTTATGATGCCATATTTTGTCAGTCTGATAAAGTCCTCACTCATGAGCTTTTATCCACAGGTGGGCATATCCAGACAATTGTGACATCTGCCATTTATAACCTTTCTGTGTTTTCCCAATGCATCTTTTTCTTTAAAAAAAATCATTTTTGTTAAGAAAACAGTTTTGTTAAGAAAACATCAATTAAAACAGAAAAAAGCCAATTAAATATTGTTTTCAGTGTTTTTCCTCCTTAATATCATCTCTGATATATCTGTATGCTTTACAGTTTTCTTACAGAATCTTCTATTCTTTATGACCTCCTATAATCCCACCCACTAAGCAGTGCTGTCTTCATTATTATTATTATTATTATTTGTACTTGGGCAACTTTTCCTTTTAAGATGTTTTTTATACCTCCATCCATTTTTTAAAAAAAGGAAACTGTGCTATATAAATCATGACAATGTATATTAGCATAATCTATCCCACCAACTATTTCTTCTTTCCATTATATTAGGTCCGTCTAGAGTGGCCTACAGACCTAGCAGTCAGCCCAATGGACAATTCTCTGTATGTCCTTGACAATAATGTCGTGCTGCAGATCTCTGAGAACCACCAAGTACGGATTGTTGCAGGGAGGCCAATGCACTGCCAGGTCCCCGGTATTGACCATTTTCTTCTAAGTAAGGTGGCCATTCATGCTACCTTGGAATCTGCCACAGCCTTGGCTGTCTCTCATAGTGGTGTTCTGTACATCGCAGAGACTGATGAGAAGAAGATCAACCGCATCAGGCAGGTCACTACCAATGGAGAAATCTCATTGGTGGCTGGTGCTCCCAGTGGCTGTGACTGTAAAAATGATGCCAACTGTGATTGTTTTTCTGGGGATGATGGCTATGCAAAGGACGCCAAGCTCAATGCCCCTTCATCCCTTGCAGTGTGTGCAGACGGTGAGTTGTATGTGGCTGATCTTGGGAACATCCGGATCCGGTTCATCCGAAAAAACAAGCCGTTCCTCAATACACAGAACTTATATGAATTATCTTCACCCATTGATCAAGAGCTCTACTTGTTCGACACCAGCGGCAAACATCTTTACACCCAAAGCCTTCCCACTGGAGATTACCTTTACAATTTTACCTACACAGGAGATGGTGACATAACCCTGATTACCGACAACAACGGAAACTTGGTCAACATCCGGAGGGATTCCACAGGGATGCCGCTCCGGCTAGTGGTTCCAGATGGCCAGGTCTATTGGCTAACCATCGGCACGAACAGTGCCCTCAAGAGCGTGACAGCACAAGGCCACGAGGTGGCCATGATGACCTATCATGGCAATTCTGGCCTCCTTGCTACCAAGAGCAATGAAAATGGGTGGACAACTTTTTATGAGTGAGTATTGTTGGGTTTGATACTTCTGAATCATATCACAGGTTGAACTAAGAACATGAGAAGAGCCCTTTTGGATCAGTCTAAAGCAGGGGTGGGCAACTGCGGAGGGAGTGAGGGGCATTCCTCCCCTGTATCCGTCTGCTGGGCTGCATCAGCATATTTTGGCACACTGGAAGTGATAACGTCATTTCCAGTTGCCATTTTGGCTGATTTTCAGGCTTTTTTTTCCTGACTTTGGCAGAGTTGGGGAACTCGGGGGGAGGGGTTAGGTGCCACATTTGGGGCCACCAAAGGCCACATGTAACATGCAGGCCATACTTTGCCCACCTTGGTTGTAAAGGCACATTGAATCCAGCGTCTTGTTTCACAAAGAAGCCAACCAGCAACTTCCAAAAAGCCAATAGTCCTCTCCCATTGCCCAACCCCCTGGCCCCCAAATTAATAGTCAGAAGTGCCTTGCGTTTTCTGAGCCTGCAGGTTCTACATGGGTAATAATAGTCTTTGATATTCCTGGCCAGTAGCCCCTGAACAACCTACTACTGCTCAATTATGGATGACCTCAGTGTGTCGTTATATGAATTCTTCTAATAAGTAAATTTCCAGGCTCTGCACTGATCCCTTTTCTAAAGCTGTCTAATCCTATGGTGATCACCACAACTTGGGGCAGTGAACTCCTTAAAATAATATTGTCACCTGGAGCATATTTAAGTGTGAGTCACCAATTGTAACAATGATATGTAATCATTAAATAGCCATGAATAATAATTTTCCAGTGATTGTTCAGCTGTCAAAAGTTGCTGAAAGCAGGGCTGTGGAGTTGGTGCACCAAACCTTCCATTCCAACTCCTCTATTTTTGTACTTTCCAGACTCCTTCCTAAATGGCAGATGTATATTAATTACATTTTGTCACCTTCATATGAGTCACCAGGCTACTTAGATTTGATAGAATATAAAAGATATTTATTTGATTAACATTTCTGAACAAGAAAACTTTCCTAAATTCTTATGAAAGTAAATATGCAACAAACTATGCATTTAATAGTTTTAAAGGGTTTTAACAGAAACATAGGATATACCTTAAAACCAAAAATAATACATAAAATTAAAACTAACAGAACATAATGCAGGCTGGGTATCCATTATCTGGAAATTTAAAATCCAAAATACTCCAAAATTGTCCACATGGGTGGCTGAGATAATGACACCTTTGCTTTCTGATGGTTCAGTGTATGCAAACTTTGTTCCATGCACAACATTATTAAAAATATTATGTATAAAATTACCATCAGACTATGTGTGTATATGAATAAGGTGTATATGAAACTTAAATGAATTTCATGTTTAGACTTGGGTCACATCTCCAAGATATCTCATTATGTATATGCAAATATTCCAGAATCTGGAAAAAAAAATCCAAAATAGTTCTGGTCCGAAGCATTTCAGACAAAGGATACTCAGCCTGTACATATATTGTTGTCATATTGTAGGTTTCTATTTTGAAGTCAGAGTTGGTACCCTTCTACCATCTGCCAACTCCATCCAAAATTGCTTCCAACTCCAACTCCACAGCTCTAATTGAAAGTAAAGAATTTGGGGCAATAGAAGGCTTCTGAAGAGGAATTCCTGTAATCACTGCTTCCTTGTCATACCAGTAATGTGACAAATGATGCCGTTGGATGTTCACAAGCAAACAATTAGATCTCATAAGCACCAAATACTGCTTTAATTCTGTGCAGTGAACCTTAGCTAAATACGTTTCTGCTTGGGAATGGATGGCCTCAGTTTCCTTTGTCAGCCTCATAATTACCACTGTGATTGTGAAAAGCAAGGGTTGCTTGATCGGAACAGCAGCAGGTTACATTAGTAGGTGATGAATTCATTGCTTGTGCTGGCTGTTTGGAGCCTTCCTTCATTGCAGTGTTTGTCCTTAATTCTGGTGCAAGTCAGAGCATTAAAAGAACATGAGAATATTAGGAAGCAATGGAGACCAGCCTACCTTTAAATCCCTTGGCTAAGGAAACAAGGCCTAGCTGGATTAACTGTGAAATGAATTGACTTGGGAAGGATTTGTCTCCCTACATATACTAGGATACACCTTCAGTGACATGAGTGGCATTCTACTAGCCTATCTATTATTCCCATTGAACTAGGCGGTGTGTAAGTGCCTTCATAGAGGCAGAGATGTTAAGACTGCCATGTCATTGGTTTTATCCAGTTTCAAGCAGGATGTTTTTTGCATTTTTTGGTTTACGTATTTTTAATCATGAAGCTGATATGCATTGTTTAGTTTCTAGTTTTGTGAATATGTCCATTGCCCTTCAAAGGTTTCTAGCAGGTTGTCCCGCTTACAGCTTCCTTGCTTATGAAAAAGCACACAGACAAAGATTTCAAACAGAACAGTGAGAAATTTAATTAGTTTTTATTTGGAAGAATGAAGCAGGGTAGATGTAAATCTGGCCATTTCTTAGAGATATACAGTGGGCCCTTCTGATTCATGGGCTCCAGATCCATGATTTCAAGCAATGGTGGATCATCACATCCTGTATTTAAAATGATAGCGACATGAACACAGGCACACTGAATCATCTGCATGCACATCGCAGCCATTTAATAATATGGGATATGATCATCTGTATTTTTGTCATCCGCAAAGGGGGGTCCTGGCACCAAACCCCCACAGATCCAGAGGGGCCATTGTATATGTAGATAGTTCCCACAATCACATAAAACAGCTGTGTTTGGGCACCATGTTGAACCAAGCATAAAAATCCCATTAAGATAGCCACACTAATCCAGGAAGGAAAAATACAAAATCCACAGGTGGACTATATCTTTTTTGGATTAACCAAATTGCCACAAAATTATACAAACTCAGGAGCTTGCACAAATTTCTGGCATCTTGCTTGGCCCGAATAAAAGTATTGCCCGACTATGGGTGATAACTCTAATCCCAAACCCGGGCAGATGGTGCTCGTCCAACCCTGTAAGGTCAACCATCTAAGAGAAGGAAACTCTAATCAAACCTACGGCCCGAGGACATTGCTGCCATGTCCATGCTTGCAAGGCCACGGCAGATGAATCTCTGGTTTAAAGGGTGAGGCCAGTTCTGTGCACGCTGCGCTCCACCAGAAAAATCCATTGCACAGGCTCGAAGGGTGATAAAACATGGTTTTATCATTATAAGAATGAGCCTAGCTTCTCACCTTGGGCTCCCATACTTATCTGTTGATTTGCTTTATATCCTGCTTTTCTCTCAAATGGGAATTCCCCTTTCTACTCCAGCATAGCCATAAAGTGTGGGAAACTTTCACTTCTGCTTATATCAATCATAGTTTGTCATGAGAGCCAAAGTCATTCTGGTTTTGAAATAAGTTAGGGTTGTGTAATTGGGCCCAGAGTTAAAGATACTATTTTTTGTGGACAAAGATGGAAAACCCCAAAACATCTGCAAAAACAAAGCAAAAGCTTTGCCATGGGGAGTCCTGGCCCATCCACCTCCATCTGTCTACCCAACTCTTCAGCCTCATGTTTCTTCTCATGCCTATCTTTTCTTTTCTTTCCAGATACGACAGCTTTGGCCGTCTCACCAACATCACTTTCCCTACCGGTCAGGTCAGCAGTTTCCGGAGTGACACAGACAGCTCAGTACATGTCCAGGTTCAAACCTCCAGCAAGGATGATGTCACCATAACAACCAACCTTTCAGCATCAGGTGCCTTCTATACTCTCCTGCAAGGTGAGTCTTGCATTTGCTGACTGAGTTTTGGCTTGTGTGTGATTCTCTCCTCCTCCTTTCAGAGGGGGATGTGTGATACACATTGCAAGCCAACAGAAAGGTTGGATGAAATATGTGTCTCCCCTGAGTCAAACCCACATATCCTACAGACTGAAAATAAGCCCCCGACAAAGTCTGCTTTTGATTTTTGTGAAATGATTTTTAAAAGTGTCTTAATTCTGTTGGAAGTAAGGAAAGTTATTACTGTAATTGTTATAATTAATCATAGGATCATACAGTTAAAAAAGAGCACAAGGGTTATCTAGTCCAACCCATTGCCATGCAGGGAATACAAAACAAAAGCACTCCTAAAAGATGGCCATCCAAGCTCTGCTTAAAAACGTCCAAAGAAGGAGACTCCACCACACTCCCAGGCAGTGTGTTCCACTGCCAAACAGCTCTTAACATCAGGAAGTTCTTCTTAATGTTTTGCTGGAATCTCTTTTCTTGTAATTTGAATCCATTGGTTTTCGTCTCGGGAACAGCAGCAAACAAGCTTGCTGTGTCTCATACATGACATCCCTTCAGGTAATTAAAGACAGCCATCATATCACCTCTCAGTCTTCTCTTCCCCAAGCTAAACATACTCAGCTCCCTAGCCTGTTCCTTATAGGCCTTGGTTTCTAGACCTTTTACCATCTTACTTGCCCTTCTCTGAGCACATTCCATCTTGTCAGTAAAGGAAATAAAACCTTCAGATGAAGACTCAAAAATAGGTTCCCAATCAGCTGAGGAAGGTTGAAGGAGCTGCCAAGGCTTGAACCAAGAACTCATAGGCCTGGGTCCTCTTGGTTAGCCCTGACTAGAGTAGACCCTTTGAATTGATTGTTGAATGGTGAGCCAACACATCCCATTGATTCAGTGGACCTACTCATAGCTAGGACTAGCACCAGGATTCAACCCACAGCCTGTGCCCTGTTTGCTGTATTGAGATATCACACCATACATTGTAGGGCTGCTTAGGCAGTAGAAGGTTAATGGCACCCAGAAGTGATGTGCGGTGGGCCAGGGTGGCCTTTGGCTCTCCCCAGCCTCAAAGGAGTAGAAATGTTTTGGGTGAGGAAATGCTTTTCCTTCCATAGTCACATTACCCACTATGACTGTCACAGGACTTTCAGAACTCAGAGAATTTACTGGGAGGTGGGGGTGGCTACAATCCCCAGAATCTCCCAGCCAGCATATCCATTACCCATGTTCTTGTCAAGTTGCACCGCCAAGAACATATGATGTTCTATAAATATGGCACTAGGCAACTACTGAAACTGGGGGCTTGTCTATGCGAGGCAACAAAATGTGGATTGATGTGCAGTAACACCAGTTAGCATTAGCTTTCATTTGTCTCCACAGTTTTTTTCAAGATCTCAGGCATGCAAAGCCATACATGTTTGATGTTCAAATGGGCATGCCTGCAAATCAAGATGGTGGGCACAAGTGAATTACCCATGGTTTTATTGTCACCACTTGCTGCCACCAAACAGTATTGTAAACAAAAAACAAATCCAAGGTGCATAAGTACAATCTTCCGCTTAAATAAACAGGACAAAAAAGGGTCTGTTTCATCACCTCGGTGCACGATCGCTATGGCAAAAATCCAACATGGCCATTCCAGGCATTTGCCTTGCCAGCGAGCTCTGCCCCCTGTGCATGTTCAACTAATCAGCTTTCTACTTCTGCTCTTATCAGTAAAGCACAGCAAAGCAAGTTGGTTGTCCCAATGAGCAGGAATGTGCATTTCCATCACAGTATTTTTAAAACACCAGGGGGTCATTTACACGGGCAAATATTCCTGTAAATATACCGCTAAGATAGCTCATAGTTCCCACGGATTGCAGCACAGCATCGCCTCATTCAGAAGGGGGGAGGGTAAAACACCCAAATATAGCGTGCCAGGGAATATCGCTACTTTTGCCGGTATGTTTGCAATGTAGCACTTTATTGGCAGTGTAAACTACCATTCCGTTAAGAGCTTCCGCAGATCTTTACTGTGATTGGTTGCTATGATGTAAGGGGCGGGCTTAAAAGAGAGGGACTGCGTTTAGTAGCGATCAGGAAACTTTGAAAAACCCTCTCTGCTATTTTGCAGAAGGTCTGCCAAGAAAAAGGATTCCCAAGACCTTTCAGTCATAAAGTTCCCATCTGTCAGCTCTGCTTGGGGGAGGGAGAGAGGGGGGGAGGGGGGACTGAGGGATGGAGAGTCAAAAATCCTCTGCAATTTTGCAAGTCTGTGAACCCTGACTAAACAAATCGTGCTGGAAAAACTTGTGATAGGTTCACCTTAGGATCCACGGCATGGCAGCAAGGTCTTTCCCTCTGCTTCAGGGAGTGGGTTCATTTACAGGCAGATTTACAGAGACAGAGACACTTCTTTGATCTTCCCCCCTGCTATTTGGGCAGTCTGTGAGTTTTTAACTCAGAAATGCAAGGCTTCAAAGGAGGGTCTATGCCCTTCCCCATACAGCCTTTGTCTGCTTGGGAAGCCACAAACCCCACACTTTTTCAAGTCTGAATGAAAAAGTGGCATAATTAGGAAAAAAAACCTGACTGGCACAGATGCGGAAAAGAATTAAAGCGCAAGTTGCCGCAATAAATCTGCTGTGTAAACCAGCCCCTGGAAAAGCCAAAAGGTCTTTTCCTGCGGAGTATTTGGAATGTTTGCCCCCCCCCCTTCTGAATACAGCGAAATGATGTAGGATCCCATTGGGACAAAAGGTATTCTCCTCAAATTCTATGAGAAGCTTTTTTCACCATCTAGACAACCCCTGGCATTTAGGGGCATCAGCACAGACTATTACGTATTTGTTTCCCTACCACCTAAAAAAAAAAGGGGGGGGAAGAGGGTAGAGAGAGTCTCCAAGCGCTCAGAAGAAAAACACATTTGCCAAGATCTTACATTGCCAATTTAGTTACAAATGTGTAACTAAGTATTTCTCCTGGCCCAAGTCTGCAAACCTAACTCAACAGCCAGCAGCTGCATTGAGCAATGGAAGTCTGTTCTGCTACCAATTGGGGCATCATATGACATTTCCAACTCCCTCCCACCAGCGATCTGCAGTGAGAAGAGAAAGTGCAACAGGGATTCTGCTTCAGATTGTTGCAGCTCATTCCCTGCTGAGAGGGGAGGCTGAAAACACCGTCCTATTGTGCCCCAATCATGAGAGAATACACCTCTACCACTCAGAGTGGCTGCTGGCTCTTAAGGGAAGGTTGGGGAAGCATTTATGACCGTTGCAATAGTGCCACGATTATGAATACATAGTATAACTGAATACAGAACAGTTACAGATCTGTAACTCTAGGTTATGAATGTGTAAGTGCAATACAGGATGCGAGACTTTATTTGTGGCTCAAAGTTTCTTAATATTCTTAATATGACATGGGCAGGAAGGAAGTTTGACTGATTTTTTTATTTGTTTGGGTTAATTCAGAAGATAATCATATCCAACTTGACGTGAAATGTGGTGAGTATAGCACAGTGGGCCCTTGTTATCCTCTGGGGTTTGGTTCCTAGGAACCCCTCCCCCTGCCATGGATACCAAAATCCATGGATGGTCAAGTTCCATTATATACAGTGGCACAGTAAAATGGTGCCCCTTAATATAAAATGGCAAATAACAAGGTTTGCTTTTTGGAATATATGTTTTGGGGAATGTTTTCAAGCCATGTCTGGTGGAATCTGGATACAAAATCCATGGATATGGAGACTGACTATATAAATGTTTTTGATATATTTATGAAAAAATAATAACTGTTTGCAGTGTTGTCATAATTTGTTTGCCGTCCTCTTCTCACCATCATGCCAATAGAACCAAGGAGGGCTCTTGCTAGTTAGATATGGG
The DNA here is from genome assembly GCA_030847615.1 of Gambelia wislizenii. Taxonomy (NCBI): domain Eukaryota; kingdom Metazoa; phylum Chordata; class Lepidosauria; order Squamata; family Crotaphytidae; genus Gambelia; species Gambelia wislizenii. Next base: position 369,189,909 of record JAUMIR010000003.1, read on the forward strand.
TTTATATGTGCCTTCACTTGCCTGTCAACTTATAGCGACCCCATGAATTTGATAGGGTTTTCTTAGGCAAAGAATACACAGACATGGTTTTGCCAGTTCCTTCCTCTGAAATATAGCCTACAGTACCTGGTAGTTAAATTTGTGTTGTTGTTGCTATGTGCTCAAGTCATTTCTGACTTATGGCGACCCTAAGGCGAACCTATCATGGGGGTTTCTTGGCAAGATTTGTTCAGGAGAGGATTTGCCTTTGCCCTGCTCTGAGGTTGAGAGAGTGTGACTTGCCCAAGATAACCAGTGGCTTTCCAAGGCCATGCAGGGATTTCAACCCTGTTCTCCATAGTCTTAGTCCAGTGCTCAAACCACCACACACGCTGGCTCTCATGGTAGTTAGCAGTGGAATACGCTGCTCTGGAGTGTGGTGGCGTCTCCTTCTTTGGAGGTTCTTAAACAGAAGCTGGATGGCTATCTGTTGGGAATGCTTTGATTGTATATTCCTGCAGGGCTGGGGGCTGGACTAGATGGCCCTTGTGGTCTCTTCCAGCTCTATGATTCTTGTGAAGTTGAAGGCTTTCACAGCCAGCATCCATAGATTTTCCTAGTTTTTTTCTGGGCTGTGAGGCCGTGTTCTGGAATAGTTTCTTTCTGACGTTTCACCTGCATCTGTGGCTGGCATCTGCCAGCCACAGATGCAGGTGAAACATCAGAAAGAAACTATTCCAGAACACAGCCTCACAGCCCAGAAAAAACCCAAGGAAAATCTATTTATGATTCTCACTGTAAAACCAATATTTTGGTGGGGAGGAGAAAGAAAAAGAAAAGAAAGTGACTTCTTTTGTTCCAATAAGTTTAGGAATTAAAAAGAAACCCACTCAAAGGTGGGAATAAAATGTTGCAGTTGGAGCTGGAAATTACCAGAAAAAATAGTCCAGGTGAACAGTAACGTCGTTTGGATATTTAAAAGAAGAAGAACAAGAACCATAGCAACAAATACCATAACCTCCCAACACATTTGCCCTGTCTGGAGGAGCATTCCAGCTGCAAATTCTTCTCACAACCTTAGCCCAGTATAGCATGAACCAGATCTGTAAAAGGGAAAGGGGAAATTAAAGTATATATAATTTTCATGGGTAGGTGGGTATGGGGCATAGGGGAGAGAGAGAGAGAGAGAGATCATATGCTTTCTTCCCACTTCTTCCTTTCTACAACTATAAACTTGCCTTGAGGCCAGATATCCATTCCTTTTGGGGTAGGGGAGCAGTTAATGCAAAATTGAAAATATTTCCATACTTTCCCCAGAGTCTTGGAGATAAGTCAGGCCATTAATACAAATGCATTCAAATAACGAACCAGCCTCTCCTCTGCAGCTATTGGCAAGGGGTGAGAAGGGTTGAGCGGCACGCACCAGTTTATGCAGCAGGAAACAGACATCATCATGGTAATCCCAGCACCATGAGACCCCCATATCCTGGTGCCTTCTAACACTTTCCTATGTTGACACGCAAACGCTCGCACCTAATTAACCAGCAGAGTCTTGGCCTGGCCAGCTCTTGATACTGCAGCTGTTTGCTGCTTGGGGTCCAGCCCCTTTCCTTGGTAGTACAGTTTTCCTCTTTTATTGGGCCTGTTATCATAGCAACAGAAAACTCGGATAAGGGCAGGGGATGCAATTAGGGTAAGCTTGCTTTGCACATGACATGAGCATGGTGGTGTCTCTTTCTATGAAGGTTTTTAAACAGGCTGGATGGCCATCTCCGGTGTGCTTTGATTGTGTATTCCTGCATGGCAGAATGGGGTTGGACTGGATAGCCCTTGTGGTCTCTTCCAACTCTAGGGTTCTAAGCAGATACATTCTGCACCAAGGAAGAACCATGGCTGGTATTTAGAACTGTAGGTCAGGGACTTACATCTGCAGGAAATGGAACTGAGCAGTTTCTCAGTGTCTGTATTCAACAAGGGGCTGCTGTGATATTACTACTTAAGCAAGCATTGCACGTGAGTTCTGGGGCTTGTCCATGTGAGGCAATAAAATGTGGATTGGTACTCAGTAATGCCAATTTGCAGCAGCGTCCATCTGTCTCCATGGTTTTTTGGCAAGATCGCAGTTATACGAAGCTATCCATGTTTGATGTTCACATGGGCATGCCTGTGAATCAGGATTGTGGGTGCAAGTGAATTGATTGCATTTTTATTCTCCCCAAGTTGCTGCCGCCAAACAGATTTTTTTTTAAGTAATCCAAGGTGCAGAAGTGCAACCTTCTGCTTAAACAAGCTTAAAAAAGGCTTTGTCGCCTCAGTGCATGATCATTACCGCAAACATTCAACGCGGTGGTTCTGGCCACTTCATTGCCAGCAAGCTCCACCACCCCCTGCACACATCTGACCATCAGTAATCCACTTTCATCCTAGCCAAAAATGTGCTGCAATCCAAACTGGTTGTCCCAACGAGCAGGAAAACTGCAGAAAAAGCCGCATAGGCTTTTCCTGCGTAGTATATGGTGTTTTGGGGGGCCCTCCTTCCAAATACGGTGAATCACCATGGGATCTCATTTAGATAAAAGGTATTCTCCTCAAATTCTATGAGGGGTATTTTCACCATTTAGACAATGCCCTGGATAACAACTAGGGACTGCCAATGTGGATAGGGACACTGGCTAGGGAGTGCCAATGCGCATTGGGAGAACCTGATACACAAGTATGCAAACTGGACAGTGATACAGAATCATGGCCAATATTTGCAATTATTTATTTATTTTATACCCCGCCTTGCTCCCTGTTTGAGGACCCAAAGTATCTTAACGATACACGTTAAAAGAACAGAGCTAAAAACTTATACATTTTTAATGTTTTTGAACTGTTTTAATTCTGTGCTTGTTTTTAAAATTATTCTTCAGTCTCATAATTTTAAAAAGAAGCCCAGAATTAAAACAGTCCAAAAGCATTAAAAATATAAGGAGGGGAGGAAAGTACACCAAGCTTTCCCCCCTTAAAGATCCTCCCAATCAGCCACTTGAAGTCCTTATACATTATACAATTATAGCACTACCATTCCATTGTAACTGTCATGGTTCCATCCTCTGGAATCCTGGGGTTTTTAGCTTAGGGAGGGATATTTAGAACTGTCAGCCAGAGAGCTCTAGCGCCTCACCACACTACAAACCCCAGGATTCCGTAGGATGCAGCCATGGCAGTTGAAATAGAATCATAGTGCTAATTTGTGTCATGGGTAAGGGACTTTAGTGACCAACAACTCTGTCTGAAGGCCAGCCTAGACTCCTGTAGAAGTTCACAGTCAGGGAGCGGCCCTGAAGAAGGTCTTCATCAAACCTGCCTGTAAAGAAGGCTTTCTCCTGAAAAACTCAAAGTTCAGGCACGCTCATTTTGAGAGATCCTGTCTTTCAAATAGTCTGGATTCACACTGTAGAGTAGTTTATAGGTCCTAACCTATATTTGGAACACCGACCTCACCAAGGCTATCGACACAATCACTCCCAAACGTCCTTTCCAGCCTGCTCCTAACCGTAAGCCCTGGTATTCAGAGGAGCTTAGGAAGATGAAGCAGGCTAGACAACGACTAGAGCGCACCTGGCGGAAGACTCGACTCTTGTCCGACAAGACTCGTCATAGGAATTTCCTTGATTCTTATCGAGAGGCGATACGTGCAGCGCAGAAGTCTTTCTCCTCTGCACGTATTGCGTCTGCAGCGTCCCGTCCAGCAGAACTGTTTAGGGTGGTGGGGGAGCTGACACAGATTCCACCTGCGCAGAACCCCTTACTCAACCCGACAACGGCCTGCTGTGATGCATTTAACATCCACTTTGCAGATAAAATCTCTCGGATTAGAGCCGACTTAGATGCCAGTGTTATGACAGAATTTATAGACGAGGTGTCCAGCAACTCCGTTGATGAAATTTTATTGAATCAGCTTCAATCTGTGAGTACCGATGACGTGGACAAGCTCCTTGGTAGAGTGAGGAAGACGACCTGTCCCCTCGATCCTTGTCCATCTTGGCTGGCCACCCAAGGGGGCAACACATCGAGAGTACTCCTTAGAGATATTATCAATGCGTCCTTCAGGGAGGTGTCTGTTCCACCCTGTCTGAAGGAAACGGCGGTTAAGCCGCTCCTGAAAAAGCCTTCCCTGGACCCCTTGGACAGGAACAACTATAGGCCAGTCTCCTTGCTGCCTTTTCTAAGCAAGGTGATTGAGAGGACGGTCGCTTCCCAACTCCAAGCTGTCTTGGATGAAACCGATTATCTAGATCCATTTCAAACTGGCTTTAGGACGGGATATGGAGTGGAGACTGCCATGGTTGCTCTGGCTGATGACCTCCGCTTGGGTATCGACAGGAGTAGTGTGACCCTGTTGGTGCTCTTGGACCTCTCAGCGGCCTTTGATACAATAGATCATTCCATCCTCCTGGATCGCCTGAGGGGGTTAGGAATTGGAGGCACTGCTTTGCAGTGGTTCCGTTCCTTCCTCTCAGGCAGATCGCAGAGGGTGAGGCTCGGGGACAGTTGCTCTACCAGAATAGAGCTTAGCTGTGGCATTCCTCAGGGTGCCATCCTGTCCCCGATGCTATTTAACATCTATATGAAACCGCTGGGAGAGATCATTCAGAGGCATGGAGTGCGGTGTCATCAGTATGCTGATGACACCCAGATATACTTCTCCATGTCTCGGTCATCAGCTTCGACTTCAGATGGTGTCTCTCCTCTCAATAATTGTCTTAAAGCAGTAATGGACTGGATGAGGAAAAACAAATTGAGACTGAATCCAGACAAAACGGAGGTACTAACAGTTACAGGCCCGACCCAGGTCTGGGAATACAACTTCCAATCCTGGATGGAACTACACTCTCCTCCAAGGACTGTGTTCGCAGTCTGGGGGTGCTCCTTGACCCGACGCTCCAGATGTCTAATCAGGTAAATGCAGCAGTCAGGAGTGCCTGTTATCAACTTCGGCGGATACGCCAGCTGCGCCCTTTCCTGGAAACCAGGGACCTCGAAACTGTGGTACATGCACTGGTAACCTCCCGTCTGGATTTCTGTAATGCGCTCTACATGGGGCTACCCTTGTGCTTGACTCGGAAACTTCAACTAGTTCAGAACATGGCAGCCAGGTTGATTTCTGGTGTTTCCAGAAGAGAGCATATAACACCTGTGCTAAAAGCTCTCCACTGGCTGCCTATTAGTTTCCGGGCACAGTATAAGGTGTTGGTTATAACCTTTAAAGCCCTACATGGCTTGGGTCCAACTTATCTCCGGGACCGCCTCCTTCCGTATAACCCTCCCCGCGCACTTCGGTCCTCTGGGAGGAATCTGTTACAGCCTATGAAAACAAAGCTGTCGGTGACCTCCCAGAGGGCCTTCTCTGCTGCTGCTCCCAGATTATGGAATGGCCTGCCGGACGAGATCCATCTTATTACCACCTAAGACGGATCTTTTCCAGCAGGCCTTTCCTGAATAACTATCCCGGCCCAAGACTCGGCTGTCCTTCTGAGCTGCAATTAGATTTTTTAACTATTGTATGTTTTAATTTTTTTCTTTCTAATTTATATATTTTAATTACTGTATGTTTTTAATCTTTTATAATTTAATATTATTTTAAGGGGTGGGTGGGCTAGGGTACTGTGTCTATGGAGTTTTATATTGTAAGCCGCCCCGATTGCGTTGCAGAGGGGCGGGATAGAAATAAAATTTTATTATTATTATTATTATTATTATTATTATTATTATTATTATTACTAACCAGCCTTACCAGGTCGAATATAGGATGGGGCTCCTGCAATTTTAATCCTGAACAGATCGTGGAACAAGAGGAGGGACCATAAAATGAAACACCTGTTATAAGACCTGGGAGCCAAACTGGAATGGACGAGATGGCCACTTCTGCTTTTGAAAATAGCTTAAGCCATGGTGCTAAAATCTACTGCTAGAGCCAATCGTGTCCCCTTGAGGATGTAGTTGGCCCTCTTAGGCTGAGAAAAGGGAGGGGGTTGAGGCATTGTCTTTGTAGGGGGCCTAGAGGTTCCAGTGGGGGCCCTGAGGAGCCACAGGTAGTCCACAGTCCACACTTTGCCTCTTAGTATTCAGAATAACAGGCAATTTGGATGTAGATCACCATGTCCATTTTTAAGTGGATTTGCTTAGGATCAGATGTGACAATCTGAAGATAATCAGAAAAGGGGAACACCTTTCCACCCAAGAACTGAATTCAATTTCAGGGCAGTTTGCAGGGGCCATATTCCATTGGTGGGCATGGCCAAAGATAAAAGGGTGGCACCAAAAATACCAGCGTATTTTAGCTTGAAGCTCTGCCAATAACAAAGCCGTAGCAGAGGCATTTCCAGTTGTTAGAATGGGAAGGAAAATATGCCAAACTGTGATATCTTCAAATGTTGGTGTCATCATGAAAATGGTGCTGCCTTCTGGGAAACTCCCATGGACCAGATTTGGCCCACAGGAAGGCCCCGTTCATCCCAGGCCCAAGGTTCCTATCCTTGATTTACAGTTGAGTTGGGCATTATTTCTCTCTCACACACAAGCACTTTCTGTGTAAGAATTTGTAGTGAGAAAATCACCCATAAGCCCTGAGAAATGCAACTAATTGGATAACAGGTAACAATCTTGTATCTTCTAGTTTCAGAATGTTTTGGCAAGAAGACATTTTCCTGTGATGTGTAGATGAGCGTAATGACCTAGGGTTACCATATTGAAAAACGTCGAGGGCTCCCGTACCTTTAATGGATGTGTAGATGAAGTAATTTCAGCAGGTGTTGCTTGTCGCCTGGTTGTATAACAACAGGCACTACCTGCTGAAATTTCTACCATTAAAGGTACAGAAAAGAAGCCCTTTCCAGTTTTCAATCCGGCAACCCTTCAAATGACCTGAAGGTCAAAAATCATTACAGTTATGGCCATCTGTGTTGCTTTTTTTAAAATTACTTTTTGATGTCAGCATGCACCACTTACAGAGCTTGAAGTCTACAGATTTGCATGGGGCAGACGACGGAAGAGGTGGAGGGAAATGCAATCAGGGCCAACGAGGAGAGAAAGAATGTGCATTTATTTGTTTCAGTTATACACATTTAGCCTTGGTTACAAAAAGGGGTGGGGAAGGTGGATTTTGAGGAAGGATTTGAAGGAGGCATTCAGGGAGGCACTTGCGATTCCCTGCTTTTATACCCAAGCCAAAGCCTGTTCCTAATTGGCCCTGCTGGATTTAAAAAACATTAAGCTGTCTGGCGAATGCTGGGATGGGAGTTTTAGCTCCACCTCAGGAGTCTAATTAAGCCACGGAAAGGGCTGTTCTGGGCCCTTTGGGGAATTAATTGACTCTTCTGTGATTTCTGCAGCCAGAGAGGAAGAAACCGTTGTTTCATGGTCAAGCGTTTCATTCCAAGCAAAGCTGTGTGGGGTGCATCCTGTGGCATTACTAAGGCCAGTGTCACCCCTCCCTCCAATGGTGTCACTTTGTGCAATTCGGCCTCTCTTCACCCCACCCCTAGTGCTGCCACTAGGGGATTGTTCCAAATCCAGGGTCAGAGGGCGGGACTAGGCCAGTGATTACCAAACTTTGGCCCTCCAGATGTTTTGGACTTCAACTCCCAGAAGCTCTAGCTGACTTGAGAACTCCCAGGAATTCTGGAAGTTGAAGTCTAAAATATCTGGAGGGCCAAAGTTTGGTAATCACTGGACTAGGCCATTGGACAAGGCACTGGAAGTAATGGACCTGTTTAACCTGGAAGAGAAAAACACATAACCCAGGGCTTCTTGTCTCACAACCTTCTTGGCTATTGGTAGCATTTTTCAGGTGGGGAGCTCTTCATTGGCTGCCCATGACAGCATTAGCAACTTCTGGAGCCAGCTCAATTTCAAATCCTTTTCCTAACAAGAAGCTTTTAAGTTACAGCCAGTTTCTTTTCCTTTTCTTCCCCCACCCCCAATTATTTTGTAATTAGCACTTCTAATAAAACAAGACAGAGAACTTTGCTTAAAACTTCCCAGCAAGTTAATAATAATAATAATAATAATAAAATTTATTTATACCCCGCCCCTCTGCTAAAAACAATCGGGGCGGCTTCCAACAATTAAAACATTATAATAATGACTAAAAACACCACCCACCCCCACCCTCCCACATAAAAAGACATTAAACACAATAAGATTAAAACCTTCTAGCTAAAAAAATACATTAAAAACAAATATATACATAATTTTTTAAAAAGCCAGGAGACTGAGTTCCTGAGGCCGGGATCTAATCAGGAAAGGCCTGCCGAAAGAGATCCGTCTTTAGTGCTTTTTAAAAGCTACTCAAGCTCGTCAGCTGACGGATCTCATTCGGCAGGCCATTCCACAATTTGGGGGCGATTACTGAAAAGGCCCTCTGGGAGGTTGCAGACAGCCTAGATTTTTGTGGCTGAAGCAGATTCCTCCCAGAGGACCGGAGTATGCGGGGAGGATTGTATGGGAGGAGGCGGTTCCGGAGATAAGTTGGACCCAAGCCATTTAGGGCTTTAAAGGTAATAACCAACACCTTATACTGGGCCCGGAAACTGATAGGCAGCCAGTGGAGAGATTTTAGTATTGGAGTTATATGATCTCTCCGAGATGTTCCTGAGACCACTCTGGCTGCCATATTTTGTACCAACTGAAGTTTCCGGACCAAGCACGAGGGTAGCCCCATGTAGAGCGCATTGCAGAAATCTAGACGAGAGGTTACCAGCGCGTGCACCACAGTCTCAAGGTCTCTTACTTCCAGGAAAGGGCACAGCTGGCGTATCAGCCGAAGCTGATAACAAGCGCTCCTGACCGTCGCATTCACTTGACTCGTCATCTGAAGCGATGAATCAAGGAGCACCCCCAGACTGCGAACACAGTCCTTAACGGGGAGTGTGACCCCATCCAGGACTGGAGGTTGCAACTCAACTCCTGGTTTCGGGGCCGCTACCTTGAGCACCTCCGTTTTGTCTCTTCTCTCTTCTGTTAGCTCTTCTGTACAGTTGGTTTCTATTCCATGTACCACTTTTGCATAATGGAGCACAAGGCAGCATAATTGGAGTTCCCAAGTGGGTTGCTATCCAAACAGTGGCAAAAAATCAAACCAGCATAACTTCACCAAGGTTGCCATTTCATGTGCCATCACATGTTCCATGAGTATTTGGGCGGGATTGGGGAATGTGTGGCCTTTCAAATGTTGTAAGAGTGCAACTCCCATCAGTCCAAGCCAACAAAGCCAATGGTGAGCATACTGGGTGCTGCAGTACAGAAACATCTATGGGACACACTTTGCCCACCCAGTACTAGGACCATGTGTAAATCCACTCCCCATCACCACCACACTGTAAAAGCTATATTTACCTAAGGTTTGATGATATAAGTAGACACCCTCAAAAAGCAATAGAGGTTATTCTTCTGCTGTTAGATATCAAATAGGGCAAGCTAACTTTTTGTTTGATGGCACTAACTGTTGTGGAAGGCTCTATGCAGAACAGAAAAGGGGTATGGTCTCTGCTTTATTGAAAAGTCAATTTGTCGTTAAGCAAGGGCTTGTCTAAGTGGTGAAAATCTCTGGCTTTTCTTCGCAAACAAAGATTCAGGAAGGACTCATCCAGCGCTTTCTGCAAGTGCGCTGATGACTAAAAAGGCCAATCTGAGATAAGTCCGGTTGCAGAAAGCATAGCAGAAGGTCTCCTTGGGTGATGTTTCCAGGTTGTGATTCTTTCTGCGTTGTCGTTTCTCTTCAAGGCTTGTTCAGCATGAGTTCTCAAATAAGGCTGTAGCATTGTGGATAGTGCGTCTCCATGCCTCCTGATGTGAGGCCAGGGCGGACCATTGTTGGTGATCAATTTGGCCAAGCCTGAGATGTTGTTTCAGGGAGTCCTTGTATTGCTTTTTTGGAGCACCCCTCTTACGCTGATCCGTGGCAAGTTCACCGCAGAGTATTATTTTTGGGAGGCGATGTTCCTCCTTCCTAGAGCACAGCTGTGTTCTCAGTATCATGGCCTCAATGCTGGTGATCCCTGCTTGCTCCTCATAGAATTCGAGGAGAATACCTTTTGTCCCAATGGGATCCTGCAGTGATTCAACGTATTTGAAAGGAAGGGGGCCCAAAACTCCAAATACTCCATGAAGGAAATGTGCATTCTTGCTCATTGGGACAATTGATGTGATTTGTTGTGCAGTCCAGAAAGGGCGGAACTCAACATCTGATTAGTCAGACATGCTCACGGGCAGTCTTGCTGTCAAGCACCTGGAAGTGCTAGCGGTTGTGTGCTTTTAAAAACTTTTATTTCTTTAAACTTTCAAAAGGGAACCCATCATCACCCGGAGACGGCGAGGATGGCAGCCACCATGAGGAAGAGGAGGAGAGAGCCACCAGCCCTTCATTTATCCCAGTGGCGGCAGCCTCCGATTCTGGCTGCAGTTAAAGTGACATGAGGAGCTGCCTGGCCAACTGCTTCTTGCGGAGAAGGAAGAAGAGAGCAGTTCTTTGTCACTCCAGCTTCATCTTGCCTTCCCAGGCTGGGCTGCTCCTTCTCTCATGCCTGTCCTACGCCCTACAAAGCCCGCTGACATTGAGCTCGGTGGACAGGCATGAGAGAAGGAGCAGCCCAGCCCCGGAAGGTGAAATGAAGCCGGAGGGGCAAAGAGCCGCCTTCCTTTTCCTTCTCCGCAACCAGCGGCTGGCCAGGCGGCTCCCCCAGTACCTTTAATTGCAGCTGGAATTAGAGACCGCCTCTGCCAGGAAGGGCGGGCAGCTCTCATCTTCCTCACGGTGGCCACCCTCTTCATTGTCTGGCAGGTTCCCTTCACCTTCCTCCCCCCCACCATGTAAAAAAAGTGACAGGGCCGCCATCTTGATCTGTGACCATGTGAACATCAGAGCGGAGAGCTTCACAGGCTGTTGTTTTTGAAGCAAACACTGCAGGAACAAAATGGTGCTGCCGTGAATTGGCTATAATGCACCAGTATGTGCATTATTTCTTCTCGTCTAGGCTAGCCCATCCAAGACTACCAGCCTCGATTAGTTCTGATCAATGTTAAACATGAGAAGAGACGCAACTGTTTAAGTGCTTCTGTTGTTCTCAAACACAGAAATGCACATGCACTCAGGTTTTTAGTCCTGGACTCTAGGACCTCAAGCAGGGATAGGCAACATTTGTTTTTTAAAAAAATCAGTGCAATTTTCAGGCAGTTTTCATTCCAGATCCATGCAGAAATACCCCCTGCATGAAAACATGTTAAAATTCCCCTACACCCACAAGCACGTCAAAACTCCATACTGTCCCCAAACATCTCTGCTTTCCACCGCAGTCCTTCTCAGAATATCAACAGGAAGGGATCCCCTATCCTACCACTTCCTGTCACCGTTTTGAGATTGCAAAGGAAATCAGATGTGTTTGAGAATGCCATGTTAGGGTACAGCCCATGAGGGAGTATGGGGAAACTGACCCTGGCTCCCACATAGTTGCCTATCCTTGACCTAGAGGTACTGTATACTGGAAAATAACAGTTTTGACACATTTTCCTTATGGTTTCTTTCCACGCCTTTGAAGAATGCTGAGTTGTAATTCCACAACACCTGGATGGCTGCTTGATTTCCATCCCTGATCTAGATAAAGGCACATGAGCCTCCAAGGAGGGGGGAAACACAAATCAGTTGTAACAGTTCAAACAACCATTCTAAACCCAAACTAGTATTTGTCAGAGACAAAACAATGCTACCCTGTTGCTGATACTAAAATGTTGTTCTTCCTGGGCCCATCCCACCTTATGTCTATCTAATTTGTATAAATAATTTTAGCCACAGAATTTTGGCCCTCTGAGACATTTTTCCCCTTCTTCTTACAGACCAAGTGCGAAACAGCTATTACATCGGTGCAGACGGCTCTCTCCGGCTCATTCTGGCAAACGGCATGGAAGTAGCACTGCAGACTGAACCTCATCTTCTGGCTGGCACAGTTAACCCTACTGTGGGGAAGAGGAACGTTACCCTCCCCATTGACAATGGTCTCAACCTGGTTGAGTGGAGGCAGCGCAAAGAACAAGCGAGAGGCCAGATCACAGTATTTGGACGCAGGCTGAGGGTGAGTGGGGGGGGGGAAGCTGTGCCTGTATTAGAAAGCCAGCATGGTGTGGTGGTTTGAGCCCTGGGCTATGACTCTGGAAACCAGGGTTCAAATCCCCACTCAGCCATGGAAACTTACTGGGCGACCTTGGGAATTCACACTCTCTCAGCCTCAAAGGAAGGTTAAATGAAACCTCCTCTGAACAAATCCTGCCAAGAAAACCCCATGATGGAGTCGCCATAAGTCATAAATGACTTGAAGGCACACAACAATAACAAGCTTGCCTTAGGGACCATTCTCACATTATTCAGAGTACAATTATTATTCATTATTCATAGTAATGATAACATCACTTTTTCAGATTCTCAGAATTCCCTGGCCTGAGGATTCTAAGAACCATAGTTCAAAAGAGTGACTTTTTCCAAACTCTGCCTTTATTACCATTTCACTCTGAGAGCTGGTACTTATAGAATCATAGAGTTGGAAGGGATCCCAAGGGCCATCTAGTCCAATTCCCTACCATACAGGAACAGACAGCTAAAACATCCCGAGAGAACCATCTAACCTCTGGGTAAAGATCTTCAAAGAAGGGCATCCACCAAGGCACTGTTCTTGAGCTCATAGCACCAGGAATTCCTTTTTAACATCTAGGTGGAATCTCCTTTCTGGTCATTTGAATCCATATCTTAGCCTCTGGAGCATCAAAAAACCATCTCTCTCCCTTTTTCTTCATAACATTCCTTCAGATATTTAAAGGTAGCTATCACATCAGCTCTCCATCTTCTCTTCTCCAAGCTAAACATCCTCAACTCTTGATAAGCTGTTCCTCATAGGGCTTGTCTTTTTACTATTTTGATCACCCTCCTCTGGACACATTCCAGCTTGTTGATATCCTTCTTGAAACATGGTGCCCACAACTGGACACATTATTACAGGTCAGAACAAAGCAGAATAGAATGGTACCATGACTTTTCTCTGTCTGGACACTATACTCCAAGGATAATGTCATCATTGCAGATCTGGCTATAGGGACACAGCCAAGGGCTTCTCCAATGTTTTCTACCCTCTGCCAGCCATTAAATGGCTGTGGGCAGTGGCCATCCACAGGATAAGCTGAGTCTTGTGAGATGGGAGAGATATGGTGAAGTTCCACTCATGCAGAATTTTACACTACATTTCTCCATCCAAAATCTTAGCTACTGTTATCTTATGACTACAGTTGCCCCTCCATATTCACGGCTTTAACATTTGCGGTTTTGATTATTCGTGGTTTTTCGGAGCCCCCCCCCTCCCAAAAGTGGCAATGGGGCTTTAGAAGCCCCATTGCCGCTTTTGGAAGGATGGGTGGGGGGTGGAGAGGAGCAGGAGCAGCAACAGGGTTTCAGAAGCCCCTGTCGCTGCTTCTGGGAGGGCGGGGGGGGGGTTCCGGGAGGGCGTGGTGTGACCTATTTTTTATTCGCGGTTTTTTCATATTTGCGGGGTCTTGCAGCCCTAACCCCCACAAATGTGGAGGGACAACTGTATTTTAGTCTCTGTCTTTGGAACCGCACAAGGGCGGACTCAAATGAAAGCTTCTTTCTCATGAGGAAATAGCCCTCAATGCAGATTTTACTATTGCAGAAAAAAGGTGAGAATTGAGCCCATGTCTTGCATTGTTCTTCATGAGGGCTTAGGGGCTAAATTACACATGATGATGTTGGACTGCATGGCCCTTGTGGTCTCTTAGAATCAAAGAATCATAGATTTGGAAGAGACCACAAGGGCCATCCAGTCCAACCCCCTGCCATGCAGGAATACACAATCAAATCATTCCCGACAGGTGGCCATCCAGCCTCTGTTTAAAAACCTCCAAAGGAGACTCCACCACACTACAAGGCAGTATGTTCCACTTCGGAACAGGGGTTGGACTCGATGGGTCTCTTCCAACTCTATGATTCTATGACTTCTCATCTGGGCACACAGGATCAACAAGACCAGAGCTGGGGATATGTGCTCTTATTGGACTACAGCTCCCAGAATCCCCCAGCCAGCATGAGTGGGGGACTACAGAATTGTCAACCAAAAAAGTAGCCTTTCCAACTTCTGAATAGGACCAGGCCAACATGGAAGGCCCACAATAATAGACAGAGTATTACCTCTCACTTGTCCTACATTGTGCCTTATTCTCTGTTTCCATCATTATCCCAGACTTCTTGACCTACCTCTCTTTGCTTGCGTGCACCCAGTTTCACCATTTTGCAGGCTAGCAACACCTTTAAATCGCCTCTCCAGCTTTCCTATAATTCTGGACCTCTAATTGGTCCTCTGTCTGTTACAGATTGATCACCTCACTCTTCGAGTAGGTTAAAAATCCATAATGAGCAGTTATGCGTTGGCCCTTCTCTCTCTGTGTGTGTATATATATATATAAAACCTGCTTGCTCTGAACACTGCTCTAGATAATGCCAGCTCCTTCACACAAATAAAGATCTCTAAGTGTATGATAGATAAAACCACCTCTCACTTAGGGAGCACAGGTGATGCCTTCACAGTTATGGAGCTGCCTGAGTCATTACGTTTGTTTATTTAACCTGGGACATGCAAGCAAAGGCTTGCAATGTCTGCTGGCAAGAGAGCAGCTGTGGTTGTCACAGTGACAGATTGTACCACTGTCACATAAAGAGATTCATTGCCAACTGTTAAACCACCTCTTGGCTAATTGGAGTATTCTAACCTTATCACTCTGAACCTCCACACAGCATAAAGCCAAGCTTTAGGTATCTTATTATATTTAGCACATTTCCCACAAAAATAACCTCACCATAGACCTTGTGGTATTTATTTAGCTAGGCAGTTGTGGTTCATTACTCCTAAACTGTAAACTCTTACTACAAGGGGTTGTTTGGGTGCTTAGCATGGCTCTTCTGGTATAAATTCCCATCCTCCCCCAGGCATGTTAAGTCCTACACAAGCATTGCTTCCAGAGTGGGTCATTCTTTATGTTGCACTAAGCCATAGGTCCTTCAGGAGCTGGATGCTAAAGGAAATGCACCAGGCAGTAAAGGGGAAAACAATATTTTTATATTCCTGTGTGGACACTTTCATAGAGAGGGAGAATGTGGCATGGTGTCACCTTTTCCAGAGGCATTGTGCTCTTCCAAACTGATCTTTAAAAGTGTGAATTTTCACAAAATACTGTAATTTGTTGGGGTTTGCCAGGTTTTGCTGGTTCCTGTTGCCTCTGCATCCACTTGTCCCAATCTTTTGATTGGCAATTTGTAGTGATTTCTTGGATCTGCACTAGGGCTCCAAGCATATCCTGGCTGCAAAGGTGGCCCATTCTGCCCCTGTTTCCTGAAGAAAACAGGCCAGAGTCCACACAGGAATGCCAATCCATTGCTGCAGCCACTGCAACCATTTTCTCTGCTCTGCTGGGTTTGGGCAGCCAACCATACCATGTGACAGGCCCCCTGCATGTGACCAGCCTTGATAACATGCTGCAGGCCTGCTGCCTGAGCCCGGCAGAGCAAGAGCAGTAGCAGCAAGGAATGGCATTCTGGAACGGACTCCCATAAACATGCAGGCAGTACCAGATTAACCCAGGCAGTACGGCAGTACCAGATTAACCCAGGCCAATCCGGCAGTACCAGATTAACCCAGAAATTATTATATATTGCTGTAGAGTTCCCTATTCCAGCTTGTCCCTATATCTGCCACGGGGGTTGTTTGGGTTGCCCGGGAGCAGATTGGGGTAAATGTCCTACGACATTTGGACTGCAGGCCTCTGGAATGAGGGGAAACCAGAGTATTTGGCCCATGTAGATAAACCCTAGGACTCTTCCAAAGGTTTCTAAAAGTGAGGGTGTGTTCATTGAAGTGAACTGGTAGTTTGAAGGGCAATTTTTGTCATAAAATGCTTCAGAGTGTGTTCACTTTCTGCTCATCCAAGCAGAAATGCTTGCAGCGAAATAGCGTGGGCTTTTAAGCAAAACAAGTACTCCTCTGGTGCAAAAGAAAAGGCCATATCAAAATTTCCTTTATGGCTTTTATTAACAATAAACAAATATGAATAAAATAAACAGCAGAAAACATTCATCCATGTTTCTGTGTGCTCCAAGGTTCCTCAGGAGCTAAGAGAAAGAGACAAGGAGCTCCCCCAAAGCAGGAGAGAGACACAAGCTCTAAAAAAAACCCCTCTGAGTTAAATACCCTTCTAAAATGCTTTAACCTTCTAAGAAACAAAATTCAAAACTAGACTCCCAGTTTCATTTCTCACTCTCAAACCCAAAGGACAAAATAACATCAAGAGACAGATTTATGAGCTTCTGATAAACAAGCTGGCACCTTGGTGAACAAAATTTACCCAAAGGGGGGGGGGAGACAAACTTCTAATCACAATATCTATTTTCCCTGACAATTTTCTCCTCCTTAAAAAAAAAAAAAGTAAGAGTTATAGTAGTGCTACAATGCAAAAGTACCATTTTAGAGTGGGGGATTGTGTTGTGCTATAGTGCCAAAGTGCCTTGCTCTCAGGCTCCAGGCTCCATTTAGGGGTTAAGAAAAACAACACCTTGGGAGATTGGACACAAATCTCCAAGTATAAATTTCAAATTGGCCCCGAGTGATCAAATAAGCAGAAATTTGTGCATTAAATGGAAACAGTGTCCTAACAAGAAACTAAGGTAGGTGTGGGGATATTTTTTGTGGTTCACATTAGCTCTTAAGAGTGTGTGTGTGTGTGTACTTGTTTGTATTTCAAAATGCTCATACCTGAACTGTTCCAATTATAATTATAACTGTAATTATAAGCCACTGAAAGACTTATCTGGGGGACTTATCTTTGTGTTTTAATAGTTGCGTTACTTTTCTTCTTCATTTTTTATTTTCTTCCTATCTCGTAAAAGTCACCAGAATTTATCACCTTCTTCAGAAAGACTGGTCGGTTGTCTTAAAATATGGCTAATAGTTATCCTTCTCAGGCTTTCTCATTCTTACTTCTGCCCTGTTTCTTTTGCAGGTTCACAACAGAAACCTGCTCTCACTTGACTTTGATCGTGTGACAAGAACAGAGAAAATCTATGATGACCATCGCAAATTCACCCTGAGGATCCTATACGACCAGGCCGGCCGGCCTAGTCTTTGGTCTCCGAGCAGCAGGCTGAATGGGGTGAACGTCACGTATTCCTCTGGAGGGCACATTGCTGGGATCCAAAGGGGAACTATGTCAGAAAGGATGGAATATGACCAGTCTGGAAGGATTACATCCCGAATTTTTGCTGATGGCAAATCGTGGAGTTACACATATTTAGAGAAGGTGAATGGCACTTCTGAAAAATAAGCTGAAAACTTGGTGCTTTGCACATTAAATCACTTTGATTTATTTTTTCCCCTATTCCTTATTTTAGTACCCTTTTAAAGCACCAGTTGAAATTAACTCTACTCCTAAAATTGTTCTTCATTAGTGATTTCCCACCTTCATACCCTTCAACTGTTCTGATTTGGCAGCAACAGTCCCAGTTAATCCTCTGTTGTCCCATTTTTCCAGCTGCTTTTAAAATGTCCCAATTTCTCTTTAAACAATTAAAAACACCTTTAGCACATATTTAAAAACAACACTGCCATTGCAAAACCTTCTAACCCAACCAGGTAAAGGCTGAAGACCTGTTTAAATTAAAAAAAGGCCTTTACCTGATGGTGAAGAGAAAGCAGAGAAGGGATCAAACAAGCCTCCCTTTGGAGGGAGTTACACAGCCTAGGAGCATAGGTTTTCTGTGATTTTTTTCCAGGCTGTGAGGCCATGTTCTGGAAGAGATTATTCCCAACGTTTCACCTGCATCTGTGGCTGGCATCCTCTGAAGATGCCAGCCACAGATACAGGTGAAATGTCAGGAATAAACTCTTCCAGAACACGGCCTCACAGCCCAGAAAAAACCCACAGAAAACCTACGGATGCCGGCCGTGAAAACCTTCAAACCTAGGAGCAGTTACTGAGAAAGCTCTCTCCTGTGTCCTCATCAGATGAGCCTGTGAGTGTTGGGAATTAGAGTGTTCCAGGTGTTAGCCCTTTGGGGAAAATCTATGAAAGCCAAAACTGGCAGGAATTAGGTTTCCTTTTAGCAAAGTAGCAGATAGAACATACCCCTATTTGACAATACTTCCTGGAGAACGGAAACTGACTCAAAAAATAAATGCAGGCAGTTTCAGGTTGCAAACTTATAAAAGTTTACTAATGGCTTTACATTTACATATGAATGGAGAGTCTACATCCTAACTAGCTAAAGAAAAGGTTGTGTAAAAAGTAGTTGCCTCATCTAATGACCAAAGAAGGGTCCTGGGTCACATGGTCTAGTTGCTTGATTACAAACTGTTTGTGACCAGGCATCTCAAAGATAGAGCAAACAATGTTTGTGATGAGAGAAACAGAAGGATTTAACATGTAGGAAATGCTGTCCTATCTAAGAACCCACTTGTTCTAACAAGAGAGTGGGGGAGAGAATGCTGAAATTTTTCCCATACCGAGGGTGGTGGGATGGAGGGAAAAAAACCCTCGGGGAAAAAAAAAAGATTGGAAGACTCAGGCCGGTTCATATCGGAAAATAAAAACTTTCAGACAGTTTGGACCTAAGCCATGTAGGACTTTATTGGTCATATCCAGCACTTCAATCTTCAATTTTGATAGGTTTTTAATAACAGTCAGGAGGATTCTAGGCACAGTTGCAGTGAGCATCAACCATATCCTGTGCAAACTAGGAAGACACAGATAGAATTTGTCTACTCGTAAGTCCGTGTATTCTTAATGTTGAGTGGAATAATCTCCTCCTTCTTCCAGCTTTTTGGATGATTCATTGTTCATCAATAGATTATCAATAAACTCTACATTTGTTGAGTGAATATGAATCTGGGAAAACATGGTTGTTTCAGAATCTGGGTCTATTGCATCTGTAAAATTTTAAGGCATGAGGATAAGAAGGAGGATAATAATACCAGAGAATACCAGGAAACTAGAAGACTTTTTGGTTGTCAAAAAACTGGGAGGTATTTCCAGGTGTGTAGCTATGAGAGGGAGCAAAATGAGGCCATTACCTACACAAATAAGAATTCTGCCCTGCAAAATGAAATGTTCCTTCAGTGCCCCAATTTAAGGCATAACAGTAACTTAAAATGTCAATGGGGCAGTTAGAAATATAGCTTAGGCATCCAAAGAAAAGGGGCAGGAAAAGTGACCAGGGCAATGTGAACACAGCAAATAGAAGAGTTCCAGGTGTGAATGCTTTTCAGTATCTTTGCAGTGCTGGAAATTTGGGAAGTGAAGGAAAATTTCAGGCAGGGGGCACAGTTGTTATTTGGAGAATCAGTTCCCTCATTTTGCTATTGGGGGGGGGGATAGCTATATCCCTGGGTATTTACTTTGTCCCTATCACAAAAACCTGGGGAAAATGGAATTGTCAAAGATTGCAAGTCATTATTATGATAACAAGGGCTGGAATTCACTTTTACAGTTACAGATGCATAACCTAGGGCTTGTCTATACTATCAAATACCCCGAATCCCATGCTTGCCCATCACTTCCTGAGTGCTTCCATTGCTTTAAGAAAGCGAGAGAGCGGGTTGAAGAGGCAGCACTGCTGAACCGGGGAAGGGAGAAAGCCTCTCCCTTCAGCTGGAAAATGCCTCCGGAGCTTTATTAGGTGTCAACCCACAGGGACAGTGAAGATGTGTCCTTGCAGAGTATAATGATGTGCGGGGCTTTGGGTGCAATGTGGGGGAATACTGAGGCATGCAGGCAAAACTCCATTCATAGTTTTTGCCCCACATGTAGAGGAGCCCCTAGAGTTACACATCCATAACTGGTTTGTATTCATGGTCCCTGTAAATTCATGATTGTGGCACTATTGCCACGATTGTAAAAGTCTCCCATTACTGCTTTACCAAGCAGCAGCTGCTGTGAGTGAAGAAGGTCTGTTCTCCTATTGAATGGGATGCAGTGTACTGACATTTCCACCCCACTCCTGACAGTGATCTCTGGTGCAAAGAGGAATTGCAGCAGGGATCCTACTTCTGATTGTCACACCATAGATTATTCACAGGAGGAGGGGAAACGTCAGCCTGCTGTGTCCCAATTGACAGAAGAAAATACCTGTATTGCTTGCACTGGCTGCTACCCAGTCAAGCAGGATGAGGGAAGTCATGCCAGGAAATACTACTTAGTTAAGTATACTTAACTTAGCAGCTTATCAATGATCTCAGCCAATGTTTATAAAAATGTTCCTGCCTGAAAAGGTTCAGCTTTCTATTGGCTATAAAATGAGCATTTACTACTATTTTTCTTTCCTTATTACAGTCCATGGTACTGCTCCTTCATAGCCAGCGGCAGTACATTTTCGAATTTGATAAGAATGACCGCTTGTCATCCGTGACCATGCCCAATGTAGCCCGGCAGACTTTGGAAACCATCCGCTCCATTGGCTATTATAGGAACATCTATAGGCCCCCAGAGGGTAATGCCTCAGTCGTTGAAGATTTCAATGAGGAACAGCAACTCCTCCATACTTATCATTTAGGAACGGGAAGGCGTGTCATCTATAAGTATGGCAAGCTATCAAAGCTGGCTGAAATGCTTTATGACACAACCAAAATCAGCTTCACCTATGATGAAACTGCAGGCATGCTGAAGACCATAAACCTGCAGAATGAAGGGTTCACTTGCACCATCCGATATCGGCAGATCGGGCCTCTCATTGATCGGCAGATCTTCCGTTTCACAGAAGAAGGCATGGTGAATGCTCGCTTTGACTACAATTACGACAACAGCTTCCGGGTGACCAGCATGCAAGCCGTAATCAACGAAACCCCATTACCCATTGACCTCTACCGGTATGATGATGTATCTGGCAAAACAGAGCAGTTTGGCAAATTTGGGGTTATCTATTATGACATCAATCAGATCATCACTACAGCTGTCATGACCCACACAAAGCATTTTGATGCCTATGGTAGAATGAAGGAAGTGCAGTATGAGATATTCAGGTCCCTGATGTACTGGATGACTGTGCAGTATGACAACATGGGGAGAGTTGTGAAAAAGGAATTGAAGGTTGGCCCCTATGCAAACACAACAAGATATTCATATGAGTACGATGCTGATGGGCAGCTGCAGACTGTGTCAATCAACGAGAAGCCCCTTTGGCGGTACAGTTATGACCTCAATGGGAATCTCCATTTGCTGAGTCCTGGCAACAGTGCCCGCCTCACCCCGCTAAGGTATGATCTCAGGGACAGGATTACCAGATTAGGGGATGTGCAGTATAAAATGGATGAAGATGGCTTCTTGAGACAAAGGGGAAATGACATTTTTGAGTACAATTCTGCCGGGCTGCTCATCAAAGCATACAACAAAGCCAGCGGCTGGACTGTAAAATACCGTTACGACGGACTTGGAAGGAGAGTCTCCAGCAAAACTGTCCATGGCCATCATTTGCAATTCTTTTATGCGGATCTCACCAACCCCACCAAAGTCACCCACCTGTACAATCACTCCAGTTCTGAGATAACATCCCTCTATTATGACCTTCAGGGCCATCTCTTTGCCATGGAGCTAAGCAGTGGAGATGAATTTTACATTGCTTGTGACAACATTGGGACCCCTTTGGCCGTCTTCAGTGGAACAGGCTTGATGATCAAGCAGATCCTGTATACAGCTTATGGTGAAATCTATATGGACACAAACCCAAACTTTCAAATCATTATTGGCTACCATGGAGGCCTGTATGACCCCCTCACCAAACTCATACATATGGGAAAGAGAGACTACGATGTTCTGGCTGGCCGGTGGACCAGCCCAGACCATGACATTTGGAAACGTCTAAGTAGCACCAACATAATGCCTTTCAATCTTTACATGTTCAAGAATAATAACCCGATTAGTAACTCTCAGGATATCAAGTGCTATATGACAGGTAAGATGCATTTTTTTTTCTTTTGGCCAATTGTCCAACTGCCAAACTTTGATACTGGGGATCTTTTGCATGCAAAGCATTTCCTTCGCCGCTGAATTTTATTGCTTATGTGTAGAATGGGAATCACATTTCAGTTGTAAAGCACATGCGCTGCAGGACTAAGGTTCTGAGTCCCACCCCTGGCTTTTCCAGTTAAAAGAAGCAGGGACCAAGTGTTGGGAAAGACCTGTTTCTACCTGTATCCCTAAAGAGCCACTGCCACTCAAAGTAGACATTCTAGTGAAAGGTGTTTTTTTTAACCCTTTAAGGTTCACAAATGGAGTCTGATAATAGATTGAAATCAGCAGCTTATTTAATGACACAATGCCCAGGATTCCAACCCAAACAAGCCATTAAACTAACTGTATATAGAATACAAGTAGTGTCCCCCGTATCTGGGGGATATGTTCCCAGACTTACTGTGGATACGCAAAACCGTGGATAATAGTGAGCCCTATTGAAATGAATGACTTCAGGCTCAACTTCTGGTGGAAGCATACTATAGAATCACACTGGAAGACTTAGAAAATGCTTAGAGAAGATGTATTTTTTCAGACATGGATAATTGAAATTGCAGATACTGGTCTCGTGGATATGGGGGTCGACATGTACTTACAAAAACATGCAGCGGTAGGAGTTGAACCACAAAAAGCTATCAGTAAGCAAGAGGCTCTTGTAGCACCTTTGAGACTAACCGAGAAGGAAATTGTAGCATAAGCTTTTGTAGACTTGGTCTACTTCCTCAGATGCGTGGAGACAAAGGAAGTAAACCAATAGGTTTTCTGTGTTTTTTTCCGGGCTGTGAGGCCGTGTTCTGGAAGAGTTTATTCCTGATGTTTCACCTGCATCTGTGCAGGTGAAACATCAGGAATAAACTCTTCCAGAGTAAGGCCTCATAGGCCAGGGGAAAAAACACGGAAAACCTATGGATGCCAGCCATGAAAGCCTTTGACTTCACGAAGTAGACCAAGTTTATGAAGGCTTATGCTACAATTTCCTTCTCTCGGTTAGTCTCAAAGGTGCTACAGGATCCCCTTGCTTACTGATATTCTAGACTAACATGGCTGTGTCTTTGAATTCTACCACAAAAACTATGACATACAAACAAACTCACCAATAAGAAACCAGCACTGTTCCAAACTATGTAGGTCATACCTGTGCTGTATATCTTATTACAGTGTCCTAAATGATAAAGTATCAGCAGACCATGTCAAGATGTTTTGAAACATGGCTCAGAATGTTATGTACATGTTTAACTTAACTTGAAATCTCTAGGAACTAGGAACATTTGTACTCTTTTCTTCAACCATGTGTAGGCCTTATGGTCTCTTTCTGATGCTTCCTCTTCACTAGGCTATATGGACAAGCAATCTGGTATAAGGCAGCTTCCCATGTCCTAGCCATATTGCCTTCCTGACTGCTATAAATGCTCCACAATACTGTAAGCGGTGTAGCTCATTTGTGAAGGAGTCCCTTCTCCTTCTACACTTTTTCCTACTTCTTCACACATCCCTTCCTACTGATTAAAGGGTGATTAATGTCTTTCTGGTTTTCTGTTGGTGGCACCGAGGTATCATCACTGTGTGCATCAGCTGGCAGCCCAGATTCTAAATTGCATCTAAATAAACTGCATTAAGGACATTTGCTCCAAGAGAGTAAAAACTGAGTCTCTTCTAATCATGACCTTTTTGTCAAGCCTTTTAAAAATAACAATGCGATTAAGTGTTAATTCATCCATTCAAATTGCTATTTAAGGGCTACTGAAAAACAAGCATTGCATGCCTTAGATATAGGCCAGACCAGAGAGACTGCAGTCTCTGACCAAACAAACTAAACTCCACTGGAATCAGCAGAATTACTCAAGAGTATGTGATCTGAAGGTCGGAAAAGTGTGTGTTGAGGGGAAAAGGGCAACATAGTCCAAAGATAGGCAGGATAGTAGGAACAATGAGGTAGGGTCCAGTGGTATAGAAGGACCACTAGTTCTTGAAGAATTTGGGGCTCTTTCACACTATGCAGTTGTAGCACTATGATTCTACTTTAACTGCCATGGCAGCATCTCCTGTGGAATCCTGGGGTTTCCAGTTGAGGGAGGGCATTTAGAATTCTTAGCCAGAGAGCTCTTCTGCTTCCTCAAACTACAAACCCTGGGCTGTGAAAGCCATAGTGTGAAAGCATCCTTGGAGAAAGGGAATGGCATGCCAATGATGGGGCAGGGAGAACAGAGAAGGCCATGAAAGAACATACAGGCCATAGCTCAGTGGTAGAGTGCATGGTTCACATACCAATGATTTTAGGCTCAAATGGTTAAAAGAGCTCAAGCAGAAGAGCTGGGAAAGCCCTCGGAGTGATGCTGCCAGAGGACTTTATCAGACAAGCTTCTCAAAACATTCTTTTGTCACCATATTTTACAACATTTTTTGCTGGCAAAAGATCAAACGTAGCCATGATCGCATGAAAAACAAGACTCATACATCCATGTTCCCTGCTGAGCATGATATCAGCGGTTCACATGAAAACACACAAGTGTGCTTAAAAGTCAAAAAGCAGCTAAATTAAAAAACAAAACGAACACACAAGCACTGAAACACACTTAAAAACTTGCCGGCAACATAGGGAGGTTCATAAAAAGAGTGTCCCATAGCTAGTTTTCCCATTCCCACCCAGAAGTGTTCTGGTGGGGACCACCCATTGATGCTGGAATCCCACCAGCAGAATGGAGCATGGTTTCACATGCTCATAATCATGGCAAAAAAAGTCACAGCAGATCTATTGACGGCATGTCCCAACAATAAAAAAGGATACCTTATTTGCAATACATCACCATGAAAGCATGACGTCGTCTGATATTCGCACCCTTTCGTGTTCATTAGGCTTTGTTGTGACACAATATTTTCCATGTCTGATAAAGTCCAGAGTAAACAGTACTGAGCCAGGCTGACAGTTCTGACAGCATTTAAAGCAGTTTTATGGTTTTTATACGAAGAAGAAAACAAAAGGAAATGAACTTGAGTGAAACAGAGGAAGCGGAAGGGGGAGACAAGGGAGGAGATATAACTGGGAGCAGCGATATAGAGAATGTTAAAGGGAAAGACTAGGAGCTTGAGTTGAGGGGATATCTTGCAAGGAGACAGCTTTGGAACGTACAGTGAAGCACAACATTGTCACAGTGACAGCAGCAAAACTGATACACAGCATCACAAAGTTTTAGACTAGAGAAGGATAAGGTGCAGCCTTGAGACCACATGCATACACCCCAAAAGCTGTTTTTGCAATTCCCAGCTCTCACAAACTAGCCTTTTTTCTTTTCTTTTTGTCTTTTTGGACCAAAAGGGGGTGAATGGCTTCTTCTGGGAGCTTCCAAGAGCAGCTACAGTAGTCCCTCCACATTCGTGGGGGTTAGGGGCAGAGTGCTACCGTGAAAGTGAAAAAAACATGAATAAATTAAGCCCCACTGCAAACATGCTGAATTCTTCTCTCCTGCCAACAGCACTGCCAGAACCTCCACTTCCTGCCTTTGCACAATGCCACAGCTGATTTGCAAAGTCCCTCTGCCTCCCTCCACTCCAAATTAAATGTTAGTAGCAGCAGCTGCTCCTGCGGCAACCTCCAACTAGACCACACCTCTCTCTATCCTCCTATCCTTGCAACAAAACCACCCCATGTCTCCTGCTCTCCTGACAACTAGCTGACCTGAACCACCTTAAAAACTTTATTCCACCCCACCTTCCCCCAAACCGAAGTGAAAAGCACAGTAACTTCCACAAAGGCAGCAACAGTTCTTGGGCACACAAAACTTTCCCATCCTCACCTCCCCCTCCTTCTGCTCAGCCAGCAACAACACCCCATGTCTCCTGCTGTCCTGGCACCCAAGCCAACCTGTGCCACCTTAAAAAAATTTATTCCACCCCCTCTTCCTGCAAACCAAAACAAAAAGCACAGTCCCCGCTGCAGTGACAGCAACAGTTGTCAGGCACACAAAACTTTCCCACCCTCGCCTCTCCCTCCCTCTGCCCAGCCTGCAACAACATTCCACATCTCATGCTCACCTGGAATCCAAACCAGTATGAATTGGGCACCATGATCTGGAGCTAAAAGTTGCTACACCACCTTAAAACTCCACTGTTATTAAAATGCGGGAAAGGGAGAAACAGGCAAGGTTGTTGGTTGGAGTGGAAGAAGAGAAGGGAGAGGATGAGGATGGGATGGGTGTGGGGTGGAGCCAGTCTTCCCGGCAGGTGAAGGGACTTTGCAAATCTTGCAGAATCATGGTGGTGCGAAGATTGAGATTTTCCCAGGGAGGGGGAGGAGAGGGAGGGCAAGGTCTTGCAATAACAGTACTGTAGACGTATTCCAGCAGTAGCTAGAAACCACGAATAATCAAATCTGCAAAAGTGAATGTGGTGGGACAACTGTATTTCCCTTTAAATAAATTGCAGGAGCCTCCTGAGCTGTGAAACATTAAAAAGAAATACTGTTTTCAAAACCAGAAGTAGACTTTCTGCCACTTCTGGAGTCTCCCCCCCCCCCGCCGCCGCCACTGCCATTTTTGGCAGTTTATGCAGCTTTTGGGGAGCCCTAGCACAGAAAATTGTCTCCGAAGTCCCTTGAAGTTATCCACTGCAGTTCTAGTTATTCAACCATATGCAAGAATTTGGGTTGAGTGGGAAAGGATCTTGGAGACATTAGAAGAAGAACTACTGGGATCTTGGGCCTATTAAGTGTGGGAACCCTCTTGTTATTTGTTGTGTGCCTGCTAGTCATTTCTGACTTCTGGCATCCCTAAGGTGAACCTATCATTGGGTTTTGTTGGCAAAGTTTGTTCAAAGGGGGGTTGCCTTTGCCTTTCTCTGTGGCTGAGAGAGTGTGACTTGTCTAAGGTCACCCGGTGGGTTTCCATGGCCAAGCAGGGATTCCTGATCTCTGGAGGCCTAATGCAATGCTCAAACCACTACATCACCCTGGTTCAGTTAACAAAGAAAAGGGTGAAGTCAAAAACCCCAAGATGGTACTGATGAGTGTCAGGGAGGTAAGAATAGCTCCAGCAGTACAAAAGTTAAGGCTGTGGCCCTAAACCCCATTAGACAAGGTGTCAATTTCATTGAATACAATGGATTTTCCATATGAGTAAAAGTGCATGGGATTGCTCTCTAAGCTTTGTGAGGTGCCACATAAAGAGGAAAAGGATAGTAACGATTGGATTCCTACAGTTGATATGTCTAGTGGGCCCTATAATGGTGCAGAAAAAGTTTTGTTCTTGTATTTTTATGACATGAAAATGTTCTGACTACATTATGGAGAAGTAGAGGGAGGAGGACCTCTGATGGACTGAGCTGACATTTCTATTCTCCCTGACCAAATTGGCTGCATCCCTTGCTTTGAATTAATTCTGCCAAGTACAACCAAGATGCTCTGGAGAGAAACCCAAATCCCCCCTGTGTCATATGAAGTGTATTTTTCTCCATTAAAAAACTGGTTGCCTTTCAACCTGTTAAGGCCTGGGCCCTATTCATAATTCCAACTAGAGGAGGCTCATCAAATCAATGAGGTTTACATAAGTTTTTGTTAACCATTCAACCAAAGATTTGGTGGGCCTGCTCTACTTGAGACTACCCATAGAATCCAGACCAAACATTTGAGATACAGCCCATCCAAAGTTTGGTTTGAAGTCTCAGTGATTCCAATGGGAGGATATGGTGAATTATGAATGGATTGTTTCTGCTGTCTTTTTTGCCTTCATCCTCCTAGATCAGGGTTTCTCTGCCAGGGTTCCCTGAAAACCTAGGATTCCATGAGCGGTCGTGAATGGTATAGATCAGTGTCTCACAAACTCTGGACTTCTAGGTGTTTTGGACTTTGGCTACCAGAATCCCTGTTCATTGCCCAAGGTGGTTGAAGCTTCTGGGGATTGAAGTCCAAAATACCTGGAGGACTAGAGTTTGGGAAACACTGATAGAGACAGAGGTAGAGATAGAGACAGACAGAGAGAGAGAGAGAGATACTAGCTGTAGATATAATATTTTTTCCCCTGAGACATGAAAAATTTTTCAAGGGTTCTTTTGAGGTAAAAAGGTTAGAAAGGTTAGGATTTTTTTAAAAAAAATTATCCTTTTGACTCCCCGCCCCCATCCATATGCCACACCTTATAGAAAAAAATGTTTTTACAGATAATTTCATAGTTGTGCTTTCCAGCATGCAGGCTGGCAAAGACCAGATTAAATTTTCAACCATGTTGCCTTTTGTCTTTTTGACAAGTTCTGTTTGACAGTGTTCTTTTTTATTATTACATAATTTTTATTCATATAACCAAACATATATAGCCATACATTATTCATCATATTTATACAAAGAAAGAATTATCCTATTACTCTACTTCATACATTTAATTAAATAAAACTCATACTTTGACAGTGTTCTGAACACCGTTAGATGAACCTCTTCTCCCATCCTAGACTGGGGCTGCTCTTTGCATAGTTGTTCTTTTTTTTTTTCCTTCATCATCCACAGCACCCATAACAGACCAAAAACACAATAAAACCCAACCCAGAGAATGTGAAAGAACAGCATTAAATTTGGGTCTTGACTATATGATGAACATACTCCTCATAAAATTCCAGGAGAATACGTTTTGTCCCAATGGGATCCCACATCATTTTGCCATATTTGGAAGGGGGGGCAAACACTCCAAATACTCTGTGGAAATAGCCTTTGTGGCTTTCCCCATGTTTTTTTAAAACTCTGAAGGAAATGCAGATTCCCACTCATTGGGACAACCAATTTGCTTTGCTGCGCGTTCCCGATAATAGCGGAAGTGGAAATTGATTGGTCGGACATGTGCAGGGGGCAGAGCTTGCTGGCAAGGCAAGCGCCCAAAACTGCCATGTTGGATTTTCGCTGTAGCAATCGTGCACTTAGGCAATGGCACAGCTGTTTGTTTGTTTGTTTAAGCAGAAGATTGTACTTACGCAGCTTGGATTTGCTTTTTTAAAAATGTACTGTTCAGTGGCAGCAATTGGTGACTATAAAACCACGAGTAATTCACTCACACCTGCCATCTTGATTCACAGGCATGCCCATTTGAACAACAAATGCATACGGCTTTGCATACCTGTGATCTTGGGGGAAAACGTGGAGACAAATTAAAGCTGCTGTGAATTGGCGTTAGCACGTATCAATCCACATGTTATTGCCTTGTATAGACAAGCCCCTGGATTTAGTTGTGCTCAACAACCTTAACTCCAAAGAGCTTGATACCACCACAGTATCCTTAACACACCCAATCTTGTCTGATCACAGAGGTTAAGTAGGGTCAGGCCTGGTTAGTACTTGGATCAAAGACTACCGGAAATCTGCAAGTAGAACTAGGAAGTAATCAGGCCTATAACCCTGGAGAGCCATTGCTACCACTCAGAGGCTGCAATCCAACATCCCCTGAGTGTAGCATAAATATCCACACATACAGATGGCACTATGCCACATTACATAACCCCCAAGCAGAATAGCAACATTTTGCAACATGTGTCAATGACTAGGTGCCATTGTGCAGTGCTGAGCTGCAGTGCACAGCAGTGCTGTATGTGCAACTCTAGTTCCAGGGTGAATTCTTTGCCCTATATGCATAGTGTTATTTACACATGTGCCACTAACCAGATGCCAGCTGGTGTTGGCAATACAGATCTAGATAGACAGTGGTCTGACTCAACATAAGGCAGCTCCTTATGTGAAGCCCAAAGAGGGCATACAGGGAGACTTTGTGTACTACTTTGTGTACTACGAATACTGTACTGCAAAAGATGTTTGTATACTGGTTTAGCTCTCATGTCCCCCCCCCCATCACAAGAGTTCTGGTGATAGTGGTTGTTGGAGATGACATAGAAAATTTGGAGATTTTTTTCCATTGACAAAGAACTACCGTACAGTTCCCAGCTTCCTCCTAACCATGGATCATTGTTCGAGTGGGTTCAAGTCTGTAGTATAGCTGCATCCAACTACTCCTACTCTTTTTCTTTCTTTCTTTCTTTCTTTCTTTTGGACTGGTGGGAGTTACTGAGCATAATGGCCTGAATCTAATTGGTTCATCTGAACTGGAGTAGACCTATTGAGTCAACTGTTGAATCGGGAGTCAACATATTGGTAAATCTCATTGATTCAGTTGGTTTACTCTGGTTGAGACTAACAGTTTTTAGGTTAATGTGGCTTAACTTATAGAGCGATTGATGTTGGCAAATGATGTCTAGAGAGGGACCTCTGTGTGAAGAATTTTTCCTTGAGGCAGCAAGTTCTACTAGGTTATTTTAGTTCCCTGAAAAGATTTCAGCTATTCAGAGGCACAGCAGACTCCCTCCCCCTCCCCCTAGCTAAAAGATCATGCTGTGAAGCCAAGAAGAATCTGATCATTGCTCCTATTAGTATAGTGGATGAATTGCTAATGAGAGCAATTCTTTTTATTTTAAAGCCACATTTTTATAAAATATTTTTAAAAGCACTGCCACCTATCTCAGATTCTCAAAGGTGCAGAGGGGACTATTTTTCTGTGCCCTGAATACCAGCAAATGGATATGGATTCTCAACATCTTTCTTCTTGCTAGTGGATAGCATAGAGTTCAGCTCAAAGGGTTGAGAATATAGCAAAGAGAAGTAATACATTGTCTTTCTAATAGACATTCATAAAGAGGCGACCATTTCCATTCTTTTATAAGTGGAGGCCTTGGTGGATAAGTAACTTACCCAAAGTGCCATAGTGAATTTATTGCCATGTGATTCAGGCCCACATTTTTCCAGAAGCCAATCCTGGATCTCATGGGTCACAGATTGGCTTATGGATTATTCCACCCATTGGCTGGTTTAATATGAATTAGTTTCCTATTTGGCTAAACAAGCCACACAAGGCAAAACTTGCCCTGGAGTACTGGAGTTGCCACATGGTGTCTTCCTAGGCATGTTCAATGATGTATAGGTTTGGATTTATCTCATTACCTACAGTGCTGCCTACAGGGCTTGGAGAACCCTTGACCAAGATACCTTTTGTGCCTTCCTCACTCAGTGAACCTATCTTCTTGACAGCCCTGCTGCCAGTTCCTGCTCTTCCTCCTGCTCCTCTTCTTCCTCCTTATTGCCACCATCTGCTCAGTTCACCTAGCAGAGAAGCAGTAAACAAACCCTGCCATCTCCTGCCTTCACACTGCCAAGGTTTTCTGAAAGAGAAGAAAAGGCAGGTTGCAATGGTGAAGAGGAGGTCTTAGCAGATGCTCTCCAAAGATGGCCACCCATGCTATCCCTGAATGCTGGACCTGATTACATGAATAATCCTACATAGATAGTTTTTCATTTTAGAAGAATGTGGCATCTCATTTATAATATTTATTAATTTATTTATTCAATCTATATCCTGCCTTTCTCCTGCCAAGGTACCCAAGGCAGCTTACAGAATTCAAAATTTAAAAAATGTACTATTACAAAGGTTTTAAAAAAAAAAGTTAAAAAACAATTACATATCAGTTCTGTTTTTGAAAAGCCATTTTTAAATACATGTAGAGTATAATTTAAAACATACAAAATAAAAACAGAAACATACCACTTGAATGCTATTCTGCCATATGTCTCATATGGCTAAAATCAGTCAAAGGCCTGCCTAAATAGAAAGGTCTTAACCTGTCAGTGAAAAGAGAGCAGGGAGGGGGCTAGCCGGAGCTTGCGTGGAAAGGAGTTCCACATATGGAAGCAGACACTGAGAAGGCTCTCTCCTGTGTCTTCACCAACCACACCTATGAAAGTGGTAGGACCAAGAGAAAGCCCTCCACTGAAGATCTTAGAACTCAGGGCAGCTCATGTGGGGAGATACCATCTTTTAGACTGTCTGCACCCAAGTTGTCTAGGGTTTTAAAGGTCATAACCTGCACTATGATTTCTGCATAGAAAAGGACTGGTAGCCAGTGAAGCTGTTTCAACAGGGGAGTTACATGATCCCTGTAACCAGCACCAGAATACAAATTGATAGACTGTGTTTTCAGTTGTCTACCTGAATTGATTTGCTAACCTTTTGGTTTTCTCTGTTCCAGATGTCAACAGCTGGTTGCTTACCTTTGGGTTTCAACTGCACAACGTCATCCCCGGTTATCCTAAGCCTGACATGGATGCTGTGGAGCCCTCCTATGAACTCATTCACACCCAGCTAAAAACCCAAGAATGGGACAACAGCAAGGTAATTCATTGGACTTTGATGCACTTTCAACTTCTCTGCATTTTAGAAGGCCATCGCATCTGTTGGGGACATGAGTAAATGATTTTATAGGACCCTTTCATTCAAGGTGCTTCAGAGCTAGTCATAATTGCCCTCAAGGATACATGACTGACTGACTTACTCTCTGGCTGAGATAGTTCTTCTTTGTGGACTGTGAGCCACTGGTTGGAAACGTTTGGACAACTCCCAGAATCCTCCAGTGAGAATGGCCACTGGTCATGCTGGCTGGTAATTTTGAGAGTCGGAAACCCAACGAGAACCTTTTCCAAGCACTACCATAACCTAATATAGCATTTTCAAGGCTACCCTTTTATGACCAATAGGAGCAGAAGTCTATCTTGCTTAGTATCCCATACTATGGCAGCATCATCTTTTGATAAAACATCATTATGGCTCTCTTTCCAACTTCTTGAGTACTACAGTTCTTTTTCCCCAACCAGAAGGAGCAATGTGTCACTTTCACAAATTTTTCCTCCCAACACTTTCAAGACTAGAGGTGGTCAGAGCTATCCAATTCTAGTCCAGCAATTTTTGGTGAGGAGTAAGAAGAAATAATGTTCAGCAAAGTGGAAGGCAGTTTGGGGTGTTGGGCAGGGGAGGAAGCCCACATTACAGGTGGAATGATTCAATCAAGGAAGCCACAACCCTAAGTTTGCAAGACCTGAGAACTGATGATCGAGGTTCTTGGAGGTCTCTTATTGGTAGAGTCACCCTAAATTGAAGTTGACTTCATGGCAAATAACAACAGCACAAAGCAGAAATGCTTCCCTTCTCCCCCCTTTCAGAATGGGTCATGAAAGTTGGATGGCTTCTCCAATGGTGTGCATGTTTTGATTAATCACTTATGGCATCCCAGGTATTCATTGCAGAAATATAGAGAGTGGTCTGAACCCTAGGAGGTAAGGACCTGAACTCTACTGATCATCCCAAACAAAGCAAATCTGTTGAATCCTCTGTTGAATAGTGAGTCAGTGCTAATGGTAGGGATGAGCAAAGTGTGGCCTACAGGCTGCACATAGCTCCCAGGGTCCCCAAAGGGTCAAAAAATGAATTATCCCCCAATGTTTATCCCTAAGTGCCTCTAGGAGGCTTTGGGAACATTTTGCTACAGTTGGGGTTGTGGGGGGACAGACCATTTTAGGCCTTTTTTTAAAATGAGAAGTGAACACAGAGTGATCCCCACTTTTTGTTGCAAAAGAAAACCTTCTCCTGGGTGTAAAATGGCTGGGGAGGGGCAAAATGTGTGAAAATGCTGCCCAGAGAGCAGTTGGGGCTTTGGCAGAGGCAAACAATGTTTTGTATTGTTTTATTTTATTGCGCGGGGGCTGTGGCCCTCCAATGTCTTCTGGGAAGCTAATGCAGCCCCTTGCCCCCCAACAGTTGCCAACCCTAACTTATGGCAATGCCATTTATTCAGTGAGTAAGCCATGGTGGAGACTATCAGTAGGATTAAGGCCAAAGATCAGAATCTTTTAGTCATCTTACACTGACATAACACTTAAAATACTTTTATGGCCAGTGTAGAAGGAGATCCTGTAAACACCTGTATACCACCCCACACAACCCCACTGATTGGCCTTGGAGGTACCTCCAGGACCTGTCTGGCTGATTTTGCACACCCAAGACTGGAAAGCATCTTGTCTTGGGGGCAACAGCTGCTTCCTGTCCTCCCCTAGGTACATAAAGGCAGACAGGCAGTTCCCAGGCTCTGTGCAACCAGTCTGTGATTGGGAGGCAAAGCTAAGTCAGCTGCTTCTAGCTGCTTTTGCACACCCAGGAAAAGGAAACACATCCACCATATTAGCAGCACTGCTATGCTAGCAGAGAATTACATTTCATCAGCATAACTACTAGGTCTTAGCAAGGTTTCCAAACCAATACTTAAAGGGACACACACGCATACACATACGTTCCCCTTCACCAAGGCCAGTTTAAGGAATTTGGGGGGGGGGCCTGCAACACTTTATTTTGGTGGACCCATATGTTTATCTCAGGTCAATGTAACCTAAGCTAACCTATTCACAGTACAGGATATTCAGATTATTACTAATAATGTTTTTTGCAGGAGGAGGGTTATGACGAGGGGGGGGTCAATGATGGGGCTGCAGTTGCAGGTGCTGCAGGGCCCTTAAACCAGCCCTGCCCTTCACTGGATCAGGAATATAAACCATAAGACAGGTGAAGGTGAAGGTTGGCCTCTCCCTTGGATCCCAAAAGCAAGGTGTGTGTGGGGAGATTTCTTTCTTTCTTACCCCTTCCTAGGTCTTAGATCTTTCCTCGTGGGCTGTGGTAGTCACATTTGGCAATCTACAAACAGGTGGCTCATTTTTCCATGACAGAGGGCCTTTTGAAGCAGTTCTCAGTCCCAGAATCAGCTCTCAAACTCTCAAGTTTAAGTCCAGCATTCTTATCTACTGGACTGTATGAATCCTCTCTCTTCTATCTATAGTTCTTTGGATTTTCAGCCATTCCTCTATCTCACCCGTTTGCTGAAAGCTTTGGCATTATCCCAAGGCCCAGCTCCTCTGCTCAAATGTCATTTCCCTATTTCTCTTCTTTGCTAGTTCATCCAGGGTAGAAAACGTGTGATGGAAGATGAAACAGAATGGATAGCAAATTTCAAAGGCAGGATGTTCAGTCTCTTTGAACTCTGCATAATCTGGTTGGCATCCCTTCCTTTTATTTTTCACAGCCACAGAGTCCACAAGTTGTTTTTCTTCCACAGAAGAAAGCTGTCTTCCCAAATGCATTACTTTATTATTAAAAGGGTGTATTGAAGGTCGTTAGATCTTAAAATTAAGCAGCTTTTCACAGGCACAGGACCTATTTTGAGATAATGGAGAAGTTTTTTGTTTTGTTTTTTAATTATGATTATACCAGTTCTTGTTGATAACATTGCATAATACATGGTGAAGCCCTTGGCAGTGGGGCTAGGAACACTCCAGGGATATCATACTCTGAGTGTTGTAGAAAATGTGGTTGCCTTTTATTTATGAAGTAGAAGAGAAACAATTAGAATCTGAAACCTGTTCAGGATGACTGCTTTAGGTCAGGTGGATAGATTAGCCATTTCCCCTTCCACCATTTTCTTGATTGAAAAATGTGTTCTGCTACTGCTACCAAACCAAACACACATACATTGCTGTTTGCTTTACATGGGAAAAGCATACAACATCATGTCAACATGGATATCCAATCCTGTTCATGAATCTGTCCATATTATTTTTAGTTTGGCCTTTAGAAACCTTTCACTAAATATGTCACTGAGTGCATCAGGAAATATTTCAAAAATATGTGCAGACACTGTCATTTAAAAAAAAAAAGACAAACTTTAGTTTGCTAAACAAGCCAAGGGTTGAAAGAGAGTTGTATAGCTCTTGAATAGAGTTTATCTGAAACAATTAAGAAGTGACATAATAACCATCTTTAAACACCTGAAGGGATGTCAGATAGAACAGTGTTTCTAAAGCTATCAGATATGGGTGACTGGTAATTTTTCCCCCAATGTGCCAGGGCACTATTGTGTTCTAAAATTGTACCCATTGGCTTCAAGTGTTTTTCCTTTCCCGGAAATTTGTCAGATTTCCCCTACTTCCCTCACTGTCACACGTCACACTCTCTGAAGCCAGGAAGGGCCCTCAGCATGTGACCAAGGCTGGTCACATGTGAGCCTTGATCACATGCTGGGGGCCTCCTTCCCAGCTGCAGAGTGACTCCAGTGGTGGAAGCGGCTGGCTATATGGGCCAGCGTGCAGGTACAGACCATGCATTCCCATGCAAGGCGGACCTGGGTTTTCCCACATAATGTGGGCTTTTCTGGGTATTGATTTAAAATGTTTTAAAAGGGTTTACCCTGCCTCCCCCCCCCCCAGCTTTGCCTCAGGCATTTTCAGGACTGCCCGGAGGCAAAACGGGGCAAGAGCCCTGCGTCTTTTCATAGACTCATAGAATCATAGAGTTGGAAGAGACCACAAGGGCCATCCAGTCCAACCCCCTGCCATACAGGAATACACAGGGCTCCAAAGCGAGAGAAAGATGGTGTAAATTGCCCGTCTAGACAAGCCGTAAGACACAATTGAATGGATTCAAATTACAAGAAAAGACATTCTATCAAAATATTAGGAAGATCATCTTTACTGTAAGAGCTGCTCAAATGTGGAATAGACTGCCTTGGAGAGTGGTGGACTCTCCTTCTTTGCAGGTCTTTAAAGAGAGGTTGGATGGGCATCTTTCAGGAATACATTCAGCCCTCTGTATTCACAGATTTGGCATCCATGGATTTCATCATCCACATCTTAAAAATATTCCCCAAAAAAATAAATTCCAAGAAGCAAACCTTGACTTTGCCATTTTATACAAGGGACACTATTTTACCATTCCATCGTATATAATTGGACTTGAGCATCCATGGATTTTGGCATCCACGGGGGGTCCTGGAACCAAACTGCAGTGGATAACAAGGGCCCACTGTACTTTAGTTGTGTATTCTTGTATGACAGGGGCTAGGACTAGATGGCCCTTGTAGTCCTTTCCAACTCTATGATTCTACAATTCTATGATTCTGTTTAATTCCTGGCCTGGAATCCTGTTGGTCAATCCCAACTGGGGCAAGCCCATTCAATCATTGAATCATGAGCCAACACAGAGATAAAGCCAACTGATTCAGTGGCTCTACTTTAGTGGGACTTGACAACAGGATGTAGGCAAAGAACATTCCAGCTAAAGTGAAACAAAACTGGTTTATTCCTCCTTGTGGAATACAATGATGGAAGTGGAGGGTGTTTGATTCCAGGTCTTTGCACAGACACATTCCTGCTCATCCTTTCCCTTATGGTTTTGCATTATATACAAATTCACCCAAGGGTCATTTCGTTACAACAGCATCCTATTGCAACAATTTAAAGTAAACCAAAAATGTACTTTAAAGTGTATCAAATACGTTATCCATCCTTCCCAAAGGACTGGAACTGATTGCTTATAGGTATTTCTCTATTGTTCCAGAAGGTATCTATAGTAGTGGCATCAAAAAACAGGCAAGGGTCTGCGGGCTTCCAGCTCCAGGGATTCCTGGATAAAATGGATTATCTGGATCCATTTCAATCTGGCTTCAGGCATGGCTATGGGACAAGAGAAAACCTTAGTTGCCTTGTCGGATAACCTATGTTAGGAAGTGGACCAAGGGAGTGTGTTGCCGCTGGTTCCACTGGCCCTCTCAGCATCTTTTAGTACCATCAGCCATGGTATCCTTCTGAGATGCCTCTTTGGGATGGTACCTTCTTGTGCTGGGAGAAAGGCAAGATTTACATTAAATTAAATTAGTAGAAGAGTAATAAAATTAGCCCGTAAAGGCCTATGCCAGAGAGATTAACTCTGTCAGTTGCTGAGTTGTTCTTTTTTGCTAACCTGCATCGCTTGCTAACATGAGTATCTCTTTCCTTATCTTTCTTGCTGCTTAGTCAATCTTGGGAGTGCAGTGTGAAGTCCAGAAGCAGCTGAAGGCATTTGTCACACTGGAGCGCTTTGAGCAGATCTACAGCTCCAGTATCACTGGATGCCATGAAGTCAAGGAGAACAATAACTTTGCTTCAGGAGGCTCCGTCATCGGCAAGGGGGTAAAATTCGCCATGAAAGATGGAAGGGTGGCCACCGACATCATCAGCACAGCTAACGAGGATGGGCGGAGGATAGCAGCCATATTGAACAATGCTCATTACCTAGAGAACTTGCACTTCACGATTGAAGGCATGGACACTCACTATTTTGTTAAGCAAGGGCCTTCCGACAGTGACTTGTCTATCCTGGGCCTCAGCGGCGGGAGGAGAACCTTGGAAAACGGCGTCAATGTCACCGTCTCCCAAATCAACACAGTGCTCAATGGAAGGACTAGACGTTACACAGACATCCAGCTCCAGTTCGGAGCACTGTGTCTGAACACCCGCTATGGGACCACCTTGGACGAAGAGAAGACCCGTGTGCTGGAATTAGCCAGGCAACGTGCCGTGGCCCAAGCCTGGGCACAGGAGCAGCAGAGACTGCGGGATGGGGAGGAGGGTACCCGCTCCTGGACAGAAGGGGAGAAGCAACAGCTGCTTAACACAGGGCGGGTGCAGGGCTATGACGGATACTTTGTGATCTCAGTGGAGCAGTATCCTGAACTCTCAGACAACGCAAACAACATCCATTTTATGAGACAGAGTGAGATGGGCAGAAGGTGACAGAGAGGGTCGATGCGTTGACTTCTTTGCCAAAGACAGCTACTCTTTTGTGGCCGCCTACCAGACTGTGTTGTATTCAATCCTTTTTTAAAAAAAAAAATACACACACGTACACACAGCAAGAACAGACATTATAAAGAGCAAGGTTGGGGTGGAATGATAATACAGTTGCACTGTAACTCATGCAACATCCTTTTCTTTAAAAAAAAACTGGCTTTCTCATCAGTCATCACACCTACCCCACAGGACCAAAAAAGTATATTTCACTGTTGCGTTAGTACAGTGAAATCCTGTGTCTCTTTTGTCCTTCCTTTCTCCCCTACCCCTGTGCAACGTTCAGAGAAAATCAGGGCATTGTCCATATAAACCCATAGGTTTCTTAATGTGGTGAGAAAAGGGTTTCTGTATTAGGTTTGTGCCAACCCTTCATACTTGGGTTGGAAAAGGAAAAGAAGAAAAGGATTTCTGAGAAGGAAACAGGAGGGGAAAGCAAGCTCACAACATCCTGCAGTGCACACAGAAGACAAAGGGGGAAAAGGAGGAAGAGAAGCTGAAGACTGTTTTAAATCTTAATGGGATCCTTCTAAACAATCGTGAGCCTCTAAAGGGAGAACTTGCAGGTCATTTTTCACATTTCACCATTTCTGGGCAATCCCGTGGCTTAGAAGTGCCCGAATGAGGCAAAATCGCTGTATCTTATAGACTTGTGAGATGAGTCTTTCCCTTTCTGAGATGGAATAATCTTTTTTATTTTTTTTAAAAGGAGTCTTTTTTACTACAATAGGCTATTTTGTTCACTGGTTTGATTTCTGTTTGTGTGTGTGTGTGTATGTGTGAGTGCGACAGAGTATGTATCGCTGCAAAATCTTCTTTTTAGTTTGAAACCCCCTTACAACTATCTGGGGTGTGGGGGGAGATTCACACTCTGTTTAGAATAACTTTACTTGCACATGCTGTTCGATGGAAAGCACCAATGATGTAAAATTGTCAATGGTAAACCTCCTTAAATATATAGTATTTCTGTACACGAGGTCAAGTGTCTTAACAATCATCTTTTGAAGATGCCAGCTCTTCTCTTAAAAGAAGAGAAAGTTGCAACTTTCCAGCAGTAGGCTCAGCGTTAATGGTGAAAAGTTCCCACTTCCTCCCAAGAATCCTGTAGCTGACAACTAAACTAGATGTTGATGTGACGGACACATGTAGCATCTTGCAGTGTTTTTTCTTGCAGGTGCAGGAAATGGGTTTTGGTGGGGTGCAGAATTTGATGATAGCAAAGGAGACGAGGTTCTTCACTCTTTCTTAGTAGGCTGTTTTCCAGATCCAAATCTCCCTTTTGCTTTTCTCCCTCAAGTTGAAAAGATACTGGGTTGTTGCATCTTTTTTCCTGATAGAGAAAAAGATATACATCACCCCCACTGTTCAAATCAAGCTCAGAGCCGCCTGTGGCCATACAGAAGTAAAACCAAAACCATAGATACTTCACGTGTCTACAAAATCACATCTACTTAGTGATTATACTGAGCCAAAACATTACTCTGTCTAACCCCAGGTAATCAATTCCAGCTTGTAGGAAGGAGCCTTGGTCCTGGCATGAACTGTTTCTTTCGAATTTATGTGATCTTGCCATTGGCATTGCCAAAATATCAGACTTAGAGCACGAAGCTGAGAAAATACAAAGTTCCACTGAGCGACTGGAGGGTGGATTCACAACATAATGCCTAGTCTTAGAAAGTAGAATGGACGTTTATAAGGGCTTTATACAAAGGAATCCTACTAGTATAACCTAGTTCTGTGCTATGGATACCCAAATTCTTTTATCAAATAGTGTTATGTACATTTGCCTACATCTGTTTCATTTGAACAGCACATTTCCCTTCCAAGACTGAGGTTTCCAAAGAGCTAGCTGTATTTTTTGAAAGGGTGGCTGAATAGAAAGCTGTGGACATGGACAGCAAGTGAGCTGAACGAACTGAACCCAGGGAGAACAAAGTGTATTAGCATCTTAGACAAGACAAGGAAACTCACCTCCTTAAATTCCCAAGCCCTACCTGAAGAATCTCAGTATCATATTTTCACATTGCTGTCCATAGTCTGTGAAAGATAGACTATATTTGTGGAAGACCCACAGCCTTTTGAGCAAATCTTTGTGTTGTCAGATCATGGGACCAAGTCTGGCCCAAGGTCAAATTAAATAAAATTCACGCGTCTAAATATCAGTAACCGTGTGAATTGAAGGCAAGTAGAATTACTGTAGTTCCAAAGAGTGAAGATGAAGCATTTGAACATCTGCTTTGAGGGGAGGGAGACTTGAGTCATATGGATCCATTCCAAGTGCTGACTCACACAGTGCACACATGGGGTTCGAAGAGGGAAGGTGTCACCACACTGATATTACTCTTCATTTTTCATGCAGTGATGTGTTCCTGCAGTACCACATCATCATAGTGAGACATCAGGTTAGCCTATCATGATAACTGCTGGTTGTGCATGGAAGCTGGAAGCTTTTTTTAATTGCCAAGGGTCTAGAGCAGGGGTGAGGAAAGCAGCCCACAGGCTCCATGTAGCCCTCTGGGCTGTTTTTGTCCAGTTTTTTTTTAAAGAAAAAAATTAAAATTGCTATTTAAAAATCCCCAAAAGGCCTATATGTCCATGGGAGGGGGCAATTTTTCCATGTTTGGTGGTAATGGTCCTGCACTGTTTATGCCCCCACAAACTTTTTTTTTCCTAATCAGAGGTAGACTTCTGGGTCACTTCCAATTGTTAAAAAAAGTTTCTTCTGGGCCTAGGAGGTGTTTAAGGGACCAAAAAAATGGAATGTTTTTGCAGCTGAGTTCAGTAGGGGTTAGACCCACAGAGCTCGTGGGCCAGTGTGTCCCCCTCACCCAATAGTTGCCCACATCTGGTCTAGAAGAACAGAAAGCCACAAGTGCTAGATGCACTACGATTGTGCAGTCATAAAAGTAAGATGATAGCATCAGTACCATGTCCCAGAAAAAAGCAGGGCACAAGCTTAGCTAAGCTGGCACCAGGATTCTTGGGCTTGAATTCTACTGGTAATCCCAACTAAAGCAGACTTATGGAATCCATAGGATTTACATACATGTTGACTAAATAGTCAATACTTGATCCAGCGGGTCTACAGCAGTTGGACCTACCAACAGAAGTCAGGCCTTGAGGAGTCTAGAGTTTGCCATCACTGTCCTTCCTAGCCAGCCAGCCTGATTTTTGACACATGGCTTGTGCCTGCTGTTTTCCTGACTATACGGAAGCAATAAAGGAAGAGGATGTTTTTAAAATTACTATGAGCAGCCTGGAGGGGGGGGTACTGCTGCCTGGACAAATCCCATCTGTGCCAGTAGTCCTTAGACCTCAGCAAGAATGCTGGGTTGTGCTACTCTCCCAGGCACAGCTGGGCCCCTTTCCTGGCTATTCTTGGCACTCAGGATAGCAGCATAGGCAGAGACTAACACCATGTTCCTTGGCAGAGCAAGCAAACTGGTTATGTTTGCTGAGAGGGATACTGTATATCCAGGTGACAATCCATCCAGAAAGCAGCTACTCCTTTCTCAAACAGTATAGTTAGCGCTTGCTTGTTAATTTGTTTATTCTGACATTGTGATGGAGGCAAGGGGGGGGGGGAGATGTACTATCAGAGAGCTCTTTCTTGCCTCAGAATCCTAAATGACCCAAAGGCAGTGCTTGTAGGGCATCAGAATGACATTAGCATTCCTGTTCATGTGCTATGTCTCACTGGCATGAATTGAAGACACCTACATGCAGGCTAAAATTTGCAGGCTATTAAATGTTATGTAAAGCTGTCCCAAGAAGCAAGATAAATGTTGCCTGGCAACTCTCATAGACTCAAATTCCATACTGTTGGCTTGTCCTTGGCCATCTTTTTTACTTTTTACTTTTACTTTTTTAAAGAGAGGGAAAAGAAGCTTTACAAATTCCCTAGCATTTTAACTGCCGAGAGGGGACCTCATTGGCACCATATGCCACACGTGTTCACGGAACTGGAGCTGCATCTGTCCATGGCTTCAAATAAGAAACTGGCCAGTATTTGGAGAGAAAGCTCTGACCCTAAATTCCTTAAAAGAAGAGCAGGATGGAAATGTAACAGAAGACTGAATTAAACTTGGTACTGTAGTTGTTGAGAGCTAGACTATTTCTATTTGGTGTCATATACAGTTGCCATCTTGGGCGAGCATAAAAGATAATTGTGTTGAGGGGCTCAGAAAAAGCATTAAATTGTAATTCAGTACAACGTCTCTCAGTAGTACAGTCAAATAGCAGGATATTTTGATTGATGGTTTTTCAAACTTCTTATGGGCTGGAAATGGTTACATGCAGCCATCTTAGGAATTTCTGTTCTACTATCACAGAAACCTATGCTACACAAGGATTCTAGTTCCTGTTCTATTCCAAATGACAGTTCATTCAGGATTCTGGTCCATATCCGATAGGTCTCACAGCTGGAACTGGATGCACCCGTACACCAAACAACCTC
This sequence comes from Gambelia wislizenii, assembly GCA_030847615.1. Lineage (NCBI taxonomy): Eukaryota > Metazoa > Chordata > Lepidosauria > Squamata > Crotaphytidae > Gambelia > Gambelia wislizenii. Next base: position 369,232,919 of record JAUMIR010000003.1, read on the forward strand.
ACAGTACACCCAACACTCTCCCTTGAGCATGGCATGAAAAGTTCAGTATTAGTGGTGGGCAAGTTGTCCTTGAGTGATGCTTTCAATTGAGGGACCCTCAGTAAGCTTCCAAAGAACACCAGGATTCCCCTGAATGTGGTTTGAAAACAAACCTCTGCTCTAATAAAACACAGCTGTATGCAGAAGTAAGTTCATAATAGGATTTACTCACAGATAAACATGTATGGGAATGCTACCCAACAGTGTGTTTCTCAATAAACATTTTGATGACTTTGATAACTGAGCTGATCTAAAGACAGGCAGGCTTCCACTCCAGCATCTAGACGGATGTAGATGTTTGATTAGGAATTTCTTATAGTTAAATTCATCCATTGGTTTTCTGTGGTGCACTATAACTGCCTTGTTTTTAGGACTAAGTGTTTTTCACTATTCCGTTCTTTAATTATATAGTCCCCATATCAGCGGAACCAATAACCATGGTTTCAGTTATCCCCAGGACACAAAATAGGGACACATACCATGGAATGAATCATGCTGGAAAATGCCTAGAGAGGTGTCCTTTCTAGGCATCTTCTAGGACATCCAATGAAACTCTATGGTATGTTTTTACTAGAAGTCCTTTATTTTACTAGGGTTTCACTGTTTACTAGGGTATCCACAGTTTCCAGTATCTGTGGTAAGTCCAGGAACCGAACCCCCCATGGATATAGGGGTCAGACTGTACTACAAAGGTTTTTCTTTTTTAAATGTTAATTCAAGGCACGTACACTCGCAGGCTTACGAATTTAGATTTGTACTGAGTAACAGAACATATGCCAGCATGTTTAACCTCTGGAATACATCTGAAACAGACAGCTTTTTTTCTGAATCATTACAAAGATTATTGTGGGGCTTTTAAAAAAAATACTATATTGGCAAATGAATTTAAACTTGGGAGTGGAATTTTCTGTTTGTGTGTAAGATAATTGTGCACATTCTGTGTTGTTGAGTAGCAAGAACCTGCCACTTGAAAGTCTCAGCTGTGTGTTGTTGTTTTTTCAAGCACCTGGTAACATACATTAATGCATGCAGGAGCTAGGATGATCACTGGAATATTTTCAAAATAGGGGCAACACCAAAGCAAGAAGACAGGAAGCCTTACATGTACAACTTTTGCATATGTAAGCTGGATGTGCTAAATTAGCATGTCTTACTTTCATTATATCCAGCTTTATTATTATTATTTTTGGAGGGCATCATTTTGTACTGTATATATAACTCAAAGATTTCTAACGAGAGCCCAGAGCAAAGGATAGAAGAAGAAGGCGGTGACTTTGAAGAGGCATTAAATGAAAAAATGGTAATGGGGATCTTCAGGAGATGGGAAACGAGAGTGTAGCACTGTCATGATGACACAGCTAAGATGATTGAAACCTGGAGAAAAGGCATGGCATTTCATTACAACCTTTGTTCCCCTATGCCTGAGGCAGGCCTTTCTTGGTCTGGTTCTATATGCAGAATTGGGGCAACATATCCTCATAACTGTGGCCTCTCTTCTGCCCCACCAAAGACATAACAATAGATGACTATTCCCTGATCCAGAGAGAGTTCGCCATAATCACATCGCTTTGGAACTGATGAAAATAAAGCAAACGGTTAAACATATAGGTCCCATTTGTTTCAACTGGGCTGAGTTGCAACAGACTTTTCCCAGATGGCACCCCAGAGCACAACGAAACAGAAGAATTGATCCAGTACTTACATTGAACCTCAAGTCATTGGTAACCCTTCATGTCATTTCTCCCCATGAACAGTTTGTGCTAGAGCTACCATGCTATTGACCAGAGCAGCAAAATGTCATTTATTTGGACTGCATCTCCCAGAATCCTCAGCAAACCATGCTGGCTAAGGAGCTCTGGGAACTGTTGTCCAAAAAAGCAACTTTCTGAGCTGTGTGCTACAGTGTTTCTGAGGTTATTGTGGTTTGCAAAGGAGCCTCCTAGACTCCTGAGTCAACAAATGGAAGAGGATAAAACTTTTAGAGTTCCCCCTACTTTTCTTTTTTTTAATAACAACAAATGGATTAAGGTTAAGACACTTGTGGAAATAAGCAAACACTTTCCTTCTATGGTAAACAAAGAAAAATATGCTTTATATAACAAGGAAACTTCTGAACACACTTCCCAGTTTGAGAAGGACTTTCTGTCAAAGCCACACTTGTAATCCCAGCACTGCAGATTTTGTTCTCATTACTATGTGTAATTTCCTGACGTCTGGAACTAATTTTTTTTTATTTTTTTAAAGAATTTTTTTCCTCCCTCTCTCTTGACACTTTGTGTTTCTAACACTGTATTCTTGACTGTGTAAATAAGACGAGCCTGTAAATACGTGCAGATGTAGATACCTTCTAGAAAACAAAAATCAAAACAGAAAAAAAATCTCAGAACAGAAGTGACCATGTGTAGCCTTCGGTGACAAATAAAAAGAATATTTTGTGTTTAAGACGAGTGGAGAAAGTTTTTGGTGGCTTGGAATAAACCAAGAATTGTTTCGGTTGCCTCTAGATCCAGGTGCAGGATTTACAACAGGTCTGGGAGAAGTCCACCAAGGGCAAATGGAGAGGACCTGCTCAAACTTGTATCTGAGTACGGTAGCTTAGATTTATGTAAAAGGGTACACTGGAAAAAAATCAGTAACTAGCTGCGTGCTTTTAACAAAGGGCTAGCAAAAATTACAACATACTAAAACAGTTATCCAACCCAGAATTTATGTTGTTCTCTTAAAGTTGTTGTATTGCTAAAGAGAAGCAATATTTATGGGTGTGTATTGGATCTCCCACTACTTTTTAGACAGGGAATCTCCAAAATGGTTAATCCACTTCTCAACTTATCTGAATTCAGCTAAGACCAGAAGAACAAGAGGTTACAGTGATTATGTTGCTGACGCCAAAACCAGCAACTACATGTTAACCTGAAAATATCACCTAAACACCCAACAAGGCAACCTCCACTTTGATTATTACTGCTTGCAAGCATGAGGAAATTCATAGCACTATAATGTAATTTCATGTGCTGAGCATCCTTAGATTCTGAGGAGCTGAAACAAATACAGTCAGCCTTCCATATCCATAGATTCTTTATCGATGGATTCAACCATCCATGACTTGAAAATATTCCCCCAAAAAATTCCAAAATGCAAACCTTGTTGTTTGGAATTATATAAGGGACACCATTTTACTATGCCATTGTATATAATGGGACTTGAGCATCCATGGATTTTGGTATCCATAGGGCGGGGGGTCCTGGAACCAAATGCCAGTGGATACTAAGAGCCCACTGTACCAGGGCTGCCATTTTTCATGGCAGTCTTGCTCTTGGTATAATTTTTAATTACAGACTGAGACTGGAATCCTAAACAGGAGATATGTGTGCATAAGCACCATAGTTACAGTGCTACGCAGTGGATCCCAGCCTGATACCCCTGCATCATCACAGAAGCAGCCACTATGTTCAATGGGGGGTGACTGCCATTTCCACCCCCTCCTGTGAGTGATCTCCATTGCAACAGGGAGAAGCAGGGTCCCTATTACAATTCCCCCCCATGCCGGAGATTGCTCGTGTGAGGGTGGTGGGAACATTCATCAGCTGCTTCCCAAGTGAAGGGAACGGACCCCCTTTGATCACAGTGGCTGCTGCCCAAAAAGTAGGGATTGAGGTATGATGACATAACAGTCATGTGTATAACTCTAAGTTACCTATTCATAACTGCAATAGAGGATTCCAGCCAATGAAAAGTAATTGGGATCCATTCTGGCAATGTCAGTCATTGTACAATCGAACTACTTCATTTTTACTCCATGTTTGTTTATACACAGACACCCAAACTTATACTTATTCATAGCTGCTGTAGTTATTTTCATCATGGGGTTTGGTATTCACCACCATAGTAAATTTCCCATTCCAACTATGTCCTTTATTATGAGATAGATCTTTCATAATCATATGAGTTTTCTCACTTATATAAGAAAGTAGCTGAGACTGAATAGTTGACAAAGGCAGCAACAATGGAGGAATCCTAGTTCATAGGGATCTTAATCATTGTTAGAGACAACGAGTCTGGAGCCATTGAATCAACTCGATCTTTCATAATTCAACAACTGATTGAATGGGTCTACACTAGTCGGGACTAATGGTGGGTTATACTTGACAAAATCAGGAAGTGCCAAGGAGTTGTTCCCCCTGATGAACATAATCTACAGAGTGAAGTCGAAGGCTTTCACAGCCGGCATCCATAGATTTTCCTTGGGGTTTTTTTTTCTGGGCTGTGAGGCCATGTTCTGGAATAGTTTCTTTCTTTCAAAGAAACTATTCCAGAACATGGCCTCACAGCCCAGAAATAAACCCAAGGAAAATCTATAATCTACAGATTATAATACCCATCTTGTGGTGCTAACACACATTGGAAACTGTTTAATGCAGTGTAGATGTGTAAATAGTTATTGCTTAAAACAATTTGTAAGCCGCTCTGATAGCCTTGTGGCTGAAGAGCGGGGTATAACTAACTAACTAACTAAATAAATAAAATATGGTCAGACCTTAAGCTTACACTATCCATTTGGGTTTTTTTTTACTACAAGCATCACCCAAACAATTCCAGCATATCATAGGAGGGAAAAGAGAGAGAGAAGGTGGTGGGGAAGAATCTAGAAGCACTTTTTACTAATTGATTTGCTTCAGTGCCTTTGAAGAAATGGATTGATATTCATAGGAGCCCATGCTGAAATAAATCAGGATGAGATCCTGCATCAAACATGTAGCCACAATGTCTTGGCTACACTTTATCTCCCCTTCCAACCCCTCAAACAAACTTTAAAAGCCAGTGAGCCATTCTGAGCGATGGAGTACTATGGTGCTGGCAAGCAGAGCACTGCAGGATGATATGACCAGTGCCCTCCCACCAATGACTGATGCTGCGAGGAGCGGAAGCAGGGACCTCTCAGGAGTCCTTGTCACAACTCTTCATTGCAGCATCATTCACTGGCAGGAGGGGGCTAGTCATGACCTCCTACAGCACTCCACTCTCAAGCAGCAAAGACTTCCATCACTTGAGATGGCTGGCTGGCTGGCTTTTAAGGTGGGTTTTAGGGTCATTTGTGGTCAACAGTGCCACAATCCCAAATGAGAATTTAAAGCAGTCCAAAGTCCAAATGATGACTTCGTAATTAACAGGATGTCAGCTTTAGGGCTCGTCTATATGAGGGGGGGGAAACAATCTGCTCTGAAGAAATGGCAATTCGCAGTGCTGTGGCCTGTCCTAATGGTTAATAGAGCCCGCATAAACTGTGCATGCCCCCTAGCCAAGATGGCAGTCACGAGTGAATTACACACACTTTTAAATCTTCTGCCACAAAAAAATTAAAAACTGTTTACCATGGTGCACACAAGCAATACGTCATATTTACAAAAGAAAAAGAAAAGAGGAAAAGATTGCCATTTTATCACTTTACCAATCTCTTGCTTAGCCGAAAATCCAACATAGCAGCAGCAGGCACTTGCCCTGTTTGCAAGCCGCCCCCATGGTCATCCGGCCAATCAGCTTGCACTGCCTCAGCGCAGCGATGCAAATGCAATTGTCTTAATGATCGGACATTTGCATCCCCTATGGCGCTTTTTAAAACTCCAAGAAAAGCCCCGAAGGTTTCCCTGATGGAGTTTACGATGGATTTGGCTCCCCTCCTTCCAAATAAGACACATCGATGTGAATGTCTGTTTAGATAGATCACTTCCATGCGATTTCTATGAGGATTATTTTGACCATTTGTACAACCTCTTAGTCTCCAAGGTTCTGCTGGATTCTTCCCCCACATACACCATTTATTTCTATCTCCCCCCTTTTTTATGCTGAAAGAGGCAGCTATCTCTTTGAAAACAAACAATTCCAGGTAGATAGAATCATAGAATTGTAGAGTTGGAAGAGACCACGAGGGCCTTCCAGTCCAACCCCTGCCATGCAGGAATACACAATCAAAGCATCCCTGACAGATGGCCATCCAGCCTCTGTTTAAAGACCTCCAAGGAAGGAGACCCCACCACGCTCTGAGGGAGTGTGTTCCACTGCCAACCAGCTCTTACTCTCAAAAAGTTCCTCCTCATGTTGAGGTGGAATCTCTGTTCCTGGAGCTTGCATCCATTGTTTCAAGATGATCGTGGCTTATGAGAGTGGAAGGGAAAAGAAATGGCAGCCCTGGAATGGAGACAGTTCCTCTTGTTCCTCTTCATGAGCCATAACACTGGGGTGATTTGAACATGCATGCACAAGTGTAGCTAATTACTACATATCAAGAGATAGTCTACCACTCCCTTTGTTTCCCTATTTCAAACGCTGCAAAATAAACAAGAATAAATACAAAGAAGTATTGCTATGCTAATGCTTGAATCCTCTAAGCCAAACTAAGGGAATTGAAATGCATGCTTTTGACAAAATGAAAAATGCAGAGACCCAACAGGATGCAGTCACCTCAGGAAAGAAAATTTGAATCAGGAATGGGCAAAGTGGGGATCCATGGGCCATTTCTTGTTGTCCCCAAGGCCTCCTAAGATGCCCCATTTTGGAAAAGCCTTTCCTGGGCCTAAAATGATGGTGTTGTTCAGTAAAATGATGGAGGGGATCATGCTGGATAAGCTAGAAACCCCAAAAGGAGATGACTCATCCACAGAATTACTGTGAGTGTCAATATCAGGCACCAAAAGTATTGGGGACACACTATTATCACCCAGACCAAAATGCTCAGGGCGATCTTGAGATGGAGAATGAACCTAGGGCAGCATCTAAAGGGTGATCATGGGTGGCTTTAACTGCCCTAATGAGGACTGGTAAATATGTGCTCCAGTCATGAGAATGAGTAAAATTTCTATGTCTCCTGAATTATTACCCTCTAGAACAGCTGGTCATAGAACCAGCCAGAGAGTAGGTGACCCTGGATATAATCCTAAATGGTACTCTCCGAGTTTTAGTACAAGATGTAAGCATGGGTGAACCAACTAGACACAGTGACTACTGTGAGTTAGAAAGAGCTGAGGAATTCCAATACTGTCCTATTTGACATCAAACAAGGAAACTTCTTTAAAATGAAAAAAACTTGCTTTAAAAAGACTATAGGGAAAAGTCAAGAGGTCAAATATGTCTAGGATGCTTGGGGCCTACTTAAAGCCACATTAATAAAGACTCAGCTGGAATCCTCATAAGAGGTCAAAAAGGGACGTATGAAGTTCAAGAGGTGACCAGCATGGCTAATGAGCTGTGTGATGGAGGTTCCTAGAAATAAATTTTGTAAAAATAGGCTTCCTTCAGAAATGGGAAGTCTTGTCTATGAGGTAAAATGAAAAGAACATAAACGTACAGAAAATAAGTACAATACAAGCAGAAAGGGATGCAAAAAAGGATTTTGAGGAGAATACAGTCCATAGGAACAATGAGAATTTAGAGACTTAATGAGCAGAAGCCACCCAGGGAGGTGGCTGAACCATTGGATAACCATGAAATTAAGGGATTTCTGAAGGCCCAAAATGGAAAGCTTTATATTTTTTTCTGTTGAATATATAAGGAAAGTAACAGTGCCTGAACTAATACTTCCAAAAGGGAAGACTGAGGAACTAAAGGATTGTCTAAAAGGTGAAAATACTCCTCATAGAATTTGCGGAGAATTGGTGCTGTCTAAATGGGGTCCCACATCAATCCATCATATCCGAAAGGAGGGGGCCCAAAATGCCAAATACTCTGTATGAAAAGCCTTTGTGGCTTTTCCCGTATTTTTTTTTTAATTCCGAAGGAAATGCTCATTCCTGCTCGTTGGGACAATCAATTTGCTTTGATGCACATTCCTGATAAGAGCAGAAGTGGAAAACTGATTGGTCCAATGTGCGCAGGGGGAGGAGCTTGCTGGCAAGGCAAGTGCCCCAAGCCACCATGTTGGATTCTTGTCGTAGTGACCATGTGCTGAGGTGTCAAAACAGCCCTTTTAACCCTGTTTATTTGAGTGGAATATTGTGCTTTCACATCTTGGTTATGCTTGCTCTTTTTTTAAAGTACTTTTGGTGGCAGCAACTGGTGAAAATAAAAACGCGAATAATTCACTCATGTCCACCATCTTGATTCGCAGGCCATTTGAACAATGAACAATGAACGTGTAGGGTTTTGCATGCCCATGATCTTGCCACAACATCATGGAGACAAATGAGAGCTGCTGCAAATTGGCATTAGAGCACATCAATCCACATTTTATAGCCTCATATAGACGTGCCCTAAGGCAAACAATAATGACAACAAAAGGAGTTTGAAATGCCATTGACAAGTTACATTCATCAAATTACAAACACATCAAAAGATTCAGATGGTATTCCACCCCCAATAATTCTTCAAGAATGCCAAAGCATCCTTGCAGATCATCTGGGGACCCATTCCTGTGGAGACAATCCATTCATGTTTTTATGGCTGTTCTTCCCAAGGCTGCTCCAGGTTGTACAGGAGCCATCCAGGTGTTCAACCCTATTTCTAATAGAGGTTTAACACCAGGAGAACTCCTATATAGTCAAAACCCCATATCTGTGGGAGTTTGGATCCTGGACTTACTGCGGATACCAGAAATAGTGAACCCTATGAAAATAAAGAATTTCCAGTACAAACATACCATAGAGTTGTGTTGGAAGACCTAGAAAATGCCCGAAAATGCCCTCTATCATATGTTGAGAGGCTTTCTTTTAACTCCAGGAAGTGATTGAAAGTAACTTCTTGTTCACTTCCTGGTTTTCTTAATCTTTAAAAATGCAATGAGAACAAGAAAGACATATTTCATATCCACACACACACCAGACAGTAAGACAGTAAGAGCACACCATTCAGAAGATGACCTCTTTTAGTGAGGAAAACCCAGCCATAAAACCATGAATGTGATCTCTCGCCCCTCCCTGCCGCTTCCATCTAATCAGATGATTATGGAAGTTCTAAGGACAGCATGGCACCCAGGCAACCATATCCATATTCTGCACCATTTTACCAAATCCTGTGCTATGCTTTGAGACAGAGTTGCCAGGTCAAGACTAAAACTTGAGACCCTGGGGTGACCGCTTGATGTCATAGGGGTGGGGTGATGCCCCTGGTGAAATGACAAAGGCCATACAGGTTGAGTCTCCCTTATCCAAAATTCTTGGGACCAGAGGTATTTTGGATTTTGGAATATTCTGGATTATGGAATACTGGCATATACATAATGAGACTTCTTGGAATGGGACCCAAGTCTAAATACAAAATTCATTTATGTTTCATATACATCTTATACACATAGTCTGAAAGTAATTTTATACACAATGTTTTTAATAGTTTTGTGCATGAACCAAAGTTTGTGTATACTGAACCATCAGAAATCACCGATGTCACTATCTTAGCCACCCCTGTGGACAGTTTTGGATTTTGGAATATTTTGGAATTCTGGATAAGGAAGACTCAACCTGTAATACAAGGAAGAGTCCCTAGTGATGCCATTAAGCATTAAGCCTTAACCACAGTTTTACAAAATATGCATTCAAATAAAAAAATCAAGTGTAATAAATGAGAAAATACATACACACATATACTTTTCAAGCCGGCGCTCTTGCCATGAGTTATTCCCCCTTGCTCTATGGCCTTGATATCTGGCAAGCCTACTTTGATATCCAAAATATTTTCCACAGCCACTTCATAGAATCTTAGAATCATTGAGTTGGAAGAGACCACAAGGGCCATCTAGTCCAACCCCTTGCCCTGCAGGAATACCCAACCAAAGCACTCCCAAAAGATGGCCATCCCCCCCTTGTTTAAAAACTTCCAAAGAAGGATACTCCACCACTCTCTGAGGCAGCATATTCCACTGTCAAACAGCTCTTACTATCAGAAAGTTCCTCCTAAGGTTTAGGTGGAATCTCTTTTCCTGTAGTTTGAGTCCATTGCTCCATGTCCTAGTCTCTGAAGCAGCAGAAAACAAGCTTGCTCCATCCTCAGTATGACATTCCCTTCAAATGTTGAAACATGGCTATCATGTCACCTTTTCACCTTCTCTTCTCCGGGAATAAACATATCCAGCTCCCTAAGCCACTCCTCAAAGGGCATGCTTGTTACACAATTGTATTATATGCATTTGGTGTTTGTTTGTTTTATCTTAGTACAAGATGCCCTAAAAAATGTCTCAACAAATAAAGCTAGCACCACAGCCCCCTGTCCTTTTTAAACATAGTAAATGAGAAGGTTCACCCAACACAATCTTAACATCTGCAAAGCTAAAGGACAGTCTTGCCAGAGCCTCCAGGATATTGTACATAACCTACTCTAATCATGCCCAATAAGTGGGAAATTTATGAAAACTGAAGGGCTAAACAGAATGGTAGACTGTGATAGGTTTTGACCAAACAAGTGAAACAACCTCTTTAATGGGAAATTCTACTCACCTTCTTTCAAAAGATTAGTCTTATACCCAACTTACTACACCACTTCCCAGCAAGCCGGCAAAAAATAAAATGCTGTAAAATTTTCAGTCTAAGGCCCAGATCCTGCATTGGGAGATGTAGTTACCATAGACTCCAACTGTCCCAGTTTGGCAGGTACAGTCCCAATCAATTCTCTGTTGTCCCATTTTTTGTGTGCTGATTTTAAAATGTCCTGGTTTCTCCCCTCTTCCTCCCAATTTCTAGCTTTGTCCACTGCTTATTTCAATTGCTGCAAACTGAATGCAAAGTGCAAAGTATAGGTCAGAAATTACCATTGCAGGATAAGAAACATCAGAAAGTCCCCTCAAATTTTGGAGAGAAAACCTTGTAGCCCTAGATGAACCTGTGTGCTTGGAAGCCTCTACTCAGTACTCTTTTTGTGAACTTTTATACGCATCACAGGGTACGCCATGTGCTTTCGTCTTTGTCTCATGGGCATGGGCATGCATGCAAGTGTACACATGCACTGATGAGAACTTTGCAGTGCATATGTCTGGCTGAGGATGAAGTTGGGGATGATGATGTGGCTGGTCCTTCACTCCCCAGGAAGGCAGGCAGGTTCATGTGGTTCCAGCGGTGGTTGATGGTTTCCATGTCAGTGGGGTGACAAATCCTCTCCATATTTTAGAATATTTTTTAATAATTCCTTATCAAAAAAGTAGAATACAATTGAACATGTCCATTTTGTAGTTATAAGTCACTACAAAATGTCAGCCAGTAATAGTATTTTTATACATAGAATAATTTTTAGAGGATCTCTCCAATGTGTTGAATCTATGTTGGGATAAGGTTCAGCACCTTGGATAGCTCCACTGAAGACTGAATTAAAACCTGGAATGGATTCACTGCCCCAACATGGATGTCACCAGCTTCTACTCTGTGGGTTTCCCCACAAAGTAGGTCAAGGACAACAAAAGAGGAATAAAATCTGATTCTAAAATTAGCAGCCAAAAAACAAAAACAGTCAGAAAAGTAACAATGGAGATGACAGCGGGAATCCTATTGGTTAACCCTAAAGAGTAAGCCCATTGAATCCATTGTTGAATGGTGAGTCAATGCATAAGTAAAGCCCACTGATTTAAAAGAGCTATTCTAGCATGAACTAACAACAGGATGCAGCCCCATTAAAGAGTAAAAATAGCTAAGCATGAATCATCACAAATCTGAACTAAATTACCATAAACTGGAGCAGCTAAACATATGTACATACTGCTTAAAACCATTGTTACAAAGCTTGCATGGCTCATAGTGCCAAAAAGAGATGTACTGTACAAACATTTAAAACAACTTTAGATAAATCAGTGCAAATATGGATGCCCAGGACAAGCATACAACAGAGGCATATAGACATTTCATATGTCAACCCCCCCAAGAAAAATCCACCCACCCTTGATACAGTGCATGACAGATGCAAACGTATTCCACAAACCAAATGTGGAGTGTTTCAACACACTCAGTCTTCATCCTTCACTGGCAGAAAAGGATGAACCCTCCCTTCAGAGTGGCAGAAGTCAGAAGCTTCCATCACACCAAGTCTTTGCCACTCTCATCAGAAGCAAAATGTCAAAATGGCAGATCTGTATATATGCTGTCCTCAAGGGACACATGCCTGTTTTTAAGAACCAGAGCTGTGCCAGAAGCCTTGTGTATATTCACAAGCTGCAGCCATGGTGAGCTCATTGGACGAAAGGCAGGCTATAATATTACCTGAATTGCATGGGGTTCATGGGGACCCACTAGTGTCTGAATTAAAATGGGGAATATTAATTAGCTCAAATTGCATGCAAGAGGTCAGGCAACTTCTAGAATCTTTTATCCTGAGTATACCAGTACTAACTGGGGCAGACTCATAGCCATGGAGTCAAAATAATACGGTTTTTATTGAAGAATAATCTTAACAGCATTCATGCTAACACTCAAGCTTCAAGTAATCCCACAAGACTATTGAAGAAAGTAGGAGGTATTTGGATAGAGGAATCTGTCTCTGGCTTTTCTTCGCAAACGAAGATTCAGGAAGGACTCATCCTGCACTTTCTGCAAGTGTGCTGATGTCTGAAAAGGCCAATCCGAGATAAATATGTCTGATTGCAGAAAGCACAGCAGAAGGTCTCCTTGGGTGATGTTTCTGGGTTGTGATTCTTTCTGTGTTGTCGTTTCTCTTCAAGACTTGTTCGGGGTGAGTTCTCAAATAAGGCTGCAGCAGTGGATAGTGCGTCTCCATGCCTCCCGATGTGAGGCCAGGGTGGACCATTGTTGGTGATTAATTTGGCTGAGCCTGAGGTGTTGTTTCAGGGAGTCCTTGTATCGCTTTTTTGGAGCACCCTTCTTACACTGACCCATGGCGAATTCACCGTAGAGTACTATTTTTGGGAGGCGATGGTCCTCCATCCTAGAAACGTGCCCTGCCCAGCACAGCTGTGTTCTCAACATCATGACCTCAATGCTGGTGATCCCTGCTTGCTCAAGGACAGCAACATTTGTCACATAGTCCAGTGTATATTTAGGATTGTGCATATACAGCGCTGATGAAAGCATTTGAGGAGTCATAGTGTTGGCAATAGGTGACCCATGTGTCAGACCTGTAAAGGAGAATAGACAGTACAGTGAAGGGATTGTGGGTTATACTATACCAATCCGAAGTGCAGATATTTGTGTAGAAACTGCAACCTTGGTGGCACAGACTGACGGAGTGACAGGAGGCTGTACAGACTGTCGTGGAGAAGAGAGGAAGAGGATCTGTGCTCACTTTGGTGGCACTTTAGGGTGATAGTTATATTCAATATTTCCCTGAAAGGGTGAGTTTTAGAGTGGAATGTCTATCAGGGTTTCCCAGGATTAGACAATGGATTCTCCAGATGTGTTAACCATTAATGAGAGGTACATTCAGGCAATCTTTCACTGTTGGGGAGGGAAAGGGGGGGGAACTCTTTTTGCAGGTAACAAGCCACTTATGATTAGATTAGTGATTGATTCATTTCCAGATGTTCCCAGAAAGAATTATCTCATTGTCTCCCTAACTCTACAGTCTCAGGAGAAATCAGATAATTCTTATCTTGGTGTGTCTTTGAGGAATTTGATCTGGCTACTACCTTGGTTTTCTGAGCAAACTTTGGCTCCTAGTTTTGGGGCATCCCTGGTCTACGTTTAACCATGTGGAGTGCCACTCATAAGCCAATATATGAAATTCAGCCAATTGATGAGATCTTAAAAGGTGGGGGCTGTCAGGGGAGGCAACAATAACTATAACATATAAACAAGAATAAATAAAATAACTGAAACTGACCTTTTTCTCACTGCAAAGCTAACCAAAGCAGACCTCTCTCCCATCCACACTCTGAGTTTAGGATTGCACTGTTACTGATTCAAGGTTCCACCCTATTTGTCATTTATATAAACCATCTTGCCCTTAGAGTACTATAAAAACAGCATTGTACTGACTTTGCCCAGGGAGGAAAAATCCACATAATTCAGGCCCACACGGAACCATGAGGCTACTTCATCTTTTGCTCTGGCTAAGTCCCGTGGGATCCTAAGGTGTGAACCAAGGGCGATTTCCCCAAAGTCTAGGCAAAGTCCAAAGATGTGTGAATGAGAGAGTTTCATTTCAATGCACACCTTCTGCTCTCGAGAATTGTTTTATTGCCAGAAATAGGATGTGATTTCCAGACCTAACGATCCTCTCTTTAAAGAAACCAGTCAAAGGAGACTTATCGATCTCCTCGGCACCAACAGAAAATCCCACTGGAATGAAAACCAATGACCTGTGTGGAAACCAAAGGGCCTTTGAAAGAGAGAAGACAATCTCTACCCTTTCCCTTCCCTGGAGGGATCTTGTCACATCACATCACAACTCCTCCCAAAGTGTTTTCTTTTGCTTTGATGGTTTATGACAGTGGTTCTTAACCTATTCTTTACCAGGGACCTCCTTTAAATATCTTTCATTGCTGTGGACCTCCAAGGCATAACTCCTGAAGGGGGAGGGAAGAATTTTCTCCTGTTTCTTCCTGCATGTTTGTGGCTGGGATAGATTGAACATCAATGTTCAGATCTTGGCTCCTGTCATGTGGCTGCTCCACTGCAGGGAGGGGTAGGCTGAGCAACCTTCAAGCCTTCAAGGACCCCCATGAGGACATTGTGCCTACTGACCACAGGTTAAGAACCACTGGTTTATGAAAAGCCCTTTTCCCTGGCTGTAATGGAAGATTCTTCTGAGGGAAAAGTTCCCCTCATGTTTAGGAGGTGACATTAAGATGCTGTTTGAATCTTCTTGTGCAGAACTTGGAAACATTTGGGGAGGGGAGTATGATTCCCAGAGTCCCCTAGCCCAAATAACTGTGGTCGTACAGACTGAGAGATTCTGGAAGTCCTAGCCCAAAAAGGCTAGCTTTTCCAAGCTCTGTACATGTGTGAATCTGTGCACCAATGCAGCACTTTCTATGTTACCACCCAACAACACTTTTGTGAATTGAAACTGTTGACAAGATTATTACTTTCTATGCCTTTTGCATTATGATTTCTCTGACCTGTTACACACACACACACACACGTATGTATACTGACTAAAGTATCGCTCCATTCATAGGATTAAATGGACTCCAGTCTAGGAACTCATCTAAATGGGCCAGAATACACCAGCTTCCTGCTAGCATATTCTGCCCATGGATCAGGCCCATTCTTCCCCTGTTACCAGCACGAAACAGAAGGGAGTCCAGACTGCCACACAAACCCACCACTGCAGTGTGAGCAAGGCCCCCTGCATGTGACCAGCCTGCATCTGACCATGGCGCAGGCCTGCTTCCTGCCTTCAGAAGAGCAATGGCAGGTGGCAGGAGTAGCATCAGGCCATCACAGTGATGTGGGCTCCCGTGGTCACATGGGGTCTGATCCGTTTTTTGACAGTTGAAGCAGTTTTTCCCAAGTATTTTTTAAAAACTGGTAGAAGAGGCCTTACCCCGCCTCGACCCCTGGGGTTGTGCAGACTGCCTGAGGGCAAAACGGGGCAAATGCCCATTGTCATCTGGATTGCAGTGCTCCAAATGGGGCCACGACAGTGTAACTAGCCTGTCTAGACAAGGCCTAGGAATATCTTAGAGGAAGGCAATAGCAAATCTGCTCTGAACAAATCTTGCCAAGAAAACCCCATTGTTACCCAAAATGCTTGGGATCTATGGAGACACTCTAATATCCTAATGTTATTATGAGGAATATTTAGTTAACTCAGCTTGGTATGTGAGAGACCAGGCAATGGCAGGATCTTTTGACCTGTGTATACTGGTACTACCGGAGGAGAATCTAAGCCAGAAGTGCTCTTTATTGGAAATTAATGTAAACAGCATTTCATGCAAACACTCAGACTTCAAGCACTCACTCAAGGATAACAAAGATAGCAGGAAGTATTTGGATAGAGCGATAGAGTAAGAGGGTAGTGGGTTATACTCTACCGATCCTGCAGAGCTGAGATTGCAAAGTAAACTGACAGCAAAGAGGTCCAGATGATAGAATGGTGACACAGATTGACGTGGAGTCAGAAGGAAAAGGGTCTGTGCACATTTGGGTTATGTTTTAGGGTGATATTTATATGAAATAATTTCCCTGAAGGGATGGGATTTTGAGTGGAATACAATGTTTCTTGGAGCTCCCAGGACTAGTCAGTGGGTGCTCTGGAAGAGTTAACGATTGATAACGGGTGCTGTATTTGGAAGTGAATAAGAGCAAGCAAGGTCTTTTGTTGGAAGAGGATGAGGGAAGGAAGGACCCATTTTACAAGCATCAAGAACTTTGTTATCATTGAATGGATTAGTGAATGACTAAGTGTTAACTCTCCAAGTGTTAACTCTGACCTGAGTATTTGGTTTAGGGGAATTTCCAAAGGCCTCTCCTTTGGTTATATATGAATCCAGCCTTGGTATTGGAGGTCCCTGGTTTACTTGCTAACCATGTGGACAGCCACATTATTAAATATAGCCAATTATTAGATATTCCAAGATGGGGGCAATCAGGGTTTGTAACACCATGATAGGTTTGCCTCAGGGTCACAAGAAGTCAGAAATGACTTGAAAGCATGCAACAACACAAAACTGCAAATCCCCCGATTCCATAGGTAGAAACCATGGCAGTTAAAGAAGAATCATAGTGCTATAACTTTAGTGTGAAAGGGCCCCTGGTCTCCCAGATCCTAAGCAACTGCTATACAACACCGGCTCTCTTTGCTTATACTTTTTTCCTGCATGATGAATTTTTTTGAGGAAGAGGAGGGGAGTGGTATTACATCATCTATAGAATAGTTTGAAGTAGGAAAGTCTGGGAGGGAGGACTGGCCACATCTCTCAGGAAAAATACCTTCTTATTTCCCACAAATCCAATGTGTTGACATAGGACAGAGTTACTACAGTTGGTTTCAGATAAGAGCTGAAGAGTCCAAAGTAGCAAATGATCAGCTATCTTGAGTCTGGCAACCGTTTTACATTATATAAGCATGTAGCAACATATTGGAACCATTATGTGTAGTTCTTTCCTACCAATAAATCAGAATTATTTAGTAAGAGGGAAAATACGTCTCAGTATTTATGGGTGCCTGTTAAACAGCGAGGCCTGTGCACATGGAGATGTTAAAATGGTGCATTACTTTGTGAGGGAAAGTGAGGAAGGGGTCGGATTTGAAAATAGCTTTGCCTTAGAAAATAATACAAGAGGGAAACCCTGTGGGATTTGGTTTGATACAGAGTTATGAAACATAAGCACCAGCTGCGATTCATTTGATGCAATAGGCTGGGCTTTGAAGAAAAGGTGGAAAGGCAGACACAGTACCGCAGAGTCCAAACTGTACCAGGGATTTAGAATTATGTTATCTTCTGTTCTGCAATATGTGGCAGGGACGTCATGAATTTGGCGATAGCAGGAATTGCAGAGACAGGGGATTAAGGAACGGTCCAGATAGAGAACTCAACTCTTCTCTTTTGCTGTCCTCAGATTTTCTTTTGCTTCTGATGATACAGGAATTAGTTTGGCCGCATCGTGTGGACCAGCTATGGAATGGCACCACAGAGATAAAAATATCCACTAGGGAAGCTAAATTATGTTTTCTGTCAAACTGGAAGATCAGGCAGCAAGGCTGGAAAACCTTGTGCGCTTGTAAGAAACTACCCAAATCCTTACCTGTTTTGTTGCTCTGTTCTTCCTCATTTGAGAAAGTAGTTTCCTCCTTCCTAGTAAAGAAAACAGCATTATGGAGTAGGTTGTATAATCTTAAAAGCCACAGGCAGGTGCACAAATTTCACCTTTTACGACATATAATCTCCTGTTAAGCATATTTTCTTTGCCCTGAAGCCTCTCTTCACTGGAGTATGCCACCTTCTGAATAAACTGTTGGTTCTCTTCAGTCTTGGATCTTATGTTTAGAGGCTTTCTGTCTCTCTGTTTCCGAAAGACTGAGGACTTCACCAGACCACCACCATCTCCTTAACGTTCTTTTGCCAGCATAAATTGTGTCGTTTTTATGCCAGCAAAAGAACCACACACACACCAGACGTATCTTGAGCAATGTCAATGAGGCTTCCCCGGCAGTAACGGAGCACAAATGGAACTCCGTTTACCTCTGGGGTTGAAATCTCACCAATTCTCATGAGAAGATGCTAGCGTGGGAAGTCCAAAATTAAAACAAGATAAAGATTAAAAAAAAGTATAGCAAAACACACTTTTAAAGTCCCAAGTACACCAGAGGGATCATAAAAAGAGCATCCCCTACCTGGCTGTCATGATCTCACCCTGAAGTGTTTGCCCATTGATGCTGCATTCACATAAGCACAATGGTGCGCGTATTCTAACACCGGCAATGCCGGCAACATATTGCCACAGTAGATCAACTGATGGCTTGGCCCGTCAATAAAAAGGAATGTTTTTTTTCAAATTCATGATCACAAAAGGGCAACATCATCTGGTACGCACGCTCTTTTGCAATCATTAGGCGTCCTTATGACGCTGTATTTGCCTGGTCTCATAAAATCCTAAGAGCCTTACTGCAATCCAAAGAAAAGCAGCAAGGGAGTAGGAACATTCCATTTTCCGCGTTCCCTTACTGCATGACGTCATCATTCTTCCGGCATTTATTCATTCCAGTCCCATGGGAGACTGAGGTAAAACTGCATCTTTTGCTAACCAGAAAGATCCATTAGCAAAAAGACACAGTATTACCTCGGTCCCCCACAGATCCAGAAAGAATGCCGGAATTACAATGACTTCACGCGGTAAGGCAGCTCGGAAAACAGAACATTCCTGATCCCTTGCTGCTTTTCTTCAGAGTGTGGTAAGGCTCTAAAGATTCCATAAAGTAGTGTCGACAACCTGGGGCCCTTTCACACTACACAATTGTAGCACTATGATTCTGCTTTAATGGCCACGACAGTGTCCAATTGGAATCCTGGGGTTTGGGGAATGATGTATTTTGACACAAAGCACAAGAGGTGCTAAAATATGCCAGAAAACACAACGGTTTGTGATTATTTTATTCTGAGATCATCAGATCTTTCTAAGCAAGCTGCTGAAAGGTCCGACCATCTATGACATCACCAGTCTTTCTATTCCACTTTACCGCACACCATTGTCTTTGATGGGAGTGGGAAGCAGTGTCGAAAGATTCATCCCAGCGCCTGCAGTGCTAAAGGAGTTTGCAAAGTAGCCAAGACTCAACTCATTTGTATTAGCACTGATTTCTAGTACCGTAGTCTAATTCTAAGGTGTTGGGTTTTTTGGGGTGCTCCCAATGTTGCATTTAGACACCTAGGGCCCTTCCATAGTCCACAATTACAGGACTGTGATTCCACTTTAATTGCTATGGTTCTGCCTCTTGGAATCCCAGCTGAGGGAGGGTATTTAGAATGCTCAACCCAAGAGTTCCAGTGCCTTACCAAACTACAAGACCCAGGTCTGACATGTTAGCACACTGGAACCTCTGAGCATGTCAAGAGGTCCAGGCAGCAAAAAGTATCGTAGTAGAGTTTTCATTCTCCAGGCGAGGAAAATAAGCACACAGACACAAGCGTGTCTACAAGCGTGTCTAAATTACTGCTTACTACAGCATAATAAAAGAATATTTACAGAAACTCAGAGACTCCTCTCTGAGTACTACATTACACAGCATTCAGCAAAGTACAGTCCTGTCACTGCAAAGCCCAGACAGAAGTGCTCATAGTATCATAGCATAGCACAACAGTATACAGCATTCAGAGACATTTGGTTCACACACGGATACAAGCTCTCTCCCATAGAGATAAGCTTTCTCTCAAGGCTAACTTCCCAGTATCTTGATACTCAGGCCAGCTGCATTCAGCCTCTCACCACTGCCCCCTGCAGGCTGTTACATATTACGCTTTTTGCTCTTTACAGTATAAATTTATCAGACAGCATGTCCCATTATCCTGACAATTCTCCATAGGAAGTTGCCATGTCAATAAAAATGGAACCATAGCACTATAACTGTGTTGTGGGCAAAGAGCTCCTGGAGCTCTTGAAAGTATGAATTTAGATTCACACAAGGTTAGAAAATGCAACCATTGGCTTAAATTGTAGGTTGTTTTAAACTCATTGTTAGCCGCCTTGAGTCCTTATATTGGGAGATAGGCACAATATAAATAAATAAATAAATAAATAAATAAATAAAATTACTATAACTATAACAATAATAGATTGGACTGGATAGTCCCCACTAGAGTAGACCCATTGAATGAATTGTTGAATGGCGAGTCAATATATAGGACCATTTCACATTACAAAAGTACACTCCCAGTCCTTATGGTGCCAGGGATCACCCTCCACTCTGTTCTGCCTCCACCTTCTGGCTAGAAGCAAGTAGGTTAGATTAAATGAGTCCTATTCAGGAATAAAATGAGATATAAATTGAATGAATGAATGAATAATGTTCCTTACCCCATCTCCTTAAGTAGGTGAGAAGGAATAATTTCCCCTAATTTCACCTCAGTCTGGGAACAGCCTCTTACTTTCCAAAGGTTTTTTTTCTCAAACCCCCCTCATTCTCTGTGTGTGTGTTTAACAAATGGGGAGCAATTGTGGGAGGTACTTAATATCTAACAATATTTAAAGACCTTATGTCCCTAAATCTCAGGTTTTGGCCCAGAAACCTCATTGCTGGGGATGATCTGTTATCTGAATTGTGTGGGGTCCACAGTGACCCCACTAGTGTCTGAATCTTAATATGTGGAATGTTTAATTAGCTCAAAAATGGCATTTGAGAGATCAGGTAACTGCGGGGATCTTTTGACCTATGTATACTGGTAATCACTTGAACAGACTCAAAACAGAACATACAATTCAATGACCTTTATTGGAATTTAGTCTTAACAGCATTCACGCTTACACTCAGGCTTCAAGCAATCACACAAGACTATTGAAGAAAGCAGGAAGTATTTGGATAGAGGGATATAGTAAGGGGACTGTGGGCTTTACTATACCTATCAAAAGAGAAGAGATTCATGCAGCAGGGGCTCAGAGTTGTGTTCTGAGGGTCACACAGCAAACCAGTAGCATGAAGGGATGAAGAGGAACTGCAGACTCTTTGGTGATGTTTTAGGGTGATATTTATATTTGATAATTTCTCCTGAAGGGATGGGATTTAGAGTGGAATACAATGTCCTCAGAGTTTCCCAGGACTAGACAAAGGGTTCTTCAGATGTGCTAATGATAGTTAATGGGCGATATATTTGGAATTGAACAGGAGCAGGCAACTTCTAGTGTATGGAAGAGGAGGGAGGAAAAGCACGTTTTGCAACAATTAAAGACTCTGCTATTTTTGAGTGAATTAATGGATGACTCATCTCCAGGAGTTCTTCAGGAAGAATTCTGACCTGGGTATGACCTGTTTAACAAAGTTGGAAGACTCCACCCTGAGTCATACATGACTCCAGCCTTAGTACCTGGGAAATCCCTGGTTTACTTGCCAACCATGTGGAAGGCCACATCAAGTCAGATTATTAAATATTTGCCAATTGTGTGATATTCCAAGATGGGGGCTGTCAGGGTAGGTAACACATCCTGAACTGGAAAGCCTAAATAGAATAGTTTCTTAGGCCAATAAGATCTCGGTCTAGAAATCCTTCTTAGTCTTAGGTAGCCAGTAGAAAACCTGGAGTGGTGAAATATTTGTACTTAATCCAGGAACTGTTTCACACTATACAACTATAGCACTATAATCCATTTTAATTGCCATGACAATTTCCTGTGGAAACTTGGGGTTTGCAGTTAGGGAGGGGCATTTAGAATTTTCAACCAGAGAGGTCTAGTGCATCATAAACTGTCACAGGCACACACTTGTTCCTCTGAGCATGTTAAGAGTACCAGGCAATGAATAAACCTTGTAGCAAAAGCAGCAGACATCAGCATGATGAAATGAGAACACAGACACAGAGAATGTGCCTAAACTACTGTTGTTTATTTAAGCATAGTATATAAATATTTACAATGAATCAAAGACTACAGATACATGGACTACATAGCCAATAGTCACAGCAGTACTGCCCAGTACTCTATAGCATGGAGTGCTTAGTCCAAGTGCACAGTGAGGGCAGGAACATATTGTTATTCATGTACATGTTTACATTACATTCATGGGCCATGTAGTTACCCATTCCCCCCACACACAAACACACAGTTTATCCAGTTCTTCCCAGGGTGATAATGTCTGTATCACTTCCTCTTCCTTTGGCTCTCATGGAGGCTAATGTAAACAGCATCTTGTTGTCAACACCAGCTGCATGTAGCTAGCCCACTACTGGTCCCTGCTGGCAGTAGCACTTTATATAATATGGTAGCTCTTTACAGTATTAAATTCTCAGTGATTACAAACCCCAAGGTACCATTGGAGCTATGGCAATTAAAGTGGAACCATAATGCTATAACTGTGCAGTGTGGAAGGGCCCTAGGCTTTTGGATTAGCTGCCTCAAAATTTGACACAACCAAAATCTGCATGCACAAATTCCACTATGGAACACCAACAGGATTCTGGCCATTCTTTTATTCTGTTTCATTCTTGTTCCATCCAAGTTGGGTACTGCCTTCTGCACCCCTTGTTTGGAGTTTTGATCTCAAACAAATACATGTTATTTCTTCTTTAAAAGAAACCAAGTGGAACTCTGATTTTAAAAGTCGGGAGACAGCAGACTCTAGGAAGACTGTGGACTTTTTCGGACAGCAATCTGTAACAGAAGCAGCCTTGTCCCCATTGTGAGGCTGCTGTGCAGCAGGGAGTCCGTTTCGGATTATGCTGCCCCCTGCCGATACTGTTGCAGAAGAGCTGGGAGGCTGCAGTGGTATATTTGGCAATTTTCTAATCACGGTCAACTTCCATGATTAGAAAATCACCAACTATGGTGCTGCAGCCTCCCAGCTCTTCCGCAACAGTATCGGCAGGGGGACAGCGTCATCCGAAATGGACCCCCTGCCACGCAGCAGCCTCACAACGGGAACAAGGCTGCTTCCGTTACAGATTGCAGTCCGAAAAAGTCCTGTGTCAGAGCTTGGAAAAGTTACATTTGGTTTACAGTTCCCAGAATCCCCATACTATACTATACCTGTACGATAAGCAGAGATTCATATAGAGGAGAACAGCTGGGTGTGCTGGGAAACTCAGCAAACCAACAGAGTGATGGCCTCTGGGAAACTGAGCACACTTTGGTGGTGTTTTATGGTGATATTTACATTTGATATTCCCTATTAAGGGGTGTTTTGAGTGGAATACAATGTTTGCAGGAGTTTCCCATAGTTAGACAATGGAGTCTCTGGATGTGTTAATGATTGTTAATGGCTGAGATATTAAAACTAATGGCCTCAGGCAACTCTCTATTATTTTAGGAAAGGCGAGAGGGAAAGACAGTTTTGCAAGGCAGTAAGTGTCCAGCTACCTTGATTGAATTAGTGAATGACTCACTTCCATGTATGTCCAGGAGAATTAGCCCATTTCCACCATAACTTACCAGTCGGGGTGGGGGGGGTCTGCTTAATTACTACCTGGGCATGTCTTTTAGGAATTTGGGATGGCTACTTCCTTAGGCCTCTGAGCAAACCTTGAATTCTTGCATTTGGGAAGCCCTAGTCTACTCTCTCTCTCTCTCCCTCTGGCTTTTCTTTGCAAACAAAGATTCAGGAAGGACTCATCCTGCGCTTACCAACAATAAATAAGCCAATATATGAAATATAGCCAACTGATGAATTATTGGAAGGGTGAAGGTATCAGGACAGATAACACTATGTCCTAAAGAGAACAGCCCTTACTAGCTTGCTATCACCAAACTGGTTCTTCATCCTCCCTGCTTTCTTTTTATGGAAATAACCATGGGACTGTCTGCTGGCAGAATCAAAGAATACTACTCTGTGGTTGCCTTGAAGCTTTCTCTTAGCATTAACCATTTTTACTCTGATGGGATGTAGATAGTTTTATGACATGTACAGCTGGTGTTTTTATTATCATTTAGAGCACTGTTGTTTTTAAGAGAAACCATTTGCAAAATATATAAATAGTACTTGGCCTATATAGTTGGGCCCCTGTATCTGCAGGGATGTGGTTCCCGGACTTACCGCAGATACCAGAAACCACAGATAACAGGAAACTCCATTAAAATAAAGAACGTCTCATAAAAACGTGTCATAGAGTTGTGCTGGAGGACCTAGAAGATGCCTAGAGATGATGCCTCTCTAGGCATTTTCCAGTTTGACTCTATGGTATATGTCCCTTTTTTGTGTCCCGCTGAAAACTAAGACCACAGATGTTGCTTCATCAGATACAGGTGTCCAACTGTACTTACCTTCCTTCCTTTCTTTATTCATGTGTATCCTGCCCATTCCCAAACACTGCATACCCCAGGTACTAAGACTATCACAGTACCTAAAACTTCAGGACAAAAAACTAAGATCTAAGTTTGACCCCTTGTGATGTCACAGGAGATGGGGCCCTGATGGTGTTACAATGGTGATGTTATAAAGGGTAATCCCTGGTGATGTCCTTAAACATGATAAATTAAGCCTCAATCAGAAATACACAGAATATACCCCATTCAATATTTTTTTTAAAAAACACCGCAAGTCTAAGTAATGAGGAAGTAAATGCACATGTACAATATTTATTTTGTATATATTTTAAGTAGCTTTTATTTTAAGCAACTGAGGAGGGTAAAAGAAAAAACATTTTGCTTATTAATTGAACTATGAAGTTCTGTTTGTTAATCTCTCATGGACACACAGACAGACACATAGACAGATGGACAGAGATTAACTGCATCCCACCAGGATCCAGTACAAACGTATAAGAAGTGCTGCTGTGATACCTGCCCTGATGACCCCTGCTCTTCCAATAATTAATCAATTGGCTATATTGCATAATTTGGCTTATTATTGGCACTCCACATGGATGGCAGTAGACCAGGGCCTCCCAAATGCAAGAACTCCAGGTGTGCTCAGAAAACCTAACAAAATAGCCATCCCAAATTCCTAAAAGACATGCCCAGGTAGTAATTAAGCAGAGCCTCCCTTGAGCTGTTGGGAAGGAAATGGGCTAATTCTCCTGGACATACATAGAAGTGAGTATTTCACTAATACAATCAAGGTAGCTGGACACTCATTGCCTTGCAAAACTAGCTTTTCCTCACACCTTTCCTAAAACAATAGAGAATTGCCTGAGACCCATCAGTTCCAATGTTTCAGACATTAGCAATCGTTAACACATCTGGAGAATCCATTGTTTAACCCTGGGAAAGTCAAGCAGACATTGTATTCCACTCAAAATATCTCTTCAGAGGAAATATTGAATAGAAATATCACCCCAAAACACAGTCACAGTGTTCACAGCTTCTTGCATCCTGTCACTCTGTCTGCTCACTGTGCAACCCTCAGAGCTCCATCTAAGTACCTTCTGCTATACAAATCTATGCTCGTTGGATAGGTCTAGTATAGCCTATCACCCCAGACTCTATTCCTCTATCCCAATACGTCCTGCTTTTATTGCTAGCCTTGTGTGACTGCTTGAAGCCTGAGTATATCTGTGTGTGTGTGTGTGTGTGTGTGTGTGTGTGTTCCCTTGATTATTTTTCAATAAAAAAAAATTATTTCACCTCCTGCCTTGGAGTCTCGTCAGTGAGTACCGGTATACATAGGTCAAAAGATCCTGCTATTCCCCAACCTCTCACAGCCACTATTTGAGCTAATTAAAATTACCCATAGAAATATTGGTTTTTGGTAGACACACGTGGAATTTCCACAGCTCTGAGTAATTCAGTTAACACTACTAGTTTGCTTTTACTCTCTCTGGCTTTTCTTCGCAAACGAAGATTCAGGAAGGACTCATCCTGCGCTTTCTGCAAGCACGCTGATGACTAAAAGGGCCAATCCGATATAAACAAGTCCAGTTGCAGAAAGCACAGCAGAAGGTCTCCTTGGGTGATGTTTCCGGGTTGTGATTCTTTCTGCGTTGTCGTTTCTCTTCAAGGCTTGTTCGTCGTGAGTTCTCAAATAAGGCTGCAGCATTGTGGATAGTGCGTCTCCATGCCTCCCGATGTGAGGCCAGGGTGGACCACTGTTGGTGATCAATTTGGCCGAGCCTGAGATGTTGTTTCAGGGAGTCTTTGTATCGCTTTTTTGGAGTGCCCCTCTTACGCTGACCCGTGGTGAGTTCACCGTAGAGTAGTATTTTTGGGAGGCGATCGTCCTCCATCCTAGAAACGTGCCCTGCCCAGCGCAGCTGTGTTCTCAATATCATGGCCTCAATGCTGGTGATCCCTGCTTGCTCAAGGACAGCAACATTCGTCACATAGTCAGTCCAGTGTATATTTAGGATTGTGCGTAGACAGCGCTGATGAAAGCGCTCGAGGAGTCGTAGGTGGTGGCAATAGGTGACCCATGTTTCAGATCCATAAAGGAGAATAGACAGTACAATGGCTCTATACACACTGATTTTTGTGCTTTGCCTCAGGTGTTTATTGCTCCAGACTCTTTTGTGAAGTCTTCCAAATGCACTATATGCCTTTGCTAGTCTGTGATCAATCTCTTTGTCAATCTTGGCTTCTGAGGAAAGGATGCTTCCAGGTAGGTGAGCTGCTGAACGGACTTGAGCTCAGATTTGCCGACGGCAATGTGGGGATGGTGGTGTTCGTCCTGTGGTGCAGGCTGGTAAAGAACTTCTGTTTTCTTCAGGTTGACTTCCAGCCCGAACAGCTCTGCAGCTGTTGCAAAGCAGGATGTTAGGTGCTGCAGAGCTGCTTCTGTGTGGGCAACAAGGGCAGCAGCAGCAGCGAAGAGCAGCTCACGGACTAGATAGTTTAGAGTCTTAGTGTGAGCCCTCAGACGGATTAAGTTAAACAAGGTACCATCAGTATGGTAACGTATATAGATGCCGTTGTCTTCTTCAAGCTCTGCCATGGCCCTTTGGAGCATCATGCTAAAGAAGATTGTAAATAAAGTTGGTGCAAGAACACAACCTTGCTTCACTCCATTAGTTATTAGAAAGGGCTCTGAAAGAGCATCGCCATATATGACTTGACCACGCTGGCCCTCGTGTAGCAAGATAATCATTTTAAGGAATTTGGGGGGACATCCTAGTCTTTCCAGGATCTGCCACAGACCTTTTCTACTCAGTGTCGAAGGCTTTGGTGAGTTCGACAAATGTTACATAGAGACCCTTGTTTTGCTCCCTACATTTTTCTTGCAGTTGTCTAAGGGCAAATACCATGTCTGTAGTACTCCTATTGGCTCTGAAGCCACATTGGCTTTCAGGAAGAAGTTCTTCTGCAATAGCAGGAACTAATCTGTTCAGGAGTATCCTTGCAAGGATTTTTCCAGCAATAGAGAGCAGTGTTATGCCTCAATAGTTTGAGCAATCAGATTTTGCTCCTTTTTTCTTGTACAGGGTGATGATGACTGCATCTCAGAGATCTGATGGCAGTTCCCCTTTTTCCCAGCAATTCACAAGGAATTTGTGGAATTTATCATGGAGTGCATGACTTCTATGTTTCCAAACTTCAGGTGGGATTCCATCAATCCCAGCTGCCTTGCCGTTTTTCATCTGCTGTATGGCCTTAAGGGTCTCTTCCAAAGTGGGAGCTATGTCCAATTCATTTTTCATTGGTTTTTGTATCATATGTTGGATAGCTGAGGCTTGGACTACTCGGTCGGCGCTAAAGAGACTTTGAAAATGTTCAGCCCATCGATTCAGGATGGAGGCTTTATCAGTAATTAATGTTTGACCATCTGTACTGTATAAGGAGCTTTGGACCTGATAAGTACATCCAAACACTGCTTTAAGAGCTTCATAAAATCCTCTATGATCACCCAGATCTGCACAGCGTTGTGTCTTTCCTGCTATATTGATCCACCACTTGTTCTGCATGTCTCGGAGTTTTTGTTGAAGTTTACTACATATGAGGCGGAAAGCTGCTTTTCTTACATGGCAGGCTGGCTGGGCGAGGTATGCCTGGTGAGCAGTTCTCTTCTTTGCCAACAGCTCCTGGATCTCTTGGTTGTTTTCATCAAACCAGTGTTGATTTTTCTTGTGGGAGAACCCGAGGGATTTTTCTGCAGACTGGAGGATACTGTTTTTGATATGTTGCCAAAGCACTGTAGGAGAAGGATCTGTAGGATGGTCTTCAAGTTTTGTTTGTAGATTTGCCTGGAAGTTGTCTCTCGTGGTAGCTTGTTGAAGATTGTTGACTTGGAGTCTCTTCTTTAAGATGCCACCCCTCTTAGGTTTGAACTTAAGATGAAGATTTAGTTTACATCTGACAAGGCGATGATCTGTTTGGCATTCTGCACTGGGCATCACTCGGGTATGACGGACATCACGAATGTCTCTCTGACTGATTAGAACATAGTCAATGAGGTGCCAATGTTTGGATCAGGGATGCATCCAGGTTGTCTTCAAGCTATCTTTCTGCTGAAAGATTGTGTTTGTAATAGTCAGCTGTTGATCTGCACAGAACTCTAGCAGGAGGTGTCCATTATCATTGCAATTTCCAACACCATGCTTGCCTAAGACACCTTTCCAGGCTCCAGAGTTCTTTCCTACTCTGGCATTGAAGTCACGAAGGATAATAATTTTATCTTCTACAGGGACTTTTTGTATGAGTTGGCGTAGGTCTGTGTAGAATTTGTCTTTCTACAGGGTCGGCTTGCACAGTTGGGGCATATATACTAAAGAGAACAACATGTGGGAGACGTAAGGAAATAATGCGATCAGAGTGCCCTGTTGGCAAGGTTTCGAGTTTGGAGACAATGGAGTTTTTAATCATAAAGCCTACTCCTGAAAGATGTTTTTCGGTTTTGGGTTTGCCAGACCAGTAAAGTGTGTAGCCGGCGCCATGTTCTTTAAGGCTGCCTTCCTCATGGAAGCAAACTTCACTAAGAGCAACGATGTCAATGTTAAGTCGTGATAGTTCATGGGCTATTAGGGCAGAACAACGCTCAGGCCGTCACTATCTTCAGAGTCTCGCATGGTTCTGATGTTCCAGCATGCAAGTGTCAAGTTTATTTACACCTCTCGAGGCCGGTTTGTGCCTTTGTTTCTTTGACTTGGTTTGACTGCATCAGAAGATGCCCGTTGGCCGTGGCTAGCCAACCAGGTAGTTGGGGATGAGCTTTCGTTAGGCCACCTTTTCTAGGCCGCTCTCCATATGGAGCAAGCAGTGCTCTCCTTAAAAAAGGCTTCTTGGTCGTTCAGGATGCTGCCGAACAAGACTGTCATCTCCCGGGTCAGCCTCGAGCAACCAATGTCCTGAACCGCCTGCATGCAGGGTTGGGTCTGTGGCTTCCAATGCATCTTTACACCTGCCATTTCATCCCTCGCCTATCTCTACAGGGGTTTTTTGGAACTGGATTTGTCCTTCGAGCCTGTGCAATGGATTTTTCTGATGGAGTGCAGCATGCACAGGACTGGCCTCACCCTTTAAGCCAAAGGTTCATCTGCCGTGGCCTTGCAAGCATGGACGTAGCAGCGAGGTCCTCGGGTCGTAGGTTTGATTAGAGTTCCCTTCTCTTAGATGGTTGACCTTACAGGGTTGGTCAAGCACCATCTGCCCAGGTTTGGGATTAGAATTTTCCTTCTCCTAGGACGGTTGCCACAAGGCTAGAGAGCCCATCCTGCCCTTTGACGCTCTTTGTCAGACCCTTCGGTTTTGACCTGTCTGGCATGGGAGACCCTACCGGTGGCTTTATGCCACCGCCAGCATAGCTCAAAACATTGTTAGGGTGCACAAGCCTCTCTCCCACGACAAGGGGGCATCAATGGAGAGGAGTTTGCTTTTAAATCAGCTGTACAAACACATACACTTTTCAAGGAAGCGCTCTCACACTGAGATTCCTCCCCTACTCTGAGAACTGGAGAAGAGATACTAGGACCCAAGACTCTCAGGATCAGGCTTCAAGATCCGGCACATTTCTTGGCACATTTTTTGTGCTTGGCACATTTTTTTTAAAAAAAATCCTTCTATTCAAAAACATTTAAAACACTGCAAGCTAAAAGCGAGTGTGTATGATGGGTTTGGTTTTGGCTCAGAAAGCAAACAGTTAAATCTCACCCTGGATCCTGCAAATGTGATTATTGACCTAGCCTCAGAAATGCTATAATTACCCTTGAGGGATAAGGCAAGGAGAATGATAGCAGCCATCACAGATTCCAAGCTATTAGCATTAGATGAAGTAAAGGAAATACAGGCTTATTTTCACTGCCAGAGTCGGTCTGGGACCGTGATCTAATTGCCGCTTTTGGAAATTATGAAAGCGCCTGAAATTACTTCTAACAAACCTCGGCACACTGGGAAAACAGGAGAAAGTAATGTGAACTTTCTGGTCTCACTTCAATTTGAAGGGCAGCAGACATATGGCATGAGTTACCTGGGAGATCTAAGTGCCGTATCCTTATTATCATTATTGTTACTATTATTCCTTTTTTTAAAAAAATAATCAACATCATAAAAAGAGCATGAATGGGTTCAAGAAAGAACAGGTGAGAAAACCCCAAAGGCTAAGGTATACTGGGACTGCACCGCCCTTTCTCACCCTGGGGACTGATGTAAACGTTTCATTCTGCTCCCAATAACCTTTCAAAGAAGTTTCTGAGCCGTCCTGCCAACTCTGATTTTCAGCATGATTTGCAATGGTGTTCCCCACATGTGCATGCAACTAAAGCAAAAATTCTTGCCTGTGGAAAAGGGCTTTTCTTCCTAGCTGAAAGCAAAAGGAAAACAGCTGCTATAGAGAGCAGAGTGGTGTTTCCACAGATGGTCTTCATTTTCAAAAGGGACCTCCCCATTCTCAGGTTAATATCCTTGACTCCAAAATATCGGAATTCTGCTAGAACAGTCTTCTTCAATGTAATGCCATTTAGCATTAGTGGACTACAATTCCCATTCTTGGCCAATCTAGAAGATACCAGGTTAGGAAACAAAACTAACAAAGAGTATTTGTGGAGATATTTATAAAAGTCAGGAGATATGGTTAAGGAATTGGAGAATATTAATTGAAGAAGTAAGAAAGGATGAGGGGTACAAGAAAGTGACTGAGACAATTGAGACAATATTCCACATAAAGGAAAATGAGCATTAAGTTATTATTAGACCATTCCAGAGGGGGCCACCGGGAGGGTATATGGGCTAAAATTAAGTAAGTTGGTTTATATAAAGAACAATATAACAGAAAAATACATTGTAATAAAAAACAACAAAGAGTATATGTGCACCTTCAAAATTTTGGCTGCATGGCAGGGGGTTGAACTTGGATGGTCCTAGGGGTCTCTTCCAACTCTATGAGTCTGTGATTCTATGATGATATGTTAATGTATGACAGCATCAGGTGCTTCTTTTGAACTAATTCCTTCATCTTTTTGGCAGTCCACGGTATCCATAGAACTCTCTTCCAACAACACAATTATCTTCCTATCAGCTGTCTTCCCTGTCCAGCTTTCACAACCATACATAGAAATCAAAAACACTGTGCCATGGATGATTGTGACTTTGGTATTTACAGGCATACCTCATTTAACAAAGCCTCTGACAGTGTTCCTTTTTGCAAAGTCTTTTTATGCTGTGCAGCCCCCTCCCTTGCCTCCTCTTTCTCTGTCTAGCCGGAAGTTTATTAGAAGCAACAGTATTGGAAGAATGGTGAAGAAGGGCTGGAGAAACACAGACTTCAGTGTTGGGTTGCAGCAGCATGCTTGCAGTAAACAACGCCAAAAGCTTAAGCGGGGAAAGAACAGGGTTTTACCCTAGCCGATTCTACTGTATAACCTGTGTGTGCCTGCTCACAACAGCAAGATAAACAGCAGCTGCCTCCAGGATCCCTTACTGAACAGCAAAAGAGAGGAAAAGCTGGAAAACAGATAAACCTGCCTCACCAGCTATCCCCTACATGTTTTTTAAAAGCATAGATCTATAAGTTTGGCCACCAAAATAGAAAACATAAGAAAAGTGGAGGCTAGAGAAAGAAAGAAGTATTCCTGGATGCATTTTGGAAGAAGACTTCAAGTGGTCTGTAGACAGTTCAAAATGTTTTTCTTTACTTATGCAAGGCTTAATCTGACTTGGTTGTTTCATTTCACCTGTGCATATTGTTAGTTTTAAATAAAAGCTTTATTGAAACACATTGAACTGCTCTTCTTTTCTTCCCCCCCCCCTTTTTTTGTGATTATTCCTTTTCTTCTCCTTTTCTTCTCCTTGTGATTATTCCTTTTCCCCCTTTTTTTTGAACTTATTCCTTTTCTTCTCATGTTATTCCTCACCCTGGCACCCAATTTTCTGTTAAAGAAGCAATGCCCAGGAATACATCTACTTCATTAACTGTCAGGTATCAGTGTTCCCAGACTCATAGAGTGCAAGTTTCAGGTTTCATCAGAAAGCTTTGTTGCCAGAAATCCAGGAAGCATACAATACAAAGTCATTGCTGAGACTGAGAATTTAACAGTTACATGCTAAGTTAAAAGCATTTTACAATCAACAAAATCTGGCAGGCTGCATAACTACTGGTTGTCCATTATCCACCAAGGACTTTTTCAGATGTTACTTACCACGCTAGGAGGTCTCGCAAGAGGCACAGCACTGTCACATGGTAGGGGGTCCGCTTCGGACGCCGCCGTCCCTCTTCCGAAATCATCAGTGTCACTTCCATGAAGGATTGGAAGCGGCCGCACCATATTTTTATCACGGAAGTTGCCCGTGATTAAAATATGGTGCAGCCGTTTCCAATCCTTCACAGAAGTGAAACTGATGATTTCAGAAGAGCGGCAGCGGCGTCTGAAACTGACCCTCTGCTGCGTGACAGCGCAGTGCCTCTCGCGAGACTTCCTAGCACGGTCAGTAACGTCTGAAAAAGTCCCAAGACAAGCATTCCTTAAACCAAAAGTTAACATTTTCCCAGCATCTCTAACCTTGAAACTATAACATTAATTGCAGCTGCCTTGTTGTCTCCCTTTCCAAGCAGAGCCCAGACAGTTCCACATACCAGATCATTTCACCCCTACACAAACTGCTATGCACACTGTACATCAAAGCCTCAAGGGAAACTAATGAATATGGCAGGAGCAGGAGAAAAAGGGACTGATCCTGACAGTAACTGAGGTATAGCTATAATATATGATATATCATACATGAGAGGATCTTACCTAGTTCCTTTCTAGCTGACCTTCCAGGTCCTAGCCTTCTTTTGATTAAACAGTAGCACCTCCGCATCTGCTGATTTGCCAACCGCTGATTCAATTATCTATGGTTGGCGACAGTGGGGGGGTGGATGGGGGAGGGAGGGGAGGAGGCTTCCAGATGGCTTCCATGGCAGAAATAGTGATGGGAGGGCGAAGGGAGGGGAGGGGAGGTCTCGCTTCCCTTCTCCCTTCGTCTGCAGGGATGGCTTCCGTGACAGCACTGGTGACTGTGGGGGGCATTCGCTATTATATGTGGAATTCATTATCTGCGTGGGGGCCCTGGAACCAATCCCCCACAAATACGGGGGTCCTACTCTATGTTCTTCTGATATATGAACAGTTATCTTCAATTGGCCAGGTATTATTGATATTTTTGTTCTTACCTTTAAAGCTCTACATGGTTTGAGACCAGATTACCTGCAGGATCGCCTTCTCCCATATAATCTGCCCCGTACTCTCAGGTCCTCTGGGGGAAATTGACTTCAACCAGCCAGGACTAGACTGTCAACTGTCACCCAGAGGACCTTTGCATCAGCTGCCCCCAAACTGTGGAATGGCCTGCCAGAAGAGATGTGACAGTTAAACACGTTGTCATAATTTAAAACATTACTAAAGACCTATCTCTTCCGGCAGGCCTACCCAGTTGATTTTAATCTATAAATTTTAAATATGTATGGATGATTTAAATAAAATGTTTATTTTAATCTTATGTGCTGATTTTATGTTATATGTTATATTTTAATTAATATTGTACTCCGCTTTGAGCCTTGGGGAGAGGTGGATAAGAAATAAAACATTAGTAGTAGTAGTAGTCAGGGGCAAGGATGGCAGAGAACATGACCTGTCAAAAGTACAGCCTGTTCCAATTCTGTGCAAGGTTTAACATAATCACAGTGACCATTCAGAGGATTAATCATCACTTTGTTTTGTGAATAAACATTTGTAATCCAATAAGTAATGGCTGGCATTCAAACAATTTTTGAATGGTGATTCAACACATAGATGCATCCAATTGATTCATCCAGATCTTAAACTCCTTCCCACCTTATTGACTTCAACTTCCCACTGGTCTTCCAGTGAGGAGAGGTAGAGCTATTTAAGCAGCAGCTACAAACTCTGTGGAGGGCCAACTGTAAAAGCAACCTCAGTTTGCTTGGGAATAGCAAAGGGAAAAGAAGGGGAATCAATATTGGAACTGCAGTGGAAAGGGCCTATTGCACTACCTATTGTAGTGGGAAAGCAGCAATATTGGGAGCCATTGACGGGTTTTTTCCATCGATGAAAAGGTACGCTCTAACAATGACTGAAAGGCAAAGCAGCAACAGGACAGACACGACGTTGTGTGATAAGTACCGGCCAATGATTCTATTATCCAGCTTTAATTTCAATTTACCACCCTTGTGTGATAAAATCCTTAAACTGTGCTTTATAGAAGAACATAGAAAACCTCCAGAAGAGAGAGAAAAACCCTGGAAGGCCCAGGTTTTGTTCCTGTACAAACTGATTTTATTTTGGAGATCCACATTATATTTTCTTCATCCATCCTAAAGTATTTCCTGGGAGCTTTCAGCATTATCAAGGACTTTTCATTTCCATTCCCTAGGTTGGTTTAAATTAGCCCAGTATTTTCCAAAATGAAACTTAATTGTCTCAGAAGCAAGAAAAATGGCCAATGCTAGTAAACACAGCGATTGTTTCCAGGACATAAGTTCAGCAGAGATCAAGTGAGAGAAAGAGGAATGTTAGCAGTACAGTAAAACAAAATGATCCTAATGCATGACTAGCGTAATATTGCTAAAGCAATTAAGCACTTTGAGTATAACTCCTGAATAATAAGTTTTAAAGGTTCAGTGGAAATTGGTGAGAAAGAAAGAAGGAAGGAAACCCATGATTTTTCAAGAAAACGACAGTGTGCAACCTATGAATAAGTAGTGTAGTTACATTCAAAACATAAAGAAGTGGAAAGTCTTGATACATCTAGAAACTTTTTTTCTCACCTGGAGGTGTCTTTTGTTAAGAACAACTAGAGATCAGAAAGCTCCGGGGGGGGGCTGAAAAACTCAGAAAAAATGTTGTTTTTCTGTTGGTTTTTGCCCAAAGCTTTCCCCCCCCTAGAAAAGTTGAAAAAATTGAATTATGAAATACTTTCTTTTTGAATGATCCATAAAATGTTTAAAAGCAAGATGTTCATATATTTGCTCCCTCAAAATTACAGTAGCTCCCCGTATCCGCTGATTCACCATCAGCTGATTCAGTTATCCATGGTTGGCAACAGTGGGGGATGAAGGGAGAAGAGGAGGGGAGATCTCGCGGTTGGCAGTCAGTGTTTCCAGAGGCCCGGGAGGTGGTGTTGGTATGCGGTGGTTGCTGTGGCTGTGGCTGTTGTGGTGGTGATGGAGGAGGAGGAGGCAGCCTGGGAGGCAGCAGCAGCAGCGCGCAGTGGCGGCGGTGGCGGTGGTGGAGGAGGAGGCTGCCACAGAGGTGGCACACAGCAGCGGTGGTGGTAGAGAAGGAGGAGGAGCAGGTCTGAGAGACCACGGCAGCAGCACGTGTGGTGTGGTGGTGGAGGAAGAGGAGGAGGCCGTGGTGGTGGCATGTAGTGGTGGTGGTGGAGGAGAAGACCAAGGTGGTGGCCGTGGCACATGGTGGTGGTGGAGGAGGAGGAGGAGGCCTGGGAGGCCGTGGCCTAGGTGGGCTGGGTTGCAGCAGCAGCCTGGGCCATGATCTTCCCTCCCTTCCTTCCTCCTCTTCCAGTGCATTCGCTATTACCCGTGGATTTCATTATCCATGGGGGGGGCAGAACAAATCCCCCGTGGATACTGGGGTGCTACTGTATTTCCAAAGCTGTATAACAGAAAGACCTCTATGTGAGACTATGTACAGGAGCAGGTCATTTCAATTCCCAGTCTTGGGAGATTATCAGACAGGAAAACAAAAAGTGTTCCTGTCCTACAATCTCTACTCCCGCCCCATCCCGGCACAATAATCCTCCCCACCACACTTACCTTCTCTCACGTCCACAGGGCAGCCCAGGAATGAACAGAGCTCTAACGGAGCTTCATTCACTTCCTGGAGTGAAATCCCACCCATTCTCGCGAGAAGACACGAGCACAGGAAATTCAAATATAAAAAGAAAAATAGCACAGTAAAAGTGACACCAAGCAGAAAAACACACTTTAAAATTTACAGGGAGGGTACAAAAAAGAATGAAACTTACCTGGATGTCCAGATCTCACCTGGAAGTGTTCTGGCAGGACCGCCCATTGCCGCTGGAATCTGGCCAGCAAAATGGGGCACCTTCTGCACACAGGCAAATCTGGGACAGAAATGCCACAGGAGATCAATTGCCGGCTTCTCCCCGTCAGTAAAAAAGAACAGCCTTGGAATGGCAGCTGAATGCTTGGGGGATGATGAGGGACAACATCATCTGATAATTAAGCCCTTTTGTGATCTCATGGCATCGTCATAATGCCATTTTTGCCGTATCTGGCAAAAATGCCGTAATCTCCTTGGTTTCCTTTTCTCAGTCCTTTATGTAGGAATGAGCACTTTATGTCTACTTGTCCCAATGAAGAACTAGAAGAGACAAAATACATTTGTCCCTTCATATTCACTGGGGTTTGGTTCCAGGACCCCCCCATGGAGACCAAAATCTATGAATACTCAAGTCCCATTATACGCTCTCTCTCTCTCTCTCTCTCTCTCTCTCTCTCTCTCTGGCTTTTCTTCGCAAACGAAGATTCAGGAAGGACTCATCCCGTGCTTTCTGCAAGCGCGCTGATGACTAAAAAGGCCAATCCAATATAAACAAGTCCGGTTGCAGAAAGCACAGCAGAAGGTCTCCTTGGGTGATGTTTCTGGGTTGTGATTCTTTATGCGTTGTCGTTTCTCTTCAATACTTGTTCAGCATGAGTTCTCAAATAAGGCTGCAGCATTGTGGATAGTGCGTCTCCATGCCTCCCGATGTGAGGCCAGGGCGGACCACTGTTGGTCATCAATTTGGCCGAGCCTGAGATGTTGTTTCAGGGAGTCTTTGTATCGCTTTTTTGGAGCGCCCCTCTTACACTGACCCGTGGTGAGTTCACCGTAGAGTAGTATTTTTGGGAGGCGATGGTCCTCCATCCTAGAAACGTGCCCTGCCCAGCTCAGCTGCGTTCTCAATATCATGGCCTCAATGCTGGTGATCCCTGCTTGCTCAAGGACAGCAACATTCGTCACATAGTCAGTCCAGTGTATATTTAGGATTGTGTGTAGACAGCGCTGATGAAAGAGCTCGAGGAGTCGTAGGTGGTGGCGATAGGTGACCCATGTTTCAGATCCATAAAGGAGAATAGACAGTACAATGGCTCTATACACACTGATTTTTGTGCTTTGCCTCAGGTGTTTATTGCTCCAGACTCTTTTGTGAAGTCTTCCAAATGCACTATATGCCTTTGCTAATCTGTGATCGATCTCTTTGTCAATCTTGGCATCTGAGGAGATGATGCTTCCCAGGTAGGTGAACTGCTGAACGGACTTGAGCACAGATTTGTTGATGGCAATGTGGGGATGGTGGTGTTCATCCTGTGGTGCAGGCTGGTAAAGAACTTCTGTTTTCTTCAGGTTGACTTCTAGCCCAAACAGCTCTGCAGCTGTTGCAAAGCAGGATGTTAGGTGCTGCAGAGCTGCTTCTGTGTGGGCAACAAGGGCAGCATCATCGGCGAAGAGCAGCTCACGGACTAGATAGTTTAGAGTCTTAGTGTGAGCCCTCAGACGGCTTAAGTTAAACAAGCTACCATCAGTACGGTAGCGTATATAGATGCCGTCATCTTCTTCAAGCTCTGCCATAGCCCTTTGGAGCATCATGCTAAAGAAGATTGTAAATAAAGTTGGTGCAAGAACACAACCTTGCTTCACTCCATTAGTTATTAGAAAGGGCTCTGAAAGAGCATCGCCATATCTGACTTGACCACGCTGGCACAGCAAAATGGTGTCCCTTATATAAGATGGCAAAATCAAGGTTTGCTTTTTGGATTATTATTTTTTAAAGAATATTTTCAAGCTGCTAATACTTAAATCCGTGGATACCAAATCCATGGGTACAGAGGGACAACTGTAGTTTTCTTTGTTTTAGTAAAGCTAATGGTGCTGCTCAAAAATTGGCAAAAATGTTCAGGTGTTCTTTATACTTCTGGACCTTGTAGCTCCATTTATAATTTTAAAATAGTTCATTTTTTAAAGTAAATTTTATTTGGAATTATTGACTAAATAAACAGTACTTTTAATATTCCAAATATTATAATTTTATGCCAAACCAATTTGACATGCAACATTTTATATTTCTAAAATAAAAAAGTGACTGACAGATCTATAAAAAGTACTAGTATAGCATTCCCCCTAATTTTTCTGAAAATATTCATTTCCACTGGAAAAAATGATACCAATCAACCCCCCCCCACAATGTCCCAGTTTTTCTCTCCTCATCTCACCTTCCCCCTTTGTCCTCAACTTACTTCAGTTGCTGCAAACTGAGTTCAAAGTGTGAAAGTGGTTTACACATAATTAATTCAGCAAGGAGGGGAGAGGAGGCGGCAGCAGAGTCTTATCTTCCCAGTAGGCTTAGGAGAAAGCAAACTGCTGCAGCCTCTCCTAGCTTGTCTGTTCTTCCTCCTTAATAACATTTGTCATCTTGACCACAATCTGATGTTGCTTGGCTACTCGTCTCCTGGTTCTCATCTTTGAAATGTTGGAGGGCTTGAGTGCAACTACTTTTGCAGTTTGAACTCAGCTTGCAGCAACTGAAGTAAGCTGAGCACAAAATTTTATTTATTTATGTATTTATTAGATTTATAACCCATCTTTCTCCCAAGATGGGATTCAAGGTGGGAGACAAAAGAAAAGAAAAAGTGGGACATTTTAAAAACCACTGCAAAAGTGAGGTGACAGAGGATTAATTGGGACTGACTGTCCCTGGCAACCGGGAGGTATGGCCATACAATACAGAGCCTGTGTAGCACCATCAAGGTGTAACTCCGAATGTGGAGATTTATGCTATGCAAACTGCAATGGAAGATTTCAGCCTTACATTGGTTGGAACTCTTATCCTACATTGGAAACTGCTTAATGCAATGTAGATGTGTAAATTGTTATTGCTTAAAACAATGTGTAAGCCGCTCTGATAGCCTTGTGACTGAAGAGCGGGGTATAAATAACTAACTAAATAAATATAAAAAAATTATCCTGGGCCTTGGATTCATTCAGGATTAAACCCTTGTTTCTTGCCCAAGATTGTAACCTAAGCAATGACAATCCACCTCTTTGTACTTGGCCAAGTCCCCATGAAGATGAAAGCCTGCTCAGTTGTGCCATCTGTGCTTATTTTTGAAGGAGCAGGTGCCAAAAAGGTGCCAGAGAAAGGGTGACATTTTAATAATTACAAATCCTACCCCACTCCCTTCCTTTTCCAAAATAGTCCCAACAGAGATGCCACCTTTTTCAGCCTGAGAATAAAATCCAAACAACTTCAAAATAACTAGAACTTGCTAGATTATTATATATTTTAAACTGCATTTGTCAGGTTGAATGTACTGGAAGAGCAGCTGCTGCATGACCGTAAACTGCCAAATCTTTACTATTAATCACTCTTTAATGAGAGTAAATTGAATTTCCAGGCACACATTAATAATGGATGTATGAATTAAGTCTTAGGAACCAACTCATGATGGCTTCATGGTATGGTGAGCATTATAGACTAGCTACACATTAGATGCCATCTCTACAACATGCCCAGGAAGGCATAAGGAATAGAACCAAAGGCTGCTGCAGCATTAAAAGCCCACACTGTGTAAAGGTCTTCAGTGTTTTATGGACAAAATCACATAACATCATTCCCATTTTACAGATGAAAAAAGGTGAGGATATTGCATAAAGAGGATTTCTGTTCACCACAAGGGTGGCTAGGCGTGTTCCAGAGCCCAGAGGGTTGCACTGACTGATTTTTGCCCCCTCTGGAACGCCGTAGGGCACTATGACCACCATTTTGTGAAACTGTAAGTGACACCTGGTCATTTGCTGTTACCTCTGTTACATGCCCTTATACCCCCTCCTTTCTAATATTTCATAAATCGCCCCCTCCTTTCTAATATTTTATAAATCAGCAATAATCCATAAATTGGCTATAACTGACAGTTCACAGTAGACCAGGCCAGCCCAAAAAGGGGTCAGGTAAAAGTCACTAGAGATCTAACAACGTTGTTTTAAAAATTCTCCAAAAACAGACATGCCCAGGATGAAATTAAGCGAAACCCTCATAGACAGCAGTTAGGGGGGAATGTGCTAATCTCCCCCGGATGCACCTGGCAATGAGTCATACTCTAAAACAAACAAGTGACCAAACACCCATTATCCTGCAAAGGTCTTTTTTCACACCTCTGCCTGTTCAACAATACAGGGTTGCCTCAGACCCATCAGTCTTAATGTTCCAACCATTAACAGCAATCAACGAAGCTGGAGCTTCCATTGTTTGACTCTGAGAAATTCACTCAAGCATTGTTCTACATTCAAAACACCTCTTAAGAATATGATATTGAGTATAAATATTACCCCAAAGCATGACCAAAGCATGTATAGTTTTGTACGTGCCATCACTCTGCCTATTTTCAGTGTGACTTCAGCATCAAGCCTGAGTATTCTTTGCTGCATGAACCTCTGCTCCTTGGACAGGTAAAGTATGGCCCATCATCCCCGAACCTATTCCTCTATCCCACTACTTCCCCCTGATTCTTCACTAGCCGTGTGACATTGCTTGAAGCATGAGTGCATGTGTGAGTAGTTCCATGATTATTTCCAATAAAAACCATTTTTAATTTATTTCTTGGCCTGGACTCTCCTCAGTGAGTACTGGTATACACAGGTGTAAAGGTCCCAAAGTTACCCAACCCCTTGCTGCCATGTTTTGAGCTAATTAAAATTCCCCAATTGGATATCATATTTTGAGTGTCATGAGTAGGTCTCACAGACCCCACACAATTCAGGTAACACCTTTCAGGTTATTGCTTTATAGAACAGGTTATTTGGGGAAGGGGACACACACACACCCAAAAGCATGCAATAACCTTGCAAGGAGATTTTTTTTTTCATTCATAGAACCATAAAATCATAGAATTGGAAGGAATGGCAAGAGTCCCCTAGTCTAACCTCCTGTCTGGCAACCTTTTTTTAAGTCCTCCAAAGAAGAAGCCACCACCTTCTAAGAAAGTCTATTCCACAGTCAAACAGCTCTTACTATTAGGAAGTTCCTCCTAAGATTTAATCAGAATCTCGTTTCTTGTAATGTGAATCTGTAGTCTCTGATCCTACCCTCTGGATCAACAGAAAACAAGCTCATGCCATCCTGTACATAAGAGTCCTTTAGATATTTGAAAGTCATTATCACAACACCTCTCAGTTTTCTCTTCTCCGTGCTAAAGATACCTAACTGCTCAATAATCTTTTTTTAAAAGTGTAGGTTTTTAATATGGTTAATAGTCTAATTTGGTTTTAAGGTTTACTTTTTTGTCTGTTTCTAATTGTAACCTTTTAAATGTGTAAGCTGCTTTGAGTTCCTGTGTTGGGTAAAAGGCAGGAAATAAATAAATGGATAGATAAATAACAACAACCTAAGCTGTTCCTCCTAAGGCTTGGTTTCCAGACTTTTTACCATCATGGTTTCTCTCTACTCCAGCTTATCAATATCCTTCTTGAGTGGTAGTGGTGCCCAGAACTGGACAGAATTTTCCAAGCATGTTCTGACCAAAACAGAACAGACTGAAAACACCTTTAAATTGTGTTCTCAGCCAAAACCCCACTTTTTGTGGGATTATTTAGCAATAATCCAGAAAGATAGAACAGAGTGGGGAGATGAACTTTTCCTGAAGGGGACCTTTACTCGAAGCTATGATTCTACTTTGAAACTCCATCTCACTCCCAAGCATCTGAATAACAGAAGCATTCATACCTGTTGGATTAGGGGTAGTTTCTGAAGAGTTGGCCCCTCTTTGGGAAAGATGAAGACCAATTCAGTTATGAGGCAATCTCCCTATAGTAGAGTTTGCAGGTGGAGTCTCCTTCTTTGGAGGTTTTTAAACAGAGGTTGGATGGCCATCTGTCAGGAATGATTTGATTGTGTGTTCCTGCATGACAGGGGGTTGGACTGGATGGCCCTTGAGGTCTCTTCCAGCTCTATGATTCTATGATTCTCTGAATCGCCTGTATATTCCAGTGAGAATAGTAAAGCAATGCAAACAGGCAATAAGCAAGAAAAGCTTACTGATTACATTGAAACATACATTCTAATCAGCTATACATAGGATGGCATCTTGTTCAGCAGCTACAAGATCATAAGATGGACTTATAACATCATAACTGCTGGGGATTCACATTTAGTCATTCATGACTTCCAAAACTTACCTTTGCAGCCTGGCAGCAACCCCACCCCAACCAAAAAGGTTTCTGAGGCACTAGGAAATTACATCTCCCATGCTCTGCCAGATGTGGGGTGCCTTGAGATAAGCAGTCGTGGCACAACCCTAAGGAGTCTCTCCATCTACCTGTTCTCGATGTGTCCCACAACGAGAATGCTGAACACACCATTTCCCAGTGCTCCCATCTCCAGCACCTTGGAAGCCCTTTGTCTCTGCCCTGTTACTCTGCCCTGAACCCTAAATGCATCCTTCCAAAGTTGATCCTTTAACATAGATTGGTCCTTGCTCCCGGTTTCATCCTGTCAGCTGTCTGTGGGTTCAGTTCCTCATGTCCCTTTATCCAATGTAACTGCACCCCTAAAGTAAGAATGCTATGGTATGTTTCCTTTCCCAGTGTGTTGATTGGCCTCTTAGGAAACATACCCAACCAATCCCCTCCCTCCTCTCACTCCCTCAGCCTCACCCACATGCAAATTCCCTCTCCACCTCACAATCCACTCCTGCCAATCAATCTGCATCTACACCACCAGCTTCACAAAGGCTCCTCCCTCCTCTCACTCCCTCAGTCACTCACCACCAACATATAAAACAATGAAATACTTTTTCCTAAAATAATAGTGTGTAGCTGAACTATGTGAACCTTTCAGATCTACTATAATGGCATATGTTATGCTTGGTACAGCTAGCTGTATTATTATTATTATTATTATTATTATTATTATTATTATTTCTAGGCACTTTCCCCCTGGTTTGGTACTCAAAGTGGTGTACAATAAAAAGACATTGTCAAAATCAGCAAAATACAAAAGTTAAAATAGAATTAAACAACAAAAAAAATTAAAAACAGCTAAATTTTTAAAAACACACACATACACAACACATGGATATACTCTATACCTGTGAGCCCTACTGTCATCAAAGGTATGAACCGAAGATTACCTTCCAACCTCAGATGTTAGAGAGCCCTAGAATTCAACCTACAAATTATCTTCAGCAGACAATCCTGGCTCAGATCTTAAACAAACATGTTTGGTATTTGTATTTCTTTCTATGGAAGGTTCTGCTTCCAGTTTTAAGACTGGCAGCAGTGTAATTTGGTGCCCAGGAAATTTTAATTCCATCCTATTTTGTACTTCATGGAAATCAAAATCTGCTGCTGTTGTTGTTGTTTACATTGTGAAAACTGTAAAGTATATTTCTATGGGTAGGGATTGGCAAAGAATAGATCTTTGCCAAGACATGTCCGGTGAGGCTTTATTTAAGAGAATAAAAGGAAACATAAATGAACGCATTATGTTTCTGAAGCAATTCTGCAAAGAGAGATGGCTGGGAAAATATCATCTTTCAAACAGCGGTGAAATGGTTTCGAAAAATCAAAACAAACTCTTTCAGAGATAAAATGTCCTTTCAGAGCAGTTTGAATGACTCAACTCTGTCTTTTATTGTGCTGTGCTTCCATCTGTTGGACATGCTTGAACATTGCACCTTTGACATAATGGGACTTTTAAGGCACAAAAAAACATTTTGTACACCTACAGAGGTTACTTAAGGAGGGTGGCCATAATCCTCTAAACATGCTGTACGTTATGTGACTTTATGGTATACAGGTCAACCACCGTTTCACTTACCCACATCCAAAAAATACGTTATTTCTAAGCATTTCTACTATGGTCAACTTCCAGCATTCATCTCATTGAAAATAATAGGGTTCCCTATTATCCACAGTTTCAGGTATTGTGGGGTGGGGGGTCTTGAAATCTGTCCCTCATGGATATGGGAGTTGACCTGAACTTAGCTACATAGCAGAGGCACTACAAAACTCTGCTAGTGAATTGTGAATATTCACAATTCATGGCACAACGGGACACAAGCAAGAGTGTTCCAATGCACATTTGGCTATACTGAGGGACATCAGCACTCCCTAGCCAGCGTCCCAATACGCATTGGTCCCATTGTGCCATGATCCTAATGTGTACAGGTCACTTTACTGGCTCTCCGGTAATGTAAGAACAGCCCTTTAATGGATACAGATGCTACAGAGCTGCCCAATTCTAATTCCCTCAAAATGAATTCTCCCACAGGATTCCAGCTGATTACTGTTAACTATGACATG
Organism: Gambelia wislizenii; assembly: GCA_030847615.1. Taxonomy (NCBI): domain Eukaryota; kingdom Metazoa; phylum Chordata; class Lepidosauria; order Squamata; family Crotaphytidae; genus Gambelia; species Gambelia wislizenii. Next base: position 369,277,641 of record JAUMIR010000003.1, read on the forward strand.
TTTTGTGTACAGAAGCATATTCTAGGCTTGCCACCATTCTTTAATGGCCCTGTTTTTTAGTGTCAGCAGCAACCTAACACACAAATTACTACAGGTCACCTGCCCCACCCCCTATCTGCAGAATCAGTATCTGCCGTTTCAGTTATCCATGGCTGAAAAAAAAATAGGGGAACATACCATAGAACTGCACTGGAAAATGCCTAGAGAGGTTGCTCTCTAGGAATCACTAGGTCCTCCAAGGCAACTTTGTGGTATGTTTGTACTGAAGTCCTTTATTTTAATAGGGTTTGCTATTATCCACAGTTTCACTTATAAATGGTAAGTCTGGGAATGTATCCCCTGTGGACATGGAGTTGTCTTTTTCATCCTAGCATGGAGCGGGGGGTGGGGGAGACTAAAAGGAATTTAGAAATTTAACAATCTCCTGTTAAATTTCTGATTTTTGGTCTTCTATTGAAGGTGCAGGAATAAGAATAGGAAACAGGCCAACTAACCTGAAAAATATCAGTCTGGTCTGCTCCTGGGCCTAACAGCAGAAATCAACAAAGGAAGCCATCAACACTGTAGATCAGTACAAATCCTCCAACATTTCACAAACAAAAATCTGGGATGCATGTAGCCAAGCAACATTAGAGCATGGTCAATATGGCAAACGTTATTAAATGAGGAGGAACACACAAGCTAGGAAAGGCTGCAGCAGTTTGCTTTTGCCAGAGCCTACAGGGAAAGGCAAGACTCCACCCCCTCCTCTCATCCTTGCTGAGTTAACCACTTTTGCACTTTGAATTCAGTTTGGAACAACTGAAGTGAGCAGAGGACAAAAGTAGGAGGAGAAGAGGGAAAATGGGGCATTTTAAAAGCAGCTGAGAAAGCAAGATGGCAATGGATTAATTGGGGCTGTCCCTGCCAGATCAGGGCAGGTGGAGGGTTCAAATATTTCAAATTTTGTCCTCCAGGTGTTGCAGACTTCAGTTTGCAGACATGCCAACCAACTTGGCCAATGCTCAGGAATTCTAAGGGCTGAGGTCTAAAACAGGACCAAAACCTGAGAACCACTGCTGTATGTTATGTTATCAGCTTCTTCCAGCCCATTGTCCTCTGGATGTTTTAGACTAAAACTTCCATCAGTCTCTGTTAGGACAGCAAATGATCTGAAGTGATGGGAGTTGTGGTCTAAAGCAAGTGGGGGGCATCAAATTGGGGGAAGCTGTCATAGAGGTAAGTCACTTTTATATGTTCATATCTGCAAAATCAATATTCTATAATATATAGAAGAGTAAGAACCAATAAAATTTTGGGCTACGCTAGCCATAAAAATAGATAAAAGTCTAGCCAAACCAGTAAAATGTTGGTTGTGTGGATGTCTTATTCCCTTCTTATGGCTGCATGCAGTTTGCTGTTTCTGGTATTAAACTCCTCTTAGGTTTCCTGACCCCAAGTCTGCTGTGGTCAAACCTCACCAGGGATACTGTGTCCAGTTCTGGGCACCCCAGATCAAGAAGAATATTGACAAGCTGCAACGTGTCCAGAGAAGGGTGATCAAGATGATCAAAGGTCTGGAAATCAAACCGTACAAGAAATGACTCAGGGTCTTAGGTATGTTTAGCTTGGAGAAGAGAAGACTGAGAGGTGACATGATCACCATCTTTAAATGATTCCATGAGATATCTGAAGAGATGCCATGTAGAAGATGGAGCAAGTTTGTTTTCTGCTGCTCCAGAGACTAGAACACCTGGAGATGTGTCATCCACTAATCCACTCAAAGATAGCAGAGTCCTTGATTATTGCAAAGCGGGTTTTTCATCTTCTCCTCTCCTCAACAATAGAAGTTGCCTGCTCCTATTCAATTCCAAATGTATCTATTTCCCATTAACGATCATTGACATTTCTAGAGAACCCTTTTCCAGTCCTGGAAAACTCTGAAAGACATTGTATTCTACTCTAAATCTCATCCCTTCAGGGGAATTATCAAATGTAAACATCATCCAAAAACACATCCAAAGTGTGCTCAGTTTCCCAGAGGTTGTCACTCTGCTGGTTTATTGGGTTACCCAGCGCTTCCAGTCATTCTTCTTCTGCTGCTGCATGAATCTCTGCTCTTCAGGATAGTTATAGTATCACCCATTATCCCCTTACTCTATTCCTCTGTCCAAGTAATTCCTACTTTCTTCATTAGCCTTGTGTGATTGCTAGAAGCCTAAATGTTAGTGTGAATGCTGTTAAGATTAATTTCCAATAAAAACCATTTAATTGTACATTCTGGCTTGGAGTCTCCTCAGTGAGTACCGGTATACATAGGTCAAAAGATCCTGCCATTATCCAGCCTCTTGTTGCCATTTTGAGCTAATTAACATTCCTCATATTGAGATTCAGATACTAGTGGGATCCTCATGGACTCCACTCAATTCGGGTAATAAAACCCAGATTGGAAGGCACTCAACCATAGCTCTGATTGGAAGGCACTAAGCCACAATTGTGAGAGTGCAAGACCTCAGCAGGGCTATTAATGATCTGAGCTCTTGGGGGTCTTTCATTCATATGGTTGTCATAAGTCAAAACTGACTCAATAGCAGAAAACAACATAACTACAAAGGCAGAGCTGCATCCTAGCACTATCCAACTGCCATTGCTCAGTGCAGGAAAAAAAACAGCATAAGAAGGTACTGGATTATCTCCTTGTACAACATTGGAAAAAGTTAAGTTAGGCTAGCATAATCCCCAGTTCTGCTAGCATAAGTCATCAAGATGATTATGGCCTATGAGTTCTGGGGTGTTTCTCAATTTGGAAAAAAAAAATTATTTGGGGAGATTCTGGCACATGTTGTCCAAAAAGTATTATTTCAGAGCTCTGGAGTCTGTGGCCTGAATGCTACTGATCAGAATTTTCCACCACTTGGCTATGCTGAATGAAGCCACTGGGAGCTACAGTCCAACAACATCAGGGCCTGAATCCTATTGGTGATCTATGCAGGCATATGTTGCACTATGCTTGTGGAGTGACTTTTGTAGACACTGAGGAATGGACATCTCCAGCTAAGCGTGGAAGGAGCAGATTATGAAATCATTGCAGATTCTCAATGATGCACCTGGAGCACTGTGTTAATGTGCACTGTGCATTGCCTCTGCACATCTGCCTTGTGCAATGAGCAATAGCCATGCACGTTCATGGTTTTTCATACCTTGCACTACAGTGGCATTCAGTATAGGCACTGCATAGCGCAAGCGTAACATAATCCCACTGGTGGATATCTCTGCTATGCTGAGGTTATGTAGGATCTTGACCCAGGGGTTCTGCATGATTTCCGCCCTTCTATTCATAGTTCCAACTATTGTAGACATATTGAATCAATGGATTTTCAATGAGGGTTGATTCACTACTCAACAATTGTTTTAATGGGTCTGCTCTAAGGACTTTATCACGCTAAACTGTTATAGTGCTTTTATTCCACTTTAACTGCTATGGCTGCCTCCTGTGGAATTCTGGGGTTTGTAGTTTAATGAGACCTAAGAGCTCTTTGACTGAGAATGCTAAATGCCGCTCCTTAAAATGCAAATCCTAGGAATCCATAGGAGGCAGCCACAGCACTTAAAGTGGCATAATAGTGCTATAACAGTGTAGTGTGATAATCTGTTATGTGGCACTAAAATACAGGATGCATGTCTAATTGCTGGTAGAGTCCCTAGGCTAATCTTTCTCAATTTTTTTACTCTAGAGGAATCCTTAAAATAATTTTCAGGTCTCAGAGAACCCCTGCATAAAAAAAAATTATACCTGTGTCTCAACCACCACTACCCCACACACATTTCTTTTCCATCCCGATATTTTATGGAACACCTAACAACCTTGTGGAACACTCTAGAGTTTCTTGTGGCACACCCTAGAGGTCCAGGAAACCCCAGTTGAGAAACCCTGTTTGAAACTGGCAATGTGGCCAACAACTCACAAAAGATTTCCACAGCCACCGTCTTACAGTGGGACCTCAGTATCTGCTGGAGTTTGGTTCCAGGACCCCCAATGGATACCAAAATCCATGGATGCTCAAGTCCCAGTACAGTGATGTAGACTTGAGTCAATTGACTTGGACTTGAGTCAGACTCAAGTCACTTCTGTGATGTGACTTGGACTTGACTCTGCCATAAATCAAGTGCTGACTTGACCGTGACTTGTATATTTTTAGCTACTGACTCACTGGCCTTGGAGGAAGAGGAGCCTTCTAAAGCATTTCCTAGCAGCAGGCAAGACTCAAACCAAGAGCTTGTGAAGTGTTTCTTCGAGGGGAACACAACAAATGAGTTCAGCAACAGGCTTGAGGTGGAAGGATCCTCTAAAGCTTGCCTTTTTCCAAACAACAGGCAAGGTCTGCTCAGCAGCCTCGTGGGAAGCATTTCTCACAGGCTGCCAAGCAGACCCCAACCCCTGCCTCAAGCCCAACCTCTAGTTTAATGTTTGCTCTCATACCCCTCCTGCTTCTTCCTCAACCCAAATGAAGTTAGTGTCTCTGCAGCCAGTCTGTAACATAACCAACTCCTCCTCACCCTTTCTTTTGTCTTGCTCTTGCTGAGGCTTCCCCAGCTCCCTCCATGACTATCCAAGCCATCACCACCACAATTGTCAGGATGTTCAAGCAAGCAGGCTTTTAATACATAGCTGGGTTTATGCAGGCTTTTATTGGGGTGTTTTTGAATTTTAATTTTATTGTTATTTTACTTATATTTATCTTTTAACTTTTATGTTATGTAATTTTAGATTTTTGTATTGTGAGGTTTTTAATGGTTTTAAACTGTACTGTATTTTACGTGGTTTTTTGAGCCACCTTGGATCCCTTCTGGGAGAAAGGCGACATACATAATAAATAAAGGATGCAAGCAAGCTCCTGGGAGCAAGTCTTGCATGCTGCTGTTCTTAGGAAATGCTTTAGAAGGCTCCTCTGATGTGCAGCAGGGACAGGGTGGCTTCTGAGTAGACCTAAAGCCCTCCTCCTTTTTTCTGTTAAAGTTAGCTCCCAGATTTGAGACTCGAGACTTGAAGGTAGGGACTTGAGACTTGACTTTGAGACTTGGATGGAGTAAAAGACTTGAATGCATCACTGTGCCCTTATATACAAGGGAGTTGTAAAATGGAGTCCCTTATATAAAATAGCAAAATCAAGATCTGCTCTCTGGAATTAATTTTTTTAAAAAAATATTTTTAAACCATGCTTGGTTGAATCCATGGATGCAGAATCTGTGGATCGGGAGGGCTGACTGTACTTTGTTTGCTTCTCTTTTGGCATGTGTGAGATGAAGAAGGACTGTAAAGTTAATTCAAAACAAACCTTTTAGTCACTTACCAAGGGAACGGATAGACACTTGTCCGTCCATCATAACTTTCTTTCTGTCTTCATCTGTATAGATGGAAGAAAATACTTCTCACCCTACATTCAGTTGATGGAAGGCTGATTTATCCTCTGGCTCAAATGCCATCATCTCTCCTCCTTTTCTCTTCCCTCCTTTCCCCCCATCTACTCTCCAGTGGTTTCTTGCTGCTGATCAATAGTGCCATTGTTTCCCATCACTTTCTGGAAGGCATAAAGCACCCTGGGTAAGTTTTGTCCCTAATAGACCCATTCAGGGTGTTAGCAGTGTGGCTCTCCAAGGAACTGGCAGAAAGCATATGACGTACGGCCGCCATGCCTCTTACAGTAATTCAGTCCTAAATATAACACTTTCTGATTACTGGTGTCATTAGCTACACAATATTGGCAAGGCCATGCAGTGTGTACCTTTCACAGACTGTACGCAGGGCTGAATGCCGGCAATCTAGTGCACTCAGCTAGTTCCTCGGGTTAATCAATACAGGGTAAAAGCAAGGGCCATTTTCAGTGCTCACATTTGCTGTTTTTTCCCCTTTTCTTCCTCAGAGAAACAAGTAATACCAAGTGATGTTCCCATTCCACACACACATACACCCACACTAAGCTGGCTTTTGGGTTTGTAGAGTGTCCAAAAGCAGTGCTTCCCAGTCTGTCAGATATGGGGGACTTGTCATTCCCCCCCCCCCCGCTGCAATATACCAGGGACTGGTACCATATTTGTGCCTGTTGGCTTCAACTTTTTTTTTCCCCCTGGAAACTACAGGAATCAGCAGACAATAGTTCAGAGACTGGCATCAGTCCATGGGAATCTCTTTGAGTAGAGCAGAACACAAGGGGGGGGGGTGGCAAGCTTGTGACTGCATGCCTCTAAACGAATGAGAAGAGAGAATGTGAAAGCAAATCCCAGAGCAGGAAACTGTGATGGGTGGGGTTTCAGAGAATATGAACTGAGTGAATGTCAGTTGAGAGAGTCAGTTAAGTTGACAGAGTCTCTGAGTTCAGTACTATGAACTCCATGAGGAGCAACTTAGGGAGCTGGGCATATTTAGCCTGGAGAAGAGAAAGTTAAGAGGGGATATGATAGCCATGTTTAAATATTTGAAGGGATGTCATACTGTGGATGGAGCAAGATTGTTATTTATACCCCACTCTTCAGCCACAAGGTCATCAGGGGCAGGGGTATTTTTTGACAATTCCAGAATCTTCTAGCCAGCCTGGCCAGTGCCTCATGCTGGTGGGAAAACTCTTCAGTTGTAGTCCAAGAAAAAATTAACTTTTCCCAAGCTCTGCCCTGCAGTCATGTGAGAGCTGGAGAAGGGCTCTTCACCTATCTATGGAGTAGGGTGGGAATGTGGAAGAGGAAAGTGAATAAGAAGGAGCCACCCCTGGGGCACTCATTTTTGGTTGTGGGGATTTGTAGGTCCTTCAATGTGGGCAGCTGGTTCTTTCTATGACAGGGGAATGACAAATCCAAGGTTGGTTTTATTCCAGGCTTTCAGAGCTATCCAAGGTGCTGAACTCTGTCCCCTAAATAGGTTCAGCACCTGGGACAATTCCTTGAAAGTCTAAAATAGGGGTGGAAACTGTGGGTCCTTCCATATGTGGTAGGATGAGCTGTTATTCCTCACCACTGCATTTTCTGGCTTGGGCTGATAGGGGTTACAATTCAACCGTATCTGGAGACCTGCTGATTCCCACCTCTGGTATAGAATATGAAAGGAAAGGCCAGAGACCATTTAACCATTAGGCCAAAACAAAGTAGAGCCAAGCTAAAGGAACAATATTCTCAAGCAAGGAAAAAAAATAGAAATTACAGAGTTATAAGGCTCTCAAGAATATTGAGGAAAAGCAGATTAAACATTGTTAGGGCCATTTTGATCCTATCACCAGCTAATTGGTGCTTTCTACTAATAACAATAACAATCTGAAATGTAAGGAAAGGATTCAACATGAATAGTTTTTACTTGGTGCTTGCATTGTAATTTTTCACTGCGGCTTAATGACTGCTGCTTTGTGATTGGCTAATACAACTCCAGTACCCTCCTATGAAGAGCTATACATTGTTGTATGTTGCTGCTAGGCCGATTTTCCAAAACTGCTATAAATGCTGAGGTGTCTAGGATTTTCATGGGGGTTTTTTTCCAGGCTGAGGCCATATTCTGGAAGAGTTTATTCCTGACATTTTGCCTGCATCTGTGACTGGCATCTTCAGAGAATAGTGGCGTAGGGGGTGGGGGAGTTATATACTGTGGGTCCCTGTTGGAGAAGATATGTACCTTTGTGTATTTGGATGGCTAGTTCCTGGGGGAAGATATGCAAGGAAGATTAGTGTCTATTTAGCTAATGGTCCATTGTCTTCAGGGAATCACCCTGTCCCTGGGTGGAGTTCATTTGCATGTGTTGAGTTTTGATTTTGGTGTTTTTCAGGACTGGTAGCCAAATTCTGTTTACTTTTATGGTTTCCTCCTTCCTGTTGAAGTTGTCCAGGTGTTTGTAGATTTCAATAGCTTCTCTGTGCATTCTGACATGATAGTTGTTGGCCTGGTCCAGAATTTTGGTGTTTTCAAATAACATTTTGTGTCCAGGTTGATTTATCATGTGTTCTCGTACTGCTGATTTTTCTGGCTGGTCCAGTCTGTAGTGTCTCTCATGTTCCTTGATTCGTGTTTGCACGCTGTGTTTAGTAGTCCCTATGTAAACTTGTCCGCAGCTGCATTGTATATGGTAAACTCCTGTGAGAGGGTCTCTTTTATCCTTCGCTGAGCGTAGCATTTCTTGGTTTTGCTTGGTTGGTCTGTAGATCATTTGGAGGTTGTATTTCCTCATCAGTTTCCCAATTCTGTCTGCAACTCCTTTGATGTATGGTAAAAAATACCTTCCCTTTGGTTGGCTGTTTTTCTTCATTCCTGTGGTTTATTCTGGGTCTGGCTGCTCTTCTGATGTCTGAGCTGGAATAACCATTAGCCGGTAATTCAGTTTAGGTGGTTCAGCTCGTCCTCCAGGTAGTGGGGTTCGCAGATCCTTTTTGTGTGGTCTACTAGTGTTTTATTGGGCTTCTTTTTTGTCCTGGGTGATGATCGGAGCTCTTGTGTAGGTATCTGTCCGTGTGGGGTGGGGTTCTGTATACCTTGTGGCCCAACCATTGGTTTGGTTTGCAGATGACTAGGACATCCAAGAATGGCAATGTCCCTTCCTTTTCTTTTTCTATTGTGAATTGGATGTTCGGGTGGATGCTGTACTTCTCCAACAGGGACTCACAGTATATGAACCCCACACACCCCTTAAGCCACCATTCTCTGAAGATGCCAGCCACAGATGCAGGTGAAACATCAAAAATAAACTCTTCTAGAACACGGCCTCACCGCCTGTAAAAAAAACCACAAAAAATCTATGGATGCCAGCTGTGAAAGCCTTCGACTTCACAATGAGGGGTATAGTTGCTTCAGTGAAAGATTGTGCAGCTGTAGTGCTGACATCTGGACCAACACTGTGTCATTAAACTGCTGTCTTCAATTCTCTATGCTTCCACTCTTGAACCCAAAACTGGGTAAATTCCCCTTTCAAATAAAACTCTAAATGGATTCAGTGCATAGCTGACATAGAAGTCATCAGTCACCTCTGGATTCAGGGTACTCAGAAGTCAAGCATCACTCTTCCCTAATAGTCCTTCTGTCCCCATTCCCCAACTGAGAGGTCCTTTTTACATTCTCACTCTCCCTAGGTAGGGAATTTCTAATCAATTAACCTGTGATATAGAAAGTGTAATGGCTCACACTCTTAATAAAAATTTTCAAGCAAGAGGCGCAGCTACACTGCTCCTCAGTGACATGTTAACCAAACAATCTATAAAGTCTGGATTATCAGTCCACCCTGTGAGGATTAACAAAACACACACAGTTCAGTTCATTGGAAGTATATTTATAAAACAAAAGAGTAAGATTGATAGCTCAAGACTCAACACTCACACCGAAGACAGAATAGAACAGTTAGGAGGATTAAATCTGAGGATACAGTGCTAACACTGAGTCTGAAATCACCAGTGGTTACCTCAGAGAAGTTGAAGATGGCACCCAGAAGCCTGTATTCTAAATTAATAATTTTTTATTGAAAATTTAAAAAACAAACACATTGACAAACACAAAGGCAAAACATAAAAACATTACACCATATTAATGGCTAAGGACATAAACAACAAATTTCCTTTTTCCCTTCCTCCCCTCCTTTAAAAATAGGCTTCCCACTTTCCCCTGGTTGCTTTGTTTTTTATAATAGATTAGTAACCCTCTCCTATATCACTAAGCTTCCACTTCATTATTTCTATATATACCAACCATATTCATTAACATTTCTTTCATATCACATAAGCTAATACATATATTTTAATCATTATATTTCCATACCTAAAATACCCCATTGTATTTCAAAGCCCAAAGTACTATTTCCCCATTATTTTGTCTGACGAATTCTATAAAAAGGTTCCCAATTCTTTATAAATTTCTCATTTGACTTATTTCTTATTAAATTTGAGAGCTTATCTAATGTCGCTAACTCCATAACCTTTTCCAACCAATTTTCTTGTGTAGGCACTTCATTAGCTTTCCATTTCCTTGCATAAACCAGTCTTGCAGCTGTTACCAAATAACTAATTAGATTCCTATATTTCCTTTCCTTTTCATCTTTCAAATTTACCATGTTTAATAAATATAATTCAGGTCTTCTTTCCATTTTTATTTTCAATATTGTTTCCATCCCTTTATGAATTTTAAACCAATATTTTTTAGCTTTTTCACACTTCCATCACATGTGGTAGAATGACCCTATTTGATTTTGGCATTTCCAGCAATTTTCAGAGTATCCTTTATATAGTCTTGCTAATTTCTGAGGTGTTATATACCATTTATACATCATTTTATAGAAATTTTCTTTTATGTTATATGAACCTGTAAATTTTAAACCTCTATTCCATGTTTCCTCCTATTGTTCTAATTGTATTTGATAACCCAAATTTTGTGCCCAATCTATCATGCATTTTTACCTGTTCCTCCTCTGTGGCAAATCTTAATAGCAACTTATACATCTTTCTAATCAAATGATTATCTTTTGAACATAATAATTTCTCAAATTCTAATATTTCCCCTTCATATTTAAATTGTTTAAGATCTTCTTTTACTCTTTCTCTCAGCTGATAGTAATTTAACCATTGTATTTTTATTCCCTCTTTTTCTAATTGTTGTTTTTCTTTAATTTTCCATTTATCTTCTTTGTTTTCTAATATATCTCTATATTTCAACCATTTTCCCTCTCTTAATTCACTCCTACAACATGCTTCCTGTGGAGACACCCATCCTGGTATATTTGGACTTATTCTTTTTTTGTATTTGTTCCAAATCTTAATTAGTGAGCTTCTAATAATATGATTTTTAAATTCAGCATTAATTTTCACTTTGCTGTACCAGAGATAACCATGCCAACCCATTCTTAATTCATGTCCTTCTAGATCCAAATCCTGCTTATTTTCTAATACTATCCATTGTTTTATCCATGTTAAACCAGTTGCTCATAGTAAATCTTTAAACGTGGTAATCCTAATCCACCCCTTTCTCGTGTATCTGTCATTAACTTCCATTTAATCCTGGGCTTCTTTCCATTCCAAATAAAATCAGCTAATTCTCTTTGCCATTCTGTAAATATTTTGTTTGATGTTATTATTGGCATAGTTTGGAATAAATAAATTAGTCTTGGTAACACATTCATTTTGATTACTGATATTTTACCCAGCAATGATAACTTTATATCTTTCCATGTTATTAAATCCTGTCTAATTTCTTTCCATATTTTTTTCACAATTATTGTCAAATAATTGTTGCATTTTATCTGTGATATTTATCCCTAAGTATTTGATGGCCCTCGTGGTCTCTTCCAACTCTACAATTCTATGATTCTATGATTTTTACAATTTCAAAGCCTTTTTTCCCCTCTCATTTTTCTTTTTCTGTTTTGCACATATTTTTTGTTAGTATTTTTGTTTTATTTCTATTTATCTTAAATCCCGCTTACTTCCCAAATTCCTCTATCGTTTCTAACACCGACCGGGTCAATACTTTCAATGGGTCCTCCAACATTATGACTACATCGTCCGCAAATGCTTTCAATTTGTACTCCTCCTTTCTAATTTTGGTTGCCCTAATTCTATCATCCTTTCTTGTTTCTAAACTGAGAATTTCTAAAGCCATGATAAATAATAGTGGAGATAGTGGGCAACCAGAAGCCTGTATTCTATAGGTCAGTGTCAACTAGCAGTGTTGTTGTGTGTCTTCAAGTTATTTCTGACTTATGGCAACCCTAAGGCAAACCTATCACATGTTTTTCTTGGCAGAATTTGTTCAGGGGGAGGGGGTTGTATTTGCCTTCCTCTAAGGCTGAGAGAGTGTGACTTGCCCAAGGCCATCCAGTGGATTTCCATGGCCAAGTGGGGAGGGCTTCAAATCCTGGTCTCCTAATGTTCTAGTCTAGCACTCAAACCACTACACCACTCTAGTTCTCCACTAGAGTAGACCTGGTGAATCAATTGTTGACTGGTGAGACAACACATAGGTAGATTCCATTGATTCAATGGGTCTACTCCAATGGAATGAACAACACAATTTAGGCCAGTATTTTCTGAATAGGGTTTTAAATCATAAACCCTAAATTCACTTTCGTTAAAAACAGCCACTACAACTAATATTAATTGCAACTAATCTTAATTATGCTACAATCTAGATGATTATCAGATATGGCTACTCATAGGCCAACACTTTCCAGTAAAAGTGGTCCTTCTTCTTGTGGTAACTTGCCCCCACTCCCACTCAGGAATGGGAATTCTGTGGCCTTAAAGAAGCTGGACTACAAATCCCAGTAGCCCCAGCTAGCCTAGTCAATGCTGAGAAATGCTGGGAGGACAGTCTAACAAGAAGTCCAGAAGATTCCCAGCTTGCTAACTGATCCAATTTTTTTTCTGGATAAACATCCCACAATATCCATACCACTTTGTTGTCAAGCAATATGGCTAAAATCTAAGTTTAAATTAGTTCTGCCATAAGCTATTGTTTTATTTTGGTGCCTTATTTATGGCCCTGGGTACGTTCTAGTCCACTCTGTACAGTAGCACCACTGTATCTACGGGGGATTGGTTCCGGGTGGGGGGCACAGGTAATGAAATCCACAGATAATAGCGAATGGCCTGGAGGAGGAGGAAGAAGGGAGGGACGGAGGCTTGTGGCCCAGGTCCCCGCCACCGCAACCCAGACTGCATAGGCCACTGCCTCCCAGGCCTCTTCCACCAGTGCCAGTGCCACCACGCACTCCGTGGCCTCCCAGGCCTCCATCACCACCACCACTGCCAGCATGCCCACCAGCACCACTGCCACCTCCCAGGCCTCCACTGCTGCCGCCACCGCCACAACCTCCACATGCGCCATCACCACCATGGCCTCCCAGGCCTCCTCCGACACCATGCGCACCATTGCTGCCACAGTCTCCCAGGATTCCTTCTCCACCATCACCACCACATGTGCCTCGCAGGCCTCCTCCTCCACCGCCGCCATGCGCCACCACCACCACCACTGCCTCCCAGGCCTCTGGAAACCCCGGCCGCCAACTGCAGATAATTGAATCAGTGGATACTGAATCAATGGATACGGGGGTGCTACTGTACCAGCAAATATAAAAACAAGAGTCTTAATAGCAATAGCTCAACACTTGTCTTCAATTGCAATCACTCAGCATTGAGATTACCACTCCCATATAAAATACTGAGGCCTAAATACCCTGAAGGCACCAAATCCTGTCTGATCTCGGAAGCTAAGCAGGGTCAGCCCTAGTTAGTACTTGGATGGGATACCACCAAAAAATCCCAGATGCTGTAGGCTTTGTTTCAGAGGAAGGAACTGGCAAAACCACCTCTAAGAAAGCCCTATGACATTCATGGGATCATCATAAATTGACAGGCAACTTGAAGGCATACACATACACATAAAATGCTGAAGATTTTTTGGTGGTAGTCTTATAACTTCAGACATCTATATCTGGAAGGCGGGGAAAGAAATGTAGCAGCACCTTTAAGACTAACTGGTTTTTATTTTCCCATGAGCTTTCGTGGATATAAACTCACTTCTTCAGATGTACTACATAGTGATAATAAATGCTCAGGTATAAAGCATATTTACACAGTTGTGTGAGTAGGATGGAATGTAATGGGCTCCAGAAAGATGGAAATTGTGCCCCTTGCCCTAAATTTTTAAAGGGCTGCATAATATGAGGCAGGTGTTTCAGATCTTTACAAGGGTCAGTTAGTGTTGATATCTGAAAACAATAAATCTGCTTACTAAAAGTCAGTTTCCCAGGGTTCTTGGCTGTCTGTAAGCCAAGTAGTACCATCCATGTTATGTATCCTGTTGTAAGTGAGTGGTTCTTTAAGGTTTCTTGGCTATCTGTAGGCCAATAAAGGCCTGTCTCCCAAAGCTTGTGGGAGAGCTATGTTATTCTCCAGAATTGGTTGTAGCTCATTGAGGATGCATTTGAATGATCTCAGCTGGGGACTGTAGGTGACCACTAGGGTGTTCTGTCATTTTGTGGTTTTGCTCTGTCTTGCAGTACAGTAGGACCCCAGTATATGCTGGGGATTGGTTTTGGGGAGCTCAAATACCGAAAACCATGGATAATAGCGAACGCCATTGAAAATAATGGGACTTCTAGTTTAAAATACCATCGAGTTGCCTTCGAGGACCTAGAAAATGGTTAGATAGAACACATTTTCTAGGACTCTATGGTAGATGTGTTGTTTTGTGTCCCATGGATAATTAAATCAGTGGATAATGAATCAGTGGATACTGGGGTCCTACTGTAAATGGGTATTAATCTTGCCTTGTCAATTTGTTTCTTCAGTTCCTTAGGTGGGCATTGACAAATGCCTGCTATAAATACAAGAGTTTTGAGTTTTTGTCTTTGTGGATCTGAGCAGATGCACTTGTATTGAAGGGCTTGGCTGTAAACAATAGTTTTAGTAGTGTGTTCTGGGTGGAAACTGGAGACATGTAAGTATGTGTAGTGATCAGTGGGTTTTTTGGTAGAGTGTGGCACTTAGCAGTCCATTGTGCAGTTTCACAGTGCTGTCAAGAAAGTGAGTTTGTTGTATGGATTGTTCCAGGCTCGGGTTGATGGTTGGATGGAAGCTGTTGAAATCCTGATGGAACTTCTCAAGTTGATTGCTTTCCATGTAACCAAATTACAAAGATGTTGTCAAGAAACTGCAAGTAGAGAAGAGTTTTTTGAGTTCATGGGCTGAAGAGATAAATAGAATAGATAAATAGAAGAACAAATAAACAAAGATTCATACATCTGCAAAGAAAGCACCCACAAAATTTAGTTTTTGAAAAGTCATTGGGTAATCTCCCATTTGGTGGGGTTTTAAAAAATCCACCATCAACACAATGTTGTGTCATCAGTTGACCAGATATGGTGTTAATGGAGCCCTAGACAGGAAGGGATTAGTCACAAAGTGTAAACACATTCTCACTAAGTAGCTTATGATTCCACCTGCTCCAGTTCTAAAGACCCAGTCTCTACATCCAGTGTACACACATGGCTGATTTTGATTAGCAAAACAATTCATATCTATATGCATTTTAAGCATTTGTTTTACTGCCAAATGTAATGTGCCTGACTTCCACCTTTTGACATTCAAAAATTCAGATGTTGCTTTTCTGCATTGTCATTGTTGTTATTTGTCATCAAGTTGACTTTGACTTATGGAGATCCTATGAACCAGAGACCTGCAAGAGACCTGGTCATCATCTGCCCTCTTCAAGACTTGCAAACTCAGGGCTGTGGCTTCCTTCATTGAATCAGTCCACCTTCCTCTTTTTCCTACTGTTTTTACTGAGCATTATTGTCTTTTTCAATGTATCACCTAAGCTGTATAGGGCTTTATAGATCATAACCAGAACTTTGAATTGTGCCCAGAAACAAACTGGCAGCCAGTGAAGCTCTTGTAACAGTTGTATGAATGTCTTGTTAAGAAATTTCCTTAACAAGTAAATCATAGAATCATAGAGCTGGAAAGGACCACAAGGGACATAAAGTCCAAACCCCTGTCATGCAAGACTACACAACAAAAACTCCTGAAAAACACTCCTGAAAAATGGTCCTCCAGTCTCTGTTTAAAGAACTCCAAAGGAGTGTCTATTGCCCTCCATGGCAGTCTATTCCACTGCTAAATGGCTCTTACAGTCAAGAAGTTCTTCCTAATGGCATCTCCCCACCCCATAATATGAATCCACTGGTGTGTGTTCTAGTCTCTGGAGCAGCAGAAAACAAGTAACTTGGACACAGGGCCAACTTTAGCAGTAGGAGGTCTGAGAACATACCAGATCCCTAATGCTTGGTTCTGAGGGGTCCTCAGTGCTGTGCGCAGGGTGGCCACGGAGACTGCCAGCACCAAAGTGATATGGGTAGCCTCCCTGGCCATAGTCCCCATGATGGCTTATCCCACCTGCCTTCTTGGTACTCTCCCCTCTACCTCAACAGCAATTTTACCTTTCGCCATGCAGAGGGAAGCAAAGGAACTCTGCAGAAAGAAAGCAAGTTCACCAGTGCTTGAAGGAGCAACTTATTCAGCTGAGTCAAGCACCTATTTCATGTACCCTTTCTTTGTTGTTTTATATCCTACTTTTGTTATCTGCCCTGATTACCCCCCCCCCAACACACACACTTTCAATAATTCATCAATTGGCTATATTTCATAAATTGGCTTATTATTGGCACTTCACATAGTTGGAAGTAATAGACCTGGGATTCCCAAATACGAGAACTCGAGGTATGCTCAGAAGCCTAAGGAAGTAGCCAGCCCAAATTCCTAAAAGACGGGTAGTGATTAAGCGAACCCTCCTCTGACTGGTAATTTAAGGTGGAAATGGGCTAATATTCCTGGACATACATAGATGTGAGTCATTCACTAATTCAATCAAGGTAGCTAGACACTCATTGCCTTGCAAAACTGGGTTTTCCTTGCACCTTTCCTAAAACAATAAGAAAGTTGTCTGAGACCCATCAGTCCCAATGTTTCAGCCATTAGCAATCTTTAACACATCCAGAAAATCCATTAACCCTGGGAAAGTCAAGCAGACATTGTGTTCCACTCAAAATACCCCTTCAGGGGGAATATAGAATATAAATATCACCCCAAAACACAGTCAAAGTGTGCACAGCTTCCCTGCATCTCATTCCTCTGTCAGTCTGCTGTGTGACCCTCAGAACGTCATCTGAGTATCTTCTGCTGCATGAATTTATGCTCTTCAGATAGGTACAATATAGCCCCTAATCCCGAACTCTATTCCACTATCCCATTCTTCCTACTTTCTTCACTAGTCTTGTGTGGACGTTTGAAATCTGAGTGAGTGTGTGTGTGTGTGTGTGTTCCCCTGATTATTTTTCAATAAAAACTATTTTTATTTATCTCCTGGCTTGGAGACTCATCAGTTATTACCAGTATACACAGGTCAAAAGATCCCACCATTACCTGACCTCTTGCAGCCACTATTTGAGCTAATTAAAATTCCCCATAGAAATATTGATTTTTGGTAGACACACATGGAGTTTGCACAGGCCTCAATAATTTGGATAACACTTCCCCCTCCTTCTCCCCCCCCCCAAATCTAGACTCAAGGTGGCTTACAAAAGTAAAGCAGAGACAGGGCCCATCTGGATCGGCGAAATGTGTTAGGATGTGGTAGTTTTTCCCAGACTGTGGAACTCCTTTAATATAGAAGCTTGGCTATCCTTTGTTGTCTTTCAGTAAAAAGTCCTAGTAATTGACAGGGATTACTGGAAAGCAGGACAGGACAGGAAAAATCTCTTTTGGATCTCCAATATAAATATCATCCCAAATATAGCCAAAGTGTGCTCAGTTTCCCAGAGGCTGTCACTCTGTTGGTTTGCTGGGTCACCTGGCATGCATAGCTGTATTTCTCTTCTGCACAAATCTCTGCTCTCTGGACAGGTGTAGTATAGCCCATCATCCTGAACTCTATTCCTCTATCCCAATACTTCCTCCTATTTGTCACTAGCCTAGTTGAAGCCTGAGTGTTGGTGTGAATGCTTCCAAGATTATTTTTCAATAAAAACCATTTTTATTTTATTTTTCCTGGCTGAGTCTCATCAGTTAGTACTGGCATACATACATCAAAAGATCCTGTAGTTACCTGGCCTCTTGCTGCCATATTGAGCTAATTAAAATTCCCTATACAGTAGCACCCTTGTATCCGCTGATTTGCCATATGCTGATTCAATTATCTGTGGATGGTGATGGTGGGGAAGAGTGGATGGAGGAGGGAGGGGAGGAAGAGAGCTTGCCTCCCCCCTCCCTTCTCCCTGTGGCTTCCGGTGGTGCAGTGGAGCTGGTGGGGGGGAGGTTGATGGAGGAGGGAGGGAGGGGAGCTCACCTCCTTTCTCCCTTCTCCATGGGGGGGGGTCCAATGGCATGGTGGAGCTGGCAGGGGGTGGATCGGGAAGGGAGGGAGGAGGAGAGCTCACCTCCTTTCTCCCTTCTCTGGGGGGATGGGTGGTGGCAGCGAGGGAAGTCCACCATTTGCTATCATCCACAGATTTTGTTATCTGTGATGGGGCCCAAAACCAATCCCCCATGGATACAGGGGTCCTACTGTGTTAATATCTGGTGTGAGTGGGGTTCCCACAAACCCCCAGTAATTCAGGTAACACCTGTAGGGTTCAATTTCTGGATTATTGTGCCAATAAAGTTTTCTGTTTTGAACTCTGAAACTGCTGATCACTGAGTCTGGGAATGCCAGTAAATGACAATAAGAAAGGAGAAAGGGAACCAACTGAAGTCCTACAGAAGGGAATTCCATAAAGTTAATCATTATCATCATTATATGTATGGCCATAGGGACATGATCAGGGGCTTCCCCAATGCCCCCACCCTGCTCTGGTCACTAAATGGCTGTGGACAGCAGCCACACACAGGTTAAATGTGAGTCCTACAAGAGGGGAGACATGGAATAGTTCAGGCTGGGCAGAGCTTAACATTACATCTCCTCACAACAAAGATGGAGGGATATATATATATATATATATATACCTCTAGTAAAATAAAGTACAATAAGAATGATTT
Organism: Gambelia wislizenii; assembly: GCA_030847615.1. Classification (NCBI taxonomy): domain Eukaryota; kingdom Metazoa; phylum Chordata; class Lepidosauria; order Squamata; family Crotaphytidae; genus Gambelia; species Gambelia wislizenii. The sequence goes on from JAUMIR010000003.1 coordinate 369,296,163, forward strand.
GATGGTGGGGGTACCTGTCATCATGTTGTTTGTGTTTCTATAGGGAAGCTGCCTGGTGCTTCCACTTTGACTTCATTGTTTGTGGCACAGAGAGGAGAAATTGATGAATTGCTAGCTGTGTAGCTAATACAAAAGCAAAAGGCAGTGCTTCACTGAAAACAACCGGTGCAAATCAAGACAAGAGCAAAGAGGTAGAAATGGCTCACCAAGGATATAAGCACTTCAGCATTCATTGTATTTCTCTAACATTCAGAACCAAGAGTAAAAGAAGATAACTATTGATGCTCTGTTGACACAACTCAACATGGAGCAGTCACAATATATAGCATCAGATTGTATATTTTTGTGTCAGGAGACATCTCTTCAGAAATACTCAAGCAGAGCAATCTAATAAAATGCCTGCCTACAAATAAGTAAAGCCTGTTGTAAATGTTTAGAAATACCAGTAAATGGTTTATGATGTTGTTCAAAAGGTGCCAGGTGCATTTCAATGGCCTCAGTCTCTCATGTCATGATCATTATAAACAATAGTACATAAAGAAAGCAGTCAGGTCTCATCTGTTCCTACGAGCAGATGGGGATGGGGAACGTTTGGCCTTCCAGATGTTTTTTAGATTTCAGTTCCCAACAGCCCCAGCCAGAATAGCCAATTACCAGGAATGGTGGATGTTGTAAAACGGAAAAAAATATATATCTTTTAGAAAAAGTAAGAAAAGGAGCTTAAAATGAAGGGGTAGATATGGAACCTTGCAGAATGCCCCAAGGAAATATTACTTCACCTGGAGAGAGAAAAAGTAACAGTTATCAGTCATTATATTATTTGCAAAAGGAGTGTTATAGTGCCTTCATTACATTCCAAAAAGCACCTTTTTCCAAGCAATGCCATAACACATCATAGCTTCCCAGCTCTAGAGGCAAGTCACTTGCCAAAGAAACTGAGTGCCAGATTACAGTCCCATGCCATGAAGTCTGGTGCTTTCCATAAATGGGTGTGTGTGTGTGGATCTGTTCTGCATTTTAGTCTGAATTTTAAAGGAGCTATTCAACGTGTGTAATCTATTTTGGAGACAGGTTTTGGTACCATGGAGAGCGTCTTTAAACAGAACCCACCAGCCATCACTGCTTTCATGGGCTAGAACCCAGATCTCACCAAGTCCTAGGACTTGTTTTGATGAGAAGATATAATGCAGATTGGTGCACGTTATTGCAAATTTGCAGCAGCACTCATTTGTCTCCGTGGTGTTTTTGCAAAATCTATTGTATGCGAAGCTATCTGTGTTTGAAGTGCTCACCCAGCCATGCCTGTGAATCAAGAAGGTGGCCAAGAGTACAGTGCATTATTATTTTCCACACGTCGCCACTGCACAGTATTTTTTTACTTGTAAATCAAAGATGCGCAAGTGCAACCTTCTGCTTATAAAAAAAGTTCTTTGGTCACCTCAACGCAATAAAAAAGCACACACGCAATAACACAAAACATGAAAAAGGAGCTTCTGGCCACTTCCTTGCCTGCAAGCCAGCAAGCCTGCACCCCACCCACACAATGAACCAATCCAGTGTTCCACTCTTGCTGAGAATGTGCAGCATCCCCAATTAAATGTCCAAACAAGCAATAATTCACATGTCCTCACATTATTTAAAAAACTTCGTGAAAATCTGCAAAGGCTTTCTCCCTGCAGGATTTGGAGTTTGTGACCCCCCTCCTTCCGAATACTGCAAATCGTGATCACAGCATATTGGGACAAAAAATATTCTAGTCACATTCTATGAGGAGTATTTTCATCATCTAGACAACCCCCATGTCCCGTACTCTAACTATTGTATCATACTGTCTGTCAGTTAGGAGGACATTAGTGGGAAGAACTTGCCTTCTGTAACTGAGACAGACAGGTGACATGTAATATAGCTTCAGTCCCAGCACATTTTGTTTTAAAGGTAGCCCACTGGATATATATATATTTTTTTACATTTCCTAACTGCAGGAACCCAACTAAAAGACGACGCCACTGTTTTCCTATTCGCTCTAGGCCCAGGTACAGCTTGTGCTTTTAATCTCTGAACCCATTCTGTTTTATAAGAGCTTCCCTGCTAGCAATGAAAGCTTGAAATGAAAGCATTTTGCTCTTTCGTTCTGTTTTGCAGGGAAGCAATTACTATTATTTCTCCCTCCCCAACATCTTTAATTCCACTCTCTCCTCCTTCCTTTCTTGCCTTGTTCATATAGCATTTTGTGATTGCTCCAACAGCAAAAGATTGATCCCCTCTATGGAACTGTGGCAGTGTTGTCAATGGATAGAGCTGGCCTTCTGCATTTTAGTGAGTTTAATGCAGTGTTGCCAAGTCTCAGGGTGCCAGCCGAGCTGTCAGGGAACAGCCATGCTTCGCAGGGTCTCCAGGCAGGGAGGTAAATCTCACACTGAGAGGTGTTGGAATAGAAGAACAACATTTGATTTTTGTATGTGTATGATGGAGATTTAAAGCGGGGGTGGGGAAAGTGTATCCCCCCCAGCACCCATATGTCCCCCCCCCCAGTAGAGTTGTCATAATCCTCTGCCACAAAACCCAGACAAAAGTATACAGGACTGGATTGGCTGGATTATCAACAAAAATCAAGATAAAAAGACCCATCCAGCTGTCTTCGTTCAGCAAGCCTGTGAGCTTAGATAGGAAGGTGAAACACTGCAGGTCAAGGAGGGGGCCGGGTGAGAATGGGGGGTCGGGGGCAAAGGGGTGCGCAGCTGCCACTGCCGACCAGGTGAGCCAACCCAGCAGGGAACAGGACCCGCTGCCCCACCAGGCCATTGTGGGGGGAGTTTGGGGAGTGAGTGTGCACCAGATTCCTGTGATTTAAATAGGCAAAGCTGCCACTGCCGACCAGGTGAGTGGGGAAGAGGACCTGCCTCCCTGCCAGGCCATCCTGCCTCCCGGCAGCAACCAAAAGGTGCACCAGCCCCTCGTCCAAGGGGAGGTGAACTTACCCCCCCCCCAGGGAGCTTCTACACAGGCAGTGACCTTGGAGGCCAGACTCACCACGCGGACACACACACACACAAGTAAATTGCTGGCCTTCTTTCCTTTCTCTTGATTTTCCTTTGCTCTCTCTCTCTGCTACCGCCTGCTCTGCACACTCCGACTCCTGCGTTTTGCACACTGCACTCTCCCGCTAGCTTAGACTGCCCTCTCCCATCTTCTGCACTCACTCGCCACATGACTCAGAGCAGAATGCCTGCAGGCAGAAAGCCTGGAGTCAGAATTTGGGATCTGCTGCTTGAAGCAGCCCAGCCAGATGGGACAACTTTCTGTCCTTCTAATCCGGGATTTTCCTGATTTTCTGGGACTTATGGCAACCCTACCCCCAAGACACCTTTTCATGGGTCCCCAAGCCTGTCAGGAAACCTTAAATACCCACCCCAACACCTCCAGTTTAATTAACTTTGTTTCCAGCTGATTTTTCAGCCTAAAAATGCCCCCCAACTAAAAAATAACCCAAACTAAAACAAATAACATAGTGGTTTGGGTCACCTTCCCCCAGAACCACACAACTGTCAGGTGATAGCATGTACTGGGTACCTAAACAGGTCCAGGCAGTAAAAATAAACAGCAGAGTGTTGTTCCTTCAGGCATAAGAATAAAGGCACAGACACAGGCTTGTGTCTAAAATAAACTTCTTTTTACTTTGGCATAATGAAGTATATTTACAAATATATATAGCATTCAAAAGAAAAACATCTTCCCACTATGAGATCCTAAACAAGACATCTTCACACAGTGAGATCCAAAACAGGACTGCTTAGCTCTCAGTCCAGCCCAGCTCTGCTCCAGGGCTGTGAGCTAATCAATATTGATACATTTACCCAGCTAGCTTCTCTGCAAATTGCTGCTAGCTCACTCTGCAGCCTGCTACATCTCAGCTCTTTACAGAATAAATCTACTCCATGTCCCAATATCCTGATACCAATCCCCCCGTGTATGAAAGTTGGCTGTTCCTAACTCAAAACCGAGAACAGGAAGTGATGTGATGTCACTTCTGATCACAGTGGGAAAAGCTATGCAGTCCACGGGGTGTGTGGTGAGAATGTCCCCCTCTGCGGTTGCCCACCCCTGCTTTAAAGCTTGTATTCTCAGCTCCTTTCCATGCCCAATGGCCAGCAAGCTTGAGCAAGAAACTTTCTGCTTTTGTATTGGGTATGTTTTGACATCTGAATGTTGTACATAGTATTTGTTTACAAAGTGGGGAAATACACATAGAACCGACTGAAGATTTTGTTGAAACAATTGCATATTTTCCAGAGTGATAGTCTCAGTTCTCTATTGGACTCGGTACTATACTGGACTTCATATCATTGTCAGGATCAGTCCCTTTTTGCTCCTGCCATATTCATTAATTTCCCTGGGGTTTTAATGTAGACTGTGTAGAACAGTTTGCATAGGTGTGAAATAATGTATGTGTAACTGTTTGGGCTTTGCTTGGGAGAGCAGATAACAAGGCATCTGCAATTGGTTCTAACCTCAAGGTTAGAGGCTCTGGGAAAATGTTAACTTTCATTTTAAGGAATGTCTGTGCCAATAGATGATGGAGAACCAATAGCTATGCAGCCCACCAGATTTTGTTGATTGTAAAATGCCTTTAACTTAGAGTGTAACCTTTAGGTTCTAAGTGTCAGCAACAACTTGGTATTGTATGCTTCCTGGATTTTTAGCAATAAAGCTTTCTGATATAACCTGAAGCTGATGCTCTATGAGTTTGGGAACACTGGTACCTAGAATCATAGAGTTGGAACAGACTTCAAGGGCCATCCAGTCCAACCCCCTGCGATGCAGGAATACAGAATCAAAGCACTCCTGACAGATGGCAATCCAGCTTCTGTTTAAAAACCTCCAAAGAAGGAGACTCCACCACACTATGAAGGAGTGTATTCCACTTCCAAACAGCTCTTACTGACAGGAAGTTCTTCCTAATGTTTAGGTGGAATCTCTTTTCCTGTAGTTTGAACCCACTGCTCCATGTCTTAGTCTCTGTAGCAGCAGAAAACAAGCTTGCTCCTTCCTCAGTATGACATCCCTTCAAATATTTAAACATGGCTATCATGTCCCCTCTCAACCATTGGTGACTCCCCTGACAATAATCATATCATCATTCATACAGCAATTGCATCTAATTTGTGAATTGTTTATCTTATCATAATGTTGGCATGATGGTTGCTTTTTTTAGATTTTACTTGTAATCATCCAGTTGTTTACTTGCTGGGTAACAGACATTATTTTACAACTATATAATATATATTACTGATACCATTACACATTGTATTCCTTGATATACATCGTATCTATAATAGAGGTTGGTTCTTCAGGTGATATTCCTGTGTTGTTAGAACAAGCTGGCTTAGGAAAGAGACCTTCCTGGTCAATTATACTATTAATTTGCAGAGATGTCCCAAGAACACCTGTAAGTCCCTTCAGATGCCTGTCACAGAGTATCCAGCTACAGGAAAATAGGTGGATACATCCCTACACATCCCATCACTCTGCGACAACATGGAAATGGCTGTGTTGAGGGGGATGCACTGACTACAAGGTAGGTTTGGGGGATTAACACCAGGAGCCATAGCCAAGGACATAACTATGTGATCCACATGTCTCCCAATGCAGGATCTCAGCCAATGTCTAATGTTGGCCTTCCAAAAGACTCATTTCTGCGTAGACAAGCATAGGATTGCACTGAAATAAATTCTGATAATAAGATTTTGTTGTGCAGACATACTTCTATTAGCATAGCCTCAGATAGTGAAACTGCTTTTTACAAAGTCTTTTTAAACCTTCCCAGCTCTCCCTTTCTTCTCTCCTTATTCTCTGTCTAGCTGCTGGGTTTTTAGCAGCATGGGGGGAGGAGGAGGAGGAGGACAGGAAGAGGGGGAGGGCTGAAGAAACACAGAGTTTCAGTGTTGGGTTGGACCAGAGTTTCTGCAGAAAACAATGCAATCATACTTGTACTGGGGAAAAACAAGATTCTGCACCAGCCTATCCTACTGTAGCTATGCATGTCTGCTTAGGACACTAAACAGCAGCATCCTCCAGAATCCCTTACTGAGTTTGTGTGAATAGCAAAATAGAAAGAAAAGGGGAAAGGCAATAAGCATGCCTCACCAGCTATATTTGTATATGTGTGCGTGTGTGCCTTCCAGTCGCCTGTTGACTTATGGCGACCCCATGAATTTCCTAGGGTTTTCTTAGGCAAGGTGGTTTTGCCAGTTCCTTGCTCTGAAATGTAGCCTACAGCACCAGGTGTTGGGTGGTGGTCTCTCATCCAAATATTAACCAGGGCTGACCCTGCTTAGCAGCCAAGATCAGATGGGATCTGGTGCTTTTAGGGTACTTAGGCCTGCATGTTAGAAAATTATAGTTCTGTAACACTGGCCACCAAAATGGAAATCATAAGAAAAGTGGAGGCTGTTGAAAGCAGTTGTGGGGGGTGGGGGTGGAATCCCTGGATGCATTTTAGAAGAAGCCTTCAAGTAGTCTCTAGAAATGACATGAAAAGAATAGGGATAGGTTCCTTCAGCACCAAAAGAAAAAGAAAGAAAGAAAGAAAGAAAGAAAGAAAGAAAGAAAGAAAGAAGAAAAGCAGTTCCAAAAGTTTCTGCAAAAGTTCAATTAGTTTTGAATAAAAGGTTTGAAGAAACTTTTTGGAACTGCTTTTCTTTCTTTCTTTCTTTCTTTCTTTCTTTCTTTCTCTTTCTTGTGGTGTAGGAACCTATCCCTATTCTTTTCATGTTATTTCTAACTCTGGTATAATAAATTATCTGCAAGAAGTATTGCCCAAGAACACATCCACTTCCTTGACTGAGGTATACCGATATTAGAGACTGGAACACGGAGCAATGGGTGCAAGCTCCAGGAACAGAGATTCCACCTCAACATGAGGAGGAACTTTTTGACAGTCAGAGCTGTTCGGCAGTGGAACACACTCCCTCGGAGCGTGGTGGGGTCTCCTTCCTTGGAGGTCTTTAAACAGAGGCTGGATGGCCATCTGTCGGGGATGCTTTGATTGTGATTTCCTGCGTGGCAGGGGGTTGGACTGGATGGCCCTCGTGGTCTCTTCCAACTCTGCAATTCTATGATTCTATGATTCTATGATTAGGGTTAGAATTCCTGGAGTAAAAATAAGCCTTTCCAGTTGTTAAAACCTGCAGCTCATGACCCAGCTAACACAAGCACATTTTGCGTTTGCAAAAGATTTACTGTGCATACACAGTGCAGCTATACAAAAAAAATTAATAATAACTCAACCTGGTACAGACTGAATGCATTAGAATTTAAACTACACGTACTGTATTTAAAAAAAAAAAATAATACAAGAGTCCACTGCTTGCATAAATCACCTGGACTACAATTCCCAAGAATCCTCCAGGAAACACAGCCCAGCATACAATTTTCTGGTGAATTATGGGAACTGTAGTCCAAAAAAAATTTCCTAAGGGCTGCAAGAATTTCAGGGTGAGGAGAGCCATTAGGAATAGCGCGGCTTTGAAAGAAGCGGTGGCCTCTCTTCCTCTGCTACTCATGTGATTTAAGGTTTGCACAGAAGAGTTTTTTAAAAAAGAGATAGGATGCATTGCATTAACTTTACTGGTTCCTGAACTACAAGTCCCATAAAGGACTTCGCCTGGCAGGGCGGGCACTTCCGCATCGAGTTCCCTTTGCTGATTGGCTGAGCCTTTCCACTGATTGGCAGCTCAGAGAAAAAGAAAGAGGTGGTCAACTTTTGCAGCTTGGTTTTGCTTGCAGGCATTGCATGCAGTGCATTCCTCTTTCTGGGGTTTCTCACTGGTTTGGGGGTGATTAGAAGAGCACTGCAGCAAGATAATAAAAGGGTGAGTTGGGGGCCAGAAAACCTGGGCCTTAGGGTTGAAATCCAAAGCTGTGCAATGCGATAATGATAATACTGTTGTTATCATTAACAAATCATTTGAGTAAGGACAATTAATTGTAGAGACAAAACTTAATGGGAAGCAATGAGTGAAGAGGGAATGGAGTATGGAAGAAGAGATGATGGATTATGCATAATATATCTTTTAGGATTGTTGTATAAATGTGTGGGATAGATGGTTACTGGGTGATAAAACTATGTCTTTTTTGTTTTGTTTTCTGTTGTCAATAATAAAAACTCCTGCAATAAAAAAGAAAAGAAAGAAATTCAAATCTGTGCAAAAACAGCAGTGGAAGATGGATCCTCTGAGTAAGGATACTTTAAGCAGAACTTTTGGGCACTCCTTCTGATGATGATGATGATGATGATTGCTATTGCTGTCCTCAACATGATCACCATCATCTTTATTTTAGTGCAACTAAATGTTTTATTTTTCATTTTTCTTTTGCTTGTTTTTATCTTTTAACTTTTATGCGTTTAATGTCAGTTTAAAAGCGCATCCACACTACACAAATAATCCAGTTTGAAACTGGATGATTTGCCATGGATCCTTCCTATAGAATCCTGGGATTTGTAGTTCGGGGAGGCACCAGCACTCTTTGGCAGAGAAGGCTAAAGACTGTGTGAAACTACAAATCCAAGGATGCAGTAGGAAGGATCTGTGGCAAATAATACCACTTCAAACTGGATGATTTGTGTAGTGTGGCTCATGCCTTAGATTATTATATTGTGAGGTTTTTAGTGGTTTTAAATTGTATTTTATGTGATTTTGTGAACTGCCTTGGGTTCCTTCTCGGAGAAAGGCAGCATATAAATTAGTTAAATTAAATTTAAATAAATAAATAAACTCCCAGTATGGCTGCATACCTTCAACATTTCTCAGATGCAAATGGGGCCATGTGTGCCCAACCAACATCAGAGTGTGGTCAAGATGTCAAAAGTGATTAATGTGGAAAAACAGGCAAGCTAGGAGAGGCTGCAGCAGTTTGTTTTTGCCTGACCTACTGGGAAGGGCAATATTCCACCCTCCTGCCCTTTTCCCCCTGAGTGCACACTGCTTTGAATTCAGTTTGAAGCAACTGAAGTAAGCTGAGGACGAAGGGGGAAGGTGGTAGGAGGAGAGAGAAACAGAGGCATTTTTAAAGGAGCTGGAAAAAATGGAATGAAAAATTGGGACTATCCCTGCCAAACTGGGACAGTTGGTGGGTATAGCCTCATGTCCCTTATTATTAAGGGATGTCCCTTATTTAAGGTCAAAACCTTGTCTCTTTTATAAGACTTGAGAGGTGTCCCATGTTAGAAAGGATACCCCCTATTTGAGGGTTGGAAAGCTTTTCCTTTTATGTAGACTGAACATGATGCTTTAAAAATTCTGCATTTTGCGGTGTGGACCCTTCATAAAGATATAATGATGTGGGGTCCCATTGAGATAGACTGTATTCTCCTCTGATTCTGTGAGGAGTGTTTTTGCCGTTTAGACTACCCCAGAGTCAGGCTCCTCAGAAAAGTCTGTGTGATGTAATACTACCATCAGAATAGCCTCTTGCCTGCCAGTATGCTAACCAGTACGTCACACTGGATGCTAAACTACCTGGATTTTTTAGTACGAACAACCAAAGCTGCTTTTATATTTTTAATAGGTATCCCCTCTGGCTTTTCTTCGCAAACGAAGATTCAGGAAGGACTCATCCCACGCTTTCTGCAAGCACGCTGATGACTAAAAAGGCCAATCCGAGATAAACAAGTCTGGTTGCAGAAAGCACAGCAGAAGATCTCCTTGGGTGATGTTTCCGGGTTGTGATTCTTTCTGCATTGTCATTTCTCTTGAAGACTTGTTCGGTGTGAGTTCTCAAGTAAGGCTGCAGCATTGTGGATAGTGTGTCTCCATGCCTCCTGATGTGAGGCCAGGGCGGACCATTGTTGGTGATCAATTTGGCCGAGCCTGAGATGTTGTTTCAGGGAGTCCTTGTATCGCTTTTTTGGAGCACCCCTCTTATGCTCACCCGTGACAAGTTCACTGTAGAGTCCTATTTTTGGGAGGCGATGGTCCTCCATCCTAGAAACGTGACCTGCCCACCGCAGCTGTGTTCTCAATATCATGGCCTCAGTGCTGGTGATCCCTGCTTGCTAAAGGACAGCAACATTCGTCACATAGTCAGTCCAGTGTATATTTAGGATTGTGCGTATACAGTGCTGATGAAAGCGTTCAAGGAGTTCTAAGTGGTGGCGATAGGTGACCCATGTTTCAGACCCATAAAGGAGAATAGACAATAAATGGCTCTATGCACACTGATTTTTCTGCTTCACCTCAAGTGTTTATTACTCCAGACTCTTGTAAAGTTTTCCAAATGCGCTATATGCCTTTGCTAATCTGTGATCGATCTCTTTGTCAGTCTTGGCATCTGAGGAGATGATGCTTCCCAGGTAGGTGAACTGCTGAACGGACTTAAGCACAGATTTGCCGATGGCAATGTGGGGATGATGGTGTTTGTCCTGTGGTGCAGGCTGGTGAAGAACTTCCATTTTCTTCAGGTTGACTTCCAGCCCAAACGGCTCTGCAGCTGTTGCAAAGCATGATGTTAGGCTCTGCAGAGCTGCTTCTGTGTGGACAACAAGGGCAGCAGCAGCAGCAAAGAGCAGTTCACGAACCAGATAGAGTCTTAGTGCGAGCCTTCAGACGCCTTAAGTTAAACAAACTACCATCGATACGGTAACGTGTATAGATGCCATCTTCTTCGAACTCTGCCGTAGCCCTTTGGAGCATCATGCTAAAGAAGATTGTAAATAAAGTTGGAGCAAGAACACAACCTTGCTTCACTCTATTAGTTATTAGAAAGGGCTCTGAAAGAACATTGTCATATCTGACTTGACCGTGCTGGCACTCGTGTAGCAAGATAATCATTTTAAGGAATTTGGGGGGACATCCTAGTCTTGCCAGGATCTGCCACAGAGCTATGATACCTACATAGGTATAATTTCCATTACTATTCATGAGTGCATTTAAGCATATCAGTTTTCATTAGATCTTTTACTTCTACCTGTGTCCATTTAGTTTAGCAGTAAATTTTTATTTCTGTCCTGGTGATGAAAGTGTTTCTCTCCTTTGTAATACGATATTTTGGGTATGTTCTTGAATACATCCATGCATAACCAATTGACTTCCACCTTCTGGGTTTACACCTTTGTTTCTTGTCTGCAGGATGTGCACTTGCAGTAAGGCATTGACTAAGGATGTTTGGGGCACGTTGCCTGCGCCTGGTGCTTCGTCACTGTTCCTCTGCTCCACGTCCTAAGCCTGCTGTGGCTCCTAAGTTACTCCGTGTTCTTGAAGCTCTAGAAGTCCAGGAGCCAACTGGGAATGACATTAAAGTCCAGGTGGGTAGATCAGACAGAGGAGAGGGCACTCCAGTTCCCAGGCCAACTCAAACTTGAAACCTAGTCTTAGGTGCACAGAAACAATGGTTTATTGATTACATGCAGATATCAAATGGGATGCAGCAAAAAACCCAAGGCAAAGGTAGCTCATCTCCCTCAGCTGATCAAAGCAGTCCTTTATCACGGCTGCTGTATACCGGGGGGCCCACAGTGAACGGAACGTTGCCCTAATAGACGGGTTTCCTGGGTGGGAGTACAGCTGAATTTACCCCCACAAGAGGAGATCAATTTTCTGCTCTCCTAATGTTTAAATACCCTTCTTCTCACATTGTAGAAGATGCTGACGCTTTTCCAAGTGGGATGGGGGATCATCCCCTCCCAACTAACAAAGGAATAGGTTTCCAGGCATTCTACAACAGAAACATGCTTATCTATCCCTTCAGTATGAGCTCAGCCAACTAGAGAAAATGCAGCTACTAAAAGCTGCATTATTATTACTGTTTTTATCTACTATATTAACTAGCAGATGCCCACTTACTATGTTGTGCATCCCTCAAATATATAAAACACCTGTATAGGGTGAATGTGAGAGCTAACTATCACTCCTAACCAATTCTTTTGGAAATTCCAGAAAAAGTTATCTGCAACTGAAAAAATAGGGTCACATACCATAGAGACTTGAGCATCCATGGACTTTGTTATCCACGGGAAGTCCTGGAACCAAACCCCAGCAGATACCAAAGACCCACTATGCATGGTCGCTCCCCCCAATGTACCAGGTGCTTTGATTCCAATGACCAACTCCTCCCTCTTGGTTAGGATCAAGTCCAGGGTTGTTGATCCCCATGTTCCTTCTTCCAACCTTTGAAAAAGGAAATTATCTGCAAAGCATATCAGGAATTTGTTAGAAAGCTTATGCTTAGCAGAGCTCAACTCCCACTGATTGGCCTATCCTACCTCCCTGAGCTGTCTTTTGCAGAGCTTGGAAATGTTCTTTGTGGGATTACAGCTCCTAGAACCCCCCAGCCCGCACAGCTCCTAAAAAAGTAATGTGGCCAATCTCTGCCTTTCTGCTGTAGAGTTATATCTCAGTCCCTCATTGGCTGATAGAAAGGCCAAAGCAAGCTTCTGTTCTGACCTTCTGTGTATTCCAGGGTTGGGTCCGTTCTGTCCGGTCCCAGAAAGAAGTTCTGTTTGTGCACATCAATGACGGATCCTCTTTGGAAAGCCTCCAAGTGGTGGCAGACCCAAGATTGGAACCCAGGTTGGTAAATCATACTGAAGTGAGGCTTGACTATACAATATGTGCATAGTCGTTTTCCCCACTATGGGAGTTATATGTGGCAGTGGGTGGACAGTTAGGGGATGCAAATGAGACATTGCATTCTAGGCTTCTTGGACACATATAGGATGGGTGACACCTGGCTTGATAGCAGGGCATGCGAAAGGGATCTAGGCATCCTAGTAGACCAAAAGCTGAGCATGAGACAGTGGTGTGATGTGGCAGCCAGAAAAACCAATGCGAACAGAGTTTCCACCTCAACATTAGGAGGAACTTCTGACAGTAAGAGCTGTTTGGCAGTGGAACACACTCCCTCGGAGCGTGGTGGGGTCTCCTTCCTCGGAGGTCTTTAAACAGAGGCTGGATGGCCATCTGTCGGGGATGCTTTGATCGTGATTTCCTGCATGGCAGGGGGTTGGACTGGATGGCCCTCGTGGTCTCTTCCAACTCTGCAATTCTATGATTCTATGATTCTTCTACAGGTTAAACATAGCCAGCTCCCTAAGCCGCTCTTCGTAGGGCACGGCTTCCAGACCTCCCACCATTTTGGTCATCCTTCTCTGGATACATTCCTGTCTGATCTTGGAAGCTAAGCAGGGTCAGCACTAGTTAGCACTTGGATGGGAGACTGCCAACGAATACCAGGTGCTGTAGGCTATATTTCAGAGGAAGGAACTAGCAAAATCACCTCTGAGTATTCCTTGCCTAAGAAAACCCTATACAATTCATGGGATCACCAGAAATCAACAGCCAGCTAGAAGGCACATACACACTAGGGATCTGGTAAGGTACTGGGATTTTTTGATAGAAAACTCTACTCTAATGAGTAGCCAAGAATTTCTACAAATCCCATGTAGTATGTGGGGAAATAATCATTGTAATGTAAAAGCAATCTTGTTTACCTCATTCACATCCTAAGATAAGTCTAGGGTTTTTCCCTGCATGCCTTTTGTTCTCCCAAGTTCCCTTTCTCTTATTTCACTGGGCACTTCCAGCCAACTGGAGTGCTGGGTCATTCAACACATGGCCTAATTTAAATTTTATTGCTCTATGTAAGTTCTCCTTTTAAGTTTGAGTCTCCATGAAGCTGGAGCCATCTTATGCCATCTTTATATTGTAAGCCGCCCCGATTGCATTGCAGAGGGGCGGGATAGAAATAAAATTTTATTATTATTATTATTATCTTTAGACATCTTTTACTTCATCTTAAGCCATCTTTCCTGTAACCATGCAATGATGTTTACCATGCAGCCTGTAGGCTGGGTGAGTTTGTTTTCCTACCCTAAATACCATTAGTTAGTTAGGAACCTCTTTTTAAAGTTTGTTTCAGTATGTAGATTGAGATTGATATACCTTCAATAAACTTTGATTTGCATTTTAAACTGACTCCTTTGTTTTGTAATGAGTCTAATTTAACTGAGTCATCTCAGACCTCTGAATATACTTTTTAAATGTTAATTGAGCTTAAGTCAGCATTCTTAAGTACACTCTGCATGAAGCTTATGGTGATGCTATGCATAAAAAACCTCCAAGTCACTGTATCCCCAGTAGCCTTACTCAGATCTTCCAGACTCAGGGCCATGGCTTCCTGGAGTCTATCCATCTGGAAGGTTGTCTTCCTCTTTTCCTACAATCTCTGTTCCTGGAGCTTCCTGGGTGCAAGCTCCAGGAACAGAGATTCCACCTCAACATGAGGAGGAACTTTTTGACAGTAAGAGCTGTTTGGCAGTGGAACACACTCCCTCGGAGCGTGGTGGGGTCTCCTTCCTCAGAGGTCTTTAAACAGAGGCTGGATGGCCATCTGTCGGGGATGCTTTGATCGTGATTTCCTGCATGGCAGGGGGTTGACTGGATGGCCCTTGTGGTCTCTTCCAACTCTACAATTCTATGATTCTAGGCTGCATTAATAGGAGTATAGTGTCTAGATCGAGAGAAGTAATAGTGCCACAGTATTCTGCTTTGGTCAGACCTCACCTGGAATACTGTGTCCAGTCATGGGCACCACAGTTCAAGAAGGATATGGACAAGCTGGAGCATGTCCAGAGGAGGGCGACCAAATGGTGAAAGGTCTGGAAGCCATGCCTTATGAGGAGTGACTTAGGGAGCTGGGTATGTTAGCCTGGGGAAGAGAAGGTTGAGAGGTGACATGGTAGCCATGTTTAAATATTTGAAGGGATGCCATATTGAGGTTGGAGCAAGTTTGTTTTCTGCTGCTCCAGAGACTAGAACATGGAGCAATGGATTCAAATTATAGTCATCCTTTCACATTCGCAGGGGTTAGGGGCAGAGCACCACCATGAAACTGAAAAAAATGCGAATAACCTTGCCCCCCCCCCCGGGAATGAGCAGCAAGTGCAGGGTTTGCCAGGCCTTCAGCTCCCTCCCCCCCCCCCAGGGAACGAGCAGCAAGAGGTGGTGCTTCTTCCTCCTCCTCCTCCTTGACAGGTTTGCCTGGGAGGCGTGCGTAGCTCCTAACATGACTGCCGCCCCCATCATCCCAGCTGCATCCCGCTCAGCTCCTGGGCCCCCAGCCCAGCTGGGCCTACCTCCCTCTGTCTGTCTGCCACCCCGGATCCGGCACTGCTTGCCTTGCCTTCTTGAAGACACAGAAGACAGGAGTGGCGGGCTCTGCAGTGTCTCCTCTCCTCTAGGGCCATGGCTGGGCAAGTCCACTCTGCTGCTGCAGCCAAGGACACCTTCACCAGGATCTAGCCCCCACCACCTCGCTTGCTCACCTCTCCGGACCTCCCACTGAGATGAGTCTCTGGTGAAGCCCCTCTGCTACAGTCCTGGAGAGGCGAGTGAGGCAGCAGCAGCTAGATCCTCATGGGCCCAGCAACGGCGTCCTCGGCTACAACAGTGGAGTGGCCTTGCTCAACCATGGCCAGAGAAGAGAGGAGACGCCTCAGCCGCTGTGCCTGCCGCCTCGCTCGCTCACCTCTCCAGACCTCCTGCTGAGATGAGCCTCTGGCAGAGCCTCTCCACTGCAGTCCTGGAGAGGCAAACGAGGCAGCGGCGGCTTCTTGGCCCTGACTACAAGGTGGCGGTGGCCAAGAAGAGGCTTTGGAAGCTGAGGAAGCCCTCCTCAGCTTCCAAAGCACCTTCTTGGTCCCCTACTTTGAAGTAGATCAGGTTGAGAGAAAGTGACTGATCCAAGATTGCCACTGATTTTTCATGACTGTGGGGAGATCTGGATCTGAATCTTTCAAATCCCAGTCCAGTGTGTTAATTGCAACATACCCGCCAACTCTCGATAATTTTCTTCTTGTTATTTTCTTCCTCCCCTACTAGGGAGGAGAAGAGGTAGTTGGACTTTTACAATTCACCCAGGGTACATCCTGCCCCAACCCATGTTAATGAATAAAATGTCAGGGGTTATGTCATACTTTAGGCCTGGACCTTGTCACAAAGCTGCTTCACCGCTGCTGGCTCACTGGCAGGTCCACATTCACTGGACCTCTGCCAGACACAATTGGTTGCTACTAGGCCTAAGAAGACACTACCTGGCCCATAACCTGTCAGGTATTATGAAATGCAGCCCTCCAGTGCATGTGGGGAGTTCAAGCACAAGCACTGGGATGCAAGGCACATACTGTCTTCTAGCTGTAGCAAGGATTCAGCAGCGTATTAGCTTCTTAGTTAAAAGAAGTTTACTAAGTATAACAGCATACAGGAACAGTACAGTAAGTACCAGCAGTCTGCCCCTAGCATCCAACTAACTCCACAAACTGAATAACCCATACTGTGTGTAGAAGCCTCATGGTTTATATAGACCAAACTTGGCTGATGCAAGCCTCTGAAATTGCCTAGTCATCACAACAGGTGCATTAGATCTAGCCAGGAGCTCATCTCATCCAGATGTTCCTAATTACCTG
This sequence comes from Gambelia wislizenii, assembly GCA_030847615.1. NCBI lineage: Eukaryota > Metazoa > Chordata > Lepidosauria > Squamata > Crotaphytidae > Gambelia > Gambelia wislizenii. Next base: position 369,312,622 of record JAUMIR010000003.1, read on the forward strand.
CTGCCTTCTGTTTTGGCCTTGGACAAATTGGCTTGGAAGTTTCAAGGCTGGCTCACACTTTGTCTCTGAGACCCCCTTTCTGCTAGCCTTCAGTAAAATCCATTTCTAATATATCTGGGAAATCTACAAACCCTGACATAAGATCCATGCAGGCTATTAGTAGCCCCAAGTTCATAGATCATTTTAGCCAGATTTTCCCATTCTGCATACATAACATCTCTTAGAGTTCAGGGCATGTTTCTGTTTATTGGAACAGGTATGTAGAATCATAGATCTAGAAAGGAATGCAAGGGCCATCTAGTTAGCCCAAAGCCATGCAGGAATGCACAGGTAAAGCATTCCTGAGAGAAGACCATCCAACTTCTGTTTAAAGACCTCCAAAGAAGGAGAAGCCACCACTTTCTCAGGCAGTGTATTCCACTGTTGAACAGCTCTTACCATCAGAAAGTTTTCCTAAGATTTATTCAGAATCTCCTTTCTTGAAATTTGAATCCATCAATTCTGATCCTACTCTCTGGAGCAAACAAGCTCATGCCATTTTGTATATGTTCTTCGTAAAACTGAGAAGGAGAAAATATTGAAAATACAAATTACACTAGGCCCTTGGTATCTACAGGGGCTTGGTTCCAGGGCCCTCCATGGATACCAAAAAAATACAAATGATCATGTCCCTATTAATGAAATGGCAGAGGCCAACAGTGGAGGTGGTGCCAAGCCTTGGCTGGCAGGTGTGCCATGAGGCAAGTATTCTTCTGCCTCCCCTGCCTCTGGTAATATGTAAATGTGGAAATAGTAAAAAAAAAAAAATAATAATACTGTACCTGAGATCAAGTGCAACCAAGCCAAGAAGCAGTCACAGGACAGCAACGGAGGTGGCGGCAAGGCACAAATGCCAGGTGCTTATTCTTAAGGCTTGCGAAGTAAGTGGCTTGCAGGCTCTGTGGAGGCAAAAAAATCACAAAGAATTGTGGCATGCTTGTTGCCACTGCCATCCCTCCTAAAGCTTGAGGCTGTTGTGTGCAGGAGGTTACTGGACAGAGCACAAAGGCAACAGGATACCCCTCTGTGCCCTGTCCAAAAAGGGGCTTGTGCACATGGAAGTCACGAACTCAGTGCTGGCACGCAAGGTGGAAGCAGGCAGCTTGCATGCTCCCTGGAGGCAGGGGATTATGAAGAATGCTTGCCTTGCGGCATGTTTGTCACCAAAACCAAACTACATTCAACAGCTGCAAGCTTCAGTGGAAAGATGGTGGCAACAGTGATAAGCATGCCATAAGATAAGCATTTTTCGTGATTCCCCCACCTCTTGGGAGCCTGCAAACTGCCTGCTCCACAAGGCCTAAGAATGTGTGCCTGGTGTCTGGACTTTGCCGCTGGCGCTACTGGTGCCCTGGGAGCATTTCTTGGCCTGGTTGCCAAGTTGCTCAAGTTGGAGGCTTTTAAATATATACTGTACTGTATATATAATTTACTGTTTCTGCATTTTCAGTCCACAGTTGGTTAAATCCATGTATCCTGAGCACGTGGAAACTGAGGTCCCATGGTACTTGTGTATAAAACAACAAGTTTACTTCTCTGATGAAGTTTTTTTTTTTTAATTTTTTTAATTATTTATTTATTTATACCCCGCTCTTCAGCCACAAGGTTATCAGAGCGGCTTACAAATTGTTTTAAGCAATAGCTGAAACAGTTAGGTTTCAAGTGTCATACGTGACCATAATAAACAATATGTTTGTTTTATATTCCAGGGAGCTGAGCTTTGGAAGTTCTGTAGAAGTGCAAGGGAAACTGATCAAAAGCCTTCACAAAAAACAGAAAGTGGAATTGGCAGCAGAAAATATCCGTGTTGTGGGGCCTTGTGATGTTTTGGTAAGGGCAGAACCTGTTTTGCATTATCACCATCGTTGCAGCTACCACCACCATGCTTTTCTTTCAGAAAAGATTTAAAATGTCTTGCAATTAAAATATACCAAACTTAAAAACAAAAATAATAAAAGCAATACATGATATAGCATGTCTCTACAATACTGTACCTGAGTTTTGTAACAAATGAGGGCTGTAATCTTATGCATGCCATTGTATTTCTGATTTCTATGTATATAGTGAAAGCTGGATAATGAAGAAGGCTGATAGGAAGAAAATCAATTCATTTGAAATGTGGTGCTAGACGAGGGTTCTGTGGATACCATAGACTGCTAAAAAGACAAATGGAAGGGTGTGAGACCAAAACAAGCCTGAATTCTCCTTAGAAGCCATGATGACTAAGCGGCTTCTATGCTGGATATATCATAAGACTGTCATATTTTGGATATATCCTAAGACAACATGACTCATTGGAAATGTTGATAATGCTGGGAATAGTGGAAGGCAATAGGAAAAGAAGAAGAGCACATTACAAGTGGATAGACTCAATCAAGGAAGCCATAGCCTTGAGCAGGGCTGTTGATAATAGGGTAACTTGGAGATCTGTCATCAATAGGGTTGCCGTAAGTCAAAGTTGAGTTGTTGGCAGTTAACAACAACAAAGACTTGCATGTATTTCATATGAGGGTAAATCCGCATTGCAGAATAGTAGCAATTTGATAGTGCTTTAATTGCTATCGCTCCATTCTGTGGAATCTGGGGAAATGTAGTTTTGGTGATTAGCTTTGAATTCTCATGTACCTCATGAAACTATCTGTCTCAGGATTTCACAGTATTGAGCCTGAGTAGTTAAAAGTGGTATGAAAGGAGTGTAATTCTGTTGTGTGAATGCACCTGAGTAAACCTCACTGGATACCGAAGTGGTATCTGTAAATGTGTATTGTATTCTTTTCCCACTATCCTCACTTTGCTGTTCCCATCCAGGCATTCCCTCTGAAGTACAAAACACACCAGTCTCTAGACTACCTCAGGCAGTTCCCTCATGTGCGATGCAGAAGTAATTCTCTGAGTGCCCTCCTGAGGATACGCAGCGAAGCTACGGGAGCGATCCACTCCTTTTTCAAGGTACCACAGCATTTGCAGAATCCACAGCCATAAGATATCTTGAGTGATGACCATCAAACACCAACCAACAATTGCTAGAATGGCTGTGGAAAATTCATAAGATTACTTGGCACTCTATGATATAGTTGTTATACCCAGTATGAGTTGGCCAAACACTAGCCTTCTTCCAAATTGTCACCCTTTAATGGTGTGGAACAACAGTCCCCATTGTACCCATGGAACAAGCCATGCTCTTGTTGATGGTTGGAGCTGTAGACCAAGACATCTGGAAGTTTCCTACTTGGGGAGGGTTGTCCTGAGGTTCCTTATGGTTAAAATATTTTCCTTTCTTTCTTTCTTTCTTTAAGATATTTTTATTACCTCTCAACCCACCATGTTTCCTGCGGCAATGCACAAAGGATGGAAACACTTAAAATGCTAAATACGTAACTAAAAACCAGTTAAAACAGTCCCAAACTCCTCTTTAGCTGTTCTGTAACTGTATCTTGGGCTATATATTTATTTTTATTTTTTATTATTATTTTTATTTATTTATTTATTTATTTATTTTAATATTTAGTCTGTGGCCACTAGGTGGCAATATTTGCATGCCTAACAATCTAGACGAAGAAATGGATTTTTGTTAATTTATTCAATAATGTTTGTATCCTGCTTTTCTTGCAAGGAGCTCATGGTAGCTTATATGGTTCCCTCCTTGCCCTCATTTTATCCTCACAATATTCCTGTCAGATCATCTAGGCTAGGTCACAGAGTTGTCAAAGTGAAAACTGGAGAGGGCTCCTGTACCCTTAACAGTTGTGCAGAAAAGGGAATTTCAGCAGATGTTGCTTGTTACCATCTTGTCTGAAAAGCAAAACCTATTGAAATTCTCTCTTCTGCACAGTCATTAAAGATACAGGAGCCCGCTCTAGTTTTCAATCTGGCAACCATACAAGATCACTCAGGGATTTTCCTGGGTGTGTTCCAATTTCAACCCAAATCTCTTTAAGGTTGGTCGGGGAGAATTCAGAGATATAGCCATGTTAGTTTGTTTCAACAAAGAGATATGAAAGGAAGCCTGTAGAATCTTTTGAGGCTAAGGCTGCTGCTATGCTGCAGAAATAATGCAGTTTGACATGGCTTTAACTGCCATGGCTCAATGCTATGGAATTCTGGGGTTTGTAGTTTAGGAATATATTTAGCCTTCTCTGTCAGAGAGCTCTGTTGCCACAATGAACTACAGATCCCAGGATTCCATAGGATGGACCCACGATAGCTAAAGCGGTGTCAAACTGCATTACTTCCACAGTGTGGCAGCAGGATAAGTGAGAAAAAGACATTTCTCGCATCACCTTTCATGGACTTTTTGAAATGTTTTTTCCTCAGTTAGTTTCAAAGGCGTGACAGGATTCCTTTATATCTCTTCAGTCAGATAGCCCTACCGATTAAACCATACTATCTCAGAGCTTAGGTGAAATGAAGTGAGGTAAAGTGAAGATTAGCCTCAAATAAGATGGAACTTGAGCAGATCCATATTGGAAGAAATCTTGAAGATCATCCAGAGGTGGACTGTTTCCTCAGGGGAAACTTTCTACATCCAGGACTCTCAGCAAACCACGCTAGGTCTCAAAATAAGGAGAAGAGAAGTCAAAACCCAAAGTGATTGGGGGGGGGTCTACTTCTGATTTTGGCTGATGGGATTTTAAGGGTTTTGGAGAAGCCTGGGGCAACCTTGACCTGTTTAAGGTCCAAACTGCTATTCCTGGAGACTGAAAATGCTCCTTTTTTGTCCCTATTTTTTTTTTCTGGCTAAGGCAGACAGATTCCTCAAAAAAGGCCCGAGGAGACCACATGAATCCTGCAGCCCACATTCTTCCCCCTCTTCCCAAATCTACAGAAACTTTTGTTCAGTGAAGGCTGCCTTGCAGCTACACCATCCCTCAGAGACGGCTATTCAACATCTGCTTAAATACCACAAGTGAATAATAAACCACCTTCTGAGGCAGCTCTGCTCCACTGCTGAACAGCTGTCACTGTTAGGAAGTTTCTCCTAAATAATCCACTTAAATTTGCTCCATTTTGCTTCCCACCCAGTATCTATTATGTCCTGCCCCCTGGAACAACGGAGAACAGATCAGCACTGTCTTCTCTGTGACACCTTTCAGATGTCTCTCCTTAATCCCCTCTTCTCCAGCCTAAACATATACCTCTTATTCAACTATCAAAATTTTCATTTTGTTCTTTTTTTTCTATAGCAACTGCGAGTTCCTTTTCCTAATCATTCATTTATTCCTGACCTCCCCCTTCTTTTAGCTCCCAAATAACCAAAGAAAATTCATTTTGCAGTGTTTATTCAAAAGTGTAGTGGGCTGCTTCTTCCACAGATAATGTTATTTTTAAGATGGTTAATTCCCTTAGGCAAAGCCCTCTGCCCTATATGTTAGCATTTTGGGAGAATTCTCTCTAAAGAAGATAACTCAGAATGAATCTGTGCTATCCAGTTACAGCAGTTTGATGCCACTGTAACTATAATGGTTCTGCCCTGCAGAATCCTGGGAGTTGTAGTTTGGTGAGGTGCTTAGTATCCTCTGTTACAGAGCACTACTATTGTTGTCCAACAGAGTGGATCAGAGCAGTGTTACTCAGCCACAGGCCATTGGCTGAGGATCTGTGGTGAGCTTCCAGAAAAGAAGCAGTTGTAGCCAGTGGACACAAATGTGGTCCCAGTCCCTGATGTATTGTGGGGGGGGGGCAGAGAAAACCCAGCCAGTCCCCATATCACACTGGACTAGAGGACTGCAACAGAGTATTCTCAGGAGTGCTATATATTACTCAATGTGTTTCTGAATACCAGTCGTATCCCTTGGCTGAATAGCAGTCAAGAGGGCTGGGTGCTTATATTTTGCTTCTTGGTTTCCCAGAGGCATCTGGTTGGCTGCAATGGAAACAGCAAACTATACTGTGAGTGTATCTGTGCATTTATAGCAGTATGACACCACTTTAACTGCTATGGCTCCATCCTATGGAATCTTGGGGTGTAGGAGTAATGAGTCTAAAAAATAAAATTGTATTAAAAATTCCAGGATCTAGTCCTTTTAAAAAGCAACAAGAATTATCTCCTTTAAAAAAGAGAGTTTAAAAATCATTCATTTACTTTTAACTTCATGCAGAGTGTACTTAAGAATGCTGACTTAAGCTCAATTAACATTTAAAAAGTATATTCAGAGGTCTGAGATGACTCAGTTAAATTAGACTCATTACAAAACAAAGGAGTCAGTTTAAAATGCAAATCAAAGTTTATTGAAGGTATATCAATCTCAATCTACATACTGAAACAAACTTTAAAAAGAGGTTCCTAACTAACTAATGGTATTTAGGGTAGGAAAACAAACTCACCCAGCCTACAGGCTGCATGGTAAACATCATTGCATGGTTACAGGAAAGATGGCTTAAGATGAAGTAAAAGATGTCTAAAGATAATAATAATAATAATAATAATAATAATAAAATTTTATTTCTATCCCGCCCCTCTGCAATGCAATCGGGGCGGCTTACAATATAAAGATGGCATAAGATGGCTCCAGCCTCATGGAGACTCAAACTTAAAAGGAGAACTTACATAGAGCAATAAAATTTAAATTAGGTCATGTGTTGAATGACCCAGCACTCCAGTTGGCTGGAAGTGCCCAGTGAAAATAAGAGAAAGGGAACTTGGGAGAACAAAAGGCATGCAGGGAAAAACCCTAGACTTATCTTAGGATGTGAATGAGGTAAACAAGATTGCTTTTACATTACAATGATTATTTCCCCACATACTACATGGGATTTGTAGAAATTCTTGGCTACTCATTAGAGTAGAGTTTTCTATCAAAAAATCCCTAGTACCTTACCAGATCCCTAGTGTGTATGTGCCTTCTAGCTGGCTGTTGATTTCTGGTGACCCCATGAATTGTATAGGGTTTTCTTAGGCAAGGAATACTCAGAAGTGCTTTTGCTAGTTCCTTCCTCTGAAATATAGCCTACAGCACCTGGTATTCGTTGGCAGTCTCCCATCCAAGTGCTAACTAGTGCTGACCCTGCTTAGCTTCCAAGATCAGACAGGAATGTATCCAGAGAAGGATGACCAAAATGGTGGGAGGTCTGGAAGCCGTGCCCTATGAAGAGCGGCTTAGGGAGCTGGGTATGTTTAACCTGTAGAAGAATCATAGAATCATAGAATTGCAGAGTTGGAAGAGACCACGAGGGCCATCCAGTCCAACCCCCTGCCATGCAGGAAATCACGATCAAAGCATCCCCGACAGATGGCCATCCAGCCTCTGTTTAAAGACCTCCAAGGAAGGAGACCCCACCACACTCCGAGGGAGTGCGTTCCACTGCCGAACAGCTCTTACTGTCAAAAAGTTCCTCCTAATGTTGAGGTGGAATCTCTGTTCCTGGAGCTTGAAGAGGTGATATGAAAGCCATGTTTAAATATTTGAAGGGATGTCATACTGAGGATGGAGCAAGCTTGTTTTCTGCTGCTCCAAAGACTAGGACATGGAGCAATGGACTCAAACTACAGGAAAAGAGATTCTACCTAAACATTAGGTAGAACTTCCTGATGGTAAGAGATATTTGGCAGTGGAATGCACTGCCTGGGAGTGTGGTGGAATCTCCATCTTTGGAGGTTTTTAAGCAGAGGCTGGATGGCTATCTGTCGGGAATGCTTTGATTGTGTATTCCTGCATGGCAGGGGTTGGGTTAGGTGGCCCTTGTAATCTCTTCCAACTCTATGATTCTAAGATCTGGTGCCTTTACGCTATTTAGGCCAAATCCCTAGTACTTCCTAGGATTTGTAGTTTGGTGAAGTGCTGTTCCTTAGTATGTCACTAAACTACAAATCCTGGGATTTCCTAGAATGGAGATGTGATAGTTAAAGCAGTACCAGTTCTTACTGGATCTTTGACTGGTTTGGGGCAAGACTTTTGTTATGTCTTCTCACAGCTTCCTTTACTAAAATGGAAAGGCTTTATACCTTATTCTGCTCATTCGTAACCCTCCTTTGTTTTTGCACATTTTCCTCCATCTTTTTCCTTACCTCGGAAAAATCCATTAATGGGGGAAGTTGCCAGTGTGCAGAACCCTTTGTCTGGAAATGCCCTCTGTCTATCTATTCACCATTTGTAACCTTTTCTCTCCATTTCTGTTAGGATAATGGATACACACATATCCATACGCCAATAATTACCTCAAATGACTGTGAAGGTGCTGGGGAAGTCTTTCAAGTAGAGGTAAGCTCCTTGATAACTGCATGTTAGTTATAAAAATGGAACAATATCCAAACATTACAAATGTTGGAAGGATGTCGTACAATTCTGGGGGGGACGGGGGAATGGGGACCTGGAATTATAATAAATCGGATAACACAGAGTCCCATAACTCAGAATAAATAAAATGACCAACAATAAATAAACAAACAATTGCTAAACTAAATAGAATATATATACGTATATATACACACACATACACACACACAAATGTATTTCTCAATCTGTTGGTCCAATAGAAATGACAAGTTTTATAGGAATGGATTTCATACAGTAAGATTCAGGCCCTGGCTAGGAAGAAATCAAATTAAAATTAATGATGACTAATATCTTTATGACAAGTTATAGTGAAGGTATATACATTTGATCATGTAATTGAGAACATTAGGGATTATGAATAACTGTAAATAATATGTTAATATATTTAGATCTTTTGTTCTCTAACTCTATTCTGAGGAACTTGTGAAGCCACATTTTATTTACTCTCTTTTTATGTTGTTGTTTTTTAAAAAACAATTTTTTAATAAAAATATTTGGGGGGGGATAATTGCATGCTAATTAAACGATAGCTAAAAAAATAGTGGCCTATCACAGGCTGATCAGAAATCAATAACATATCGCCTCTTGATATACTGGATTTTTTTAGGTATCCTGCACTCCTTTGAGACTGTATCTACATTGTACAGTTATAGTAGTTCAATCCCTCTTCAACTGCCATGGTTCCAATCTATGGAACCCTGGGATTTGTACAGTGGGTCCTTAGTATCCGCTGGGTTTTGGTTCCAGGTTCCCCTGTGGATACTAAAATCCATGGATGCTCAAGTCCCATTATATGCAATAGCATAACAAAATGGTGTCCCTTGTATAAGATGGCAAAATCAAAGTTTGCTTTTTGGATTATTATTTTTTTAAAGAACATTTTCAAGCTGTGAATACTCAAATCCATGGATATGGAGGGACAGCTATAATGGCATAGTAAAATGGTGTCCCTTATATAAAATGGCAAAACCAAGGTTTGCTTCTTGGAATTTGTTATTTGGGGAATATTTTCAAGCTGTGGATGGTGGAATCAGTGGATGCCAAATCTATGGATACAGGGGGCCAGCTGTAGTTTGGTTAGTGCCTTGGTGGGGAATTCCAGTTCTGGACACCACAATTCAAGAAGGATATTGACAAGCTGGAACGTGTCCAGAAGAGGGTGACCAAAATGGTGGGAGGTCTGGAAGCCATGCCCTATGAGGAGCAGCTTAGGAAGCTGGGTATGTTTAGCCTTAGGAAGAGGAGGTTCAGAGGGGACTTGATAGCCATGTTTAAATATTTGAAGAGATGTCATACTGAGGATGGAGCAAGCTTGTTTTCTGCTGCTTCAGAAACACTGTTGCTCTGTGTTCTAGTCTCTAGAGCAATGGATTCAAACTACAGGAAAAAGAGATTCCACCTAAACATTAGGAAGAACTTCCTGACAGTAAGAGCTGTTTGGCAGTGGAATATGCTGCCTGGGAGTGCGGTGGAGTCTCCATCTTTGGAGGTTTTTAAACAGCGGTTGGATGGCCATCTGTCAGGAGTTCTTCGAATGTGTGTTCCTGCATGGCAGGGGATTGGACTGGATGGCCCGTGTGGTCTTTTCCAACTCTGTGATTCTATGATTCTAAGTACCTCGTCAATGTATAAATCCCAGGATCCTATTGGATGCAGCCATGACAGTTAGAGTTGTATCAAACAGCTATAACGATGAGTACAGGTACACTCTTGACTCCTCCCAAAATCAGAGGGGCATTTGATGGGAATGCAAGAAGAGGCTGTCTCAATGGGTCACCCTGGGATCTAGAACCCCCTTCTGAAAAGGGACCCTGTCTAGTCATCTAGATAACAGGCCTTTGTTGCTTCAGATGGGCCTTTGGGCCTGTCAGCTTGCTTACTATATCTTGTTTTTTTCCTGGTTGGTGGTTTTAATTTAGATGGCTGCTGTTTTTCTTTCTGCTTCATCTATTTTATTGTATTGTAAGTTGATTTCTATTATAATTTTACGGTTGTCACAAGACACCTCTGGGCATATAGTGCGGGAAGACAAACTAGAAATTTTAATTAATAAACCAACGAACAATGGCCTACCTCCTGTGAATTTATCTAATCCTCTTTTTAAGGTAGCATCTGTTGCAACATCTCTTGGCAGCAAACTCTGTAATTAAGCCTGCACTCTGTGTGTGTGTGTCTGTGTCAGAGAGAGATTTCATTTTGTGTGTCCTGAATCTCATTATCAACCAGTTTCAGGCATCGATTAAACCTGATCTGTGACATTATGTGGGGAGGGGGGCAGAACCTGTTTCTCCCCATATTTTCCATGCCGTGTATAACTTCATAATTCTTTTATCGTATGCCTACCACCTTAGTTGCCATTCATTCAGGAACAAAAACACGGCAAGTGGTTTAGCTCTTCCTTTCTGCTCTTAAACAGTTGATACAGGCCAGGGTTCAAAGAACCATTTAACTTGTGCTGTCTCACCAAAGGCTTTTGGGCAAGCTGCCTACTATTGTTGGTTTTTTAAGTTGCATTTTCTCCCTTTTACGAAATGGCAAACTGGTTTTGAAACCTAAGCAAGCTTCAGAATAGTTTGAACAGGAGGGCCACTTTTTCTGTCACTATGAAGACCACCTCTTCCAGAATCACCCTTGGTGTGCACAAATGTTTAGCCTTCCCAAAAGTAACTGTTGGTATCCTGGCCACATTTTGTTGCAGGCCTCTTTTGTGTGTCTCTGTGTGAATTGCAATTGCTTGGTTCTGTTGGCAGCCCCGCAGTACAGTTCCGGACACAGTTCCGGCAGTAAATACAACTGCTAAGTAGCAAATGGTGTATTCTGTTAGCCCTAAAGCCGAATGACTTCTGAGAGCTTAAAGGAGAGAGCAACGAGAGCTGCCATCAAAAGGAAGCCTTGTTACATCCCTTAAAGGGAAGAACAAAACAGGTATTGAGTCCATTTGCTCTTTATATTCAAGGTTAGGCTACAAAGAAGCCTTTAGCCCCTGTGTATTGAAGATGCTTTCAACTCCAAGATGCAGAGCTTGGAAAAGTTTACTCTTTTGGATCATAGTCTTTTTCACACTACACATAGTGTGGTATTACTCTGATATTAACATCAGCTGCCATGACTCCATACTGTGGAATCCTGTGATTTGTAATTTAATTTAATTTTTACATATTTAGAATTCTCCCAGAAAGCTCTAGTGCCTCACCGTACTACTAATCCCAGAATTCTGTAGAATGCAGCTATGGCAGCAAAAGTGGAATCATAGCAACATACAGTGAAATTAGGCATTACTTCTTTAATAGGAAATTTGGTATCCAGAGGCAGAAATAACATGGAAAGAATAGGAATAGATTCCTGCACCTGAAAAACAAAAACAAATAACAGTTCAACCAGTTTCAGCTAACTTTTTATTCAAAACTAACAATAGGTCGCATATGAAACAAAATTACCAGGTCAGGTAAGTTTTTGCATAAGTTAACAAAAACATTTTAAACTTCAGAGAGCACTTGAAGTCTTCTTCCAAAAGGCATCCAGGGATGACTTTTACCTTTTTTTAGCTTCATGTTATGATTTCCATTTTGGCCAAATATAGAGATGTAATCTGCTTCTTTTTTTTAACATGCTGTGGATAGCTGGTGAGGCCAACTTACCAGCTCACCCCATTGCTTCTCTCTTTTGCCTCTCACTAAGGGATCCTGGAGGCAGCTGCAGTTTACCTTGCCTGTTGTAAGCAGGCACACCCAGCTACAGTATGATCAGCTAAAATAGAATCCCATTCTTCAAGGGCAGGTTTGGGGGCCAAAATTATGGATTTTTTATATGACCTGTGGATAAAACGAGGGTAAAACTTTGTGGCTCAGCACAGGGCTCCTCGGATCCATTCCATGAAGAAAAATGGAAGTGACATTGGTGCTTCCCTGCTGCAGCCAAGAAGTGACTTCTGTCCCCTGCAACAGGAAACCCCAGAAGAGCCACCAGAGAGAGAGAGAGAGAGAGAGAGCAGAAGGGGCCATTGTTTCCTTCAGCCTCTCAGGGCTTAGGCCATGCCGAGAGAGTCTGAAAGAAGCACCTGCCTCCTCTGCTCTCTCCGCTGTGGCGGGGAAGCCCCAAAAGAGCCGCTGGAGGGAGAGCAGAGGGTGCTTTTTTTTTTCTGGTTCTCCCAACTCCTAATCTCCCCCACCCCAGGGGCAAGCACCAAAGAGCCACTGCTGCAATGGGGAGAATGGGGAGGGGGGATATCAGGGCTTCTTTTACAGGAGGCTCTCCGTGGATGGACTAAGCTCTTGCCGTAGTCCATCTGTGGAGAACATCTGTGGAGAATATCCCCCCTTCCTTGGCAGGGAAATCTTGGGGGGGGGGGGTTGGTGCTTCAGGATTTCCCTGCTATAGGGGGGGGTTGGTGCCTCTTTTAGGACCCTCTTTGCCACCCCACCATGGCAGAGAAATCCCAAAGAGCTGTCGCTGCCACCATTATTTCAAGCAGGATTACCTTACTGACCTATGTATAAGTCAACCCAGGTTTTTTTGGGGGGGTGTCAATTTTTTGGCGTGTATTTTTTCAGCTTATACACAAATACATACAGTAGGTTCAGGACCAATTGGCAGACTTGGAGGGAGGGTTGTTTTTTTTTTTAAAACGTGGCTGGTTTTGCTCCATTTTGTATGGAAACTGGTAGGAAATAAATTGTAAGGACTGTAGGTGCTACTGCTCAAAGTTTCATTCAAGTCATAAATGAAAACATCAATATCATTATTACTGTATCATTCATTTATATAGCACCATCAGTGTACATGGTGCTTTACAGGAGTGGTTTACCATTGTAAATTTGACAGTTCCTTGCCCTTAGGCTTACAATCTCAGAAGACATGACGCACAAAGGGGATGGCAGTGGGGGGAGCGGTTTAAGTCCAGCAGATGTCGGCTGTTCTTCTCTCCCTCAGAGGCACAGCATGGGCAGTTGGGATGGAGGGAGGGTATTTCCTCAGGTTATGTGGCCAAGGCATGATGGAGCTGTGTCTCCCTGTTCTTCTCTCCCTCCAAGGTCACAGCAGGACAATGCTTTGTAACTTTCCTAGTTGACTGTAAATCTCATGGAGAAAGGGAAAGGGGTCTGGGCAGTACTCCCTGCCTTGACTGTTTTCTCTGTAGGTATCCTAGAAGACTATGGGGTCATCACTGAATGGAAAGTTTTGTTCAAATGCATAATAGGAGAAATGCAGGGGTTTAGCTATGGCAGGAGGGGCAGCAAAATGACAGCATTGCTCCCAGTAAGTATTCAGCCCTCCTTGTTAAATTTTTCCTTCAGTCCCCAAATTTCTAGCGAGACATTGGAAACCATTCACACCTAAAAACACTTGCTTTCATTGTGTTTGCATTCCTTTAGTAACTGTGCCTGCCCCCTTTCTTTGGATGCTTAAGCTGTATTTACAAATGCTCAAATTTTTAATTACTGTATTGCAATGTTAGAAATTTGGGGACTAAAGGAAAATTTCACAAGGGGGGGCAGAATTCTTATTTGGAGAAAATGCCCTCATTTTGCTGCCACTTCCTATACCCACACCACTGGAGAAATGACAGACTCCCCCAATATAAAGCCTTTTGAAACATCTGTATTGAGGACATTGTCTTATCCCTTTTTAGTCAAAGTCGTAATGGGACTCAAGAAATTGTTTTGTCTGTGTTCTGGTCTTGCCTTTGTTTTCCTTTGCTTTGCTGAAGAAATTGTGTAGACGTTTGAAATCTCCACCTGAGGCTATTGCAAATAAATTAAAATAAAACAAAAATCTGCTTCTAGAACAGGAACCATTGAAGATGTTGCTTCTGTGTGTGTGTGTGTTTCTAATGACAATTGATGTATTTTCTGGCTTGCCAGATGTTTTCACCCTGCCTCAAAACCTTTTTATTCCTTGCCAAGCTGACTTCCAGCTTTGCCTATAAATAGACTCGATGTACAGTGCCTATGAACTGCACCTGTGGATTTTCAAAGAGCTATTTCTTTCTCATCAGGTGTTTCCAAGACTGCCTTCCCCTTCCCTTGGCTCCAAACTGTGTGTTTAAACTCTTGATTTTAAATCCATTTTGGGTGCTTAGTATGAGAACTGTTCAAAAGGAAATTCAGATGGGGAGGGGAGGGGAGAGAGAACAATGTACACCACAGTCGTAGTTTTTCTTCTAGCCTATAATGCTGTGGTTTTACTCCTTTGTTGTGTAACTCCCCAGGCCTACAACTGAGTGTCTCTTCTATGGTCTGTACAGACCTTCTACTTATGTACTGTACTAGGAAATGTGGACACTTGGGAAAGTTTCTTTGGGGACTACAACTCCCAGAATCCCCAAACAGCAGAGCCCCCTTCAGAAAACTGTAGTAAAAATGTGGGATACCTTCTCTACACTCTGGTGCAACACATGTGTAAGTAGCCATGTCTTTATGTATATGTTGCCAACATATACATAGAGGTGGAGCAACAACAGTTTGAATTAATGATGATGACATTGTCCATATCAGTTCACAGTACCACTTCTCAGTGAGTCTTAATAACAGCCCTGTAAAGTAGGCCAGCATTCTCTCCATTATGCCGATGTGGATGGTAAGAGACTGGCCTCTTTGTCTAAGGCAAGCTGGGCAATTGGGTTATGCCCAGTGGGCAACCTACTGCCCCTGGGACTCTTCAGGGGCTGTTTGGACTGCCCAAAATGACAACCATGTGATGTAGGCAACCAGCGTTGTCTATGTAACGTTATGATGCAAAACCTAACTTTGGGAAGCATTGGGTTGGGTGATAGCCACTGCTGTTCCCATATTGTTTTGGTAGTATTGTGAATAATTCATTGAGATGGGAAATTACAATGGAAAGAGTGTGGAATTTTCCTAAAAAGCACAATTGCTGTTGCTGTGTTACCAGCCGAGCACAAGCGGCCATTGGCCATGCTGACTAGGGGATTCTGGGAGTTGTAGTCAAGTAACTATTCCATGCTCTGTGTTATGGGTGTAGCATGGCGATAGGTTCCTTTCCCTGACTTGCCACACCAGTAGTGTTTGAATGTTGGCATTGCATGGCAAGTTCCCATATAACGCTGCCTTATTCCTAATTATATAATTGACCCATCCCTCCTAATGCACTCAGAGCAGTAGCTTTGTGGGGCCTGAGGTAGAGTTTTTTTCCCCTCCATCAGTTTCTGCTGTCTGAGATCCTTTAACTAGAGATGCCAGGAATGGAACCTGGGACCTGCTACATGCAAAGTGTGTATGTGGGCAGGTTCATAGGAACATGCTCTTCTCCATTCTTTTATAAAGTTCATGCATCTCTCCACTAGATATATAACCTCAAAATCTCTTCTGGTATTGCAAAGAACAGCAAAATGTTTGTTACACGTTTGCAGAAATATTGAACAATAACAGCTAAAAGTGCACTAAATCCTTTTGCAAGCCACACTTTAGGATACTTTAGGATCAGAGGTTGCTAACGTCTCTGTTGTTGAGGGATTTGAATCATAGAATCATAGACTTGGAAAAGACCACAAAGGCCATCCAGTCCAACCCCCTGCCATGCAGGAACATTGCCAGAATTTGAGTCATGCAATCCACAGTTTGAGTGTTGGACTAGGACTCTGGGAGTCCAGAGTTCAAATCCTCACTCAGCCATGGAAACCTGCTGGGTGACCTTAAGCAAATAACATTTTCTCAGCCTGAGAGGAAGGCAGTGGTAAGCCTCATCTGAAGAGATCTTGCTAAGAAAACTCTAGGATAGGGTCACCATAAATCTGAATTGACTTGAAGATGCATAACAATAACAACAAAATTAACTCTCTCTCAACCTTTGGCAGCACACAAAGGAAGTAGGAGAACCTGAAGAAAACCCCCATTTCTTCAATGTTCCTGCATTTCTCACAGTCTCTGGACAACTCCATTTGGAAGTGATGGCAGGGTACGTATTGTATTGGTTTATTTTATAGCTTGGAGTTGCTGCCTGGGACTGTGGTGGCGTCTCCTTCTTTGGAGGTTTTTAAACAACCTTTTGTTTAGTATAGCTGGTTGGATTGGATGGCCCTCTTCCAACTCTATGATTCTTTCTTAAAAAACAGTCTGGATAGCTGTCTGTCAGGAGTGTTTTGATTGTGCATTCCTGTATGGCAGGGGTTGGACTAGATGGCCCTTGTGATCTCTTCCAACTCTATGATACTAAGTGTGTGTGTGTGTGTGTGTGTGTGTATGCGGTATTAGGCACCATAGTAAAGTTGGGACTGAATTGCTGAAAGTATCCATAGGTTACAGCCTATAGGTGGGGCTAGAAGCCCAAATACAGATGCAGTTGTATCAAGCAAGGAGAGCAGGAATCTCAGAAACAAAAAAGTGTGAAATGAAGAGAGCAGCTGAGATGGTCTCAATTTTGAAGGGTGTATCTGGCCTAAATATCCTAAATGCACCAGATCCCGTCTGATCCTGGAAGCTAAGCAGGGTCAGCTCTAGTTAATACTTGGATGGGAGACAGCCAAGGAACACCAGGTGCTGTAGGCTATATTTCAGAGGAAGGAACTGGCAAAACCACTTCTGAATATTCTTTGCCTAAGAAAACCCTGTGAAATTTATGGGGTTGCCATAAGTCAACAGGCAACATGAAGACATGCACACGTAAAGAAACAAAAGGCAGTACTGGGAGATGTTGGGATAATATTATAAGATCTACAGCTTGGGAGATCAGCGCCAGGCCTTTAAGATAAAATGATATTGGCCTTTGTGTGTGTCTAGTCCCATTCATTCATGGAATGGAGATGGGAATGCAAGTGGTATTCCTGCCTCTTCTGCTTAACCTCCCTGTGTTTATGGGACAAATCTGCAGTCAGAATGTGACCAGGTTAGTCTAAACACAGCTACGATCTTCCATGGGCCTAGGAACTGCATACCCTTCAATATTTCAAATATGAAAACCAGGATACATGTGGCCAAGCAACATGAGAGTGGGGTCAAGATGGCAAAAGTTATTAGTGAAGGAGAGCACACAAGATAGAAGAGACTGCAGCAGTTTGCTTTTGCCTAAGCCTTCTGGGAAGGGCAGGTTTTGCCCCCCCTCCTGACCTCTTCCCCCTCTGAATTAACTGAGTGTAAACTACTTTTACACTCTGAACTCAGTTTGTAGTCATTGAATTAAGAGGAGGATTAAGGGAGGAGGAGGAGGAAGATAAACTGGAACATTTTTAAAGCAGTTGAAACAGTGGAACAACAGAGGATTAATCAGGACTGCTTTGCCAGATCGGAACAGTCAGAGGATGAGGAACTGATTTTCAGGTTCACATGTATGTAATTGTTTCCTTGCTGTAGACATTCCCTCTCACCTGAAAGAGGTAAGGACAGAAGTGGCACTTTGGGCATGTGTGCATCCCTCCCTGTTCTCCATGCTTACACTTACGTAACTTGCAAATACAGTTCTGTTCACTGCACCTTCCTCTGTGTACCAGAAGCTCTGTCCATAGATATGGGATTTCCTTATCTGTACAGACAAGCTGCCTTTTTTAGTTATTGGGCCAGAAATTGTAGACCCGCCTGCAAAATAACTTCTCTGACACCTCTTTCTGGGAGTTGCTGTAAATAATATAAAAGCTTTTCAACTTTTAAAAACAGACTAATATTCCTTAAAAATTGTTTAAAACCAAAGAGTTAAAACAGTCAGAGCAGGACCAAAGGCAATGCCCCCCACGGGGTGTGGGTGACAATTTTGGCGCATCCCCCCAGGGTCAACTTTCAAGTCACTTCCAGTTGGGGGGAAAAGGCCTTCCCTATGCCTGAAATACTTGAGTGAGACAATAATACAGTATATTGAAATTGCTCCCCACATATCCTAACAGGCATTTGGGGGCAAAGTTTTATCCATGGGCTGCAATGGTAGTTATGATCCTTCAAAGGCTTTGGGAGGCCAATGCTATTCCCACTGTACGAGATAACAGCAGTAAATTTGAATTATGGCTGTTTTTGTAACAAACAACAACTGATTTTATGGGGGTGCACCAAAAGGCTAGCAAGCAGCCTTTTCCACTGTAAAGTATTCCCAGCTTGAAAATATTCTTTAAAAAATAATAATCCAAAAAGCAAACCTTGATTTTGCCACCTTATACAGTTGTCCTTTCATATTCGCTGGGGTTTGGTTCCAGGACCCAAAATGGATACCAAAATGTGTGAATACTCAAGTCCCATTATATGCAATGGCATAGCAAAATGGTGTCCCTTATATAAGATGGCAAAATCAAGGTTTGCTTTTTGGATTATTATTTTTTTAAGAGTATTTTCAAACTGTGAATACTTAAATCCATGGATACCAAATCCATGGATACGGGGGGACAACTTATAAGGGACACCATTTTGCTATGTCGTCGCATATAATGGGACTTGAGCATTCATGGATTTTGGTATCCACAGGGGTCCTGCAACCAAACCCTAGCGAATATGAAGGGACAACTGTATTCTGCACTGGTCAGGCCTCATCTGGAATACTGACTTCAGTTTTCGGTGCCTCATTTTAAGAAAGATATAGACACGTGGGGGCGAGTTTAGGAAAGGGCAACGAAGGGAGATGGATGAGGAGGAGTCGAAGGAGCTGGACATGTTCAGCTTGGTGAAGAGAAGACTGAGGGGTGACATAATTGCTTTCTTTAAATACCTCAAGGGCTGCCGCAAAGAGGAGGGTTCAGGCTTGTTCTCTGCTGTCCCAGAAGGTAGAACTAGGTCTAATGGTTTGAAGTTACAGGAGGGTAGATTTTGATTAAACATTAGAATGAACATCTGGACAGTGAGAGCAATTTGGCAATAGAACCAATTGCCTAGAGAGCCCTGGTGGCACAATGGCTATATGCCAGTACTGCAGCCACAATGTTGTAAGTTCCATCCTACAGGGCTCCAAGGTTCACTCAACCTTCCATCCTTCCATAGGTCAGTAAAATGAGTACCCAGCTGATTGGGGGCAATTAGCTAACACATTGTAAACTTAGGGAGTGCTTTGGCACTGATAAGCAGTATAAAAATATAAGTGCTAGCTAGTGCTAGTGCTATTGCTAAAGAGGTGGTGAGGTCTCCTCTGGGTGTCTTCAAAAAGAGACTGAACAGCTACCTTCTGGGGATGCTCTAGTTCAGTGTCCTTAGCCTGGGGTCTGTGGACCCTCAGGGGGGCTGCAGTGTCCTCACAGGGGGTCCCTGAAGCCTTGAAGGCTGCTCAGCTCACCTCCTCCCTGCAGTGGAGTGGCCACGTGACAGGAGCCAAGGCAAAGGCTGGGTGGCTGGCTTAGCCTGCTCATCGCTGTTCAGTCTGCTCCAGCCACAAACTTGCAGAAAGAGAAAAGTCTCATCCCACCCCACAGTGCCTCTGAGGGAAGGTTTAACAGATGGTGTAACTGTATTGTTGTTGCTGTTTTGCTTTGCTTTGCTTTTGCTTTTGGGGGTCTGTAGCAACAAAAAATATTTAAAGGAGGTCCCTGGTAAAGAAAAGGTTAAGAGCCACTGCTCTAGCTGGAGATCCTACACTGAGCAGGGGGTTGGACCTGATGGCCCATAAAGTACCTTCCAACTCAATGATTCTATGATCTTCATAAAAATATCGTAATGCCCAGTGCCCATGCATGGGTAAACCAAACAGGGATAATGCATTAAAACACTATCTTGCCCTGTTAAATAGGATCTTTGTTTCTCAGAAGTTTAAAGTACTGTATGTTGAAACCTCTTCAAAATAATTATTCTTATGATGTCATTTAGCTTTGTTTTGTTCCCTCTCCCCTCAGCCTGTAAAATAAACAACCAGGCCTGTCCTTGTACAGGACGTAATGTTATTGCTTTACGCTTTGTTCTTCAATAACATGTTCCTTTTTATTTGTTTTTTAAAAAAAAAACACCAGGCATTTTAAGTGGATCAAATGCAAACTAAGTTTAGACAAGCTATATTTATCCTTGGAGAGAAATTCTTGTTCTCCTGAGCCAAAATGGAATTCCAAACTTTCAGCCTTCAAAAGGGCTTGATAACCAGATCTTAAACGGATTACTAAGAAACGACAGGGGTTGCTTCCAACAATGTTTCCTTTAAAAAGAAAAAGGTCTGGGTTTTAAAACTGTGTCTTTGAGTCGACATTGGCAGCCATTTTCTATAACCATGTTGCATAACTGGAGGTTTAAAGGTGCTTGATGAGGAATAAAGTCACTTCTTGTGTGATAGCACTATTCAAGCTAATTCAAAAAGAAGTACAGTTTGAAGGAGGGTTAATTTGGATAATCTGGACTGTTGTACAGTTGTCCCTTCATATTCACTGGGGTTTGGTTCCAGGAACCCCTGTGGATACCAAAATTTGTGAATACTCAAGTCCCATTATATTCAGTGGCATAGCAAAATAGTGTCCCTTATATAAGATGGCAAAGTCAAGGTTTGCTTTTTTAGATTATTATTTTTTAAAGAAAAATTTCAAGGTGTGAATACTTAAATCCGTGTATACCAAATCCGTGGATATGGAGGACAACTGTATTTTATTATGGACTCTATAATGTTATAATTTATATTGTAGTATGAGGTCTGGACAAGAATTCATTTTACACCATTATTTTCTTTCACTTTCCTTTTTTGTAGAATTAATTGGAGATGGGGAAGGATAAATGGGGCAGGGAAATATTCTTATCTTTGTTTGATGCCATGGTTTATAATTTAATAAATAAAGCATAGTTTTTAAAAAAGAAGAAATTAAAGCTTTCCAAGTAGACCAAATCTTTGAATGTTACTTTTAAAAAGTAGTCTAATCCTGTTATTCATTATAATGTTTGTAAAACTTGCTTCATCACTGTTACAGGATGCCGTGTTGAACAAGTAACTTGTTATGTTGATGATAGAATTGCCTGCTACTTGTACATTGCTTTTCGGCGGTGGGGAGATTGTTAGGATTGATAGGAGAAGGGCATTAAACCTGAAAAATTGGTGCAAAAAAGTGGTCTTTACAAGTACAGTCAGACCACAGTATCTGCAAAACTAGTATCCGCTGTTTCAGTCATCCGCGGGACACGAATAGGGACATATACCCTATAGTCATGCTAGAAAATGCCTAAGGGGCATCCTCTCTCATCATCTTCTAGGTCTTCAGATACAACTCTATGGTATATTTTTATCAGAAATCCTTTATTTTAATAGGATTTGCTATTATCCATGGTTTCTGGTAGCCATGGTAAGTCCAGGAACGGAAGCTCTGCAGATATGATTAATGACTGACCTGCGACTATGTAAAATCTTGAACGATTTCAATGTCTTCATCATCTACTTTAAAGTTATGTCAATCATCTGTGGTCATGATTTATGTTTTCTTAATGCCCAACTGTAAACCTGCCTTTGCACTTTTCCCCTTGAATTTCTTCAGTAATAGTTCCAGGTCTTTGCTATTTTCTGCTTGTAGTATGGTACCATCTGCATATCTTAAATTGTTGATGTTGCTTCCTCCAGTTTTCACACCTCCTTCCTCCAAGTCTAATTCTGCTTTATGTATGATATATTCAGTGTACAAGTTAAACAGGTAGGGTGATAAAATGCACCCTTGCCTGACCCCCTTACCAATTAGAAACCATTCCGTTTCGCCGTATTCTGTCTGGATGGTAGCCTCTTGTCTTGAGTACTTGTTATGCACCAGGACAATTAAATGTTGTGGCATACCATTTCTTTAAGAACAATCTTTTTTTTTTCTTTACTGTGACAGAATCCCCTATCCAAGGGTGTGTTCATACTTTACAATTATAGTGCTACATCCAGCTCTATGATCTTCCAACTCTATGATTCTATGACACTTACATTCCACTTTAATTGCCATGGCAACATCCTATGGAATCTGGGAAGTAAATGTCAGGATACTGGGATATACAGTCACTGGAATTGATACTATAAAGAGCTAGTATGGTATGCTACAGCCTGCAAAAGCCAGCAGTGAGCAGGCTAAATGCAGCTGGCGAGCATATCTAGATTATGTCTGGGAGACAGGTGTGGGAAGGACATGTGAAGAAAGTCTTATCTGTATGGGGAGCTGGGATATACAATCACTATGTTCAAAGGTACCGGATGTATTACCATGACAAGTTATGGGTCCAGCACACTTCTGTGTAAAGGAAGGTACATTTAAAATTCTCAGCCAGAGAGCTCTACTGCCTCCTCAAACTACCGTACAAACCCTAGGATTCCATTGGGATCATAGTTGCAGAAGGAAGGGTTTAGATCTTTTCTCCTCAATGAAACCTCCCTCCTTCCTGTTTACCATTTTTTTTTAAAAAAAAAGGTGTGATGGCCAATCATGCAATAAAAGTGGCATTTGGTCCTTAGCAATCCTGTTGTAGCAGTGATTGGTTCCTTCCAAGTGGCACCATTTCCAGGCTCCTTGATAGGCGGCCACAGCAGTAAAATAACATTTGAACATTATGCTAAACAAACCACAGAGGGAATTCAGTGCAGGCAGAGGCCACTCCGTATTTGATATATTTTCTGCATCTTGGCTGGCCAATAAAGGTATCTCTGTTTTGTGGATTTGGGGTTTTGTTGTGTTTTGCTGCATGGCCAACACAACTACCCCTGAATATGTTTCACATCTGTGCTCTCTTTAGTTCATGGGCAGGAATCATGCAGCCGTCCGGATGTTGTTGAGCTGCCACTCCCAGCAGCCCTAGCCAGTGGTGCAGATTGCTGGGAGTTGTAGTTCAACAACATATGCTGGATCACATGCTTCCTATTCGTACTTCATTTGCTCCTGTTTGCATTGAAACTGATTAGCTTGGGTGCACTGACTAATTCACAACAAGCCAAAATTCTTTAAAATTCCAGCTTGTCATGGCATCTGATCATACCTAATAAATTATTTAAAAGGGGAATAGTGATACCCAGCAGGCCTGACTGGTGTCCCATATGAACCAAGGCTAGATGTAAACATGAAGTGGAATCACATGCTGGAAAACTGAATTAGGTGCAAACTTAAAGGAAGAACAAACTAAAGAGTATGAACCAGAGAGATTCTACATCCCAGAATATGCTAGTTTTTTCTTGTTGGATTTTCTTTCTTCCTTTTGGAACATCCCATATGAACACACCATTCCCATCTGTAATCTGAAGTGGTATGGCTCATTGTGCTGTCTCAGATTACCAACAGTCCCAGCTTGGAAAAGCTATTTTTCAAACAGCAACTCCCAGAATCTCTTAGCCAACATAATCATGCTGGCTGGGAGGGGCAGTAACTCTGGGAGTTTTGGTCCAAGACCCTAATACAGTGGGCCCTCCATATCCATGGGATTTTGGTTCCAAAACCACAGATGGTCACATCCCATATTATTAAATAGTGGCAACATGCATGTGTCCGCATCAGCCCATCTGCATGCACGTCACCTCCATTTTAGGTATGGGGTGTGACGAACGAACCACAGTCAGTTGAATCTGTGGATGCAAAGCCTGCAGATATGGAGAGTCCACCTTACAGTGGTTATTCCAAATTATACTAGACCCTTTGAATTAGCCAAATTTCAACACTTATGTAGGTTGCATTGATTCATTGTGTCTACTCTAATTAGAACTTAAGAGTTGGATTTAGAGAACTCCCAAGTCAGAATCATTCAGGCCATGGTATTTCCAATTTGTATGTACAGTTGTGAAAGCTGGACAGTAAAGAAATCTGATAGGAAGAGAATCAACTCACTTGAAATGTGATGCTGGCAGAGAGTTCTACAGATAGCATCTAAAAAGACAAATTAATGGGGTTTAGAGCAAATCATGTATGACCTTTACTAGAAGCAAAGACAACTAAACTGATGCTGTCATACTTTGGATATATCATGAGATAATGTGACACATTGGGAAAGATGCTAATGCTTGGTAAAGTTGACCACAGTAGGAAAACAGGGAGAGTGCATTACATGTGGATTAATTCAATCAAGGAAGCCATAGCCCTGAGTTTGCAAGACTTGTGCAGGGCAGTTGATGGCTGTTGTTCTTTGAGGTCTCTTATTCATAGGGTCATGGTAAATCAAAGTCAACTTAACAGCAAATTCAGCAGCAGCAGCAAAAGAAACTTTTCCAAGCTCTGCTAAAGCAACATACTCCCTGTTTATATAGACTAAGATCTAATATACTGTTGCAGTCTCCTTTGCCACAACAGCAGTTCTGGGATTACTTGGCAGACAGGTCATTGTAGAATGGTTCTCTGCATGTATGTAGTTTGGCTTAATAAGATTGCTGCTGCTTTTTAATTAAGATCATCAGAGCATTCAGTTTCATTCTCTTGTGGAAAATTACCGTTTGCTCAAGGACGTGGGAAAGAAGATTTGAATCAATGCCTTAAAATGTGGCTATGTGGTGTGTTGTATGTTTTTTGCTCAAGTCTCATCCAGGCAGTTTTGTTAAAAACAAAGCCTTCTGCTGAGTCCCTTAATCTTGGGTATTTTTATGGCACCAATGAGAATTCAGATATATTAGGGTGCATAAAACCATCCCATGATTGGGAGTGGAGAACAGAGTGTTCTCGGGTAGCCAAACATCCAGAGCCAAAAAAAAAAAGCATGTTCAAATGAGATGGGATGTTTGTTTTGAGCAGGCATCACCCTTCCTTAGAGCTAGCATGGCGTAGTGGTTTAAGTGTGACTCGGACTCCAGGAGACCCAAGGTTCGAATCTCTGCTTGGCTATGGAAACTCACCGGATGAAACCTTGGTCAATCACTCTCTCTCCACCAATGGCAAATCTCTGAATAAATCTTGCCAAGAAACCCATATGATACGGTTGCCATAAATCAGAGTCAGCTTGAAGGCACATAACAACAACCACACCCCTCCTTATTTGCAAAAAACCCCAAAACAGTACTGAATGCAGTAGATTGGTTGGAACCTCACTTATCTCAGCCATTCTTTGTTGGAAAAAAAATATCTCTTTGTGACACGTGGTTGATGTTTGAGGACACTGTTGATAACTCTTCAGGTAACAATGCCATAAAATGCTTGCCTTGTAAGTGTGTGTGAATTCTGCAACAAAACATAGTGCAACTTTATGATTCTGTGAGTTTATGCCCAATCTGCATAGAATGGATTCAGCAGGAGTGGAGTGCTCACAGCCATGCTTTTGTATTTTTTGACTTTGAAAACCCTGGTGGTGGTGGTGGTGGTGATGCCTGAACCTTCTAACCCTCTTCATCCTTCAACTTCATCCTTAATTTTTCTTGTCTGTAACATGCAGATACATAGGAATCTTTTCAGGCTTAAATACTGTTTGTGTCTCTAAGTGTGTGTGGCTTCACAGAGTGGAAGCTAAGCCTTTAACAATGCATCTTGGAGTAGGGCAGTGTGTTACCTAATTCTGTGCCAGGCAAGCCTGGGGAACAGGTTGAGTGGGCACAAGTTCTATTCTTTTTTTGGCATTCTGTCTTTCCTTTATTCTTTGTCCTCTGTTTCAGAGCATGGAAACGCTGGCTCAGAGGCTGTAGAAAATAGAAATCTACACTAAGGAGTGATTTAATGCCCTTCTTTTGCTTGAGGGCAAACCAAGGAAATTTCACTGTCAGAGAAGTTGGGGAAGGCTGCAGTTGGGATTGAGTGTGTGTATTCTGATACGGTTTCTCCCACTCCCCCTCTTTTCATTCCTCAATATGTCATTAGCATTATTAGCTACTTACAAGTACAGTACTGCATCAGCAGCAGTAGGGGATTACCCCAACTGAATGATTTTAGCATGTGTTGTTGGCTTGGAGAAGGCTGTTTTCCAGTTAACAGACTTAAAAATGACTGGATTAATTGCATGAATTACAGTCAAAGGGTTGATTTAAAAATCTCATGTCAGTATTTTCAGATGCCTTCTTGCTTTCAGCACTTTTCCTGTTCAATGGTCAAGCAAAGTGATTTATAAAACAGATGAGCAGCAGATGATTTGAAACAGTATTAAATTATCTTTGCTGCTTTAGAAACTGCATGGGCCAAACACAAAGGAGGTGAGAAAGAAAAAGTACAGGAGGATGGAAAAATCCCACATAAATGAATGTGTCAACTGGCAAAACCACCTCTGAGTATGCCTTGCTTAAGGAAACCCTATGAAATTCATGGGGTCACCATAAGTCAGCAAGTAACTTGAAGGCACACGGGTGCGCACACACACACACACACACTAAAGCATGGGCAACTGGTTTCGCTAATGAGTGGTGTTTCAACCTAAGGGCAATCTAGGTGGAGTTTTTGGCAAGGAGGTAGTATATTAGCAAGGGGAAAGGTAGTCATTTCTATCATACTGAGGATGGAGCAAGCTTGTTTTCTGCTGCCCTAGAGACTAGGACATGGAGCAATGGGTTCCACCTAAGAAAAAAGATTCCACCTAAATATTAGAAAGAACTTCCTGACGGTAAGACCTGTTCTGCAGTGGAATGCACAGCCTCAGAGTGTGGTAGAGTCTCCTTTGGAGGTTTTTAAGCAGAAGCTAGATGGCCATCTGTCAGGAATGCTTTGATTGGCTATTCCTACATGGCAGGGGGTTGGACTAGATGGCCCTTGTGGTCTCGTCCAACTCTATGATTCTATGATCAGATTAGTCAGCTTCTTCTTCACCTACTCCCTGGACTAGCCCTACCAGCAGCAGAGTGTGACTGCTGCTTCAAGTACCTTTATTATCCTGCAGTGGATATCCAACGGGCCACTAGATGCTTTCAATGAAGTCCTCGTAAGATCCTTCCTTACTGGGGAAGCCCCTCTCTGCGTAACCAAATAGAGAAGAACACCTCTAAGCGTGTATCTGCACTTCACAGTGGTAGCAGTTTAATACCACTTTTACTGTCATGGCTCCGTCCTATGGACTCTAGTTTGATGAGGTACTTAGAAGTCTCTGCTACAGAGCTCTAGTCCACTCCCCTGAACTGCAGCACTAGAGCTCTCTGGGAGAGCATTCCAAGTACCCCACCAAACTTCAAATTCCCTGGATCTTGCAGGATAGACCCATAGCAGTTATAACAGTACCAAACTGCTATAATTGTGTAGTGCTTTAGGAATTGCATTGGCCAGACACAAATAGATAGAGCTTGAGAAGCAGATTGGGAGTGCCACATTAAATGTTTACATTTTTAAAAATCAGAATGCTGCTTTAATCAATGAATAACACTGACACTTTAGCACTACATTCAAAATATAACATTTTTTTTTAAAGAGGGGGTATATTATTGTTGAGGAAGGGGGTAGTCAATTTAGCCAAGATTAGCCAGGTTCTTTCTTCACTGGTGTCTAGGCCTCCTGTACCATTAGGCAAAATGAGACGGCCATGTCAGGCAACAGGTTTTTAGTGTCATGAAAAGGCAGGAAATGGTTCATTATGAATTATTATCATTGTATTTTTGCTGCTACAAATAAGAGGTGTGTGCATGTGTGATGTTATGCCTCAGCGCCAAAGTCAGTTGACTGGCCTGAGTACCATGACTTGGGGTTGGATGGCAATTGCCTCTTCAACTTAAATAGCAAAATGTCTTGGGATGGCCCTGGATGCGTCCTTTCTAGAACCTTCCATTCACGAATGTCTTGGTGGTGAAGATGAGGTGTTGTGAATGGATGGAGTGGAGCATGTTCAAAGAAAGTGATTTGGGGAGTCACGATTAAAACCATTTCCAGTGGCCCTTCTCCCACCCTCAAGATTCAACAAACAAGGCTGGACAACCTTTTATTCCCTTCAGGGCTGAATTCCCTCTGAGGCGATTTTTCAGGGGCCATGTGCGAAGAGGGGTGGACAGGACTTAGAACTACACAATTAACATTCTTTGTCTCCCTCAAAAAGAAAAGGGGGCATCTGGTCCTTCCCAATGGTATTGTGAAGCTGCCAACAAATTTTCTCTGAGGTAATGTTGTCCTTGAGAGGGCGAAATGTTACCCATTCCCTTTTTATTTTTTAGGATCAACAACAACAAAAATATCACCAAACAGAGAACAAGCCTTTGTATTCTCCAGAATCTCTTTTTCCATCTTGATGTCAGCCAAATTGCAGGGAGAGAAAAATGCTGATTTGATGTTGAAGCCTCCCAATCTGCCATTTTTGTCACAGTCTTAAAGTAGATTATAGAAGGCGGTCCTGGTCCTAACCAGATTAATTTTCAAAGAAATAGCTTTCTTAGTCTGTTTTGTTGTATTTGGGGAGGGGGGAAGGAACGTTGTGGCTTCTTTAAGACTGGTTTATTTTAGCATAAGCTTTGTGTATTGGAGTTTATTTCCTCTGCGTATGATAGTCAAGTCTCAAAAATAAATGCATAGTTACAAAGTTATAGAGATGGGGTCATAGTGAACTAAAGTAGAAAAAAAAGAACTGTTATCTCATCAAGCATAAACAATTGTGGCATCAGCAAGCTAACACAGCAATTTGTTAGTTCTTAATTGTCCCCAAAGTGTGAAAGGAATACATTCTGCTTTCAAGCAGCTGAGTTCTGCAGAATGCAGAGTATTTTCTTGGAAAAAAGTTATACACACAATTCTGATCAAAATCAGGATATTAAATATACCTAGTGTGGTAAGAAGCAATTATTTCTGTTCATACCTCTGCTAATAGTATGGTATTTGTCAATGTATCATAATTCAACTGTTTCTCTTTCCAAACGTCCTTTGAATTTTTATTTGTTCTAGAACAGCTACCCGAAGATCAGTAACAGTGTGTCGAGGGAGACTGACATGTTCTGCCACTGTTTCTGGGTATTGCCTTTTCTAATGTTAGGTGTGTGCCCATTTTTCTCTTGCATAAAGATGGCCCTGTTTGTCCTTTATAGAACAGTGGGGCATTGCTGGCAGAAGATGGCATATATCACAGCAAAAGATGAGCAAGTAAACGCATACCTGATGTAGTGGGTGAGATTAGGATCTGTAATACTCTCCTTGGAGTTTTAATACCAATACCAATAGCATTTAAATTTCTATACAATAGGACCCCCGTATCCACTGATTCATTATCCACAGCTCACAAAACAGCACACCTAACACAGAGTCCTCCTTGAAAATGTGTCCTATCTAGGCATTTTCTAGGCTCTCCAAGACAACTCTATGGTATTTTAAACCAGACGTCCCATTATTTTCAATGGTGTTTGCTATTATACATGGTTTTCGGTATTGATGGGCTGTCCCAGAACCAATCCCCAGTGGATAAGGGGGTGCTACTATACTGCTTATCAGTGCAAAGCACTCCCTAAGCAGTTTACAAAGTATTAGCTAATAGCATCCAACAAGCTGGGTATTCATTTTACCAACCTATGGATGGAAGACTGAGTAAACCATGGAGCCCTGTAGGATCAAACTTAACAGTGTTGTGGCTGCAGTACTGACATTTAACTTCTGCACCACCAGGACTCCTAGTCTTGGAGTAGACACTGGCTTTGCATCAGGGTGTTGTCCCTATATTTCCATCCACATTATGTGGCCTGTTATAAGTAAGCAGTCAACTTTGCAAGTGTGCATTTTTACCTGAGGCTTCAATATTGTACTCCACTGATGCACCTGAGGGGATAGGTTGGAACATATGCAGAGAAGAGCAAACAAGGATCAAAGGTCTGGAAACCAAGCCTTATGAGGAATGACTTAGATTGCTGGATATGTTTAGCCTGGAGAAGAGAAGATTGAGAGATGACATGATAGCCATCTTTAAATGTCATGTAGAAGATGGAGCAAGCTTGTTTTCTGTTGCTCCAGAGACTAGAACATGAACCAATGGATTCAAAATACAAGAAAAGAGATTCCTAAACATTAGGAAGAACTGTGATTGCTGAGACAAAGAAACAGATAATAGCTGGTCTCAGTTTCAAAAAATGTAAGCCAGAAACCTGGAACTGTGCTGCCCAATTTTTATGCTACATTACAGGTACACAGGATTTTTGTCATAAAATAAAATATAGCAGACACTCCAGTCTCTCTCCCTCTCTCTCTATCTCGTTCTCTCTCTTTTGGTTTCTGTGAGGTCCTAAGAGATCTTGAGCTTGTTGCTAGGTCTTGTGGCTGAGCAGGAATTTTAATCCCGATTGCTTTTGCCAAAGTCCAAGAGCTACACAATGCTGATTCTTAAAGTGCAAGTGGATAGAAAGCAACCCATCCAGAGAAGAGTTGCTTGCATTGTTACCCCCCCACACACACACACACAGTGTCTGGAGCTTTAATTCTGTGTTAAATTGACCACTGGAATAGTTTGAGACTTGTTTGGAATTAGACAAATGGCAAATCAGGTGATGTATGAAACTTAATGCAGAGGCACCATGTTAACACTTGGTAGATCATGTGCTTTGATTATCAAATGTGCCAGGTTTGATCCCCAGTATCTCCATTTAAAAGGATAAGGTAGCAGTGATAGGGTGGAGTGCAAGTCTCTGTTGGAGAACAGGAGAGCTGGGAAGCTTCCCAGAGTACACCAGGCGTAGAAATTATGCAGCCCTCCAGGTGTGGTTGAACAGCATTTCCTAGCATTCCTCATCATTGGCTGTGCTGCTGGTATGACATTTGAGCTGAATCCATTGGTGGTGTATCCCTTGTTCAGAGCAGCATTTATCACTTGCCTCCATCCTACCTCCTAACTTTGAGTATGGCAACAGATTGTTTTTCATGTGAGCACTCATACCAGTTCCTGAATCTTCGTTTGCGAAGAAAAGCCAGAGAGAGAGACTCATACCAGTTTCTCCACATCAAGTTTCAACCACAAATTTTGTCCCAGTACCAGACATCCATCTCAATGGTGTCTCTGGGTTTTAGGATGAACTTTAAATGACCTGTCTAAGATGACTCCATTGATATGGATGCCACCAGCCATATCTGATATTAGAACGTTGAAGCCTATCCCAAAATAGGTTCACTGCCTTGGATACTGGGATAGCTTCTTTAAAGTTTGGATTGAAACCCAGAGTGGATTTACCACCCCAGTCATTTGGGAACCAGAAGATGCCAGTGCCAAATACTTTACATTGTGTTGGACAAAAAAAGTACTCCCATTTGCAAAATGCAGTAGATTTATTTGTACAGTTTTGGGGAGGGGTTGTTTTTGTTTGTTTTGGCTGTTTAAAAAAACCACCATATATGGTTGAAACTTGGGGACATTGTTCTAAGTTCTGGAGGTGACATTTTCACAAAATGCCTGCCTTCTAGGTCTACTGTGTGAGTTCTGCATCAAAACATCAAAACCGCAGGAGTAAAATATTTTGTGAGAGCCAACATAGTGAGTGTTGGATTCTGTTCTGTCTACTAGGATGAGAGTTAAGTGGTACCTGAAAAGAAGACGGGAGAACAACTTGATCTCTAATGGAAGGGAATTTCTTAACAGGGGTGCCACCATTAAGAAAGCCCTTCCCTTACAACTGATGTGTCTTATGACCATAACTTTCCCTCTCTGTCATTACAGGGCATTTACCAAGGTCTACACTTTTGGTCCAACGTTCCGTGCTGACAATTCTCAAAGTCGTAAGCACTTGGCAGAATTTTATATGGTGGAGGCAGAGCTGGCCTTTGTTGAAAGCCTACAGGATATAATGCAGGTAAGCAATGTGAATGGGAAATCGGCATGGTTTTCTGTTTTTGACATCTCAGCTATTCAGTATTTTACATGTGAGTGATGAAGCCTGTCCTAGTCTTATAGCAGTAATGGATAACTTTGGTGAG
Source organism: Gambelia wislizenii (assembly GCA_030847615.1). Taxonomy (NCBI): domain Eukaryota; kingdom Metazoa; phylum Chordata; class Lepidosauria; order Squamata; family Crotaphytidae; genus Gambelia; species Gambelia wislizenii. The sequence continues at coordinate 369,344,524 of JAUMIR010000003.1, forward strand.
TCCAAAGTTTTTGGCCCTTGGGAACTTCTAGGAGCCGTATAGATCAACACAAATGCAAAAAAATAAATAAAAAGAGTTGGCTGGAGGTCTACCTCTAATTTTTAAAAGCAAGGCATTTTTGGTACCTTCTAGCGTGCTTCTATGTAATGCTTCTGTGAGAAGCTGACCATAGAGTTGCACCAGAGGACCTAGAAGATGCTTAGAGAGGTGTTCTCTCTAGGAATTTCTAGGTCCTCCAATGTGATTCTATGGTATGCTTGGACTGGAAGTCATTCATTTTAATAGGGTTCACTATTATCAGTGGTTTTTAGTATCCATGGAAAGTATGGGAACGTTCCCTGTGTATACAGGAATCATACCTTACAGTAGCACCCCCGCATCTGCTGATTTGCCATCCATTGATTCAATTATCCACAGATGGTGATGGCGGGGAGGGAGGGAGGAGGCAAGCTTGCAGGCAGTGAGCGGGTTCTGGTGCAGTGGGTGGGAGGAGGCTTGAGCTCACCTCCCCCTCCCTTATCCAGGGTGGGTGGGTTCAATCGTGACGGAGCTGGTGGGGGGAGGGAAGAGGCGAGCTCACCTTCCCCCTCTCTTCTCCATGGGAGGGTGTGGGGTTCAGTGCGGTGGGCGGGCAGGAGGAGGGTTCCAGTGTGACGGAGCAGGCGGAGGAGGGAGAGAGGAGGCAAGCTCGGGGGGGGTCAGTGGGTTCCGGCATGGCGGGTGGGCAGGTGGGAGAGGGAGAGGTTGAGCTCACCTCCCCCCTACCTTCTCTGGGATGGGTGGGTTCCGGCACAGTGGGTGGGCAGGAGGAGGGTTCTGGCATGATGGAGCTGGTGGGTTGGGGAGGGAGGGAGGAGGTGAACTCGCCTTCCCCTTCCCTTTTCCGTGGGTGGGTGGAGGGTTCCGGCACAGCAGGCAGGAGGGGGAGGGAGGGAGGGGATGAGCTCCCCTCCTTTTCCCGGGAGGGTTCCAGTGGTGGCAGTGTTCACTATTATCTGCAGATATCACCATCCGCGGTGGGGCCTGGAACCAAACCCCTGCGGATACGGGGGTCCTACTGTACTCTAGTTTGGACTCATTAACAGAACCCAGCATGTTTATCAGCTTTTGTGACAGCATTAAATAAAATTTCGACACTTTCCTCACTGAAAGAGCATGTAAGTGTCCAGTGTGGGCTACTTCTTAAAGCTGTCCTGTCAAAACTCTTGAACTACAGCTTCTATTTTCCCACTTGCCAGCATGACCATTGCTTAAACTGGCTGAAGGAATTCTTGGAATTGTAGCCCAAAAAAAGTATTTTTCCCAGGCTTTGGTGAGGATGGATTGAAAGTACTGAGCTACCGACTACATTTTGTATGAACAGGAAAGTGGGGTTTGTGTCACTGTTAATTTGATTGAGATGTTGCAGCTCTGCTTCTATTTTTATCTGAATTGCACAACAATCTTGAGAAAACAACTGTATAAATACTGTCAGAGTTTGGAAATATTACTTTTGGAGGATTCAGCTCCCAGAATTGCCCAAGCATCTGCATCCAAATGGAGCCAGCATGGCGTAGTGGATTGAGTCTTGAACTGCAACTTTGGAGACCAAGGTTCAAATCCCCATTCGGCCATGAAAACCCACTGGGTGACCTTGAGCAAGTCACACACACTCAGCCTTAGAAGTCCTTGTGATAGGTTCTCCTTAGGGCTGCCATAAGTCAGAAACAACTTGAAGGCACAAAACAACAACAGATTTACCCCAAACTTCATTTATTTCAGCATCATAATTTAAGTAAGGATGGAGAATTGTTTTGTTGCTGCTATAATTAAACAATTAGAAGTAAGAAATTCTAACCAATCTACTACAGGTCACTGAGAGATCAGCAAGTGGATCCAAATATACATAACTTTTGGCCACCACGGCAATATCAGATATGATATCTGAAGTGGGGGATTCAAACATTGCAATTTAATAGTCTTTTTTTAAGTTTCTCGAAATAAACAGAAGTGGAAATGCTTGATTGCAATCACCACACTTTGTAGTTAACGCTCTTGCAGAAGCTTCGTTATACGGTGGAAAACTTCCTCTTTCAAGGAAGCGAAAGTATCATCTTGGGGTTTCCAGACTGCTTGTGCTACCACATCTTAGCCACGAACTAACGATTAAGTTCCCACCATATGCAACAGTAAAACAGCTTTCTCTTGCGTGGGAAAAAAGTGGGTGGCATGAGTTGCATATTTTTTCCAGGCTCCAGAGGAGCTACCAGTTAACAAAACCTCAGTGAGGCAGAATCTTTTTTGTTCTATATAATTATTTTTCATTACACAAATCAAACAAACAATAAACAATAACATCACGTTTCAACCAAAACAAAAAGAAAAATAGCAAAGTAAAATAAAAGAGAGAACACAGCAAAACAAGAACATTGTGGCATTGCTTCTCTATATCTCAGTTCTTTATAATTTACCAATCCTCTTCTTTTCTGAATCTTATTTCTTCTCTAGATCTTATTGTCATGACAACTATTTCTATCTATTGCACACACACAAAAATAGCTTGCCAAAGTTGAGTAACTTTGATTTGGTAGTCCTATTATTTCTGTATGTGTATTTACATGCTGAATAAATGGATATCATTTTGGCCAAAAATTTTCCTCCATCTATTTTCTCTTATTGATTACATGCTAATTTTGCCATTAGGGCAACATGCCAAACCATTTATTAACATCCCAATCTTTTACAGTTTTCCAATGTGTGATAGACTGTGTGTGTTGCAGATTGCCTAAATGATGCAGATAGTCTAAAAAGTTTAGTATGCCAAAATGGCCTCTCATCAGATCCAGCCCTACCATTAGGCAGTATGAAGCAGCCACCTCAGTCAGCTGATTACGAAAGGGTAGCAAATTATTATTTAAGGAATTGTTGTTGTATTTTTGTTGCTGGGGATAGAGAAAAGTGCTTGTGGGATTTTGGTCTCAGAACCCAAAATAATCTAGCTTGTCTTGTGTACACACCTTGACTTGAGAGGGACCATTTCTTGGTTGGTTCAGCCAGCAATGTGTTTTGGGCAAGGTCTGCCCTTAGTAACCTTTCTGCAAATGAGTGAGCCATTGTCAAGACTAATAATTCAATGCTTGGACTGGCATACAAGTGGCCAGTAATGTATGCATATTACTGGACTTCCTTCCCCTTCTGCTTTCCCTGTATTCCACCTAAATGAAAAGATAGGTGTTCAGTGGTATTCAAGTAGAGGGAAGTGATGGTCAGCTAAGCAGTGATGGCACCAGTGGAACTGGTAGTTTTAAATAAAAACAAGAGCTTAATTATTATTTTTTTACACTACAACTCCAAAGAATTCCCCCAGCCAGCTGTGGACAAATAATTTTCCCAAACTCTGGCAAAACCGTTATGGCCGTATCTTTAAACAGAGGCTGGATGGCCACCTGTCAGGGATGCTTTCATTGTGATTTCCTGTGTGGCAGGGGGTTGGACTGGATGGCCCTTGTGGTCTCTTCCAACTCTACAATTCTATGATTCTATGATTCTTGGGCAACTGGGTGAGTGGAGTAGGCCATGCCTAATTATTTGATTCTTGAGGTGCTCTTAGAGAAGCTACAAGCTCTCTCAGCCTCAACTTTGCATTTGCTGCCATGGGACTCAAAGTGGCTTGTGTCGTTGTTCCATACCTTCAAGTCATTTACGACCTATGGGGACCCTATTGTAGGGTTGTCTTGGCAAGATTTGTTCAGAGGAGGTTTGCCATTGCCTGCCTCTGAGGCTGAGAGAGTATGACTCGCCCAAGGTCACCCCAGGGAGTTTTCATGGCCACTCTATGTCTTTGTCCACCTTAACTCTTGATGGAATTTGGGGGTTGTCTAGACAAGAAGATACAATGCAAATTGGTGTGCGTTACTGCAAATTCGCAGCAGTGCTCATTTGTCTCCATGCTCTTTTGGCAAAATCTATTGTATGAAAAGCTATCCGTGTTTGAAGTACACATGCAGCCATGCCTGCAAATCAAGATGGTGGCCAAGAGTACAGCACATTATTATTCCCCACATATGTGGTCACCGCTGCACAGTATTTTTTTTAACTTATAAATCAAAGGTGTACAAGTGTGACATTCTGCTTATAAAAAGCTCTTTGGTTGCCTCAGCGCAGCAAAAAAGTGCACACTAGATAACACAAAACACGAAAATGGCACTTCCGGCCACTTCCTTGCCGGTAAGCCTGCCCCTGCCCACACGTCCAATCAATCCGCTGTCCACTTCTGCCCTCGCCAAGAATGGGCAGCATCCCAAATTGGATGTGCAAACATGCAATAATGCACAGGTCCACACATTATTTTAAAAACTTCACAAAAATCCATGAAGGTTTTCCCCCAGCAGTAGATGGAGTTTTGGGCCCTCTTCTTCCAAATATTGCGAATCTTGTTTGCAGCGTGTTGGGACAGAATGTATTTGTGTTGAATTCTGTGAGGAGTAATTTCATCATCTAGACAACCCCCTGGTCTCCTGGAGTCCTTCTCCAACACTAAAACCACTCTACCACACTGACACCTTTGAAGCAGCTGACAAAAATTAGAATAGATGGCAGATAATAAACACATATAGGTCAAAAACATTAAAAAGTTACTGTTAAAAAGTAAATAACTACCTGTACTTTTAAAATAATTTTAAACACACCCACTTAAAAGAGAACCATATGCATTTAAAAGACAAGAAATAGAGGCATTGCATTAGCATGCCCTCTCTCTCTCTCTCTCTGGCTTTTCTTCGCAAACGAAGATTCAGGAAGGACTCATCCCGCGCTTTCTGCAAGCGCGCTGATGACTAAAAAGGCCAATCCGAGATAAACAAGTCCAGTTGCAAAAAGCACAGCAGAAGGTCTCCTTGGGTGATGTTTTTGGGTTGTGATTCTTTCTGCGTTGTCGTTTCTCTTCAAGACTTGTTCGTCGTGAGTTCTCAAATAAGGCTGCAGCATTGTGGATAGTGCGTCTCCATGCCTCCCGATGTGAGGCCAGGGCGGACCACTATTGGTGATCAATTTGGCCAAGCCTGAGATGTTGTTTCAGGAAGTCTTTGTATCGCTTTTTTGGAGCGCCCCTCTTACGCTGACCCGTGGTGAGTTCACCGTAGAGTAGTATTTTTGGGAGGCGATGGTCCTCCATCCTAGAAATGTGCCCTGCCCAGCGCAGCTGTGTTCTCAATATCATGGCCTCAATGCTGGTGATCCCTGCTTGCTCAAGGACAGCAACATTCGTCACATAGTCAGTCCAGTGTATATTTAGCATGCACAGTGTATATTTAGCATTAGCATGCACTGTGAAGATAATATATGCTTACCTGAAAGGGTTGTGTTCAGATGTATGTTCTCCCTCTCATCTAGTTTGTGATGGTTTTATAAGGGAATGTGTGTAAAGAGTTCTAGACCAGTGGCTCTTAACTTTTTCTTTACCAGAGACCCCCTTTAAATATCTTTTGTTGCTGTGGACCCCTTTTAAACCCTGATAATAACAACAACAACACATAATAATAATAATAATAATAATAAGAAGAAGAAGAAGAAGATTACACCATCCATTAAACCTTCCCTTGGAGGCACTGGAGGAGGAGGGAAGACTTTTCTTCTGCTTCTTCCTGCCAGTTTGTGGCTGGAGCAGATAGAATGGCAACGTGCAGGCCAAGCCAGCCAGCCTTTGCCTTGGCTTCTGTCATGTGGCCACTCCGCTACACAGAGGAGGTGGACCAAGCAGCCTTCAAGGATCCCCTGTGAAGACATTGTGGACCCCCGGGGGTCCCCAGGCCACAGGTTAAGAACCACTTTTCTAGAGTATTTTAAAAGGTGTATGAATGATAAATGCTCCTATTTTATTGTAAACTATCTTTAGCCCAAGGTGGAAAATATACCTAATAAGAACAACATGCTTATCTAGGTTGGTACAGCGTGTTCCTACAGATTTGTCTTTTCCCCTTAGGTTATGGAAGACCTTTTCAAGAGAGTGACCGACATGGTGCTGTCCAACTGTCCTCGTGATGTTGAACTTTTTCATAAACATGTAGCCCCTGGACAAGAGGTAAAAGAAGATAATAGCTTATTTGTCTTTTGAATGTGGTAAGTTCCTTGGCATTTTCTCACATTCCGTCATGACCAAGTAATAGAACCTAGGGTATGACTATGCAAATGAAGGTGTGGGGCTAATTACATACTCAGGCTTGATTCTTCAGTGGCTGGGGTCATTAGGAGCTGGGGACAGGCAGACCTTCAACCACAGGTCATTGGTAACTTTTTCAAGCTTATAATTGCTACTGGCTTGGATGACTTTAAAGGGCAATGTGGCCAGACAAATTCATGGAAAGGAGGAGAGATTAATCTGTGGCAGGGAGTCACAATGGCTAAATGCAAACTTCCTCTTTTGTCAAGGCCTTGTTCTGCTGAATATTACCTAGGGGGCATCCACACTAGAGAAATAATCCAGGTTGAAACTGGATTATTTGCATGGCTTCTTCCTATGGAACCCTGGGATCTGTAGTTTGGTGAGGCGCCGGCACCCTTTGTCAGAGAGGGCTAAAGACCTCATAAAACTACAAATCCCAGGATTCCATAGGGAGGAGCTATGCAAATAATCCAGTTTCAAAACGGATTATTTGTGTCATGTGGACTCCCCCTACTGTGGAAGAACAGTGTGAGGGTGCCATATCTTACATGTTAATTCTTGGCATCTGGTTGTCTACTGGGGGAAATGGGGTGTTGGACCAGAAGGATTTTGGTCGCATTCAGAATTTTGAAAGGTTGATTCTTGGGCTGCCACTTTCAGAATCCCCCAGTAGCTGGGGTGGGGTTCTGTAGTCCCAAGAATTTTTTTTACTATGCTCTGTTCCACACAATTTCATAACCCTTTGTGAGTGCATTTCCTAGCCCCTTCCTGTCATTAGCAGAATAATTTAAGTGCCAGCTAGTTCTCATGTGCTCAGTGGTATCTTATGAAATGGCACAATTCAGCTTTTCTTGGTACTGAGTTCAGGTTGTCTTCGTTTGGTTGTTGTTTTTATTTTATTTTTTTCTTCTTGGAAATGGAAACTGATCTTCCCCATCTTAGATCTGATGACTTCTTGTGAAGTTGGTGACTGTCTCCTTTGATGCTTCTGAAAAACAAGTGAATGAGCTCTTTCTGGTAGCAACTGAGAATAATGTGTGTGTTTTTCCTCTTCTTCCCCTTCCCCACACCCCATTAAGGCCAAGTTAGAGAAGATGCTGAATAATCAATTTATAACGTAAGCAAATATTTTTGAGATTTATTTATGTTTGCATTTGTCATAGTAGTAGTTACTGTACTAATTTGCTTACATCCTGCCTAAAACCAGGACTCATGGTGATTTTTATAAAATTGAAACAAATACAATCCAAAAGGACACTTTATAGGACTGGAAGCAATAGTCCAAAATAAAAAAAAAAACATTGGTAGTAGGATTGTATGCACCTGTTGAACAAAAAAGTACATTTTATCAGATTCTCATGGATAAAATATTGGAATACAATCATGATAGGATAATTATTTGTGGAGACTGGAATGGGGTCATTTCCCCAATGCTGGATAGAAAATTGCAAAAACATATAAAGGAAAATCAGGGGAAATTACCCAAAACATTTGAGAACATGGTAGAAAATCTTTCTTTGGTTGATATATGGAGGTATAAATATGACAATGCAAGGGATTACACCTTTTTTTCTGAAAGTCATAATTCTTTTTCCCGGATCGACTTTTTTATGACATCAAAGAATATTTGTAATACAATCCCAAAAATAGAAATTTTACCAAGAACACTATCAGACCATAACCCAGTGGTATTAGAAATTAAGGGGCAAAAAACGGGAATATAATTGGCGCTTAAATGATAACTTATTGTTATGAGAGAAGGTGGTTCAGAAAGCAAAACAAACAATTAAATGGTATTTTGAAGAAAATTTAAATAATGAGACGGAAGTATGTACAGTTTGGGAAACCTCTAAAGCAGTGATGCGTGGGTTCTTTATGCAACAGAACATTGAAATCAGAAAGAAAAAGACAGAGAAAATCTTGAAACTTAACGAAAGCATGCGAGAAAAAAAAAACAATATCAAGAAGACTCCGCAAACAAAAAATTAGAGATAGAAATAAAAATATTGCAAAAACAAATATCATTGGAAACAACAGAAGAATTACACAAAAAATTGCAATGTATTAAACAGAAACAATTTGAGCACTCAAATAAACCAGGAAGATGGCTTGCATACAACATTTAAAAAAAGAAAGAAAGAAATTACATAACCAAAGTTAAAGATGGAGATAATATAATTTTGGAACAGGAAAAAATAAAAAATTGCTTCCAAAAATATTTTAATTCCCTATATGGGAACGAAAGGCAGCAAAAAGGATCAATAGAAACCTTCTTGAAAAAACAGAAACTAGATGAATTATCAATTGAACAAAGGCAAAAATTAAATCAACCAATATCAACAGTAGAAATATCAGAAGCTATAAAGAAATTGAAAATAGATTAAACGCCAGGTCCGGATGGCTTTACGGCTAAATATTATAAAGTAATGGAAGATCAAATTACAATACCATTTTAAAAAATGCTGGAGACCATTAAAAAGGGGGTTTACCCAAAGACATGGCAAGAAGCAAACATTACGTTAATACATAAAGAAAATAGAGATCCCCAGGACCCAAAAAATTATCGACCCATTTCGTTACTTAATGTCGATTATAAAATATTCGTTTCCATACTAGCAGATAGACTTAAAAGAACAATGAAAGATTGGATTGGGGAGGATCAAAGAGGTTTTCTGCCGGACAGATACATTAGAGATAATACAAGGCATGTTCTAAATTTAATAGAGTATTTTGATAATCATACGGACAAAAAGTTGGCTTTATTTTTTTTTTATATTGAGAAGGCATTTGACAATGTCGATTGGTCAACCCTATTCAAAGTTTTAAGAGAAATAAAAGCGGGATAAAATTTTATAAAATGGATAGAAGCGATTTATAATCTTCAAAGAGCAAAACTCATAATAAATGGAGAAAAGACTAAAGAAATCAATATTCGAAAAGGTACAAGACAAGGCTGTCCCCTATCCCCGCTTTTATTTTTGTTGATTATGGAAATGCTAGCTAAGAGAATTGAAGGAGAGTCTGAAATACAAGGAGTGAAAATAGGGAAATACCAATACAAATTTAGAATGTATGCAGACGATTTATTAATATCATTAGGAAATCCAGTGGAAGAAACTAAAGATTTGATGGGCATTTTAAAAGAATTCAAATTATTGACAGGATTGAAAGTAAATGAAGATAAAACAGTAATAATTACAAAAAATATAGAAAGAAAAGAAGAGAAAGAACTAACGCAAATATCAGAATATAAAATACTAAAAAAAAGTACGATATCTGGGGATTAACAGTACAAATAAGAATTCAGATCTATTTCAAAACAATTATATAAAAGTCTGGAATGAAATTAAAAAGGACTTTGAAAATTGGAAAAATTTCAAACTATCATTTTTGGGTAAAATATCAACTATAAAAATGAGTGTTCTTCCAAAATTAATGTTTTTAATTTCAAACAATCCCCATTATTCACAATGATACAATATTTAACCAATGGCACTCTGAGATTTCTAAATTTGTATTGTCAGGAAAAAAACCAAGAGTCAAAATGAAGATTTTGCAAGACGCTAAAGAAAGAGGAGGACTAAACTTACCAAATTTAAGGATTTACTGTGAAGCATGTTGCCTGTTTTAGATAAAAGATTGGATACTATTGGAAGAAAGATAAAATGTTAAAATTAGAAGGAGATAATAAACTATTTGGTTGCCATGCTTACCTTTTCTATGGGAAAGATAAAATAAATAAAGAATTTAAAAATCATTTCATTCGGAAGTCCCTATTAAAGATTTGGATAAAATATAAAAGCCGACTTTGTCCAAAGATACCCATTTGGGCTTCACCACATGAAGCACTTTTTAACAAAGAAGGAGTTCCTTCGAAAAAAATGGATTAGATACGCGGACATGTTAACCTTGCAAGATGGGAAATTAAACATTAAAAGCCAGTAAGACTTAGAAAAAGAAGGTATAATTTGCCATTGGTACCTGTATAGACAACTAAAGGAAAGATATAAGATGGATATAAATTTGGAAGGAATAGAAAATAGCAAATCCGATTGGGATAACATAATTGGACATGACAATAAAAAAGTCATTTCAAAGATTTACAAGCTATTATTGCAATGGGATACTGAGGACGAAACAATAAAAGAAACCATGGTTATATGGGCACAAAATATAGGACGTAATATAGAATTAAAACAATGGGGAAAAAATGTGGACATCGCAAATGAAGTTTATAGTTTGCCAAAACATTAGAGAAAACATATACAAAATGTTCTACAGATGGCACCTCTCACCATATAAATTATCAAAGATGTACAAATCGGTTAAAAGCAATTGTTGGAAATGCAGTGAGGAGAAGGGGACTTTTTTCCATTTATGGTGGAGTTGCAAAATGGCAAAAAAATACTGGACCCAAATACAAAAAGTAATTATCTGATATTTTACATATTAGTATCCCCTTAAAACCAGAAGTATATTTGCTGGGAATGCTTGATGGAAAAATAGAAAAAGAATATGGAAAGACAATATATTACCTGTTGACAGCGGCCAGAATTCTATTTGCGGCACATTGGAAGAACAAAGATATACCAATAATTGATAAATGGCTGGAGAAACTCTGTGATATGTTAGAGATGGACAAACTTACAAAGCTGTTAAGAGGAAAAAATATGGAGAAATACATCGAAGATTAGGATAAGCTATCCAAATACATGGAAACGAAATACAGTAAGTTAGCAATAATAGAACTCTAGGATACAAAAAAAGGATGATGGAAAAATATGGTGATTAAAAAATTTTTTGAAGCAAGTATTGATCCTCGACTACTGATAAATATAGATTATCCCAAAGCAATGCTAAATGGGCAATAAAACTTAAATAGGTGAATATTAACATTTGAAGCTGGAAAACAATTTAAAGTTAAAGCTAAAATGACAGATCATTTATTGCATATTACACACCAGATGATCAATTACTAGTATTAGCACAAATTTAGGAGATGATACAGTCGAGATAATTGGAAAATGAAAAAGGGAGGGGAAGAGGAATAAACAAATAGGAAAGGGAGTTAATTAAATAAACAAAAAAGGGGGGGAACTTATATCTAAATGATAAAGAAAGATGTACAATAAAAAATAGGAACGAAAATGAAACCAAAAAGGAAGTCACTTTTTATGTAAGGGGGGAGAGAATGAGGATAACATTAAGCGTGATAAATTATAAATAATCCTATAACGTGAAATACTGTTTAAATGTACAGATGAAATTTTCAGAAAGTGTGGATGGTGGTACGGATGTATAAATATAGGTAAAGATGCATATGAATAAGTAATATATCTATATATGTATGTATATATGTATATGTTTTAATAAAAATAAAATAAAATAAATTAAAAATAAAATTGAAACAAATACAGATAAAGGCACATACAAAGACCTAAGTAAAAAAAACATACAAAAAGTTATTATTAAATTACAATAAAATATCATAGAATCATACAGCTGGGAGGGGCCCCTTAGGCCATCGAGTCCAACCCCCCATTTATTCAAACCATTGAAAACAAATCCATCCATAAGAGACAAAAGATGAAAGTCATTAAAACTGTGGTATGGTGTGGCTTAATTTGGTTTAGTTATAAATTGTATGATTGAATTTGCCTTGCATTACTGTGACATACTCAGTATTTACAGTTCAGTGCTCATAGATAGATACACAGGCACATGTTTTTTGAATTTGCATGGCTCCCCTATGCTACAGGGATGGCCTTTTCCCCTAGCTTCTTGGTTGTTTAACATCACAACTCATCTTCTTGACCACACCTTCTGTGTTCATACAATGAGGATGTAAAGACAGAAAGCATCCTTTGTTAGTTTATGTATCACAGCAGTGGGGATCCATTAAGTCTGGTCATTCACTAAACATTCTCAAGCAATTCCACAGCATCTCTGTGTTGGCGGGTAGTATTTTAATAATTTAGACATCATAGAAATAAGACTGTTTAGATTCTAATATCCTTTTACTTTGATCAGTTCTTATTAAAAGCTCACTTTCTGCCTCCTTTAGGCTCAACTAAAAAGTATAATATAAAAAATAAGATTCAAATGGCATAAAATAATAATTAATTATAAAACTGTAAAAATTAATCTAAAAAGAGTTGGTGCTTCACTAGGGATAGCTATTGATCAAAGATAATTGTCCACAATGATGTGAAGGTTGCTAAAGAACTAGGTTTATTTCCTAATAGATAATGAAGTCACTTGTGTTACTCTTTATTTATTTATTGTAATATTTATATCCCACCTTTAATTGTGGGATTTCTGGGGCAGGTAAAATAATAAGCAATTTTCCAGATTTAAAAAATAGTTTAAATAAGATAAAAACATATAAACAAGACAAGAAGTTAAAATTGCTTAAATGGCTGCAGCAGTTAAAATCATGTACATGTATATTTAAGGTAAGTTAAGCCCCATAGACTTTTTTTTTTAAGTCTTCACTTGGTGCTAGAAAGAAACCAATGTTGGCTCAAATCGGACCTCCATGTGGAGGGCATTCCACAATTAGGGTGCAGCTGCCAAGAAACCTCTCTCCCATGTCTTCCCATGCTGTATTTCCCTCACTGGTGACAAACAGAAGAGACTCTCTCCTGCAGGCCTCAGTTCTCTGGCAGGTGGTATAGAAAGTGAGGTGTTCCTTCAAAGTCTGAAACCATTTAGGACTTTCAAAGTCATCTATCACCAGCACCTTGAATTCAGACCTGCAGCAAACTGGCAGTTCCTTTAAGACAGAGTTATGGATTGTCTGTATGGTATATTGGTCAGCAATTTTACTGCTGTGTTTGCACTAACTGTAGCTTCCAAGTCATCTTCAAGGGAATCCCCACCTAGACTGTATGACAGTACAGGTTGTCCCCCCCACCCCCCATATCCCCAGGGGATACATTCCTGGACTTACTGTTTATAAGTGAAACCACAGATAATAGCAAACCCTATTAAAATAAAGGGCTTCCAGTACAAACATACCATAGAGTTGTGTTGGACGACCTAGCAATTCCTACAGAGGACATCTCTCTAGGTTTTTTCCAGCACAACTCTATGGCATGTGTCCCTATTTTTTTATCTGTAGATAACTGAAACCACAGATAATTGGTTCCATGGATACAGGGTGTGATCTGTAGTCTAATTAAGAAGTTACCAATATAGTTCTCCCTTCATATTCGCTGGGGTTTGGTTCCAGGACCCCCCATGGATACCAACATCCGTGAATACTCAAGTCCCATTATATGCAATGGCATAGCAAAATGTTGTCCCTTATATAAGGTGGCAAGTCAAGGTTTGCTTTTTGGATTATTACTTTTTTAACAATATGTTCAAGCTGTGAATACTTAAATTTGTGGATACCAAATCCGTGGATACGGAGGAACAACTGTACATGGATGACTGTGGTTAAGTTACTCATGGCCAATGTTATCACTGTCTTATCAAACTCAGATGGAGAATGGAGTTCACACAAGCTCTCTCTTAAGTTTAAAACACATTATCAGGATTATGGTACTTTGTACTCTAATCCTGCCACCACACACTGCAGGGCACCTGCCTCCACAGGCATTGGGATCCAGAACCAAGAAGAATCCTTTGCTTGTGTGTAAGAGCTCTGTGCACATACACTGGGGTGGGTACAAGGCCCCTTCTCATAGTCAATGAATGTGTGGCCAAGGGTCAAGAGGCAGACTAGTATGGAGCATGGGAAAGTTTGGATACAGCTCCCAGAATCCCCTAGATAGCATAGCTACTGATCATGCTGACTGAGGGATACTGGAAGTAGCAGTCTAAAACAAAATCCACATCATTCACCAGCCCACACATCTTATTTGTTGCTTGTGTTCAAATAACAAATATAAGCAGGAAGCATTTTCTCCCATGCTGAGTGGTGTCTTGTCATTGCAGAACGCTTGTGAGATAAAAGAGGACTTAACGCAATAAACATTTAGATGCAAATATGTAAGAGAATTATCAAAGCAGCTTTTTGGAGGGGGAAAAATGGAGGAAAGAGAGAGAGACTGTTTCAGAATGGGTAATTTAGAGCAAAGAGGCAATAGTGCGGCTGATTAAGCATTTCCCAGCCAACTCAAGCAGCTTTTTTTTTTTTACATACATACACACTGAGTACTTTTCCACACATTTTCATGTAATATGCAATAGGCTATGAGAGAACATTGTGCACTGGCAAGTACAGAAATGAATTATAATAATTTATTAGGTCTAACACATACATTGGTCTTGACATTATGCCCACAAACCATGCTCCTTTTAATTTTAAGGGCTGAATAAGGTTTTTGTTTCTTCCCCACCCATCAGATTGTTTCTCTGTGACATGGAAGAACCCCCAATGGTAAGCTAGTGCAGCCTCCTGTCAGTGCAGGAATCTACAGCTAAAGCATCCCTCACAAGTGGCTGTCCAACATTGCTTAAAAAGCCTCCAAGGAAGGCAAGACTACCACCATGCTTTCCCTCAAAAGCAGCATGACAGGTCTCCCAGGACAGCAGAAATAAACTTGCCATGTCTTCGTTTCAACTGCCAAGAAGTTCTCAAGGAACTAGGTCAAAGACCCCTGCTGTCTCTCCCGTTGCCTGATCCTTTTTGACTGGAGATGTCAGAGGTTAAACCTGGGCCCTTCTGTCGGAAACATACACACTTGGACATTGAGCTACAGTTCCTCCCCAAATAGATATCTTAGTAATGGTCAGGTGGAGGGATGTTTTCCTAAAGGAGATAATACAAACATTTAAAATGAATACATGTTACATTCTAAAATAACTAACATATATGTCTAGAAGAAATGAATCCAAACAAGCTTTTTTCCCTCCTCTTCTAGAATGCCATACACTGAAGCCATAGAAGTTTTAAAACGAGCTCAAGAAGTCTTCACTTATAAACCAAAGGTGAGTATTTCTGAGCATTTTTCTGAAATAATTTCTGAGTGCTTTTGTGAGAGAGTTCCCCTCCCATTCCAGCTGGTGGTGTTTGAGGATGGATGAGGGTTGCAAACCCTAAGCGTTTGGAGCAGAGTTTCTCATCTGCCAAGGCCTGGAGGATCCCAGCCACTGACTTTGGGCAACAAAACATCATCCCTACCATAGAGTCTTTCTAGAAAATGTGTCCTCTCTAGCCATTTTCTAGGTCCTCCAAGGCAACTCTATGGTATTTTATACCAGAAGTCCCATTATTTTAATTGTTGTTTGCTGTTATCCATGATTTTCGGTATCTACAGTTGCCCTCAGAACCAATCCCCAGTGGCTACAGAGGTCCTACTCTAGTCAGCTGTCAAATCCACCTCCAGCAGGTTTTTCCAGAGTCTAGAGCAACTGAAGAAAAAGACCTCTGGCTGATAGTTGCCAACCTAGTCCTGGCTGACTGAATGCCCCCCAGAGAACCTGAGCATATAGGGCAGGTTATATGGGAGAAGGTGATCCCATAGGTAACCTGGACCTAAACCGTGCTTTAAAGGTAACAACCAGCACTTTGTACCTTGCCTGGAAACTAGTTTTAGGATGTTTCAAGAACAGTATTAGCCAGTCAATAAATCCATCAAAAACATTACACATAAACAACCTAACATATAGAGGCCCAATTCCCACAGTTTTGTTTTAGGATCTGTTCACATGTGGTGCCAGTCCATGTACATATTTTTCACCTTAAGAGTGTGCAGGCAATATCTGACTTTTGGCCTTGCCATGCTCCTGTTGAGCCACAGTTTGTGCAAACAGACATCTCTCTCCAATGTTGTGCTCACTGTCTCTCTCCCTCAATCTCTCCCATTTTTTTCATGGTGCTCAAGGCAGCATTCATGCCCTCTCCTCCTGCCCTGGTTTGCCCTTTTATGCACACAACAACCCTCTGAAGTAGGTTAGACTTAAGTAATAGTCACAAGCCCAAGGTTAGCCAATGAATTTTGTGGCTGAATGGGGATTTGAACCTGGGCTCCTGGGTCCTAGTCTGACCCTATTCCTAGTCTGACCCTATAACCAGGGCATCTAGAGATGTCTGTCTAGATGTCTCAGTTTCAGGAGGGCTCCTTAAGATGGATATTCCACCAGGGATTATGATAATTGCTTTGTAATTTGTTTTGTCTTTTTCCCTCCAGTGGGGCCAGGATCTCCAAAGTGAACATGAGAGATATTTGGTGAAACACTGTGGTGAAATCCCTGTATTTATTTTTAACTACCCATATGACCTTAAACCATTCTATATGCGGGACAATGAAGATGGTGTCCTTCACACGGTAAGAGCTCCAAATAACATCCCTGTGTGAGGTGGCCTGTTGGCCCTTGACTTCTTACTTTTTGAACTATTTCTGGAATGAAAGAAGCTTTCCCTGAGGCCTAACTGATATCAGTTAGCATGTTACTGCAAGCACACGATTCATATTTTTGTGTTTTCTTTCTGGATCCTAAAGCAAACTTTTTAAGCTGGTCTGTAAATTCCTAAAGGTAGATGTTTGGTAGGACTTGGAAGGACAGCTATGAAGGAAGTAGGCAAGATCCTGAAGTGTAAAGATATATCACTGAATACCAAAGTCAGGATTGCCTATGCCATCATATTTCTAATTTCTATGTATTGCAGTGAAAGCTGGATAGTGAAGAAAGCTGGCAGGAAAAGAATCAACTAATTTGAAATGTGGTGTGAGAGGAGAGTTTTACGGCTACCATGGACTGCCAAAATGACCAATGAATGGATCCTAGAGCAAGTCAAGTCTGAACTCTCCCTAGAAGCCAAGATGACTAAATTGAGACTATTCAGACATATGATGAGAAAACATGACTCATTAGAAAAGAGAATAATGCTTGGGTTAAGTGAAAGGCAGTAGGAAAAGAGGAAGACGAAATACAGGTGGATAGACACTAGCGATAAAATCCAAATCCTCCCCCACCCGAATTTAGCCCGATAATGCCACATGATGTGCACCATTATCCCCAAATCTGGTGCAGTAGTGCCACATGACTTAAGGCCCTATCCAAACCAGACTTGGGGTATACCACCTTAAACCTGGTTTTGAAAGACTCAACATTTTCTCTGGAGTTTGCTGGAAACTCTGGAGAAAACTGTCATGTGGACAAAAGATCCACACTGGAGTCGGGTGTGGGGAGGCAGGACAAGTGCTGCCTAACAGACATGCCATTTTTCCCCTTCTCCACTCCGCCACTGGCTCTGCCTTCCCTGCATACAATCACTTTTTAAACAGAGGCTGGATGGCCATCTGTCGGGGATGCTTTGATCGTGATTTCCTGCGTGGCAGGGGGTTGGACTGGATGGCCCTCGTGGTCTCTTCCAACTCTGCAATTCTATGATTCTATGATTCTATGACTCGTTCACTATGCACCAGGAAGACAAGAGCCAACAGTGCAAGGGGGGGTGGGATGGCAGCACCTGTTAACCTGCGCCAGGTAGAGTAGCTCCCTTTGACACTCAGAATGATCAGCTATATGCTAGGGGTCTGCCTTCCCAGCCTATGGCCACTTGTTATATGGTCAGAGGGAGTAATTGCGCTGGGCGGAGTTGCTCCCCTGACCCTCAGAACGATCAGCCATATACCAGAGGTCTGCTTTGTTAAATAGTATGCACAAAGCTGGGGTAAAAATCCGGTGGAGATTTTAGGGTATCAGACTTTTTGGTCAGGTAGCTGTGGCCCTTCAGTCCAGATCAGTGTGGTCCAAATATCATGCAGGGCAGCTCCAGCCCAAAAAAGTCCAAATTTCATTTGGATTTTTAACCATCCCCAACCCCTTATGTAGTCAAGCTCTTAATCAAGGAAGATGGAGCCCAGAGTTTGCAAGACGTGCGCAGGGCTGTTGATAACAGGAGGACTTGGAAATCTTTCATTCATAGGGTTGCCATAAGTCAATGTTGACTGGACAGCAAATAACAATAACAAGAAAGCTGTACCTTTAAAACTAGTAAGACGTTGTCAGAGACCTGTGTGGAAATCAAAACCTACTATTTGCTTCATAATCTTAGTATACTGCCAGTTAGTGCCCCTTCTTGATGTGGTTACTTAGCTCAGTGCTATGGAAAGCTTTTGTCCTCCAATGTTGTTGTACTGCAACTCCTGCTATCATAGCCAATGGTGAGGGATGATGGAAGTTGCAGTACAACAACTTCTGCATCTTTAAAAGTACTCCTCATTCCTGTCCAACAATTCACAGATAATCAGGGGCGGGGGTTGCAGGCAAAGTGTTTAGCAGTCATTTCCTAGATGTTAGCTCCTTCTAAGGGAGGATGGAGACTTGGATTTGCTAGAGGCACTCTTAGCAGAGTTTGTTCAGTGAAATGTACTGTGTCACTAACATCTCCCAATAAGACCAGCTGTTCAAAAACAAAAAACGAGCAGGCAACGTAAGAGATAGATACTTAAGCAATTTACTTGGTTCTTCCAAAAATACATTTAGGTTTACTAACTTGTAACCACAACTAGAAGAGAGTTTCAGGTAAAGGAACTGTTGGGGGCTGTGACCCACCACCGTCTTGGTTAAAAGAGAAAGAGAGGAGAGAAGGAAAAATGAGTCTTTGTGAGACCACAGACACCTGGGAGCTGCTGGGGTCACAAGGCTGGTTACAGTGCCCATACATTACCATCTGTGGTTGAACAAGGGGAAAACTTGACCACTGTGAAATTTGTTTAGAGGCCTGCAGGAAGTCCTATACTGTCGAAGCCGAGGTTTCTCAACCAGGGTTCTCTGAAACACTAGGGTTCCATAAGAGATTGTGACTGGGGGGGTGGGGGAGATTATTTATTTATTATTTATTTATTTATTTATTTAGGGCTGTAGATATAATTATTTATATGTAAGGATACCCTGAGACCTGAAAATTATTTCAAGAGTTCTTCCAGGATAAAATGATGGAGAAAGGCTGGTCTAAGCAGGCTTATCACTCTAATTGTAAAAAGGAGACAGGAATGTAAATAGCACACTTAATTGGAGCAGCACTTCCAATAGTTTTTCCCTTTCCTTTAAGGTTGCAGCCGTTGATCTTCTGGTACCAGGAGTTGGGGAACTTTATGGAGGCAGTTTGAGAGAAGACCGACTGGATTTTCTCCAATCCCGCCTACAGAGGTCAAAAGAATGTCTGCCACTTTGTGCCTGATTTTGAGGGGGGGGGACTTTGACAGTTGGTCAAGAGAGGTTTGCTAAGGACACCAGTAATTGGAGTGGAGAGGAGGGAGGGCATTCAGACAGAACAGATGCTTCTTTGAGGATGTGTTTCTTGGTGTTCCAGTCTCCTGTGTGTAATCTGATTAAAGAAAACACACATCAGAGCTCCTCCTTCTAGAAATTTCCTCAGTTCTCCTATAAAACACTAATGCAAAAGAATCCTAAAACATTCCTTTCTCGCAGATGAATTTGGATTTGGGAATGGGGGGGCTGCTTTGTTAGAGTGGATTGAGAAACCTTAACCTGCCATTTTAAAAGCTCTGGTTCTCAGTTTACTTTGGTACTATATGCGTGCAGGGGGGTGGGACTCCTGTGTTGATTCACACATAAAGACATAAGTGGCTGCATAAAGAAACCTCAGCCATTGGTTTTGTTGGAGTGAGTGAGAAAAGAAAAGACTAATAGTGTTGTCACCAGAAAAAAAATTTATTTGGATTTGTGGCAACACAGAAGGGGCAGAATGCACTGAGAGTGGAAAGACAAGCTTTTTCCTACCTGAATAGAGTTTATCTCTAACTCCTTACCCCAGCTATTCCCAAAGTGGTGTGATTGTGCTGCTCCTCTGGCTTAGAGATTACTGAATTTGTCGTTCCAATTCAGGGTCCCATTCTTCCTGGGTCTCGCATCATGTTAGTGGCATACAGAGGCTAAGTCCACTCTAACACATACAAATGCCTTTTTTGTTGTTATGGAAGTTGGTGTTCTCTTCCCCTCTCCATAACAACCCAGGCCACCACCCTGATTTAGCATTTAGACACTGTAGACCCCCTGCCCACAGCCATTTTGTATCTGGTGGAGAGCAGGCACCTCAGAGAAACATATGGCTACTAGCTGACCCAGTGTAACATAGGCCATTATAGTAGATTTGAAAGTTTACACAGTTCAGCTACATACTATTATTTTAGGAAAATAATATTGCATTGTTTTACATGTGGATGCTGAGTGGCTAAGGGAGTGAGAGGAGGGAGGGGCCCTTGTGAGGCTGGAGTTGTTGATTCAGATGGAGTGGATTGCTAGGTGAAGAAGGGATTGGCTGAGGGAGGGAGGGGAGGGAGGGGATTGGTTGGGTAAGCAGCCAACCAGCACACTGGGAAAGGAAACATACCCGAGAGTTTTATATATATATAGATGTCCCTGTAGCCAGATGCAGAATGATTATATCATTCACTGAAACCTCTGAAGGACCTCAGCAGATCTCAGTGAATGATGTAATCATTCTGCGTCTGGCTAAAGGGACACAGTAAGACATGTCTCCAATCCCCCTGCCACTCTCCACTAGCCACAGAATGGCCATAATGGGACTGCACTGGCTAAATGCTGAGTCCAGAGGGTATTGAGAACACCCATGTGGAGGCAGAACTATTATGCTATGCAGGATCTCAGCCTAGAAATGTTAAGCCTGTATTTGAGCTGCACCACTTCAAACTGTTGTGGGGAGTACAGGATTAGATGAACCTGGATTAAAACAAACCATCTGATGATAGAACGTGGAATAATAGGGCTCCAGCCCACAAAGCCCCATAGTCCATGGGGTGACAAAAGCATCCCAGCTGCTGTCCATGCTCAGTTTTCTGCCTCGGGTTGTAATGCACCATGGGGTCCTTGCCACTTTATCTTGCAATAAATGAACAGGATTACTGCTCCACCCTTGCGGATCTACTGAGATGAGTTTCTTTTGTTGATTCCACAGGTTGGGACTTGAAGATACCTATCAATGGTAAGACACACTGAAGTACCACTTGTCATTATGCTGACACATTTAGAGGACCATCCATATGGAATGGAATTGCCCAAGGTTGGCAACAACCAGATGGTGAAAGGGGAACAGACTCTTCTTCAAGTCTTGGGGTGGGGGTGGGGGTCAGGTTTTTGGTATTTCCTCTTATTTCACATAGAAGATGAAAAGAACTTGAAACAGAAACTGAAACCCATGGGCTAGGGCTTGAAGCATTTAACTCTTTGAAATCCAGCTATGATTCCCTCTGTAAATTCTCACATGTATGAGAAGCTGAAGGAGGGATGTTACTTCTTTTTTTCTGACAGACTCTTCATCTTTAACACCCCTTTGACATGCAGTTGCAACATGGCTTATCTATGCTGGAAACCACTGTGATTGCTGGGTTCCAGTGACACAGTATTGTACCAGTTCATTTTTCATGAGTTTACCAAAATTCATAATTCACATCCAGGTTGGAAAGGGCTGTTTAAAAAATTGTAACTTGGGAGTAACTGAAACTTCCAGAATTTTCACTCCCAACTCAGGACACAGTGATTTTTTTTTCCATATCCCCTCCCTGCAACCTTTTCAACAAATTTGATGAGTGAGTGACAGTGCTGTCATGTTTATTGTAGGCCACCCAGAAAACATTGGCTTGAATCCTATAGGTCATCCCAACCCATTAAATCAATGAGGTTTACATAAGCCATTCACCATTCAACAGTTGATTCAGTAGGTCTGCTCTTATTTGGGCTACCAGTAGAACTGGTTAGTCTCAGCTACAATTGACTCATTGAATCAACTGTTGAATGGTGAGATCTGTCTCTCTCTCTCTGGCTTTTCTTCGCAAACGAAGATTCAGGAAGGACTCATCCCGCGCTTTCTGCAAGCGCGCTGTTGACTGAAAAGGCCAATCCGAGATAAATAAGTCCGGTTGCAGAAAGCACAGCAGAAGGTCTCCTTGGATATGTTTCCGGGTTGTGA
Source organism: Gambelia wislizenii (assembly GCA_030847615.1). Lineage (NCBI taxonomy): Eukaryota > Metazoa > Chordata > Lepidosauria > Squamata > Crotaphytidae > Gambelia > Gambelia wislizenii. The sequence goes on from JAUMIR010000003.1 coordinate 369,366,573, forward strand.
TTCTTTCTGTGTTGTTGGTTCTCTTCAAGACTTGTTCTGCGTGAGTTCTCAAATATGGCTGCAGCATTGTGGATAGTGCGTCTCCATACCTTCCGATGTGAGGCCAGGACGGACCATTGTTGGTGATCAATTTGGCCGAGCCTGAGATGTTGTTTCAGGGAGTCCTTGTATCGCTTTTTTGGAGCGCCCCTCTTACGCTGACCCGTGGCGAGTTCACCGTAGAGTACTATTTTTGGGAGGTGATGGTCCTCCATCCTAGAAACGTGCCCTGCCCAGCGCAGCTGTGTTCTCAATATCATGGCCTCAATGCTGGTGATCCCTGCTTGCTCAAGGACAGCAACATTCGTCACATAGTCAGTCCAGTGCATATTTAGGATTGTGCGTATACAGCGCTGATGAAAGCGTTTGAGGAGTCGTAAGTGGTGGCGATAGGTGACCCATGTTTCAGATCCATAAAGGAGAATAGACAGTACAATGGTGAGATGGTGGGTCAACATATAGATAAATCAAGTTGATTCAGTGGATCTCCTGTAGTTGGGACTAACCAACAGGAGTCTAGCCAATGGCTGAAATCCTCTTGGTATTCCTAACTGAATCAAGCATTGACTTCAACAATTATGTAAATCCCATTGATTTACTAACAGCAGATTCTAACAACAGGATCCCAACCTTTATCTTGTGGACAGCCTGTAAACCTGTTCAAAAAAACAATTTCTTTGCCAAATTGAAAACATGGTGGAGAAATCAGTTCTCTTAAGCCTCATCAGGCAGTCAAGGCTGGTGGGTGTTCTTGTGCCTGGTTTGGTTTCTTGAAATTGCTTTGGCACTTTGTAAAAGAATAAGCAGCCTAGGTTGTTTGAAGGAGAGCCCCATATTGTTCTTCAGTTTTGGTGAGCTAGGACTTTTGCTGGGGTTTTTTTTCATCAAAGCTCAGCTGCTGTTACAGAACTCCATTATACACTAGATCTCATCAGACAACTTTGTTCCACTTGATTTCCTTCTCTTCATAACGGTGAAAGTCAAACTTCAAGGTGGCAGGAGAATTAGCCTTAGTGTTTGAATCTGTCCTGTTGACAGGAAGTTGCTACAACTCATCTGAGCTAAATTTCAGCAAATGTTTTGAAGAAGTTCTTTAGGGCTTCATCAGTACTCTATTATTTCTCTATATCTGTGATGTAACTTCCCCCCCCCTCCATAATCTTAAACACTTGCAGGCAGTAAGAAGTTATTTCAGCTGATTGGCTGGCTAGTTAAAACATCTAATTCAGAAGTGGATAGGTCTGGACCAACTACACTTCTGATTTTGGGGGGGAAATTGGCATTTATTTACATGTATTTGTCATGTTAAATAATGAGAGGGGGAACTTTAACACCCATTTAGAAGGTGGATTGCCTCTCCTGGAAACTTCTATGCAAAGCAATACATTTTCTGGTTTTAGTCAGACAGATTGGTTGAGAGAATCTGGGGGGTTGTAAATGGTGAAAGCAGCCTTGTAGGGCCACATGAGATCACAGAATTTCCCCCCACTCTAGTCTAACCATACAGTGTTATCTCCCCTCTTACTACAGCAGTACTGCTGAATTTTGGTAACGTCAGGGATTAGGGAGTGGCACAGAAATGAGTGAGGGTCAGCATGTGACCTGTAGCATGTTCCTTACCCTTGCTCCATTCCTCCTGACAGTGAAACTTTGAAAATGTGTTGGAAGTTTCAGTTGAAGGCTCAGAAACAAGATTGGAGATCCAATTACATTTTTTTTAAAATCAGCATCATCACTGTTCAGCATTTTTGTACTCTTCTACCTCCACCCTGCTTTATGCCCCATGGCTTAATTTTTCCTTGCTTTGTGACAGTGGAGGCTGATAGGTTCCATGTCAGTGAGACAGTGAATCCATTGTTGGATTTTGTGTGAACTTTAAATGTGATGTATCAGGGGGCTGAGCCTTACCCTCCCCCACCCCGTGAAATAGAGTCATCACCTTGGATAGCTCTTTTAAACATGAGCCCTGGTGGCGCAGTGGTTAAATGCCAGTACTGCAAGTCACCACGTTGCAAGTTCGATTCCAGAGGGCTCCAAGGTTCACTCAGCCTTCCATCCTTTCGTAGGTCGGTAAAATGAGTACCCGGCTTGTGGGGGCAATTAGCTAACACACATTGGAAACTGCTCAATGCAGTGTAGATGTGTAAATTGCTATTGCTTAAAACAATTTGTAAGCCGCTCGGATAGCCCTGTGGCTGAAAAGTGGGGTATAAATAAATAAATAAATCCCATAGTAGAATCACCGTTCCACTAACATGGGAATATATTACAAAAGCAGGGAGGAGATTTCTGAGCTACAGGCCTCTCATGTTTTCCGAGATGGGGGACCACCATTTTGTCTCCATCTCAGAAGGTAGTGCTGTGTCATGCAGTATGTGCACATCTATAAGTGACTCAGCAAACAAGTAAATATTATTTACTGTGCAAGAAATGCTGTTTCCTGCCCCCCCCAAAAAAATACCCACATGTGAATTTTGCACAGAATTAAGTCCCTAAACTGCAAATAGTCCTTGAAAACTGCATAGTTTTCAAAGACTTTCTCATGGCAGGAAAAACTCTTCAAATTACTTGTTGCTTCCTTCAAGAAAAAAATCAGCAAAGAATTACATCCCTAGGCCAGTTCTGGTTGGGTGGGAGAATGTAAAGTGTATTAAGAAGATAGTGGTGAATACAGAAAGTTTGAGGTGCACTAGGCTATGCAGAAATGAAGTAGACAGGAAGTGATAGTGGGGTTTCAATGAGAACTGATTTATAATAATAATAATAATAAATTTTTATTTTAAACCCGCCCCTCTGCTCGGCAACCAGGGCGGCTTACAGCAAGATTAAAACAACATCAAGTTAAAACAGTCCTTCCCCATCCTACCCTCCCACCCCTTAAAACTAAATTAAACTAATGGAGAGTTAAAACAAAGATAAAATACAATAAATAAATAAATAAATAAAAGCAACGACGGCGAGGGGGTGGGTAGCAATCAGTCCACTTGAACCGGGAAGTTATTCAGGGAAGGCCTGCCGGAAGAGATCCGTCTTTAGCACCTTCTTGAAGCTATCAAGAGTAGCGATAAGACGGATCTCATCCGGCAGGCCATTCCAAAGTCTGGGAGCTGTAGAAGAGAAGGCCCTCTGGGAGGTCTGCGACAGCCTAGTTTTCATAGGCTGCAGCAGGTTCCTCCCAGAGGACCGAAGTGTGCGGGGGGGATCATATGGGATGAGGCGGTCCCAGAGATAAGATGGACCCAAGCCATGTAGGGCTTTAAAGGTTAAAACCAACACCTTGTACTGTGCCTGGAAACTAATCGGCAGCCAGTGGAGAGATTTAAGCACAGGTGTTATATGCTGTCTCCTAGATGTACCCGTAATTAACCTGGCTGCCATATTTTGTACCAGTTGAAGTTTCCGGGTTAGGCACAAGGGAAATATTAGTAAGTGTAAGAGATTTGCTGTTTTTTCTTCCAGGTATCTAGAGCTTCGTCAGTTTGGATCGACCCCTCATGGAGGGTTTGGAATGGGGTTTGAACGTTACCTCCGGTGCATCTTGGGAGTTGAAAACATCAAAGATGTCATCCCATTCCCACGATTCCCCCACTCGTGCATAATGTAGCACACTGTCTTGTCTCCTGAGGATGTGACTCTGCTGTCTTATTTTTCTGAATTCATGGCATGGTGGGATGGCAGAAATGCAGCACCATTGTGAAGACAATTGGCTCCTCCCCACCTCATTTTTCAGGAGTGGATAATTTTGTGCTCAGCTTTGTTCAGATAGTCTGAAGTCTTGAAGTTAGCAGTAGTTTTGTATTATAGACATGTACAGAGTTATCAAAACGTGCAGAGTTCTTTGTTCCCTCGGAAAATCAGCTGTCTGTATCCTGGCCATAACTAGAGTGAATAAACTAAGCTGGAAATTTTTCATCAGCAAGTTGGCAGTTTTGGTTTTAATGACTCTGAAACAGGAACGAAGAGAAGCTTATAGAGATACTCATGGAACAATGCAAAGATCAGAAGAGCTGTGAAATAGTTATGTGCTACTGCTATTTTTGTGATATGCCTGCTTGTTATCAAAATAACAAGGGAGAGTCCCTGTTACACACCTACACACACTCTGGTGGTGCAGTGGTTAAATGCCAGTACTGCGGACACAACGTAAGTTTGCTACAGGGCTCCAAGGTTCACTCAGCCTTCCATCCTTCTATAGGTATAGGCCAGTAAAATGGTTGCCCCCAGCTTGTTGGGGGCAATTAACTAACACATTGTCAACCACTTAGGGAGTGCTTTGGCACTGATAAGCAGTATAGAAATAGAAGTGCTATTGCTATTGCTTCCAAATTTAGCTGAAGATTAAATGGGTATTGGAAGTGACACTCATTTGCTACACATCAGAAAGGTTTAAGATAGTGTTGTCTCATGAGATGCTTCATTCTTGAACCAAATAAATTACAGATGGGCAAATCTGGGTCAGGATCCTGGTGTGAATGTGGGGTTAGACTTTAACCCTTAATAGCCTCCCACCCTCCATGCATGCAGACTACAATTCCAATCCAGATTTAATCCATATTCCTTTTCCGTTTCATGCTTCTATTCACTCTGTCAAGGCATTTTCCCAATCAGGATATTAGACATGAAATCCCCTAATCCAGATTGGGATCTCAGCAGGACAGGCAAAGGGTATAAAGTCCCTCCTACCTTACCCTTTCAAGCCAGAGTCCTCATAATGGATTTGGTCCTCCCCACCCACAGTTAGGCTTTAAAAAAAAGAAGTTCATGTAATTGGTCAATTGTGTGGGTGATGTCTCGTGTAATTTAGCTTTTCAGATGTCAAAGAGTTAGAATCATCTGCCCTTAGAAGAGGCCAGTGTAACTCAACACTCATCTTGTGACAGTGAATTCCATTGTTTGATTGCACAGTGTGTGAAGACATCCTTCTTTTTATCTGTCCTGAAATCTTCCACCATTCAGCTTCAGCAGATGACCCTACTAGAATATAATATTGACAAAGGAGGGAAAACTTTGTTCTCTCCAGTTTCTCCACAGCATACATGATTTTATTCATCTCTATCATGTCTCACCTTCCTAACGCACTTTTCTGTAAGCTAAAAGCCCCAAATGTTGAAACCATAGGGTAGTTGATCATTTTGATTGTATGTTTCTGAGTAGACAACAAGAGGATCGCATCCTGGAGGAATTAGGATAATCAACTATGGTACCTGCAAGAGATTTGCCTCCTATTGTTGCTTCTCTGGGTCTGCAGCCTTTGAACAGTATCCAGTTTGCTCTGTTAGATGATAATATAAAAATCCCGTTGCATGGCTGCATGATGTCTCTATATAACAGGATGGTCTTTCAAAAACCCACTTGAAAGCATCAACAAAAACAAAGATAGAGAAATTAATTAAATGCCACAAACAATTTGGCATTCTGTGCAGCACCATTATTTATTTATTTTTCTGTGCTTAATTTTAATTATCAGGATGGTCAGTCCCATCTGGAATGTAAAAATAAATAAACAGGGCTCAGCAGGTCCTCTTGGGAGCTGAGAATTCAATTCCTTCAGTTCCAGAGCATCTGCCATTGAGTTTGTCAGTCTGATGTTTAGTGGCTACACTGTGCTATGAAGAACAACAGGTGCTACTTGACTCATAGATGATACTGCCATGAGCAATCCTAGGCCTTAAGTTTTTTCCCCCCATCATTCTGTTTTAAATTAAGACAGTTGCTTAATTGTCCTCTCCCTTAGTTTTCCCATTTGCATTTAGAAGATAAGGACACCTTGATGTAAGTCAGTGTTGATGGAACTTTTAATTAAGAGAGAATTTTTGCAAGCAAAGCCTTTCATGTCATAGTACAATAGGGAGAAGGAAAGGTCTTGTGCTCCTAGAACCCAGCCCAGTATGGCAATCTTGATCTCGTAAATGCTTGTGTAGCATTTCTCCATTCTTTCCTGATGAGCAAGAGATGCCAACCAAATTCATTTCCAAGGCATGCCCGTGTTCTGATTTGGTGGTGAAAATAATGTGTGAGGGCAAATTCCCAAGTTCATATGAAAGTTGCAGGTTTGTGTGTTTTATATTCCTGTCTCATCTTTCATCCAAGAAGGTCTGTATTCCCCAGTTGTTTTCACCCCACCTCACATAATAAAACAACCTTATGAGACAGGTTAAACTGAGACTGAGTGTGACTGGCCTAGAAATGTGAAGGCCTGGGGGGAAAAACAGAAAAAATCGGGGAGGGGGGACATTTCCCCCCCAGTTTTTTCCCCCTGAAACCTTTTTTGTGTTTTTTTCCCAAAAAAATTGAAAAAAGGAAGAAAATCGATTATGAGATGTTTTATTTTAGCACGATGAATAAAATCTGAAATTGATACTGATAACTCTAGCTCAGAAAATGAATCTGATTCTTTGACATCTTCCTTGTTCTTTCCCCATCCATCCCAAACAGAACTCCAGTGTGAAGTGGAAAGGGAGCAGGCCAGCAGATCGAAAAGGAACATGGAGGGTTGTTGGAAAGCAAGGTAGCCTGACCTTGGCAGTGTTAAAAGTTTCATTCAACATGTCTCAGCTTCATCCTGCCAACATTCACCTCAGGTCCTAAACATTCTGTGTTGGGAAATGGGGGAGATTACTTTGTGTCTCCAGCAAAGTAATTCAGATTTTGAGCTAGGGTTAAACTACTGTACTTTCAATTTTGCTACTTTTGTAGAGAGCCAGTGTGGTGTAGTGGCATGTGTGTTGCGCTATGACTCTGGGAGAGCAGAGTTTGAATCTTCCCTCAGCCATGGAGATCACCTTCAGCAAGAGACTCTCTCTCAGCTTAACAGGAAGGCAATGGCCAACCTCTTCTGAACAAATCATGCCAAGAAAACGCCATGATAGGAGTCACCTCAGGGGCTGCCATAAGTCAGGAACAACTTGAATAACAACAGAGCTTGCATACTTAAGCAACTGTACTCTCATTTTACAAAAGGGTTTCTCACTTTTTGTTATTTTGCATATTTAAAAAACCCTGGTTCCACTAGCAACAGGGTCAAGGAGCTGGGAAAGACCCTGTAAGTCAGAGATAGGCAACTAAGGCCCCACAGGCTGGCTATGTTCTTCTTGGCACCTCATTGCTGCCCTGGGGGTGGTTTACACGAGCAAATATTCCTCTAAATATACCGCTAAGATAGCTCATAGTTCCCACAGATCGCAGCACAGCATCGCCTCATTCAGAAGGGGGGAAGGTAAAACACCCAAATATAGCATGGCAGGGCATGTCGCTATTTTTGCGGTATATTTGCAATGTAGTGCTTTATTTGCAGTGTAAACTAGCATTCCGCTAAGGGTTAAAGCAGAGCTGCATTGTGATTGGTTGATGATGCAGGGGTGGGCTTAAAAGAGGGGGAGGGAGGGAGGAAAGACTGTAGCATTTAGAGGAAACTTGCAAAAATCCTGTCTGCTATTTTGCAAGCCAGTTTTCAAACAAAAAGGATTCCCAACAATTTTCATTCAGGGAGCATTCCTTCTCACCTTCTCTGCTGTTTCAAAAGTATGTAAAACCTCAGTTGTTAACTTTTTTCCTGTGCATGGGGGAGGGAGAGAAATGATTTCACGAAGGGCTGTAGCAGAGCTGAACTGCTCTTTCCCCCCCCCCCTCTCTCTCTGGCTTTCCTGTATTTGGAAGAAAATGCTGTTTCAAGCAAGGAAGAAAACTTTCTAAGCTGTTCAGCACGGAGTTGGGGCCAGGGCAGGCATTCCTATGGCATTCCTTTCCCTCTCCAATGCTTGGCCATGCCCCCACCACATTTGGCTGTGGGAACGCCACAAAATATAGCTGTGTAAACAATTACCGTACAAACTACCCACCACTGATGCGTGAAAGCACTACAGCGCAACTTAACGCAATAAAACCTTCCATGTAAACCAGCCCCTGGAGATCTCCTGTTTCAGGCAAGCACATGGATATATGTGGTGGCTGGAGCAGAATAGCTCCATTTACTGTGTGTCATGATTGGACCTCCGAGCTTGTGCATGTGTCGTAACATCACCATCTCTTTACATCTTTTCTCTCAAGATGCATGAGAAAGAGAGAGAAACAGTGTAATACATTGGTGTTGTTAAGAAAGAGGCGGGTGGTTTCATCCCTGCCTACTACCTGCACGTGGTTCCCTAAAGAAGTTTTTTTTTCATTTCTTACAGTAATTTCACATAATGATTCATACAGAATAAAACAAAACATAAATAGATCCACCATATTTAAGTCCAACATTGAATATACTCACTCAAAGTTCTTTCTTTCTAGCACACTACTTCTACTCCTCTTACAACTACCCCATTCTAACTCTCAATCTTCTTGCTCTTCTTTCCCTACCTTACTAACCTCCCATCACACTTTCTTTTACCCTCACTCTTACTTTTCTCTTCCATTTCCATTCTGCGTAAAAAATATACTAACCCCAGGTGACAGTAACAGATGATGCTTCAAAGAGGAAAATATAAGTTGGGTTCACGACAACTATACCAAATCTTTAAAGGTTACAAACATGAGAAAGTAAAACATGAGAAAGTTATCCCTTAAGAACCTATTGTACATATAGGAAGTCAAGATAATATATAAACCTACATTGAAATAATCAAAACTGTGTATTTCTTTCAAGAGGAAACTTTGTTTGAATGGAAATGGAAGAGAAAGGAAATTTAAGTATGGTTCCCTAAAGATTTAACTCCAAGGGAATTTTCATTTCACACACTCCTATTGTAAACTCTAGTTTACCTGAGGCTACATCAGTCCTTGCTGGCATACTTTATAAAACATTTCTTGGTTCTTTGATTTATATAAATATATGAAAGAGACTTGCAGGAAATGTGCATTCTGCACCCAGTACTACTATCTGCAGATTTGGTGCTCCAACAGTATTAGCACATAAGGCACATACAGAACCTTGTCCTAAAATTCTAGTTCAATGAAACCACAGAAGCTTTCCAAGTGTAGGGCAAGATTTTACTTGTGCAATGCCAGCTGTCCTCCAGTAGATGGCACAATTCTTCATTTACAGTATTTTTTAAAGGTATAAGACTCAATCTAATATATTTATAAGATTGTTCTGCTTGTCCATATTGCTCCATTAGCCAACTTGGCTCGATGTAAACTGCCATGGGACTTTTTGTCCAGGAAGCTCTTTCTGCCATGTTCAATACAGTATTTTCCCTGATATACGCAGGTACTCAATGAATTTTTTGCTTGATCATCCCCTATGATTATGAGATCCTGTGGAGTAATCTGTTAGGAATGTTAACAGGTGTGGTAGATGTTGTCTTGGTGATCCAGGGTGGCCTTTTCCAAAATATCAAACAAAATTTCTAAGGTATGACATAAATTGACCGTATTACAGGTGGAAAGTCTCACTCAAGAAGCCGCACCCCAAAGTTTGCAGCACCTGAGCAAGGATGTTGAGGATAGGGTCACCATAAGTCAAAGCCAACTTGATGGCAGTTAACAACAAACGACCAGATTGGGTCTCTGTGAGTCATCTTTGTAATGCAAACTATTTTTTACTTCTGCACATTTCCAGATTCCTGATCTTCTGTCATTAAGCACTTTTAGTTGCTTTTCACTTGACTTTTCAGATAGATATTTGATTTGACGAGAGCCAATGTGGTGTAGGGGTTTGAACATTGGACTACAACTCGGAGACCAGGGTTCAAATCCCCACTCAGCTATGACCTTGGGCAAGTCACACTCAGCCTCAAAGGAAGGCAAAGGCAAACCTCCTCTAAACAAATCTTGCAAAGAAAACCCCATAATAGTTTTAAGGTCACCATAAGTCCAAAAGAACTTGAAGGCACACAACAACAAATTTCATTTGACAGATCTATCTACCATGGTAGTCTTTAAGATTTAATTTCTTTTTGTTTGTTCATTTATTTAATATCCCGCTTTTGTTCTAATCTGGTACAATATAAGATTAAAGCAAAATACAGTGAAACAATACATGGTACAAAAGATTTTTAAAAAAACATTAAGTAGACCAGTGTCTCTTAACCTTTTCTTTACCAGGGACCCCCTTTAAATATCTTTTGTTGCCACAGACCCCCAAAACTTAATTCAAGATTTAAAACAAAAACAATAATACAGTTACACCATCCATTAAACCTTCCCTCAGAGGCAGAGGAGGGGGAGGGAAGACTTTTTTCCTGCTTGTTCCTGCAAGTTTGTGGCTGGAGTAGATTGAATGGTAATGTGCAGGCTAAGCCAGCCAGCCTTTGCCTTGGCTCCTGTCATGTGGTCATTCCATGGGGGGAGGAGGTGGGCCAAACAGCCTTCAAGCCTTCACAGAACCCCTGTGAGGACACTGTGGCCCCCTAGGGATTTGCAAACCACAGGTTAAGAACCTCTGAAGTAGACAATCATATTAAAATGGTTAAAACTGCTTAGGTTAGATCCTACTTGCATCAGAATATACATGCAACTGCCAAAATCCTGGTGGTACAATGTTGGAGCTGATATACCTCATATAATGTCTCAGCTCCAGCTGTGCACTTCCAGGTTTCCTGCCTTTGTATGTACATTCCAATACAAGCAGGACCTAACCTTGAAGATGACCAAGAGACCCCACCTTGGATCTCATACTGGGAGAAAGGCAGGCTATAGATTAAATAAATAAAGATAAATAAAACTCCAAGCAGCAGTGAACACAGATAATACAAGACTAATGGGGCCAGTAGCTAGAAGACATCTCGCCAGTGTTGAAATAACTCATTTCACATCTTTTTCTGAGCCTCATTTAGGTTGCTGGTGCTCTCCTATGAAACCCTGCATGGAGCTTGTTGATGGAAGGGACCTATTTTCCTGTATCACTCATTCTATCCGCTGCTGCCATCTGCCAAGGCAGAAAAGAGCATCCTGAATGATTGAGGGATTGGGGCAACTCCCCTGATAGGGAAAAGTTACAGCAACAAGGGCTGTTTAGCTGGGGGGTGGGGTGGGGGTGGGGAGAGACTAATGGGAGACTTATTAAAGGTGCATACAAGTATGTATGGTGTGAAGAAATGGACAGGAACAAGCTGTTAATTTTTTATAAATTTATACCCGCCTTTCTGCCAGCACAAGGTTCAAGTTGTATTCAAGTTGAAACACAAAACAAATTCCATCTAACAAACAAGACAAAAACACAAGTTGAAAGCAATTTTAAAAACACATTTAAAACATAATAAAATAGAAACACAACACACACACCCATTAAAAGCTCCATCTGTTGCAATATACTAAAAACCAAATGCCTCCCTAAATGAAAAGGTATTTACAAAGTACCTGCCAGCAGGAAAGCCAGTGTACTGGATTATGAGTTTGAGTGTTGGACTGACTCTGGACACCAGGGTTTGAATCCCTGCTCAGTCATGGAAACCCACTGGGTGACCTTGGGCAAGTCACACTCTCTCAGCCTCAGAGGAAGGCAAAGACAAATCCCCGCTGAACAAATCTTGCCAAGAAAGCCCTGTGATAGGTTTACCTTAGGGTCGTCATAAGTCGGAAACAACTTGACTGTGCACAACAACAATAACCTGCTGGCAGAAAGACAGCAGGGAGGGGGCCAACCAGACTTCCTTCTATAACTTGGGAACTTGATCCTTTTGGAGTACTGTAAGTACATTCTACTTTTATCCTTTCATAGTACCAGAGATGCACTATCCACAATGCTGCAGCCTTATTTGAGAGCTCACGCCGAACAAGTCTTGAAGAGAAACGACAACGTAGAGGGAATCACAACCCGGAAACATCACCCGGGGAGACCTTCTGCTGTGTCTTCTGCAGACAGGTTTGTTTGTCTCGGATTGGCCTTTTTAGTCATCAGCGCGCTTGCAGAAAGCACGGGATGAGTCCTTCCTGAATCTTCCTTTACGAAGAAAAGCCAGAGAGCCCAGAGTTCAGTGGAGTAATCCACTGAAGCTGAACGGTGGGAGATTTAGGGCTGATGAAAGGAAGCAGTTCTTCACACAGTGTGCTGTTAAACTGCAGAACTCACAGCCACAAGATGTATTGATGATTGCCAACTTGGATGGCTTTAAAAGTGAAGTGGACAAATTCATAGAGGTTTGGGCCCTCAGTGGCAATTAATCAGGATATCTGTACATCACCTAGAGTATCAGAGGCAGTATACCTCTCTATATCAGTGCCTGGCAAACACGAGATGGAGGGTTCAGGTGCCCCCATGTCCTGCTGGCTGGCATCCTGTAAGCAACTGAATGGCCACTGTGTGAACCAAATATTGATAGACCTTTTGTTTGACCTGGCATGGCTCTTATGTTCCTAATGCCCTCTTCAGAGTATCCCACCATCTGATGGAAAGTGGGTGAGGTATTTGATTGCCTTTCAAACTCTCCCTCTTCAGGGAGTGTCATCTCTACCTATGGCATTGTACTTTGACCTATTATTCTTTGTATCACATTCCACTGGATGTTACTGACTGCAATTCTGGACCATCAATGATTTGGATTTTTTAAATATGAGTTTTAAATTATGGATTTTAAATAAGCATTAATAGTTTTAATAGGTTTTTATCATATTTGCTTTTTAAATTGATGTTATGAATTTTAATAGATTTTATGTGTTTTTCATGAATGTTATATGTTAATCTCTTTTGTTCCCCACCTCTATCCATAGGGAGAGGTGGGTAAGGAATTATTATTATTATTATTATTATTTTCCCAGAATCTAGGAACCAGTGAGGTATTTGTTGGCTAATGTGGCATGTTCTGAATGGTCACTTTTGTAATAGTGTTATTGTGAGCCCAGCCACCAAGAAGGCCCTCTCTTGTATCCCTACCAACTGTGCTTGCAATGGTGGTGGGATTGAAAGAAGGGCCTCTCCTGATGATTTCAGAGCCCGGGCCGGCTCATAGAGGGAGATATGATCTTCCTAATAGCCTGGACCTGTGCCATATAGGGCTTTATAGGTCATAACTAGCACTTTGAATTGTGCCCGGCTAGCCAAGCCTGCTGGAAGTTGTAGTCCAGCAACATCTAGAAGGCCATTTAGCCTTGAGCTATAATGAAAGGTTGACATGTGAATCCCCAGATGGCCAATTCCTGAGCCTTTTTCATACATCAGCAATTGCCTGCCTTGAGTGAACTATTCCCAGAAGCTCTGGAGACTGATTTCTTGAAAAGGTCAAGTTGAGCAACGGGTGGGCTGAACTGTCAGGAACTGACAGGACCAAGGTGGGGAAACTGGAGGAGGGAGAGAGAGAGAGACAAACAGCACATCAGAACTTCCTCTGTAGACCTGCTGTGGAAAATAGTCTGCAATAGGCTTTTTCTGTGTGAGAGAGGGTGAAAATAGCCCCAGCCAGAGTGTAGAAAAGTCACCTTGGGACTACAACTCCCAGAATCCCTAGGATATAGAGCACTTCCTCCCTTATAATCTGATGGTCACCTCAGGAAGTATTTATGTATGTATGTATTAATTTATTACAATTGAGATGCAGCACCTCTGGGAAAAGAAAGCAACTGTAGTTCCAGTAGTACTGGGGAGCAATTCCAAACGGACTTCTGAAACAGCTGGATGGAATCACCATAGAAAGGATCACAATAGCACAATTACAAAAACAACCCTGCTCAGAATAGGATGGAAAGAATATTTTTAAAAAATGAAAAAAGAATTGAAAAACATGTTTTTCAAGTATCAAGAAACCTTGACAAGAAGAATACTGGAATGATGAAATCTTTGAAGTTCAGGACTGATTCTGTACAAAATTCGCACTTGGTTGTTTTGCACAGAAAGCAGCATTTTTTGAACAGGATACAGTTTTCCACACAAAAATATTGTTTTCTGCACAGAAAAACCCTGTTTCCTACATAGAAAATGGTGTTGTCTGTGGCAAACAACCACATGCCAATTTTGTGGAGAGTAAGTCCCAAACTGCGAATAGGCTTTCAAAATGGTGTAGTTTTCGAAGTATTTCTCACAGCTGGAAGAAAATTGCTGACATTGCTCATTTTATTTCTTCCTTCAAGAAGAAAATTAATGAGGAATTACACACCTAACTTGGAAAATCCTAAATTATCAGATGTTACCTTTATCAGATGATACCTAGATTCTTGGATAGAATCTGAACCAAAAGTCATCGAATCATAGAATTGGAAGAGACCACAAGGGCCATCCAGTCCAACCCCTTGCCATGTAGGAATACACAATCAAAGCATTCCTGACAGATGGCCATCCAGCCTCTGTTTATAAACCTCCAAAGAAGAAGACTCCAACACACTCTGAGGCAGTGTATTCCACTGCCGAACAGCTCTTACCATCAGGAAGTTCTTTCTAATATTTAGGTGTACTTTGAATCCATTGCTCCATGTCCTAGTTTCTGGAGCAGCAGAAAACAATCTTACTCCATGTTCAATATGACATCCTTTCATTGGCTATCAGGACCCCTCTTAACCTTCTTTTCTCCATGCTAAACATACCCAGCTCCCTAAGCTGCTGCTCATAGGGCATGGCTTCCAGACCTTTTACCATTTGGGTCAACCTCCTCTGGACACGTTCCAGCTTGTCAATATCCTTCTTGAATTGTGGTACCCAGAACTCAATACAGTGCTCTACAAAGACTCCTAGATCCCTTTCACATGTACTGTTGTCAAGCCAGGTGTCACCCATCCTATAGCTGTGCATTTCATTTTTTCTCCTTAAGTGTTGTATCTTACATTTCTCCCTGTTGAAATGAATTTTGTTAATGTAGTTTTGGCCCAGCTCTCCAATCTATTAAGGTCATCTTGAATTCTTATCCTTTCCTCTGGGGTATTAGCTACCCCTCCTAATTTGGTGTCATCTGAATAGCAGTGGGCCCAGGACAGAATCCTGGGGCACCCCACTAGTCACTTCTCTCCAAAATTAAGACGAGCCATTGGAGACTACCTTTTGGGTTTGGTTGGTCAACCAATTACAAATCCACCTAACAGTTGCATTGTCTAGCCCGCATATTACTAGCTTTTTTGCAAGAATATCATGGGGGACTTTGTCAAAGGCCTCACTGAAATCAAGATATGCTACATCCACAACATTCCCCTCATCTTCCAAGCTTGTAACTCTATTTAAAAAAAAGAGGCAAGTCTGGCATGACTTGTTTTTCAAAAACCCATGTTGATTTTTAGTGATCACAGCTTCCCTTTCCAAGTGTTTACAAACTGTCTGTTTAATCTAGAATCTTTCCTGGTATTGATGTCAGGCTGACTGGGCAGTAATTGTTTGTGTCCTTTTCCTCCCCCCTTTCTGAAGATGGGGGACAACATTTGCCCTCCTCTAGTCTGATGGAACTTCTTCTGTTCTACCAGTTCTTTTAATACTCTTGGATTAAGTCATCTGGCCCTGGAGACTTGAATTCATTTAGAGTAGTCAGGTATTTCTGTACAGTACTACCTTTCTACCTATTCTGTACTGCATTTCCCCTGCTGCATCATCTGCTCCAATGTTATTACCCCCTGTGCTTTACTGGAAGTACCTTATAAAACAGGCGCCATAAAACGGATGGCATTAACTCCCTTTGAAAGCACAGAACTAATCAGCAGAGTTTTCTGTTTAAAACACATATGCAGCAGACATGTATTGATTCCAGCATGCAAGTTTAAGATAACCATCCACACAATTTCCCCAGTTTATATTCTCTAGCATAAAGAGACTCAAGAACACTCAAAAGTAGTTTAAAAGTATAAAAACATCTTATTTACAGTCAGTGTGCATATCTTAGTGAATATCAGCAGCATTTCAACAAGTGAAGGCTAAACTAGTAAAATACAACTAAAAACAACATGTTAAAAACAAAATATGTGGGAACTCTGTCCCAAAGTTGTTGCCCCTACAAAAACATCATGGCAAGTGGTAAACCTCATGGCAGCTTTTCAGACAAAGAGAAGGACTTAGACACACCTCTTCCTCTGGAAAGCCAATCACATTTCAATAGGAAGTTACATCATATATTCTGTTTACTTCTATCAGTTAACTCTTTCAACAGTCAAACATCTCAACTTATTGGATTGCAAACTACATATCCCTACAGAATACTTTTTTCCTTTTGGGAGAAAACTGAGTCAAAGAAGGTGTTAAGTAGTTCTGCCTTTTCTCTGTTCCCTGCTAGCATTTTGCCATTTTCTCCATGCAGCAACCCTATTATTTCTTCATTCTTCCTTTTGCTACAGATATAACCAAAAAAGCCCATTTTTTAACCTCTCTAGCAAGCCTGAGCTTGAGTCAGTAACATCTGGTAGTGAGTGAAACTGATATGTTGTCATTGTTTAACAACAACAACAATTCCAAACAATTTCTTTCCAAGCAAGGCTTTGTAAGTCAGCAAATGCTGCTGACAGGATGGGTCTGTTCTAGTACTTTAGTAACAAGATTTGCTTCTGTGAAATCAATGTGTCCGACAATCATCAATGCAAGATAATGATAATGATATGAGTAATAATTCAAACAGTTTCTTTCCTAATAGGCCATCTTCTGCATATATGAACTCTGCAAGTCAGCAAATGCTGCCGAGTCAATGGGTCTACTGGGGGTGGGGGGCTAGCTTCAGGATTCAGGCCTATGAATCTAATCAGTTAAACCTCAATGCAAGATGATGACATATCCTCCACCATTTCACAGACCAAAAGTGGGATGTGTGTGGCCAACCAACATCAGAGTTTGGTCAAGATGGCAAAAGTTATTAATGAGGAAGAACACACAAGCTAAGAGAGGCTGAAGCAGTTTGCTTTTTCCAGGGAAGGGCAATATTCTTCCCCTACCCCTGCTCCCCTCCCCCCCCCCCTGAGTTAATTGAATGTAAACTACTCTGGCCTTTTTAGTCATTAGCGCACTTGCAGAAAGCGCGGGATGAGTCCTTCCTGAATCTTCGTTTGCGAAGAAAAGCCAGAGACTCTTGTGTTTTGAACCCAGTTTGCAGCAACTGAATGGAACTGAGGAGAAAGGGGGAAGAGATAAATTAATTTAAAAACCAGATAAGGGCAAGGCTATTGGAGCTGGGGTAACATGATTTGAGGTTTGGGTGGCATGGCTTTTTGTGGTATGACAAAGTGAAGGCTAATGCAAATTTTAATAATCATTATGTGAGACATTCTTTGTTAAGGATCTGGAATAGAGTTAAAACAAGAGTATGTACTAAGATGTCTCCATACAAGAAACTTTCTATAAAAGAGAAATAACACCAGAAGAAAATGGGTAACTTATAGAGATTTTTAAACACTTTATAAAGGGCAATATAGAATAAAAACAAGTGAGGGACTGGAATCAACAGGTTTCAGTCTCCAGTGGTACTCATACAGACAGATGTATGAATGATTTAAAATTTATTAAAAGATTAGATAGTTTCAAATAAGACTAAATCAAATTTGAAATACAATTATGTATGGATGAGGAACATTTAATTGGAAACATGTGCAAGTTATTGTTGAAAATGGAAATGGAGGAGAAGCAAGTTAAAGAATGTACTGTATGATAAAATGGGCTCAGAATGTTGGTTATACAGTTGTCCCTTCATATTCGCTGGGGTTTGGTTCCAGGACCCCCCGTGGATACCTAAATCCATGAATACTCAAGTCCCATTATATGCAATGGCATAACAAAATGGTGTCCCTTATATAAGATGGCAAAATCAAGGTTAGCTTTTTGGATTATTATTTTTTTAAGAATATTTTCAAGCCGTGAATACTTAAATCTGTGAATGCCAAATCCATGAATGTGGAGGGACAACTGTAATGTACAAACGGAGCAATGGGATAAAATGTGGCTGAAAGGATTAAAATTTACATTAAGTTATGAGCTTAAGGGGGAAAAAATTATAAGATGGTGTACTGTTGGTACTTGACTCCAGACAGAATATCTAAGGGGCTTATCACACTTCAAAGAAAAGTAGCAAGACAGCAGGAATGTGTTGTCTTTCCTGCTGCCTTACTGCATGGCGTCATTGTTTTTTCATTCTGGTCCCATAAGGGACCAAGGTAAAAAGGTCCCTTTTCGCTAACTAGAAAAACCCGTTTGCAAAAAGGCATGGTTTTAGCTTGGTTCCCCACAGGACTGGAAAGAAAAAATGCTGGAAGAATGGTGATGTCATGCAGTAAGGCAGCAGGAAAGACGAAACATTTCTGCTGCCTTGCCGCCTTTCTTCGGAGTGCGGTAAGGCCCTCAGATATATAAAAGGTCCAATAATGTTTGTTGGAAATGTCAGTAACTAGAGATGCCTATATGTGGCAGACCTGTGAGAAAATGGGGAAAATGGGTTCAGATTCATGGTTTGATGCAAGACATTTTGAAGATAAAAATACAACTAAAGCCAGATTTTTAAATTTATTTTTTACTGAGACTTTTGGAGGAACAAAATGCGAAAGAACATGGGAGAATCATACAATATGATTATGGCAGCTAGATTGATATATGCACAGAAGTGACTGCTTGACTGTGCTGAAGTGGATATATTAACTTTAATTAGAGAAAAATCTTTTTTTTAAAGGACTGGGAATTAGTGATGGTCTTTTTTGCAGGAGCAACAGGGGGAATTATTAACAGTGGGATTCAAACATTTGTAGGATTTGATAATGTAAATGTTTAAAGTGTTTTGTGATAGAGAAAGTAAAAACATTGTATCGCCTACACCATCAGTAGGAAAGTTGGACGTTACTATTTTATTTCCCCCTTTATTTTTTGTTGGTGTGTGTTTATTCTTTTGTAATGTTGTGTTGTATGTTTTCCTTGTCTTTATACTCCTGTGTAGTCCTCCACTGTTTTATTTTTATTGAAAAAAGTTAGAGAATAAAAGTTCCATTACATTTTACCATTAAGTATTGACAAATATTTCTAATTTCTACTCCATACATATTTCTATGTTTCTAATAAACATTGCTTTTTTTATATAAATCAGGGTTTTTTTTTATCTTAGTATTATTGTTGTTGTTATTTTATTTGTTTGTTTCTTTTCTCCCCAAGAATCTTCTTTTCTATTATGCTCCTGTGTAGTTTTATATGACCGAAAATTCTTTAAATTTTTTAAAATGTAAAAAAAAAACAACCCTGTTGACTAAGTGGGATAACAGCGCATTAATTAGGACTGCCTCTGCCAAACTGGGACAGTCTGAGGATAGATGATGATGAATATGATGATAATGCTACTAGTAAGAATTCTATGGAGCAAGCTTGTTTTCTGCTGCTCCAGAAACTAGGACAGGCAGCAATGGACTCAAACTACAGGAAAAGAGATTCCACCTAAACATTAGGAAGAACTTCCAGACAGTAAGAACTGTTCAGCTGTGGAATGTATTCATGGTCCCTATGCATACATGAGCTGTTTGGCAGTGGAATGTGCTGCCTGGGAGTGTGGTGGAGTCTCCTTCTTTGGAGGTTTTTAAACAGAGGCTGGATGGCCATCTGTTGGGAGTGTTTTGATTGTTTATTCCTGCAGGGTAGAGGGTTGGACTAGATAGCACTTGAGGTCTCTTCCAATTCTATGATTCTAACACTCTCTTTCCCAGCAAACCATCCTGTGCATGTTTGCGCTTTGCAAATCCTGCGGAGTCAGTGGGTCTCCTCTGGGGGCTAGCAAAAGGATTCCAGCCTAGGAATGCAATCAAGTCTGTGAGTCCCCTTGGGTTCCACTTTGGGAGAAAGGCAGGACTTTGGGGGTAGAAATGGCACAAGTAAAATAAATAAAATAAATCCAGAAACCAACGAGCCATGTAAGATCACAATGTGGCACCATGTAGTCAGGGCTGGTTTAAGGAATGGGGGGGGGGCTGCAATGCTTTATTTGGGGGGGGCATATGTTTATCTCTGGTCAATGTAACCTAACCTGACCTAACCTATTAACAGTACAGGATATTCAGATTATTACTAATAATGCTTTTGTAGGAGGAGAGTCAGGACTGGTTTAAGGCACCAGGGCATCAGCATCTGCAGGGGCCCCATCATTGTGGGGGCCCCAAAGTAACCCTCCTCCTGCAAAAACATTAGTAATAATCTGAATCTCCTGTACTGTGACTAGCTTAGGTTGAGTTAGGTTACATTGACCTGAGATAAACATATGGACCCCCCAAAATAAAGCATTGTAGGGAGGCACCATCATTGTGGGGACCCCTGTAGTAACCCCCCTCCTGCCAAAACATTATTAGTAATAATCTGAATCTCCTGTACTGTGACTAGCTTAGTTTGAGTTAGGTTACATTGACCTGAGATAAATATATGGACCCCCCCCCAAAATAAAGCATTGCAGGGGGGCACCATCGTTGTGGGGACTCCTGTAGTAACCCTCCTCCTGCCAAAACATTATTAGTCATAATCTGAATCTCCTGTACTGTGATTAGCTTAGGTTGAGTTAGGTTACATTGCCCTGAGATAAACATATGCCCCCCCCCAAATAAAGCATTGTAGGGGGCCCCAACATTCCTGAAACCGGTCCTGAGGAGGGTTGGGATGGGATGGGGGTCCCCTGCGGCTGCAGGTGCCCTGGGTGTAGTGCGATCCCCAAGGCAGGCAGCCCCCTTGCGCGCATGTTTGCGCGGTGCAAGTAGCCGGCGAGCGAGGCGTGGTGCGGGCGCTGTTGGGGAAGCGAGAGGCAGAGTTTCCTGCTTGCAGAGCGGGCTGGGAAGCGTGTGTGTGTGTGTGTGCTTTTTGCAGCTGGCTGAGAGCGGGCGAGGGGGCTGGCGAAGAGCTGCTCTCCCCTCTCCGGGGAGGAGGAGGAGGAGGAGGAGGGGAGGGGAGGGGAGGGCGCGTCTCCTGAAGCCAGCCGGCCAGAGCAGCGCCCGCCAGGGGAGGCGAGGGGGCCGGGCGGGGTCCGGGGGCTGGGGGAGATGGAGGAGGCGGCGGCGGCGGGAGTCGCAGCCCCGGCCGCCCGGAGGAGCGCGCGGGAGGGCTGAGGGCGGCTCGCCCGGCGCTTCTGGATGGCAATTGGGAAGCCCAGCCCGAGGAAGAGGAGGAGGAGGAGGAGTTGGAGGGGCGGCCGGCCCCCTTCCAAGCGCCAGCCCAGCCCCGGCCCCTGGCGGTGAAGCGAGGAGGAGGCGGCGGGCATCGATCCGCGAGGCTGAGCGGGCAAGGCAAGGCAAGGCAGGGCGCCCGCGCTCGTCCCGATCGCCTTTGGGTGCCCCCGTCCGCCTCCGCCCAAGATGAGCGGCAGCAGCGGCGGCGGCGAAGTGGTGTGCTCGGGCTGGCTCCGGAAATCGCCCCCGGAGAAGAAGTTGAGGAGATATGTAAGTCCGGAGGAAGAGGAGAGGATGATGATGGGGGGGGGGATTGTTTGGGGAGGATGATTAGGAGCAGAGGTCGGGGGGTCCGTCCCCTTGCCGCCGCCGCGCAGCCCCGGACTCGCGTGGGTGGGAATGGCCATCCCCCGGGGTTGCACCCTAGTGTTGGTGGGAGCCGAATACTCACTGGGGGTGGCAGACTCTTGCTCGTGGGGATGATCCTACTCGGGGGTTGCAAACTATTGCGGGTGGGAATAGAACACAGTGCTCGAAGGTTGCATGAGACTTGATGGCCCAACGGGGACAAGGCAGGGCAGGTGGTGATGATGATGATGAAGAAGGATGATGATGAAGGATGATGGTCCTCTTTGCCCGCCTGCTAACCAGAGCAAGTCTGGAAGTCTCCCGGGGAGAGCGCTCAAGGCCGGGCGGGTGTGTTTTCCCCGCGTCCTCCGGGCGTGTGTTGGTGTGTTCACGAGAGTGCGGGGGGGGGGCTCGGAAGGACTGGCCACGCGCGGCGCCCGAGTGGAAACGCCAACCCACGCCCTGCCCGGGGATCCGGGGTCTCTCTCCCCACCCACCCCCCGGGCGCTGCCTGGCCGCCCCTTCGCTCGCTCGCCCGCCGCCGCCTTTCCCGAGCTTGTCCTTAGTTGAAGGTTAGCCGGCGGTGCTAATGATTGACTGGGGAGGGGGACTGGCTGGGCCGCCCTCTCCAGCCCCCGAGCAAAGGGGATCGATCCGCTTCAGGCGCTCGCCCTCGGCTCCCGCCTCCCCCGAGCCCTCCGAGCCCTGGCCTCTCTGGGGAGTAGGAAAGACTCAGCCCCAAAGAGGGAGAACATGCGTACATGCGCATATGTGTATATGTGTGTTTGTGTACATGTATGTGTGTACACGTGTGTGTGTATGAACGTATGTATATATTCATTCACTCATTCCTGGGGGTGTGGAGAGGGTTTGATTTCACCCCCCCTCCAAAAAGCAAATACCAATCCAGGTTTGGGGTGCCTGGATGGCTGCACCCCCCCCCTGTTGTATCTTGGAGGGATGACCTGGTCTTTCCTATCCACCAAATGGGGGGGGGCCTCAGGGGTCAATTTGGCAGTAAAGGGGGTTGTCACGGGTGGGTGGAAGGGAGAGGAGGGGAGGAAGTGGGTGGGGAGATAAGTCAGGGTCTCTTGCCCCCACCCTGTCCCTTTTGAGATAGAGGGATGGGGGTGCTGGGTGTTTTTCCTTTGCAGGATGGGGACCCCCACTGCAGATCAGGCCCATTGGGTGACTAGATGCCTAGCTTCCTCGACCACTTCACCTTTCTGCCACCCTTAAACTGATCAGTACCTCCTTTTTTTCAGGGGGTTGGTCGATGCAAGATTCAGAGGTCACCTTTAGGAATTTGGGGTCCACTTCTCTCCAGCTCAGCTCCCCTTCCAACTGATCCATCCTTCTTTCAGGGGGGTGCCACAGGGTGTGGTTTGGCCTAACTCCTTCTAAGGCCAAATCCACACTACACAAATAATCCAGTTTGAAACTGGATTACGTAATTGCCTTGGCTCCTTCCTATGGAATCTTGGGGATTGCGGTTTTACGAGGTCTTTAGCCTTCTTTACCAAGAGTAGTGGTGCATCACCAAACTACAAATCCCAGGATTCCAAAGGAAGGAGCCATGGCAAAGAATCCAGTTTCAAACTGGATTATTGGTGTAGTGTGCATTTGGCCTTAAGAGGGGTGGATTCCGATTTGAGGAACGGGTTGGACAGGTGAGAGGAAGGGGTGGTGAGAATAACACCAGCAACTAAAACTAAATATTGGCTGTTGGGGGGACACACCATATTTTTTAAAAGATTAGTAGGAAATAAACTTCTTTTCCAGAGTTGACAGTCAGTCCTGAGGATCTAAGGTAGTGTCTCCCAAACTCTGGTCTTCCAGGTGTTTTAGACTTCAGCTCCCAGAAGCTCTAATCATTGGCCAAGGTGGCTGATGAGGCTTCTGGGGATTGAAGTCCAAAACACCAGCAAGACTGTAAAGTTTGGGAATCCCTCATCTAAGGCATTCAGGCCATGGGGTGCAGGGGAGTCCTCCCTTCCCTCCCTCTGCAGGCTAGCCAGAGTGACTCTGGAGTCAGGGTTTTGGAGAGCAAGGGTGGGGCTGCTGTGGATCAAAAGGAGTGTGGGGGGAGATGCCACAGGGATAGCTGCAGCTGCCACCCTGTTCTGTGGATCGGGTTCTTCTGGCTGCTCCAGGTGCTAACTGGGAGTGCCCCTCGATTGCCCAGGCGTGGTTTGTTGTTTGGGTTTTGGGACTCTCACCACTGCCTCCTCCTCCCTCCCCTCTCGTGGCCACAGCTGGAAATACAGGGAAGAGAAAAGTTCTCCCTTGGAAATGGGGATTTGATGTGGGGTTGCCAGAGTGCAAATGGGAGGGGGCTCCTCTGCCTTTAATCAGTGGTTCTTAACCTGTATTCCAGGGATCCCCCACAGGGGTCTGCAATGTCCTCACAAGGGGTCCACGAAGGCTTGAAGGGTCCACCTTTCTGCAGTCGCTCCTCCAAGATACAATTTCTGACAGGTTGTGTGCTGCAATGGTTAGATTTCTTGGACTGGGGATGTTTGCGTCTCATAGGTAATAGATTCTTTGGGGTCCAAGCTTTTTCTCAGAGGTTGTGACTGTCATGGCTGTTAAGATTTAAATCCAGTTGTTTGTGGCAGTTATGAGTAGACCCATTTATAGAATCATCATAGAATCATAGATTTGGGAGGGACCTAGAGGACATCAAATCCAACCACCACCAACCCTCGCTCAATGCAGGAAATCTAGCTGGAGCATCTCCAGGAGGTAGCTGTCTAGTTTTTTTTTTTTTTTAAGGCATCCAGAGAAAAAGACCCCACCACCTCTCTAGGTACAGTGGGCCCTCCGGAACTGTGGGGGTTCAGTTCCAGGACCCCCAGTGGATCCCCCAAAACGCATACAATAGGGCCCTATATTATTTAGTGTCAATGACATGAACATACACACTTCAGGGCTTCCACATTCACGTCACTGGCATTGAATAATATGGGGTGTAGCAATCCGCGGACAGTCCAGTCTGCAGATCAGAAGCCTGCCAATATGGCGGGGCCACTCTAATCAGTTCTACTGCTGATCCACTCTTATCTTCAAGAAGTTCCTTTTAATGTTCAATCAAAATCTGCCCTTCTGTAACTTAAAATTATTAGAACTTGACCTATCCTCTAGGGCAACAGGGAACAAACCTGCCCCATTCCTCTCTCTGACAGCCTTTGAAGTATTTAAAGACCATAGTCTTCCCTTTACCATGCTGAACATGCCCAACTTCTTCAGCCTTTCCTCATATGTTTTGTTCTCCATACCTCTTATCATCCTGGATGCCCTTTTCTGAATCTGTTCCAACTAGTCTGTATCCTTAAAATGAGGCACTGAGAACTGAATGCTGCACTCCACATGAGGCCTGACTATTGCAAAATATAATGGGACTATTATTTCCCTTGACTTGGGAACTGTGGTTTTATTAATGCAGGCTAAATGGTACTGTATTTGCTTTCTTTGCTGCAGCATCACACTATTGGATTCATATCACTCAAACAATTGCTAAATGGGAGATCAGCGCTTATACAGATCCCATTGATTCAGTGGGTCTCGTCTAATTGGGACTAGCAGTTGGACTTAGATCTCACGTGTATTGCTTGATATCTTAAATCTAAATGCAGGGACCCCAATCCCAGGTGGCTTCTCATTTCACCATAAAAAGGGGCAAGAGTCTGTTTCCTATACATTTCAATTCCCCAAATGGTATCTAAAATATCTTGATAATGGTGATGGTGGATTCAGTTATATTCCCCAAAACTGGGAAGTGTGGTGGTTTACAAAAAGAAGAACAAATACAGAAGAAAAGACAAATCCATTTGTGATGCAAAAATGGGGGCCAATTCATTTTTTGCCTGCTGAAGTGGGTTTTCCCAGGTGTTCAAATGCAGTTAAAATACATGTAGAATTAGATGATCCAGTGATGTGCAGTGAAAACAGGTACAGATATGCTCTTATAAGCTTCTGTAGTTTTGCTCAGACGTGAGTCCCGACATCTTGATTCGCAGGCATGCCCATTTATAATGATAATAATAATAAAATTTTATTTCTATCCTGCCCCTCTGCAACGCAATCGGGGTGGCTTACAATACATTTGAACAGCAAATGTGGATGGCTTCGCATGCCTGCAGTCTTCCCAAAAAACTGTGGAGACAAATGAAAGCTGCTGCGAATTGGCATTACTGCACACCAATTCACATTTTATTGCCTCATATAGACAAGCCATCAGTGTAGTCTAGCTCTGATACAGCTAATCCGTGCAAGCTTCATGGAGCTGTGAGTAAGTCGCACTAGTCCTCTGATAGTCTATTGCAGGAGTTGGCAAGGAATCTCCTTCTTTGGAGGTTTTTAAACAGAGGCTGGGTGGCCATCTGTTAGGGGTGCTTTGATTGTGTATTCCTGCAAGGCAGGGGTTTGGACTGGATGGCCCTTGTGGGCTCTTCTAACTCCATGATTCTACGAGTCTCACTGAGTTCAGTGGCATTTACTCCCAGGGAATTGCGAACAGGAGGCAGCCTAAGTGAGCTATTATGAATCAGCAATCTGCAAAGTCCTGACTTCTGTCTGGCTCAACTCCATTGCTGCTAATGGCAAAATTGCACCAGCTCAGGTGATGGATGAGAGTGCAGCAGCTTTTCTGCTATTAGTTGGGCTGGCAGTATTCTCAGTGCAGGAGTTCAAAGCTGGCTCTATATTTTTTCCAGAACCCTTGAAACAACCTGGCTTGGATTATTTATTTATTTATTTATGTATTTAGTTTAGTTTAGTTTGTACCCCAATTTTCTCCCAGCCCTGGACCCAAGGTGGCTTACAGCCAGTTAAAACAAAATACAGCTAAAAGGCTATGGGCTCATCTACATGGGCCAGAATACGACGGCTCCCCGCCGGTATATTCTGCCCACAGATCAGGCCCTTCATTTACAAATCGGTAGATGCTGATTTGATGTTGTTGTTTTGTGCCTTCAAGAAATTTCCAACATATGGCAAACGTAAGGCTATCACAGGGTTTTCCTGGTAAGATTTATTCAGAGAGGGATTACCATGGCCTTCCTCTCAGGCAGAGATAGTGTGGCTTGCCCAAGGTTACCCAGTGGATTTCCATGACAGAGTGGGGATTTGAACCTTGGTCTCCAACACTCAAACCACTATACCAATATAGTCCAACACTCAAACCACTATACCACACTGGGTCCATATGCCGTATGACCCCCATGTCCATGGAACCAGTACTTACCTGCTTCTGAAAAAATAGGTTCTCTCTAGGTGTTCTCTGGGTTCTCCAGCACAATTCTATAGTCAATCTCTGCTGGAAATACAGGGTTCACTACTATCTGTGATTTTCATTATCTGCGGTAAGCCCCGTGTGGATACGGGGGTTGTCCTGTACCACATACATTGTTGTCATTGTTGCATGCCTTCAAGTCATTTCCAACTTATGGTGACCTTAAGGCGAAACTATCACAGAAATTTCTCAGCAATATTTGTTCAGAGAGGGTTTGCCATTGCCTTCTTCTTAGTTTGAAGGAATGTGACTTCCCCAGGCCAACCAATGAGTTTCCATGGGTCAGATAGGATTTGAACCCTAGTCTCCAAGAGTTCTAGTTCAATACTCAAACTGCTGTACCATGCTGTTTCTGTACACATAGGGCTTGTCTATACAGTGAAAATTCTCCTCTTAGAATTCAAGGAGAATATGTTTTGTCTAAATGGGATCCTGCATCAACCCACTGTATTCGGAAGGAGGGGAGCCAAAAATGCCCAATACTCTGCGGGAAGAATATGTTTTGTCTAAATGGGATCCTGCATCAACCCACTGTATTCGGAAGGAGGGGAGCCAAAAATGCCCAATACTCTGCGGGAAGAGCCTCCGTTGCTTTCCCAATATTTTTAAAAAAATAATACATGGGAATGTGCACTATTGCTCATTAGGATAACTGATTCTCATTGCTGCACATTCTCAGAGTGGACAGTTGATTGGTTGGACATGTGCAGGGGGCAGAGCTTGCTGGCAAGACAAGCACCTGGAACTGCCATGTTGGACTTTTGCCCTAGAGATCATGTACTGAGTTGATGAAAAAGCCTCCCTGCACTTCCGCACCTTTTTAAAAAAAAAATATTCCGCAGTGGCAACTGGTGGGAATAAAAACATGAGTAATTCACTCATGCCCACCATCTTGATTCGCAGGCATGCCTGTTTGAATAACAAACGCATATGGCTTCGCATGCTTGTGATCTTTCAAAAAAAATTGTGGAGACAAATAAAAGCTGCAAATTGGTGTTACTGCACATCATTCCACAATTTATTGCCTCATATAGACAAGCCCATGATAAAAACAAGTAGACAAAGTGTTATTTGGGGGCAAGGCCAGATTATCAGGGGTTCAGTTGGAGCAGTTGCTCTGGGCCCTTCATAGACTATGGGTGCAGTGCTGTAGGAAAAAAAGGTACAGCTTTCTTCATCTTCTTCCCCATTCATTTCCTGACTCTTGCAGTGTTTCTGAGATCATCAGTATTTTGTGTGTTACTGGACTAGATGAGTAAAAATGCGTGGAGGTCAGGCTCTTAGTCACATTGAATTTGTAGAGTTAAAAATAAAGTCACACGTGAGGTGTTGTTTTTTGCTGCTGCCTGTTGTGCTTTCTACTTGTATTTGTTATTGATTTCTTTACTTAATGAATCAATTTCTGTGCCACCAGTCCCAGAATAGGCCACAGAAGTGCAGAAAGGGGGCACTATTTGTGAAACTGCTCCGGGCTCCAACCTCCTTAATCTGGCCATGCCCTGGGGCTGCTTGTGATCCACAAGGCTGCTTTTATGGCCCTTGACCCTTCCAAATTTCCTGAAACATCCTTTTTTATTGTGCATTGGGTATTCTGCATCTGCTCAGAGCAGTCAAATGTTCTGAAGGGCTTGTCCCACATGTCCAACCACTAATCTGCCAACTTCTGCTTGTATTGGACAAGTGAATCAATTTGATCACTTGTCCCAACAAGCAGGAATGTCCACCCCCCTTGCTATTTTTCAAAAAATATGGGGAAAGCCGTGAAGGCTTTTCCTGTGGAGTATATGGTGTTTTGGGGGGCCCTCCTTCACAATATGGTGAATTGATGCAGGATCCGTGTGAAGTCGAAGGCTTTCACGGCTGGCATCCATAGATTTTCCTTGGATTTTTTCCGTGCTGTGAGGCAAAAACGCAAGTAAAATCTATGATGCAGGATCCCATTGGGACAAAAGGTATTCTCGCATTCTGTGAGGAGTATTTTCGCTGTTTAGACAACCCTCTGAGCGGTACATATTAGCTTTCCCGCCAAAATCACCTCAGTTCCTTTTTGTCCACCATGCTAACAGCAGCTCTTCAAGGAAAGTTCTGTTTCTCCTTTTTCTTCCTCTGCATCTCTTAGAAAACTTCAGAACAAGCAGTCCCTCCCTCCCTTTATTTATATCCTGCCTTTCCCCCAGGCTGGGACTCACAACAAAAAGACAAGAGAATACAATAAAGTGCGTACAGTTTTAAGAACATATATGCTCAAGATTAAAACTGTATTAAATAACAACAGATTTTTTAAAAAAAACAATTAAAATCTTACTTTAAAACAGGTTAAAAACAGTACAGCAGCATAAAAGTCATTTTTGTTAAAACCAGTTTCCCAAAGCTTGTTGGAATTCGAACCCTGGTCTCTAGAGTCATAGTCCAACACTCAAACCAGCAAGACACAAACCACCTGGAGAGCAAATTGATTTTTGAAATGCATGATTATGATAAATATATCAACCACAATTTGTGAAACTTGTATAAAAGTTGTGACACACTTTCATATACTGCACAGTGAGCCAGTGTCAAGTATACTGTCATACAAGGGTATAGTGAGAGGACAGGGGCAACAGCAAAATGAAGATGTTGCATCCCAAATAAGAATTTTGCCTCCCAAATAAAATTTTCCTGTCAGCCCCACATTTCTAGCATTGTAGAGAATGAGGCATTAAAAATGATTAACACCTAGAACTCTTCTATTTGCTGTGTTTGCATTGCCTTGGGACTTCTCTAGATGAGAAGATATAATTCTGATTGCTGTACATTAACGCAAATTCACAGCAGAGTTCATTTGTCACCACGGTCCTTTGGCAAAATCCATTGTATGCGAAGCTATCAGCGTTTGAAGTGCATACAAACCATGTTTTTATTGTTGCCAGTTGCTGCCATTGAACAGTATTTTTTAAAAGCATGTCTTAAGGTGTGAAAGTGCGATATTCTGCCTAAATAAAGGCGGGGGGAGAAAAATGCGCATTCTCTACGGAGCTTTTAAAAAAATATGGGGAAAAGCCGCAAAGGCTTTCCCAGTGGAGTTAACGGTGGATTTGATCCCCCTCCTTCTGAATACTGTGATCTGATGCGGAATGCCATTAGGACAGATAGGATTCCAAGCGAATTCTATTAGGATTATTTTGGCCGTTAAGACAGCCCCTGGGTTAAGTACTTCCCAATGTTGATTTCTCCCCTACAAATGTCTGGGCATTAAAGTTCTGTGTTAAACAGGGGATTTGATGACTCTCTGTTTGTCTGGTGAGGTGCCATTCCATGCTGTTTTTCTTACATTTGTGTACACGATCTTGAAATATTGCCTCTTTCTGTGGAAGTCTTAGTAAAAGAGGCTGGACAGCTACATGCTGGGGATTTTTTAGCCGGAGATCCTGCATTCAGGAAGGAGTTGGACTCAATGGCCCATGAGGCCCCTTCCAACTCTATGATACTATGACTAAAATATTTATAATCTCTGAGAAAAAAAAACATGAGATCTCTTTAGTTACACTGGGAAGGAAGGCAGTAGCTGGAATCTATCCTGCAGTAAGAAATCAGTCTGAAGAATTAGCTCCATTAGTGAAATGAGCAACAATGAACTTGGCAAGTTTGTGGCAGTACATGACTGAGGGCAGTGTTCAGTTCCAAGCATGTATAGGATTGGGCACTCACAGAGCTTAGGAAAATGTTAATTTGGACTACAATTCCCAGAATTCCCCAGATGGCTGGGGAATTTGGGGTGATGTAATGCCAGAAACAGAGCTAGCTTTGGATGTAGTGGATTGAATGTTGGATTACAACTCTGGAGACCAATGGGTTGAATCATTGCTCAGTCATGAAAACCCACTGGGTGACCTTGGGCAAGTCACACACTTTCAGCCTCAGAAACCCCATGATAGGTTCACCTTAGGGTTGCCACAGGCTGGAAACAACTTGAAGGCACACAACAACAGCACATGCAAAAAATAGCCCAGCTTGGTGGGTGGCAGTAAATGGCAGCCACTTTAATTTCCAGGTGTGAGCAGGCTCAGAACTTTTAAAAATTTGCCTTTGGGGATTACAACTCGCAGAATCCCCAGCCCCCTGGAGCATTCTGAGAGTTGTAATCCAGAAGTATATTGTTGTCAGTTGGTGGGCAGCAGTAAATGACTGAGTCCAGTTTAATTTGCAGAGCAGCAGCAGGCAGGTTTGAGTTTTAGTCCAAACTTTTAAACTTTTTAGTCCAAAGTGGTACCTTTACCAAGCCCTGGGTTTTAGATGTAATTCATTTCCATACCTCTCTGGCTAAGTAAATTAATTACCTCTTTTTGCACTTCACTGCTATGATTTTGAAGTACACCACTGTACTCTCTGCCCCCTTCTTTTGTCCTTTGATCCCTTCCTTCTCTCTCCCTCTCTTTTTCTCTGGGTCTCTCTTTCATTTTAATAAATCACTTTTGGTCTGATGGGTTGACAGTCTCCAGCCATGGGTGGGGGGAACCCATCTCCTTTTTGAGTTTTTGGAGTGCTGTTGTCATTAGTGTTAATTATTTAATGCCAGTTGAATGCTTTGAAGATGCAAAGGGCTTCTCTCAAAGTGCTATGGTTACAATGGTGATCATGGTGGTAGTGGTGGGGCGGGGTAGGGAAGAGATCAAACAGTAACTGGAAGTCATAAAAGCAGAGCTGGACAGCCACTTTTATAACCAGTGTTCTAAATGTCAAAATAAAATTGCCCTACCTTTGGACTCGGGCAAGATTATGGAGCCTTTTACAGATTCTCGAAAAGGTGGCTGTGGTTCAGGCGAAAGCTTTGTAAATAAAAGGAGCCCAAGAGGGTGTATTGAGGGAACTGGAAATTGTTTAGCCTAGGTGAAGTGTTTTTCAAGTACAGTTCTTCCAAAAATCTTTCACACCACACAGTTATAGTGCTATAATTCCACTTCAACTGCCATGGTTCCATCTGGTGGAATTCTGGGATTTGCAATTTAGGGAAGGGCATTCAGAATTTCCAACCAGGGAGTTCCAGTGCCTCACCAAACTGCAAATCCCAGGATTCTCTAGGATACAGCCATGGTAGTTCATAACTGTGTAGTATAAAAGAGGGCTGGATTATATCACTATTAAGTAGCTCTTACCAGCAGGTTCTTACTAACGTTTAGTTGGAATCTCCTTTCTGTAATTTGAATCCATTTGTTTGTGTCCTGTCCTCTGGAGCAGGTCGCTCCATCTTCCTTCACATATTTAAATATTGCTATCATTGCTGTAGCTGTGTGCCTTCAAGTCAATTCTGACTTATGGCAACCTTCTCACAGGGTTTTCTCGGCAAGATTTGTTCAGAAGGGAGTTGCATTTGCCTTCTTCTGAGGCTGAGAGAATGACCTGTCCAAGGTCACCCAGTGGGTAATCATAGCTGAGTGGGGATTCGAACCTTGGTCTCTAGATTCATAGTCCAGTGCTCAAACCACTACACCACATACCATCTCTTTCTTCTTCAAGGTACCCAATGCCCTAAGTTGTTGGTTTCCAGACCTTTGATCATCTTGGTCACCTCCTTCCTTTGTGGTTTTGTGTGCCTTCAAGTTGTGTCCGACTTATGCCAATCCTAAGGTGAACCTATCATTTTGCTAATATCTTTCTTAACCTTTGGTGCCCAGAACTGGACACACTGTTCCAGATGAAGTCTGGCCAAAGCAGAGACAAGTGATACTGTGATTTCCCTTGTCCCAGTTGTTTGCTCAGAATTTTAAGTCCTGCTTAACCCTTTAGATTTCCTTGGCGCTAAAACATACAAACAGAAATGTTAAAACTTTTTTCATTGTACGGATATTTTATATGAATGAGTCTGAATTCAAATTCTGAATCCCATTTTGGGAGAAAGGCGGGATATAAATCCAATAAATAAATAAATCTGATATGTGGGTGTTTCTTCAAAGTTTTACGAAGAGCTGTGATTTTAACTTTGTAGTGTTTTTAGCCTGTATTGTTTTATAATGATGTTACCTGCTTTTAAGTTTCATTGGTGGGAGAAAGATAGGATAGAAATGAATAAAATGATGATGATGATGATGATGATATTCATAATCGTCATCATATTACAAGAGAGAACATTTGGTTTGCAAGTCTTCAGTTCCAAAGAGGATTACCTGTCAACATTTGGAAATCAAGTTGTTTGCAAAAAATGACACTTGGTTGACTTCTATGTAAATATCTTGGCAAGGATGAATGGGTTTAAGTTAAAGAGGGAGAGAGAGAGAAACACTTCTTTCTTGTGGCCATCATTCAAAGAAAGGGCACTGAATATCTGAGCTGGCGAGGAAGCATGCTTGATTGCACTCTGGTTTTTGTTTTTAAATGGGGGGGGGGCTCTTTTGTCAGGAAAGGATTAAAATCAACTTGGATCACCTTTCTGCAAAACTTAAAATGTGTGGCCACATCTTTTCATGTATAACATAATAGCTAACTGGCAAATATTGAGAACTGTGTGGGGTAGACATGACAGTAGTCCAGAGGTGGGTGTAGCATGCCACAATGTGGGGGGTGCAGAAGTGAGGGAGTGTAATTCTGGGCTCAGGTTGCCAGTTCCTGAAATTGTTATAGCAGCAAAGAGAAGCTCACTGGCTCAGTGAATTAGCATAGCAGCTATGAGAACCTTCCTGGCTCAGTAAGTTGGATCTCACAGGTTCCATGAATTCCTTTACGTCAGCCGGTCCCTATGAGCCTCAGCCCAACACTACATAGGGAGTTAATTCTGGCCTACCTTACAGGGTTCCAGTTAGATTCTCACTGTGATATGTGTTGAAGATTTGGTGGTACAAAGCAATATAGGCATAGTACAACATGCTGCTAATATTTTTACCTTTATCACTCCAGAGGCTACTAGGAAGGGGTAGAGAAGTAGAGCTGGTTACAAACACTATCTGTTCTTCTCAGGTGGAGTCACATAAATAAGTAAACAAACAAACAAACAAACAGTCCTAAGGGGGTTCTCTAGAGAAGATGATATAATGCTGATTCCTGCACATTATTGCGAATTCGCAGCAGCGTTCCTTTGTCTCCACGCTCTTTTGGCAAAATCGATCGTATGCAAAGCTATCCATGTTTGAAGTGCACACGCCTACAAATCAAGATGGTGGTTGAGTAAATTAGCATGTTTTTTCTCCACACGTTGTCGCTGCTGAATAGTATTTTTTTAAACTTTAAAGCAAAGGTGTGCAAGTGTGACCTTCTGCTTAAAAATGCTATTTGGTCAGCTCAGAGCAGCAAAAAAGTGCACGACTGTCAACATTAAAATCCAAAATGGCACTTCTGTCTGCTTCCTTCCCAGCAAGCCCGCCCCCAACTTTCATCCGACTGATCAGCTGTCCACTTCCGTTCCTCTCCAAGAATGCACAGCATCCCGATCCGATTGTCCAAATGAGCGATAATGCACATTCCCACGCATTATATTAAAAAATTGGAAAAGCCATGAAGGCTTTTCCCGCATAGTTTTTGGGGGCCCCTCCTTCTGAATAAGGCAAATCACTGCAGGATCTTGTTGGGAAAAAAAGGTATTCCCTGTAAATTTTTTTAGGATTATTTTCACCGTCTAGACAACACCAAAGATAGAAGTGAGCTGAAATGAGCCTGACTTTTTTTCCTTCCTTTTCAGATACTGAGTCTAAGAGCAAGAAGTTATACATTATACCAGGGCTGGGCAACTTGTAGACTGTTGGGTCTTCTTGGACTGCAACTCTCATGAGCCCCAACCAAAATAGCCAAGGTGAAGGATGATGGTGTGTGTAGTCCTAACAATATCTGGAGGACCATATGTTTCCCATCCCTGCCTTATACAATGTTTTGTGGGAAACCTCCAGGTTTTGGGACCCAGGTAAGGCCCTTTGGGCTTCACCAGATGGACATACCCATTTCCTCACTGCACCTTTGTTTGGTGGCTTCCTGTCTTTTCTACATTATTCCTATTCTAAAAGGTTGTTGTGCCTCTTCTAAGGCTTAATCCTTGGCAGTGAGAGCTTTAAGCTAAAATACACTTGTTCTTTGGCCCTGACCACCACTGTACTATGGCCCCTGACAAATCATAGAATTGGAAGAGACCACAAGGGCCATCTAGTCCACCCCCCTGCTGTGCAGGAATACACAATCAAAGCCTTCCAGACAGATGGTCATCCAGCCTCTGTTTAAAAAACTCAAAAGAAGGAGATTCCACCACACTCCGAGGCAGCGCATTCCACTGTTGAACAGCTCTTACCATCAGGAAGTTCTTCCTAATGTTTAGGTGGAATCCATTTTTCTGCAATTTAAGTCCATTAGAATCGTAGAGTTGGAAGAGACCTCAAGGGCCATCCAGTCCAACCCCCTGCCATGCAGGAATACACAATCAAATCATTCCTGACAGATTGACAAGTTTCCATCCAGCCTCTGTTTAAAAACCTCCAAAGAAGGAGATTCCACCGCACATGTCCTAGTCTAAATTGCTGAAATTGAATTTAGCTCTTGGGCTGAATAATGCTTCCTGCACTTGCCTTACAACTGTGGCCATAATGACTAGGGATGATGAGAGGAGTAGTACAACACATCTGGAGGATACCAGGTCAAGGGCAGTGGAACATCTGCTGTGACTGATCTGTTTTGGATCATCACCCAACAGATGAGCATCCAAGTGCAAATATGTCCAGAGGAGGATGACCAAGATGGTAAAAGGTCTGGAAACCAGGCCCTAAAAAAAAAAAAAAAGGAACAACTTAGGAATCTGGGTGTGTTTAGCTTGTAGAAGAGAACACTGAGAGATAACATGATAGCCACTTTTAAATGTCTGAAGAGATATCATGTGGAAGATGGAGTAAACTTGTTTTCTGCTGTTCCAGAGACTAAGGGCTTATCTACATAGGCAATTTACCCTGGCTTGCCCCCATTCCAGAGCCCTGCAGTCCAAATGACACAGGGTGTTACCCCGATCTGTCCCTAGGCAGTCCTTATGATACACAGGGCAGATATGGGCTGGAATGGGGGCAAGCTGAGATAGGACCTGATAAACTGCTAAAGGAAAAAAAACCATTTAATCTGGCACCACTAGATTGGGCCCCGCATGTCTATGGGAGCCTGTCCAAGCATGCTATCCCTCAATGCTGCTGCCCCCTCTCTGGCTCTCTCCTGCAGCATGTGACCAAGGCTGGTCACATGCAGGGGGCCTGCAGTCACAGGTTGTGGGCTCCCTTCCTAGCTTCTGCGTCAGTGGAGAAAATGGTGGTGGCGGCAGCTGCGGCGACAGGCCAGCGTCCTGTTTTCTCCAGGTAACGAGGGGGGAGGGGAAATGGACAACCTCCAAAGTGGGTGGGGAGCCAGCATATACTGCCTAGTGTAGATAATCCCCAAAACACAAAACCAGTGGAACAGCCTACAATAAGAACAGATTCCACCTTAACATTTGGATAAACCTATGGACTGTTAGAGCTGTTTAACAGTGAAATTGACAGTCTTAGAGTGTGGTGGACTCCCTTCTTTGAAGGTCTTTAAGCTGTGTATTCCCTGCACAGTAGAAGGTCCCTTGCAATTCCTGAGGAACTGGCCTTAGCACTTCTGCTGAGTCAAACCATGGGTGCCAAATAGACCTTAGCAGGAGTGGTGTAATGTTTTCACTGCTCACACAACAAGGTCTCCAGGACTTCATCACACAAGCAAAAGGTGCCTCTCCCTAACAGGGAACCCCACATGTGCAGTGACAATTAGTGGCAACCCCATCTTACTGTGCTGATGGGCTTTCTAATCATCTAGCCTACAACAGCATCTTGAGCAAGAACATGCAATCCTGCAGAAGAGGAGATGATGGAATGCAGCTGCTCCCTGGCATCCCTGACCTTTGACCCATGAAACAATGAGCTTCTTCATTTGGGTATCATCCTGTGCTCTTCCCATTGGAAATTTAGATTTGATACCATGTGTAGCAGAGATGCTGCAAGAGGATTAGGGGAGGGGAAAGGGAGGAAGAGAGGTATGGGGAGGAGTAATCAGCCATAGAATTCAAAAATGATGTTTTTCTTGCCGGCTTCCTGTCGATCTGGGAGTTATTCTTGAGTGTAATGTTTAAAAAGC
The DNA here is from genome assembly GCA_030847615.1 of Gambelia wislizenii. Classification (NCBI taxonomy): domain Eukaryota; kingdom Metazoa; phylum Chordata; class Lepidosauria; order Squamata; family Crotaphytidae; genus Gambelia; species Gambelia wislizenii. The sequence continues at coordinate 369,403,261 of JAUMIR010000003.1, forward strand.
TGCCAAAAGGCTGCTTTTTTTAAAAAAAATAGGGGGAGGGTTGTTGTTTTTTTTTAAAAGAGGAAGATACACAAATGTCAATCATGTTAACAGCAAGAATTTTCAGGGATTGATTCCAGCAGGTCCCTTTGTGGAAGAGGTATTTTAAAGGTTGTTTTGCTGGAAGAAAATCTGTGGGCACTCATGTGGGAAATGTAAAATTGTGATATTTAAAAATCTGTGTGGATTTTTCTGGAAAGAATATGAGCAAGAACAGCAAGGACATGGTTTTAGTACCCAGGTGACAAAGGAAGAAATCATTTGGGAAATGCTGGCCCTGGCTCTTTGTGGTCTCACTGGATCAAGAAATACAGGATTTGGTGCTACTCTGCCTCAAAGGGAGGAAAAAACACATAGCCAACATTATATACCTTTTTAATATAATTTTAATCATTTTTTTCCACTTCCGTCATTGGCCTTGGGAGCTGATGCTTGAGCGATCCAGATTCAAGTTTCCACCATGAAACTTGCTAAGTGATCCTGGGGCCCACCTACCTTACAAGATTGATTTGAAGATAAGGTGAAGATGAGGAGGACAAGGGCCATCTTGAGCACGTTGGAATGAAGGCATAACCAGTTGATTAATGGGAAGACCAATCATGGGCCAGATCCACACTACACAAAGTTTGAAACTGTATACTACACTAACTTTGAATCTGGTTTGAAATGGGATTATTTGCCATGGCTTCTTTCTGTGGAACCTGAGATTTTTATTTTGGTGAGGCACCAGCACTCTTTGGCAGGGAAGGCTAAAGACTTTGTAAAACTACAAATCCCAGGATTGAATAGGAAGGTGTCATGGCAAATAATCCAGTTTGAAACTGGATTATTTGTGCAGTGTAGATTTGGCCATGGTCAACAAATTTCAGTGTCACAGTCTTGCCAAGGTCAGCTGTCCACTCTTCTCTAATAGGTGGCTACTAGAGACTGGCCTAAATCAAGTTGTTAGTCCCAACCAGAATATGACACATTAGCGCACTGGTAGCCTCTGAGCATGTCAAGAGGTCCAGGCAGCAAAAAGTATTGTAGCAGAGTTTTCATTCTCCAGGCGAGAAGAATAATACACAGATGCAGACGTGTGTCTAATCTACTTCTCTTTACTACAGCATAGCATAGAATATATACAATAACACAGAGATTCCTCTCTGAAGGTTGCATTACACAGCATTCAGCAGAATAACAGCCCTGTCACTACGAAGCCCAGACAGAACTGCTGCATAGTTACATTGCATAGCACAAGAGTATACAGCATACAGAGACATTCAGTTCACACAGAGATTACAGTTCACTCCCTAACAGAGATAAGTGTACTTAAAGGTTAGCTTCCCAAGCCTTCAATCTTGATACACTGGCCAGCTGCAGCTACCCTCTCACTGCTGCCCCTGCAGGCTGTTACATGTTACACTTTTGCTCTTTACAGTACTGTATAAATTTATCATGTAGCATGTCCAATTATCCTGACAGAGTAGACCCATGGAAGCAATTGAACTTACTTAGGTTTTGAATTATCAGGTTCCTGTTGATTCAGTGGCTCTACTCTAACTGGGACTAACAATTGGACTTAGGCCTTATGGTGTCTTCTAGTTTATTCTCTTAGGCCATAACATGGCAAAGGCAAGATATATCTCCGCTGGGTAGTTCCCTGCCTAAGTGCCGGGTGGGGGGCCTGATTTGCAGCCTTCAGTCTTCTAGATCCGGAGTGGAAATCATGTGACCCTCCAGACATTGTTGGACTGTATCTCACTGCACTTCCCACCATTGGTTGTGCTGGCTAAGGCTGCTGGGACTTGCAGTTGAACAATATCTGGAGGGCTGAATAATTCCCACCACTGAGTTAAAAGGATTAGGTAGCAGGTGAGAGGAAAGATTTTTGGTTGAAACCCTGTAGAGTTGATGCTAATCAGAGCAGGCAACATTAAAGCTAGTAGTTGTTATTTGTTGTCAAGTCAACTTTGACTTATGCTGACCCTATGAACGAGAGACCTCCAAGATCGCCAGTTATCAACTGCCCTGCTCAGATCTGGCTGGGTCAATCCACCTATAAAGTGGTTTTCCTCTTTTCCTACTGCCTTTCACTTCAGCAAACATTATCCTCTTTTCCAGTGAGTCACGTTATTTCCATGATATGTCCAAAATACAAAAGCCTTGGTTACTAGGCTGGATGAACAATTAATACAAAGCGATGCAAAACATTTTCTGGTACTTTTATTTATGTACACAAACCTGCAGAAAGAAACTATGTAGCAATGCATCCATCAATGTGTTTAATATTTTTCATAGAATCTTAGAGTTCGAAGGGACCACAAGGGCCATCTAGTCCAACCCCCTGCCAGAAAGATGTCCATCCAGCCTCAAAGACCTCCAAAGAGGGAGAGTCCACTACCCTCCAAAGCAGTCCATTCCATGTTGAACAGCTCTTACAGTAAAGAAGTTGTTCCTAATGTTTAGGTAGAATCTCCTTTCTTGTACTTTGAATCCATTACTTCATGTTCTAGTCTCTGGAACAGCAAAAAACAAGCTTGTCCCTTCCTCTACATGACATCCCTTCAGATATTGAAAGTACAGCAGCTGGAGACACGGGTAGCTACACTTCAACAGATTCGCGAGCAAGAGGTTTTCCTGGACAGAACAGAACGAACAGTCTTGGATGGGGACCGCACAGAGGAAGTGGCTGCGGAGGAGAGGGTCACTTCACAGACACAGGAAGTAGACAGCTGGAGGAATGTAACACACAGAACAAGAAAATCCAGGGATTCTTCGAGCAGCTTGCAGCTACAGAATCAATTCGAAGCCCTTTCCCTTATCAAGGACAATGAGGAAGAACAGCATGGACAGACTTCAGGGGTAGAGCAGGGGACCTTGAGAGGACCACCGCAAGGAACAGCAGCTGCGAAGCCTCAGCAGAGGCGTGTGGTGGTGGTGGGGGGACTCCTTGCTGCGGGGTACAGAAGCAGTGGTATGTGGTCCTGACAAGATGACTCGGGAGGTGTGTTGTCTCCCTGGGGCAAAGATCTGTGATGTGACCGAGAGGCTGACAAGACTCGTCAAGCCTACGGATCATTACCCCTTCCTTTTGGTCCATGTGGGAACCAATGATACTGCAAGGCACAGCTTTCCCAAGATCAGAAGAGATTATGAGGCCCTGGGGAGGAAGCTTAAAGAAATGGACGCACAGGTGGTCATCTCGTCTCTTCTGCCAGTTGAAGGGCATGGTCCAAGAAGGGAGAGGAAAATAGCCGACGTAAACAACTGGCTCCGTAGATGGTGTCGCCAAGAACAAATTGGATTCTTGGATCATGGACTGCGCTTCCATGCGGGGGGACTTCTGGCAAGAGATGGGGTGCATCTTACAAAAGTTGGAAGAAACATTTTTGCCAACAGTCTCAAGAATTTGATCAGGAGGGCTTTAAACTGAGTCAAATGGGGGAGGGAGACAGTATTCTGGAAGGCAAAAGGGCTGGAGAAAAGAGTCAAACTGTCACAGAGGGAACAAGGCAAACAGCGCAAGGACCCAACAGTGGGAGGCAAAAAAAACTTGCACAGGAAGCAAGTAAAGGGAACACATGGTCTCAGATGTCTCTACACTAATGCACAGAGCATGGGAAATAAGCAAGATGAACTTGAACTCCTCGCACTACAAAACAAATATGATATAATAGGTATTACTGAAACCTGGTGGGACAAGTCTCATGATTGGAATGTAGGAATAGAGGGGTATAACCTTTGTAGGAGAAACAGGCCAAACAGGAAAGGAGGAGGAATAGCATTATATGTCAGGGATATTTACACCAGTGAAGTCATCCATGACATCAATACTGGAAGCCAGGTGGAGAGCATCTGGATAAAAATTAAAGGGGAGGGAAACAACAGGGATATTATTGTGGGACTCTACTACAGACCCCCAAATGAGACGGAGGAATTGGATGTTGCCTTTCTAGAACAGATGAACACACATGCAGAAAGGAGAGATGTAGTAGTGATGGGGGACTTCAACTATCCTGATATTTGCTGGCAATCTAACTCAGCCAAAACTACAAGGTCTAGCAAATTCCTTACATGCCTGGAAGACAATTTCATGGTCCAAAAGGTGGAAGAGGCAACAAGGGGGTCAGCTATTTTAGATCTGATCCTAACCAACAGAGATGACCTGGTTAATGGGGTGCAAGTGGTGGGATCCTTAGGTGAGAGTGATCATGTTCTCCTGGAGTTTGATATACAATGGAAAGGAGAAGCCAGGCATAGTCAGACACACATTCTTGACTTCAGAAGAGCTGATTTCAATAAACTCAGGGAAATACTGGGGGTGATCCCATGGTCAGGAATACTAAAAGAGAAGAGACCTCAAGACGGATGGGACTTTCTCAAAAGGGAGATACTGAAGGCACAATTTCAAACAGTACCATTGAGGAAGAAAAATGGGAGGTGTCTCAAGAAACCAGGATGGATGACTAAAGAACTTTCAATGGAGCTAAGTTTTAAACAGAACATGTATAGGAAATGGAAAAGGGGGGAAATCACCAAAGAAGAATTCAAACAGATAGCGAACATGTGTAGGAGTAAAGTCAGAAAAGCTAAAGCGCAGAATGAGCTCAGGCTTGCTAGGGAGGTTAAGAACAATAAAAAGGGTTTTTTGGGGTATGTCCGCAGCAAAAGGAGGAAGAAGGAAATGATAGGGCCGCTACGTGGAGAAGATGACAAAATGCTAACAGGGGACAGAGAAAAGGCAGAATTACTCAACACCTTCTTTGCCTCAGTGTTTTCAGAAAAGGAAAAGGAGGACCAACCTGAGGATAATGGAACAGAGGACACAATAGGGGAAATCCAGCTCAAAATAAGTAAAGAGGTAGTACAGGAATACCTTCTTAATCTAAATGAATTTAAATCTCCAGGACCAGATGAACTACATCCAAGAGTATTAAAAGAGCTGGCAAATATAATCTCAGAGCCATTGGCAATAATATTTGAGAACTCCTGGAGAACAGGAGAAGTCCCAGCAGACTGGAGGAGGGCAAACGTAGTTCCCATCTTCAAAAAGGGGAAAAAAGAGGATCCCAACAATTATCGTCCAGTTAGTCTGACATCAATACCAGGGAAGATTCTAGAGCAGATCATTAAACAGAGAGTCTGTGAACATTTAGAAGGCAATGCCATAATCACAAAAAGTCAACATGGGTTTCAGAGAAACAAGTCATGCCAGACTAATCTGATCTCTTTTTTTGATAAAGTTACCAGCTTGGTAGATGAAGGGAATGCTGTGGACATCGCATACCTTGATTTCAGTAAGTCCTTTGACAAGGTTCCCCATGACATTCTTGCAAACAAGCTTGTAAAATGTGGGCTAGACAAGTTAACTGTTCAATGGATTTGTAATTGGTTGACCGGCCGAACCCAAAGGGTGCTCAGCAGTGGCTCCTTTTCGTCTTGGAAAGATGTGACCAGTGGGGTGCCACAGGGTTCTGTCCTGGGCCCAGTGCTATTCAACATCTTTATCAATGACTTGGATGAGGGAATTAGGGGCATACTTATTAAATTTGCAGATGACACCAAATTGGGAGGAGTAGCTAATACCCTAGAGGACAGGATCAAAATTCAGAATGACCTGGATAGACTGGAGAGCTGGGCCAAAGCTAACAAAATGAAATTCAATACGGAGAAATGTAAAGTACTGCACTTAGGGCGGAAAAATGAAATGCATAAATATAGGATGGGAGAGACCTGGCTGAATGAGACTACGTGCGAAAGGGATCTAGGAGTCCTAGTAGACCACAAGTTGAACATGAGCCAACAGTGTGATGCGGCAGCTAAAAAGGCCAATGCGATTTTGGGCTGTATCAATAGAAGTATAGTGTCTAGATCAAGGGAAGTAATAGTGCCACTCTATTCTGCCTTGGTCAGACCTCACTTAGAATACTGTGTCCAGTTCTGTGCACCACAATTCAGAAAGGATATTGACAAATTGGAGCGTGTCCAGAGAAGGGCAACTAAAATGGTGAAAGGTCTGGAAACAATGCCTTATGAGGAGAGACTTAGGGAGCTGGGTATGTTTAGCCTGGAAAAAAGACGGTTAAGAGGCGATATGATAGCCCTGTTTAAGTATTTGAAAGGATGTCACGCTGAGGATGGAGCGGGCTTGTTTTCTGCTGCTCCAGAGACTGGAACACGGAGCAATGGATGCAAGCTCCAGGAACAGAGATTCCACCTCAACATGAGGAGGAACTTTTTGACAGTAAGAGCTGTTCGGCAGTGGAACACACTCCCTTGGAGCGTGGTGGGGTCTCCTTCCTTGGAGGTCTTTAAACAGAGGCTGGATGGCCATCTGTCGGGTATGCTTTGATCAAGATTTCCTGCGTGGCAGGGGGGTTGGACTGGATGGCCCTCGTGGTCTTTTCCAACTCTGCAATTCTATGATTCTATGATTCTATGATTCTATGACCTCTTAGTCTTCTCTTCTCCAAGCTAAACACACACAGTTCCCTAGGTTGTTCCTCCTAACGCTTAGTTTCTAGTATTCTGAGAGTATTGACTGAATATGCATTTAATATGTTGTCAAATGCTGTGAGAAATACCCTGTGTTACAGTTGGTGGGCTTTTGGGGACCTTGTGTACCTCTTCAAGTGTTGATTTTATAGGCAGCTGTCATTGGTTCTGTGTTCAATTGATTAAATCCCTCTGTAATGCCATGACATTTGATGATCTATGAATAGAAAGAGTTGTGGAGTTCTTCCGGTGAAGCTGAACGTGAAGGGGCTCATTCTGTTTCTAAATCAAGCTGCCCACGTGCCCGCCTGTCCTGTAGTGGGTTTTGAAAAAGAGAGGCTGCCTCATGCACCCTCTGTCATAAAGGCTGCCACTTGTCCTTACATGTTTTTAAAGGGCACGAGGACTCAAAAGAAAGATGAATCCTTCTCTGCTCTGCATTGAGCATGACCCAGCGTGAGTAATGAATCCAGAGCTAAAAATGAACATGATTTTCCATGAGCAGAAGAGAGAGTAATGGAGCCACATACAGCTGTGCAATCTATTGCAGGTAGATGAAAATAGCCCCAAACGTACTTGTCGGCTTCAGTCTCGTCAGCAACAGGTTTCTTAATTAGCATTGGTACTTATGGCTCTTATGTGCAGACTACGTCAGAGCACACTTTACGGGATGTTTTCTGGCCATGTAGAATGGATGGGAAACGGGTGGCCCTTGAGCTGAATGTGGCTGGGGGCGGGTTGTTCCAGTGTGGCCCCTTTAGACCCCGGTGACCTCTCAAACCCTCCAGCATTCCTCCTCTAAAATTAGTTTTTAATAAGATTTAAAAACTGTTAGAAATGCTGTTTTGGGAAGGGCACCATGAAACATCAAGATGCATTCCTCAAGAAATGTCCCTAAAATTGACCGGAAGTGATGGGAGGTCACTTCTGGTCATGACTCAAAAGGGCAGCCATTTTTTTTAGTAGTTATGTGTAAGGTACAAAGAAACAGCCTTCTGAGATAATTTTGTCTAAATATTTGGTCTCTTATTTTTTGTTTAGACAAAATGGCAACCATGATGACATGGTGTGGCCTGCTGGAGCTCCAGAAGATACCAATAATGGGGCTGTGTAGCCCTCCATGTTCCAGAGGACCATCACGGCCACATAGCAAGATCAAAGCATTGAAAAGTTGCCTTTTCTTTAACTACAGTGCCCAATAGCCATGTTGGTTAGGTGTTTTGGGGCATTGCAGTCCAAAAAAGTTACTTTTCTGAGCTCTCAGGAAGATCATAGGGCCAAGATGAACATAATAACATTTTATGCTTTGTGGTGACTAGAGATGTAACATTTCCAGAAATTTCGAAGCCATGGGGGGAAAATGTTTTTTCTGGGGGGTTTCAGTAAAAAATGGAAATTTTTTGAAAAATTGAAAAAAAAATGCTACATGAGCAGTTTTTACTGATTGAAAGCCACTCTGTTACTTTAGGAACATAAAATATGGCTATGTACAATTTGATTTGGCATAAATTGTCACAATTGGTATATTAAAAATACAGTGTATTCAAACAATTATTACAATTTTTTAATTTGTTAACAAATGGAGCAACAGTCTCCTGAACCTCTGGTTTTGCTAGTTTCTGTGGAGCAGGCAAATTAAAAAACAAAACAAAACAGGAGAAACCATCAACATTAGTAACAAAGAAAATCCCTTGTATTTCCTATCCGCAGTATCAAATAGACATAAAGCACCCATTCCCATAAAAAGAATTTTGGGTGGGGGAGTGTGTGGAAGGCAGGGGGGAGGGGGACTAAGATTCAATGAATAGGCATGAAATTTAATCAGACACATTTTTTAAGCTAGAGTTATCAGTATCATTTTCAGATTTTATTCATCATGCTAAAATAAAACATCCCATAATTTATTTATTTTGGGGGGGGGGCACAAATAAAGCTTCAGGGGGGAAACTGGGAAAAAATTACCTCAATATTTCTGGGTTTTTTTCCCCAAAGACTTTCACATTTCTGGTGGTGACAGTTCTTCTGTTTTCTAAATAAAAATATTTGTTCTTAGAACCAGCTCTGCCAGTAAGCAAGGCAGTTGCCTCAGGTAAAAGATTTTGTGAGGTGGCTACAAAGTGTTAGGAGGAGGGTATAGCTGTTGGAGGTGTGTGTGTGTGTGTGTGCGTGTGCACTCCATAAGAATTCTGCCCCCAATGGCATTTTCCTCCAGTTCCCAAATGGTTCACACCTGGAATTCTTGCATCTGCTGTATATGCATTGCCTTGCCCACTCTCTCTCTCTAGGCCATTACAGAGCACAAAGTAGGAGTTCTGTGGCCATGTGGAAAAACTGCCTGATGTGAATGGAGATTCTTCCTGGGGACGCCAGCCAACTTACATTGGGAAGTGCTGCTCTTTCTAAAAGCTGGGTATGGAGGGGGGAGCGATCGGAAGAAGGAAGCCATGGAATCATGCTGACTTTGACTTGTGTGGCTGTGAGGCAAGAGATAATCTTTTTTGGAAGGCAGCTTTAAAAATAGGGGACTCATGGGACTGTCGGTAATAGCCCTGAAACCTAGGAGACATCATAACGATGTATGGAATATTTTTGTTCGCTGCACATGATATCCTTCCTCCCAGAGTCAGTTGCTTTCAGCTGTGCTTCTCTTGGAACTGCAAAATCTATGCCAAGAAAAATCTGTACATGGGAAAATTTGGGGCAAATCAATAAAAGGCAAACAAGTGTTTTGTTTTGTTTTTAAGTATTTGCAGTATTTTATGCCTTTCTGGTACAGCCACCAAGTCAATATACACCATATTACTGTTGTTGTTAGGCATGGAACTTAATAAAAACAAGGCAGTGGATGTGCACACATATGTTCAGTTCACAATTTGTATTTTTGAAAGTTTCTGCAAAAGCAATGGAACAGAATGAGGAAGGGCAGAAGATTGTAGATCAAGATATACATTTGTTAACAAAATAGATCTGTTCCTAGGCATGACATCTTTAGCAGACAATTTAGTACCAGAGGCAGAAAGAACATGGAAAAAGGATAGATGTAGTTTCCTGTACCACAAAATAAAGAGCAATTTTTTTTATTTTAAAACTGACAAATATGCACTTTGGGCTTGTCTACACAGGCAATATACCCTATCTTGCGCCTCTCTCAGAGCCCTGTTCTGCCCCTGGGCAGTCCTCACCACCCCCGAGGCATATACAGGGCTGAGACGGGGGACAGGTGGCGTGGGGCTTGATATAACGTTTTAGAATAATATCTGTTTTATTGCATTTCCACTGGGAGGAAACAGATTGGGCCCCATGTCTCCACAGTAGGCTGTCCCAGCAGGCCGGCCCTTGCTGCCACCACCATCTCTCTACCTCTCCCAGAAGGTAGGAAGGAGTCCTGCAGCACGGGACCAAGGTTGGTCACATGCAGGGGTCTTGGTCACATGTTGCAGGCCCCCTTCCTGCCTTCCAAGACAGCAAGGGAAACGGCGGCGGTGGCTGCAGCAATGGGCCGTCGTGCCCATCAGGACTTCCTCCCGTTCCGTGGAAGGGGAAAGGGGAACAACAAGCCTGATCCATGGCCAGGATGCCCTAGCAGGGAGCTGGCATATCCTGGCCCATGTAGATAAGCCCTTAGTATTCTAGCAGCCCAGTGGAACTGTTTGGATTAGGTTGGTGTTTCATACCAAAGAAAGCACCTGCTCATGAAGCAACTTGTAACAAGCACTTAAGAAAAACAGGGAGATCCAACAAGGATGTAGGATGACAAATTCCGGACCTTGTTTGAGTTCAGGAAGAAGCGAGTTTTCTTTTTCTTTACACGCTTGTGTTTTATATAACACAGGGCTTCACATCATCTTAACAAGCAGGCCCATTGATTGCCTGCTAGCCTGACCTAAATTACTGTCCTTTTCATTTCAGGCAATTGGTTCTTTAGCCTAGAATCCTCTCCCTCCCTCCCTCTTTTCTCCCCTTCTGTGTTGGAGTGGTGGGGAAGGCAGCACAAAATGAGTGGAGAAACCAAGGCTGAAATCCAATTTGCAATGTTTGTCTGAAAACTGTGGGACAAAATGTTAAGCTGAACTTCCCTTATTCCCAATAATGCTGGTTCATCAATGCCAGGGTGCATGTGCATACAATCCTGTCTCAGAGGCTATCTAGTGCCCTCCTTCCTCCCCTATTACAGTTCTTTTAAATAGAAAAAACAGAGGTAAATGTAATATGGGGAGGGAAGAGCAGCAAAATGTGTAGAATCATAGAATCGTAAGAGTTGGAAGAGCCTTCTAGTCCCACTCATTGCTGCACAGGAATACACAATTAAAGTACTGCTAGAAGATGCCCACTGAACCTCTGTTTGAAAACCTCCATAGAAAGAGGAAACCTGGAGCATTGTGCAACAGTGCCATGTTCTGGTGCTTAGAACTTTACTTCTACTACTACTAACATCATCCTCATCTATTTCTATAGTGCCATCACTGTCTCGCTCTCTGGCTTTTCTTTGCAAACAAAGATTCAGGAAGGACTCATCCTGCGCTTTCTGCAAGCGTGCTGTTGACTGAAAAGGCCAATCCAAGATAAACAAGTCTGGTTGCAGAAAGCACAGCAGAAGGTCTCCTTGGGTGATGCTTCCGGGTTGTGATTCTTTCTGCGTTGTCGTTTCTCTTCAAGACTTGTTTGGCGTGAGTTCTCAAATAAGGCTGCATAGTGTGTCTCCATGCCTCCCGATGTGAGACCAGGGCGGACCATTGTTGGTGATCAATTTGGCCGAGCCTGAGATGTTGTTTCAGGGAATCCATGTATTGCTTTTTTGGAGCTCCCCTCTTACGCTGACCCGTGGCAAGTTCACTGTAGAGTACTATTTTTGGGAGGCGATGGTCCTCCATCCTAGAAACGAGCCCTGCCCAACGCAGCTGTGTTCTCAATATCATGGCCTCAATGCTGGTGATCCCTGCTTGCTCAAAGACAGCAACATTCATCACATAGTGGCACCTTATAAGTAAGAGAACAACAAAGCAGTGCCTTGCCCTCAGGGTTACAACCTAAATTACACACACAATGAAAAGGGGATGGTAGTGTAGGAGGGGATTAAGTCCAGCAGATACTGCATGTTCTCCTCTCCCCCTGAGACCAGGGCAGAGGCAGTTGGGATGGAGGGAGGCCCTTTCATCTGCTTCTGGGCCTGGGCTTGATGGAGCTGTGCCGGCCTCCTCCTCCTCCTCCTCCTCTTCTTCTTCTTCTCTGCCTTCAAGTCATTTCCCCCGTACAGAGCCCCTAAGGTGAACCACTCATGCAGCCTGTCTACATGAAGGTGGAACTGTGGATTGATGTGCACTAAACCAATTTGAAGCAGCTTCTATCTGTTGTAATGGTTTTCTGGCAAAATTGCAGGCATGTGAAGCTATCTGCTTTTGCTGTCCCAATGGGCATGCCTGCAAAACAAGATGGCAAACGTGAGTGAATTACTCATGTTTTTATTGCCACCAGTTGCCACCGCTGAACAGTATTTTTTTAAAAAAAAGCATTTGTAAGGTGTGAACGCGCAATATTCCATCAAAATAAAAAGAATGTATTGTTCGAGTCCAGCACAGATGGAGGAAGAAGTTATTTTGTTTGTTGTTTGTATGCTTTCTTCACTTTGTATTATGTATCGGAAATATAACAAATTTAAAAAAGAAAAAAAGGAAAGGAAAAAAGGCTGTTTCGTCACCTCAGCATGCGATTGCTAAACTGCAGATTCAAGACGGCGGTTCCAGGCCTTATTAGAAAGCTCCACCCACTGCCCACATCTGACCAACCAGCGTCCATTTCTGCTCTTATCGGGAATGCGAATGAATGCGAATCAGATTGTCCCAATGAGCAGGAATGCACATTCCCCATGAAACTTTTTAAAAACTATGGGGAAAGCCACGAAGGCTTTTCCTGTGGAGTTTTTGGTGGATTTGGCTCCACTCCTTCCAAATATGGCGATATGATGCAGGATGCCTTTAAGACAGTTTTGCTGTGCTTTCTGCAACTGGACTTGTTTATCTCGGATTGGCCTTTTTAGTCATCAGTGCGCTTGCAGAAAGCGCGGGATGAGTCCTTCCTGAATCTTCGTTTGCGAAGAGAGAGATTCTCCTCAAATTCTATGAGGAATATTTTCACTGTTTAGACAACCTCATGTTACTTTCTCAGCAAGAATTGTTTGAAGGAGGTTTGCCATTGCCTTCCTCTGAGGCTGAGACTAACTTTCCCGAGGTCACCCTACTGGGTTTCCATGGCTGAAGAGGGAGTCTCACCCTGCTCGCCCAGAGTCCAACACTTAAACCAATACACCACGCTGGCTCTCATGTTGACTACTGTTTTTAAATGTGTTTAAAGCTCTTTTAAGTTGTGCACCTGCCGGAAATTTAAGATTCATTGGAGGGGCCCTGCTCTGTGTCCCATCTATCCTTCCGTAGGTCGGTAAAATGAGTACCCAGCTTGTTGGGGACAATTAGCTAACACGTTGTAGACCACTCAGGGAGTGCTTTGGCACTGATAAGCAATATAGAAATATAAATGCTATTGCTCTCAGTCAAAGCATATACTGTACAAGGACATAGAAGAGGGCCTTCTCTGCTGCGGCACCCAGTTATGGAACACCCTCCCCTTGGGGGCCCATTCGGTGACCACATTGCTGCTTAGGTGCCAGGTTTGGGGGAAAAAAAGATTGTTTATGAAAGCTTTTGGGGCCTAACTGATTTTATAAAACCCTCCCATGCGTATGGTTTAAATTCTTTTAAATTTAAATCTTTTAAATGTGCTAATTGTTTAATATGTTTTCAGCCTTTAAAAACTATTTTAATTATTTATACTATTTTAAGTTTGTTAGATTGGTTTTATTGTATTGTATGCCACCTTGAGACCTTCAGATAAAAGACAGCATATAAATATTTAAATAAATAAATATTTTAAAAATAGGATTGCTTATGTAATATTTTCCCACTTGCTATTACCACATTTTTGGTAATAACAGTTTTGATAAAAACATCCTTGCTTTTAATATATGTTAAAAGCCACCTTGGGTCCCATGTTGGAGAAGGACAAGGTTTAAATTTTAAAAGAAATACAGGTTGCCCCCATTTACGTGGGATCGGTATCCGCAGTTTGGAAGGGGAGTCTCTCTAGACATCTAGAGGACCATAGAGTCACTCTGGAGGTGGTTTCTCTAGGCATCAGGAGGTCCTCCAGTACGACTCAGAAGTTGACCATAGAGTCACACCAGATGCCTAGAGAGCCATCCTCTCTAGACATTTTCTAGGTTCTCCAGCACAACTCTATGGTATAATGTGGCAGTTTGCTATTATACGTGGCAGTTTGCTATTATAAGTCTGGGAATGTATCCCCTGCGTAAACGAGGTGCAACCTGTACATTTTCTTCTTAGAAACATCGAAGGTAATCTTAATATTTTGGATGCTCTCTCTCTCTCTCTTTATATATATATATATAAAGAGAGAGGGAGACATATATCCCTTTGCAGCATGACTAAGGAGCATAATGGATGGTTGTTCTGTCAGTTCTTTTTCCTTGCAAGGGCTCCCTCTCCAGTGTTTCTGTTTTGTCTCACAAGGCATGTGGGTGATGTAAACTCCAGGACAGCTGTTGTTGATGGTTTTTTGGCCTGTAGGAAACAGTTCCTGCAAAGGAAGGAATCAATTTGGATAAAGAGAGAATGGAGCAACAGCTCAGCAGTGTGTGGGCTGCCGTGCCAGATCTGCATAGAGGGAAATGAATAAAGCAATTTGGATTAAGAGTGGTTTAATCTATTTTCCTTCCTCTACATCCAGCTCAAAGCAGTTAGGCGCTTGGTACCAAAGCAAGCATAGGCTCCTGAATCCCTAATTAAGCATGTCCACAATGATGCTTAATGCAATTTTGGTAATCTGGTTTGAATCAAGCCACGTGGCTCTCTGTGTGTCCACGTCAAGAGAACTGATGTTAGACCAAAGGACTTGGGCTGATCACTCGGGATCAGTAACACTCAAAGTGGTGGTACATGGACCAGTGCTGGTCCCTGAGCCATCATCTGCTGATCTGTGCAGAGTTTCCAGGAAAAAAAGAAAGAAACTTGTAGCCAACAGGCACAAATATGGCACCAGTCCTTGGTGAATTGGTCGGGGGTGAATGCTAGTTCTCCCATCAGATAGCCTTAGCTTTTCTGTGCTTGTAGCATCTACATACTTCACTGGTCATGCACTCTGTGGCAGGTTGGTTCCCAGTTTGTGGCCACTGGTTTATCTTCATTGGCTCTGTGTAAATGGATATTTTCTGATCTCTGTGTCCTTTTGCTTATGGTGCTGTGACATGCAGCATGGGGAACAATTCTGATAGTGATGTGCATGCTCTGGATATTCCGGTCATAATGAAATCTATTATATGTTCAATGTTAACCAGGAAGTGACATCACTGACTCCTAGTATGTTCTTGTGGTATTGATATTTTCATAAGGTTGTCAACATTTGATGCCAAGTTCAAAGATGGGAAAAGACTGGGGGATTCTGGGAATTATAGTCCAGTAAAGTACCTTTTCCAAGGTTTAGCCAAACTGTTTTGTGTCACCTGACAAAACTGAGTGTGTGACTTAAGGCTTGTTTACACAGGCTGAAAAATAAAAGTACTCACATTGTACCTGGGGTTGGTAGAGCACATAATGTTCTTGAGGATTCGAATCGAATACATTTATTTTTGGCTCCTGAGGGTCCTACTTTTTAAAAACTACCTTTTATACCACACTTTCCTGGAAACAGTGGTTTATTGTACATATGGCCACCTCCGAATTCACTTTGGTGTGGAGCCAGGGTGGTGTGGTGTTTGAGGTCACCTGATCTTTCCACCAGGACAGGCCATTTCCTCTGTCTGTATTTATGCTTTGCTGGCGTACAATCACTATTTTTTTTAAAGTTGTATTTATGTGGAATCTTGTACACAATTATTAGTGCACCTCTGCCTATTTGCATATTCAAATGCATGATGGGAAGAAAAAATAGTGGAGCGGCCATGGCCATGTGGCTGAAAATAATTCGAATTATAGGACACGTGATCATAATCCTTTTACAGAGAAATGAACTTGCCTAGAAGAAATGTGTGGCTGGTAATGCCACTCTCAATTCACTTTTAACAAGGTGTGTGTGGCATTGAGAACATGTGTGAGTGGGTAGTGTGGACCAGGAAAATATGATTTGAAGCAGAATTTTTTCACCTGTGTAGACAATCACTTAGAGTAAAAAGTCCTACATCTATGGAAATGGAAAAGTGATGAAGCAGCTTTCAGATGCCTAAAATTTATGACCAGGCTTCTCTCAGTACATTTGTTTTCTTGTTCCCCATATCCATGAAATAATTGTAAGCAGCAACTTGTCCAGATAATGTGAGAAGCTCCTTGTCTCTTTCTGAGTTCTCTGTGCATCACTAGTGTACTTTGATGAAGGAGGGTTCAGTTGCTTTTAGCTGAAATTAATTGCAGTCTCAAAGCCGTTTTGCTTCAGGGCACTGCCTGGCTTGCATGGACCCTCATTTGGCTTTAGTAAGTTTAGTAATAATACTTTTATTATTACTATTGTATCACAGCAGCTCAGGGAGGCATACAATATAAACAATTTTATATAAATGATTTCATAAGGATACAGCAGCACCCCTGCATCTGCCGATTTGCTATCCACGGTTTCAATTATCCGCAGTTTCAATTTCAGCACGGCTACCATAGAGTCTTCCTAGAAAATGTGTCCTCTCGAGCCATTTTCTAGGTCCTCCAAGGCAACTCTATGGCATTTTAAACTGGAAGTTCCATTATTTTCAATGGCGTTCACTATTTTCTGCGGTTTTCATTATCCGTGGTGGGGCCCAGAACCAATCTCCCGCGGATATGGGGGTCCTATTGTACTACACTTGAGCAGTAAAAATGAAATGCACAGATATAGGATGCATGGCACCTGGCTTGATGGCAGTACATGTGGAAGGGATCTAGGAGTCTTGGTGGACCACAAGCTGAACATGAGTCAGCAGTTTGATGCAGCAGCTAAAAAAGCAAATGTAATTCTAGGCTGCAATAGGAGTATAGGGTCTAGAACTCTAGATCAAGGGAAGTAATAGTGCCACTCTATTCTGCTTTGGTCAGACCTCACCTGGAATACTGTATCCAGTTCTGGGCACCACAATTCAAGAAGGATATGGACAAGCTGGAACATGTCCAGAGGAGGGTGACCAAAATGGTGGGAGGTCTGAAAGCCATGCCCTGAGGAGCAGCTTAGGGAGCTGGGTATGTTTAATCTGGAGAAGAGAAGATTGAGAGGTGGCACGATAGCCATGTTTAAATGTTTAGAGGAATGTCATACTGAGGATGGAGCAAGCTTGTTTTCTGCTGCTCCAGAGACTAGGACATGGAGCAATGAGGTCAAAGTACGGGAAAAGAGATTCTGTCTAAACATTAGGAAGAACTTCCTGACAGTAAGAGCTGTTTGGAAGTGGAACATGTTGCTTTTACAAAATGCAGGCAGTAGTGCTTTCTGGGCAGGAAATGTGTTTTCTGCTCATAAAACCCACATAGAAAAATCCTCCAGAATATGTTGGGACTCACAAATATAGACTAAATACTGCACAAAAATATTCATTTTCACCCACAGTGGGGAGAAAATGGCAATAATTATGTGTCCTTGTGATTACATTCCTATATGGGAGGGCCGAGGACCTGCAAGAAAAGATACTTTTAAGATATCCACCTGCTTCCTTTTTCACTAAGGTTTCTGGCAGGTGCACTCCAGAACAGGAGATACTCTTTGTTCTACAGCATCTGCAGATCCCAGTCCAAAGTGAGAGTGTATGACTCTTTTATTTCTCTTGTAACCATGACCCTACCTCTGAATCCATTGAAATTTAGGAATGGGGTGATGAATGTTCATAATACAGTCTTTAAATGGCTGCCAGTGGTGAGTGCCACTTTCTCCAAATCCACACTGCATAAATCATCCAGTTTGAAACTTGGATGTATTGCCATGGCGCCTTCCTATTGAATTCTGGGATTTGTAGTTTTACAAGGTCTTTTGCCTTCTCTGCCAAAGAGTGTTGGTGTCTCAGCAAACTACAAATCCCAGGATTCCATAGGAAGGAGCCATAGCAAATCATCCAGTTTCAAACTGGATGATTTGTGTAGCGTGGATTTGGCCTTTTATCTCATGTTGACAACACTAAATATACTGTGTGAATTTTGTATATGGGGTTCTTTCAAGTTGTAGGCTATGACCAGTGTCAGAGCTTGCAGATGTTACTTTGTGGACACAAATTTCCAGAACCCTCCGGCCCACATGGCAACTGCCTTGTCTAAACTCTGTATAATACAGACTATAGCATAGAGTAGGGGAATAAATAATTCTGATAATTTAAGAGGAAACCACTTCATGTCGTTATTCAGTTAGATGTTCATATGGACATGGTTTCCCCACCAACTTGAATATTGAGTACACATGTGGTAGGTAGAATGTTGTTTTGCACTCCAAGCCAACAAGCTTAAACTGTAATACATCTGAGCATTACAGGTGCCATTAATTAATCCTTTTTCTTAACTGGGTAATTGCAAACCTTGGCAGCCTTTCTAATTTTGAAGCCAGAAGATGAGTGTTGTTTTTTTTATATAATAGCATGGGATTTTCTTGTTCTCCCTTTTTTTTTAGCATTTTCCCTTCTATTGGTTGCATGTGTTATGCTTTTGTCTTTCGGTTCTTCTTTCTCCACCCTATTTACACCCCACTATTCTCATAACTGGGGCTGAGATTTCCTGATACGCAAACAATAAGGCTAAGAGGTTGCAGGTCATGAGCTAACTGCCTTCATGCCAGGTAGTGGCAGTTCACTTCCGGTGGAAAGGGTTTCCCCCTCTCTGGCTGAGACTACTAGCACGGCATCTGTTTTAGCAGAAGTTTGCAAATAGCAAGTTTTAGTAACAGGAAGATTCCATTTAGAAAGAACAGTCTATCATCACACAATTGTCCCATTGCTATGGCACCCCACGAACCCCCACTCATCCCTGTCCTTGCAAAAAGTACAATCCATCTTTCTCAGACCTTAGAAAAGTTAGAGTTTGGAGGCAAAACTCCCAGAGTCCTCCAGCATGGCCACTGATAGTCCAATTCAAAGGGCAATTTTCCCAAGCTCTCTTCCTTCTAACTCTCTTCCTTCTAACTATGTGATGTTTAAGTACTGAGAGAATGCAAGTTAAAATTATTTCTTTACTATTTGAGATCATGGTTGTCAGCTGGTCAGAGGAAGCAAAATGATCTGTCCTGCTGGTTGGAGCTACAGACGGGTGAAACTGTGCACTCTCTCCAACATCAAGTACAGTACAGTATAGTCAGACTGCCATATCTTTGGGGGTTTGATTTCCAGACTTACTGCAGATACCAGAAACCCCGGATAACAGCAAACCCTATTAAAATAGTGGGACAGCCAGTTAAAAATACCATATAGTTGTGTTGGAGGACCTAGAAGATGTCTAGAGATGATACGTCTCTAGGCATTTTCTAGGAAGACTCTGTGGTGTGTTTTCCTGTTTTGTGTCCCATGGATAACTGAAACTGCGGATATTGGTTTTGCGAATACGGGGGTCTGACTGTATAGCTGTTCGGCTTAAACAAATAATACACGTGATACTGTTGGCTTGTATGGTGACTGTTGCTTGGAATTAAGTATCAGAGATGATGATGATGATGATGATTTTATCTGGTTCTGGGCCTGTTGCATGATAGAGCTTTGTCAGCTTCTTCTTCTCTCCTTTGAGGGCAGTGGCAATTGGGATGGATGGGGGACCTTTCCTCTGCTTCTGGGCCTGGGTGTGATGGAGCTGTGCCCACCATGGATTTCTTTAGATTGGTCCTTTAAAGTTCAGACTAAAATCCAGATTCACTTTCCCACTGACATAGAAAAAACATCAGCTATCAGTACCTCCTTCACTGACTTTTCTCTACCATTTTGACCTTTGCTCCCAATTGTGTCTTAAGTGTCTCTGGAATTAAACAAGGAAAAGTAGGGGGGGGTTCTTTCCCCTCCCTCCATTTTAAAGCTGATTAAATCATTAAACCTCTGTGTGTGTGTGTGTGTATTCCTTCAAGTGACCTGTCAGTTTGTCACCACCCCATGAATGTTATGAAGCTTTGGCCATGTCTACACAATGAAAAAAATCCATTCAGCGTTCGAAAGATCAATAATGTGTACACACGGCTGTTCAGATACATTCATGTCTTTCAGAAGGGGGGCCAGCAAATCCCCTGTAAAGTACGTGAATTCGGCGTTCAGGAGGAATAGCGGATCTCGGCCAAAAATCCGTATAAGCATTCGAATTTGTGATTGTTTGTACACCCCCCATTCACACACATATGAACAGGCAGTGAAATCTGATTGGCTGGCTGAGCAGAGGGGGTGGAGCTAGCAAGGAGGGGAATTGGGAGCGGCTGCCATGTTGGATTCCTGGCTAAGTGAGAGTCCGGTAGATCTATGAAATGGAGATTTTTTTACATTTATTTATTTTTATTTCATGTTGTAAATATGGAAAACGACTGTCCTCATCACAGGCACCTTTTTAAATTTAAATAAAAGCAGCAAGAGATTTAAAACCACCGCTTGGCTTGCTTGCTCCAGCCAGCTGGGCAAGGGGGGGTCAAATAGAGTTTTGGGGGGGTAAAAAATCGTGTAGGCAGATCATACGCATTCGAACGGCTGCCTTTTCGAATTTCTTACCCCCAAAACGGATTTTTTTTTTCTGTTGTGTAGACGGGGTCTTTCTTAGGCACAGAATATTCAGAGGTGGTTCACCATTACCTTCCTCCGAAATATAGCCTTTCCAGCACCTGGGGTGCATTCACACTGCACAGTAATATTCCTATGATTCCAGTTTAACTAATGTGTTTCCATCCTGTAGAATTCTGGGCTTTGTAGTTTGAGGATGCATTAGAGCTCTCTGGCTAAGAATTCTAAAAATGCCCATCCCTAAACTACAACTCTCAGGATTGCATAGACTGTTGCCTTGACAGTTAAAGCAGAATAATAGCACTATAATTGCATAATGTGAAAGGAACCTGATATTCCTTGGCGGTCTGGACTTCCTTCCAAGTACAGTTGTCCCTCTGTATCCACAGATTTGGTATCCACAAATTTAAGTATTCATGGCTTGAAAATATTCTAAAAAATAATAATCCAAAAAGCAAACCTTGATTTTGCCATCTTATATAAGGGACACCATTTTGCTATGCCATTGCATATAATGCGACTTGAGTATTCACGGATTTTGGTATCCACGGGGGGTCCTGGAACCAAACCCCAGCAAATATGAAGGGACAACTGTATTAACCAGGCCTGACCCTGTTTAGCTTCCAAGATCAGATGAGATCTGGTGCCAACAGGGTATTTAAGCTGCTTCATCAAGCTTAAACCCCCTTGTCAAATGCTCTATGGCTCCAATATCATAACTTTGGCTCGAACTTTTCCATCTCCTTTAGCCTAAAAACTCCACACTTCTGTGTGGAAGGTGAATGTGATCGGGGGATTTTTTTTCCCTACAGCAACCAGATCCAGAAGCCGAGTGAGACTCGCTCAGGGATTATCTCACGTTGACTTTTCTCTCTTACATTCTGATGAAAACCAAACAAGCCAGGGATTGTTTTCTTTTTATTCCTTGTGTGTCTTTAGCCTTAGCGTTAATAATTGGGTAGGTTATGTCTGGAAAAACAGTGAACGAACATCTGAGGCTAATGCAAATGGAAGGCAGAGGATCGGCGGTAGGAAGGGGTTTACTAGAAGGAAGGTGAGGAAATGAAGGAAGACCAGGCTACCAAATCTGTCTGAAATCATTTGACCTGGATCAGCACAAACAGATGGTCTTGGCCTCCACATAGCACTTCCTGGGGCTAGCAGCGGCTGGCGACTACCATGGACACATTCACACTACAGAATTATAGCAGTATGATTCCACTTTAACTGCCGTGGTTCCATCCAATTGAATCCTGGCACTGGCAATTTAAGGAGTGGCATTTATAAGTCTCAGGCACAGAGCTTTATTGCCTCACCAAACTACAAATCCCAGGATTCCATAGGATGGAACCAGGGAAATGAAAGTGGAATAATAGCACTATAATTCTGTCGTATGAATGTAGTCTCCTCCTTTGGAGGTTTATAAACAGAGGCTGGATGGCCATCTATCAGGTGTGCTTTGATTGTGTGTTCCTGCATGGCAGAATGGGGTTGGACTTGATGGCCCTTGTGGTCTCTTCCAGCTCTGTGATTCGATGACTCCATGTCATTGGGTGGCAATGCATCTGCTCTGGGTTTTAGTCAGAACTTTAAGGGAGCTATCCAAGGTACTGGACCGTGTCCCCAAAACAGATTAAGTATCTTGGATAGCACCTTTATAATTCAGACTAAAACATGGAGCTGATTCATCCATCCCACTGTCTTGGGAACCACAAGCAACCACTGGTTGTTGGGCTTTTGTCCATGTCTTCTGTTGACTGGAGCCAGTTGAGTGTACTGTACTCCAGTTTTCTGAGGGTTTTTGGGTGGAAGTTTCTAGTTGTTAGAAACACTTTTCTACTCAGATCTTGCAAAAACAAAAGCAAAAAAGTTTCCATCTTGCAAGGTTGCCACTTTCACTTTCTAACAGAATTCTTTGGCCCTAAAAGCTGCAGGACACATAGGCTTCTGGAACAAAAAAATAAAAATAGTTATGAGTTTTGTCTCCCAAGTCAAGTGATGTTTGAAAATGTATTAAAATGGTGAGTGCTGTTTCAGTGCAAGCAAGTGTAAAGTGATACAATATTTATCTCACCTTTAGAAACATGCTGTTGGGGGTCTCATGTGGGATTGACTATGGCTGGAAGGGATCCCAAGTGTTGGTTTTGTGTATTCTGTGAAATTCAGTGGATTCCATCTTGGTCATCTAAAAGATTTATCGATTAAAATACTAATACATGTTGTCCCCTGCATCTGTGAAACCATTACCTGGGGGTTCAGTTATCCATAGCTGAAAAAATAGGGACACATACCATCGAGTAGCACTGGAAAATGCCTAGAGAGGTGTCCTCTCTAGGAATCGTTAGGTCCTCCGATGCAGCTCTATGGTATGTTTTTATCAGAAGACTGTTATTTTAATAAGGATTGCTATTATCCATGGGTTCACTTATAAATAGTAAGTTCAGGAACCTATCCCCTATGGATATGGGAGTGACATGTGTTCCACCCTATACCAAAGTATCTCGGGGCCATCAGGCAGTAAAATCAGTTTAAAAAACCTTTCAAAACAGTAAACATAATAAATGCATATTGAAGAGTTAGATAACTTAAAACAAGACAATTTAAAACAATGTAAGACAGTTAAAAGCTGTGCATGTGTACAGTTATGGATGAAGTTATTAGGTCCCTAATGCTTTAACAAACAGCCATGTTTTTATATGTATGTATGTATGTATGTGCCTTCAAGTTGCCTGTTGACCCCATGAATTTCATGGGGTTTTCTTAGGCAAGGAATACTCAGAGGTGGTTTTGCCAGTTCCTTCCTCTGAAACGTAGCTTACAACACCTGGTATTCGTTGGTGGTCTCCTATCCAAGTATGAACCAGGGCTAACCCTGCTTAGTTTCCAAGATCAGACGGGATCTGGAGCCTTTAGGGTATTTAGGCTTGCCATGTTTAATCTAGGGCTGAAATGGCACCAGAGTTGCCACTAAAGGAAGCATATTTCCCAACCAGAGTGCTGCAGCAGAAAAGGCCCTCTCCTATGTCCTCTCACAGTGTATTGCTGCCACTGGTGCTAGGACAAAACTGACAATATCCTAATGCCCTTGTGGACGTTAGTGGTACAACCACACTTGGAATATTGTGTAGCCTTTCTGGTCATTGCACCTGAAGACACGATTGAGCTGGGTAAAAGTGTACAAAAGAGCAACTCAAATATGGCTGCAACTGTTCCCATATGAGGAAAGGGTTACTCTATTGGGAGGGATATGAGTAAGGAGGGGTGCCATGATGGGGGCAAAAAGATACTCTAGTGTGGAAGAAGTACATAGGAAAATATTTTTGCTTCTTTTGCATAATCCTACAACTTGGATTGCCAATCAGGACTATCCCACACCCTGAGATTTCAGGGCCAAAACCTGAGACCCTTTGCAATGTCATGGGAGGGCTGGTGCTGTAATTAAGCATGATACATTAAGCATCAACCACAGTTGCACAGGGTATGCCATTCAAGTAAAAAAATACCAACCAAGGCTGAGATCCTGCATTGTCTGTTGATGTAGCTACATCTGATGATGCCACCCTCCAAAAACCTGCCTTTTCAGCTAGGCAGCACTTCAGTTGAAGGGTTTGAAAGGTTGAAGTCTGGGAATAATGCTTGTACTGCTCTTCCAGTAGCAGGCCAAGTTGAGAACAGGAGGGCAAGTTGAGAACAGCTGCAGAGACCCCTCCTGGTCCTGCCACAACTGCTTGTCTCAGTATGTCCAGCAACTGGCTGCAGTAGTCATTGCCTAGCACATCTCAAAAACCCTTTGGTTGCGGTGTAGCCTGGCAGGAAAGGTAGTTTTGGGGGGCCATGTCCAGTCATTAGCAACAGTAAACGTGAATCACCAAAGTTACAAGACTGTAAGTCCGGCTTACCATCTCATAGCTGCTGAACAGGATACCAGCTCAAGTCTAATAATTTTTTTATACACACAAACACACACACACTTTTCAAGGCTGTGCTGTCATCCAGAGATGCTTCCTCCTCACCTTGAGAACTGGAGAAGGACATCCAGGTGCAGAAACGTAGGGCCAGGTCCTGAGATCTCGGAGCCCTGTCTACAACACTGGATCATCCATTGAAGCTATGTGGTGGGAGAGTAAGGATAAACAAAAGAAAGTACATTTTCTCACAGCTCATAATTAAACTATGGAATTGGCTTCCACAAGGTGTCCACAAACTTAGATGTCTTTTGAAAGAGAGGTAGACAAATCCATGGGAGATAATGCTATCAGTTGCTAAAAATTAGGACGGCTATACAGTATATTACCTCCATTACCGGAGGCCTTCCGGTACCAGTTATTGGGAGCATGTGTTCTTACACATGTCCCACTTGTGGGGGTTCACATAAACATCTGGTCGGACAGAATAGTGGTCTAGAAAGAACTTTGACCTGATCCAGCAAGGTGCTTCCAGTGTTCTTAAATAAGACCAGCTGAAAGTGTTGGACAGGGACTGGAAGGAGAAGGAACAAAATCCTAATTGCAAAACAGCAGGTGAAGTCTTTGACACCTTTACAGCTATGAGTAAAGAGAGCTCTACAGTACTTCCAATGCCATCTCTCACTCGAGAGCTCCTAGAAGTGCCCAGGAACACACCAACTTCGATTGGCAAAGGAAGGATTGTGTACTGTTAATGGCACTGATTCTGCAGAGAAAGGAGTAACAGTATTGTTTTTGTCTTAGTCATTACTCTACGGTGAACTCGCCACGGGTCAGCGTAAGAGGGGCGCTCCAAAAAAAAACGATACAAGGACTCCCTGAAACAACATCTCAGGCTCGGCCAAATTGATCACCAACAGTGGTCTGCCCTGGCCTCACATCGGGAGGCATGGAGATGCACTATCCACAATGCTGCAGCCTTATTTGAGAACTCAAGCCGAACAAGTCTGGAAGAGAAACGACAACGCAGAAAGAATCACAACCCAGAAATATCACCCAAGGAGACCCTCTGCTGTGCTTTCTGCAACCGCACTTGTTTATCTTGGATTGGCCTTTTCAGTCATCAGCACGCTTGCAGAAAACGCAGGATGAGTCCTTCCTGAATCTTCATTTGCGAAGAAAAGCCAGAGAGAGAAAGAGAGACATTAGTGCACTAGAGCTCTCTAGGCATATAATTCTAAGTACCTCCACAAATCCCAAATTCCAGGATTTCATAGGACAGAGCCATGGCAGTTACAGTGGTATCAAGTTGACATAACGATGTAGCATAGAGACACTGTGTTTGAGAGTTGTGTGCCTGTAGATATTCTGTATGTGTGTGAAAGGGGGAAAGATAGTAGTGGGAATTGTTGTTTCACGTGTGAATGGGCAATTATATGAGAAAATTAAGATAAGTAGATGTGGAGATGGCTCTGTGACTGTATAATTCTCTCTCTCTCTCTCATACACACACACACCACATATCTACTCAGGTTGTCACTTCTTGGTTCTGTGTGTAATGTCATCACTGTATATGTTGCAGTGTTTCAATTCTTCTTTTCACCTAACAAGTCTTGGGGTGGGGAATTCCCTCTCCCCAGCCCACTTCCTCCTCACAACCCTTTGGTGCACCAGACAATGACATTTAGCTTGATTTGTGTGTCAAGCAGCTGTCCCTACAGGTCAAAGGGTTGTGAGGTATCATGTTGTGCAAAAAAGAGTAGAGGAAAGAAGATCCAACAGTTTAGGTGCAGGTAGAGAGTTAGAATTCATGTTGTCTAAGCTGTGATTTTATTTACACATTTGCAGGTTAAAGCATTCGCGGATTTGATTATTCATGTTCTCTCTAGGCATTTTCTAAATCCCCCAGCATGATTCTAGGAAAGGCAAGCAGAGCTCTGTCTTGCCTTGGCCCAGAAGCAGAACGGCCCTCCTTCCATCCCAACTGCCATTGCCCTGGCCAAGGAGGGAGAGCAGAGAATGCTAGACTTAATCCCTTCCCCTACTGCCATCCCCTTTCCTTTTGTATCATCTCTTCATTAGATTGTAAGGAAACTGTTTTGTTGTTCTTTTTTTTGTAAAGCGCCATGTACATGGATGGTGCTACAGAAATAAAAGATGATGATGATTCTATGGAAGCTGACCATAGAGTCATGTTGGAGGACCTAGAGATTCCTAGAGGGAACACTTTTCTAGGCATTTGTAGGTCCTCCAGCATGATTTGAGGGTCAATTTCTGCCAGAAATTGACTATAGACTCACATTGGTGGACCTACAAGTGCCCAGAGAAGTATTCTCTCAGGTTAAAAAAAATATAGTGGGGCTATATTTGTGATGTTTCCACTTTTGCAGGGGTTCTCCGCCCCTAATCCCCATGGTAGTTGAGGGCCAACTGTATTCCTTTTTAAAAAGTGATCTTTATTTTTAAAACGTGTAATAAATAGGAATCACTCACCCCTCCATTTTATGTTAGAACCCATGGAATTGAAAGGCAGTGTAATTTGGTGCAATTGATTTGAGGAACTGGCTTGTACTGGAGCATAGTTGTGCAGATAATAAGACACGGTGTTGTTGTTCAGTTGTAATGTGGATGTTTTGCATGCAGAAGCCTACAGGTTCAATCTCTGCCATTCCACCTAAATGAATTTGCCAGGTAGCCCCTTATGCCAATACAGATAGACCCCCATATCTGTGTGACCCATATCTGTGATTCATTTAGTGATTCATTTAGCTACATCTGAAAAAATATGGTTTCTCTAGGCATCTTCTAGGTCCTTCAGAGCAAGTCTTTTTGTATGCTTCCACTAGAAGCTAACCATAGAGTCACACTGGAGGACCTAGAGGATTGCTAGAGAGATGTTCCCTCTAGGCATCTTTTGTGTCCTCCAGTGCAACTCTATGGTATGCTTGGGATGGAAGTAATTCATTTTAATAGAGTTCGCTATTATCGACAGTTTCTGGTATCCATGGTAAGTGTGGGAACCCATAGATACAGAAGTCATACTGCAATTTAAGAAGATTTTAGGAACTTAGATGCCCTGGTAGAGGTAGTTGGCATAACATCCAGTGAGATAATGGAACTTGGTTGTTGTGTGCCTTCAAGTAGGCTCCAACTTGTGGAGACCCTATCCTAGGGTTTTCTTGGCAAGATCTGAATCCAGAGGAGGTTTGCCATTTTCTTCCTCTTAAGCTGAGAGAGTATGATTTATCCAATATTATCCAGTGGGTTTCCATGACTGAGCAGGGATTTGAACCCTGATCTCCCAGAGTCCTAGGCCAACCCTGAAACTTCTACAAGATACTGGCTCTCATAATGAAAGTAGTGCAGTAATAATCCTTCTGCTGTTACAGAACTGACTATCTTAAAGTACTGGAGAATGAAAGCAACAGTATTTCATGGAAGAAATTATTTGAGGGAGGTGACGTCTCTGGAAAATGTGGACATTGGCTGCTCTTGGAAGAAGGCTATTGCATTAGAAGATTCTGCTTGACCCGCCTGGTCAGTCCATCTTAATGTTCCTTTGTTACAGACGGCGCCTGTATTGGCCATTATCGTCATATATGTGTGTATGTTGGGCCACTCCCTGTCTGGAAATGTTCAGTTGCAGCTGCTAGCCGCGTTGCTGAAAAACTAGAGCAAGAGATGGTATAAAAAAAGCTTAAATGAGTAAGATGTTCCAGACCAGCATCCATGGGCGGCCCTGTATGTTTCAAAAAGTCTGCCCGTGTATGCTCAGGGGATTCAGTATGGAAAATATGCTGCTACATCCAGCATGGTGTAGTGGTTTGAGCGTTGGACTACGAGTCTGGAGTCCAGGGTTCAAACCCCCACTCAGCCATGGAAACCCACTGGGTGACCTTGGACAAGTTGTACTCTCTCAGCCTTAGCGGAAGGCAAGGGAAACACACACCCCTGAACAAATCTTGCCAAGAAAACCCTGTGATAGGTTTGCTTTAGGATCGCCATAAGTCAGAAATGACTTGAAGGCACACAACAACAACAACCATACAACAACCAGGCTATCCTATGATCTTCAGGAGAGGGCCTTCTCTCTGTCCCACCACCCTCCCAGGTTCGTCTGGTGAAGACACGGGAGAGAGCCTTCTTGGTGGCTTCTCCTATGCTTTGAAACTCCCTCTCAAGTGAGGTCCAATCTGCTCCCTCTGCTGTCTTATCACTGGCAGGCAAAGACCTTTTTGTTTAAACTGGCCTACAGCCTTAAATTACCATGGTAGAGAGATATGCAATTAGGTGTTCTATTTTTTAGTATGCAATATGTATTTTAAGTACAGGTTGACCCCCCCCATCCATGGATTCAGTATCCACAGTTTCACTTATCCACATCCAAAAAAATATGATCTCTCTAGGCATTTCTAGGTGCTCCAATGTGTCCTCCAACCTTCTGGCATACGTTTCATTAAAAATAATAGGGTACCCTATTATCCATGGCTTCAGGCATCCACGGTGTGTGTGTGTGTCATGGAATGTATCCCCCACAGATACAAGGGCCAACCTGTATTTTAATTCTTTCAATTATTAATGTCTTAGAAGTAGTGTTTTAATAGGATGTGTGGTTCAATTTGGGGCTTTTTTAAACATTTGTACTCCATATTGTTTAGGATGTTCTGTTATCATTTATATTTGCAGCCTGTTTGAGTTCCATTCAGGAGAAATGTGGGCTATAAATCAAATAAATCGTGCCAAGTTCACCATAGAGTAGTATTTTTGGGAGGCGATGGTCCTCCATCCTAGAAACGTGCCCTGCCCAGCGCAACTGTGTTCTCAATATCATGGCCTCAATGCTGGTGTTCCCTGCTTTCTCAAGGACAGCAACATTCGTCACATAGTCAGTCCAGTGTATATTTAGGATTGTGCGTAAACAGCGCTGATGAAAGCGTTCGAGGAGTTGTAGGTGGTGGTGATAGGTGACCCATGTTTCAGATCCATAAAGGAGAATAGACCCTGAAACAACATCTCAGGCTTGGCCAAATTGATCACCAACAGTGGTCCGACCTGGCCTCACGTTGGGAGGCATGGAGACGCAATATCCACAATGCTGCAGCCTTATTTGAGAACTCACGCCGAACAAGTCTGGAAGAGAAACGACAATGCAGAAAGAATCACAACCCAAAAACATCACCCAAGGAGACCTTCTGCGGTGTTTTCTGCAACCGGACTTGTTTATCTCGGATTGGCCTTTTTAGTCACCAGCGTGCTTGCAGAAAGCGCGGGATGAGTCCTTCCTGAATCTTTGTTTGCGAAGGAAAAAAAAAGCCAGAGAATTAAAATAATAAATAGATGGGTGATGGAATACTTGAGCGTGATTCTCCTGCCCAAAGGGGGAAATCTGTATCACTATAAGAGCCAGTTCCCAATTATCAGACAGAGCCAGAATGTGGGATCCAGGGAGGGGCAGTGGCTATGCAGATAGGAAGTAGCCTGATTCCTATGGCTGGGGTTGCCAGCTAGACCTGCCTCCCATCAGAAAGAGTTCCAGATTCTGGGGGCTATGTGTGAGAAGGCCATGTCCTGCATACTTTTTAATTGCATGATAGACAATGCTGTGATGTGGAGGGGTATACCCCCCAGTGTTTGTTGCTGTTAATTGCTATCACCTTGACTTCAGCTTATGGTGACCACGTGAATGAGAGACCTCCAAGTTACCCCCTTATCAACAGCCTTGCAAATCAGGACCGTGGCTTTGGACTTGACTACACTGGTGGGAAACTCAGCATCTGGGAAGTCTGGAAGCCATATCCTATGAGGAGTGGCTTAGGGAGGTGGGCATGTTTAGTCTGGAGAAGAGAAGGTTAAGAGGTGACATGATAGCCATGTATAAATATTTGAAGGGATATCATACTGAGGATGGAGCAAGCTTGTTTTCTGCTACTCCAGAGACTAGGACATGAAGCAATGGGTTCAAACTACAGGGGGCCGTTTACACGATGAAAATGTCCCGGGAAGAATTCGAGTAGATCCCTGGCAGTTTACACGTACATCGTGTCGGGTATGTGATTTGTGACTTCCAGTCCCGCGGGTTGTGCCGGTTTTCAAAAAAGTCACTGGAGGATTTGGAAAATCGGAAATGTAAACAGCCTGGGACAAAATATCTCGGTACTGGGATGACCGGAAATGGTGACCGGGGGCGGGCTTAGAGATCAGCAACCAGAAAAGGAAGGGTCAGTCACCCATTCAACAGATCCAGCCTCACCAGCCGAAAACAAAGGCATCCCTTCCAGCTGCATGAAGGTTGATGTGTGTGTGTGCGCACACGCATGTACTCAATCACCTTTTTAAATGGATTTCTGCAATGCAAACCCTTCAGCTTTACCTTTTCCTCTACTGCATGTTACAGAGAGATCGTGGTGGGCAGAGGGTCGCCCATTCATCCCCTGCCTTGGTCACCTCCCTGGGTCAGAACGGGCACATTAAAATATTCAAGCCTCTGAACGAATGGACACCCTTTAATTCCCCCTCTCTGTGTCTGTGTCTTTCAAAATGCCTGCCTGTAGCCAGCTTGAAATCTCTGCAGCCTGCTCTAAGGGTTAATATTTTAAAGAGGCTAGGGGAAACCCAAGCGGCTTGATTTCAAAATGAAAGCACTCGGCTTGATTTCAAAAGGAAAGCCCTGCGTCTGAGCGAAAGATCTGTCTGGATCTTTCAAAATGCTTTCTGCCTCTTCTGAAAGGGTTAAAATTTTACAGAAGCAAGGGGGAATAACAAACCTCTGCCCCCCCTCTCCCCCCCCCCAGCCAGCCAATAGCATCGCTCATGGCGCGGAACCCTAAAGGAAGTGTGTCACCGAGGTTGTGAAAACACGAGTAATCGCATCTTTGATTGACAGCCAAAAAAAAATTAAAACCTAAAAAAACCCGGAACTTTGGACGTGTAAATATCAGTCACGGGACCATCCGGGATATCCAGATCAGTGACATAAATCGTATAAACAGCGAGGGACGGATTCGTGATCACAAAGTCGCGGTAAGCACCGCAACAATTTCTGTCGTGTAACTGGCACCCAGGAAAAGAGATTCCACCTAAACATTAGGAAGAACTTCCTGACAGTAAGAGCTATTCAGAAGTGGAATACACTGCCTTTCAACGTGGTGGAGTCTCCTTCTTTGGAGGTCTTTAAACAGAGGCTGGATGGACATCTGTCGGGAATGATTTGAATGTGTGTTCCTGCATGGCAGGGGGTTGGACTGGATGGCCCTTGTGGCCTCTTCCAACTCTATGATGATTCTATGATTCTATGATCTGCCTTGTAGACATGGTGGCTTTCTTTGATTGACAGCGGCCCCTTAAATGCCACACGCACTGGGGCTTGTCCAGTTGCATCAGAGTAAAAGGACGGCCCTACGCTGAGCACGTGTCCTATACATCATATTTGCAGCCACACAGCCAGGGCTGCTCTGGGGTTTGTTTTTTTCTGTTCGTTCATGCATGCAAATAAATGAATATACGTGGTCCCAGAGTACTGTATCACGGGATATGCAGAGATATGCTTATTCAGATATGCGCACAATTGAAAATTTTTAAAATGTTTTTTAAAAGCATCAGAATGGAATTCCATCCACCGAAAGTCCCACTCTTGCTTTTCCCTGAAGCCAATCCTTGGCTGCCACACAGCCCAAAACCCGTGTTTTCCCCTAAAATGTGGCGCAAACCATGAATCTTACAGATCCAGGGTTTCCTATAGAAACCCCAGTGAACATGCACATCATTGAAAACTTTATGTATCAGTTGTGCCGTGAATACGGACTGAGTACAGGTTTTGTTACCTAGTAGACCAGCTCTTCCTTGATGGAGGTTATCAGCTTTTCCTACTGCCTTCTGCCTTGCCAAGCATCATTATCTTGTCTAGCAAGTCCTGTCTTCTCATGATATGGCCAAAGCACAACAGTCTCAAGGGCTAGTGTGGTGTAGTGGTTTGAGCATTGGACTGACTCTGAAGACCATGTTTCAGACCGCCCCCCCTTAGCCATGGAAACCCACTGTGTGATGCTGAGGAAGTCACACTCTCTCAGCCTCAGAGAAAGGCAGAGGCCTTCTCATAGAATCATAGAGTTGGAAGAGACCACAAGGGCCATCCAGTCCAACCCCCTGCCATGCAGAAATATACAATCAAATCATTCTGGACAGATGACCATCCAGCCTCTGTTTAAAAACCCCCAAAGAAGGAGACTCCACCACACACTGAGGCAGTGTATTCCACTTCCAAACAGCTCTTACTGTCAGGAAGTTCCTCCTAATGTTTAGGCACAATCGCTACGACAAAAACCTAACATGGTGGTTCTGGCCACTTCATTGCTGGCAAGCTCCGCCCCCTGTACACATTTGACCAATCAGGTTTCCACTTCCACTCTTATCTGGGAATGTGCAGCAATG
Source organism: Gambelia wislizenii (assembly GCA_030847615.1). NCBI lineage: Eukaryota > Metazoa > Chordata > Lepidosauria > Squamata > Crotaphytidae > Gambelia > Gambelia wislizenii. The sequence goes on from JAUMIR010000003.1 coordinate 369,435,850, forward strand.
TGATCTGGTTATCCTAACAGTTGGGAGTGTGCATTTCCCCCGCATTTAAAAAAAAAGCTGTGAAGGCTTCTCCCATGCAGTAAATTGAGTTTTTCACCCCCTGCCTTCTGAATAAGGTGAATCACCATGTGATATCGTTGGGACAAAAAGTACAGTAGGACCCCCTTATCCACTGGGGATTCGTTCTGGTGGGCCCACAGATACCGAAAACCATGGATAATAATGAACACAATTGAAAATAATGGGGTTTCTGGTTTAAAATACCATAGAGGTACCTTGGAGGACCTAGAAAATGGCTAGAGAGGATGAATTTTCTAGGAAGACTCTATGGTAGGTGTGCTGTTTTGTGTCCCGTGGATAACTGAATCAGTGGATAATGAATCAGTGGATACAGGGGTCCTACTGTATTCTCCTCAAATTCTATGAGGAGTATCCTCACTGTCTAAACAACCCCCTTGTTAGCAATGGTAGCTGGTGGCGATGAACCTGCTCCTTGTTTTATGCATACAGGGGAGTGAATCCCTATTTCCAAAATAAACTCAGCACCTTGGATAAACTTATTCAAAGTTAAAACTAAAACCTGGAGTAGATTCACTGACCCACTGACATGGAAGCCATTAGTTGACACTGCTTGTTTGTCACAAGCCTGCCATATTGCAGTTTTCCTTCATGAGCCACTGCTTAATCTTCTGCCGTGACCTCAGCAACAGCTTCTGCTGCTTTCTAAGAATGAGAAGTGATTTAGTTTCTAAGCAACCCTCCTGTCTTGTCTTTTTCTATAAGGAAATAAAGGGAGATGTTGAGAGCAGGTGCCAGAGCAGATTCTCCTTATTAATGTTTTTAACCCTTACAAAACTGGATTTGCCAGAATGGAGGAGGAACAGACAAGAACACTGACAGAGCTAACTGGAAAGACAAAGAATATATATATATATATATGTACAAGGCAGCCTTGAAATGGCTTAATCTTTGCTCCTTTTTTCCAAGGATTGCAGTGGTCCTGTGAGAGTGTTATTCGGGTGCTGAATCGCCTCTGGGTTTCCATCTAGACTTTAAAGCATCTGTATCAGCTGCTGTACCTTTTGGGAGGATAGGTTTCAGCACCGTGGACAGCTCTTGTAAAGTTCAGACTAAAATCTGGAGGAGATTCCCCTAGAAGGCACCAGTCAGAGGGTCAAAATGCTGTTTTGCAGACCTTTATGTCTACAGTGTAGATGCACCCTTAGAGCTGGAAGGATTCCAAGGGCCATCTAGTCCAACTTCTTGCCATGCTGGAATACACAACTAAAGCACTCCTGAAAGATACCCGTCCAACCTCTGTTTAAAGACTGAAAAACTGACTTTTCCTCGTGGGGGAGAGAAGTTAGGCAACAACTCTGCAGCACCACTTTCTTTGTATTGCCCATGCTTGTATTTTATAAAGAGCCAAGTGGAGACTCTTTCCATTTTACCAGCCTCTTGCTGAAAATCATTTTCGGATCTTCTGATGCTGTTGTTTTTCACCTTTTCTTGTCAGATTATTTATTGTTACTGGTTTCCCGATTTTACCAATTTGTAGTCATTTTTAAAGGTAACCTACATTTGCTAGAGACATCTTACAAAGCAACAGCCTTGTGTAAAGGTGGCGTCTGAGATTACAGTGGGGTCTGAGTTTAGCCATTCACGTTTGCAAATCTGTATGCACCTTTATTCTATTTTGGGTGATGCATTACGAGGCTTTGGAATAGGGTGGGAATATAATCCTAACTAAGGCTGCAGTCCTAAACTAGAGAGTTAAAGCTGTGGAGTTTAATTTCAAAGTAAATGTTCATAAGGAGTGTGCTGTAAGCAGAGTGTTCATTTTAGTGGGAGGATAGTTTTCTCCTTTTCAAAACTGTCATAAATTGATCCAGGTTGATCCACTTTCTGTTCCCCTGGTTATGAACACAAAAGAGTGTTTCAACAACACAAAAAAGTGGCCTTAATTTTCTGCTCCCATTTCTTTATTCTCACTCTGTAGCAACCTCCAACCCCTTCAGCTGTTACTGAAGAAAGGAAAAAGCTTCCCCTACTGGATTTCTGCCTGTTGCACTGCTGTTGGAAGCAGGTCAAGACCTTTTTATTTTGATAGGAATTTGTTTATTAAGTAGTGTAGGCTGTACTTTTCTTCCCCACTGGCTGTGTTTTCAGTGCTTTTAAATGGTTTTTCATTCAGTGCAGTTTTAATGTAATGACTTATTTAATTGGTTTTGTAACTGCTCTTTAATATTACTACTTTTTTGAAAAAAAGCTTTGTTTTCTGTTGTAAGCTGCCTTGGGTCCTGTGTAGCAGAAAGGTGGGCAATGATATGATATGATATGACTAGTCTGACTTTCCTCCCATCCCATAATAACTTCTTCAAGATCACGTTGAGGTTCCTTTGGCTTTCCTCAAAACCCCACTAATGCTTTTGCCGAATAAGTCTTTTTAAAAAGTGTTTCTTTCTTTCTTGAATCTATATTCCGTTTTTCTCCCAAGATGGGATTCAAGGCAGCTTACAATAATTTAGAAAAAAATCAAGCGGAAACATCAATTTACAAAAGCTTTTTTAAAAGGATTAAATACCAATATTATTTTTTAAAAGATTAAAAACTGTGAAAAACACTTAAAACCTATTTAAAACATAAATGAAAGTTTCGATGAAATTTTGGTGACAACTTTATAACCCTTTCCTAAGTTGAAGCTTTCCAAGGTAGGGTAGTCCCTTATGCATTGTCGGAAACAATGAATCACCCAAAATAGAATACAAGGAGAATACAGATTTGCAAATGTGAATGTATACATTTAGATGGAAATTTAGAAATAAGGACTGCGCTTTAAAGAGCAGTGCAATATACCTAACTATCATGGGGAAGACTTTGACCAGGTAACCCATGTGCCTGTTGCCTAGCAGGAACTAACATCAAGGTTGTCCCCTTCTTCTTATGATGGTGTTGGTGGTGGTGACCTCAGAGTGTGGTGGAGTCTCCTTCTTTTGAGGTGTTTAAACAGAGGCTGGATGGCCATCTGTGGGTGTGCTTTGATTGTATGTTCCTGCAGGGCAGGGGTTGGACTAGATGGCCATTGTGGTCTCTTCCAGCTCTATGATTGTATTACCCTAAGGTAAACCTATCAGAGGGTTTTCTAAGTACTGAGAGTATGTGACTTGTCCAAGGTCACCCAGAAGGTTTTCATAGCTCAGCAGGGATTCAAACACTGCTCTCCAGAGTCATTGTCCAACGCTCAAATAGCATTTTAAACAGATAATAGTATATATGGCCAGCATATTTCCAAGTAGTTTTTATCCTTGCCCATGAGATCTAAGTGTAGCTCAAGGTTGGGCAACTGCCCAGGGTTCAGGAGTAATTTTCCCTCTAGGTCCCCTGTGGGACCCCCCCCCCTAATCCTCCAAACCTGTTTTTCTCAGTATTCCCTCTCAAAATGGCAACAGGAAGTACCCTCACTCCCTGTTGCCATTTTGACAAGGAATACAAAGGCAAACAGAGGTATTGGGGGGAATAGTATGGGATTCTGCTTTAGGTTTTCTTTGGTTTTTTGACGGGTTGTGAGGCCATGTTCTGGAAGAGTTTATTTCTGACATTTTGCCTGCATCTGTGGCTAGCATCTTCAGAGAATGGTTGGGTGGGTAGGAGTGTGTGTGTGTGTGGGGGGGGGTTATATACTCTGAACCCCTGCTGGGAAGGATATGTAAATTTGTGTATTTGAATGGCTAGTTTCTGGGTGGAGATATGCAAGGAGGATTAGTGTCTGTCTGGCTAATGGTTGGCTAATGGTCCATTGCACAGAGAAGCTATTGAAATCCACAGACACCTGGATAACATCAACAGGAAAGAAGAAACCCTAAAAGTAAACAAAATCTGGCTGCCAGTCTTGAAGAACACTAAAATCAAAACTCAACACTTGCAAATGAACTCCACCCAGGGACAGGGAGATTTCCAGCAGACAATGGAACATTAGCCAACCATTAGCCAAACAGACACTAATCCTCCTTGCATATCTCCACCCAGAAATTAGCCATTCAAATACACAAATTTACATATCCTCCCCTACAGGGGTTCACAGTATATAAACCCACACACACACACACTCCTACCCAACCATTTTCTGAAGATGCCAGCCACAGATGCAGGCGAAACATCAGGAATAAACTCTTCCAGAACACGGCCTCACAGCCCGGAAAAAAACCAAGGAAAATCTATGGATGCCGGCTGTGAAAGCCTTTGGATTCTGCTTTGCTTTGGGGCATGTTTTCACATTTTTTGTGGGGACAACTTTTTGCATGGGTCGGGGTCAAGTTAGACTAGGAAAGCAGACTAGCAGTGAAACTCTGGCCACGCTCAGACGGAGAGCTTGTTTTGTTCCCTGAAAACAATCTTCCTTTCTGTTTAATTTCCCATTAATTGCTCAAAGAGCTGAAGTCCATTGAAAACACAGCAAAACGCACGCACATCATTTCATTTATTAGAGTGGCCATCCAAGTGAAATTAAGTTGTCAGGGTGGTTGGAGAGAGGAACAATATGAGAAAAGGAGAACTTCTTGTTTCTGTGGACAGAATTTCATTTGTGAACTGCTGGTTCCTTGGGGAACAATTGCAGTCAATTAGCTAATTGGTTTTGGGAGGTTATGGTTGACCATTAAAAGTATATATAGATAGATAAAAATGCTCTTGTGATGGCTAAAAGCACCCCTCACCCCACCTCATTAAAACTTTAACAGATAATGTCTGTAATAATTGCAAATGAGAAATCCATTGTCACGGGGGCGGGAGCACGGGAAATACTGGTAAAACACTTTTGTAGTGTCAGGCGTGAAATATTTCTCAATGAACCATTTGCACATAGAGGGTGCACATGTGACATTTTAAAGTGGGTGAGCTAAAGTGGGCTGTCATAGTGTCAGTGCTTGGTTTTTTATAGGTGTCAATACATGCGTTTTGAAATCAAACATACCATTTATGCACCTTAGCAATCTACTGCAGATGAAACACAATGTAAGTGATTATATATTTATTTATTTCATGCACGCACACACACACACACACACACCCGCATACAGTAGCACCCCCATATCCATTGATTGCCAACTGTGGATTCAGTTATCCACAGTTGGCGATGGCGGGGGGAGGGCTCTTACCTCCCCCGTCCCTACCCCTGGGAGGGCTCCTTTCACCATGGTGGTGATCACGAGGGGGAAAGGGGCAGAGAAGCAAACTGCTCACCCTTCACCTTCGCCATGGTCCCACCACGGTGGTGGTCACAGGGAGAAGGGGGGGCGTGTTCGCTCCTCCGTCCCCTTTGCCCCTGCCATGGCCCTACTGCTGCAGCGATTGTGAGGGGGGGGAAGGGGGCGGAGAAGCAATCTCACCCTCCTTCACCCCCACCATGGCCCTGCTGTGGCAGCGATTGCCCCCCTCGATTGCCGCAGCAGTGACAGGAGCCCTCCCAGGGGTAGGGACAGAGTGATCTGCCCCCCCTTCCCCCTTTGCAGCAGGGTCATGGGAGGGGGAAGGGAGGAGGGAGGAGCGAACTCACCCCCCCTTTCCTGGGATGCCCCCCCAGGATGGCATTCGCTATTATTCGTGAAATTCACCATCTGCAGGAGGCCCTGGAACCAATCCCCTGCAGATATGGGGGCGCTACTGTATACATACATACATACATATACATATATATATATATATATATATAGTGATTTTATCCATATATGTGTGTGTGTGTGTGTGTGTGTGTGTGTAAATATAATACGAGAGCCAGTGTGGTTTGAGCATTGGATTAGGAGAATGCCTACAATTGTAGGAGAATGTAGGAGAATGCCTACAATTTAAAAGAACAATACAATTGAAAACATACAAAATGTGAACTTTATAATAGAATCAAATGGTTTACAGCAGTGGTTCTTAACCTGGCTCCTCATCCTTATATCCTCCTCTTTGTACAGTACATATTTCTATTGGCACAGCCTGCATGCACAAATTGAAATTGCAGCATGAACCAAAAGCTCTTCCTGATTGCAGGCTGACCTCCAAATCTACAGAAGTAAAATAGACCAGTTTCAACCTTTCTTGATTTGGGACATTACTATATAAGCTCCCTGTCCAAAACATGCAGAATCTTCTCCCCTCCACCAGATACCAAACAGAGTCCCTCTGCCAGGAAACAGAAAATTCCCTTTCTATAGGAGGTGATTTATCCAAAGACAGAAAGAGCAGAGAGGAAGCATTTCCCCTTCCTTTCAGGATGTTTACCTTTATATCTGCTGCCTTGTGTTTTCCACTGAGCTTCTTGGAAAACAGGGATCAGATAGAGATGATTTTTTTTTCTCCTCATGCAAGCTGTGGAACTGTTAGCCCACTTCTGTAAAGAGCAAAACAAGCGAAGAGAAGGGAAAAAGAGCAAATATTGCTACTCCACTAAACAATGAAGCAAGCAAGAAGAGCAGTGTGCTTGCTGATGGCATAGCCCTTTATTGCTGGTTATCACATTTAAAGCCCTGTGCAGCTTGGGTCCAGACTATCTGTAAAATTGCACCTTCCTGTATGAGTAAGAACTGTTCGGCAGTGGAATGTGCTGCCTTGGAGTGTGATAGAGACTCCTTCTTTGGAGGTTTTTAAGCAGAGACTGGATGACCATCTGTCAGGAATGTTTTGGTTGTTTATTCCTGTGTGGCAGGGGGGTGGACTGGATGGCCCTTGTGGTCTCTTCCAACTCTATGGTTCTATGATTCTATGAGCCTGTCCAACCTTTATGATCTTTAGGGGGAATGCTTTGGGGTTGTCTATATGGCAAAAATGTTCCTCATAGAATCCAAGGAGAATATACAATTTGTCTTAATGAGATCCCTCATCAATCCTCCGTATTTGGAAGGGGGGGGAATGCCATATACTGTGCGGGAAAAGCCTTTGCAACTTTCCCCATATTTGTTAAAAAGCTCTGCAGGGTATGCACATTTCCGCTGTTTGGGACAACTGATTTGCTTTGATGCGCATTCCCTCATAAAAGCAGAAGTAGAAAGCTGATTGGGCAGACATTCGCAGGGGGTGGAGTTTGCTAACAAGGGAAGCATCCAAAACCGATGTGTTGGATTTTTGCCATAGCAATTGTGTGTTCTGGTGACAAAATTGCCCTTTTTCCTATTTATTTAAGTGGAATGTCACACTTTTGCACCTTGGATAGGCTTTTAAAAAATACTGTTTGGCAGCAGCAACTGGTGGCAATAAAAGTGCCAAGTACCGGTAATTCACTTGCACCCAACATCTTGATTTGCAGGCATGCCCATTTGAACACTGAATGCATATGGCTTTGCATGCCTGCGATCTTGCCAAAAAAAATCGTTAAAACAAATGAAAGCTGCTGCGAATTGGCATTAGTGTGCACCAATCCACATTTTGTAGCCTCATTTAGATGAGCCCTTTCTCTCTGAACATTATCACACAAGACTACTATTCTGGGATTACAGAAAGGTATTAATGAATTTGGTCAGTGCGTATCACATGGCATTTTTGCATTTCACTTGTTTCTGTAGGGTACCTTTTAACTGACAGGGAAAACCTGTCAATAGGCTCCTAATATTGCTCTTATTCCATATGTATGATAGGTCCCTTCCACAGCAGTAACAACATGATGGTAGTCACGTGGCATGAGGGAGCGTGATTCTCCTCTTCTCCCCCCTTGCTCTTCCCAAAGCAGGCCGAGGATGTTTTTTCACCATGCTTTTCTTTTTTAAAAATTTAAATTTTGCTGCGATTGCATAATGAGAGCAAAATGATAAAATAAAAATATTTTTTAATTGTTTTCCCGTAATTGCGCAATCACAGCAAAAAAGAAGCACACAGAAAAAAGAAAGGCATGCATGAGCTGAATAGGTAGGAAGGTGGTGGTTACGGAACTGGAGCGGAAGGACCAAGATTGCCAAAGCAGCACACTCAACACCATTGAAGAGGAAGTATAATAGTGATTGTTTCAATACGGGTAGGTTTCCGTTTCCTTCACTAGTGCGATTGCTATGAGAAAAGAGGCTGGCGTGATAATATCCTCTATACCATCACCATCACAGGTGAAAACAAGGGAGGGAGACTTCTCACTGGCTGCTCCCAAGTTGTAGAATACCCTCCCAGAGGAAGCTCAGTTTTTCCTCTCTGCCCTCCAGGAGGCAAAGTCTTTTTTATTTAGGCAGGCCTATGCAGAAGGATATTGTAATTCCGCATGTTAGTTTAGTGTTTTTAATAGAAATGTTTATTTAATGGCTTTTAAACTTCTGTATCGATAGGGTTTTGCTGTATGTTGTTTTCATAAAATGATAGAATCTTAAAGAGTTGGAAGGGATCACAAGAGCCATCTAGCACAGCCCCCCTGCCATGCAGGAAAACACAACTGAAATAGGCCCATCCAACCTCTGTTTGAAGACCTCCAAAGTTGGAGAATCCACCATCCTCTGAGGCAGTCCATTTCACTGCCAAACAGCTCTTACAGTAAAAAATATATATATATTCCTAATGTTTATGTGAAATCTCTTTTCTTGCCAATTGAATCCGTCGGTTCATCTTCTAGCCTCTTGAGCAGCAGAAAATAAGCTTGCTCTGTCTTCTACAGGACATCTCTTCAGATATTTAAACGTAGCGATCATGCCACATCTTAATCTTCTCTTTTCCAGGCTAAACTATCCAACATTCTCTTTCTCTCTGTATCTGTCTGTGTATGTTTGAATGGCAAGGTGTGAGCCATTGTGGTTGGTATAACACTTAATGGCATCACCAAGGCTGTCCCTAGGTATCAGGTTTTGGCCTGAACATCAACACTGAGTTGCCAAAGATATTTTAGTTGTTTTATTCATGGCTTTATCATTGTTGTTCGCTGCCTTTATCTTTTCTTAAGAAAGGCAGGGTAGTAATGTTTTAAAGAAACAAATGTGTTTAAATGGAACTCAAAGCTCCCATTCTAATACCTGAAGCTGCCGGAGGAGAGAAGAGGAACACACAACTCAAGATTCATGTGCATAACACTCTCTCTTAGTTTAGCGTTACAGCCAAACCAGTTACTAGTGTTTATATTTCTGATGCAGTGTTAAAAACCACAGATACCTTTCCAAATCATGCAGATTATTTGCCTGATTAAAGCAATGTGTTGTTGTTTTTGGTTACTTTATTTTGTAGCTGCTAAAATAAGAACATCTGAAACATTTTCCTGACATAACAAATACTGTTCCTTATGCATACCCTCAGGGCCGGTTTAAGGGCCCTGCAGCACCTGCAGCTGCAGCAGGGCGCATCATTGGGGGGGGGCGTAATAACTCTCCTCCTGTATTAGTAATACAGGTAATCTGAATATCCTGTACTGTGAATAGGTTAGGTTAGGTTCTGAGATAAACATATGGAGCCCCCAAAATAAAGCATTGCAGGGGGTCCCAAAATTCCTTAAGCCGATCCTGCATACCCTTTAACATTTTGCAGATGAAAATTGGGACACCTGTGGCCAAACAACATCTGAGCATAATCAAGATGGCAAAAGTTATTAATGAAGAGAAGCATAAAGTTGGGAGAAGCTGCAGCAGTTTGCTTTTGCCTGAGCCTACTGGGAAGGACAAGGTTCTGCAATCTCCTCTCCCCACCTGCTGAATTAGGAGATTTTTCAGACAGAGACAAAAAAAAAGTGTCCCCATCTTGCAATCTCCTCTCCCACCCCCAACCCGGTATGAGAACTAAAAGTTTCAGACCTACCTTGCCCAGGAGTGAATGGAGCTTGAACGGAGCCCCATTCACTTCCTGGTTTGAAATCCCGGCTGTTCTCACAAGAGGACTTGCATGGAGGAAATTCAAAAAGAAATAGAAAGTTTAAAAGGTGACAGCAAGCACAAAAACAGACTTTAAAAATACCAACTAACCTGGAGAGGGTACAAAAAAGTGTGTCACCTACCTTGATCTCCCAATCGCACCCGGAAGTGTTCTGGCACGGACCACCCAGTGACACTGGCATCACGCCAGCATAACGTGGCACACTTTCACTCGCACGTCATTCCGTTACAGAAATGGAACAGGGGATGTATTGACGGCTTATCCCATCAATGAAAAGAAGTGCCGGTGGAACAGAAGGAGCATAACGAGACGGGGACGATGTCATCTGAAATGCAAGCCCTGGTGTCGGTATCATGCCACATTTAGAGTGTCTGATAATCTCCTTAATGGGGGAGCACAAGCTACTTTTGCACTTTGAACTCAGTTTGCAGCAATTGGAGTAAGCTGAGAACAAATGAGGAAAGTAGAGGAAGAAAAAGAAACAGAGATATTTTAAAAGCCATCGAGCAGTTGGAACAACAGAAAATTAATATGACTGTCCTTGCCAAAACAGAACAGTTGGAGTATATGCTTATAGCCTCTTAATAAATCTACTTTACATACTCTTTAATATTTGACCTGAAGCTTTGCATTCAGAGGAAAGCTATTTACAAGATCTCACCTCCTTGAAGTTTAATTAAGACAAATTTGCAAAATCTGAGCTGTGATATCTGAGATCCAAGATTTTGCTAGGTGACCTTGCAGGAGATACTTGGCACAGAGAACAAGAGAGAGGGGAAACGGACAGAATTGGTATTAAAGCACTATGGTCCTGGTTAAAGCTTGAGTTCCTGTGCAAATTGAGTATACCCTATTAAACACAGTGGGCTTACTTCTCAGTTAATAAGGATAAGAATTGGACAGCAAGTAGGAAACAAAACAGGAGGAACTACAGCTCCATTGTAACTCAGAATTTATCTACACGGGCTAAGTACCCTGGCTTGCCCTGTCTGTGAGCCTTGCAGTCCAAACGATGGCGGGCATTTGCCCCATTCTGCCCCCGGGCAGTCCTTATGACCTCCAGGGCAGAAATGGGGCTCAGACAGGAGCAAGCTGGAGTAGGGCTTTTTACTACAGTTTAAAATACTACCCGCTTTAAAGCATTTCCACCAGGATGGAACAGATTGGGCCCTGTGTGTCCACAGGAGCCCACCCCAGCAGGCCAGCCCTTGCTTCTGCTGCCAGATGCCTGTTGCCCTTACTCTTCCGGATACGGGCAACAGGCCTGCAGCATGTGACCAAAGCTGGTCATATGCAGGGGGCCTTGTCACATGGGACGGTCAGCTTCCTCTGGACCCAGCAGAGCAAGGAAAATGGCAGCGGTGGCAGCTGCAGCAACAGGCCAGCGTTCTGTTTGGACTCCGGTCCATTTCCTTCAGGTAATGGGTAGAACAGGCCATTTCTGGTCCAGGAGACACTGGCAGGGAGCCGACATACCCTGGCTGGTGTAGATAAGCCTTGTTTAGATTATTTGGATGCAGAAGGTGCCAGCTTCATTCTCCGGCCTCTTGAGTGTTAAATGATCAGATAGCTGGTGATGGAAGGAACTCCATCAGAAATCCAGAAGAGCTCCTGCCAGTCAGAATAAACCATGCTGGGCCAGGTGGACAATAAGAGACTCAGCAGAATCAGGTTCCTAAATTCCAACATAATCTTGACTCTGCAGTCCTGAGCCTGTCGACTCAGACATCAATTCACTTGAGTTCTGCTCCCATATCATCATCATCATCTTTATTTCTATCCCGCTTTTTTCTTGATTTAGCACTCAGAGCTGCGTACAATAAAAAGACATTGTTAAAATCAGTAAAATACAAAAGTTAAAGCAGAATTAAATAACAAAAAAGTTTAAAACAGCTTAAAAAAAATTAAAAACACATACATATACACAACACACACATATACCCCAGCATAATCATTAACAGAGATTAGCAAAGGCCTGCCAAAAAAGGAAAGTTTTTACTTGGCTCCGGAAGGAAGACAGGAAGGATGCCAATCTGACTTCTTTGGGCAGAGAGTTCCAGAGCCTGGGGGCAGCCACTGAGAAGGCCCTCTCCCAAGTTCCCACCAGATGTACCTGTGAGGATGGTGGGACAGAGAGAAGGGCCTCCCAGCAGATCGAAGAGCCCGGGCTGGTTCATAAGGGAGCATACGGTCCTTCAAATAACTTGGACCTGAACCATGTAGGGCTTTAAAGGTCATAACCAGCACTTTGAATTGTGGCCAGAAACAGACTGTGGAACAGAAACAGGCCAGTGGAGCTGCTGTAACAAGGAGTTTGTATGATCTCTGTAGCCAGCTCCTGTTAGCAATCTGTCTGCAGCTCTTTAAACCAGTTGGAGTTTCTGAACAGTCTTCAAAGGCAGCCCCACGTAGAGCATGTCACAGTAATCCAACCAGGATGTAACTAAGGCATGTGTCACCATGGCCAGATCTGACGTCTCAAGGAACAGGCACCACTGGTGCACAAGCTTTAACTGTGCAAATGCACTCCTAGTCACCGCTGAGATCTGAGCTTCTAGGGTCAGAGTTGAATCAAGGCGCACCCCCAAGCTGTGAACCTGTGTCTTCAGGGGGAGTGTAACCTTATCCAGCAAGGCTGAATCCCAGGTATTCATGGTGTTTCTGGACAGAGCTTCCCTCAAACTGCTATTGCATGTCACCTCCTTTCAGATAACTTAGTACCAGTGCATGCCAGCTGTCATCTGGAGTTAAATATTAACTGTAAAGTATCAAATGTCATAGGAAGTCAAATATAGATGTTAAAAATTGGTGAATATTTCAGTATGCAGGGAATATTGAAGGTAAAATTTGCTTAGGCTAAATTTGGAGAGGAATCCAGTTTTGGCTGTGGAAAGTTTTAACATCAGAAAGCAAAGGGGGACCCCCGTATCCACTGGGGATTGGTTCTGGGGGGCCCTGTGGATACTGAAAATCATGGATAATACCGAACGCCATTGAAAATAATGAGACTTCCAGTTTAAAATACCATAGAGTTGTCTTGGGGGACCTAGAAAATGGCTAGATAGGACACATTTTCTAGGAAGACTCTGCTAGGTGTGCTGTTTTGTGTCCCATGGATAATTGATTCTGTGGATACGGGGGGTCCTGTTGTAATTTTTATTCCTGTTTGGAGCTCAGTGTTAAAACAACAACAACCCACCTCATAACCTCTAACATTTCACAGATTAGTGTGGTTAAGAGAGAGAAAGGTACTAATGAGAAATAACACACAACCTAGGAGAGGCTGCAGTAGTTTGCTTTTGCTTGAGCTTACTGGGAAGGACAAGAGTCTACTGCTTCTCGCCTTTATCCCACTGAGTTGAGTGTGCACTGCTTTTGCACTTTGAACTCTGACCTCACTTATTGAAGTAATGTAAGGATTAAGTGGGAAAGTAAGAGGAAGGAGAAAAATAGGGACATTTTAAAAGCAGCTGAAAAAGTGCGATGAAAGAAGATTAATTGGGACTGTCCCTGCCAAATCGGGACAGTTGGGATGTATGCCACCTCTGCCTTTAAGACATGGCTTTGCCCAAAGTTAAACACTTCTAATCTCTATTAGTTGTTTTCGGTCGGAGGGACTTAGAATCATAGAATCATAGAGTTGGAAGAGACCTACATCTAGTCCGACCCCCTCCCATGCAGGAATGCCCAATCAAAGCACACCTGACAGATGTCCATCCAGCCTCTGTTTAAAAACCTCCAAAGAAGGAGACTCTACGACACTCCAAGTCAGCTCATTCCACTGCCGAACAGCTCTTGCTGTCAGGAAGTTCTTCCTAATATTTAGGTGGAATCTCTTTTCCTGTAGTTTGAATCCATAGCTCCATTTCCTAGTCTCTGGAGCAGCAGAAAACAAGCTCTCTCCATCTTCAATATGACAGCCTTTTAAATATTTAAACATGGCTATCATGTCCTCTCTTAACCTTCTCTTCTCCATGCTAAACATACCCAGCTCCCTAAGCTGCTCCCCATAGGGCATGGCTTCCAGACCTCCCACCAATTTGGTCACCCTCCTCTGTACACGTTCTAGCTTGCCAGTATCCTTCTTGAATTGTGGTGTCCTGAACTGAACACAGTATTCAAGGTGAGGTCTGATCAAAGCAGAATAGAGTGGTGCTATTACTTCTTCCCTTGATCTCTATTAATGCAGCCTAGAATAGTATTGGCTTTTTAAGCTGCTGCATCACACTGCTGACTCATGTTCAGCTTGTGGTCCACTAAGACTCCTAAATCCCTTTCGCATGTACTGCCATCAAGCCAGGTGTCACCCATCCTATATCTGTGCATTTCATTTTTACTGCCCAAGTGTAGTATCCTACATTTCTCCCTGTTGAAATTCATTTTGTCAGTTTTGGCCCAGCTTTCTAATCTGTTCAGTTCGTTTTGAATTATGATCCTATCCTCTGGGGTATTAGCTACCCCTCCTAATTTGGTGTCATCTGCAAACTTGATAAGACTTATACAGTACTTAGCCTAAACTTGTGCTTAATGGGCTTCAGACATGCCAATCTTTGGTTGGGCCATGCACCATGGTGATTTGCACAGGGTAGTGGTGAGGAGTAAGCATGGAGGAAACACGTGATGTTTTGTAGGATCCATCACCATGAAATTGCACAAAGACAACTTGATATATAATCACATTTGCACAGTCTTGTGCTTGTCTCTTGAAAATGTTTTCCAGTTTAACAGCTTTTCCTCCCCACTCCAGTCTTCCCCCTTGATAGCAGACTTCAGTTTATCCAGTTCTATAGGGCACACCCTGTCCAGTTATTCACTAGATTAGGCTACTGACAGCCATTACAATAGATTCAGCAGCTAAGCTTTTTTTTAAAAAAGGAAGCAAACCCGAAAATCTTCACTGGAGACCTTTTTACTTAGGCTTTTGGCTGTTAACTGATTATTTCAGAAGGATCCTTTGGTTTCAGAAGTGAAGTTATTGTACTTTTATTCTCATTGTTATGTTTTAACTCTGTTGAAATTAGTGCCATTTTTAATAGAACATCTTATTGAATTTCGTTTTTTAAAAATTATTATAACTGTTTTTAGCTCTGCCTTGTTTTAATCTGTGTTGTGAGCCCCCTTATGTTCCATATTGGGAGAAAGGTGAGGTGTTAATTAATAAATAAATTAATGAAATGGAGCGCACATTACTATGGATTCTGTATCATCATGCAGAGCAGGGGATGAGTCTACCTGCTCGTCCCCCATTACCATCCTCTATCCTTTTTTTGCATTTGCTGCAAAACTACTTATATGATACAATATCCCCTAGCTGCCCCTTGCTGTAAACTTCATCACACCCATGAGACCTGGCATTAATCCTGTTTTATGGAGTCTTCTCCCTTTGTTCTCCTTTCTTATTGCTGAAGTAATAGCTAATCTATGTTTCCTATCAGTTCAGGGGTTGTTGTTGTGTGCCTTCATGTCCTATGTCATATGTAAGTAAAGGCTTGTCTGTACGAGGGTGGGGAGAATACAAGCACATTCAAAAAAGCAGGCATTCGCAATGATGAGACCTGTCTTCATGGTGAAAAGAGCCCCCCTAAACTCCTCAAGCCCCCTAGCCAAGATGGTGGCTGTGACTGATTTACTCATGATTTTAAATCTGCCGCTGCCAATTTTTTTTAAAGTTTCCCATGGTGCGCACAAGTGATATTTCGTATTTACACAGAAAGGGGAAAAAAGAGTATAAGATTGCTGTTTGATTGACTTACCAGAACCTCACTTAGCCAAAAATCTAACATGGCAGCCGCAGATGCTTTTGCTGTTTGCTAGCCCTGCCCCCATGCCAGTCCAGTCAATCAGATTACACTGCCTATTCGTATCTGTGCAAATGCGAGTGTTCAAACGATCGTACATTCACATGTTGTACAGAGCTTTTTCAAAAATCTGTACGAAGCCCCGCATGCAATGCACATGGGCTTTGCGGTGGATTTGGCTGCCCCCCTTCCAAATGACACATATTTGTGTGCATGTCTGTATGAACGGATCGCCATACTTCGTATCCCATTCATATTATTTTGACCGTATAGACAAGCCCTAGGTATAATTTAGTGTATATGACCATTGATCATCACAAAAAAATAGGTATAATAAGACAAAATAAATAAATATGTCAAAATATCACATTAGGTGTAACACTAAAAGCATATTTAATAATAATAATGTTCAAACCTCCTTGAATTATAAAGTTCCATGTAAACTGGTGATTATGGCAGTATATAGTTCATTCTGTTTCATACGGGTCTACTTTATACCAGATTCTGTGGCCTTTCTATTCTGTCTTCTCTCTTCTTCTGGTAACCCTAAGGCAAACCTGTCATGGGGTTTTCTGAGGCTGAGGGTATGTGACTTGCCCGAGGTCACCAAGGAACCTAAATACGCTAAAGGCACCAGATCCTGCCTGATCTTGGAAGCTAAGCAGGGTTAGCTCTGGTTAGTACTTGGATGGGAAACCATCAATGACACACACACCCCAGTGCTGTAGGCTATATTTCAGAGGAAGGAACTAGGAAAGCCACCTCTGAGTATTCCTTGCCTAAGAAAACACTGTGAAATTCATGGGATCACCATAGGTTAATAGGTAACTTGAGGGCACATACACATATAAGGAACCTATAGTTCCCCCAGATACTGGCAAACTTCAGTTGCTATCAGCTCTAGCCAGCAGTGTTGTAGTGGAGTCAGGGCTCAAAGGGTCGAAGCCCTGAGACTTTTTAATTAGCAGGGACTCTGACATCATCTACTACTCCTCTGGACTCTTCTGTTCCTTCTGAGTTCCTTCTCATAGTAGGTGGAGAGGAAAGTGGATTTTTCAGCAACACTCTGTTGTCATGAGATATCTCTGTACTTGTATTGCGGGGTGGTTTAGCCTTGAGTGACCAAGAAGTCTTAGCTTCACAAAAGACATTCTTCTTGTAGAGACAAAAGCTGCTAGAAGTGTCTGTTTTGTACCAATCAGCATAGCATCTTGGGTTTTTTTGGATTCTACGTGGGTGTGTTGCTATAGGGACTGACTCCTTGAGGGCCTACACTTTAAAATTTGCCAACTCAGCATTGCTAGATAGTTCACCTATTGTTAAGGCATGATGGGAGTTGCAGTTTGTTGGCATCCCAGGGCTAACATTTTCCTCACCTCTCAGTTGTTGGACCAATAAGAGTATAGTATTTAGATCGAGCACAGTAATAGTGCCACTCTGTTCTGCTTTGGTCAGACCTCACCTGGAATACTGTGTCCAGTTCTAGGCACCACAGTTCAAGAAGGATATTGAGAAGCTAGAATGTGTCCAGAGGAGGGTGACCAAAGTGGTGGGAGGTCTGGAAGCCATGCCCTTATGAGGAGCAGCTTAGAGAGCTGGGTATGTTTAGCCTGGGGAAGAGAAGGTTAAGTGGTGATGTGATAGTCATATTTCAGTATTTGAAAGGAAGTCATACTAAGATTGGAGCAAGCTTGTTTTCTGTAGATCCAGAAACTAGGACACCGAGCAATGGACTCAAACTACAGGGAAAGATATTCCACCTAAACATTAGGAAGAACTTCCTGATGGTAAGAGCTGTTCAGTGGAACGCACTGCTTTGGGAGTGTGGTGGAGTCTCCTTCTTTGGAGGTTTTTAAACAGAGGCTAGACGGACATCTGTCAGGAGCGCTGTGATTGTGTGTTCCTACATAGCAGGGGGTTGGACTAAATGGTCCTTGGGTCTCTTCCAACTCTATGGTTTTATGATTCCTCCATAAAGTACTGTAGTCTTTAATTTTCCTTCTGCCAATTTCTCAGCAACCCGAGACTGGTAGCAAGGCAACGTTTCTCCTTTGTCCCTAAATACTAGTATACACAGTTGCCCACAGTTACCTCGTGGATTAAGCTGGTAGCTTTGCCTTCCCAGGAATTTGTGAGAATTTATTTTAATGAATATTAAGTGATTCCACAAAGATGCTCTGTTGTAGGTCTCGTGAGTGGTTGGCTGTTGCTGTGGTAACAACTACAGTTGCATGCTGGGAATCTGGAGAAGGTTCCGTCCATTATAGTATACTGGCAATGTGTTCCCATAATTTGTCATGGACCAGTACCATTTTTGTGCCATATTATTTGAACATTCATAGTAATATTAATCATAGAATCATAGAGTTGGAAGAGACTTGGAAGAGTCTCAAAAGTTGGAAGTTGTAAAGTGCCATGTACATTGATGGCACTATAGAAATAAAAGATCATCATCATCATCCAACCCCCTGCCATGCAGGAATACCCAATCAAAGCACTACCAATAGATGGTCATCCAGCCTATTTAAAAACCTCCAAAGAAGGAAACTCATCATCATCATTTTATTTACGGTCATAGACCAAAATATAAACCAAGATATAATTAATACACACACACATTACTGCTAAAAATTCATAAAACATACATATATCAGATTTATGACTAATGGAATTACAACTAATTCCCAGGAATTAAATGGTAAGCGTAATTTAAAATTTCTTAAATAAGTATTTTAAGCAATCCAAATCTAAAATGCCTATAATTTATTTAACCCCGTAATATTTGTCTACGGCTAATAATGGCAGAGGCACAAAACCTGACAATGTTCTCTGTGACTTGTGTACCTGAATCATTGAGCAGGAGTAATAGATAAAATCTCTCCGGTCTACCTGTATAATTTTCTAAAATTGGAGTAATTAAATTAGAGTGGATAACTTTATAAAATGGGTAGTATAATAAAACATGGACAAGAGTCTCAATATCTACATTTGTACAAGGACAAGTACATTTATGATATGGAGTTTTTTTCTAATAGTAATATTAATTTATACTGGAAACTACAGCTGAGAGCTCAGGATGAGCTTGCCTGAGTTTTAAGATATTTGGGGGAGGGCTTTATCACCATCCCAACACCATCATAGGCTCATCTGGTGAGGACACAAGAGTAGGCATTCTCAGTGGCTACTCCCAAATTGAGGAATTTGCGCCCCCAGGAGGCTTGGATGGCTCCTTCTCTGCTATCTTTCCACTGACAAGCAACAACTTTTTATTTAGGCAAGCCTTTGGTTCTTAGTTAATGAGACTGTAGTAGCTTTTAATGGGGTGTACTGTGTTTTTATCTTTCTTATTCTGTTCTAAATGTTGTTTTACACTGTTGGAATGTGGTTAAAATGGAGGGGAAAGAAGGTATTTGGGGCATGTTGCAGGTTAGGGTGTGGTCCTCAGGTGGCTCATGGAAGAAAATTGTTCAACAGGCCCCATGCAACTGTCCATCACAGATCTGTGGTTGAACTAAAGTCCCATGATGGGGTTTGCAAATTTGAAAAATCGGATTAAAGTATGCTGGTATCGGGTTTCCCTGCAGGGGATGTTGAAATACAGGTTGCCCCCCACCATGTCTACAGGAGATATGTTCTCAGACTTACTGTTTATAAATGAAACTGTGGATAATAGCAAACCCTATTAAAATAAAGGACTTCTGGTACAAACATACCATAGAGTTGCATTGGAGGACCTAGCGATTCCTAGAGAGGATACCTCTAGGCATTTTCCAGCACAACTCTATGGCATATGTCCTTATTTTTTCCAGCCACGGAAAATTGAAACTGCATATATTGGTTCTGTAGATATGGTGTGTGTGTGTGTGAGAGAGAGAGAGAGAGAGAGAGAGAGAGAGAGAGAGAGAGAGACCTATATTTGGTTCTCCATCTGTGCCTAGAAAAAGGCTGCCCATTGAACTCAGTGGACTTTTTATTGCCTTTAGTACTTGGTTCCTCTACTGGCTGGGAGCAGAAGTGCCTGGAAACATGGCAACCCTCTTCTTGTAACACCTCATCCAAAAAAAAAAAAAAAAAAAAAAAGGTCAGAGGTACTAAACAAATCCTCTAGTTTTGTCCTTTTTCCTTCATAGAATTTCATAATTTAAGAGCTGTTCAGATCAGTTGAGAATTCTTTGACTGTGTATTCCTGCATGGCAGGCGTTGGACTAGATGACCCTTGTGGTCTCTTCCGATGCTATGATTTTATGATCAACACATTTTCTTCTGAAAGCTCATTCCAGCATAATTTTACATTTCTTCCCATAATTATTTGCATGGGGGGGGGGAATAATTCTTTGTAGGGAGTTGCTGGGAAGTCAGGAAGATTTTTTTTAAGTCTTCAAGTTCCTGAGACAGTTCTAATTAAAAGTTTTCACCTTCCAACACCCAGATTCAAATGAATCCCAGTGTTTTATTCTTTAAGAGAATCTCATTTCGCTTTCTCTCCTGCATACAAAGTTTATATTTAAAAATAAACACTGATGGGAAGGTCATCATCTGCTTCCTCCGTATTTGTTTTGGACACGAATGTCATTCCATACTCCTAGAAAAGGACTCTAAGCCTTTTAAAAACTCATGGGGAAACACAGTGGTTGCGTAGCAACTGGCCTTGCGGTACCTCCAACTTGCCCTCTGTGTAAAAACTGCCCCCCCCCTCATATGGGAAGTTACAAGTTAAAAGTAATGCAACATAACTCCCTGTTATGACTTACTTTTTCTACAACAAGAGTGTAACAAAGTCACATTTCAAAATTAGTATAGGAGGTAGAAAGGGCAGTAGGGTACTTGGGTTTTGGAGCAACAAGTAATGTTTTCTGTTTACTTTTCAGTTTCTGTCTCACTTTATTCTTTACTCATTTTAATTTTAAACTTTCAGTTATTTTTAATTTTAAAGGGCATTATTAGAAGCATTTTGAGAGGATCTCACCACCACTACCCCAGTTTTGTGCCATTCTCTTATTGATCCTAACAACAAAAATAACCAAAAAACCAACTAGCAGCATAATGAGTAAGGCTACAAATTGTTTTGCTTTTTAAAAAGAAGTCCTTCTACCCTTAGCAGCAACAAATTGCTTTTTGGAAAGGCTTCATAATAAGTTACCTAATGTTTTTATTTTAGGAAAGGAAGTTGTATGAATTACCCTCCAACTGTCTCAGTTTGGCAGGGATAGTCCTGATTAATCCTCTATCGTCTCACTCTTTCAGCTACTTTTAAAATATCCCAGTTTCTCTCTCCTCCTCCAACTTTTCTCCAACTTTTGTCTTCAGAGTAATTCAGTTGCTGCAAACTTGAGTTGAAAGTGCAAAAGTGGTTTGCGCTTGATTAACTTTGGAGACCAGAGTTTGAATCCACACTCAGACATGAAAACCCACTAGGTAACCTTAGGCAAGTCACATACTCTCAGCCTCAGAGGAAGCCAATGGCAAGCCTCCTCTGAACAAATGTTGCCAAGAAAACCCTGTGATAGGTTTGCCTTGGGGTCGCCATAAGTCAGAAGGCACACAGCAACAACTCAGTAGGGAGAATGGAGAGGAGGAGGTAGAATCTTGCGCTTCCCAGTAGGCTTAAGCAAAAGCAAAATGCATCAGCCTTTCCTAGCTTGTGTATTCTTGCTCATTAATAAAGTTTGGCATCTTGACCATGCTATGATGTTGCTTGGCCACATATGTCTCAGTTTTCACCTTTGAAATGTTGTTTGGTATAGTATGAAGGGAAGAGGCCCGAAACAGAGGGTTTTGGTAATACTTTGGACCATTTTTGGATCTGGAGTTATGATGCAGTTCTCCTCTGTAAAGTAGGATATATGACCACCCTTAGTGCTTGGAAAAACTGTATTTGCTTTCATTGGCTTTCTTAGGCCCCTTTCACAGTACACAATTTGTAGCACTGTGATTCTACTTTAACCGCCATGGCAACGTCCTATGAAATCCTGGGATTTGTAGTTTAGGAAGGATATTTAGAATTCTCTGCCCTAGAGCTCTAGCCTCTCCCCAAACTAGAAACCCCAGGATTCCACAGGATGTTTTCATGGCAGTTAAAGTGGAATCATAATGCTTTGTGTACAGTCATCCCCCCACTTGACTTAATTGACGTAACACTACAGAATTCTAAGTATCTCACCAAACTGCCAATCCCATGGTTCCATATACTAGAGCCAAGGCACTTAAAATGGAATCAGAGGGCTGCAACTCTGTAGTGTGGATTATCCCGTTTTCTGTTGTTCATGATGGTTGTTTAGGAGCCAGCCTCTGTGTGCTAAACATGTTGCATTTGTGTCTCCCTCCATGGCCACCAAAAAAAAAAAAAAAAGTCTTGTTTGCAGGAATGCTGGATGAAGGGAGAAAACATTGCTTGTAGTTTAGTTTGACCCATCCCCACGTCAACATAACCCTGCTGAGCTTCAATAAGAGGATGTTCTAGATAGATGGAATGACATCTGATGATCTCATGAGGGGGCTGGAGGAGGATTTTAATCTTAGGTCCACAGAGATGTCATTTATGAAAAATGATATTTGAAAGGTTGGAGCATGATAGAGTTTTGAAACAACAACAGAGGGGCATGGACCAAGAATATAAGGAAGATTTAGTCACTGTTTTAATAACTTGTCTGATAGCTCTGAAACTTCACATTTCAGCGCAGTTCCTCCTGTGTGCAGATAAAAAGACCTTTGGTTCACATGACAGTATTATTAGATGATTCAAAGACTTAGCATTACAGTTTCTTTTTAAAATTACTCTGCACCTTGATGTTGTGTTGAGAAGGAGATTAAACCTTTGTAGTTGTTGTTATGACAAACCTTCAGCTCAAATCTGACTTACAGCGACTCTATCCTAGTGTTTTATGGGCAAGATTTGTTCAGAGGAGGTTTGTCATGGCCTTCCTCTGAAGTGGAGAGAGTGTGACTTACCCAGTGGGTTTCCATCCATGCTAAGGAGGGATTTGAACCCTGATCTCCAAGACTGTTAGTCCACCAGTAGAACTGCTACACCAGGGATGGGCAACTTCAGAGAGATGGAGGACCATTTCCTTCCCCTCCACACCCAACTGGCAGACTGCACTGGCATGTTTTGGGCACACTGGAAAAATGTAACGTTGCTTCTGGCTGCTGTTTTGGCTGTTGGGGGTAGGTGGGAGCGGGGAGCTCTGAGGGGCTGCAGGAAGAAAGGCACTGTATTTTGGGGGTTCTTGGGTGGTTTTAAGCAAAAAAAAAAATAGGCCAAATATCAGTCATAAAAAATATAAATGAAGGGTCTGGGAGTTTTGTGGAGCTTCCGAAATGGTTGTGGGAAATAAACCACTGCATTTGTGGGCAGTTTGGAGGGCTTTTGACCAGTTTTCTGGTGAAAAATCACCCCCAAATTGGCCCAAAAGTAAAACCTGGAGGCTTTGGGAGGCGCCATGGACTGCACTTAGTGGTACCAAGGACTGAATGTGGCTATGGACCTTGGCTACTCCTCTTAGTTAACCTTTTATCTTCTGCACAGTTTCCATGATTAAAATCCCTCCATTCTTCAAAACTGCTACAGTATTTGCTACGCATGACCAAGTATACAAGAATTATGTGGGTGGTTATTTGTTCATTGCCATTAGGGGCAGGGAGCTCTAATCAGGACAAAAGCAAGGAAGGAAGGTGTTAAGCGCCTTCTTCCTTAAACAACATAAACATTATCAGATCAGATCAATTTGTTTAATTACTTAGCATTTCAAACAATTGCAAATTAATGATACATTATGTTAACATTACACTGTACCAAAATAAAAGAATGCCATCTGGTAAATTTTTATCTGGTAAATAAAAAGTATGCCATCTGGTAAATCTGGTTCTGTCCTGGGCCCAGTGCTATTCAACATCTTTATCAATGACTTGGATGATGGAATTAGTGGCATACTTATCAAATTTGCAGATGACACCAAATTAGGAGGAGTAACTAATACCCTAGAGGACAGGATCAAAAGTCAAAATGACCTGGATAGGCTGGAGAGCTGGGCCAAAGCTAACAAAACGAAATTCAATAGGGAGAAATGTAAGGTATTGCACTTAGGGCGAAAAAAACGAAATGCATAGATATAGGATGGGGGAGACCTGGCTGAATGAGACTACGTGTGAATGGGATCGGAGTCCTAGTAGAACACAAGTTGGACATGAGTCAACAGTGTGATGCGGCAGCTAAAAAGGCCAATGCGATTTTGGGCTGCATCAATAGAAGTATAGTGTCTAGATCAAGGGAAGTAATACTGTCACTGTATTCTGCCTTGGTCAGACCTCACCTAGAATACTGTGTCCAGTTCTGGGCACCACAATTCAAAAAGGATATGGACAAATTGGAGCGTGTCCAGAGAAAGGCGACTAAAATGGTGAAAGGTCTGGAAGCCATGCCTTATGAGGAAAGACTTAGGGAGCTGGGTATGTTTAGCCTGGAAAAAGATGGTTGAGGGGCGATATGATAGCCCTGTTTAAGTATTTGAAGGGGTGTCACATTGAGGATGGAGCAGGCATGTTTTCCGCTGCTCCAGAGACTAGAAAACGGAACAATGGGTGCAAGCTCCAGGAACAGAGATTCCACCTCAACATTAGGAGGAACTTTCTGGCAGTAAGAGCTGTTCGGCAGTGGAACACACTCCCTCAGAGCGTGGTGGGGTCTCCTTCCTTGGAGGTCTTTAAACAGAGGCTGGATGGCCATCTGTCAGGGATGCTTTGATTGTGTATTCCTGCATGGCAGGGGGTTGGACTGGATGGCCCTCGTGGTCTCTTCCAACTCTACAATTCTATGATTCTATGAACACTATTTTTTCTTTCTGCCTCTTTTTTCCTTGGCAACCTTGGGTGCAAAGAGGGTGACCCTCTAGGACACATAATGGTTAGAGCCACTCGGAAGGAATGTAAGGGACTTACCACACTCCAAATAAAAGCGGCAAGACAGCAGGGACATCCCATCTTCCATGTTGCCTTACCACATGAAGTTGTCGTTCTTTCGTTCCGGTCCAGTGGGGGACCAAGGTAAAACCGCATCTTTTTGATAACTGGAAATATCCCTTAACAAAAAGACACGGTTTTACCTCAGTCTCCCATGGGACCAGAACGAAAGGGTGACGGAAGAATGATGATGTCATGTGGTAAGGCAACACAGAAGATGGAACACTCCTGCTGCCTTACCACTTTTCTTTGGAGTGCAGTAAGCCCCTAAGTGTGTTTATCACAGACCAGCTTCTCATGCAAATCAGAAAGGTGCCAGATAAGCTCCCTATAGCTTGGATGTGAATGAGACTTGAGTAGATAATGTGCCAAGTCCTCTTTTACTAGAGCAGCACATATACACACCCTATCTGTGAGTTGTAATGCCCTGAAATCTTCCGTGAAGGTTCATTGTATCCATCTTTTCAGACCGGAGATGAATAAAAGCCACACATTGATTCTTTCTCATCTCAAGAAACAGATACTGTATTTCTCTCCCTTGAATTGCAACTTGGTTCTTGCTAGCCATTTTAAAGCCCTAGAGGTGGCCAAAGCAGCAATATCCATTTAGGCTGTAATGTCAGCAATTCTTGACCTAGCTAATTTTTTTGTACTGTTGTTGGTCCCCATTTGGACCTCCAAACTGAAATCGTGAGATTTTCTAGACGATGAAAATACTCCTCACAGAATGCAACTAGACTATCTTTTGTCCCAACATACTGTGATAGAAATTTGCATTATTTGGAAGGAGGGGCCCCAAAAACTCCATCTACTCTGGTGGAAAGCCTTCATGGATTTTCGTGGAGTTTTTTTTAAAAAATGCGAGGACATAGAATCATAGAATTGTAGAGTTGGAAGAGACCACGAGGGCCATCCAGTCCAACCCCCTGCCACACAGGAAATCACGATCAAAGCATCCCCGACAGATGGCCATCCAGCCCCTGTTTAAAGACCTCCAAGGAAGGAGACCCCACCATGCTCCGAGGGAGTGCGTTCCACTGCCGAACAGCTCTTAGTGTCAAAAAGTTCCTCCTAATGTTGAGGTGGAATCTCTGTTCCTGGAGCTTGCATCATTGTTCCGTTTTCTAGTCTCCGGAGCAGCAGAAAACAAGCCTGCTCCATCCTCAATGTGACACCCCTTCAGATACTTGAACAGGGCTATCATATGGCCTCTTAACCGTCTTTTTTCCATGTGCATTATCGTTCATTTGGATATCCAATTCGGGACCCTGCGCATTCTCAGTGAGGGTGTAAGTGAACAGTGGGTTGGTTGGACGTGCAGGCAAGGGGTGAGCTTCCCAGCAAGGAAGCAGCTGGAAGCACCATGTTTTGCGTTCCATGTTACCAAGTGTGCTTTTTTGCTGTGTTGAGGCAACCAAAGAGCTTTTTATAAGCAGAAGGTCACACTTGTGCACATTTGATTTATAAGTTTCTAAAATATACTGTGGAGCTACGACAACACATGTGGTGAATTATAATGCACTGTACTCTCAGCCACCATCTTGATTTGCAGGCATGGCTGCGTGCACACTCCAAACATGGATAGGTTGGCATACAATAGATTTTGCCAAAAGACCGTGGAAACAAATGAGCACTGCTGTGATTTTGCAATAGCGTGCATCAATCTGCATTATAAATTCTAGTCTAGACAAGCCCCATGGTTAGGCAACATCCTTGTAAATGTATGTGGCCAGGATGATTCCATCTTTACGTGAACGTTATCTAAATCCACACCATCACACTGGAGATCTTATTCATCAGTCACCTCTAGCATATGTGGGGTGGGGTGGGGTTGGCCCTCAGTCACTCTCCTCACTTCGAGCTTACTCATATCTGCATCTAAACATTTTGTCATTTTATTTACGCATGGATTTTCTGTATGTAATGTTAGTGACTTATTTTAATCTTTTTTTTAATGGCTCTCATTAGTCTGTGTGTATGTCAGAGGCAGCTGCTAGGAGCCCTGAATCCCCATAATAATGGGGTACATTAATCCCAAACACTGAGAGCTGGTTTTCACAATACAGTTTACAGGCTCAAAATATATGGGTATCTAAACCATGGGTGCAAGGGGATGGGAGTGAATTTTCATCTCTGTGCCCCCCCCTCCATTGCATTGGTGCTTCCCAGCATACCATAGGGACATAATGTCACTTCTGGTAACCATTTTGGGGTGATGTTTGCCCTGAAAGAAGTAAATGCAGGAGATTAGGGGTTCAGGGAGGGTAGTTGAATTAAGCTGCTCCATTTGCACGTAGTTTTCTTCACTTATGGATTCTAGGGTTTCCTGACCTGCAGGCCTGGACCTTGTGTCTCAAGGGCTGGACCTGCTTTGTTACTTCTCATGGTGAGGGGGAAGAATCTCTAATTCACTTAGGGTCATACTTGTGCATAAATCACACTGTGCAAGTGAGGCCAAAAATTCACCAATGCACAACAGATCTATTCTGATGATAGCAGCAGAAGTGTACTTGCACAGACAGCATACTCATCTCTCCATTGACTTTGCAAGTTGCATATTGTGGTTGTGTATCCTATACTTTACATTGTGGTTGGTGCATCTTGTATTGTGGGTTGCACAGTGGTGCCCAGTCATTGACATGTTGCACAGTGTTGCAAATCTGCATCAGGGTTCTGTAGTATTGGCATGGGATATGTCCGCATGTGTGTATTTATGCTACGCTAAGATGTTGGATTGAGGTTGTTGTGTGTGTGTATGTGTGCATGCCTGTGTATTCTCCTTTATTGGACTCCCCCCCCCCCAGTTTGAATGACATACTTTGAGCAGCTGTGTTCAATGCTTAATCTGTTGTGCTTAGAGAGCCTCTGTCCCCTGTAGCATCATCAAGGGCCATCCCTAAGTCTTAGGTTTTGGCCCAGCAATCTCAGGGCCTGGCATGATACTTACACTATGTTGCAAACCATATCTGTGGGATCCGTGTCCACAGTTTCACTTAGATGAGTCTGAAAAATATGTCTCCCTTTAGGCATCTTCTAGGTCCTCCAGTGTGATTCTATGGGAAGCTTCTGCTGGAAGCTCACCATAGAATCACACTGGAGGACCTAGAAGATGCCTAGAGAGGTGTTCTCTCTAGGAATTTCTAGGTCCTCCAGTGTGATTCTGTGGTATGCTTGGGCCAGAATTCATTCATTTTAAAAGGATTCACTATTATCTATGGTTTTCAGTATCCATGGTAAATATGGGAGTGTATCCCCTGTGGATATGGGGATCATACTGTACTAGAATGGACTGTTTTGGGGTGAAATAACAACAACAAAAAATCCAGTTTACTTTAATTGTGGGGTTCAGGAAGGACTGGTGACTGGCAGAGGATTTTGCGGGCCCAGAAGAGTGCTGTTTTGGTGGCCGCATGTAACCCTTTGGCCACACTTTCCCCAGTTCTGATCTACACACTCACCATATTGCTGTGTCCTCTGGCTATAAATATAATTTTTGAAATTGTAGATAATAGCCTGGTATGTATGTAGGATGAAAGCTGTGTTGCAGTTTCATACTCCCTCCCCCATGATGGTGGGAGCCTGCCCCCACCCCAGGATGGCCTGGATGCAGTGTGTCTGAAAATAATTGCTAAAAGACCTCTGCTTGTTTGTTTTAATGATTATCAAGGCCAAATATTGAAGTTTGGTATAAAAGGCCATAGTGCTTAGGACTTGTGAGGTCTTGAGGTATTTGCAGGCTAAGCCAGTGTTATTTTCAACTCGACAGACTATTAATGTGCTGGCAGCAACTTTAAATGTCAGCATGTACACTTTTTCTTTCTGCAAGCACAGAGGGGACAACGTGACGTCTGGATGATTTTGAGGGAGGGCAAGAAAAACTGATAGGAAGAAAATCAACTAATTTGAGATATGGTGTTGGAGAAGAGTAGTGAGGATCCTGTGGAAGGTCAAAAAGCCCCCCAAAAATGTGTCTTAGAACAGATCAAGCCTGGACCCTCATTAGAACCCATGGGGTTGTCCAGATGAGAAGATATAATGCAGATTGGTGTGCATTATTGCAGATTTACAGCAGCACTCATTTGTCTCCACAGTCTTTTGGCAAAATCAATTATATGCAAAGCTATCCCCGTTTGAAGTGCACATCTGACCAATCAACTCTCCACTTCCACCCTCATCGAGAATGTGCAGCATCCCAAATTGGATGCCCAAATGAACGATAATGCACAGGTACCCGCATTATTCAAAAAACTTTGAGAAAAGCCTTTGCGGTTTTTCCCGTGCAGATAATAGAGTTTTAGTCCCCCTCCTTCTGAATATCGTGAATCTCATTCACAGTGTGTTGTGACAGAATGTATTCTCGTGGCATTCTGTGAGCAGTATTTTCATTATCTAGACCAGTGGTTCTTAACCTGTGGTCCGTGGACCCCCAGGGGTCTGTGATGCCCTCACAGGGGGTCTGTGAAGGCTGCTCAGCCCATGTGACAGGAGCCAAGGCAAAGGCTGGCTGGCTTGGCTTGTGCATTGCCATTCAATCCGCTCCAGCCACAAACTTGCAGAAAGAAGCAGATAAAAAACCTTCCCTCCTCCATCAGTGCCTCTGAGGCAAGGTTTAATGGATATTGTACAGTAATTGTATCATCATGGTCATCATCATCAGATATTTTTGTTATTATCGTTAAGGTTTTAAATATTGAGTTAAGTCTTGAGAGCGTCAGGGGATGATAGGACACTCAATCCCCAGCAGAAACCAAAAACTATCTCAGCAGACTTAGTAGCAACCTGTTCCCAAGAATACTCACACACAGAGTGCTTGAGGTCCAAATAAGCAGGAGGCACTTTTATCTTCAAAGTCAAACAGTTGCAATATATATACAAATATTTACAGTTGAAGGAGAAATTGCTTCACCAGGCATCAGCATTCACAAGAAGAGAGTGAGCTTTGGACTAGCTCTCTTATATATATACAGTTGTCCCTCCACATTCACGGATTTGGCATTCACGGTTTAAAGTATTCATGGCTTGAAAATATTCTTAAAAAATAATAATCCAAAAAGCAAACCTTGGTTTTGCCATCTTATATAAGGGACACCACTTTGCTATGCCATTGCATATAATGGGACTTGAGTATTCACGGATTTGGGTATTCATGGGGGGTCCTGGAACCAAACCCCAGTGAATGTGAACTGTATATCTACAGGACATTGTCGTCTAGTGGCCTGACTAGGCATGACTTGGTAGTTAATGGAGTCAGCCATTATGACTCAGCATGATTCTGCAGTTGTTCGGCCATTTTATAATGGAGTTTAGTCTCTAACTCCTGACAGGGAGTCCGTGACAACAAAAGATATTTATAGGGGGTCCCTTCTAAAGAAAAGGTTGAGGCTGTCATGCTTTGTACACATCACGAGAAGGCACGGCTCACTAGAAAGTCGATAATGGTAGGAAAGGTGGAGGGAAAAAGAAAGAGAGGAAGACCGCACACTAGGTGGATGGACTCAGTCAAGGAAGACACAGGCCTG
This sequence comes from Gambelia wislizenii, assembly GCA_030847615.1. Taxonomy (NCBI): domain Eukaryota; kingdom Metazoa; phylum Chordata; class Lepidosauria; order Squamata; family Crotaphytidae; genus Gambelia; species Gambelia wislizenii. The sequence continues at coordinate 369,465,929 of JAUMIR010000003.1, forward strand.
GACCTGCAGGACCTGAGTAGGGTGGTTGAGGACAGGAGATGTTCCATCCATGGGGCCACCATGAGTTGAAGCCGAGTTGAGGGCAGTTAACAATAAGAACAACAAGGAAAACGTAGAAAGCGGATCTGGAGGAGGTGGACCAAAGGGTGACAGGATGATAAAGACAGGATGATAAAGAGCTCTGTATAGAAGGTCTCAGCTGAATGGGTTCATGGGGTGAATTAGGACAGCACCCAGCCTCAGATAGGCAGGTGCAGAAAGGTCTGAGTAGATCCCCATATGTAGAACTATCCCCCCCACATACTGGAAAAAAAAAAGGTCAGAAATGGCTGAGGCAATCCTTTGTTCTCCCTCTCTTCCCCTCCCCCTTCAGCATGTGGCTTGACTCACTCAAGACATTTCTTCTTCTTTTTTGGAAAAAAATATATTATTTTAAAAAAACACCAAAAAAACTCAAAGACAATATAAAAACAACATAAGATAGACATATTTCTAAACATCTAAACATGAAAACAAAAACACAAACAATACAAAACTTCACATACTTATCTAGTTATACACATTTAACTAGACAAAAAACATTAAAATAACTTCCTTCCGTCTTATTCTTGACTATATTCTATCTATTAAATAAAACATTACTTGAGACATTTCTAGGGAATCTCAGCCTAGGGTCTGCCTCCACTCACAGGTTACCGAAATGTATGCTGTTTTGCCCTCCGTGGAGAAAAGGGTGGGCTGTAGGAACAAATGTCCTGCCATGAGGAATTGATGGAGCTGCTTCATCATTCCCCACCCAGTAGCATGAACCTTATTTGGCCAGGTCAGTCCCCTTTCATCCTCTGCCATCCTAATATTTTCAGCTGCTTTTTCTTCTCTTCCCACTTTCTTTCTTTGTTCTTAGCTTGCCTCAGTTGTTGCAAACTGAGTTAAAAATGCAGAAGTAGTTTGTGCTCAATTAATTTAGCAAGGAGGAGAGGAGAGGGTGAAATCTTGCTCTTCCCAGTACGCTCAGGCAAAAACAAACTGCTCCAGCCTCATTTGGCTCGTGTGTTTTTCTTTTTTCCCCTCATAATCTTTTTATTAGCAATATACAAAATTACATCATTAGTATACATTATCACCAGCATTGAGGCCATGATATTGAGAACACAGCTGCGCTGGGCAGGGCACATTTCTAGGATGGAGGACCATTGCCTCCCAAAAATAGTACTCTACGGTGAACTCACCATGGGTCAGCGTAAGAGGGGTGCTCCAAAACAGCGATACAAGGACTCCCTGAAACAACATCTCATGCTCTGCCAAATTGATCACCAACAATGGTCCGCCCTGGCCTCACATCGGGAGGCATGGAGACGCACTATCCACAATGCTGCAGCCTTATTTGAGAACTCACGCCGAACAAGTCTTGAAGAGAAATGACAACACAGAAAAATCACAACCTGGAAACATCACCCAGGGAGACCTTCTGCTGTGCTTTCTGCAACCGGACTTGTTTATCTTGGATTGGCCTTTTTAGTCATCAGCACGCTTGCAGAAAGCACGGGATGAGTCCTTCCTGAATCTTTGTTTGCGAAGAAAAGCCAGAGAGAGGGGGCGATTGCTTAGAAAAATAAGTAAGTAACTAAAATTAGCGTATCTTTGAGCAATTCTATGTGAAACCAGTCATATAAAACTTTTTATACTGTTTATGTTGTCTTCGTAACCTAGAATAAATGCAAAAAAGAAAAAAAAGCCTTGAAAACACACAAGTTAAATACAGTAGTACAAACTTGCCTTATGACTTTCTTCCCTCTCATTTTCATTCTTTCATCCCTATGAGTTCTATCTTGCTTCCAAACCAAGGCCTATTTGATAAGTTTCAATCAGGATGTATCAATTATTCCCATTTCTTACTGTTAAAGACAATAAATAATGTGTGGATATATAATATTTTGCTGGCTTGTATGTTTTTCCTCATTAATAACTTTAGCCATCTGGACCACACTCTGATGTTGATCAGCCAAACCTGTCTCAGTGTTTGTCTGTAAAATGTTGGAGAGTATGCACTAGTTCTTTGCAAATCACTCAGCAGTTATTTTTAAAACTGTTTTTTTCCTCCCTCCTCAGCTTTAAAAAAAACTAGTCAGGAGAGGTGCTGGTTAGAGATGGACATTTGCAAAGAAAACTGACAAATGCAGGAAGGGTTAAGTACCTGCCTTTATTATCTGATCCTCCCTCTATTTGTGTTAAATAGCGGATTAATGTTTCAGCAGTATAATTGCAAATGTTTAAAATGTTTAAAATCTGCCTTCATGTGGATTAGTTCAGGCAGAGCAGTTTTCAGATCCGCAGCTTCTGCTTTACAGAGTGCTTTGGGCTTCTCTGGAAGGAGAGGCCTCAGAAAGAATTAATATTAGGTCATCTAAAACTGTATCTGTCTGCCAGACAAGATTTGCTCATGGTGATGTTATTGGCTTTCTTAGTTCCAAGAAGGTGAAGGGCTAAAGTTCTCCCACCCCAGGAGATAATTCTGAGCTGTTAAGATTTCACAGCTGCTACAAAGCATAATTCTGGAGCCCAGGATGTTGTGCTACTTTCAATACATTTGTGTGCATTCTGCGCACATAAGATTGGGTGCATTTTCTTAATCTGTTTATGTCCAATTTCTCATCTAGTTGTGCAGCTCAGCATTCTAAGACTTTCAGCTTTAAAAAAACCTAGTTTCTAGACCTCATCTCCTTGTAACAAAGCTTTAAAAACCTACACTTCTCTGTTTGCTTCATATTCATCAGACATCCCTGCTGTGTCCATGAGACTCTCCAAATGATTTTAATAACACATGTACACCAAAGTGCCTGTATTGTGAGAGCACCAAAATCAATCAACTGTATACTGTACAGATATTTTAAAGCTCTGCAATCTGGACTGATAGAAAAGATTCGCAGTAGTTTTGTACTAAGGATATTGGTGCCTTCTCATTTCATGCTTGCATCATGTTAAGGAGAGAAGTTCTCGGAGAAGGGCCTAAATCAGGGATGTAGCTTCTGGAGGCAAAAATGAGGGCAGGTGCCCCTCTCAGTGAGATTTCTGCCCCCTTTCCATGAAATTTTCCTTCAGTCCCCAAATTTCTAGCATTGCAGAGAGTGGAAGACTGGAAAGAAAACAGCTGAATTGTGATATACAGTATTCACAAACTGCAATCCATTATTCAAAGGAACGAATTGGCAAAAACACCTCTGAGTATTCCTTGCCTAAGGAAAACCTGTGAAATTCATGTGGCTGCCAGAAGTTGATAGGCGACTTCAAGGCACACACACACACACACACTATAATACCAGGCCTAAATACCCTAAGGCACCAGATTCCATCTGATCTTGGAAGCTAAGCAGAGTCAACTCTGGTTAGAACTTGGATGGGAGACCACCAATGAATACCAGGTGATACAGGCTCTATTTCAGAGGAAGGAACTGGCAGAGCCACCTCTGAGTATTCCTTACCTAAGAAAACACTCTGAAATTCATGGGGCTGCCAGAAGTTGACAGGCGACTTAAAGGCAGGCGCACACACACACACACACACACACACACAGCAGAGGTGTGAACAGAGATAAGGGTTTCATGGCACACTGCACATAATAATACACAAATCTTCACAAATGCACATATAACAAAAGGAGTCCCCTCAGAGTAGATTTTGACCTCAAGGGAACTGACTTTTAGTAAGAGAGATTTCCTACATTCACATGTCAGTACCATGAGACATTGAAAATCATTCACACCTAGAACTTTTATAGATGTCTAAATGGTAAGTCTCATTGTTCAACTGATTTTTCACATTAGTGCAATGCTAGAAATTTAGAGAGTGCAGGAAAATTTCATTGAGGGGCCAAATTCTTACTTGGGAGAACAATGGCCTCATTGTGCCTCCTCTGTAGCTATATTCCAGGCCTAAATGCAGTTGTTAGTCCCAGCCAGAGTAAACTCATTGAATCTGCAGATCTTACACAATTGTTGACTTGCCAAGTTCCCATTGATTCATTGAGTCTACTCTAATTGGGACTAACAATTGGATTTAGGTGAGGGGTGGGGTTTCTGTGCCCCTCCCAGTTGTTGTTGGACTGCAGCTCCCATCAGCCCTAGCCAGCGGAACCAGTAGTCAAGAATGCTTGGAGTTGCAGTTCCATTAAAAAACATTCTAAGATCTACCTCTGGCATCCATATTTCATGTTTGACATCATGGAGAACAACTGCCAGTCACTACAACATTGAGTGGAATGAGCCAACACTCTGACCGCTGGATCAAGGGTTCTTTCGAATGGCTTGCTGCTGCTCTTGTTGAACTTCCTCATTACTCTGTAGATGCTGCTGAACTTCTGCCTCCCATCTGGATGGTCTTTTGCCAGGAGAAATGTATTCTCAAATTATTAGAGTTAGACATGTTTCCAGAGAAGGTCAATCAAGATGATAAAAGGTTTGGAAACAAAGCCTTACGTGCAATGACTTAAGGAGCTGAGTATGTTTAGCCTGGAGAAGAGAAGACTGAGGATGCATCTACACTGTAGAAATAAGGCAATTTGACACCACTTTAAGTGTTGTAGCTCCATCCTATGGAATCCTGGGATTTGTAGTTTGACAAGGTCTTTAGCCTTCCCTGCCAAAGAGTGCTGGTGCCTCACAAAACTACAAATGTGAGGATTCTGTAGTATGGAGCCATGGCAGTTAAAGTGATGTCAAACTGCATTATTTCTAGTGTATACCCTGAAAGGTGACACGATATCCATATTTAAATATCTGAGGAGATGTCATGTAGAAGATGGAGTAAGCATGCTTTCTGCTACTCCAGAAACTACAACACAAACAAGTGGATTCAGATTGCAAGAAAAATGATTTCACTTAAAAATTACAAAGAACTTTTTTCCTGTAAGACTTGTGAAATGGGGTAGATTGCCATGGAGGGCGGTGGTCTCTCCATCTTTGGAGATCTTTAAAGAGAAGTTGGATGGCTGTGTTTCAGGAGTGTTTTAGTTGTGTTTTCCTTCATGACAGGGGGTTGGACTAGATGGTCTTTGTGGTCCCTTCCAACTCAAAGATTCTAGGATTCAACACAGACATTCCATAAGAGAGGAAAAGATGGGTGTGTTGTTGGTTCTAGCTAGCCCTTGCCAGCCCTTAATGAGGTCAAACAATGGCTTTTACTGGGCTTAAGAGTTTTTACAAGTTTCTCACCCTTATATGCAGTTATCACTAGAGCTGTCCTACAGCCAAGCTAAATAATTAGCTCATAGGTCAGGCTTGCAGGACTCCTTAAACCCTATTTGATTGTGCAAGTCTTTTTGGATTTTTTCTTCTTTATCAACCTTCTTTTTATTGGCTCTCATTGCTAATGACTGAATTCCTGGGGGCCATCATGGTGTAGTGATGGGATTCCTCCCTCTATCTGTGATGTGTTTTTATACAATAGGGTTTTGCAGTGAGTAATTTTATGTTGTCATTGTCTGGTACAGCATTAAGGCAGGCCTAAGAATCATGCAGCTCTCCCAGATGTTGAAGGACTAGCAACTCCTCTCCTACCACCTTCACAGACGTGTCTGGTGAGAACACAGGAAAGGGCCTTCTCAGTGGTTGCCCCCACTTTGTGAAACTCACTCCCTAAAAAAGCTAGAATGGCTCCCTCCTTGCTCTCCTTCCCTCAGCAAGTTAAAAAACCTTTCTATTTTGACACCTTTATGGAAGTGACTTCAAGGGTTTTTAAGAGTGTGCTGTTCCACTGTCTTTCATCTTGTATCTTCTTAAGCCAAATCCACACTACACAAATAAACCAGTGATTCTATAGCTGTACTCTCATAGGACTTTGTCAGACTTGTGCCTAAAAATGCTGTAATTCCATGAATGAGGATAGCAGAAACATGGTGAAATTATTACACTTACTATCACACATCGCTGTAATCATGTGAAAGAAGCGCCACGGAATCATCGCATGACGACCACTAGCACTGTAAGAACAGGAGTTTACTTCCACAATTTTGCATGGTGAGATTTCGGCGATTCTCACAAGAATATGCAAGCATGCTTAAAACCCTAAAAACACCTTAACTAACAAGGCAAATGAACTCACAAGCACTGAAGCAAACATTAAAATGTTGAAACTAAATAGGACAGATCATAAAAAGAGTGTCCTGTGCTTCATTTTTGCGTTCTCACCCGGATATTTTCTCACTGAAGACCACCCATTCCCACTGTAATCTCACGATTACAATGGGATGTGGTTTTGCATGCTGTCAATACCACAAAAAAAAGTGCTATTGACAATCTATTGACAGGTTAACTCATCAATTAAAGCAACAGCTTTTTGCTGCTGGAGCACAGAGTAACAACGACGTCATGTGATAGTAAGGCCATTCGCGCTTAATCCCACGATTTTTGCTGCATCTGATAAAGGCCATAGAGAGTAACAATAGGAATGAGGCCTTTATTTCCAGACTGCATTAAAAAAAACTTAACATGAAACAGGGAAAAGAGAGACCTTCTCCTATCATGGGAATGCAAATGAGGACTACAAGCCTTTTGAAGTTGTACTTACTAAATTCCTAAGAGCTGTTACAGGAGTCCCGACCTGTGTCCCAAATGTAATACTTCATCTGGAGACTGGACAAATTTCTGTGGAGGCCCGAATTCTGATAATGACAGTAAATCTTTGGTTAAAATTGACTTTTTTACCTATGGGTCTTGTGCCATTAACTCTGATGGACACTTTCCAATCTAAATGGAAAAAAACATTGACTACAAAATTACAAAACATGGGTCTTCCGCCAGATACTCTTAGATCCATGGGGCACTCAAAAGCTAAAACAACTATACTCCAACGTATAAAAGATATAGATTTCCAAAATCATTGTAGTCTGTCCGCGAGATATTTCAACTATTGGGATTGTGCTGGTACATTTGTTATGGCAAATTATTTGACGAACCTAACAATACCCAAACACAGGAAAGCATTCCTGTTAGCCAGATTAAATGTATTACCTTCAGCACACCTTGAGGGTAAATACAATAAGACTCCTGTGCTTGAGAGAATATGCCCTTGTAATACAGGAAACATTGAAACGATCAATTGTGTATTATTTCACTGTCCTTTTTACTGTGACACCCGCAAAGATATGATCACCCCAATCCTTCTAAATAAAACAGGGAGATCAGAAACTTTTTACTTAAAATACCTTCTGTCAGACTGCAACCCACAGATAACTTGTAAAGTGGCACAATTCTGTGCATCTGCAATTACCGGTACTTGCAGGAAAAGCAAAATTAAATCTAAGATAGCAGAACATATTGCATCTGAATTACTTTAATCTAGCTGACAGATGTTATTTTTTATTCTTAAATTTATTTTCTTCCCAAATTGATTTATTTTACCTTCTTAGCAGACAGATTTATCCTCCTGTAATTTAAAAACAAAACACTTAGTTGTATAAACTATCCTATATATGCACTTTTTTATTGTATTGCTTGTTAATGTAATATTAATGCATTACTATTTATGCATTATTTTAATTTTGTTTTGTTATTTTAATTTAACCTTATTGTTCTAAAGTTTTTTATTTCTTTTATGCTGGTCTTTGGCCATAATAAAGTTTCATTATCATTATCATGGGAATGGGTTTCAGTGGGTATCTTTTGGGAGTGCTGTAGTTATGTATTCCTGCATGGCAGGGAATTGGACCAGACGGCCCTTGTTGTCTCCTCCAGCTTTAAGTTTCTATGATTCCACTGGCCAGCTTTGTTGGGAAGTTTACAGAAGATAATTAAAGCTGCTGCAGCTGTTTTATTAACATCTGTCCGAGCCCTGCTGCTGTCACCTTATGTGTCTGGCCTATAGGTCTCAGTATTGTGTGACCACTGAGCATACTCCATCCTTGCTTTGCTGTTTTGTGGTTCCCCCTGGGTAGGGTTTTTCTTTCTTTTCTCCTTCTGCAGACATCAGGATTCCTCCCCAAGCCTTGTTATTTATTCACACTGCACAATTATAGCACTTTGATACGACTCTAATGGTCATGACTCTATCCTGTAGGATCCTGGAACTGGTAGTTGAATGAGGTACCTGCTGGAGACCTCTTCTAGTGCCATAGCTCAGGCGAGTCCACTAGAATTCTAAGTACCTCACCAAAACTACAAATCACAGGATTCCATAGGATGGAGCCATGATAGTTAAAGTGGTATCAGAATGTTATAATGGTGCAATGTGTTTACATCCAGAGAATGAATTTGCTGTTTGCAGATATGGGCCCATATTCTACATTGCCTGCTTAGTTACGTATGCATAACTAAGGAATTTTTCGGATGGCGATCTGTAACGGAAGCCTCGTCCCCATTGTGAGGCTGCTGCACGGTAGGGGGTCCGTTTCGGATGACGCTGTCCCCCTACCGATACTGTTGCAGAAGAGCTGGGAGGCTGCAGCGCTATATTTAGCGATTTTCTAATCATGGAAGTTGACCGTGATTAGAAAATCGCTAAAGATAGCACTGCAGCCTCCCAACTCTTCTTCAACAGTATCGGTAGGGGGACAGCGTCATCCGAAACAGACCCCCTACCATGCAGCAGCCTCGCAACGGGGACGAGGCTGCTTCCGTTACAGATCGCCATCCGAAAAAGTCCTAAGTAGCATCATTGGCATGTAATTCTTTTTTTAACTTTTGTAGAATAGGATTTTAAATATAATATTGTTTTATATCTTTATAAACCACCTTGGATCCCATCTCGAGAGAAGGGTAGGGTATAAATTTAAGGAATAAATATAAATAAATAGCATCCCCTGGTCTGATGTACTTTACCAGACAGCAGCCTCACTGAGAGATGGAAATACATTCAGCTGTTGCTCAGGGTGCAGGAAGAATCACAGAATCACAGAATCATAGAGTTGGAAGAGACCTCAAGGGCCATCCAGTCCAGCCCCCTGCCATGCAGGAATACACCATCAAATCATTCCAGAAAGATGGGCATCCAGCCCCTGTTTAAAAATTTCCTTAGAAGGAGACTCCACTACACTACGAGGCAGTGCAAGGTGGAATCTCTTTTCCTGTCGTTTGTGGCTGAGATTATTACAAATTAAGTCACCCATTATGTGGCAATGTTATTTCTACTTGTCTGTTCTGAATCTCCTATTGTGAATTTTTCTGGGTGTCCCCACATTCCAATATTATTTTTAAAACAAACTACCTTCTACGTTTCCCACACATTGCAACATGTAATAAGCTTCTCATGTTCCTCCACATCTTTTTTGTCTCTGGGTGAAAGACCCCATCCCCCCACCCCCACAAAGCCCTTTAGCTTCCTTTATTTGAAAATAATCCCCGGTAACAGACAGTACAGATGAAAGCAAGACAAGGAAGAAGTAAGTTTGCACTATGCAGAACAGAAAATAAGTAAGAGATAACAAAGCAGGAGGAGGTCCTCCAATCACAGCCTATTAAGCTGCTTGTCAAATCACCTCTTAAATTTCCTCAGAGAAGGGAAAAGAGTGGCAGCAGCTATTATGTTTCTGCCTCCCACCAGCAAGCAAGGCTGCAACAAGGACTTACAGCAGAGGTCTTCTGATTGTCACAGCCTCACTTGCTGGTAGGAGTGGAGTAGAAACGTCATTCTCCCATGTCCCAATGGCCAGTTGAACAGATATCCCTCTCTCAGTATGGATGCCGCCTAGCAAAATAGGTTCTGGAGGACATTTACAAACATGTTAATAGTGCCATGATCATGACTATGTAATGTTCGGGAATGCAGAGCAGTTATGGATCTGTAACTGTAGGTTATGAATCCATCACTGCAGTATGCAGAATGCTAGCCATTTTAAATAATTAGTACATCATTCACTGGTGATGTTACTACACTCTGCCAGATGTTATCTGAGAAAAGCATCTTCTTGGCCTCTTACGGCTTCCTGAGACCACTAACAATGACCTGCCATCAGTCCCTGGCTGCTGCCACACTTCAGAAATAATGCTGTTTGATGCCGCTTTAACTGCCATGGCTCAATGCTGTGGAATTCTGGGATTTGTAGTTTTGTGAGATATTTAGCCATCTCTGTCAGAGAGCTCTGGTGCCACAACAAACTACAAATCCCAAGATTCCATTGGATGGAACCATGATAGTTAAAGTGGTGTCAAACTGCATTATTTCTGCAGTGTGGCAACAGCCCCTGGCACGAAATGTATTTCAGCCTCATTTGTAAACCTCCAGCAGCTAGTGATTCACTCTCAGGCTGATTAGCTTTTTGTGATTCTAAAAGAGACATGCTTTAAAGCAGTCCTATTCCATCTCCTCCCCCCCCCTTGCTCACTTTTCCTGGGGTGACTGGCTGTTTCCCACACTCCTCTGTTAGTCTTTTGCCACCTCATCAGCTCATCTGACTGAGAGTGTTTGCATTCTTCCATTTAGAGAAAACACTCCAACATATGATGTAACCAGGACTTGAAATTTTTCCATCTTGCAGTGTTGCAGGCAGCAGATTACCACACAATCCTCACAAGACTCATGTCACACTCTCTGTCTTCTAAATGGGAAGACACTCCCAGTAATAAAGGCCCTCATCCAGAGGGTGTGTGTTTGTGTGACAGTGGTTCCTACTGACTTTTAAGAAACCCAGAGCTTGCAAAAGTGAATTTTTGGGGGGGCTATAACTACCAAAATCTGCCGTGCCAGCCAATAGAAGTACTGTATAGTGCCTAGATCAAAGGAAGTAATAGTGCCACTCTATTCTGTTTTGGTCAGACCTCATCTGGAATACTGTGTCCAGTTCTGGGCACCACAATTCAAGAAGGATATGGACAAGTTGGAATGTGTCCAGAGGAGGGAGACCGAAATGGTGGGAGGTCTGGAAGCCATGCCCTATGAGGGGTGGCTTAGGGAACTGGCTATGTTTAGCCTGGAGAAGAGAAGGTTAAGAGGTGACATGATAGCCATGTTTAACTATTTGAAGGGATGTCATACTGAGGATGGAGCAAGCTTGTTTTCTGTTGCTCCAGAGACTAGGACATGGAGCAATGTATTCAAACTACAGGAAAAGATATTCCACCTAAGCATTAGGAAGAACTTTCTGATGGTAAGAGCTGTTCGACAGTAGAATATGCTGTCTTGGAGTGTGGTGGAGTCTCCTTCTTTGGAGGTCTTTAAGCAGAGGCTGGATGGGCATCTGTCAGGCATGCTTTGATCGTGTATGCCTGCAGGGCAGGGGGTTGGACTAGATGGCCATTGTGGTCTCATCCAACTCTATGATTATATGATGGCCAACTTTTGAAAGCTCAGTGTTTCCAACACTGACTGGCAGTACCTCTACAGAGTCTTGTGCAAGGTTCTTTCCCTGTCTGACCTGGAGAAGCCAGGAATTGAGACCTTTTGCCTGCAAAACAAATGCACTGTCTATGAGCTATAACATGTCAGTGAGCTGTAGGCTTTCCCAGCACCCCATCCCGCAAAACCTGACAGGACCACACATGATGAAATACAATTTTGTTCCTTTCTTTTCCAGCCAGTTAAAACGACACACGTAAGGCAAACACACCCCTGTCCAGGTCTTCTTTTAAACTGGATTTGCTCCCTCTGCCATGGGGACCACCTTTCAGATCTTCCTAGCTTCTAGGCTACGGTACTCCTCAGTGAGAAGATAAACTCACATGTGGTCCATTCCACTTCTCTTTAGGCGCTCATACGATTGTGAATGCTTCTTGTAAAAGGGGAATAGATTCCTCTTTCAATGTGACAATTGTTTTTCCTCCCTATATCATAACTACATTTGAGATCTAGTGTGGTGTAGTGGTTTGAGTGTTGGACTAGAACTCATATTTATTTTTATTTTATATTTATTTATTTATTTATACCCCACTCTTCAGCCACAAGGCTATCAGAGCGGCTTACAAATTGTTTTTAAGCAATAGCAATTTACACATATACACTGCATTAAGCAGTTTCCAAAGTGTGTTAGCTAATTGCTCCCACAAGCTGGGTACTCATTTTACCAACCTAGTCATTTTACCCCAGTCATAGAGACTGGGGGCTTGTCTAGACAAGAGGACATAATGCTAATTCCTGTGCATTATTGCAAACTTGCAGCAGCGTTCTTTTGTCTCTACCATCTTTTGGCAAGAACGATAGTAAGTGAACCTATCCACTGAAATGCACATGCCTGCAAATCAAGATGGCAGCTGAGTAAATTAAAATGTTGTTATTCTCCACACATTGCCACCACTTTGAGGGATTTTTTAAACTTTAAAGCAAAAGTGCACAAGTGCAACCTTCTGCTTAAAAAAGTTATTTGGGTGCCTCGGCACAGCAAAAAAGTGCACAATTGCTATGTGAAAATCCAAAATGGCTCTTCCAGCTGCTTCCTTGACCACAAGCCCGCCCCCCTGCACACATCCAACCAATCTGCTCTCCAGTTCTGCCCTCTCCAAGAATGCTCAGCAATACAAATTGGTTGTCCTAATGAGCGCTAATGTGCATTCCCACTCGCTATTTTAAAATATACAGGAAAAGCTGCAAAGGTTTTTGGCCCCCCTCCTTCCGAATAAGACGAATCACCATGGGGTCTTGTTGGGACAAAAGGTATTCTCCGCAAATTCTATGAGGAGTATTTTCACATTCTAGAACCCTTAGGGTTCGAATCTCTGCTTGGCCATTGAAACCCAGTGGATGACCTTGTATAAGTCACACACTTCCTGCCTCAGAGAAAGGCAATGGCAAAGTCACTCTGAAGAAATCTTGCTGAGAAAGCCCCATGACAGGGTTTTTCTTAGGGTTGTCATAAGATGGAGTTGAGGTGAAGGCACACAACAACAAGAAGAAACTACATTTATACCTCAGGGTGCCTGTTTTACACCATCGGTGCATCTGAAGAAATGGATTTTAGTGCAGAAAAGCTCATGATAAAATAAATAACTCATTAATTTTCTTTAATTCCCTACCATTCAGCTGCAGTGGCTAATCCCACTGAATTCTGGTATTCTGAGAATCATAGAACCATAGGGTTGGAGACCACAAGGGCCATCTAGTCCAACCCCCTGCCATACAGGAATGCACAATCAAAGCATTAACAACAGCCGCTCTTCATAGGGCATGACTTCCAAGCCTCCCACCATTTTGGTTGCCCTCCTCTGGACATGTTCCAAGGAACAGAAAAAGAACAAAAAAAAATGTTTCCTTCCTTACATTTTCCACACCATGCATAATTTGGTACACTTATGTTCACTCCATTCCATTCATCATTTTTGTTACCGTCTTCTGCCCTTGCTTGTCCAATGTGTGGACCTAAGAGAGAAGGAGAAGGAATCTTTGTCCTGTCAGAATGGGTGGCGTTCCCCATAGTCCCCATCATTGCATGGGCCATGCCTTCTTGTGAACAATACATGAAGAGTCTCGTGAGCCTTTGCCCTAAGGCAGCTTTGTTAGGACATATTCCTGTAGGCGGTTTTACCTCCTGCCTCCTGACTGATGTGTTAAGAGCACAAGAGAGCATGCACTCCGGGTTCAGCAAAGAGGTCATCTTCTAATGCACTAAACCACTAGCCCTTAACGCATTAACGGGCGAGGATTTTCTGCTTAAATAATGCATGCAGGTGGGAGCAGAATTTTTAAGCACTAGTCAAATATTCATGGGGCTAAGCAAGGAGTGGGGGTGCTCAGTTATACCACGAGGGAGGAGGCATGAAAGTGACAAATAAAACAGTGCCACTGTGAATCTGAGACCATGGGGAGGAAAGGAGATTGTCTTTGAATGGGATAATTTTTGAGGCGTAGGTGAGGAGATGACTAAGAGAGATGTCAGTACAGAATGAGTATAGTCCTCCTTCTCATTATATCTAGAACTGATGTCTTCTTTTTATATATACAGCTATGTCATTGTTTGAATGTTTAATATTAATAATAAGTAAAGTGCCAGTTATTGCACTTGGTGTGGAAAAATGGTTGTGGGATTTTCAGCTTCACATGCCAGAATAATTTGGTTGGCTATGGGTGCTGTGCACCTTGAAATGGGTTGCTGCGGTGCACCATATGGAACCAGTGTGATATAGTATTTCAGTATTGGACTAGGAGTCCAGGAATCATAGGGTTGGAAGAGACCACAAGGCCATCTAGTCCACCCCCCTGCCCTGCAGGAATATCCAATCAAAGCACTCCTGACAGATGGCCATCCAGCCTCTGTTTAAAAACCTCCAAAGAAGGAGACCACCACAATCCCAGGCAGTGCATTCCACTGCCAAACAGCTCTTACTGTCAGGACATTCTTCCTAATGTGTAGGTGGAATCTCTTTTCTTGTAGTTTGAGTTCATTGCTCCGTGCCTAGTCTCTGAAGCAGCAGAAAACAAGCTTGCTCCATCCTCAGTATGACATCCCTTCAGAGTTTTAAACATGGCTATCATGTCACCTCTAACCTTCTCTTTATTTGCTCTTGGACATATTTATTTATCTTTTTGGCAGTCCACAGTATCCATAGAACTCTCCTCCAGACCCCATTTCAAATGAGTTCATTTGTCATTCAGTACTTGGTTTTAATAAGATAGCTTGTTTAATTGTTTTTAATTGCTCTTTAATGTTGTAACTGGTGGGGTGTGTTTTTTATAGCTACATTCAAGTTGTATGTTGCCTTGCACTGAAAGAAAGCTGGAGGAGGGAATTAATTGACTGATTGATCGATAAATACCCATTGGTGGAGATGGGCCATAGCTTCAGTGGTAAAGCATATACTATGGATATACAGTAGACGATCCTAGGGTTAATCTCTACTTATAAACTGGGACCTTGTGTATCTAAGCTGGGAAAAGAGCTGCATCATTAGTTGCTGTGAGCCTTTTAGGTCTTAGAGTAAACATTACAGTAGGCCTGCGTATAACATGCAGGATCCATTCCAGGACCCTTTGCGCACAACAATTTTTGCATATAATCTTGAACCCTGTTTTTCTTACCTGAAATGAATGATTAAGTTTTCCCTCTAGGCATTTCTAGGTCCTCCAGCATGACTCTGTGCTCAGCTTCCAGCAGATGCATGCCACAGAATTGTGCTAGAGGACCTAGAAAATACCTAGAGAGAACATATTTTTTGGTGTAGTGTAACTGAACCCACTTAATACGAGCTCACGTAATATGTGGGCTTACTGCACTCCGTTTATTGTTAGAGTGAGTGACAGAACAGTGTGCCTTACATATCTACTTTCCCAATTCCCATCCCTGGCATTCTCCACTTAAAAAGATCTGAGATGAAAGCCTGAGTCAAACATTAGATTCTTTTGCACTTTCGGCTCAGATATTTGGGCTGGGAGATTTGCAGCCCCTGAAATTGGAGGGTAATGTTGGTGAGGTGTGAAATTTTCCAAAAGGTTTCAGGGGTGTGCCTTGTGGTGATAGAAAGCAGTAGCAGTGAACATTTTGAAAAGTGGTGGTAGCAGGTAGCTGTCATTTCAGTATGTGTGGGGTGGGTGAGCTGAGTTCTCTCTGGGTTTTAATCCAAACTTTAAAGGAGCTATCTGAGATGCTCAACTTATTTTGGCGATATGCTTCAGCACCCTGGATAGCTCCTTTAAAGGGCAGCCTTGAATGTAGTATATGGGGTTGCTGCCCCAGTGATGTGGAAACTACTGGCCTCTGGGGTTTGAAAAGAAGGGAAGGCTGGCTGCACCATCACCATAGTATATTGTTCTCTGATGCTTTTGGAAAACTTTTGCTGTCAACAAAATGCTGCCCTCCCCAGTTTGCCAGTTGTGAGTACAGAGAAGAATTGGTGAGTGGCATTTTATCTCAGCTCAGGACCTTCTGAGAGTAGGGCTGTTTCAAAATCATTTAACACTGAGGTAGATGGAGTGGTTGAATCTAACCCTTCATAAATCTGTAAGGCCGCAAATCAGGATCGTGACTTGGGGCATCCCTTTGAACTTAATTGGGGAGTAAGCATTTGAGCCAATGGCGAATGACAATACTCCTGCATCCAACACATGCTTCAGTTAGAAATTCTTCATTCCCATATCCAACATGACCTCAGGCGACATTCTATCAAGGGTGAGCAGGGTGTGGCCCTCCAAAAATTGGACTGTAACTCCCAGCATTCTTTACCGCTTTCTATGATGGCCAAGGCTGGTAGGAGTTATAGTCCAACCATATTTGGAAAGGCATGCCTTCTCCTCTTCTGAACTGAAACTGCAGTATTGGTTCCACAGATATGGGGGTCCAACCTTATGCCCTCTAGGGTAGAGCACATATTTTGTGGAAAGTCCTGGATTTGATCCCTGATATTTCCAAGCAGGGATAGGCAGACTGAAATCATGACATAAGACTCCCATTCAGAGTAGACAACAGGGGTTTAACTTTGACCCCACTTTAACTGCCATGGTTCCATCCTGTGGAATCCTGTGGTTTATAGTTTGGTGGGTGACTAGAGCTCGCTGATGGAGAGTTCTAAATACTTCATAAAACTACCAATCCCAGGATTCCATAGGCTGGAGCTATGGCATTCAACTGCCATCAACCTGCGATTAGTTGGGCAGTAGGTGAAATAGGCCTTGGTTTAAAGGAGCTTTCACTTTTCCTATGAATGGAAGGAAGAATGGAAGAAATGGGGTGGGGGGGAGAAGATTAAGAAAGAAATGAAACCTGATACCAGTGAAATGTCAAAAGGTTTTGTTCTCCATTAAACAGGGAGTGACCAAGGCCACCTGCTTTAGAGAAGATACTGCAAATGGATTTGTGTAACACTATACATAATCACAGGGATCAGTGTGTGCCCACATGCATCAACACTGTCTGAATCCTGTCACAAGCTGTATTGCTTCAGAGAAAGTTCTGATGGGGAGTCAGCTGCGGCTGGACGATCCTTTTTATCTTCCACCACAGCCACTTTCACATCATCAGGCTTTTCCGCACCCTCGGGGCTTTTGGAGAGGAGTGCAGATTCTCATCTTATAACCTATGTTTTACTCAAAAACCTTTCCAGACAGTCGTTAAGCTAATCGCACTGACAGACGGCTGTCTAGCAGCAGAGAAGAAATAGCACCAGAAGCAACAGCTGGAAAGATGCTTCTCCATCGGCTAGGCGAGCAACGTCAGCAGGCCTGCTCTGGAAGTTGGCTGTTGATGTGTGCTGACCCCACTTCTGAGTGGCTAGAAGCCTCATAGGCTCAGGCCTTGACCTAAAAATTGATTTTACTTAAATGAAGATTAATAGAGGCTTTTCTATGTGTTCCAGTGGCATACAGTTCAATGACTCCTGTACAGTGGCAGTTGGTAACTTCCATTTCAGTGAGACACTGAGTCCACTCCAGTTTTTGAATTAAATTAAATGGAAGGAACTATCCAATTTGGGAAGAGGGTCACCACCTTGGATAACTTCTTTAAAGTTTGCACTAAAACCCAGAGTGGATTCACTGCCCCCACCAACATGTGAGCCACCAGCTACCAATGCGTATAAAGTGGGCCCTTGGTATCCGCTGGGGTTTGGGTCCAGGAGCCCCCATGGATACGAAAATCCATCGATGCTCAATTCCATTATATACAATGGCATTGTAATATGGTCCCCATTATATAAAATTGCAAACAGCAAGGTTTGCTTTTTTGGGGATTTTTTTTTTTTTGAATATTTTCAAGCCGTGGATATAAAACAGGAATCCATTAGCGTACGAAACACAGTGACCTTTAACTTCTCCTCAATCTGTATGTACCATCAGCCCTCTGTATCCACTGATGGATAAAGAATCGGTGGATACAGAGGGCTGACGGTACATACAGATTGAGGAGAAGTTAAAGGTCACTGTGTTTCCTACGCTAATGGATTCCTGTTTTTCTTCAGATGTCTAGGACAGAGAAGCATAGAATCATAGAGTTGAAAGGGTCTTCGGGGCCATCTAGTCCAACCCCTGCCAGTGCAGGAATCCATAGCTATAGCACACCTGAGAAGTGGGCATCAACCTCTGTATAAAGACATCCAAAGAAGCAGAGTCTGCTAGCAAAAGAGTCTATTCCACTGTTGAATAATTCTTATCATCAGGAATTGTTGCCTAATTTTTAGATGAAATGTCTTTTCTTGCATTTTGACTCTATTGGTTCATGGATTGTCTACATGGGCAATTTATCCTGTCTTGCCCTCGTCTTAGAGCCCTGCATTCCTGACGATGCAGGGCATTTGCCCCATTCTGCCCCCGGCAGTTCTCACCACCCCTGGGGCAGATACGGGGCTCAGGCATAGGGAAGACCGGGTAGGGTCCTTTACTGCATTCTACAATAATATCTGGTTTAATCCATTCCCACTGGGAAGGAACAGAACGGGTCCTGCATGTCCACAGGAGCCCTTCCTGGCAGGCAAGCCTGTTGTTTCAGCTGCCGGTCTGCCTCACTCTCCAAAGCAGGAAAGAGTCCTGGACCATGTGACCAAGGCTGGTTACATGCAGGGGGTCTTAGTCACATGTTGCGGGCCAGCTTCCTTGCTTCCAGGAGAGTTAGGGAGGCGGCGGCGGCTGCAGCAACAGACTGGCATATCCATCAGGACTTCCTCCATTTTCGTGGAGGGAATGGGTGAAAGAATGGGTTTAATCCACAGCCAGGATATGCTGGCATGGAGCTGGCATATCCTGGCTCATGTAGATGAGCCCCTAGTCTCTGTAGCACCAGAAAACAACTTGCTCCATCTTTTCCCTGTCATCACTTCAAATATTTAAAGATGGCTATTTCTGATTTCTGTGTATCAGTGTGAAAGCTGGACAGTGAAGAAATCTGATAGGAAGAAAATCAACTCACTTGAAATGTGGTACTGAAGGTGAATTCTACAGATACCATGGATTGCTAAAAAAAAAAACCAAATGAATGGGTCCTAGAGCAAATCAGGCCTACTTTCTCCCTAGAAACAAAGATGATTATACTGAGATTATTGTACTTTGGACATACTATGTGATGATGTGTCCCATCACACAATCTCTCTCTCTGGCTTTTCTTCGCAAACAAAGATTCAGGAAGGACTCAGCCCACACTTTCTGCAAGCACACTGATGACTAAAAAGGCCAATCCGAGATAAACAAGTCCGGTTGCAGAAAGCACAGCAGAAGGTCTCCTTGGGTGATGTTTCCGGGTTGTGATTCTTTTTGCATTGTCGTTTCTCTTCAAGACTTGTTCAGCATGAGTTCTCAAATAAGGCTGCAACATTGTGGATAGTGTGCCTCCATGCCTCCCAATGTGAGGCCATGGCGGACCATTGTTGGTGATCAATTTGGCTGAGCCTGACATGTTATTTCAGGGAGTCCTTGTATCGCTGTTTTGGAGCGCCTCTCTTACACTGACCCGTGGCGAGTTCACCGTAGAGTACAATAATGCTTGGTGAAAAGGCAATAATGCTTGGTGAAGTGGAAGGCAGTAGGAAAAGAGGGAGACCACAGTACAGCTGTGTAGACTCTCAAGGAAACCACAGCCTGGAGATTGGAAGAGCTGAACAGGGCAATGGATGACCGGGGATCTTGGAGGTTTCACATTCATAGGGTCTCCATAAACCAAAGTGGATTGAACAGCAAATAACAAGAACAAACATATCCCCTCTCAAGTCTTCTCTTCTCCACAACTCAGTATACTCAGCCCCCTAAGCTATTCCTCGCATGGATTGTTTTCCAAACCCTGTACCTCTGAACACATTCCACCTCATCAATATCCCTCTTGAACTGTGGTGCCCAGAACTGGATACAATGAGGTCTGCCAAAATATTGAGTAGAAGGGTATTATTACTTCTCTCATTCTGGACACTATACTAAACATGTTGCCCTCCAGAACATTTTGCTGGGCTGAAACTCCCACCAGCCCTAGCTAGCATAGCCAGTGGCTGGGGATGATATGAGTTGCCAGACTTCAGTTTGACCAGGATTCCTCTAAAGCTTAAGTATGTTAGGAATAGAACCGAGATATACAGCTTTTGCATTGGGGGAACTGGACATTCAGACACAGGTGGGAATTGCCTGGATGAATGTACAGTACTTCTGTTTCTCCTTCCCTCCCAATTTAACTCTATTTACCTGTGTCTGTCTGTGTGTGTGTGTGTGTGTGTGTGTGCGCGCGCCTTCAAGTCGCCTGTCGAGTTATGGTGATGTCATCTATTTCATAGGGTTTTCTTAGGCAAGGAGAGTCAAAGGTGGTTTTGCCAATTCCTTCCTCTGAAATATAGCCCATAGCACCTGGTATTCATTGGCACGCTCCCATCCAAGTACTAACTAAGGCTGGCCCTGCTTAGCTTCCAAAATCAGATGGGACCTGGTGCCTTTAGGGTATTTAGGCCCTCTCTTCACCAATACAGCTAATACATCAGGGAGAAAACTAGACTATAATATTTTCTCTTGATGTCTTGCATTTTTGGTTGATTTTTAACATGTCTGTACAGTACGATTTCCAGAAACATCACCCAAGGAGACCTTCTGCTGTGCTTTTTGCAACCGAACTTGTTTATCTCGGATTGGCCTTTTTAGTCATTAGCGCGTTTGCAGAAAGCGCGGGATGAGTCCTTCCTGAATCTTCGTTTGTGAAGAAAAGCCAGAGACAGTACGATTTCACATGGCATTAGGTTCTTGATTTCTACCTATCCCTGAATCCTGAAATGGTACAGCTTAGCCAGAGCTATGTCACACCATTCTCCTGAGCACATGTTTCAGCTATAAAATCAAAGGCTTATGCAAACAAAATGGGTGATGGGTGAATGCAGAGTAAGGTCAGCCTCATGTCAGCATTAGCTTTATTTCATAGATACTTACGTGTGGTTACAGCAGCTATCACCACCATCTAATTTATGTATCATCTGACTCCAGAAATCCATTTAATGGTTTCCAGAATGGCAAGCATTGTTTTGTGTGTCCGTGTCTTTTGAGGTCCTTTTTAATGTGGAATTTCATGCCGTACAAAGGAGCAGTAATAAAAAGACAGGGCAGGGGGAAAGAGCTTCCTACCGGAAATTCCAATTTTTCATCACTTTCCATTTTGTATCCAAATCACGGGAAATCATTAAAACTGAACGGTGCAAGACATGTCCAGGAATGCTGATTTGAAATTGCAGTCTTTTTTTTTTCTTTTTTCTTTTTAGGTTGGTGCTGATTTGCTCTCAATGTGTCAAATATTACACTGATGAATGCAGGCACATGTAACATGAATTACTTGAATGCGCCTGTCGTAAGGGATGGTTTCTGTGCTCACCTTTAACTACTGCTCCCCCTGCCCCATCCACACCAGTCTCTCCTCTGCCAGTGTGGCATTTTGGGAGCTCAGCAGCATCAAAGAGGATTGGGATCATCCACATGCTCCAAGGTGACATCTGGTCTTGTCCCACCTACCCCATGATGCATCACATTCTCTGGTTGGAAGATGTGAGGTTGTTAGGCTTTGACTGTAGTCATGGACCCCAGAACAGAGGCTGGGATTCAGGCCCCATGGAAGACTAAGCTAGGGGGGGCTAAGCCACAAAATTGGACCACTAAGAGACATATGTGCTTAAGCCATCTCAGGAATTCTCAACAACTATGGGAGCTCAGCTCTTCCAAGAATAATAAAGTCTTCCTGCGATTTATCCTGTGCTGACTTAGTTGGGAGTGAGCTACACTGAGCACATAGAGGGAGCTTCTAAATATACATTGAGCATGTAAGATTCTTTGTATTGAGGATAGTTGAATGATAATGGATGGGGAAAGTAATTTGCTGTCCCCCTGAAAGGTACCTTCTAGTAGGCAAAATGAATAACCTGCCTGCCTACATTCATCCTCCGCACCAGTTACTGCCTGTAGTTTCAGGTAGGAACACCTTTGACCGGTGGATTCAAGATTTTTACTTTTATTTACAGGATAAGGAGCAGGGGCTGGAAAGTTACTCTTAAAAGTATTTTCCCCATTTCTTTTTATACCAAGTTAGGGAATATAATAACTTGCTGCTAATTGCACAGTTGAAAAAGGAGCCTGTTGCTTTTTTGTTACCTAGGCACAGATCGTCTCAACCCCCCGCCCCTGTATCCATGTGGGTTCAGTCCCCGGAATTACCGTGGATACCGGAAATGGCAGATAATAACAAACCCTATTAAAACCTGATGCAAGCATACCATAGAGTTGCATTGGAGGATGTAGCAATTCCTAGAGAGGATACCTCTCTAGGCATTTCCCAGCACAAGTCTATGGTATGTGTCCCTATTTTTTCAGCCATGGATAATTGAAACCACGACTGTTGGTTCCGTGGATATGGACTGGGGGAGGTGACCTGTACTTTTGCTTGCTTGCACAAAACCCTTAAGACTGATAAAAGAATGGCATATAAACAATGAGAAATTCCTGTCAAGGTGCCCCCTTTCATATCTCCACCCAGACACTAGCCATTCAAATACACAAATTTGCATATCCTCTCCACCAGGGGTTCACAGTATATAACCCACACACACACACACACTCTTACCCAACCATTCTCTGAAGATGCCAGCCACAGATGCAGGCGAAACATCAGAAGTAAACTCTTCCAGAACACAGCCTCACAGCCCAGAAAACACCCAAGAAAAATCTGCCTCAAAAATACCCTTAGAAAGTAACCTTTGAATTAGCTAGAGGAACTGTGGTAACTATTTGAACCCATGATGTAAACTCGTTCCTACTCATTACATCTCTTTTGACATGGGTCTTCATCACAACCCTAGTTCCTTAAAAATGTAACTTGCTCTCCCAAAAGCAACTACGTACATAGATTTCAACTTTTTACTTCCAAGGTTTGCTTCCAAGCTCTAGGAAGAGGTGAATTTCAAGACCCAGCCTTTTACACCAGCCATCTTTCCAGGCGATGATGGCCAGCCACTTCCTGTTAGTGTGGGTGATGAATACATTTTGGAGTTTAGTGCAAACTTTAAAGAATCTGTCCAAGGTGCTGAAACTATATTGGTGCTAGGGCTCAACAACTTGGAAAGCTCGTTTAGCATTCAGACTAAAACTTCTAGTGGACTCAGTGCCACACAGCCACCATCGTTTCTGAGAGATAGTAAGAAATTGAGCCTCTGACCCCTATGCATGAAAAACTAGGCTGGCCAGATGAATAAGAGGGCAACCCGCCCCTGATAACTTTAAGAATTATGTAGAAAATGGCATTTCACCAGTCTTGGTTTATTGTGCAAGCCACGCGTACAGACATTCCCTCTCTGCAAAGCAAGTATTCTGCAACTGGGAAGCCAAAACTACGGTACTCAACTCAGACTATCATACTTTGGACATATCATGAGAAGACATGACTCATTAGAAAAGATTGTAATGCTTGGTAAGGTGGAAAGTACTGTAGTAGGAAAAAAGGAAGACCATATTACAGGAAGACAGACTCAATCAAGGAAGCCACAGAGGTCTCTCATTCATAGGGTTTCCCATAAGTCAAAGTCAAACTTGACTGCAGTTAATTAACAACAGTTCTACGACAGAGCCACGGATGCAGCTGTGTAAGCACAGGTGCTTGCCTAGGAGTAATTATTTGGATTCCCACCCCCAGTACAGAATGCCTACCTGGTGAGTACAGCAGCAGTAGCGGTGAGTTCCTGTAGGCTGGAGTGGAACTGTGAGCTCCCTTTTCCTTTCAAAAAGAGTGGTGGTGCTCACACAAGATACAAATCAGCACGGCCAGTACTAAAGAGCCAATACAACGCACCACAGAGACCACGTGTTGGAATTTTTTAGTGAGATAATGGCTGGAATCCTGGAATTCTCTTACACATGTGGTTGTATTTTTTTCCCCTTGTGCAACAGACATATTCAGTTCATGGTTGCTTAAGCACAGATCCACAAGTATAACCATTTCACTTGGGCCTCAATCCTATTGTCAGTCCTGACTTAGAGTAGAGCCATTGAATCAATTGGATTTACCTATGTGTTGACTCACTTTTCAACAGTCTATTCAATGGATCTGCTCTAATTGGGACTAAAGATATTATCACATGAGGCTAGTGTCTCAGGGCAATCATGTTATGAAAGGAAACAGGAACATACTGCTTTGAAAACCTTTCTTTCTTTCTTTTTACTCTCCACCAAAGCTCTGCTCTAGAGGGGAGAGACTTGGGTGACATCACTAGCTCACTCTTGCCAGTCACCCTCTTCTTTGGGGGTAGGATGAACCAACCCAACTTATTTTTGCAGACAGCAGCCTGTCACAGTGGCAAACTTTCAGCGGAGCACTGGAAGTTCATGGCTTCCTCTCTCTTGCTCGAACCAGAAACCGAAAACGTTACTGATCACACCTCTATTCTTTTGCACAACTGCGCTGCTTTGGAAGCAGTCAGTTGCATGAGGGGGCCTGATTTTCCTCCTCTCCTGCTCTCTCCCTCTCCCACTAGGTATTCCAAAGCAGGCTAACTCTGTGCCTGACATTTTTGTATTTTTATCTTTCTTGTGTTTGCATAATTACAGCAAAAACAATTAAAATTATTTTTATTTTATCATTTTGCTGTAAGTACGCAAACACAGCAAAGATTTAAAAAATAACGACAGGCATGGCGTTAGCTTGCTTTGGAATAGCGAGTGAGAGGGAGAGAGAGAGGAGGAGAATCAGGCCCTCTTATGGCACCGACTGCTGGAATGCTGGAATTGAAGCGAAAGGACCTATTGCACCAGGGTCATAGAATCATAGAATTGCAGAGTTGGAAGAGACCACGAGGGCCATCCAGTCCAACCCCCCTGCCACGCAGGAAATCTTGATCAAAGCATCCCCGACAGATGGCCATCCAGCCTCTGTTTAAAGACCTCCAAGGAAGGAGACCCCACCACGCTCCGAGGGAGTGTGTTCCACTGCCGAACAGCTCTTACTGTCAAAAAGTTCCTCCTCGTGTTGAGGTGGAATCTCTGTTCCTGGAGCTTGCACCCATTGCTCCGTGTTCCAGTCTCTGGAGCAGCAGAAAACAAGCTTGCTCCATCCTCAGTGTGACATCCCTTCAAATACTTAAACAGGGCTATCATATCGCCTCTTAACCGTCTTTTTTCCAGGCTAAACATACCCAGCTCCCTAAGTCTCTCCTCATAAGGCATCATTTCCAGACCTTTCACCATTTTAGTTGCCCTTCTCTGGACACGCTCCAATTTGTCAATATCCTTTCTGAATTGTGGTGCACAGAACTGGACACAGTATTCTAAGTGAGGTCTGACCAAGGCAGAATAGAGTGGCACTATTACTTCCCTTGATCTAGACACTATACTTCTATTGATACAGCCCAAAATCGCATTGGCTTTTTTAGCTGCCATATCACACTGTTGGCTCATGTTCAACTTGTGGTCTACTAGGACTCCTAGATCCCTTTCGCACGTAGTCTCATTCAGCCAGGTCTCTCCCATCCTATATTTATGCATTTCATTTTTCCGCCCTAAGTGCAGTACTTTACATTTCTCCGTATTGAATTTCATTTTGTTAGCTTTGGCCCAGCTCTCCAGTCTATCCAGGTCATTCTGAATTTTGATCCTGTCCTCTAGGGTATTAGCTACTCCTCCCAATTTGGTGTCATCTGCAAATTTAATAAGTATGCCCCTAATTCCTTCATCCAAGTCATTGATAAAGATGTTGAATAGCACTGGGCCCAGGACAGAACCCTGTGGCACCCCACTGGTTACATCTTTCCAAGACGAAAAGGAGCCACTGCTGAGCACCCTTTGGGTTCGGCCGGTCAACCAATTACAAATCCATTGAACAGTTAACTTGTCTAGCCCACATTTTACAAGCTTGTTTGCAAGAATGTCATGGGGAACCTTGTCAAAGGCCTTACTGAAATCAAGGTATGCGATGTCCACAGCTCAGCACTCAGTCAGTAGTGGAACAACAGCGACATTTAGAGCTTTTGACGGACTTTTCCCATCAATTAAAAGGGATGCCACAGTAATGGTTTGAATGCACACCAGCTATAGGACAGTCACAATGTAATGTGATAAGGCAATAAACACTACTATCCTGCGTCAATTCTACTTTACTAGCCTTTTCTGTGATGTGTGATAATCTCCTAA
This sequence comes from Gambelia wislizenii, assembly GCA_030847615.1. Taxonomy (NCBI): domain Eukaryota; kingdom Metazoa; phylum Chordata; class Lepidosauria; order Squamata; family Crotaphytidae; genus Gambelia; species Gambelia wislizenii. The sequence goes on from JAUMIR010000003.1 coordinate 369,491,888, forward strand.
ATCACAGGATCTCTAACATGTAGTTGCACGTTCATGGATGGTGCATAACTATTCATCAGTGCCTTCAGGGTACCCCTTGGTTCCCTAGGATTGTATAATCAGCCCCTGTGCATTATTCCCCATTGCACAATGGGACAATAAGCAGGCACATTGGTAGGTACACAATTGTATGCACACTCAGTATTCAGCAGAAGGTTGAGGTAGGCCAATCACAGTGTAACTATGCGAAGTTAGATTTTCATTGCACTAGAACTACAGTATCTACATGGCCACATAAGGAAAACCTCTCTAGTATCTGGAATCTTCTGAGCCCCATAGCTCAGAGGAGGAGCAGGCACGTTTGCATGCAGGGTGGCCACAAGTACAATCCCTGGCCTCTCAAGCTTAAAAGATCTCAGGTATTTATGATGAGAAAGACTTCTGCTCAAAACCCTAGTGTTTTCATTTAGGATAAAGAGTGCTGAGCTAGTCCCACTGTTTGCTTATTAAAAAATGTAGCTGTTTGTGGATTCATTCCCCTTCACAGGTATTTCTCTTTATCTCTTTCCATCTTCCATTTAAAATAATACTCTCACACACACACTCAAATCCTAACTCCCTGAAACCACTGCTTCTTGGTTACTGAAGCACAAAAGTTAATTTGTTCATCCAGCCATAACTGTTGAAGTGAAGTCCACATGCTGCCTGTTTTCTAGAAATAAGGTGCAAATGAAATTAAAATGTCACATGTAGACTCTTCATGGTAACATTTATAGGTACATGTCTGGCTTTTCTTCGCATACGAAGATTCAGGAAGGACTCATCCCGCGCTTTCTGCAAGCGCGCTGATGACTAAAAAGGCCAATCCAAGATAAACAAGTCTGGTTGCAGAAAGCACAGCAGAAGGTCTCCTTGGGTGATGTTTCTGGATTGTGATGCTTTCTGCGTTATCGTTTCTCTTCAAGACTGGTTCGACGTGAATTCTCAAATAAGGCTGCAGCATTGTGGATAGTGTGTCTCCATGCCTCCCGATGTGAGGCCAGGGCAGACCATTGTTGCTGATCAATTTGGCCAAGCCTGAGATGTTGCTTCAGGGAGTCCTTATATCGCTTTTTAGGAGCACCCCTCTTACGGTGCCCCGTGGCAAGTTCACCGTACAGTACTATTTTTGGGAGACGATGGTCCTCCATCCTAGAAGCATGCCCTGCCCAGCGCAGCTGTGTTCTCAATATCATGGCGTCTCTTAACAACTAGTCTTCTTAAAGAGTTGCCAAGTCCCATAAGTTATGAGTATAAGAAGGAATCTGCAACAAACAGTTGTACTAGGATTAGAGTTTGAGTCAGCCAGCTGACTTTCCCCTCTCCCAAGTTACTTCATTCTACACAGTCTCTGGTGGTTTTCTGTCCCCATCCCAATAGACATGGCATTCTACAAGGACTGGCCATGCTCAGCGCTCATTAGATTTTGGACCTGTCTCTGAGGTGGTTTGCCTCCCACTCCCTTCTACTTCTAGAAATTTAAGAGTTCGTCCTAAATATCTAAGAGATATATTGGGAGAATTAGGATACCTGTCAATATCATAGGGCCATGCAGGAATAAACAATCAAAGTATTCCTGGCAGATGGCCATCCAGCCTCCTTTAAAAAACCCCAAAGAAGGAGACTCCACCACACTCCAAGGCAGCTCATGCCATTGTTGAACAGCTCTTACTGTCAGGAAGTTCTTCCTAATGTTTAGGTAGACTCTCTTTTCCTGTAGTTTGAGTCCATTACTCCATGTCCTTGTCTCTGGAGCCACAGAAAACAAGCTTGCTTCATCCTCAGTCCCTTCAAATATTTAAACATGGCTATCATGTCCCTTCTTAACCTTCTCTTCTCCAGGCTAAACATACCCAGATTGGGTATGGCTTCCAGACCTCCCACCATCCTGGTCACCCTCTTGTAGTCTGAGATCCTGCATCTTGAAGATCTGTCTCTGGCACTTAGGTATGATATTGGTGCAGAACCCTCAAAACCTACCTTTTCACTCTGGTAGCCCACAAGGTAGCCATTTCCACATAGGCAGAGCAGCAGAGGCACCTCTAGCTTTTTTCCTTCTGCTCAACCCATAGAGACAGCATCCTCAGGGACCTCCAGTGGTCTTCAGGAGACCCCAGAATATTATGTTATTGCTGTGTATCCAGCTGAAAGAAAACAGCTGGACATGTATCTGCTGTTTTCACTGCTTTACCAACATGGAAATGGGAGTCTTAAGGGGGCTGCCCCACCAGAAAAGTGGATTGGGGCAGGATTTTGGTTGTTGTGTGGATGGAACAGAATTCTGACCTCTACAGTTATAAAAAAAAGTGGGTTACAATAGCATAAATTGGTGTTACACTTATTGTAACTCACTAATGGCATGCCAGCCTATGTCACTGAGGTGATTTTTATCTGATGGTGTAAAGCCCCAGAATTCCCCAGGTATGTTGCTTTCTTCATATTCCTCCATGCACCCTAGCTCTGCTGCGTCACTACAATAACTAATGCGGCTGAAAGTATACAAATCCACCTGTTAGGTAAAAATATAACATTGGATTACAAGGTGCTTTGGCTGTGTAAACAGGTGTTAGCAGAAGGTAAATTTAATTGTTTTGTGTTTGTAGTGTAGCTGGAGCGGCATTGGAGATTAGCTTTAAGCAAGGAACAGTTGGTCCTTTGCTAGCCTTGCAAAGTCCTCACAATTCTAAAGCTGGAAATGGTACCACAGAAAAGGGCAACCAAAATGATCAAGGGGTTGGAGCAACGCCCCTGTGACTGAAAAGTGAGAATGTTTAGGGACTTTTTAGCTTGTAGAAGAATAAGTAAAGGAAACAAAGTAGAAGGGTATGAAGTTACATGGAGTAAGGAGAAAGTAGACACTGAGGGGCTAGATTAGAGACAGCTTTGGTTGCCTTGGTGGATGACTTACGCAGGGAACTGGACAGAGGGAGTGTGTCCCTGTTGGCTCTGCTGGACCTCTCAGCAGCTTTCAGTACCATCGACCATGGTATCCTTCTGGGTAGGACTTGGGGGCACTGCTTTGCAGTGGTTCCGGTCCTTCTTGGAGGGGTGAACTCAGAAAGTGGTACTGAAGGACTCCTGTTCGACCCCTTTGCCGTTGGCCTGTGGTGTGCCTGAGTGTTCTATCTTGTCCCCCATGCTGTTTATCATGTACATGGAACCACTGGAAGAGTTTTGGGGTTCGACATCACCAATATGCTGATGACACCCAACTCTATCTCTCCTTCCCATCTGACTCCAAGGAAGCTGTCTCAGTACTGAACCAATGTCTGTTGTCAGTAATGGACTGGATGAGGACAAAGAAATTGAATCTTAATCCAGACATGACAGTGGTGTTTTTGTGAGCTGCCTTGGGTCCCACTCTGAGAGAAAGGTGGCATATAAAGTAATTAATTAAATAATAATAAATAGCTTGCCTCTCTTTGATAAGACTAGAAGCTGGGATCATGCAGTGAAGCTGGATATTGGGGGCCTTGGGGGAGATAAAAGGAAAGTCTTCTTCACCTAGTACATAAGGTAAACTAAAATTCATGGCCAGAAGGTGACTGAAAATCTGGATGGCTTTAAATGGGATCAGACAAATTCAAAAGATGAAGAGGATGGGGCTGTCAGTGGATACTGGCCACAATGGCTATATGTTACTTCAGAATCAGAGGCAGTTTGCCTCACTGTACCAATCCATCACTTTATTTATATTCTCTTTTCCCCAAGAGTGGTACTCAAGTTGTCTTACAGAATAAAAAGAGATACAAGTAAGATCACACATACAGTGGGCCCTTGGTATCCACTGGGGTTTGGTTCGAGGACCCCCCGTGGATACCAAAACCTGTGGATGCTCAAGTCCCATTATATACAATGGCATAGTAATATGGCATCTCTTACACTAGTATATAAAATGGCAAAATCAAGGTTTGCTTCTTGGATTTTGGGGGGAGGGGCAGGGGGGATATTTTCAAGCTGTGGATGGTGGAGTCCATAGATGGCAAATCCATGGATACAGAACTGTAGCTAAAAACGTATAAAAAAGATTCTCTGGTTTCCGTGGCTGAGCGGGGATTTGAACCCTGGTCTCCTGCCTGTGGACTTCCCTTAAACATTGAGTTGGCCACTGTGGTGCTGATAAGCCATGGGCCTGTGAAGGGTGGTGGAAGAGTTGGCTGAAGAAACAGAAAGAAAGAAAACAAATTAGGAAATAAATAGAAGAAAATTGTAGCAGGAAGGTGGGGAGTTGAAAATGCAAAGATCTCAGTGGTGTTTCTTACCAGTGTTGCTGCTGTGGAAAGGAAGTGAGATAAAGAGCAGGAAGGCATGTCATATAACTGTATGGAGAGGTGCTGGAGTTACCACCAAAACCCAAGCTCTAGAACAGTGGCTCTTAACCTTTTATTTACCAGTGACCCCCAATAATAATAATGATAATAATAATGCATGATGATGATGTTGATGTTGATGATGATGATACAATTACACCATCCATTAAACCCTCCCTCTGAGGCACTGGAGGGGAAGGGAAGACTTTTCTCCTGCTTCTTCCCACAAGTTTGTGGCTAGAGTGGATTGAATGGCAATGTGCAGGCCCAGCTAGCCAGGCTTTGCTTTGATTCCTGTCACATGGCTGCTCCACTGTAGGGAGGAGGTGGACTGAGCAGCCTTCAAGACTTTGCAGACCCCTTGTGAGGACATTGCCACCCCCTGGCGGTTCCTGGGTCACAGGTTAGGAACCACTGCTCTAGAGGTTTCCAATGATGCCTGTGCATGCTCAGTGTGACCCCTATGTGAGAGTCAGAGACCATGAAAAAGACACTGCTCTCTTTTGTAAGGACATAATGTATTTTTCGTGCTGACTGTACTCAGAAGAAAGACCTCATTTCAACCTTGGTACGTGCATAGTACCAAACCCTGTGCCTGGAACATTATCGAAAATGTGTAATGCATTGCACATTCAGTGTTATTATTACTGTATTAAATTTCTTTTGCAAGTAATGCATTACTCACAGAAGTACTCATTCCTCATGTGTGATGAGTGAAACAGGTCCATGTTATTGCTTACCGTATTTACTGTATTATTATTTTTTAATGTTGCATGTGGCCCCTCGCACTGCTGTTGTTTTGACAATGCCCAAGCTCCTCTTGAATGGGCTTGCCCAGCCCTTCATCAAATCTGCTGTGGCAGAGGCAGAAATTTAATTCACCCACTCATGCAAGCGTGTCTTCTCTAAAAAAGCGAACAGCACTATGGAAGACTTCCTGGAAGTGATAATGCAAGGCACATACACCTTTTTGACAAGCCCCCCACCACCACTTATTTTGGGGGGAGGGTTTCAAGTACTAGTCCCACACTGGTTATACAGTTGACCCTTTGTATCCACGGGTTCTACATCCACGGATTCAACCAACCACAGATTGAAAATATTTGGGGAGGGGGAGGATTCCAAAAAGCAAACCTTGTTGTTCACCGTTTTACACAAGGGACACCATTTTACTACACCATTGTATATAATGAGACTTGAGCATCCATGGATTTTGGTGTCTACAGGGGGTCCTGGAACCAAACCCTAGTGAATACCACAGGCCCACTGTGAATAAGTATTACTTATTATACCAAAACCAGATTGTTCCCATTGTTCTTGTTAGGGCAGCAAAAATATAAATGACACTGCTCCTAGTTACCCCTTAAGTATCATGTTATGTGTACAGTGCCCCCCTCCAGATCCCTGGGTTTGGGCCCCCACGCAAATGACAAAAATTGCAGGTCATCATGCTCCATATTATTAATGCACATGGATGCTTCAGCACATCCGCATTCACATTGCCAACATTTTATGTATAGGATGTGATGATCCGTGGTTGCTTGAAATCGCAGATCCAGAGCCTGCAAGGCCCACTGTACATCATGTTACACTTTTAACATGTTACTTCCTTGTCTGATGCTCATAATGTAATGTGGAAAGGAGGAGGAGGGCAGCAGAGTATACATTCCCAGTTAGCAAGCTCCCAGTTAGCAAACCATAGTTTCCAGGGAGCCACCAGGCCACACTCCACACGTCTCAAATGCATCCGCTTTCTAGATTGCTTTTCCTGATCACAAGCCAAGATCCCCAGCCTCTCTCATTAAAATGTCAAGGCTGTTGTAGGCTGGTCATTGGAGTATAAGTTCTTCAAGCTTCGATTGCCCTCCCTGCCAATCTGATGGATGCCCAAGGCCAAGAACCGAGAGTGTTTAATGGGGCATGTTTGCCCTTTATTCAAAGAGGGCTGCCAAAGAAACAGCCTTGCTGTAAGGAGCAAGGTTGCTACTGCATTCTCCTCACCAGGACTTGTTCCAGAGGTCCCACAGTATGTACCTGCCTGTAAATCACAGCGTTAGAATGGCTTTGCTTGAGGTATCTCAAACAATGGACTTTATGTCTTCCATTTTCTTTTAAACAAGGGTTTAGAGCAGCCTTTCTCAACCTTTTTATTCTGGAGGAACCCTTGAAATAATTTTCAGGTCTCAGGGAACTCCTGCATAAACATTATTCTATAATGTTTACCCCTACATAAACATTATTCTATAATGCATCAAAAGCGGATGCATTTGAGATGTGTGGAGTGTGGCCTGGTGGCTCCCTGGAAACTATGGTTTGCTAACTGGGAGCTTGCATTAGAAGGAACTTTTTGACAGTCAGAGCTGTCAAACACACTCCCTCAGAGCGTGGTGGGGTCTCCTTCCTTGGAGGTCTTTAAACAGAGGCTGGATGGCCATCTGTCGGGGATGCTTTGATCGTGATTTCCTGCATGGCAGGGGGTTGGACTGGATGGCCCTCGTGGTCTCTTCCAACTTTGCAATTCTGTGATTCTATATGATTCTAAGATTCTATATACTTCTATTGCTTGCCCCCCACCCCCACAATCAAAACCTCTTGAGGAACCCCTAGCAACGTCTTGGGGAACCCTAGGGTTCCAGGGAACCCTGGTTGAGAAACACTGATTTGGAGATTAAATCAGCATTCAAACTTCAGACAAAGAGTTTGTCCCAATTTTGTTGCTGCTGCTTTGTTTTGACGACATTTATAGCACAGCCTTAAACTCTCCTGATTTGGTAGGAACAGTTCCAATTATTCCTCTGCAATCCCACACATGTGTCTTCTTTTCATCTGTGAAATGTTAATGGGGCATGTTATAAAGTCTTCCCTCCCCTCCAGTGTCTCTGAGGGAAGGGTTAATGGATGGTGTAATTGTGTTGTTGTTGTTGTTGTTGTTGTTAGGGTTTGAATCTTAAGTCTTGGGGATCCCCGGTAACAAAAGATATTTAAAGGGGGGTCCCTGGTAAAGAAAAGGTTAAGAGCCACAGTTCTACAGAAATAGAAAGATATATAGATTCTATATTCCTTGTCTTAACTATATTTTCACATCAGTAACCTGTCTGTTGGTCTGCCTATCTACCTGTCTTTCTTTTTCTGTAGAACTGTGGCTCTTAACCTTTTCTCTTAACCACTGCTATAAAACATGGGGGGGATCACTTTTTTAGACTATAATTCCCAGAATCCCCTAGCCAGCATGGTGTAGAGTTCCCAACACATTTACCTCCAAGGGAATATAGTTCTTAGCAAGGAATAAAAAGGTTTCCCATCCCTTCCATTTATTGTTTTTATATGCCTTCATGTCAACTCTGACTTATGCAGAGCCTACCATAAGGTTTTCTGTGCAAGAGTTATTCATAGTGGCTTTGTCACTGCTTCCTCTGAATATTGCCTACAGCACCTGGTGTTTCCTGGTGGTCTCTCTTCAAGTACCATCCAGGCTTGACCCTGCTTAGCTTCCAAGATCAGAGAGGATTTGGTGCCTTCAGGGTATTTAGACTCCATACCATAGGTGAATAAACCAGTCAGACTTGGTATAATCAGACCTTGAAAATTGTATTTTTTGGACTACAAGTCCCAGAACCCCATGAGGGTTTTGTAACAGTAATAGGAGTTGTAATTAAAAAAAAATCCAAGCAGTGTTTTGGCAATGCTAATCTGAATATATATAAGAAGATGAGCAATGCAGTGTGTTTTCCCCACACAGTACATACACATAGACATTTTTACCATACCCTACTACCCCCTCCCTATAATATCTCATACTTGGCAATATTGGACACTTCAATAGCACTTCTAGGAGTTTTGTAGACCAGGGTGATCCAAAGTGAGGTCAGATGGAGGTCATAAGGACCTGGGAAAGGTGTCTTGGAAATATTCTAACAAACACACCTGAGCCAGGATTAAGTGGAGCCCCTAGTAAACAACACCATCAAGGAGGTATGTGCTAATTCCTTCTTGGGGCCCTTCAGCGATGAGTCACACATTTTAAACAATCAAGTGACCTACACAACTCATGTTCCCAGGAAATATCCCTCTGTGCCCCCTCCTGTCTTACAATGCGAGGTTGTCACAAACCCATCAATGCCTATCACCCAGCCATCTAAGACAATAAATAGGTGGAGTTTCGTCCTCCTTTGTTCCTCCTGTCGGAGAGTGATCTAGCCATTGTAGTAGTCAAAACACACCTTCAAGACATGAAATGGGTTATAAATATCCCAGCCTAAACAATAGTAAGGTGTGCCACTGTGGACAACACCCAGCCACTATCTCTGTTGGCACACACATACACTTCCAGATCGGACTTCCAGTGTCACTCTCAGACTTCTGAGTACTTTGCTACTTCTCAAGACTGGTAACTATCACCTATTTGCCAAATCTATTCCACTAGCCAGACCTTTCTGCCTGAAACTCTTCAATAGGTTTGTGTGGTTCTTGTGAGCATGTGTTGCATGTGTGATTGCTTATGTGTTATTTTCCTCTTGCAGCATTCCATTTGAGCTAATCATAATTCCTCCAAATATTAATATAGTTCTGGCATCGTGCGTGGGTCTCTACAGCACCCTCACCTCTTCGGCTAGCAAGGTCAAGAGTTGTGCCCCTTGAGGGAGGAAAACCTTCCTCTGTCCTTGTGCCCTGGACTTATCTCTTTCCCCTCCAAGTGGATTTTGTTCTTTATCAACTGTCTGTGCAGCCTGCCACAGTGGAGTCCCCCTTATCAGCTACTGGTTGTGATGAAAGAAGCCGCTCAACCTCACCTGTAAAATGTTTTGAAACCTCTAGCTAAAGTATTATGAACTGTCAGTGGTGTCTCAACCTGTTTTACTACTCCAATAACAGGGGAAATAACTTGTGGCTTTATTGGATGGTTCTCTCCAGAATGCCTTGGGGCACAACAGATATTGCTGAACCTCAAATCTCTGCAGGGATCCATACATTTTAATAAGTGGGAAAGGGGCTGGTCCTTACCATTAGGTGGAGTGAAGAAACAACCTCAGGCAAAAAAATGCAGGGGTGTGTGTGACAGAGCTATAGCCATGCAACTATTTCACCTTAGTCCCCTGTCCGTTCCATATTGGAAGGCAAACCTGTGTCTGCCACATGATATGACTTGCGCTGGAGTGGGCACAGTGTAGCCTGCAGACCACATGCAGTCCTTGAACCCCACTTGTGTGGGTCCTTCAGCCCTTTACGATTCATCCAAAGCCCCCGCAACCACCAAAATTGTGGGGTTTTTTTAATGTATGATTTTGGGGTACGTCCCATCCAAAACCCAGAGAAAACATGCCAAAATCCCCTCACCCCATCGCTACAAGCATCCCAGATTCTCATACTGCTCCCAAATACCTCAGATTTCCTCTACAGACCCTCTCAAAATGGTGATAGGAAGAGACACTAATGATACTTGCCCTTTTGAGAGGGACCCCAGAGGGAAAATGGAGATATTTGGGCTTGTTCAGGGGAGGTGTAGCCCATGCACTGAATTTGGGTGGGGGGGATTGGTCACTGATTCCCATGCAGTTGCCCACTCCCATCTGACACCCTCTTAACCTGCCTACTTTCTTCATGGGTTGTGAATGACATATCTATTGACACTGTTAGAGTAAGATGCAGCAAAAATCACAGGATTATAATGTCAGGGTAGTGTGAATGAGCCCCGCTATCACACAACGTTGCTTTCGCATTATTACTCTGTGCTCCAGCCATGAAAAAGTCGTTCTTTCTCATTCATGGGGCAAGCCGTCAATAGATCATCAATAGTGCTCTTTTCGCGCTATTCACTGTATGCGAAACTACATCCTGTTGTAATCGCAAGATTACAGTGGGAATGGATGGTCCTCAGTGAGAAAACCTTGAGGTGAGAACACAAAAATGAAACACAGGACACTCTTTTTATGAACTGTCCCCTTTACTTTGCACATTTTTAGGTTTGTTTCAGTGCTTGTGTGTTCATTTACTTTGTTAATTAAGGTTTTTTAAAAAAAAAAAGTTTTTAAGTGTACTCATGTCTTCTCACAAGAACCACCGAAATCTCACCCATGCCAAATTGTGGAAATAAATTCCCATTCTTAAAGCACTAGTGGGCTTCGTGTGATAATTCTGTGGTGTTTCTTTCACATGATTACAGCTACGTGCAATAATAGGTGTTATAATGCCACAATGTTCTCACTATGGACTTTTTCAAATGGGGGGAAAAACCCACAGAGGTCTGGAGGAGGACAGTGCTGTCCCACTTACAGAGCTCCATTTCGTACGGTGCTGTCCTCCTCCTAACCTTCTCCCGTGCTTCCTCCATGCTGGGGGTGCAAGACATGTGCCGCTTTTTATTGACGGGGTTTTTCTGTCAATAAAAGTGGCGCGTTTCTCGCGCTTGCAGCATGGAGGAAGCATGGGGGAAGGTCGGGAGGAGGATGGCAGCGTCTGAAATGGAGCACTGTAAGCGGGACAGTGCTGTCCTCCTCCCGACCTCTACGGGTTTTTTCCCCCCATTTGAAAAAGTCCTATCTTCATTTGCGGAATTACAGCATTTTTAGATGCTAGTCTGATAATGTCCATAGACTCCAGTCTAGTTTGTGCCTGTATGTAACATGATAAAAAGGCACTGTGTTGACTTTGGCTGTTCCTGAGTTGGGAATATTGCTAACCTTTTCAGCAGAGCTAGCCTCCATCTGCCTTGGCCTCTCTGATAGAGTTTGAAGAGACCAGATGCCTATTAATCAAAGCTCAGAAAAGGTCCTTTTTTTGGACCTTATCCAGGGCCAACAGGGCTAGGGAAGGCCAGTACTTATTACCAGGACCCAGTGGTCCAGCTGTGGACCCGGGGCCTGACTGTTGCAAATGTTTTCATATTTCTCGCTAGTATCATCGCTTTGCCTGTTGTATTTGACAGCTGTTATAAAATAACTGTGAGGTTGTCTAATAGGTCAAAATAATCCTCATAGAATTCACTGAGAAATCAATCTGTCTAAATGGACATTTGCATCGATTCATCTTATTTGGAAGGGTGGCAGCTAAAAACTCCATAAACTGCGACTGGAGAGCCTTCGCAGCTTTTCTCAGAGTTTTTGGGGATGCACATGTTTGCTCGTTTGGACAGTCACATTCGCATTGCTGCGCCAAGGCAGCGCAAGCTGATTGACCAAATGATCATGGGAGCAGGGCTTACAAACAGGGCAAGTGCCCACTGCTGTCATATTGGATTTTCGGGTTAAAGAGCAATCTGTAATGCGATAAAATGGTGATCTTTCTCTTTTTTTCTTTTTTTCTTTCGTAAATGTGAAATATCACTTGTAGGCACCATGGGAAACGTGTTGTGGTTTTTTTTAAAGGTTGGCAGCGGCAGAATTTAAAATGCAAATATATCACTTGCGGCCACCATCTTGGCTAGGGAGCGTGCAAAGTTTATGGGGGCCCTTAACCATTAAGACAGTTTGCAACTGCTACTAATTATTACTACTGCAGAACAATTCCCCCCACCCTTTGTATAGATGGGCCCTAAATTTCAAAGAAAGCAATAATTATTAAAAAAAATTGAAATCCTGTGTAAAAAAATGTCACTGTCCATTGGAGGATCAAAACTGCCACTGGGCTATCCAGTAAAAGAAGCTGGATACCTTGGGAGTTGTTCCTGGAGTCACAAAACAAAGTGGCCTGACTGTAGGAGCAAGGGAAGAAAGTCTTCCCACCTACAACTGAGCCAGGCTCTAGGCTTCCGTTCCTGCTTCCCACATACTCTTCAACTGTCCCAAGTTGACAGGGACAGTCCCAATTAATCCTCCTATCACCCCCCTTTTAGCTGCTTTTAAAATGTCCCAATTTCTGTCCCTCCCCCAACTTTCTCTCTTTGTCCTCAGCTTACTTCAGTTCCTCTAAATCCTTTATCACCCCTCCTTTTTAGCTGCTTTTGAAATGTTCTAATTTCTCTTTCTTCCTCCTCCTTTGTCCTCAGCTTACTTCAGTTACTGCAAACTGGGTTCAAAGTGCAGCAGTAATTTGCCCTCACATAACTCAGCAAGGGGGAGAGGAGAGGCAGTATCTTGTCCTTCCCTGTAGTCTTAGGCAAAAACAAACTGCTACAGTTTCTTCTAGTTGTGTGTTCTTCCTCGTTAATAACTATTGCCATCTTGACCACACATTGATGTTGCTTGGCCACATGCGTCCCGGTTTTCATCTGTGAAATGTTGGAGAGTATGCCCTCCCCCCCATCTGCTTCACTAAATGGCCGCCTTTCTCCACTCCCCTATCTGCACACCCTCCCCATTTGCCATCCTTGCTGCCAGCATTGTTGCGGGTGTGCCCAGTAAGAGGGTACCCACCTGGGCAACTGGTCTCTTCCTGGTCCGGGGAGAGGGGAGCGCAAGAAGAACCCCTTCCTCAAATCCTTCCCCATCATAGACAGCCAGACATCCCTTTCCTGCTCAGCCCAAAGCCACCAACCCCAGCCAGTGCTTTTATCTGGCTACCTGGTCTGCAGTCCTCCCACCCATCACACAAATCTGCTGCTGGTGAACAGCTTGGAAACCTGCTCTCCCTCCCCCCCCCCCCGCCACCAAATGCCTACAGTTCCTCCAAATTGTAATTTTTCCAAACTCTGGTATTGATTCAACTGGGCTAAGTACAGAACAACATTCAAGGGTAGATGGAGGATGTATCCACATTACAGACTTAAGCTGATTTGCAGTCTGGTTCTGTGCTTCTTTACTCCAAAGCAAGTCCCACTGAGTTGAATAAGGACTTACTGCCTCTTTGGAGATCTTTAAAAAGAGGATTGATGGGCAACTTTCAGGAGTGCTTTCGTTGTGTGTTCCTGTGTGGACTAGATGACCCTTGAGATCCCTTCCAACTCTTTTAAGATCCATAGGCCAAATCCACACTACACAAATAATTCAGTTTGAAACTGGATTATTTGCCATAACTCCTTCCTACGGAGTCCTGGGATTGGTTGTTTTACAAGGTCTTTAATCTTCTCCACCCAAGAGTGCTGGTGCCTTGCCAAACTACAAACTCCAGGATTCCATAGGAAAGAGCCATGGCAAATTTATTTATTTATTTATTTATTTATTTATTTATTTATTGTACAGTAGCACCTCCGTATCCACTGATCCACCAACCACGGATTTAATTATCCACAGTTGGCGATGGGGAGGAGGGAGAGGGAGATGGGATCTTATCTCCCCGTCCCTTCCCCTGGGAGGGTTCCTGTCACTGCGGCGGCGATTGCGGGGGCGAAGGGAGGGGGAAGAGAGAACTGACCTCGTCCCCTTCCCTCTTTGCCCCCCCCCCGATCACTGGTGGGGCCATGGGCGAAGGGTGAAGGGGATGGAGAAGTGAACTGGACTTGTCTCCTTCCCCCTTTGCCCCCATGGTCACCACCATGGTGGGGCCACGGCGGGGGTGAAGAGGGAAGGGGGCGGAGGAGTGAACTCACCCTCCCTTTCCCCCAGGATGTCTCCCCGGGATGGTGTTCGCTATTATCCATGAAATTTGCCATCCGTGGGTGCCCTCAGAACCAATCTCCTGCAAATGCGGGGGTGCTACTGTATTTATACCTTGCTCTTCAGCCACAAAGGCTCTTATAGTGGCTTACAAGTTATTAAGCAAAAACACCTTACACCGCTTTTTATAGTGTGCTATGCACTAAGCAGTTTCCAATGTGTATTAGCTAATTGCCCCCACAAGCCGGGTATTCATTTTACTGACCTACGAAAGGATGGAAGGCTGAATGAACCTTGGAGCCCTTGGGGATGGAACTTGCAATGTTATGGATGCAGTACTGGCATTTAACCATTGCTCCACTGGGGCTCCCTGGTTTCAAACTGGATTATTTGTGTAGTTTGGATTTGATCTAAAATTCTCGCTCTCTCTCTCTCTGGCTTTTTTTCGCAAACAACGATTCAGGAAGGACTCATCCCGCACTTTTTGCAAGCACGCTGATGACTAAAAAGGCCAATCTGAGATAAACAAGTCCAGTTGCAGAAAGCACAGCAGAAGGTCTCCTTGGGTGATGTTTCCGGGTTGTGATTCTTTCTGCGTTGTCGTGAGTTCTTAAATAAGACTGCAGCATTTTGGATAGTAAAACTCCATGCCTCCTGATGTGAGGCCATGGCAGACCATTGTTGGTGATCAATTTGGCCGAGCCTGAGATGTTGTTTCAGGGACTCCTTGTATCGCTTTTTTGGAGCGCCCCTCTTACGCTGACCTGTGGCGAGTTCACTGTAGAGTACTATTTTTGGGAGGGGAGAGGTCTAACCTATTATTCTAGTAATGGAGGGAAGCTGAAAATCTTTATGAGTACACCACACATATGTTCTTCCCTCAAGGGGGCAAGAGACAAGTGTATCTTCTCACCTACAAAAAGGAAAAACAGTTGTTGGGGGATTTTTTAGTGGGAGGGGGGATCACAATAAGAGGCGCAACTAAGAAGCCAGAAAAACATGAGATGTATGAAGGAATGCACTCCATTTGCTTTGAGTTTTGACAGTTCTAGCAGCCATTTTCTGCCCTGATGGGTGCTTCTGAGATTATCTTCCAGAGCAACCCGAAGTAGCATGTCATCTCTTCAAGGCAGAATGCAACCCCATCCAGAACTGGTTGGCCACTGAGTCCCAAGGTCCAGAACTGCCTGTCCACACCACCTCCATCTTGTCACGATTCAGCATCAAATTAAGGTCCCTCATTCAGCCTGATAACATCAGTCAACCTTTTTCTTTCTTTTTTTACTCCCACAATCTTTCTGACACAGCCTTGAAGTAACTTAAATTTAACCATTTTTCACCACCACACTACAGTGCCAATCTTTTTCCCCCAATTGAATTTTTTACAGCTGCATTTGTCAAGTTAAAAAGAGCGAAAGAGGAAAAATAAGGAGAAAAGCTATATACATGTCCTATTTTGAACCAAAGGCCTTTGATTCTTTTGACTTCTCTAGGAGGCAATGTAGAAAACCTGAGCTAAGCTTTTAAACAGGTGATGAAACAAACAGAAAAATTCAGCTCCAAGCTGCAAAAAAAGCAAGGTGGATTAAAAAGCAAAGCTCTGAAAAGATCAGAAAGAGAAGTGAACTGGAAGTAGGTCTGTATTTTGCTAAGGAGTTTTCTTAATGGTGAAAAAACTCCTCACAGAATGCGAGGAGAACCCTACCTGGCTAAATGGTTTCACTGTTTTGTGAAGGAGGGGGGCCCAACACATAAAAAAATTCTGCAGGAAAAGCCTATGCGGCTTTTCCTTGAGTTGTAAAAAAAAAAACTGCAGGGGGAATGCGCATTCCTGCTCGGTACAAGTGATTCGATGAATCGCTTTTCCATAGGAGAAGGAAGCACAACACTGATTGGCCAGATGACTGTGGGGGTGGGGCTTGCTAACAAGGTAAGTGCCCGGTGTAGCTATGTTGATTTTTTCACCTTAGTGAGTGAGTGCTCAGGTGAGAAAACGGGATGTTGTGTTTTTTTTCCTTTTCCTTTTCCTTTTCCTTTTCCTTTTCCTTTTCTTTTCTTTTCCCTTTTTTTTTTTTTTTGAAAGGCAAAATATCACTCCAGTGCACAGTTGAAATAGGGTGGGTTTTTTTGTTTTGTTTTTTTAAGTTCAGGGGTGGCAGATTATGGTAGGGAAAATGCAGGTAATTCACTCATGGCTGCCATCTTGACTGACAGGTATGCAAAGCTTTTGAGGGCCAAAAAAAAAAAAATTAAGACAGGTCACAGCTGCTGCAAAATGCCATTACTGTGGGGCACTCAGGGTTTTGTTTTGTTTTTGTTTTTTTGGCTTGTATAGACAAGTTCTAAGTTTCAGAGGAAGAAACTGATCAAACCTCCTCCAAGTATTCCTTGCCTAAGAAAAACCTATGAAATTCATGTGGCCATCATAAGTGAACAGGTGACTTGACACACATACATTTTGCCAGCTTAATGAACCGGCATATCTGACTAGTGCCTCTGGGACTGGGTAGTCAAGGTGGGACTCTGATTAATGGATGCCATTTAAACTGACAAGTGGCCATTTTCCCCCCTGAATCAAGGTGCCCGTCAAAGTTCATTTAGCTGGCCAGCCACATGGAATATAGAGATATTGGGTGCAGATGTGTGTGAAGAGGTTGTGTGTTCACAAAAAGGTGTCCAGCCATGGGGGAATGGGGTAAACTGGACCTCAGAGTACAGAATATGTTCAGTGGGAGACTGAATTTCAAAACATGTGGGAAATGGTGCAAACCTATGTGTATAAATAACCTAGGAAGTATGACTTTCCATTGTTCATCCCACTGACCTTGTTTGACATTCCCCAAATAACCGACATAAAAAAAAAGAGCAATCCATTACATGAAGCATGAGTGGGCTCGTAGGATATTTGTTGCTGCATTTAAAAATATACCCGAGTGCTGTGCATTCCAGAATGGCCAATTCTTGTGCAATGGCCACAGTGTTGAACTGACACTAGGGGAGACCTCAGGGCTTGTCTATACATGGTAATAAAATGTGGATTGATGCGCACTAATGCTAATTCACAGCAGCTTTCATTTGTCTCCACGGTTTTTTGGCAAGACCACAGGTATGTGAAGCTATCCATAGTTGATGTTCAAACAGGCATACCTGCAAATTAAGATGACGGGCACAAGTGAATTATTCATTTTTATTCTTCCCAAGTTGCTGCTGTCAAACAGTATTTTTTTAAAAAAAACAACTAAATCCAAGGTGCAGAAGTGTGATCATCTGCTTAAATGAACAAAAACAGACTGTTTCATCACCTCAGTGCACAATCACTACGCTAAAAATCCAACATGGCAGGTCTGGGCACTGTCTTGCTGGCAAGCTCCATCCCCCTCACGCGTCCAACCAATCAGCTATCCACTTCAAGAATTATAATTACCCACTGGAGACATCTAGTGAGTCTCTACAGAGAATTCCAAGTACCTCACCAATCTAGAAATTGCAGTATGCCATAAGACATACCCTTGGCAGCTGAAGTGGTGTCCAGTTGTTATGGCAATGTACTGTGGACATAAATCAAACATAAATGGCTTGGCTCCATAAATCAAAATGGAGGCTGTAGTCAAGAAATCAGAGAATGAGGGCCTAGAAGGGTAGCTACGAAGGAACTAGAAAAGTTCATCAAGTGTAAAGATAGATCATTGAATGCCAAACTCAGGATCATTCATGCTGCTGTGTTTCCAATGTCTATGTATGGTTGTGAAAGCTGGACAGTGAAGAAAGCTGATAGGGAATCAACTTATTTGAAATGTGGTGCTGGAGGACAGTTCTATGGGGAAACCATGGGTTGTCATAAAGGCAAATAAATGGGTCTTAAACTAAATTAAGCCTGAACTCTCCCTAGAAGCTGGAATGACCAAACTGAAGCTATCATACTTGACCATGGGTTGAGATGATTCATCAGAAAAGTCAACAGGCTTGATAAAGTGGAGGCAGTAGGAGAAGGTGGATAGACTCAAGCATGGAAGCCGCAGCCTGAATTTGCAAGACCTGTGTAGGTGATGACAGGGTGTCTTAGAGGTGCCTCATTCATAGGATCGCCGTAAATTGAAGCCAGCTTTAGAGCAATTAGGAACTGCAGACACTCCCCTGGTGGTTGTGAATTTAAGCTCCTCTTATTTTGAGACTGTTCACCGGATGCATGAAAATCAGACTGGAGCTTGTCTATATGAGGCAACAAAATGTGCACTGGTGCGCAGTAACAGCAATTTTCAGCAGCTTTCATTTGTCTCCATGGTTTTTTGGCAAGATCACAGGCATACGAATCTGTGTTTGCTGTTCAAATGGGCATACCTGCAAATCAAGATGGCGGGTGCAAGTGAATTACTTGTGTTTGTATTCTCCCCAAATTGCCACTGCCAAACAGTACTTTTTAAAAGAAACGAAATCCAAGGTGTGGAAGTGCGATACTAAGCTTAAATAAACAAACAAAACAAAACAAGACTGTTTCATCGCTCCAGTGCACAATCGCTACAGCAAAAATCCAATGTACCAGTTCAGAGCACTGCCTTGCTGGCAAGCTCCACCCCACACACACATCCGGCCAATCAGCTATCCACTTCAGGAATGCGCAGTTATGTGATTCAGTTGTCCTAATGAGAAGGAGTATGCATTTACCCCGCAGTTTTTTTAAAACTCGGGAAAAGTCCCAAAGTCTTTTGTAGTGTCTTGTTGCAGTTTTTGGCTCCCCTCCTTCCAAATACCGTGATTCAATGCGGGATCTCATTAGGACAAATGGAATTCTCCTCGAATTCCACGAGGAGTATTTTTGCCATTTAGAAAAACCCCAAATAAATGTTGGGCTTCAAAGAATGTGTGAAAGAGCAAACCTGAAACTTAGACAGGATATACAAGGAAATTTGTACATAAAACTAAGAGGAAAGAGGGAGGGTGCAGGTCTGAGGCTTGCTGAGGTAATGCCAAACTAATATATATGAACTGAGTCATTAGACCTGCAATGGAGCATCATGTAAATAATTGAAATAAATAGATTTTCACAAAGTATTTCTCTAGAGGGGGAAAACTGACCCTGAGAAGGTTATCTTAAACTCCATGTGGGGAGCAGAGAGCTATTCCTCAGCGCTTTCCCCCCCCCAATCCTATTTCTTTCTCTGCCAAGGAAGACTAAGTAGTCTTTTTATTTCTTCCCCATTGATGGGTGCAGTAAGATGGCTGTGTATATCTATATTTAGCTCCTCTGTTAGCAGGAATGTCAAAGGGGAAATTGCATTTAGTTCTCAAACCAAATTGAAATCTGAAAGCCAGCCTACATTTTGTTTTTATCACTGAGCAATTTGCTGCTCTGCTGCCTTTGCTCAGATACGTCCTGCAGTCGGCTTCTCCTGGATCGCACACAGCCAGTCGGAGATTTAGTGCAAAACCTAATTAGGTTACAAATCTTAGAGAGACAGGACAAAGGGAAGCATTGGGAAAATTGCAAGAGGAAGGAAAGTCATCTTTCTGTCTGCTGGGATCAGCTTACTTCTCTACCTTAAGTCTGCAGTCTTAAGCATATTTGGTGGGAGATTAAACACGATGGAACTAGCTTATTTCCATGCAGATGTATTTAGAATCAGGTTATACTTTCCTTTTCTGTCTTCAGGCTTGTCTATATGGCAAAAATACTCCTCATAGAATTCGAGGAGAATACCCTTTTCCCCAATAAGATCCTTCGTCATTTCGCTGTATTCGGAAGAAGAGGGGGCAAAAACTCAATGGATGCAAGCTCCAGGAACAGAGATTCCACCTCAACATTAGGAGGAACTTTTTGACAGTAAGAAGCTGTTCAGCATTGGAACACACTCCCTCGGAGCATAGTGGGGTCTCTTTCCTTGGAGGTCTTTAAACAGAGGCTGGATGGCCATCTGTCACAGATGCTTTGATTGTGATTTCCTGCGTGGCAGGGGGTTGGACTGGATGGCCCTCGTGGTCTCTTCCAACTCTGCAATTCTATGATACTCTGCGGGGAAAGCTTTTGCGGTTTTTCCCATATTTTTTTTTAACTCCAAAGGAAATGTGCATTCCCGCTCGTTGGGACAACCAATTCACTTTGCTGCATTTTCCTGATATGAGCAGAAGTAGGAAGCTGATTGGTCAGATGTGTTCAGGGAGTGGAGCTTGCTGTCAAGGCAGCTCCCAGAACCACTTTTTGGATTTTCACCATAGCGATCGTGTACTGATTTTTCCCCCTCTGGTGTTTTAGCAGAAGATCGCACTTCTGCACCTTGGATTTGCTTTTATAAAAAAAATACTGTTTGGCTGTGGCAACTAGTGACAATAAAAATGTGAGTAATTCACTTGCGCCTGCCATCTTGATTCGCAGGTATGCCCATTTGAACAGCAACCATGTATCGCTTCACATGCCTGCGATTTTGGAAAAAAACCATGGAGACAAATGAAAGCTGCTACAAATTGGCATTACTGCACATCAATCCACATTTTATTGCCTCGTATAGACAAGCCCTTCATTTTTCTCCCAATATTGGCATCAAGCTTCTAGTGTCATACCCTCCCAATGTTTCACAGATGAAAACTGGGACACAAGTGGCCAAGCAACATCAGAGTGTGGCCCAGTTGGAAAAAGTTGTGTGTGTGTGTTTGCCTTCAAGTCTCCTGTTGACTTATAGTGACCTCATGAATTTCATAGGGTTTTCTTAGGTAAGGAATACTTAGAGGTGGTTTTGCCAGTTCCTTCTTCTGAAATATTGCCTATAGCACTTGGTATTCATTGGCGGTCTCCCTCCAACTACTAACCAGCACTGACCCTGCTTAGCTTCCAAGATCAATGAGTGGAAAAACAAGTTAGGAGAGGGTGCAGCAATTTACTTTTGCCTGAGCCTACTGGGAAGGACAAGTTTCTTCTCCCTCCACTGACTTAAGTGAGTACAGACTACTTTTGCACTTTGACTCAGTTTGCAGCAATTGCTTGGGACAAAGGGGGGAAGGTAGGAGAAGGAAACTTGGACATTTTAAAAGCAACTGAAAAAGTGGGACAGCAGAGGTTTAATTGGGACTGTCTTTGCCAAATCGGGATAGCTGGAGGGTATCTCATCTGCAAGGTCAGACCAAAGTGGATCAGATCAAATTTGGGTTGAAATCCCAACTAGAGTAAACCAATTGAATAAGTTGTTGAATGATGAGTCAGCACATAGATCTGACTGATTTAAAGACTCGACTCTAGTTGGAACTGACAATCGGATTTAGGACTGTGGTCCCCAGAGAGGGGACCAAGGTTTTTCTGGAAGTGGAAGTTAACCAGCAAGGGATGTCAGAAAACACGATCTGTTGATGTCGTGGCTACCAGCAAGCTGCTTCTGACTAGGCCAGATCTGTTTATGCTTCATTAAACTGCAATAACTAAACTCTGTTTCTTCCAAGAAATGGCTATCATTGAATCTTGTGGCAGTGAATTTTGGAAATTAATTTTGCCCTGTGTGAAGATGTTACCTGAATTACTGAGGTCCATGGAAATTCCGCATGAGTCTACCAAAAATCAGTATTTCTATGGGGAATTTTAATTAGTTCTAATAGTGATTACAAGAGGTCGGGTAACGGTGGGATCTTTTGACCTGTGTATACCAGTAGTAACTGATGAGACTCCAAGCCAGGGGATAAAATTAAAATGTTTTTTTATTGAAAAATTATCAGGAGAACACATTCATACATACACTCAGACTTCAGCCATTCACACAAGGCTATCAAAGAAAGTAGGAAATATTGGGATAGAAGAAAATAGAGTTCAGGATGATGGGTTATGCTATACCTGTCCAAAAATCAGAAATCTGTATAGCAGAGCATACTCAGAGTGAAGTTCTGAGGGTCACGCAGCAAACCGGCAGAGTGACAAGGTGAGAGAAGCTGCGAACGTGGTGACACAAACTGACAGAGTGACGAGATGAAGGGAGCTGTGCACACTTTGGTGGTGTTTTGGGGTGATATTTATATTCGATATTCTCCCTAAAGGGGTGTTTTGAGTGGAATACAATGTCTGCTGGAGTTTACCAGGGTTAAACAATGGATTCTCCAGATGTGTTAATGATCACTAATGGCTGAAAGATTAGGACTGATAGGTCTCAGGCAACTTTCTTATTGTTTTAGGAAAGGTGCAAGGAAAAACCAGTTTTGCAAGGCAAAGAGTCTCCAGCTACCTTGATTGAATTAGTGAATGACTCTAGGAGAATTAACCCATTTCCACCCTAACTTACCAGTCCGAGGGGGGGTTACTTAATCACTATCCAGCTGTGTCTTTTAGGAATTTGGGCTGGCTACTTCCTTAGGCTTTCTGAGCAAACCTTGAGCCCTTGTATTTTGGAATCCTTGGTCTACTACCAACCACACGGAGTGCCAATAATAGGCCAATTTATGAAATATAGCTAATTGATGAATTGTTGAGAGATTGAGGGTGGGGATATCAGGGCAGGTAACAAAGAAGCCTATTCTTTGGTTTGTCTGGAACCTATGTAGTGTGAAAGAGCCCCAGAATCTGTCCCTTGTGACATCAGCAGGGTTTTTCTTTTCCCTAAATTTGAGGTCTTGGCCCTGAAACTTCAGGGCCTGGGATACTTTCAAACTGGTAAGCCAACCCTTCACCCTTGCACAATTTGGGAGAGAAAAGTTCAACTGCACCCCCTTTTTAAAAACCTGAACTTAGCAATAAAGCTGGCTGCCTCCTTCAACAGCCAGGGTGGAAGAGACACAGAGAAAGGACAAAGGAGAGACAAGAAAGGAGCAATGTGAGCAAATGTCGCTGTGCATTTTTTGTGTAGTTTTTGCTGGTAGAAGAAGAGTTATCTTTTATCTCCAGTTTTTCCATAATTTAATATTAATGGCTGCTGTCTTCTTTGCTGGCAATGTTCTTCTTTGCTCTATTTTTCTTGAGCTGCTAATTAATTCGTTTAAATGAACTTTTAATGCACTTCATATTAATGTTCGAGAGTTGTATTTCTTTAAAGAGCTTTGTGTATCATTTTTGGGCTGCCTAGCAAAAAGGTAGATAATTAGGTTTGTAATTTAAAAAATAAATAAATACATATTAACAGGAAATGGTCCATTTATAAGATGGTCCTCTTTCCAGAAAGGGCATCATATGGACAGGGACATGCTGGATGACAGAGAGGTTACCTCACTGCTGCAAAAGGATTTTAATTTTATTGTCTTCTGTCTCAACTCCACATGGCCAGGAAGTAGGAGTGGCCTCTGCCTGCATGAGACCCCTCACATGAACAACAACACAAGTAACATCTGAAGCAGCCTGTAGGCCTGTGAACTCCAACATGGTCATATTTTTCTTTTCTTTTTTTAAACATCTTTTGCCTGATGAAGAAGTCAGTAGAGTCATAGAGTTAGAAGAGGTGCCATCCAGTCTAACCCCCTGCCATGCAGGAATAAACAATCAAAGCATTCCAGACAGATGGCCATCCAGCCTCTGCTTAAAAACCTCCAAAGAAGGAGATTCCACCACACTACAAGGCAGTGCATTCGACTGCTGAACAGCTCTTACTGTCAGGAAGTTCTTCATGATGTTTAAGTGGAATCTCTTCTTCCTGTTGCTTGAGTCCATTGCTCCATGTCCTAGTCTCTGGAGCAGCAGAAAACAAGCTTGTTCCATCCTCAGTATGACATCCCTTCGAATATTTAAACATAGCTATCATGTCATCTCTTAACCTTCTCTTCTCCATACTAAATATGCCCAGCTCCCTATGCCGCTCCTCATAGGGCATGGCTTCCAGACCTCCCACCATTTTGGCCGCCCTCCTCTGGACACGTTGGAGTTTGTCAATATCCTTCCTGAGTTGTGGTGCCCAGAACTGGACACAGTTTTCCAGGTGAGGTCTGACCAAAGCAGAATAGAGTAGCACTATTACTTCCCTTGATCTAGACACTACACTTCTATTGATGCAGCAGACTTGAAGCAATTTCAGTGCATGCACGCCTCAGGCATCTCCAGGCATTCTTGAGCTGGTGACTGAGGCAGGGGCCAGGGGGTGGTGGCAGGGAATCATTAAACTAGGCTTGAGCCCCAGGCCTTCTCCCTCCTCTCCTTCTTTCCCATTTCATCATGAATTTCAACTGAGCTATATTACTGTTCTGAAAACCTGGCAACCTTGCTACCCATGTTATAAATAGGAAATCTTATCAAGCCAGGTTGGACTTCATGACTGGCTTAACATGTCCCTGGCTCCGTAGCTCTCCAACGTGTGAGCATCTATTTCCATCCAAGAACAGCTATGCGCAGAACCTGCGTGCTGTGGCACAGGCACACAAAAAAGAGAAAAGGCATCAGACCTGTTTGCAGAAGATAAATGCAGTGTCACGCTTGGCATTGCTTTGAAAAGGCGGCTGATTAATGGTTTGGGGCTCAATTAAAAGGCTGGTTGTTTGCCAAGCTCTGCTGAGTTCTCCTTTCTTTTTCTCTCCCGTCTCCTTTTTTTTCCCTCCTGATTTAAGCCCTAGACGGCTCTGTGGAACAAAATGCCACTTTATCTTAATTGAAAATTACAGGTGGCAAAAAAGGGTGACCTCTGGCTGGGTAATGCGTCATTTCCGAACACCAGAGCACACCAGAGCACGCATTAAAGTGACGCCACCCTTGCGCAGGAGATGTGCAACCCTGGGGGGCTGAGTGGAGGAAGAGATGCTCTTTAATGGCTATTAGGCTTGAGAGCCAAACAGAACTTCTATGTTCAAATGAAGTGTACCCAGAGTACAAAATACTGAGAACAAAGCATAGGGGTGCTTGTTTTTCTTTATTCCCAGCTCATTAATTTCTTGTTGGTACCAAGCTGGTCATTGTGAGGTACAGGGCCAGCCCTTTCATAAGGTAGAGAGAGGGAACTACCTCAGGTGGCAGAAGCTTGCGGAGCAGAAATGGCTGCTATCCCAGTCTTTCCTCATGATCCGCTGTCCACTGGAAGACAGTTGTAAGGCCTGTCCTGAGTGCACATGCGTGTGTGCACACATACACAGAGAGAGAGAGAGAGCTTTCCAGATCTCCGAGAAGTGGCAGAAAAGAGTGTCGCTTCACTGGTATAAAAGTAAACTACAGTTGCCAATCCATTTGACTGCTTTCAAACAATCTGAGGCCCCATCTATACAAGACAATAAAATATGGATTGGTGTGCACTAATGCCAATTCACAACAGCTTTCATTTGTCTCCACATTTTTTTCAAGATCACAGGCATACGAAGCCGTACGCGTTTGTTGTTCAAACGGGCATGCCTGTGAATCAAGATGGCGGGTGCCTTACTCGCGTTTTTATTGTCACCAGTTGCCACCACCAAACAGTAGTTTTAAAAGCAATTCCAAGGTGCGGAAGGGGGCCTTCCACTTAAATAAACAGAAGGGAGGGGGGAGGTTGTTTCATCATCTCAGTGCATGATTACAATGGTGAAAATTTTATTTATTTATTATTATTTTTATTTAAATTATTTATACCCTGATCTTCAGCCGCAAGGCTATCAGAGTGGCTTACAAATTGTTTTAAGCAATAACAATTTACACATCTACACTGCATTCAGCAGTTTCCAGTCCGGGCGCTTGCCTTGTTAGCAAGCTCTGCCCCCTGTGCAGTCCAACCAATTAACTTTCCACTTTTGCTCTTGTCGGGAATGCACAGCAAAGCGAATCGGTTGTCCCAACGAGGAAGACTGTGTATTCCCCGCGGAGCATTTAAAAAACTGGGGGGAAAGCCACAAAGGCTTTTTCTGCATAGTTTTTGGAGGTCTTGGCCCCTCTCTTTCCGAATATGGTGGATTGATGTGGGATCCCATTAAGGCAAAACAAATTCTCCTCAAATTCTATGAGGAGTATTTTTGCTGTTTAGACAATTCCTAGTCGTGTGTTTGTGAATTAGTAACAAAATACCTTGGAATGGCCCTGGTGAGAAGCAGGCTAACCTCTTAGGTTTGACCCAGCCAGGCTACATTTGAGATAATATGTTGCACAAGTAGCATGCAAGCACAAGGATAAGATGCAAATTTGTGAAATGTCCCATATTCCCCCCCCCCCATTTCAATTGACAGCAATTGACAGCAATGCACTTTCCACAGTGTTTTGTTGTTGTTTTTATATTCTGTCTTTTCACAAATGGTTCAAATTCTATAGATTGTTTAACTGAGTTTTGAATTGTGTGTGTGTGCGTGCGCATATGCGTGATGTTTTTGTATGATTTTAATCTGTTCTGGTTTTATTATTCTGTAAGCCACTTTTAAGACACTTTTCTGTCAGCCCCAAATTGGGATATAATTGAATAGATGATGATGTTGTTGATGATGATGATGAATAGGAGGAGGAGTAGCAGTAGTAAGAGCTTCTGTCAAGTCTCTCACAACCTCCTCTGGATAGTATGATCTGTTTATTTGATGTTCTTCCACGTTCCATTGCTTAGGGACTGTTATCATTTAAGAGCAGGGCCTATTCAGTGGCAGCCCCTAAATACTGGCATTACCTCTCCCTTCAAATCATGTTAGGAGACAACTTCTGTCCTTTTAAGAGAGGCACAATGGCCTGTTATCTCATGGTGACTTTTCTTGGTCTGATATGCCCAGTGATTTTTGGAACTTTATGGTTCTGCCAATGTTTTCCCCACCCCCTTCCTGCTTTTTCCTCTGGCTTAATTGCTGTGCATGAGTTGTCAATTAGCTGCTTGACAATTACTTTTAATAGTGGTTGAGAACCACTTTGGGAACTATTGCGGTAGCAGAGCAGTATGCAAATATTGTAAATAAATAGACAAATAAAGTAAATTAAGTGAACCAGCCCCAGGAGGTTTTGAGCAGGGAGAAAGAGAGAGAATCAGATGAAGCTTTCATCTCATCTGAATCATCTGAACTTTAGCAAAATATGCTGGCTGCAACAGTATTATTTAAGTTCTGTGCCGGAGAAGTCGATGGGGAAGGGCTCAAGCACTGCTTCAGTGGGGACAGCTGTATGTTCAAGAGCTGCATGGATCACATCAGCACTCCCTTGACAACCTATGATTAAAGGCCAGCTCTGTTTAGCACTTTTAAAATTCTAGCTCTGGTCCTTGCTGTCTCTCTGTCTCTGACAGCTGGGCCAATATGTATTCAACAAATACATGTGCGTCTTGGCAGAGAGGTGCATGATCTGAGAAACAGACCTTAAAGCGAACGTCACTCAACTTGCTCTTTCCTACATACAAAACAGATGTGTTTGCTTGGGGAGAGGAAGATATCATTAAAGGGCAGGGAGGCATTCAGAGACTTGTAAATTGTTCTGCTGCGGAAGAAGTAGAGAAACTGGCAAATGGTCCACTAACAGAAACAGCACTCAGGTCTCACACAGATACTTGTAGACAGGCCTGGTGTCTGTATCATGTACAACATCTTTCCCACAATGCCCTGGAGCGACACTTTATCCAGAGGCTTCATGGAAAATTTGCTGCTGCTAAAAAAAAACACTTCCAGCTAGACAGAGGATGAGGGGGAAAGGAGGGTTGGGTGGACATAAAAAGACTGTAAAAGAGTTCCATTGTCAGAGGCTTTGTTAAATGAAGTATGCCCATACCTAGTTTAGAAGCCCAATCAACTGAAAATGCCAGAACTTTATGGAATCGAGCACCTTTTGCATTCTGGAATGGGACATTTCTGTGTGGTCCCTTCAGTGCGGCCATTTCAGTGGTGCAGTTCTGTTTGGGTATCAATTGATAATTGATCATTTAGTTAAGAAAATGCAATCAAAACCATTTCTGTTTCTTCATCCAAATATTTGTTACAATTATTGAAAAGAAATGTCTACAAACCAGACAAGGAGGGTTTGTGCTATTGCACAAACCCTCCTTGTCTGGTTTGTAGACATTTCTTTTCAATAATTGTGGACATTTCTTTTCAATAATTGTAGCAAGTATTTGGATGAAGAAACAGAAATTCAACCACTTCCATTAAACAGCACTTAAGGGAAAAATGCACCCACAAATAACATGACAGAGATAAAAATATATTACAGTGGAATGGGTTTGTGAAATAGCACAACTATTGCACAAACCCACTCCACTGTAATATATTTTTATCTCTGTCATGTTATTTGTGGATGCATTTTTCCTTTACGTGCTGTTTAATGGAAGTGGTTGAATCGTTGCTGGCACAGGGGGAGGATATCTTTGTAATAAAACAAGGTTATAAAAAAAACACCATTTCTGTTTGGTTGAGATTGTCTTGCAGAACCATTTGGGTAAGGGTTAGGGTTAAGGTAAGGGTTAGGGTTATTATCAGTTATCAACACAGTAGGCCCTTGGTATCTGCTGAGGTTTGGTTCCAGGACCCCCTGTGGATACCAAAATCCATGGATGCTCAAATCCCATTATATACACTGGTGGAGTAATAGGGTGTCCCTTATAAAATGGCAAACAGCAAGATTTGCTTTTTGAAATTTTTGTTTTAATGTTTTCAAGCCGTGGGTGGTTGAATCCATGGATACAGAATCCATGGATACAGAGGGCTGTCTGTAATGTCAATAATATCAATTAATAGTTGATAATAACCCTAACCCTTACCTTAACCCTAACCCAAAATGGTTTTATAAGTGGAACCACACCGCTCAGAACTGGCCGCACTGAAACACCCTAGACCCCTGCATCCAAAGCATATACTTTACGTTCTTTGAGCTTTTAAAAAAAGGAAGTTTCTAGTCCTTGTGGGTTGGGACAGATGTTTGAAAAGTTTGTGAACAATGCCTAGTGAAGTCTCAGAAGCTTGAGTAGAATTTCCAGTAGTCAAGAAGCTGGAAGGAAAGGGTGCTTCAAAGTGCTCATCAGCACAGTTGCAGAATGGATTGTAGAATAGTGGCAATATACAGGTTGCAGAATTGCAGAATTGTTGTGGCTTTAATTTGTACCAGGGTGGGCAACTGTACTAGGGGCAGGCATCAGTTCTCATTCCACCCCCCTCCCCACCATGGGTGTACCAACACATTCCTAGTGACATGGAAGTGACAGGAAGTCACATCTGGTTTGGGTTCAGGCCAATTTTTAGCTGGGAGGATGTTTGTGGAAGGCAAAATAGCGCACACTGCCATGTTTTGGTGCATTTTTGTTGTCAGTTCAGGCAGGTTGTGGAAAAATTTTCACCTATTTTTAAAAATTGCGTCTCAAGCATTTGGGGGTGCTGGGGGTGCAAAATGGGGTGGCGGCCCACCCATGCCCATGGACCACACTTTGCCTACCCCTGCTTTATACCCTGCTTTTTACCCCCTACAGGCCTTTCAAAAATAGCTGGGCTTGGCACCTTTTTCTTCTTCATCCAGATTATCCAAAGCTTCCTAGTACACAACCTTATTGTATTCTACCTTGAACAACTTGGAAACAGTTATGGAATACAGACTGGATAAATAAATGTTTCCCCAGATCAAGCATTTGCTCAGCCTTTTGTCTTCTTGGAGGAGAGTTTACTGACAGTGCACATAAATCACAGGGCTGCATTCATTGCCCATTCAAGATTGCTTCCAGCTAGTTCAAAGCCCATCCAAGAGATTCTGTTGCAGGAGGCAACAAATCCATCTTTTCTTCTAATTAATGCATCCTTTTTGGTGGAAGACCTGTTTATTTCAACCAGTCTTTTGCAGAAGAATCTCTTGGTGGATTGGGACCATGTGATTCAGCTCTCTCTGTCTTCCACTTTTGCTGCCTTTAATGGCACCCACAGTCTGTCCACTGAGATCTCCAGGTGGTCAAGCCACTGCTCCATGGTAATTTTACAGGTGCAGAAGACAAATCTGTTACTACAACAGTAAAGCCTAACTTGTTTTTTTGGAAGTTACCACAGAGTTGCACCAGAGATGCCTAGAGAGGTGGCCTCTCTAGGTATTTCCTAGGTCCTGCAGCATGATTCAGTGGGGGTTTAATAATTTTTGCCATAATTACACAAACATAACAAAGTTTTTTGTTTGTTTTTTTTAAATACAGGCCCGGAGTTAGCCTGCTTTGTTTGGAATAGTGAGGGGGAGAGGAGGAGAATTAGGCCCTCTCATGGCACTGACAGCTGTAATGCTGGAACTGAAGCAAAGGGACCTATCACACCAGGGCCAGCAGCAGAAGCATAGTAACATTTAGAGCTATTGACGGGCTTTTCCCATTGGAATGCCACATAATGGTTTGAATACACACCACCTACAGTGCAGTCACAACATTATGTGATAAGATTCAGCCATAGATGCTACTCTCCTGCTTTAATTCCACTTTTCTAGCCTTGTGTGATAATCTCCTGTGAAACCAAAAATCTCTCTATATATAAAACACTTGGGTGTGTTTCCTTTCCCAGTGTGCTGATTGGCCACTTAGGAAACATACCCAACCAATCCCCTCCCTCCTTGCACTCCCTCAGCCGTTCACCACCCACATGCAAATTCCTCTCCACCTCATAATCCACTCCTGCCAGTCAATTTTCATTTACACCCCCAGCCTCACAAGGGCCTCTCCCTCCCCTCCCTCCCTCAGCCACTCACCACCCACATGAAAAACAATGCAGTATTTTTTCCTAAAATTATAGCGTGTAGCTGAACCATGTGAACCTTCTGAATCTATAATGGTGTATGTTACGCTGGGTACAACTAGTAATAAGTAACTCTCTCCTCTGTAGGCATGGAAGAAACGATGGTTCATCCTTCGCAGTGGCCGCATGAGTGGAGACCCAGATGTACTGGAATATTACAAGAATGACCATTCCAAGAAGCCACTCCGCGTCATCAACCTCAACTTCTGTGAGCAGGTGGATGCTGGTTTAACCTTCAACAAGAAGGAACTGCAGGACAGTTATGTCTTTGACATCAAGACCAGCGAAAGGACCTTTTACCTTGTCGCTGAAACGGAGGATGAAATGAACAAGTGGGTTCGCAGCATTTGCCAGATCTGTGGTTTCAACCAGTCTGAAGAGAATACAGGTACGGCCAAAGTACAACGTAATCTCATGCCTCAAAACAGTACTGAGAAATAGAGAGAATTGAAGTATTACAGTGATAGCTGGTAAGGACAGGTGAAAAGCACTGTCATATATGGAGGAGGTAAAAGTATGACATGCTTCTACTATAATATGACTTAACCCTGCTGAAAAGTAATGGGTAGATTTGATCTAAAGCAGTGGTGGGCAGCTGCAGAAGGCTAGGGGTTGTGTATTTGTTGTGTATCAGGGGCTGGACTAGATGTCCCTTGTGACCCACCTCTTAAGAGCTTATGTAGACGTGATGGTATACTGCAAGTGGGTGCGCATTTTCACCCATTCGCAGTGACGCTGTTTTGTCTCCACTATTTTTTCGCCTATTTGCTTGTGTTCGCATCTATTCAAATGGAGCATCCACACGCTCTGATAAAGGTCAGTAGAGTGAAAATGCACAGTGATGTAAATTTGGATGTCTACATGTGCAAAAATGTGCATCTACGTGCATTTTCCAGTAAACTTTGGGAAACACCGCAAATCCTTTTACTGCATGGGTTGTTGAGTTTTTAGCCCCTCTCCTTCCGAATATGACAAATCTGCTTCAGATCACACTGGGACACATTGTAGTCTCTGCGAATTGTATGAGGAATATTTTCATCATCTGGACAATCCCTAAGATTCTCTTATTTTATTGTACTTATGTCCTGCTTTCATTTGACACGGGACCCATGGTGGCCTATAACATACAGTATTTTTAAAAAGTACAGGTTGCTCCCCTGTCCAAGTATCCATGGGTGTTCCTAGACTTATCATGTATAAATGAAACTGCAGGTAATAGCAAACCTTATTAAAATAAAGGACATCCTGTACAAACATACCACAGAATTGTGTTGTAGGACCTAGAAGACACCTAGAGAGGATGCCTGTCTAGGCATTTTCCATGACAACTCTAGCAATAGCATTAGCATAGCATTATATTTCTATATCACTTATCAGTGCAAAGCATTCCCTAAGTGGTTTACAGCGCGTTAGCTAATTGCCCCCAATAAGCTGGCTTCTCATTTTACTGACCTATGGAAGGACAGAAGGCTGAGTCAACCTTGGAGCCCTGTAGGCATAAACTCACAATGTTGTGGATGCAGTACTGGCATTTAACCAGTGTGCCACCAGAGCTCCTATGGTATGTGTCCCTGTTTTGTGTCCACAGATAACTGAAACCACGGATATTGGTTACGTGGATATGGGGGACAACCTGTATAGATAAAATGAAAATATTTTAAAAAACAATTAAATAAACAATCTTATTAAAAGCACAACATTAGAACAGTTTAAAACACATTTAGAACATAGTAAAAAAAAAAAAAAGCTGAAAGCACAGCACACCCCATTAAAGGACCCTTCTGCCACAACGGGTTAAGAGCCAAAGGCCTGCCTAAACCAAAAGGTCTTTGCCTGTTGGTGGAAAGAGAGCAGAAAGGGACCAACCGTGTGTTTTGGTTATCAAAACAACTCCTCTAGCACTGAGTTTCTGCAAAATCAATACAGGGCTTCCAAACACCATTGTGGAATCTGGCAATCTTCATTGGGAGAAGAGTGGAAAACAAGCAAGGGAAGGGAGAAAAAGGAGTGTTTAATGCAGACAACCTCGGAGAGATGGAGACCCTCTGAAGGAGTCCCCTACCCACACAGTCCCCCTCACCCAACCTCAGCCTCCACACATAGTGACCTCAGAAGCACATAAGTAGAGGAGAAGGCTGAGATGTTTGCAAGATGAACTCCCACTTGCTTGGCACTCTAGGAGAGGAGGCAGTTCACCTGCCAAAACTGATTCCTTCTGACCTAGTCTAACAAAATACCGTGATGCTCAGGGGCAGCAAGCTCAGCAGACGTGTCTGGCTGCATTAGGAAGCGGGAGGCGTCTCTGTTTCGAAACCAGTGCTTCTTGGGCAGCTTTTATGTGACCAAAAAGCCTACAATTTGATCCCCCGGATGACTCATAGTTATTTAATAGGTTATGGAAGAGATATTATTTCTCAGTCCCCATGACCTTAAAACTAGAGTTGTGAAAGAGTAATTTCGAGGGCTATAACTCCCAAAATCCCCCATGCTGTTGGAGGATCTGGGTAGTTGTTGTTCCCAAAGTTAGCATTCCCAAGCTTGGCTCCAGAATTTGAAATTACTTCTCTGCACCATGGATAGAATATTTTTATTAATCCACTAAAAAAATAAAAGAAGAAGAAGAAGTTAAATTTCCAGATTGTGGTCCAGGATCTGAAATTACCTAACTGGATCACTGGAATGACTCTTTCCAGAGAGTGCAGCTTATTTATTAGATTTATTATCTGATTTATATCATGCCTTTCTCCCAATATGGACCCCCCAAGCAGGTTACAATGCAATCAAGTTGAAACAAAATAGGGTACAATTACATGGTACAAATTATGTGGTATAATTTTTAATAAATAAATAAATAAATAAATAAATAATCCAACTAAAACATTAATTTAAAACAATTAAAAACCTATTAAGCACATACAGAACCATATATTCTCCTTTCCAAATCTGCAAACATGTTCATATTCTGTGGTATGTAAATGGGTTCAACTTGGAGCATCCATGCCAAAATGCTCGCTGCAGTATAAATATCAGCCAACTGTAAGGGCTCGCTCTGTCTGTGTTTTTCCCTGCCCCAGTGGGCAAACGTCCAGCTCTCAGCTGGGACCTGACATTTCCTGTCTGTTTTTTGCTAAAACATATTTCATACTTCATTATCTCTCCCTGCTTTGGCTCATTTCAGTGATCTGATGAGGAATCCAGCCCAACCCATTCTATGTTGTGTTTAAAATAAATACTTGCTCAGGCTACAAGTATGTTGTTCAGATTTTGGGAGCAGAAATGCTCTTTTAATAAAAACAAAGGATCAGAAAAATATTTCATTTTCACACAGGGTGTTGTCACAGTTAAATATGTCTCAACTGGCTATGGGAAAACTTCACAGTTCAGTGTCTTGGTGTGTAAACTTTCTGCCTTCAGAATAGGGTTGCCAGATCTCAGGGCCTGGCCCGGAGTTTCCAGTTTTTGTGGGTCATATCCAGGTGAGGGATGAGGGCATACATTGTAGTGTTTCAGTGGACTCCGCTTAGGCCAAGAGGAAAGGACTGTATGCAAACCTCCAGCTCAGCTAATAGAATAGCAACCTGCAAAGCTCAATTGATTTCTTGCTGCAACTTGCGAAGACTCTCTAGGGTTCTATGTGTTTATCTAGTTAGTTTCCTCCTTCCTTCCTAGCCCTTGTGGCACCAGGGTTTACCCTCTGCTCTGCTGTGCCTCCACCTTCTCTCTAGAAGCAAGTAGGGTGGGTGAAATGTTCCTTAACCTCTCTCCTTAGAGAAGGAATAAAATCATTGCATTTCACCTTGATCTGGGAGCAGCCCCTCTAGCTAAGATTTCTGTATTAATTTCCAAACTGGAAAATACATTTGTGTGTGAGAGTGCATGTGTGTGTTTCAACAAGCTGTGAGCAACTGTGGTGGTTGGTACTTAATGCATAACACTTAATGACATCACAAAGCACACACCCCCACCGCATTCCCGAGGTCTCAGGTTTTGGTCTGGAAGCCCCAGGGCCTGGGACAATCCTAAACCGAAAATCCTACTTCAGAGGGAATAACTCCACATGTTGCCAAGGTTGCCATTTACACGATGAAAATGTCCCGGGAAGAATTTGTGTCGATCCCTGGCAGTTTACATGTACATCAGGTCAGGTACGTGATTTTTGGAAGGGGGGCCACCTTTTATCCCTCAACCTACGGGACTTCCAGTCCTGCTGGTTGTGCCGGTTTTTTAAAAAGTCACTGGAGGATTCGGAAAATCGGAAATGTAAACAGCCTGGGACAAAATATCTCAGTACCAGGGGATGGCCAGAAATGGTGACTGGGGGTGGGCTTAGAGATCAGTGACCAGAAAAGGAGGGGTCAGTCACCTGTTCAACAGATCCAGCCTCACCAGCTGAAAATAAAGGTATCCCTTCCAGCTGCACGTAGGTTGGTGTGTGTGTGCGCGCGTGTACTCAATCACCTTTTAAAATGGATTTCTACACTGCAAACTCTTCAGCTTTAACCTCTTCCTCAACTGCATGTTACAAAGAGATCGTGGTGGGCAGAGGGTCGCCCATTCATCCCCTGCCTTTATCACCTCCCTGGGTCTGAACGGGCACAGTAAAATATTCCAGAGTCTGAGCGAATGAACACACTTTTATTCCCCCCCCCATCACAATGCACAATAAAAGAAATGCCAGCATCTGTGTCTTTCAAAATGCCTGTCTGTCGCTGGCTTGAAATCTTCTCTCTCTCTCTGTCTCTCTCTCTCTCTCTCTCTCTCTGGCTTTTCTTCGCAAACGAAGATTCAGAAAGGACTCATCCCACAGGTTCTGCAAGCGCACTGGTGACTAAAAAGGCCAATCCGAGATAGACAAGTCAGGTTGCAGAAAGCACAGCAGAAGGTTTCCTCGGGTGATGTTACCGGGTTGTGATTCTTTCTGCGTTGCCGTTTCTCTTCAAGACTTGTCCGGCGTGAGTTCTCAAATAAGGCTGCAGCATTGTGGATAGTGCGTCCCCATGCCTCCCAATGTGAGGCCAGGGCAGACCATTGTTGGTGATCAATTTGGCCAAGCCTGAGATGTTGTTTCAGGGAGTCCCTGTATTGCTTTTTTGGAGCGCCCCTCTTATGCTGACCCGTGGCGAGTTCACCGTAGAGTAGTATTTTTGGGAGGCGATGGTCCTCCATCCTAGACACATGCCCTGCCCAGCGCAGCTGTGTTCTCAATATCATGGCCTCAATGCTGGTGATCCCTGCTTGCTCAAGGACAGCAACATTCGTCACATAGTCAGTCCAGTGTATATTTAGGATTGTGCGTAAACGGCGCTGGTGGAAGCGTTCGAGGAGTTGTAAGTGGTGGTGATAGGTGACCCATGTTTCAGATCCATAAAGGAGAATAGACACTCTCTCCCCGCCCCCCCCCCCAGCCAGCCAATAGCATCGCTCGTGGCGTGGAACTGTAAAGGAAGTGCATCACCGAGGTTGTGAAAACACGACTAATCGCATCCTTGATTGACAGCCCCCCCCCCCAAAATCCCGGTAAGCTAAACATGTGTAAACAGCAAAAGCATGGGATATAAGAGTGCGGGACCAATAAAAACTTTTGTCGTGTAAATATCAATCACAGGATCTTCCAGGATTTCCTAAAGAGTGACAAAAATCATATAAACAGCGAGGGATGGATACGGGATCAGGAAGTCACGGTAAGCCCTGCAACAAAACTTGTCGTGTAACTGGCACCAAGGTGTTGCAGAACATCTGCAGTGGCACCTCGGCACTTTGCAGTAGATTCTTGGGCATGTTCCAAGA
Source organism: Gambelia wislizenii (assembly GCA_030847615.1). NCBI lineage: Eukaryota > Metazoa > Chordata > Lepidosauria > Squamata > Crotaphytidae > Gambelia > Gambelia wislizenii. The sequence goes on from JAUMIR010000003.1 coordinate 369,528,018, forward strand.
GTAACTATTTTGTTCACGTGGGACATTAATGAGGCCTGAGGGCAGTGCCGTCTTAACGCATGGGCACGCTGGGTAGTTGCCCAGGGCCCTCACAAGCATAGGGGCCCCATGCTAATCTACACACAGACCAGAATTTAACACTCATTTTCTGATCACCCTCCTCAGCATGCAAATTTCCCAGTAACTTGGTAGAAGGAGAAAAATTATTATTTGTAGCCAAGAATAGGCATGTCTGCATTCATGAGAATGGGGAAGATAAAGAGAAAAGAGAGGAGGAGAAGGGACGGACGAGGAGGAGAGATGGGCAGTTGGAGAGGGAATCCTGACTGAGTAGCAAAGCAGGCACCGAGAAAACCCTGCCAGAAGAGGCAGAAAAGCCAAGTGGTGACCAAGAAAGGGAGGCCCGACTCACTGCCTCAGCTTTACCTGGAGTGGCTGCCTGCATAGCCACAAGCCGCTGAGAAACTCTTCTCTCTTTCACAAACACACACTCTCCAACAACCCCACCAAGAGGGTGCCTCCTTGCAGCCCTCCAGTCTGCACTCTCTTCCTCTCCCAGGGGCGGAGGCTGCCCGCCCACGCCCTCATCTCTTCCGCTTCCCAGCGTTCCCATTGGCCCAAGGCAGAGTTGCTGGCTCGCTGGGGAGATGCCCTTCCAGGACATTGCTTTTGCTTTCCTCCTCCTTTCCCACATTGGAAGACACTTATCTCCTCTCTTCTTTTTCATTCGTATCTCTGCTGTTTTACACATCAGGGATTCTGTAGTTGGGATGGAAAGAGACTTTGCTCCCAATGAAGCTGTACACCAGGGAGAAGGTCAAAACACTGATTTTGTTAGTGGTACCAATAAATATAAGTTTATTTTATCAATAATTTACATTTTTATTCTTGTGAGTGGTTGTGTAGGCAGGACCCAGTGCACTGTTTTGCCCAGGGACTTATAATGCTGTTAAGACCGCCCTTCCTGGGGGCTTCTCTACTGCCCAGTATAAACTGAGAGAACCCGCTAGATTGGGGTGAGAAACCAAATGCATCCCATGGCAGTTCCCTACCTGGCTCCCAACTTCTTCAGCTGTTCTCTTTGATCAGTGATCACAAGTTAAGTGATCTGTGATCAGAGGCTATGAAAATTCCAGGACCTTGTTGTAAAGAGCTGGGTTCTGATTCATATCCCAAAAAGCTGTTGCACAGAACTGGGCTTTAGTTCACAACCCAGAAAGCTGCTTCAGTAGGACTTATATTTGAGTAAGGGTGTCAAGAATATGCACAAATGACCTTGTCCTCCACAAGATAAGCTGTGTTGACACATCAGTACACTGCATCGAAAAAAAAATGGTTAAACACATTGAGATTTTTTTCACTTTTCAACTTTTTATGTTTTGCAAAAATAAAACAAAACAGTTTTTGTGTGTGTGTGTACAAAATAATTTTTCCCCTGTGGAAAACTGCTTTTTGTGTATAGTTTTATGCACATTTTTGTTGGTAAAAAAGTCCTGAAATGTGAAGTATCAAAAAACGTGCAAAAATTCTTATAATACTTACCCAGTGGGAAGAAAAGTTTGGAAATTTATTGTTCTTGCAAGCAGGAGTAAATGTCTACTCTTCAGTAGACATGGCCAAAATTATTTTGCATAGGCCTAAGCTCTGGTTCACAGGTCATGAAGCTTTTGCATAAAACTGGATTCTGGTTTGCAGAAGTTGTTGTTTGGACTGAGTTCTAGTTTTCAGGATAGGAAGCTGTTGCATTGAGGCTTACTCCTGAGTAGGTAGGCATAGAATTGAGCTCTACATGGTATGCCTGCTGGAAAAATGTCCAAATTAGTAAAAAATTAAATCTATCCTTATTGAGTGCCTTCAGTTGGTTCCAACTATGGTGACCCAAAAGCAACCCTATCATGGGGTTTTCTTGGCAAGATTTGTTCAGAAGGGGTTTGCCATTGCCTTCCTCTGAGGCTGAGAGAATGTGACTTCATAGAATCATACAGTTATAGAAGTAGAAAAGACTGCAAGGGCCATCTAGTCCAACCCTCTGCCATGCAGGAATACACAATCAAAGCATTCACGACAGATGGACATCCAGCCTCTGCTTAAAAACCTCCAAAGCAGGAGACTCCACCACACTCCCAAGGCAGCGTGTTCCACTACTGAACAGCTCTTACTGTCAGGAAGTTATTCCTAATGTTTAAGTGGAATCTCTTTTCCTGTAGTTTGAGTCCATTGCTCCGTGTCCTTGTCTCTGGAGCAGGAGAAAACAAGCTTGCTCCATCCTCAGTATGATATCCTTTCAAATATTTATACGTGGCTATCATGTCACCTTTCAACCTTCTCTTCTCCAGACTAAACATGCCCAGCTCCTTAAGCTGTTCCTCATAAGGCATGGCTTCCAGACCTCCCACCATTTTGGTCACCCTCTTCTGAACATATTCCAGCTTGACAGTGGGTTTCCATGGCCAAGTGGGAATTCGAACCCTAGTCTCCCAGAACTATCCCAGCATTTCAAATCAAATCTTAACATGGCAGAGAGGCTTCTTTGGGACCCTGTCTCTGTTGATATAGTCGAATCCTCTGCTGGCATGCATATCTTGAAACCATTCTCAAATTTGAAATTGAGACCCTCATTTGAAAATAATTCCCAACTCCTGCTTTAGGTCATCCTTCCCCATCCGGATTCCTTCCAGATGTTTTAGACTACAACCCCGTTACTGCTGACTGTTGGTCATGCTGGCTGTTGGATACAAGGAGTTCTAAATCAGAATGCCTGGAAGGAACCAGACTGGGAAAAGCAGCTATAGATTGTGTCCCAGAATGTCCAGTTAGACACACCTGAAATTCCCTGCCACAAGATGTCACAATGGATACAGATTAGATGGCTTCAGAAGGGAATAAGACACATTTATGGAGGATGAAAAATTCACCACTGGCCATGATAGCAAAGTAGAACCTCCAATGTTCAGAGGCAGAATGCTATTGAACACCTGTTGTTGAGGGGCAAGCAGAACTGAAGAGAGCTATTTTTATGTAATAATTAATTTTAAAGCGTATATCCCACTCTTTATTGTGTGATCTCAGGGTAGCACAGAATACAGTTGGACCCATAATAGGATCCGGTTCCCAGACTTACCGTGGATCCCAGAAACGGTGGATAATAGCAAACCGTGTTAAAATAAAGGACTTCTGGTAAAAACTTACCATAGAGTTGCATTGGAGGACCTAGAAGATGCCTAGAGAGGATGCCTCTCTAGGCATTTTCCAGTGCAACTCTATAGTATGTGTCCCGATTTTGTATCCTGCGTATAACTAACTGTGGATATTGGTTCTGCAGATATGGAGGCCTGACTGTATAAGCGATTTAAAATATTTCCAGATTAAAAACCATAAATAATTTAAACAAAATAAAAACATTAAACAAGACAACAGTTAAAACAAATCTAAAAGCTGCATCAATTTAAAAACATATACTGTATAGGTACAGTACATTTCAAATTAAATTTAGTCCCAAATAGCTTTAATAGAAACCATGTTTTGGCTTGGCACCAGAAAAAAGCCAACATTGGCGCCAGTCAGACCTCCAAGGGGAGGGCATTCCACATTCAAGGGGGCCACAGTTGAGAAGGCCCTGCCTTGTGTCCTCGTCCACTGCATTTGCCTCCACTGGTGGGGCCCAAAGTAGGGCCTCTCCTGGAGATCTCAGTTCCTAGGATACCTACTGCCAGAGGTTGAAAAAGCCATAAGCCATCCTGCTACCATAAGCCATCCTGCTAGCAGGGATCACCAGCACTGAGGCCATGATATTGAGAACACAGCTGTGCTGGGCAGGGCACGTTTCTAGGATGGAGGACCATCGCCTCCCAAAAATAGTACTCTACGGTGAACTCACCACGGGTCAGCGTAAGAGGGGCGCTCCAAAAAAGCGATACAAGGATTCCCTGAAACAACATCTCAGGCTTGGCCAAATTGATCACCAACAATGGTCCGCCCTGGGCTCACATCAGGAGGCTTGGAGATGCACTATTCACAATGCTGCAGCCTTATTTGAGAGCTCACGCCGAACAAGTCTTGAAGAGAAATGACAATGCAGAAAGAATCACAACCCGGAAACATCACCCAAGGAGACCTTCTGCTGTGCTTTCTGCAACTGGACTTGTCTATCTCGGATTGGCCTTTTTAGTCATCAGCATACTTGCAGAAAGTGCGGGATGAATCCTTTCTGAATCTTCGTTTGCGAAGAAAAGCCAGAGAGAGAGCATGGCTATTTACTGGGGATTCTGGGAGTTTTAATCCAGAAAAAATGATTTCTCCATACCTATTGGCCAGCTGCTTTGGAGAGCAGTTCTACATCACTCCAGCAGAAGATGAGATGAAGGGATGAAGAACCCCCCTCCCCATCTTCCTTCTCTCAGCAGCTGGCCAGGAGGCTCCTACCATCCCTTTGCAGCCAGAATCGGAGGCTGCTGCCACCAGGATGGGTGAAGGATGGGCGGATCTCCTCATCTTCCTTGCGGTGGCCACCCTCCTTGTTGTCTCCAGGCACTGCGCTACCGGGTCCCCTTTGCCTCCCTTGCCTCTCTCCCCATGCAAAACTGATATGGGCACACTCTTGATTTGCGGCTGTGTGAACATCATGGGGGAGAGCTTCACGTACTATTGTTTTTGCCAAAACACCATGGAGGCAAAGGAACGCTGCTCTCAATTGCCTATAATGTGCAGGTACGTGCATTATTTCCTTCCATATAGACAAGCCAACGTTTCAGTATGTGTGGTTAAGAATTAACATACTCAAATGGGATGCCTTCAAAGGAAGCCACCCACTTTAATAATTTTCTTTTTGAGACATTATTATTCAATGAGTTCCCTTAAAAAAGTGTGTGCCCGTACAATCTGTGAAGCACAGTTAGCTCTCATAAATGAGTATGCTTTTTAAAAAATGTCTCCGATAATATCTCCCTGTGGCATAGCTTTGACTCTCATCCTCCGCAGAGAGAAGAGATTTGGAGAGTAGAAGGGGGTGAGGAGGAAGACAGATGTGTGCATTGGGGAGACAGAATGAACGGAAAGGCTGCCTGAGTCACACGCTGTTCCAACACCAAGGCACAAAAGAGCTTAGTGTGAACACAAGGGCCTTTCAGAAGCAAAAGTTCAGAGGGGTCCCACCACAGAACTGCATGTGCTCCTAACAATTCTCTGGGTGGCAACAAAAGTTAGCTTTTAACTCCTCTGGACTCTTGCTGCTTTTCTGAGAAATAAAGAATGATGGGTTGGAGGGGAGGTGTCTTTAAGAAGCGTTTCCCATGAACACCCAGAGCTCTGGAAAGCTACACTTTGTATTACAACTCCCAGAATCCTCCAGCCAACATGGCCACTGTCTTCTGCCAGAATCTGTTCAGGATGCTGAGAGCAGGGGTGTAAATTTTTGCAATTTTTCTTACAAAAGTTTGTTGCATCTGATGAAGTAGACTTAAGTCTACAAAACCTTAGGCTACCAACTTCTTTCTCTCAGTCTTAAAGATGCTAAAAGATCCCTTTGCATACAAGATCCAGACTGATCCAGACTAACACAGCTATGTTTTTGTTACCTCTGTGCAATAATAATTTATTTCGTTATTTTTCTCCCCACTCCAAGCGAGTTCTCAAATGCTATGCAGTTTTTGAGGGCTGTTTGCTGTTCAGGACTATTCTGTACAAAACAGAAATGTTTTGTAGGTTTCCTTTCCCAGTGTGCTGATTGGCCATTTAGGAAACAGACCCAACCAATCTCCTCCCTCCTCTCATTCCTTCAGCCAATCACAACCCACATGCAAATTCCCTCTCCACCTCGCAATCCATTCCTGCCACTCAATCTACATCTACACCCTAGAATCATAGAATCATAGAATTGCAGAGTTGGAAGAGACCACGAGGGCCATCCAGTCCAACCCCCTGCCATGCAGGAAATAACGATCAAAGCATCCCCGACAGATGGCCATCCAGCCTCTGTTTAAAGACCTCCAAGGAAGGAGACCCCACCACACTCCGAGGGAGTGCGTTCCACTGCCGAACAGCTCTTACTGTCAAAAAGTTCCTCCTCATGTTGAGGTGGAATCTCTGCTCCTGGAGCTTGCACCCATTGCTCCGTGTTCCAGTCTCTGGAGCAGCAGAAAACAAGCCTGCTCCATCCTCAATGTCACACCCCTTCAAATACTTAAACAGGGCTATCATATCGCCTCTTAACCGTCTTTTTTCCAGGCTAAACATGCCCAGCTCCCTAAGTCTCTCCTCATAAGGCATCGTTTCCAGACCTTTCACCATTTTAGTTGCCCTTCTCTGGACACGCTTCAATTTGTCAATATCCTTTTTTAATTGTGGTGCCCAGAACTGGACACAGTATTCTAAGTGAGGTCTGACCAAGGCAGAATAGAGTGGCACTATTACTTCCCTTGATCTAGACACTATACTTCTATTGATACAGCCCAAAATCGCATTGGCCTTTTTAGCTGCCGCATCGCACTGTTGGCTCATGTTCAACTTGTGGTCTACTAGGACTCCTAGATCCCTTTCGCACGTGGTCTCATTCAGCCAGGTCTCTCCCATCCTATATTTATGCATTTCATTTTTCCGCCCTAAATGCAGTACCTTACATTTCTCCGTATTGAATTTCATTTTGTTAGCTTTGGCCCAGCTCTCCAGTCTATCCAGGTCATTCTGAATTTTGATCCTGTCCTCTAGGGTATTAGCTACTCCTCCTAATTTGGTGTCATCTGCAAATTTGATAAGTATGCCCCTAATTCCCTCATCCAAGTCATTGATAAAGATGTTGAATAGCACTGGGCCCAGGACAGAACCCTGTGGCACCCCACTGGTCACATCTTTCCAAGACGAAGAGGAGCCACTGCTGAGCACCCTTTGGGTTCGGCCGGTCAACCAATTACAAATCCATTGAACAGTTAACTTGTCTAGCCCACATTTTACAAGCTTGTTTGCAAGAATGTCATGGGGAACCTTGTCAAAGGCCTTACTGAAATCAAGGTATGCGATGTCCACAGCATTCCCTTCATCTACCAAGCTGGTAACTTTATCAAAAAAAGAGGTCAGATTAGTCTGGCATGACTTGTTTCTCTGAAACCCATGTTGACTTTTTGTGATTATGGCATTGCCTTCTAAATGTTCACAGACTCTCTGTTTAATGATCTGCTCTAGAATCTTCCCTGGTATTGATGTCAGACTAACTGGACAATAATTGTTGGGATCCTCTTTTTTCCCCTTTTTGAAGATGGGAACTACGTTTGCCCTCCTCCAGTCTGCTGGGACTTCTCCTGTTCTCCAGGAGTTCTCAAATATTATTGCCAATGGCTCTGAGATTATATTTGCCAGCTCTTTTAATACTCTTGGATGTAGTTCATCTGGTCCTGGAGATTTAAATTCATTTAGATTAAGAAGGTATTCCTGTACTACCTCTTTACTTATTTTGAGCTGGATTTCCCCTATTGTGTCCTCTGTTCCATTATCCTCAGGTTGGTCCTCCTTTTCCTTTTCTGAAAACACTGAGGCAAAGAAGGTGTTGAGTAATTCTGCCTTTTCTCTGTCCCCTGTTAGCATTTTGCCATCTTCTCCACGTAGCGGCCCTATCATTTCCTTCTTCCTCCTTTTGCTGCGGACATACCCAAAAAAACCCCTTTTTATTGTTCTTAACCTCCCTAGCAAGCCTGAGCTCATTCTGCGCTTTAGCTTTTCTGACTTTACTCCTACACGTGTTCGCTATCTGTTTGAATTCTTCTTTGGTGATTTCCCCCCCTTTCCATTTCCTATACATGTTCCGTTTAAAACTTAGCTCCATTGAAAGTTCTTTAGTCATCCATCCTGGTTTCTTGAGACACCTCCCATTTTTCTTCCTCAATGGTACTGTTTGAAATTGTGCCTTCAGTATCTCCCTTTTGAGAAAGTCCCATCCGTCTTGAGGTCTCTTCTCTTTTAGTATTCCTGACCATGGGATCACCCCCAGTATTTCCCTGAGTTTATTGAAATCAGCTCTTCTGAAGTCAAGAATGTGTGTCTGACTATGCCTGGCTTCTCCTTTCCATTGTATATCAAACTCCAGGAGAACATGATCACTCTCATCTAAGGATCCCACCACTTGCACCCCATTAACCAGGTCATCTCTGTTGGTTAGGATCAGATCTAAAATAGCTGACCCCCTTGTTGCCTCTTCCACCTTTTGGACCATGAAATTGTCTTCCAGGCATGTAAGGAATTTGCTAGACCTTGTAGTTTTGGCTGAGTTAGATTGCCAGCAAATATCAGGATAGTTGAAGTCCCCCATCACTACTACATCTCTCCTTTCTGCATGTGTGTTCATCTGTTCTAGAAAGGCAACATCCAATTCCTCCGTCTGATTTGGGGGTCTGTAGTAGAGTCCCACAATAACATCCCTGTTGTTTCCCTCCCCTTTGATTTTTATCCAGATGCTCTCCACCTGGCTTCCAGTATTGATGTCATGGATCACTTCACTGGTGTAAATATCCCTGACATATAATGCTATTCCTCCTCCTTTCCTGTTTGGCCTGTTTCTCCTATAAAGGTTATACCCCTCAATTCCTACATTCCAATCATGAGACTCGTCCCACCAGGTTTCAGTAATGCCTATTATATCATATTTGTTTTGTAGTGCGAGGAGTTCAAGTTCATCTTGCTTATTTCCCATGCTCTGTGCATTAGTGTAGAGACATCTGAGACCATGTGTTCCCTTTACTTGCTCCCTGTGCAAGTTTTTTTGCCTCCCACTGTTGGGTCCTTGCGCTGTTTGCCTTGTTCCCTCTGTGACAGTTTGACTCTTTTCTCCAGCCCTTTTGCCTTCCAGAATACTGTCTCCCTCCCCCATTTGACTCAGTTTAAAGCCCTCCTGATCAAATTCTTGAGACTGTTGGCAAAAATGTTTCTTCCAACTGTTGTAAGATGCACCCCATCTCTTGCCAGAAGTCCCCCCGCATGGAAGCGCAGTCCATGATCCAAGAATCCAATTTGTTCTCGGCGACACCATCTACGGAGCCAGTTGTTTACGTCAGCTATTTTCCTCTCCCTTCTTTTATCCCCAATTAAGCTATGGGTCCATCACCTCTGCTAGCCAGCCCCCTCAGTGGCACTGCTGCCACTGGCGTGGGCCAGAAGAACAACAGGGCTCTCCCTTTCCTATGCATAATCGCCGGCTCTAAAGTCAGAATGAATAGTCAGCCCTGCCATTGTGAGGCTGGCCGCCTGTTCTGACATCAGAGAAAGTGACTAGTGCCAGGCCTCTGCTTTTCCGGCACACAATTGCCAGCTCTGAGCTCCGTGAAAGCAGAGCTCTGGCATTAGTCGCACTGGCTGGTTGTTCTGACCTCAGAGAGAGCGACTGGCACTGGGGCTCTTCCTTTGGAATGAGGAAGTGGGGCCGAGGAGAGGTCAAAATGGTGGTGCCTCAGGCGGCGCTTGTCCTTCCTCTCACCTCACCCCCCCCGGCCAAATCCAGTGCAGCTGGATTGTTCACACTACAGTTTTCTAAAACCTGGATTAAGATGATATTCCCTGAGTCTGGTGTGGATACTTTTTTTATTGCTAATTTTTAATTCATGTGCCTTGTTTTGATTCATGTGTGATCTGCCGTTGGTCCCATTTGGGAGAAAGGCCTGATACCAATATATCTCTGTTAACAAAGTTGATGCATTCCTGGATATTACAGTACTTTTTTAACAGATGATTTGGTACCAGAAGTAGAAATAACATGGAAAGAATGGGGATAGGTTCCTACATCACAAAAAGAAAAAAGAGCAGTTCAACATCTTTCAGAAACATTTTTATCCAAAGCTAACAGCATGCACAACCAGGTCAGGTCAGCCTTGCATAAGTAAACAGAAATATTTTTAACCTTCTAGAGACCATAAAGAAAGTGTCTTCCAAAGCTCAGCTTTCACCACCCTTCACTTTTCTTCTGATTTCCATTTTTGTGGCCAGATCTATAGATTTGTGGTTCTTTAACCTGTTGGTGGTAGCTGGTGAGGCAGGCTTTTCTTTTCTCCACTTTTCTCCTTATTGTACTGCCCACATAGATTCATAGAGTTGGAAAAGACCACAAGGGCCATCTAGTCCAACCCCCTGCTCTGCAGGAACACAATCAGAGCATTCCTGACAGATGGCCATACAGCCTCTGTTTAAAAAACCCCAAAGAAAGAGACTCCATCTCAGTCCAAGGCAGCGTATTTCACTGTTGAACAGCTCTTGCTGTCAGGAAGTTCTTAGGTGGAATCTCTTCCTGTTGTTTGAATCTATTGCTCTGTGTCATGTAGTCTCTGGAGCAGCAGAAAACAAGCTTGCTCCATCCTCAATATGACATCCCTTCAGATATTTAAACATGCTCAGTAAAGGATTCTGGATGCACCTGCTGTTTTCCTTGGCTGTTGTAGGGAGGCAGACACAGCTGCAGTAAGGTCAGTTAAAGTAGAATCCCACTCTTTCCCAGCTCAAGCTGTTTATTGCATTGCTTACTATAGAAACACTGCTGTAACCTGACACTAGAAGTCTGTGTTTCTCTAGTTCTCCTTCACCATTGTCCCAATGCCAATGCTGCTTTTTTTTTTTTTAATCATCTTGACAGGGGATGAAAGGGAAAAGGAGGGCTGGTCAGGCAGAAGAAGACTGTCCAAAGGAGATTATCAGAGGCTTTGTTAACTGAGATTTTCTTGTATGAACAAAACAGAGGGCCCATCTACACAAGGGCAAAAAAACGGAGTACCTTGTAGTAATGATATCTCATAGCAGTGACATGTCTAAATGGTGCTTCAGAAGACCCCATAAAACTCACATTCCAAAGGCAGTCACCACCGCTGTTTTTTAAAAAAAGTTGTCCAAGCGATAGAGTGATTTTCCAATTTACCTAACAGGAAAGCAAATCAATCAAAGCACTCCTGACAAATGGCCATCCAGCCTCTGCTTAAAAACTTCCAAGGAAGGAGACTCCACCACAATCAGAGGCAGTATATTCCACTTCCAAACAGCTCTTACCATCAGGAAGTTCTTCCTAATGTTTAAGTGGAAACTCTTTTCCTGTAGTTTGAATCCATCGCTCCGTGTCCTAGTCTCTGGAGCAGCAGAAAACAAGCTCCATCCTCAGTATGACATCCCTTCAAATATTTAAACATGGCTGTCATGTCTCCTCTTAACCTTCCTTCAGGCTAAACATACCCAGCTCCCTAAGCCGTTCCTCATAGGGCATAGTTTCCAGACCTTTCACCATTTTGGTCACCCTCCTCTGGACACGTTCCAGCTTGCCAACATCCTTCTTGAATTGTGGTGCCCAGAACTGGATGCATTACTTTTAATGACATCATCAGGGGCCATTCCTAGGTCTCAGCTTTTGGCCTGGAAACCTCAGAACCTGGGATGATCTTGAACTGGTAACCCTACGGGGAATTGCTCAGAGTCAGTGTCAACAATATGAACCTCAACGAACCAATGTCCTTACTCAATAGAAGGCAGTTTGCTTTGTTCATATCATAGCAGTAGAGTAGATTACAGTCTGTACATCCTAAACTGTTATCGAAATACAAACCTTTGAAGTATATTTCGGACACTGAACTGCCGGGGCCGCTGAAGTATTTATTTGCATGACCGTTGGCCCTTAGAGTGACATCCTTATCCGAACGGAAAATGGTACCAGCTGCACCAGCCCCTCTCCCCCAAGTGCTTCCTTGTCATTGTGCACTGCACGCTCCCATTTCCTTTCCTGCTAGTTGTCTACAGCTTGGTGCATTTTGTCAGGCGTATTGTCCATGGGGTGTGTGGAACAGAGCAGGGGGTGGGGAAGAGATCATTAACAGATTAACAATGACTTGGAGATTGCTTTGCTTTCAAACGCAGCTCTTTGGTGTTTCTTGGCATATGCTTTCTTGGCAGGATTGGGGGAGATGGGGTGGTTAAACCCTTAACCATGTATGTACAGTGCCTAGCACCAGAGCTGGGAAAGGTTTCTTTCTTAAGCTATAATAGTCATTCATTCATCCATTCATTCAAGGCATTTATATATCACATCTCAGTGCACCAAGGGCTGCGAGGTGAGGCACAGTTGTAAAAACATTTAAAACAAGACAAAGATACTAAAAAATTAAAAACATAGTCCTTTAAAATAACGTAATGCCAAACAGTTGAAATAACCAGAAGAGTTTCAAGGACCATACAGAGCAACACAGTTTTATAGAGTTGCCAAGTCATGACTGTCGCAGGTCCTGAGATCTCAGGGCCAAAACATGAGACCTAGAAATGACCCCTTGTGATGTTACAGGATGCCCTAAGTAAACATTGGATATTGACTATTGAAGGATTTGAAAAGGGAGCAAGCTCCTTTAATGCTGCTCCAGAGACTAGGGACTTTTTCGGATGTTGATTTACCGCCCCAGAAAGCTCATAACACTCGCAACACTGCTGCGCGGCAGGGGGCCCATTTCGTATGATGCTGTTTCAGTTCTGCGAGAGATTGGAGGCAGACGCACCATATTTGGCCATTTTTTTATTCACGGGCAACTTCCGTGAGTAAAAAATGGCCAAATATGGTACGGCTGCCTCCAATCTCTCGCGGAACTGAAACAGTTGATTTTGGCAGGGGGGCGGCGTCATACGAAACAGGCCCCCTGCCGCGCAGCAGCGTTGCAAGTGTTACAAGCCTTCTGGCACAGTAAATCAGTGTCCAAAAAAGTCCTAGGACACAGAGCAATGTACTCAAACTACAGGACTCAGTGGACTCAAACTACAACCATTTAAACAGAGGCTGGATGGCCATCTCTCAGGAATGCTTTGATTGTATATTCTTGCAGGGCAGAGGGTTGGAGTGGATGGCCCTCATGGTCTCTTCCAATTCTATGATTCTGTGATGCCAGTCCCAGTGATGTTACAATGGTGACATTACAAAGGGCAGTCCCTCATGATGTCATTAAGCGTGATATATTAAACACCAACCATAGGTGCACAGACTATTTCTCATTTCTTGTACTTGGTGGCTTTTATATGAATGGCATATGCTGTCTGTATCACCCTTAGTTGCCTGTGCATGTAGTACACACCTTTCAAGGCAGTGTTCTTGGCCTATATGAGTGTGGGAGGAGGCAGTCTTTCAGATAACCTGGCTCTAAGCTGTTTAGGGATTTTAAGTCAAAGCCAGCCACTTTAATTGAATGGTCAATACCCAGAATCCTTCCAGCTAGCACAGCAAGTTCATAGAATCATAGAATCATAGGGAGCTGTAATAAAAAAAAGGAACTTTTCAAGCTCTGCCTGGCACACAGCTAAGTAAATATGAATGGCAGAAGATGATGAGATTCTAGGGAAAGCTATGCCCAACACTTCTGGTCAACAAATGATCCATACAATGGCCATTTTTTTTATCCCTCTGCTGGAATTTCTATGCTGTAAAGCAGCTGGGAAATCGCCTGTGCATTCCTCCCAACCATTTATTTGCAACATTTACTTAGATCTAAATATTTGAATTGGATTTATATTTAGGCTGCTCTGATAAAAAAAAAAATCCTCCCAGTTTTCCATCCCCATGCTAAGAAAGCCTTTGCCACTTTACTTGCTGCCTGTCCTACAGTTGTTAAAGGTACAGGAGGGATCGCCTGCTTGGTGTGGGAAAAGCAAGCACTGTTCAGACGAGTGGCACTAGCTGCCGGAGGACATCATTGGACCTTAGCCGTACACCAGCATTTGAAACAGGGGTTTTACAGTCTCTGCCTCTTTAATTCTTTCCCCCTCTTTGTAAATGTCTTTGACCTGAAGTTTCCTGAATCCCAAACAGCAAGTTATTTTAAGAATCCGGCACTATTTGGCTTTCACTTTAAAGAGTAAACGATTCCAGAGGAGGAACATATTTGGCACAAAGCAGCAGTTGAAGCATGTCTGAGTGTATGGCCCCTGCTCTCCCCACTGCTATCTGTCAAGTGGTAGATAAAATGCAAAACATTTATCTGGACCAAGGAACCAGCAAGTGCAACATTCTGTATCCAGCAGTGACCAGCCAAGTGCACTTGGGAAGTCCCATAGGCAAGCAGTATGAAGGCAACAATTGCTGATCTGTTTGCCTCTAATAGTTGGTGTTTAAAGAGCAGTGGGCCCTTGGTATCTGTTGGGGTTTGGTTCCAGGACCCTCCCATGGATACCAAAATCTGGGGATGCTCAAGTCCCATTATATACAATGGTGTAGTATAATGATATCCCTTATATAAAATGGTGAACAGCAAGGTTTGCTTTTTGGAATTTTTGTTTTTTTTATTTTCAAACCGAGGATGCAGAACCCATGGATATGGAGGGCTGACTGTACACTGCTTCTGAATGTGGAGGTTCCACTTTAGTTATTAGGGCTAATATAGCAACTTGTTACCTGAATTGCTTGGGGTCTATGGGGACGCTCCAATATCCTAACATTAATTTGGGGAATTTAATTAACTCAACTTGGCATGCAAGAGGCCAGGCAATGTTGGGACCTTATAACCTATGTATACCAGTAGTAACAATCTGTAACAGTAGTTAACAATCAGTAACAGTAGTTAAAACAATCCGCCCCGATTGTTTTAACAGAGGGGCGGGGTATAAATAAATTTTATTATTATTATTATTATTAACAAAGGAGATTCTAAGCCAAAAGGTACAATTAAATGATCTTTATTATAAATTAATATCAACAGCAGTCATGTAAGCACTCAGGCTTCAGACACTCACACAAGGCTATCAAAAGTAGTTGGAAGTATTTGGATAGAGAAATATAGTAGGGATATAGCACCTTATACTATACGAATCCTGCAGAACTGAGATCACGAAGTACACTGACAGCAAGCAGGGTCCAGAGGACAGGACAGTTACACAGTCTGATGTGAAGTCAAGAGGAAGTAGAACTGTGCACCTGGCTACACAGAGTGGCGTGGAGTATATAAGAAGGGGATCTGTGTGCACTTGGGTGGAGTTTGAGGATGATATTTATATGAAATAATTTCCCTGGAGGGATAGAATTTTTAGTGAAACACAATGTTTCTCGGAGATTCCTAGGGATAAACAAAGGGTACTCTGGAAGAGTTAACAATCATTAATGGGTTCTGTATTTGAAATTGAATAGGAACAGGCAAGGTCTTTTGTTGGAAATGGATGAGGGAAGGAAGGATCCATTTTATAAGCATCAAGGACTCTGCTGTCGTTGAGTGGATTAGTGAATGACTCGCCTCCAGGTGTTAAGTTCTGACCTGAGTATTTGGTTTTGGGGAATTTCCAAAGGTCCCTCCCTCAGTCATACATAAATCCAGCCTTGGTATTAGGGGGTCCTGGTTTACCTGTTAACCACGTGGATGGCCACATTAAGCCAAATTATTAAATATAGTCAGTTATTAGATATTCCAAGATGGGGGCTATCAGGGTAAGTAACATATTCATGCTGATGAGTAGCATGAATAACCATATACCACAGGAGTTTTATGTGAAGATAAGGACCAAAGCTTGGAAGTAATGAGTTACAAAATAATTTGCTTTCCAAACTAAGTTACATTATGATTGTAACTTACTGAAGGATCATGTTACTCCTTTTATAATAGAACCATAGTTTTACTTATTTTTGTAGTTAAAGGAGAATGGAGGAATATCACATGGTTCAAGTACTAGTTTGTGCTATGCCTCATGATGCTGAATGGAAAAAGAAATGCAGATTTTAAAAAGAAACTGAAAGTAACTGATTCAAATTGTTGTGCAGTAAATAGTTACTTTAAAGAATTATCACTGTGTGTTATGTGCCTTCATGTCATTTCCAACTGATGATGACCCTAAGAAAAACCTATCACAGGTTTTTTCTAGCAAGATTAAATCAGAGGAGGTTTGCCAGTGCCTTCCTCTGAGGCCAAGAGAGTGTGGCTTGCTAAAGGTTACCAAGTAGGTTTCTATGGCTGAGAAGGTATTTGAATCTAGGTCTCCCATAGTCCTAGCCCAGCTATCAA
Source organism: Gambelia wislizenii (assembly GCA_030847615.1). Taxonomy (NCBI): domain Eukaryota; kingdom Metazoa; phylum Chordata; class Lepidosauria; order Squamata; family Crotaphytidae; genus Gambelia; species Gambelia wislizenii. The sequence continues at coordinate 369,543,983 of JAUMIR010000003.1, forward strand.
CACTCAGATCACTGCACCACACTGGCTTAGGACTGTACACTCCTTTTTGGGCCTTGAAGCTATCACTGTAAAGAACAGCATTTAAAAAGTAACTTTCTGAACTCTGTTAGAACAAGAGCAAGAATGTCAACCATCTTGAAAGGCTTAGGTAAATTTCAACTTGGAACTCCTACATTCCTCAGATTATGTTATTCCAAAACATGCCAAGGAGAGAGGTAGAGTAGGAACCCATATCCACTAGGAATTGCTTCTGGGGACTGCCGTGGATTCTGAAAACCATGGATAATAGCAAACGCCATTGAAAATAATGGGACTTCCAGTTTAAAGTACCATAGAGTTGCCTTGGAGGACCTAGAAAATGGATAGAGAGGACAAATTTTCTAGGAAGACTCTATGGTAGGTGTGCTGTTTTGTGTCCTGTGCATAACTGAATCAGTGGATAATGAATCAGTGGATATGGGTGTCCTACTGTAATGGGTTTTCTCCCTATCCCTGAAGCAGAGCTGGTCCAAGATAATTTTCCTAAAGAGAGAGCCAGCATTTCTCTCTACACAAATTCATGTTTAAGAGAGGGCTATTGTAGTTAAAAAAAGAGTGGGGATCTGTATAAAAGAAGGATTTGGAGAAAGATATAGAAAGGGAACAAGTTGAGCAGGATAGACTGCTTCCATTGTATTACGGGCAATTGTGCGTACAATTTAGTGTAATTCATTGTATGTACAATTCATTATAATTTATGGGACATTGAATGAGAATTTGTTTCATATTTTTTTCTTTTCTGTATACATAACGGACTGGGGGGAGATTATTGAATGAAGGAGGGAGGGAAGCAGGGGAGGCATTGAAAGGAACAAGGAACAAGAGGGGAAGGTGAATATTGGGGGGGGAGGTGTTAAGGAGATTGTACTTTTGTTCTCCTCTTCGGTTGATAGAGGGTGTTGTGAAATAGGCCAGTCTTAAACAATTTTGTTATAACTAACAAACATAAATGATAAGTTGGTGAAGAACTAAAAACATAAGTCAAGGATCGCAGAAGGATTAAATACCAGAGTAAATATTGGTTAAGGAGGGGAACAGAAGGTAACAAACAAATAAATATATAAATATATTAAATAAAACAAAATAATAATTAAAATAATAATTAAAAGATTAAAATGGCCTCAGGGACTAGGCGCACTACAACACAATCTCAGACCCAAACACTGATGGCAAGGAGGGGCTCACGAGAAGCACCAAAGATGCCTGAACTACATTCTGCAATCCTAGAAGAGCTAAAAGCTGAATTGAGAAATTCCAAACAAGAAATAAGATCTGAATTAAAGGACTTAAGGAAAGTAATAACAGCAGATTATAAAAAAGAATCGGAAGTATTGGGGGGGGGGATAGACAAAATTAATAAAGATTTACAAGAGATGAAACTAGAAATTGGAAATTTAAAAACAAAAACAGTAGAAAATGAAAAATTGGCAAAAACAGTACAAGAAATCCAAGGGAGAGGTGTACTACAATTACTAAATCAAGAGCTATGGAATAGGGGAAAATGTATTAAATTAAGAGGTATATCAGAGAAACTGAATGAAAACTCGTTAGAAAGAATTCTATCACCTCTGGCAAAATTCATTAACATATCAATTGAGGAAATGGACAGTGAAATAGACAAGGTGTTTCAGGTGAATGCAATGGTGGCAAGAGAAAGGAAATTACCCAGGGATGTGGTAGTTTCCTTTGTTAGATTCAGATCCAGAGAATTGATCCTGCAACAGAGCTATAAGGAAAATTTGAAGATAGATGAAAAGGAAATAAGAATTTACAAGGATATACTGGTAACAATTTTGAAAAAAAAAGGCAAAAGTATAAGTTCTTAACACAAAAGCTGACAATAAAAGGCATAAACTACAAATGGAAGAGAGCAGAGGGATTATCTTTTATGTATTGACAAAAAAGATATAGGATAGATTCTATCCAAAAAGCAAAAGACTTTTGTAAAATATTAGATAGAAGAGGAGAAGAACAGATGGAATCAAATCTAGACAAAGAAACTGAATCGAGGAAAATGAAAACTACCAGGAAAAGATGGGAAAGGAGACAAAGATACTAACAGAACGAGATAAAACAAAAATGGACGACAAGATGGATGATTTAGAAATAGAAGATGAAGGAGAGGAGGAAATGAAACAAGTGGAAGAGGGAGAATTAGAGGAGGAGATAGGTGAAGGGCAAGATGCCGTTTAAAATTGGATCATGGAACATCAAAGGCTTCAACTCAGAACATAACCGTCGGCAAGTTTTCCATTACTTAGAAAAACACAAGATGGATGTGATATGCCTGCAGGAAACAAGAATAAAGGAAGAAGATGTAAAATATTTGAGGAATCAAAAACTGGGGCAGGTCTTTCATTCTTTGATCAGTAACAAAAAGAAAAGAGGGGTGGCACTGTTTGTAAACAAAAAATACTCTCCAGTAGAGCTTTTCAAGGATGAACAGGGGCAATTCATAGGGATACAAATATCACTTCAAACTATGAAAATAGTGATAGTTGGTATCTATGCTCCTAATACCAAACAAGGAAAATTCTATAAGAAATTGCAAGGGAAAATAGAGGAATACAATAAAGAGAACTTATTGGTGCTAGGAGATTTTAATGGGGTTATAGACCCCAGGAAAGATAGATCTTGTGATAAGAACTTAAAGTCTATGGGGAAGTTACCAAAAAGTTTTTTCAAAATGGTAGAGGATTTGAATATATAAGATATTTGGACTGCAAAAAAGGGAAATCAAAAAGGTTTTACATTCTATTCAGAAAGTCATTGATGTCTAGAATAGATCTGGTCATGGGCTCCAAGCACCTAATATCTAGGATTAAAGATATGGAAATTCTTGCAAGAATAACATCTGCTCACTTCCCGATACAAGTTTCACTGGAAGTAAACAAAAAAAAACTTCAACTGGAGATTAAATGAATCCTTATTAAGAAATGAGGCTTTTGTGGGGGAACTTAAAAAAGAAGTAAAATATTATTTTAGAGAAAACACAGCACCAGACTGCCAGATGAAAACAATTTGGGATGCCAGCAAGGCAGTTGTACGTGGGCTACTAATAAAAAGAGGAGCTGAAGTGAAGAAAGCTAGATCTGAAAGGTTTGACTTTTTAATGATAGATAATCAGATAGAAAGGCAAATGAAAAAAAGTACGTCAGAAGGCGTTTGAGCACTCAAACAAAATTGGGAAGTGGTTGGCTTCCAAACTGAAAAAAGAGCAAGAAAAGAAATTGATTACAGAAATAATGCATAGAGACGAGACAATAACAAGCCAAGAGAAGATAAAAAGAATGTTTCTAGAGCATTTCAAAAAGCTATTCAAAGAAGAGAAATTAACAATGGGAGAAGAGATAAACATGGAGAAGTACTTAGAAAAACAGACATTTCCATCAGTATCAGAAGAACATATTAAAAGACTAAACGCTCCTATATCGGTAGCAGAAATTTCGATTGCTATAAGGAGGATGAAGGCAAATAAGGCTCTGGGTCCAGATGGCTTTACAAGTGCATATTACAAAAGCTTAGAAGATGAGATAATCTTACCATTACAAAAAATCTTTAATGAAATCAAAGATAAAGGCATTCCTAAGTCATGGACCAAAGCAAACATTACGCTAGTCTCAAAAGAGGGGAAAGATCAAAATGATAAAAGGAATTATTATCCCATTTCACTGTTGAACAATGACTATAAGAGCTACGTGTCAATATTAGCGGAAAGACTAAGGAGATTTTCACACGGTGCCAAAATGCCCCGTTACTGCCCCACCACCTCCTCTTCTGTTCCTGCCACGGAATAATGTAAATCTTTCACACACTTACCTTAATTCCGCAGAAGCAATGGGCTCCCCCTCCCCTCGCTGGCCAGCCATAAATGCAGCCATCGTAAGGCTGCTTTTACAACCGGTCTTCTAAAACATTATCACGTTATCGCATGATAATGACTTGGCAGTTAATTTAAAAAATAGAACTGTCCCAAGCATAAAATCAGTTCACCAAGCACAAAAACACGCTTTAAATCACACAGTCAAAACAGGGAGGGTAAAATAAAGGGTGCCACTTACCTGGATGTCCAGATTGTACCAGGAAGTGCTCGGAACGGACCTCCCCTCCATGGCTGTCATTTTGGAACAGGAACGGGGCTCCTGTTCGCACACCCGTGATTGCATGATAGCGATGGAACGGGAGGTCTATTCACCTATTGTTCTGGAACAGTCACAGGGGCAGGATGGACGCAGGACAGAACGGGGTCAACGTCGTCCGAAAGGGGAAAACCTTTCCCGACCCTGTTCTGTTCCTGCCATGGGATATATAGCCCGTGTGAAAATCTCCTAAAAAACATACTGTCAGCGATAATCCATAAAGATCAAAATGGTTTTTTGCCAGATAGACAAATAAGGCAAAATATAAGGACAGTTCTAGATCTAGTGGAATTCTACAAAGTGCATAATAAGAAAAAATTTGCAATGGTCTTCACCGACGCGGGAAAAGGCCTTTGATAACGTACGCTGGAATTTCATGATAATAAAGAAGATGGGACTGGGAGAAAAATTTTATAAAAGAATTGAACGACTATATACAGAACAAAGAGGTCAACTGATAATAAATGGGGAAAAACATAAGAAAATATAAATATAAATAAGGGCACAAGGCAAGGATGCCCACTATCCCCACTTTTGTTCATAATGGTACTAGAAGAATTTAACAGAAATTTAGGAAACAATACAAATATACCAGGGGTCAAGCTCAAAGGTCAAATTTATAAGCTCAAGGCTTTTGTGGATGGTTTAGTTATATTCATGGAAGATCCTTTAAGACATATGGAAGAACTTATGAACATGCTAAATGAGTTTGGAATACATTTGGGGTTCAAGATCAATAAAGAAAAAACGATAATAGTGCCGCTCTATTCTGCCTTGGTCAGACCTCACCTAGAATACTGTGTCCAGTTCTGGGCACAACAATTCAAAAAGGATATTGACAAATTGGAGCGTGTCCAGAGGAGGGCAACTAAAATGGTGAAAGGTCTTGGAAACGATGCCTTATGAGGAGAGACTTAGGGAGCTGGGTATGTTTAGCCTGGAAAAAAGACGGTTAAGAGGCGATATGAAAGCCCTATTTAAGTATTTGAAGGGGTGTCACATTGAGGATGGAGCAAGCTTGTTTTCTGCTGCTCCAGAGATTGGAACACGGAGCAATGGATGCAAGCTCCAGGAACAGAGATTCCACCTCAACATTAGGAGGAACTTTTTGACAGTAAGAGCTGTTCGGCAGTGGAACACACTCCCTCGGAGCGTGGTGGGATCTCCTTTAAACAGAGGTCTTTAAACAGAGGCTTGGATGGCCATCTGTCAGGGATGCTTTGATTATATGTATTCCTGCATGGCAGGGGGTTGGACTGGATGGCCCTCGTGGTCTCTTCCAACTCTGCAATTCTATGATTCTATGATTCTATGATTATACTTACGAAAAAAATGACAAAACAAGAGGATGTAGAGCTGTCTTTAATTTCAAAATGTAAGATAGAAAAAAATGTATATATTAGGAATATATATTTCAAAAAGGAACATAGACTAGTATGATAATAATTATTAAAAAATCTGGAAGAACGTAAAAGAAGATATGATAAGATGGAAAAGATTGAACTTGTCAATTTTAGGAAGGGTAGCAGTCTGCAAGATGAATATTCTTCCAAAAATGCTCTTTTTGTTCCAAAATCTACCAGTAATAACAAATAGAAAGATATTTGAAGTATGGAAAAAGGACATTAGGGAGTTTATATGGAATGGAAAAAGACCAAGAAGCAAATGGTCCCTATGGTAGATGAAGGGATCAGAGGGGGGTGTAATCTCCCTGACTTAAAATTATACTATCAGGCTTCCTCAATTATTTGGATACAAGACTGGATAAAATTGGAAAATGAGAACATTCTTAATATCGAAGGGCACAACAATAGGTACAGCTGGCATGCCTACTACCTATGGTATGAAAAAGACAAAGTTAACAAAAAAATTCAATAATCACTTCATGAGAAAGGCATTACTTTTAACATGGAAGGAAATAAAAGCAAATTCTATAATAGAATCCCACTGTGGATTTTGCCGCAAGAGGCATTCATGGGAAGATGGAGGAGTACAGAAAAATGGATAAGATATATCGACTTAGGCAGCAAGAATGAAAATAATGAGTATGTATTGAAACCAAAAGAACAGTTGATGACAATTTATAATATAAACTGGTTCACATATGCACAATTGAAAGGAAAATTTAAAGAAGACCAAATAAGAGAGGGGTTTGAACTAGAGGAGAAAGATCTGGATACAATACTTTCGGAGGAATAAAAGAAAAAGAGAATTACAAAATACTATAAGCTATTGTTAGCTAGAAATCTAGAAGAGGAAAGTGTGAAAGATTTCATGGTAAAATCAGCAAGGGATTTAGGTTATAATCTAAGGTTAGAATTAGGGAAAAATGCAAGAAGAAAGACACAAAAATTTACGGAAAGCCAGAACTTAAAGGAAAATTATATTAAGGTTACACAAAGATGGTATTACACACCTACTAGATTAAATAAGATGAAGAAGACTATTAACAACATATGCTGGAGATGCCATGATAATCCAGGATCTTTAATACACATGTGGTGGAAATGCAAAAATATCCAAAAAATTTGGTTAAAGGTATGTATAAAAGTATTGACAATATCTTACAAATAGAATTTGAATTAAAACCAGAAATCTATTTATTGAACATGACAAGTATATTAGAAAAATAATTAGAACAAAAACATCGGAGGATTCTGCTATACATGGCAACAGCAGCTAGATTGGTAGTGGCACAAAAATGGAAATAATCTGAGGAACCTAAGATTAGTGAACGGTTAGAAAAACTGTTAGAGATTATTGAATTAGATCATTTAACGAACAGAATCCGCAACCAAACAAGGAAGAAGATGCTAGAGGATTGGTTATGTGTAATAAGGCACTGGGGGGAAAATGGCTATGTATATGACAAAGAATTAATGTTACTTCCATAATGTTTATGGAAGTAATTGAAATTTCGGAAGGGCAAAGAAATAAGAAAGGATTATTACTGATATATAGGTGGGGTGAGGTTAAGGGAAACAAATAGTAGCAGAAGATGCTGAAAGCACAAAATAGTGTCCTGAAGACTGGGGGTGTACAGATTGGAAGCAAGTTTTAGGTAGAGAAAAAAATGGTAAAAGTGTATAAGAGGAAAAAGATGTTGGAGGGATTAATATTGAAAAGTTGGAATTGGATGAATCAAGAAATGTATTCATGTAAAACAATAATGTGACACATTGATATGTATGTTTCTGCAGAGTATTTTTTAATAAAGATTAAATATGGGGGGGGAAATAAAAAGAGAGCCAGCATGGTGTAGTGGTTTGAGTATTGGACTAGGACTCTGGAGAACAGGGTTTGAATACACACACAGACATGAAAACCCACTCTCTCAGCCTCAAAGAAAGGCAATATCAAACCTCCTCTGAACAAATCTTGCAGAGAAAACCCTGTGGTAGGGTCGCCGTAAGTCAGAAATGACTTGGAGGTACACAACAGCAACAACAACAACGAGAAGCCGCTCCCATCTTCAGTCACAGTACAGAACTCCCTAAACCAGTCAAAGTCACATTGCTACAAGAGAGTGTATCCAACATAAGATTCTCACCTTCCCCAGCAGTAAAAATAGAATAAAACAAACCATTTGCTATCCACTCAGCCTACCCAGTTGGTTTTAATCTATGAATTTTAAATATGTACTGATGATTTTAATGTACAAGATGTTTATTTTAAACATATGTGTTTTTAATGGTTTTATGTTACCTCTCTCTCTCTCTCTCTGGCTTTTCTTCCCAAACGAAGATTCAGGAAGGACTCATCCCACGCTTCCTGCAAGTGCGCTGATGACTAAAAAGGCCAATCTGAGATAAACAAGTCCGGTTGCAGAAAGCACAGCAGAAGGTCTCCTTGGGTGATGATTCCGGGTTGTGATTCTTTCTGCGTTGTCGTTTCTCTTCAAGACTTGTTTGGCATGAGCTCTCAAATTAGGCTGCAGCATTGTGGATAGGGCATCTCCAAGCCTCCCGATGTGAGGCCAGGGCGGACCATTGATGGTGATCAATTTGGCCAAGCCTGAGATTTTGTTTCAGGGAGTCCTTGTATCACTTTTTTGGAGCGCCCCTCTTACGCTGACTCGTGGTGAGTTCACCGTAGAGTAGTATTTTTGGGAGGCGATGGTCTTCCATCCTAAAAACATGCCCTGCCCAGCACAGCTGTGTTCTCAATATCATGGCCTCAATGCTGGTGATCCCTGCTTGCTCAAGGGCAGCAACATTCATCACATAGTCAGTCCAGTGTATATTTAGGATTGTGCGTATACAGCGTATACAGCATTCAAGGAGTCGTAAGTGTTGGCGATAGGTGACCCATGTTTCAGACCCGTAAAGGAGAATAGACAGTACAATGGCTCTATACACACTGATTTTGTGCTTCGCCTCAGGTGTTTGTTACTCCAGACTCTTTTGTAAAGTCTTCCAAATGCACAGATATGCACTTTGCTAATCTGTGATTGATCTCTTTGTCAATCTTGGCATGAGGAGGTGATGTTTCCCAGATAGGTGAACTGCTTTTTTTTTTAAATTTATATTGTACCCCACCTCGAGACTTGGGGAGAGGCGGATAATAAATTTATTTATTTGTTTGTTTGTTTGTTTTTATAGTACGCAAAATCTTGCTGCCTGAGACAGCTGCCTTGCTTTCCCTGTTGATAGGGCTGGACCTGCCTTGGCTGAGGGTGTGATTTGATTGGATTTACAGTACATCTCATCCTTCTCACCAAAATGCTACCCAAGGTGACTAAAGGTCTTGTATTCCTACACTCCTCCCCACCACAATTCCCCTTTTATATTAAAGTTTATTTGCTAGGAATATAAAAGAAGGTTAACTGTATGCTCTTGGCTGTCCCTCCAGTAGAGGCAAATCCATAGGGTGTTCCTATCCTCATCCCATCACCCCAAAGTCCCAATCCTTTCATAGCCTTGCTCCAAGTAACCCCAGCGAATGCAGAGAAGTGGCTAATGTTACTCTAGAAGGAAAAGGCGATGACAGGAAGAGATTTCCCCCCTCTTCTGAGGCCTTTTTCTAAACCTCTCAACTTCTCTTTGATCTTGACTTAGAATGAGCCAGCTGCAATTTGCCTTGAAGTCACACTGAGCCTGCTTCATCGACTTGTAGACATTTGCACATAAACTTAAGCTGCTAACATCTCTTTCTTTGGTCTTTGGGCCAAACGTCTTGTATGTCAGCCACAGTTCAAGCAGTGGACATGTTGAAACCCACAAAGTGAGGAGATGCTGTAGTAAATTGTAATAGCACATTTGTTTTTAAGATTCACAGAATTCTTTATGGAGCTGAATAAAAAAGGAGCAACGCCCCAGGAATATACAAAACCATCTGGGTTGACTTGATTCAGCTGCTGTCAGGGGAACAGGACAGGGCAGGGTGTAGTCTATTTTGAGAGAAATAGCCCTATACAGTCGGACCCCCATATCTGTGGAACCAATATCTGTCATTTCAGTCATCCGTGGGACACAAAATAGGGGACACATACCATAGAGTCGCAGTAGAAAATACCTAGAGAGGAATACAGCTGGCTGGCATCCTGTTGGTGCTCTGTGATCATGTAATAGGTCTTACACCATTACATATCACTTTCTGGGTTGTTGCAGAGGTCAAAATTCTCTATCAACCATGCAGCCTCCCAAACCCACCTTTTCTCGGGTGCAGCACCACAAACCTAGCCATTTCCTGATCAGGGGAGACCATGGGGAACAGCTGACAGGCATCCAGTAGTCTTCCTATTGGTGGATGCAAAGCAGTGACATCGTCTGTAGAGACCAAAAGAGGACTCCTGGAAGTCCCTGAAGATGTCTGTTTCAATGTGTCCGTAGGGACAGGTCTTAAGGCCTACATGCAGTGACGGGCCAGCAGTAGGTTGATAACCACCCATGCCCACACAAGCACAGCATTACCCTTTGTGTATCTCACACACACACACTTTCTCCACCCACACATACACACACCCTTCCCATCTCACCATGCAAGAATTGTGAGATTTAAACCTTCCATTCTATGCATGCTGAAATCCCTTTGAAAGCAATTGTCATGGCAGCGAAAGCTGGTATGGATGCAGGTTTAAAGACTTTCTCCCTGTTAAGAGTTTAACTTCTCCCACATTGCTTAGCTGCTGTTGGCTGTGCAGAGCTTGGAAACATTTCTTCTGGGGGCCTACAATTCTGAGATTCTCCTTCCTCTCCACAGCCAGCATTGCCATTGCCCATGCTAGCTGAAGACTGTTGGGAGTTGTAGTACATTGAGATGACTTTTCCACACTCTGGCTGTGGAGGATATCATATGTCTGCAAGGGAAAAGAAGGATGCAGGAGTAATACTCACCACACAACAAGTTCTGCCCCACAATCATTATTTCCACAGCTAGTCAAACCGCTACATGTTTATAAGAGCAGGTGAATAAGGGCATGTGAACAAAGGGAGAAAGGAGATGAAGAACAGTTTATCTAACCCAAATTTTAGTGGCCCTCCAACACACTGGAAACTATTGTGAAACATGACTATTTTTTTTTTTGTTTGCTTATCCTCCCTGTGTGTGTGTGTGCTTTGTAGATTATGGCCAAAGAGTTGTTTACTTCTACTAGGGAGTTTACCACCCAATAAGAACATTGTTTGAAAGAGGAAGGAGAGGGCGTGAGATTATTTTTTTAATCCATAGGTTGCTTTGTGTAGGAGTTGGGAGCAAATATAAGGAGCTGATATGGTTTCTTTGGTACGAAGACGATATGTGATTTTTTTTTTCTCAACCAACTCATCTACTAACCCTTGCCGGTTTGACCTGAAGAAAGGTCCTGCTTTGTATGGCTTCTAATGGTGGGTTGTAAGGGGAAGGAACCATTGAAAAACTTTATTAAGTCCTCTTCTCTTTGCGTTGCAATCGGTGGCTGTGGTGAATGTTTTATTTCAAAGGACACAGCTCATACCATATCTTCCTGTTTCAGATTATTAGGCACCTTATAGTAAGTACCAAGAGGGGCAGAACACAGTGGCTGGAAAAGACGCTGAAATGACCAGGCAAGACGGGGTGAGATTGTTGGAAGAACACACCTATGTCGAGAAACTGGGAACATAATTCTCAGCTCAGCATCCCTGAGATTAGGAACTTGAAGTCAGAGCTGAGAACATTATTTTTAAAAGATAATTTGCTACCCTTTGGTCTTTTCCCTCCTTCCTGTTTTAAAGATTAACTTGCTAACATTTGGAGAGTGACATATTCATAATGTGTTATTAACCTGTTGCATTTGCTTTTGCTTTGACAATATACTTAAAAATACAAAAATAGTCAACTAGGCTCTGAAATTAACTTCAAAAGTAATGTTTTAGGAGTATCAAGTAAATATTACAAGCACACCTCAGTTAACAAAGCCTCTGACAGTGCAGCTCCTTATTACAAAGTCTTTTACACATGCCCAGCTCTTTTTCCTTGGTCCAGCTGGAAAAAATTTTTAGCATTGGTACTGGAAGCTAAATGAAGGAGGGCTGGGGAAACACAGATTTTTCAGTGTGGGGTTGCAGCAGTGTGCTTGCGGTAAAGAATGCTATAAAGCTTGAGCTGGAAAAGAATTGGATTATACTCTAACCCAGTGGTTCTTAACCTGTGGTCCACGGATCTCCAGGGGGCTGCAGTGTCCTCACAGAGGGTCCACAAAGGCTTGAAGGCTGCTTGGCTCACCTCCTCCCCACAGTGGAGCAGCCACATGACAGGAGTCAAGGCGCTGGCTGGCTGGCTGGCTGGCTTGGCCTGTACATTGCCATTCAATCGCTCCAACCATAAACATGCAGGAAGAAGTAAGAGAAAAGTCTTCCCTCCTCCTCCAGTGCTTCTGAGGGAAGGTTTAATGGATGGTGTAATTGTGTTGTTGTTGTTGTTGTTTGTTGTTGTTAGGATTTTAAATCTTGAGTTAAGTCTTGGGGGTCTGCAGCAACAAAAGGTATTTAAAGGGGGTCCCTGGTAAAGAAAAGGTTAAGAGCCACTGCTCTAGCCAATCCTACTACAGTCATGTGTGCCTGCCTGCAATAGGAGCTGCCTCAACAAAAATTAACTTGCCTTGCTGAGCACGTGTGAACAACAAAATAGAGAAAAAAGGAGCAGGTAGATAAGCCTGTCTCACCAGCTCCCACAGCATGTTAAACAAGTATAGATCTATAGATTTGGCCACATCAAGACAAATATGCACATTAAAATCATTTTGTTCCTGTAGTGGTAGGCATACAGTTTGGCTGAGATCCTTACATTGGAGTTGCATGTATAGAGTTGTACAGTTGTCACTTCATATTTGCTGGGGTTTGGTTCCAGGACACACACACACCCCGTGGATACCCAAATCCATGAATACTCAAGTCCCATTATATGCAATGGCATAGCAAAATGGTTTCCCTTATATAAGATGGCAAAATCAAGGTTTGCTTTTTGGATTATTATTTTTTAAAGAATATTTTCAAGCCATGAATACTTAAATCCGTGGACACCAAATCCATGGATACGGGGGGACAACTGTACATATAGAGTTACATGTTGACAAGCTAGAATGTGTCCAGAGGAAGGCAACCAAAATGGTGAGAGGTCTGGAAGCCATGCCCTATGAGGAGTGGCTAAGGGAGCTAGGCATGTTTAATCTGGAGAAGGTTGAGAAGTGACATGATAGCCATGTTTAAATATTTGAAGGAATGTCATATTGAGGATGGGGCAAGCTTGTTTTCTACTGCTCCAGAGGCTAGGACACAGAGCAATGGATTCAAACTACAAGAAGAGATTCCACCTGAACATTAGAAAGAACTTCCTGCCAGTAAGAGCTGTTCACCAGTGGAATGCACTGCCTCATAATGTGGTGGAGTCTCCTTCTTTGGAGGTTTTTAAACATAGGCTGGATATCCATCTGTCAGGAATGCTTTGATTGTTTATTCCTGCATCGCAGGGGGATGGACTGGATGGCCCTTGTGGTCTCTTCCAACTCTATGATTCTATGCTTCTATGGTAACTGTGTACTTTGTAACCCTTGTGTTGAATGGCAGCATTGCACAACTGAACCAGGACATCCGAATACATAAGCAAATGCACACCTATGTGCAGTGTGCATGCATACACAGTGGCACTGCATGCATGGCTCCTTCTGCAATCTTGAACTGGATGTAGCCATTGCACATTGGACAACAATGTCCAGCTGCTTCCATAGGGGAATTTGCTCATCCATAGAACACCAACAGTATCTTGGCTCTTATTTTGAATACTGTATTCATCATTCTAAAACAAAACAGATCATGATCCAAAAATGTTCAGTTGTTCCATGGAGAGGTGTGGGAACTCTTTGGGAAAACAAGCAAAATGTGTCTTTTCCTACTTTTTTCCATTTCCCCCCGGAGGCTTCTGTATCTCTAGCTGAAATCCAGATGGGAAGTCAGAAGCTGTTCTACGGTTCTTACCTTTGCCAGATACAAGAAAGGTGAACAGAGCCTGCAAGGCATTAACAGACAGAAAAAAAGACATAGGACAGAAAACATGTGGACTGTCTGGTATTTTTTGGAGTGCAGTTCCCATCATCCATCACCACCGGCTGTGCTTGACTAGCGCTGATTAAAGCTGCAAGCCAGCAACATCTGGAGGTCCACATGTTCCCCATTTGTGATATAGAAACATCACCATTAAAAGGCTTGATAATAAATTAGCAAGCTGCTTTCTACCAGGTCAGAGCATTTGTCTTTTCAGCCAATATCATCTACTCTAATTAGGCACAGTTCAGATGCCAGGGACTTTCTGAATGCACAGCATGCACTCAGCCACTGGGCCAAAAAAATGGCCCACTGAAAAGATGACCCATGGGAGTGGGGAATAAAACCAGAACATTTCTTGTAAGGTGACTATGCTGCATCCTTGGTCTGTCTCATATTTATCTCCAATATTATTTTAAATAAAACAGAAATTGAAATGGGAAAGTAAGCTACTTGGGGAAAGGTGGTATATTCTAGGTTCATGCCCAGTAGCACAGAAAGAGAAAACCCAGGTGTTTGTGTATTGCGAATAGAGTGATGGGGGCTGCATCTGCACTGCAGAAATAATCCAATTGACACCACTCTAACTGTTATGGCCCCATCCTATGGAATTCTGGGATTTATAGTTTGTTGTGGCACCAGAGCTCTCTGACAGAGAAGGCTAAATATCTCACAAAACTATAAATCCCATAATTCCATAGCATTGAGCCATGGCAGTTACAACAGCATCAAACAGTTATTTTTGCAGTGCAGCAGCAGCCCGAGGGATTATCTACATTAGCTCCCCACCAGCATATCCTGACTCCAGATCTAGCCTGTCCTGCCCCTGTTACCTGGAGAAAATGGGCCAGTATCCAAACAGAACGCCACCCTGTTGCTGCAGCTACCGCCCACCAGCATTTCCCCTGCTTATGTGGAAGCCAGGGAGGGGACCCACAACATGTGACTGCATACCCCCTGCATGTGACCAGCCTTGGTCACATGCTGAGGGACCCCTGTCTGGCTTCTGGGAGAGCTGGGGAGATGGTGGCAGCAGTGAGGGATGGCATGCTGGGACCCACTTTGGGCCCCACGTGTCCATAGGAGCCCATCTGTTCCAGTGGTACCAGACTAAACTACGTATTGTCTTAAAATGCAGTAAAGGGCCCTAGCTTGCCCCGTTCCAGCCCCATATCTGCCCTGGGGGTGATGAGGACTGTCCAGGAACAGAACAGGGCAAAAGCCCTGCATCATATGGACTGCAGGCTCTGAGGTCCCATCTACACAAGGGGTAAAAATCCGTTCAGAGGGTTAAAAATCCGAAAAGTCAGGTGTTCGCAAGCGTACGTCTGCCTACATGATTTTTTAGACCCCCTAAACTCCACATGACCCCTTAGCCCAACTGGCCGCAGCGAGCGATCTACCTGGAGGTTTTAAATCTCCCGCTGCCTTTTTTAAATTTATTTAAAAAGCTCCCTATGATGCAGACAGTCATTATTACGTCTTTCCAAGATAAAATAAAAATGAAGTAAAAATCTCTGTTTACTGGACTTACCAGACCCTTGCTTAGCTGGAAATCCAACATGGTAGCTCCTGCCAATTCCCCTCTTTGCTAGCCCAGCCCCCTCTGTTCGGTCAGCCAATCAGATTACACTGCCTTTTGTATCTGTGCGAACGGGGGTGTACGAACAGTCGCTCGTTCAATAATATTACGGATTTTCCCCAGAGACCCGGATGAAGCCCCGGATCTGCCGCTTACAGACTTTAGGGTGACTTTTCCCACCCTCCCTCTGAATGACTCATCTCTGTTCAAATGGCCATCTGTACAGATCATTGATCTTTCGAATTCCGTTCAGAATTTTTTTGCCATACAGGCAGGACCTGAGATGGGGGCAAGCCAGGGTATTTAGCCTGTGTAGATCAGGCCTGAGTCGGTTATTAACAGAAGTGCCAGTAGAGGATATAGTTGTATAGTGGTTTGAGTTTTGGAGTTGGACTCCAGGGGACCAGGACTCAAATCCCAGCTTAGCTATGAAAACCCGCTGGGCAGGGCCGGTCTAAGGCACCAGTTGTGTCAGCATCCACAGGGGCCCCCATCATTGTGGGGGCCCCCGTAGTAACCCTTCTCCTGCAAAAACATTATTAGTAGTACTGTGAATAGCTTAGATTGCAGAATGAGGTTGGGCTAGATGGCCCTTGTGGTTTCTTCCAGCTCTATGATTCTATGAGTTAGGTTACATTGACCTGAGATAAACATATGGAGCCCCCAAAATAAAGCATTGCAGGCAGTCCTGCCACTGAGTGACCTTGGGCAAGTCTCACTCTTTCAGCCTGAGAGGAAGGCAATAGTAAACCTCTGTATAAATCTTGGCAACAAAATCCTAGGAGAAGGTCACCATAAGTCGGATTGCCTCAAAGGCCCATAACAACAGCTGAGGTTAACCCGCTGAAGATGGAGTGACCTCTTTGCAACAGCCTTGCTAACAGCTTGTCTCAAACTGAGATGGCTTGCATTTATACAACTGGGAATATCCAGTGCCGTGTATGGCTGTTTCAGGTTTTCTCTCAGGGACAAGCCCTCAATCCCCTCTTCCTGCCAAACCAAAACAGATGTTTTCACACCCTCCAGATCCTCTCCCACTGCTCTCTTGATGATAATTGCAAACAGAGCGCTATGTGCATCTGGAGAGGCTGTCTCTTTAATGGGACTTTCACTCTTGTGGTGAAACAATAAAATGGACATCCATCTTTCCCTGCTTTCTTCAGAGTATCTGCTATAATGGGACTTTCACTGTAAAATGAAAGCAGCTGCTCTTATTTATCCAGAAGGTCTGACCAATAAAACAGTGTTCTCTCCATTAACCAGGATTGGGAATATGAGGAACTGCTGCCAGTACTGCAAGCCACCACGTTGCAAGTTCGATTCCAGCGGGCTCCAAGCTTCACTCAGCCTTCCATCCTTTCATAGGTCGGTAAACTGAGTACCCGGCTTGTGGGGGCAATTAGCTAACACACATTGGAAGCTTCTTAATGCAGTGTAGATGTGGAAATTGCTATTGCTTAAAAACAGTTTGTAAGCCACTCTGATAGCCTTGTGGCTGAAGAGCGGGGTATAAATAAATAAAGTAAATAAACTAACTCATTCACTAATTTGAGTTAGTTTCCTTTTTTCTCAAATGGAAAATTCAACCTAAATCGTCAAGGGACTGGAGCAATGCTCCTGTGAGGAAAAATTATGATGTTGGGGGCTTTTTAGAGTAGAGGTAAAAAAGGCAAATAAGGGTTGATATGGCAGAAATATATAAAATAATACGTATATGCCTTCTAGACAGTAGAGGGAAGTTCTCTGTCTTTCATATAATAGAACCTAGGGGTCAACCACTGAAATTGAGTGATGGAAGATTTGCCCCAGAGAAGATAAATACTATTTTTCCACAGCTCATAGTTCAACTGTGGAGGTTGTTACCATAAGATGGCCATCAAACTGGATGATTTAAGGGAGATTAGACAAATTCCTGGAGGATAATGCTGTCAATGGCTACTGCTCATGTCAGTTGTGTATTATCTTCAGCAGTGATGGGAAAAGTCTGTACCATGGGCTGCATGTACAGTTGTCCCTTCATATTCGCTGGGGTTTGGTTCCAGGACCCCCCATGGATACCAAAATCCGTGAATACTCAAGTCCCATTATATGCAATGGCAGAGCAAAATGGTGTCCCGTATATAAGATGGCAAAACCAAGGTTTGCTTTTTGGATTATTACTATTATTATGATTAATATTTTCAAGCTGTGAATACTTAAATCTGTGGGTACCAAATCCGTGGATAGCTGAGGGAAAACTGTAGTCTGTTGGGCCCCGATTTGCAGTCCCCAAAGCCACCCAAGCCCTGGGAATTCTGGGATTGGAAGCTGAGCAAGGGGCACTTAGAATGCCCAGACAGAAAGCACAAGTACATCATGAAACTACAACCCCATGGATTCCACAGGACAGATACACTGCAGTTAAATTAGGATAATAGCACCATAGTTGTGTAGCGTTAATGGGCCTTTGATCTACAGCAGTGGTTCTTAGCCTGTGGTCCGCAAACCCCCAGGGGTCCGAGATGTCCTCACAGGTGGTCCACAAAGGACTGAAGGCTGCTCAGCCCACATGACAGGAGCCAAGGCAAAGGATGCCTGCGCATTGCTCTCGGCAGCCACAAATTTGCAGGAAGAAAAAGAATAAAAGTCTTCCCTCCCCCTCCATTCCCTCTGAAGGAAGGTTTAATGGAAGGTGTAATTGTATTATTATTATTATTATTATTATTATTATTAGGTATTATTGTTATTGTTGTTAAGGTTTTAAATCTTGAGTTAAGTCTTGGGTCACCTATCGCCAACACTTACAACCCCTCGAACGCTTTCATCAGCGCTGTATACACACAATCCTAAATATACACTGGACTGATTATGTGGTGAATGTCGCTGTCCTTGAGCAAGCAGGGATCACCAGCATTGAGGCCAAGAACACAGCTGTGCTGGGCAGGGCACGTTTCAAGGATGGAGGACCATTGCCTCCCAAAAATAATACTCTACGGTGAACTCGCCATGGGTCAGCGTAAGAGGGGCACTCCAAAAAAGCGATACAAGGACTCCTTGAAACAACATCTCAGGCTTGGCCAAATTGATCACCAACAATGGTCTGCCCTGGCCTCACATTGGGAGGCATGGAGACACACTATCCACAATACTGCAGCCTTATTTGAAAACTCACGCCGAACAAGTCTTGAAGAGAAATGACAACGCAGAAAGAATCACAACCCAGAAACATAACCCAAGGAGATCTTCTGCTGTGCTTTCTGCAACCAGATTTGTTTATCTCGGATTGGCCTTTTTAGTCATCAGCGCGCTTGCAGAAAGCGCGGGATGAGTCCTTCCTGAATCTTCGTTTGCGAAGAAAAGCCAGAGAGAGAGAGAGAGAGAGAGAGAGAGTCTTGGGGGTCCACAGCAAGAAAATATATTTAAATGGCATCCCTGGTAAAGAAAAGGTTAAGAGCCACTGATCTACAGTATAAAAACTTAGTGGCTAAGATCTTACTTGCCCTGGAAGTCTGAAAACTCTGAAGGCTGCTCTTTAAAAAAAAAAAAAAGGCACCTGAGCAGATGCTCATGGCCAGTCAGTGGTGAGAGGTTGAAGCTGCGCTAGGACACCAGCTGACTGCCATTTTGCAGCTGGAAGAAGTCATTGCACAAGGAGGTACTGGATACCTCCATGTACAACATCCCAAAGAGTAATCACAAAAAGTAATGGACTCATACTACAGGAAAAGAGATTCCACCTATACATTAGGAAGAACTAGTAAGAGTTTTTCAACTGTGGAATACGCTGCCTTGGAGCGTGGTGGAGTCTCCTTCTTTGGAGGTTTTTAAATAGAGGCTGGATGGCCATCTGCTGGGAGTGCTTTGCTTGTGTATTCCTGCATGGCAGGGGGTTGGACTAGATGGCCCTGGTGGTCTCTTCCAGCCCTATGATTCTAGTATAACCCCACTTTATGCCAGTGTAAGTGACCTAGAGGATTCTAACCAATTTGCCTCTTGGTACCAGTTGCAAGGGAATACAAGCAGGAGTGTGCTAGTGTTCTCATGTCCTGCTAATTAATTTGTAATTATCCACTTTTCTCCGACATGAGGCCCAAGGTGACCTACAGCTAGCCTAGTGATAAAGTTAAAAAAACAAATAAGCCACCAAGACGGCCCTCTCACATACCCTCAACAAATGGGTCAGTGCCAGTGGGACCTGAAAAAAACCTTCCCTTAAAGATGGTGATGATAATAATAATAATAATAATAATAATAATAATAATAATATTTATTTATACCCCGCCCCTCTGCTAAAAACAATCGGGGCGGCTTCCAACAATTAAAACTCTACAATGCCAACTAAAAGCACCACCCTCCCCCATAAAAAGACATTAAACAATATAAAATTAAAACCACTTAGCTAAAATCACATTAAAAACAAATATAAACAAGACTAAAAAAAGGCCAGGAGACGCAGCTCCTGAGGCTGGGATCTAATCAGCAAAGGCCTGCTGAAAGGCAAAGGCAGGCTCATATAAGTCAAATAAATAAATAAATTGAATGTATCATTTAGTGCTTTTTAAACATTTAGAGGTTCTGTTTTCATTCACATTGTAAGCCGCTTCAAGTCCTATTCGGGAGAAAAGTGGATTGTAAAATAAATAAATATCGGGAGACACGCTCTTTCAGATACTCTCCCTACATGAGAGTAATGTTTAACATCTTTTGCCTGATGAAAATGCCAGTGGAGCTTCGAAAGCTTGCATGATGTGTTTTGTGCATTTTGGTTGTCCATAAAGATATCGCTCTTTTGTGCATTGTGGATTTTGTTTTATCTCCCTATATGAGCTAGCCTCGATGTTATGATCCTCAAGCAACTGGGGGCTTGTCTAGACAGGAAAGTTACCCCCCCCCCGTGTTGGAGCCCTACAATCCGAATAACAGGGTTCTTGCCCCGATTCGCCTCCAGACAGTCCTGATGATGTCAGAGATGAAGCAGGGGGAAGCCCTTTTGAAAAAAAATTAAATAACCCCCAGGAAAATCCATGTCATGCAGGAAAACGCGGATGGGCCCAGCATGGGGACGCAGGAGAGTCCGTACCTGCATGGGCTGTATTGCTGGATGCTGCTGACACCGCTGGTGTCACACTGATGCCAGGAAGGAGACCCCCCAGCACATGATCAAGGCCCCCTGCATGGGACCAGCCTTGATCACATGCTGAGAGCCTCCTTTCCAGCTTCAGAGAGTGCAAAGTGCAATAGCAGTGGAGCCCCACCGATACAGCCAGATGTGTGTGCATGTGGACTTCTGCTCGTTGTGAGCCCTGGTGGTGCAGTGTGTAAATGCCAGTACTGCAGCCACAATGTTGTGAGTTCCATCCCAGAGGGCTCCAAGGTTGAGTCAGCCTTCCATCCTTCCATAGGTCGGTAAAATGAGTACCCAGCTTGTGGGGGCAACTAGCTAACACATTGTAAACCACTTAGGGAGTGCTTTGGCACTGATTAGTGGTATAGAAATATAAATGCTATTGCTATTGCTATTGCTCATTTCATCGCAGTATTGAGGGGGATCCAGGCCAGCTCTGGGGTTAGAATATTCCGCTGGAAGGCGGAGTATTCTATCCAGTGTAGACAAGCCCAAATTGACCTTA
The DNA here is from genome assembly GCA_030847615.1 of Gambelia wislizenii. Classification (NCBI taxonomy): domain Eukaryota; kingdom Metazoa; phylum Chordata; class Lepidosauria; order Squamata; family Crotaphytidae; genus Gambelia; species Gambelia wislizenii. The sequence goes on from JAUMIR010000003.1 coordinate 369,564,849, forward strand.
AGCTACTGACTCTTAAGATCCCATAAGCAACTGATTGGCCATTGTTACAACAGAATATTGCACCCTAGCTTGATCCATTATGGCACTTATGTTTTATGGATGAACTTGGCTATTTGTTGTTATTATTGTAGCAGAGCTAATTACAAAATGTGTTATTCAAGCATACCTCTTTGGTCTCTCTTGCTGTAGCTTGTTACCAAAACGGCTACAGTGCGCTTTTGGTATTAACCAGAACATTTTCATAATCTCCACTTTCATTTTTAAGAGCCTATATTTTATTATCTACTTTCTAATATTTACAGTCTGCATTTGTGCTACATCGACATCCAAACAACCAACAATGTATATATAAACAAGATAATAATAGCAGCTATATCACTTGCTTAAATCAATACAGTCCCAAGAACCAAAGAACATTAAAAGCAAATAAATAAAATTGGAATAATAAGACCATTATAAAACAGTTGGAGCAAAGTCCAAAAGTCATTCCACCAGCAGCAAAGATAAGCATGACAGTAGCTGACTGATCCTAATAAAATCTTTGAAGCTGGAACAGCAGTTAATGGAGATTCTTGCTTGCAGGATACTGTCTTCCAAAGTCAGCATAGCACAGTCAGCAGAAGTAGGGAAAGTGATTAAAATGTGATTAATTTGCACAATTTAGTCATACACACCCCTGCAGATAGCTGTGGACGGCTATTGATGAACCATACCTGGAACTTGATATGTCCCTGAGGTAAATAGCTTATGTTTTATGTTTTAGATTTTATATGTTTTAATTTGATTTTATAATATTTTAATTGTATATATTGTATTTTTAATCTGTTGTTTTATGGAAGCTGCCTTGGGTCCCATCCTGGGAGAAAGGCGGCATACAAATGAAATATATATATGCACACATGGCTTGAGGAAAGCATTGGGGAACGTTAACATCAAAAGTTCAGCAAGCAGAGGCTGCTGTTATGGACAAAAAAGCAGGGTAGAAATTCAGGGTTGTATTTATACCAGGCCAAAGACAGTCATGAGAGCTAGTATGGTATTGTGACATGACTGTTGGACTAGGACTTTGAAGACCAGGGTTCGAATCCCCAGTTGACCATGGAAGCCCACTGGGTAGACTTGGACAAATCCCACTCTCTCAGCCTCAGAGGAAGGCCATGGCAAACCTCCTATAAGTAAGTCTTGCCAAGAAACCCTTAGGATAGAGTTGCCGTAAGACAGAGTTGACTTGAAGGCACATATCAACAACAACAACAGCTCATCAGTCCAGCAGTGCCATGCTGCTGGCTAATCATATTGGACATTATTGCACACCCCTATTTCCTTTGGGGTCTAAAAGGTGCTTTGAGGGGAGGGTTATGCACAAAAAATTGTAGCTCACTGGAGGCCTGTTCACACTACATGATTATAGTGCTCCATTACACTTTAACTGCCATGGCAATGGCCCATGGAATCACGGGATTTTCAGTTTAGGGAGATGCATTTAGAGTTCTCCGTCAGAGAGCTGTAGTGCCTCACTAAACTATGAACTCCCGGATTCCATAGACTGTTGCCAAGGCAGTTGAAGTGGAATATAGCTCTATAATTGTGTAGTCTGAAAGGACCCCAGGTGACAGCTTTCCACCCTGAGGGTTCTTGGAGTCTTTTCAGCGAAGGAACCTAACACTGGGCAGATGAGATGGGTAGAGCTAGGGCCTGTAGCCCATTCAGGAAGCCCAATACTGGGCCACAGTTGGTGAATACAAGAAGCTTAGACCAAAGACTAGAGAGTCAGGCTCTCAAAAATTTCCTAGGCCTGGTCAATCCAGGGATTGATGGCTCCTTTATTGGTTGTGTAGGAAGAGGGAATTTTGGCAAGGATTGCTTGTCACACAACCAGGTAATAAGGAGAGCACCTGCTGGAATGTCCTCTTTAACACAACCATCAAGGGTACAGAAGCTGTCTCCTGTTTTCCTGAGGCTTCGTCGATCAGGCACTATGTCCACTGAGTGTGTGTGTGTGTGTGTGTGTGTGTGTCAGTCCCATGAATTTCATAGGGTTTTCTTAGGCAAGGAATACTCAGAGGTGGTTTGCCAGTTCCTCCCTCTGGAATATAGCCTATAGCACCTGGTATTCGTTGGCAGTCTCCCATCCAATTAGTAACTAGGTCTGACCCTGCTTAGCTTCCAAGATCAGATTGGATCAGGTGCCTTTATGGTATTTAGGCCTACATTGAGCGTACCTCCAACATATTCCCCAGAATCTTTGACTATACCTAGGCATTCTATGTAAGAGGTTTGTTTATAAAGAAGTTGTGAAAAGTGTTCCCCAAAGACAGAAAGTTTGAATAACACTGAGCTGTGTGATAAATGACTGAACTGTCAATTGCTTTGTATATCGAAAAGTTCTTTATGAATGTTAAACAATATTTATTCCCCTTTGCACATTCATTGGTATGGGACAGTTGTTGGTTCCTCTCACAAGGCATGAGAGGCATACCATTTGAAGAAAATCTATCTTACAGTGTCTTGCAAAAAAAAAAAAAAGTAATTGAAATATTTCCTTGCCCTTTTCCCAAAGAACATTGGAGTCGGGGGACCATTTTCCTCCAATGTAATGCAAGATAAATAGCTAGCAGTGGTATTAATTAAAGCTGAGAGAAGTCCTTGCTGAAATGAGGCATTTAATCACCAGCTTCCCTGCTGTGTGCTCTACCTTCAAGCTAAGAGCACCCTTGTCTTTGATTAAGCAAGGGGATACCCTTGTCTTTCCCCTCTGGCTATTCCATTTTCTTCTCAACCTTTTGAGCCTTTTAAAACTTTTTTTTGGATTATTTTGTCTTTGGAACTCCTAAAGTCATGATTTGGGTCAGTCCCTCCATACAGGGATAGGAGATTCTAAACTTAATCCTCTGCTACAGCCTGAATCCAACTTCAACACACACAGACATACATACATACACACACAACTTTGATAAACTATGGAAGGGAAAATGTACAGGTGTAAGAGGCTAAATGTGAGGGTTTTTCTGCCAAAGCTTATACCCACCTTGGAGGGAGCAAATATGAACTGGGGCCATGACATGGGCTGATGATTATGGAATTGAGAGTAAACATACATATGTGAATGACTCCGCACAAATCAAACACCCCTGTGGGCTCGTCTGTACAAGGCTATAAAATGTGGATTGATGCGCACTAACGCGAATTCGCAGTAGCTTTCATTTGTCTCCATATTTTTTTTCAAGATCTCAGGCATGCGAAGCCATACACATTTGATGTTCAAACAGGCATGCCTGTGAATCAAGATGGCAGGCACGAGTGAATTACTCATGTTTTTATTGTCACCAGTTGCTGCCGCCAAACAGCATTAAAAAAACAAAAAACAAATCCAAGGTGTGGAACTGCTATCTGCCACTTAAATAAACAGGGGGGGGAAAGGGGAGAAGGCTGTTTCGTTGCTTCAGTGCACGATCGCTACAGCGAATCATGGCCGTTCTGGGCGCTTGCCTTGCCAGCAAGCTCCATGCCTACGTGTGTCCGACCAATCAGCTTTCCACTTCCCCTCTTATCAGGAATCCACAGCAAAGCAAATTGGTTGTCCCAAAGAGTGGGAATGTGCATTTCCTTTGGCATTTTTTAAAAAAAATATGGGGAAAGCTACAAAGGCTTTTACTTCAGAGTATTTGGAGTTTTTGCCCCCCTCCTTCTGAATAAAGCAAAATGATGCAGGATCCTATTGGGACAAAGGGTATTCTCCTCAAATTCTATGTGGAGTATTTTCACCGTATAGACCAGCCCCCTGAGAGAACTTTTTTTTTGTTTTGCAAAAGATACACATAAAATGAATGCTACATCCATTGAATATACTTGAACATCTCTATGGTGCCTACAGACAGAGGGCTTCTGCTGCTCACCATTAAAAGGAGTTGTGCGAAACTGTTCCATCTTTTTCCTTAATGGTTTTTTTCTGGTAAAATATAAGACAGAAGAAACAAAGGGAGAACATGGGGAGGGGCTGTGGAGAATGAGGATGACTGTGTCTAGATCCCCTGCAATATTCAGTGAATGTGGCATTCCCAGGCCACAACAAAACCACAGTTTAAAACATGGGTGGGCAAAGTGTAGCCTGTAGGCTGTATGCATTCCCTGGGCCACACTTGTGTGGACCCTGAAGGGCCCACCAGTCACCCAAAACCTCCAGCATCCCAATTTTTTTAAAAAAAAATGTGCAATTTTCAGGAAATTGTTGCCTCAAAACCACGCGGAAAGCTGCCAAACACATGAAAACATGGAAATATCCCAGTCCACCTCCACAAGTACCCAAGAACCCTGTAGTATCCCCCAGATTCCTATTTTCAGTCCCTCTCAAAATAGCAACAGGAAGTAACACAACATCATTTCCTGTCATCATTTTGAGAGGAACAGCAGAGGAAAACAATGGTATTTTGGCTTGCGGTGGAGAGTGCAGGCTGGGGAAAAATTGGCCCCTTGGCTTCCCCCATGCAGTTGCTCACCCCAGTAAAAAGTACCCTGTGAAAGGGGGGTACGTGCACACATTTCAAAATACAGTAGGACCCCCATATGCACTGATTCATTATCCACTGATTCAGTTATCTGTGGACACAAAACAGCACACCTACCATAGAGTCTTCCTAGAAAATGTGTCCTCTCTAGCCATTTCTAGGTCCTCCAAGGCAACTCTATGGTATTTTAAACCAGAAATCCCATTATTTTCAATGGTGTTCGCTATTATCCATGGTTTTCATTTTCCACAGGGCCTCACAGATCCAATCCCCAGCGGATGCAGGGGTTCTACTGTATGTAATTTATAGATATGTAAATATATAGTAAGCCTTTTTTAATGTTTTTCTATGATAGTTAACTGTTCCAAAATTTCTGTAGCAGCTTTCTTAACACATCCACTCCCTCATAAATAAGAAGTAGCTCTGTTGACTATACAACAAAATCTCAAATAGACATCTTGATGATGCCTTTATCAGGCCAACCAAAAGGCACAAAATACAAAATGCTAGTGTTCAAAGCCCACTGGGCTTCTTTATCAGGCAAAGATGCTGGAAATCATACAGAGGAAGAAAAGTGATAGTGTTAGAGACGCAGGTCTATATCTCGCTTGAGATGTTTTCTTAAGGTGTTGTTTAAGATTAGAGAGAGAGAGAGAGAGAGAGAGAGAGAGAGAGAGAGATGCCCCTTCTTGGCCATGAAAAAGAAACCCAATTAAAAATTCCTGCCAGAATAAGTCCCATGTGCACTTTCCCAAGACTTTTCAAACAGTCTTTACTGGTAGATGTTCTCACTACTTACGCAGTTCATATATAGATAGATAAATCCTTTATTTGCATCAGCTATAAGCCATTGCAATAGAAATATAGTACTGTATGCTAGTAAAGCTAAAAGTCACCATTTTACAATGCTCATAAACTGTTCCAGTTAAATGAAGTCCATATAATATGCAACACAAAACATTCTGAAAGCTGTATAAAATCAGAAAATTATGCTCTATCTTGTTTTAACAGCACCCACTATGAATTTTTGCAGACATAGTTGTCACCATATTTATCTTGGTTTCTTAAAAGAAAGGATGCATTAAAAAAAAAGTCAGATGAATGCCATGGCATAGATGTCAAGGGAGAAGAGATCAATTCCTTCCTCAGATCCCTATAAAAAGGACTACTTTTTCAGCATGACTACTGATTCAGTGCTGCCATCACCACAAGGACAAACCCAGTCTTGCAATGGGGTTTTTAAAAAATAGCCCTCAAGCACAACAGACGGCAGTATATTCGTTCTTGTTTGAGTTAAAGCTGTTCTTTATTTTAGAACTACTACGGTAAATGTTGTAAATACAATGCTGGTGAATCAAAGTGGCCTAAGAAGCAGGCGGTCAGACCATGGGCAGAGTTTTCTTATAGCAGTTAAATAATTCTACTGTTTAACATCATGATGATGCTGCCCAGTTAAATCTCTTGCTTTGCCTGATCCTAAAATCAACAAGGGTTCTGGGGGGGGGAAACCCAAATGGTGGAGGTTTCCAGTGGCTGCTTTCATCCTGCTGCTCTTGTGAGACTCATTAAGAACTGAAGAGAGCAACCCAGAGGGAGCAGAATACAGCTTGAGCCAGTAATTAAAAGTTGTAACCCTGTCAGACTATAGAAACAAGCCCAGCTTCTGGTTGGAAAGGAGGCAACATGGGACAGAAGAAAATACATCTAAAGAATCTTAGACTGAATAGTGAGTTTAAAACAGGTATCTGCCCACATTTCAGTCCCATACAGAAGCTGAGTACTGAGGGTATAAAATTTCCACCGTTAGTATGAAAGAAACACAATAAGATTTTTATACTCTAGGAGGCCTTTTCAACTATATACTTCTGGTAGGTTAGCCAAGCCCCAGAAGATTAAAAAACATTCTGCCCAGGTATTTAAAAACTCTTAACTTGTTTGATTAACTGTTTAAAGGGTCTGTGTCAGGTGGAAAATGCCATTGGGTGTGTATGTGTCTTCAAGTCTCCTGTTGACTTTTGGCGACCCCATGCATTTCAAAGGGTTTTCTTAGGCAAGGAATAGTCAGAGGTGGTTTTGCCAGTTTCTTCCTCTGAAATATAGCCTACAGTACCTGGTATTAGTTGGCAGTCTCCCATCTAAGTACTAAGTAGGACTGACCCTGCTTAGCTTCCAAGATCAGATGGGATTTGGTGCCTTTCGTGTATTGACCTGAGTTTAATTGTAATTCACCACTAAGAATTCAGTGGGAATACCTTTAGTCCCAATGAGACCCCATGTCGATTCACCTTATTCGGAAGGAGGGGGGCGAAAAACTCCATTTACTGTGTGAGAAAAATCTTTGTGGCTTTTACTGTATTTTTAAAAATAGTACGAGGAAGTGAACATTAGCACCTATTAAGGCAACCAATTTGATTTGCTGCGCAGTCATGGAGAGGGTGGAACTAGAGATCTGATTGGTTGTACACGTGCAAAGGACAGGCGATCCGGCAAGGCAGTACCTGGAAATGCCTGTTGGATTTTTAGAGTTAGCAATCGTGTGGGTTTTTTTGCTTCGCCATTCGCCTAAATAATTTTTTTTAGCAGAAGGTCGCACTGGCGTACCTCTGCTTTAATATTTTTTTTTAAAAAAATACTGTGTAGCAGCGGCAGCGTTTATTGTGATACTTTACAGCTGCCATCTTGATTCATGGGTGTCAAACCGCGGATAGCTTCTCAACGTATCATTTTTGCAAAACATTGCAAAGACAAAAGAATGCAGCTGTTAATTGGGAATAATGCACAGGAATGAACATTATTTCCTCTCATCTAGATGAGTCCTAGGTGTTCTTTTGAGCAATAGTCAGAGGAGCTCCTTAACAACCTTTTCAATCCAGCTTTTGCTTGGGAGCAACTTAAGAATTTCTTGGCAATATTTCTTGTTCCCACCCCAGTTTTCCATATTCATTCATTCTGGTATTAGCTGCCCTGTCCTAAGTGCACCCAAGAGATGAAAGCCAACTGGAAGAAGCAGCTGCTGAGGTGAATCATAGGAGACTTTGCTCTTTGCCCATGCTCAAACTCCTTGTGGCAGCAGTGACAGCTTCCCTCTCAATCCAAAAAACACCTTGGAGATTTTTCTTGGGAGAGTGCTGTGAGAGGAAGGATTTAAATATGTGCCTGGTATTTCTTTCACACCTCTGCTACTTCCAGTTTCGTTTCAAAAATAAACTTTTAAAAATGGGCCTTTGGCTTTCCAAGCGGAGCCCCCTCCTCCACCTCACTCCTTGGGGGTGGCCTCCGCACCCTTTGCAACCCCCTCCTTCCCCCAGCCCAGCCACTCACCTCCTGCTAATTTCTGGTGTGACCACATGTCAACTGTGCAGGTTATCAATACTATATCGTCTAAGTCACCTAGGATTATGAGATTGGTCCGGTCTTTTGTATTACAGGATGTACATTACAATATCTTACTCCCTGCTCTCCATGGTGCTGGTGTGGATAATGGGGTTGCTGATGCTCTTTCTCGCCAACTGATGGAGAGCCTCAGGGAACAAGCTCCAGAAGCAAATGCATTTCCAGTCGTCATGCCAGTAGACCTATGAAGTCTTGTTGGGGTGAGGTTGAGCAGGCCATTGGCCTTTCCTTAACCCCCAGCACCAGGGCGACCTATGAAAGGGCTGGTAGAGAATTTGAGGAATTCTGGGCAGCCCATAGTTTGCAAGCTGTTTGGCCCCTCCCTGTTGAGCACATCCTCCAATTTGTTTGGCCCCTACCTGTTGAGCACATCCTCCCAATAAATAAATAAGCTAAAAAACACAACTTGTCTCTCTCTCTCTCTCTCTCTCTCTCTTTCTGGCTTTTCTTTGCAAACGAAGGTTCAGGAAGGACTCATCCTGCGTTTTCTGCAAGCGCACTGATGACTAAAAAGGCCAATCTGAGATAAACAAGTCCGGTTGCAGAAAGCACAGAAGAAGGTCTCCTTGGGTGATGTTTCTGGGTTGTGATTCTTTCTGCGTTGTCGTTTCTCTTCAAGACTTGTTCGTCGTGAGTTCTCAAATAAGGCTGCAGCATTGCGGATAGTGCGTCTCCATACCTCCCGATGTGAGGCCATGGCGGACCATTGTTGGTGATCAATTTGGCCGAGCCTGAGATGTTGTTTCAGGGAGTCTTTGTATCGCTTTTTTGGAGCGCCCCTCTTACGCTGACCCGTGGGTGAGTTCACCGTAGAGTACTATTTTTGGGAGGCGATGGTCCTCCATCCTAGAAACGTGCCCTGCCCAGCACAGCTGTGTTCTCAATATCATGGCCTCAATGCTGGTGATCCCTCCTTGCTCAAGGACAGCAACATTCATCACATAGTTAGTCCAGTGTTTAGGATTGTGTGTATACAGCACTGATGAAAGCGTTCGAGGAGTCGTAAGTGGTGGCGATAGGTGACCCTGTGTCAGGAGGGCAGTGAATCCACTCCAGGATTTAACCCAAGCTTTAAAGGAGGTGTCCAAGGTGCTGAACCCTCTCCCTGGAATAGGTTCAGCATGATGGATAGCTTTTTAAAAGTATCCAAAACCCAGAGTGGATTCACTGCCCCACTAACATGGAAGTCAGTAGCTGCCGCTGACATATACCAAAATTCTTAATTTCCTACATCCAACGTTAAGGCAGTGCATCAGAATCTAAGTCTGCTATTTGTGTACGTATGTGTTTCAAAAAATCAGCAACATCAGCTTAGCAGAGACATAACTAGCATTTTGGAACGAGGGTTTCTGGGCAATGACATAAAAATGTAGACAAGTTTAGACAAGGCTAGGCAGAACAAGAGAATAATTCTGCCATGATATGCAGCAATCTCACCCTGCCTTTCCCTCCTCTGCCCTTCAAAGAATTGATTGCAGTTAAAATAACCAAGATATACAATGCTTTGAGGTCAGGGTGATCTGACTTGGCCCTTTTTCCTTCTCCCTGTCACTCTTCTAAGTTACTGTTTTCAGGGATCTCATTTTCTTGTTCCCACGTGCCTTTTGCTGTCTTTGGAAAGGTCCCATATTCCTCTCCCTCTTGGTCTCTTGTATAATTAGCTTTTACAAGATTGCTCTCAGCTCTGGGCCTTACATTGTTTTAACCACATCTTGGTCTCCTCATCTCTCTCTGAGTGAAAGCTCACATGCTGATCGCTGACCCTAAAGAGAAGTTACAGAGTGGTGCCAGGCCCAAGAGCATCTCCTACATTTCACAGATGAAACCCGGGACAAATGTGGCCAAGCATGGATTCAGTGCCCTGTGAGGCCCCTTCCAACTCTATGATTCGATGTAATGAAGATGGCAAAAGTTATAAATGAGGGAGAACGCACATGCTAGGAAACTCTGCAGCAGTTTCCTTTTATCTGAGTCTACTGGGAAGGGCAAGATTCCTCCCCATCCTCTCTTCTCCCCCTTGCTGAGTTAACTGAACGCAAACTGCTTTTGCACTTTGAACTCAGCTTGTAGTGATTGAAGACAAAAAAAGGGAAGGTGGCAGGAGGAGAGGGAAACTGGGACATTTTAAAAGCAGCTGAAAAATTGGGGTGATAGAGGATTAATCAGGACTGTCCCTGACTTAGAATCATAGAATTGGAAGGACCTCAAGGGCCATCTAGTCCAACCCCCTGCCATGCAGGAATACACAATCAAATCATTCCCAACAGATGGCCATCCAGCCTCTGCTTAAAAACCTCCAAAGAAGGAGACTCCACCACACTATGAGGCAGTGTATTCCACATCCAAACAGCTCTTACTATCTGGAAGTTCTTCCTAATGTTTAGGTGGAATCTCTTTTCCTGTAGTTTGACTCCATTGCTCTGTGTCCTAGTCTCTGGAGCTGCAGAAAACAAGCTTGCTCCATTCTCAGTATGACATCCCTTCAAATATTTAAACATGGCTATCATGTCCCCTCTCAACCTTCTCTTCTTCAGACTAAACATGCCCTGCTCCCGAAGCCGCTCCTCATATCAGGACAGTTGGAGGGTATGTGGCTCTTGAGTGGTTTTTCAACACGTATTTCAGGACATCCCAGAGTTCGTGCAAGGTTATCCAGAGTTCTTCAATAACTGAGTTTATTCAGAGGTTCCCTCCCACCAGCACCATCATCCTAGCAGCTGGTTCAGTTCCTTTCCCACCCCCGCTCAGATTTCCTGCTTGTGAACTTTTTCTAATCAAAACAAAATAAGAAAGAAAATATGACATAAAAAGGAAGGGAAATGGAGAATGTGAATGGAGTGTAAGATTCTGTGTTGGTTTTGTCACATGAGAGTAACACAGCAACCATTCTGGAAATTTTGAACAGTAGAAATGGGGGAGGGGGACGAAGGAAGAGGGGAAATAACACAGAGAAAGAAAGAAAGAAAGAAAGAAAGAAAGAAAGAGGAAAGAAAGGAAGGTAAGCGGCGGTGCATTGCAAAGAATATGGGAGTAAAGGAAGAGTTCTAATATATTACAGTTGTCCCTCCATATCCACGGATTTGGCATCCATGGATTTAAGTATTCACAGCTTGAAAATATTTTTTAAAAAATAATAATCCAAAAAGCAAACCTTGATTTTGCCATCTGATATAAGGGACACCATTTTGCTATTCCATTGCATATAAGGGACTTGAGTATTCATGGATTTTGGTATCCACGGCGGGGGGCGGGGTGTCCTGGAACCAAACCTCAGTGAATATGAAGGGACAACTGTATTAGTATGTGGTTAGAAGAAAGCAGCATCCATCTTAATTTTTGATTACTTTTTGCTTTTCTCCCTCTCATATATTTTATTGCCTTCATTTATTTATTTTCTATTCTTTTCACCTTCCCATTATTTGGTTTTGAGAAATAATTTACCTCCTTACAATATAAAATTCCATATGCTCAGCTGCATAAAAGCTCCTGCTCTGCATTATCAAAACATTTCCCACACACTCCAAGTGTATCCAGCAGAATGTCAAAATCCAGTCTACTTCCCTAGGAGGTCATGAATGACAGACAAGCTTGAAGGATAACATACCCACACTGCCAATCACGATGTCTGATGCGCAGTCACAGGAGTGTGCTGGGTGAATCTTCCACTTTTCGGGCTTGTCTATAAGAGGCTATAAAATGTGGATTGATGCACACTAAAGCCAATTCACAACAGCTTTCATTTGTCTCAAAGATTTTGGCAAGATTGCAGGCATGCAAAGCTATCCATACTTGTTGTTCATACAGGCATGTCTGCGAATCAGGATGGTGGGTGCAAGTGAATTACTCACATTTTTATTGTCACCAGTTGCCACCCCCCGAACAGTATTTTTTTTAAAAAGAATCATATCCAAGATGCAGAAGTGCGATATTCTGCTTAAATAAATAGAAAAAAAAGGAGGAAAAGGTTGTTTCGTCTCATGAGTTAATGATCACTACAGCAAAAATCCAGCATGGCAGTTCAGGACATTTGCCTTGCTGGCAAGCTTTGCTCTAAACAGACATTTGCATCAATACATCTTATTCAGAATCCATAAACTGTGACCGGAGAGCCTTCTGGGCTTTTCTCAGAGTTTTAAAAAAGCTCCGTAGGGGATGCTCATGTCCACTCGTTAAGACAGTCGCATTTGCATCACTGCACTGAGGTAGCACAAGCTGATTAGCCGGATGAGCACAGGGGTGGGGCTTGCAAATAGGGCAAGCACCCACTGCCACCATGTTGGATTTTTGGCTTAGTGAGCGATCGGTAATGCAATAAAACAGTGATCTTTCTCTCTTTTTTCTCTTTTTTCTTTTGTAAATGTGAAATATCACATAGCGTCTCTCCTCTCAATGATTGTCTTAAAGCAGTAATGGGCTGGATGAGGAAAAACAGACTGAGATTAAATCTGGACAAAACGGAGGTGCTCACGGTAGCAGCCCCAAAACCAGGAGTTGGGTTGCAACCTCCAGTCCTGGATGGGGTCACACTCTCCGTTAAGGACTATGTTCGCAGTCTGGGGGTGCTCCTTGATTCATCGCTACAGATGACTAGTCAGGTGAATGCGACGGTCAGGAGTGCCTGTTGTCAGCTTCGGCTGATACGCCAGCTGCTCCCTTTCCTGGAAGTAAGGGACCTTGAGACTGTGGTGCACGCGCTGGTAACCTCTCGTCTAGATTTCTGCAATGCGCTCTACATGGGCTACCCTCATGCTTGCTTCAGAAACTTCAGTTGGTACAAAATATGGCAGCCAGAGTGGTCTCGGGAACATCTCGGAGAGACCATATAACTCCAGTATTAAAATCTCTCCACTGGCTGCCTATCAGTTTCTGGGCCCAGTATAAGGTGTTGGTTATTACCTTTAAAACCCTAAATGGCTTGGGTCCAACTTATCTCCGGAACCGCCTCCTCCCATACAATCCTCCCTGCGCACTCAGGTCCTCTGGGAGGAATTTGCTTCAGCCACAAAAATCTAGGCTGTCTGCAACCTCCCAGAGGGCCTTTTCGGTAATCGTCCCCAAATTGTGGAATGACCTGCCGAACGAGATCCGTCAGATAACAAGCGTGAGTAGCTTTAAAAAAGCACTGAAGACGGATCTCTTTCGGCAGGCCTTTCCTAATTAGATCCTGGCCTCAGAGGCTCCTGGCCTCTTTTAGTCTGCTGGCTATTTATTGTATTTATTGTATTTATTGTTTTTAAATGTGATTTTAGATACTTGCTTTTAATTTATATTTGTTTAATATCTTTTTATGGGGGAGGGTGGGGTGGGTGGTGTTTTGGGGTTTTTATCTGTATTGTATTTTAATTATTGTAACAGAGAGGCGGGGTATAAATAAATAAATATTATTATTATTATTATTATTATTATGCACAGCATGGGAAATGTGTGTGTTTTTTTTAAAGGTTGTCAGCAGCAGATTTTAAAATGCAAGTAAATCACTTGTGGCCATCATCTTGGCTAGAGAGTGTGTGAAGTTTACTCATATAGATGGGCCCTCAATTTAGTCATCTTGGCTCCTAGTGAGAGCTCTGGCTTGCTCTAAGACCCGTTTGTTTGTCTTTTTGGCCATCCACACTATCCTCTGCACTCTTCTCCAATGCCACATTTCAAATGAGTTGATTCTCTTTCTATCAGCTTTCTTCACTGTTCAGCTCCCACATCCATACGTGGTGATGGGAAAGACGATGGCTTGAATAATCCTGGCTTGAGTGCTCAGTGTTATGTCTTTGCACTCAGTCAACTCAGCAAAGGAGAGAAGAGATGAGGGGGTGTAGTCTTATCCTTGCCTGTAGGCTCAAGCAAAAACAAACTGCTGCAGCCTCTCTCTCCTTTTGTGTTCTTCCTCCTTAATAAAGTCTGCCATCTTGACCATATTATGATGTTGCTTGGCCACACAGCTCCTGGTTTTCGTTTGTGAAAATATCAGAGGATATGTTTTGCTGATCATGTGATCTGGCTCTCCCTGTGATTTCAATAAAGCAACAGATATTGTTCAGGCAACCTTATCTTCCCCAAACAGCCCTTTCTCATGCAAATTCTGCCCTTATCTTCAAGCAGGAATGCTCCCAGGAGAAAATATTATCGTGCATTGTAAAGAAAGTGAGTTTTAGCTGAGTGTATCTGGACCCAAGATGGCTATAATATAACCAAACACTGAAGGGGAAGGGAGGATTTTAGCATTGCAGTAACAGCACTTTGAACTGATGGCAAAAATCTTTAGGTCCTGTCATAGGACCAAGAAGACATTGTCAATGTAACATCTGCCATACATATATAGTATCTCCCCCACCTCAGAAAACTGCTGAGTGGCAATTTCTAAAGGAGACTGGTTATTTTTTTGAGATAAGCAGGGAGAATGTGATGTTTTTAAAATAAGATGTGAACACAGAAACCATTAAGCACTTTATGAAGTCAATTAGCATCACCCAGGAGAGTCAAGGATTTTTTTTTCTGTAATTTTTTTTTAAAGAGGTTCAAAAATATCAGGTTCCCAATCATCCTCACCATAGTTAAAACCAGATCGCATTTTCTCCCTCACCCCCTCCCCAGATCAAGATCATGATCAACAGTGGACTAATGGGTTGCACTAATAGGTGGTAGATCTCCTTCTCTGCCCCTAAGCATGAAATTATTGCATCTGCACATAAGAAGTCAAAGAAACCTATGTTATACCACAACAATAATTGTTGTGTAAACCACAACAATAATTCCATGAAAAATTTTAAAATAGCACAATGGAACATCATCTTCTATGCTTGCCTGGAAGCAAAAGATTCTGCAAGCTACCTTTTTACATGGATTTTTTTGAAGGGGTCTCCTCAAGTACAAGGTGCTGTTGTACTCCTCAAGTGCAAGAGACCTCAGTCCCACATCTGACACCTGGATATAGACATCTGCACATTGAGGGTGGACTTATACATGGGAAAACCTATGCATTTCTACATATAAGTGACCCATGTTTTTTTTTAATTTTAAAAAGACACATTTTTCTTTTATGTAAAAGGGGTTGTTGGTTTAATATGGTTTGCGGTATTGCCCATCTCTGGGCAGTGGGCTCTGAATGGAAAATGTGTAGATTCTCTTTCTTTCTTTCTTTCTTTCTTTCTTTCTTTCTTTCTTTCTTTCTTTGCATTTGGGCACATTAGAAGTGGCCGGGGACGGGATGTCACAAACAAAATATTATCCTAAATCTAATGGTTAGTCAAAATGTAGAATATCGTTGTGATTTGCTGTGAAAATCCACTCTGAGTTATGACAGCCCTGTGAATGAAAGACCTATAAGAGTCCTAGTCCTCAAATGTACAGGTCTTGCTCAGGTCTTGCAAACTCATGGCAGTGGCTTCCATCATTGAATCAGTCCATCACCAGTGTGCTCTCTCTCCACTTTTCTAAGCATTGTCACTTTTACCAGTGAGTCATATCATCTCATGATACATACAAGGTATGATAGCTTCAGTTTAGTTATTTTGGCTTCCTGTGAGAGTTCAGGCTTGATTTGCTCAAAGACTTTAATTTTCTGTTAGGCCTTTAATGGTATCTGTAGAACTTCCCTTCAGCACCACATTTCAAATGAGTTGATCTTCTTCCTGCCAGCTTTCTTCACTATCCAACCTTCAAACCTATGCGGGGCTGCCATCTGCATCAAGGCTCTGTCCATGTGGCTTACACGAGGTGGAAACCATGTCTCATATCCTACTATCCTGTGTCCTTCATTCTTAGAGTCGTAAACAACTTATTTCTCCCTTGATATGCCATCTGCCTGGCCATTCGGAGAGGTTCTATGTCAAATTCTTACTAGAGGATAAATGTCCTAATATTACCTTGTCAGTTGCTAAGTTCTTATCTATGGTCATTAAGACCAGTGAGAGGGAAGTTAATAAGTGACTAA
This sequence comes from Gambelia wislizenii, assembly GCA_030847615.1. Taxonomy (NCBI): domain Eukaryota; kingdom Metazoa; phylum Chordata; class Lepidosauria; order Squamata; family Crotaphytidae; genus Gambelia; species Gambelia wislizenii. The sequence continues at coordinate 369,580,674 of JAUMIR010000003.1, forward strand.
GTTGGATGAGCTTCAAAAAAGTCTATCAATAAGTATCCTAATTTTTATTGGTTTGTATTATGGTTTTATCTATTAATGTACATCATGTCTGTTGTTGTTTGATGGGTCTATGGACTGTATGAATAAATTGAGATTGACCTTCAAACCAAAAATACAGTGGCATGAATGATTTGGATGGGTATTTACTAAACCTACATCAGTGGAAAGTTGGTGAGCCAACACTTGTACAGTTCTATTGATTCAGTGCACCTGCTTTAGACTAACATTGAATTTGGTCACTCTGTTATAAGAATCACCATGGGAATGACGTTTTGGACATAGGTTTCCAGAATGAGAACAGATGGGTCATATGTATCTGATAATCCCTCTTCACAATCTCAGACTTATAATAGCTGGGAAGGGACTCAGAAGGCTCCCTTGATCTTCCAAAACCCGGTTTTTATCATCTCAATAAATTGCCTTCCTTTTCCCCTTGACATTGTCTTCAGCTGATAACATCAGAATCAATAATGATGCTTAGCGTTTGTATAGTGCTTTCAAATGTTTGAAGCACTCCACCCCCCCCCAACCCCCATACCCTCTGGAAGCCACCTGCATGGCCCCCCAAAAAACCCAAACCAAATTGGAAGTGACCAGGAATCTCTTTCTGGTTTTGAAAAATGGCCTTCTAAAAATGTTAAAGAATGCAGGAGGGACATTGTTTAAAAGGTAAATTGCTGCTCCTGGGGGATTCCAGGAAAAGCAAGTCACTTTTTGGAGGGCAGAAGAAAAGCAACCCAGCAGAGATGGGGAGTCAAGGGTCACAAAAACCGCCTTGGGAGTGCATCGTACCCTCCAACATTACACAGATGAAAACCGGGACATGGGTGGCCAAGCAACATCAGAGTGTACCCAAGAAGGCAAAAGTTATTAATGAGGAAGAATACACACACTAGGAGAGATTGCAGCAGTTTGCTTTTTCCTGAGCCTACTGGGAAGGGCAAGATTCCCCTTTCTCTCTTCTCCTCCCTGCTGAGTTTACTGAATGCCAGCTGCTTTTGTATTTTGAACTCCCTTTGCCATCATTGAACTCAGGTTGCCATAATCTGGGAAGAAAAGGGGAAAGTGAGAGGAGAAGAGAGACACTGGGACATTTCAAAAGCAGCTGAAAAGTGGGGTCGCAGAGGAATAAGCAGAGCTGTCCCTGTCGGTATTCTGCAGGATGAGGCCATGACAATTAATATGGGATAAAATGGAACAGCTGGAGGGTATGGTGGCTTTGCCCACCCGTGGGTTGTTGTGTAGTGTCATCAATGGAAGAGAAGGTGAAGGAACAACACCAGGCTGAACTGGTCCTTGGGCTTCACCGTCCATTGCTCACCATGTCCACAAGTCCTGACAGACCCCGGCTGGTATTGGCGACACCAAGCAGCTTGGGTTTGGCTTTAGCCACCATCTCCAGAATCCTGCCCACTGCTCTGACACACAATGCTCTGCAATCCAGGCTAATGTAGCCATATTACCTACCCTGATGGCCCCCATCTAGGAATATCACATAATCGGCAATATTTAATCATTTGGCTTGATGTAGCCTTCCACAGGGGTAGCAGGTCTACCAGGGACCCCCAGATACCAAGGTTGGAGTCACATATAACCAAGGGAGGGGCCTTTGGAAGTTCCCCAAACAAATACACAGGTCAGAGTTAACACTCTGAATAACATTCTGAGGTGAGTAATTCACTAATCCACTCAAAGATAGCAGAGTCCTTGATGCTTCTAAAACCAGTTCTTCCTCTCCCCATCCCCTCCAACAACAGACCTTGCCTGCTTCTATTCAATTCCAAAAACATCAACCATTAAAGATCGTTAACTCTTCCAGAGCACCATTTGTCTAGTCCTGGGAACCTCCAAGAAACATTGTGTTCCACTCTAAATCCCATCCCTTCAGGGGAAGTATCCCATATAAATATCACCCTGAAACACCACCAAAATGCCCACAGTTCCTCTTCTTACACCCATGCTGCCAGTTTGCTGTGAAACCGTCAGAACGCATTTCTGAGAACCTCCTGCTGCACGAATCTCCATTCGTGCAGCATAGGTGTCACATCACCCGAGAACCCTCATTCTATTCCTCTACCCAAATACTTCCTACTTCCTACATTAGCCTTGGGTGATTGCTTGAACCCTGAGTGTTTCCATGAATGCTGTTCATATTAATTTCTAATAAAGATCATTTAATTGTACGTTTTGGCTTAGAGTCTCCTCCGTTACTACATAGGTCAAAAGATCCTGCTGTTGCCTGGCCTCTCTCTGCCTTTTGAGCTAATTAAATATCCCCCATATTAGTTTCAGACACTAGTGGGATCCTTGGGGACCCCTTATAATTTGGGTAACAGTAATAATTGCCCATCTTTTGAGGCAGAAGATTACTGGGATGCCACCTTTCCCAGCTATGAGCCATCAGTTTTTCCAAAGTCATTTTAGCTCTCCTTTCTTATTCATGTGCTCCTTGAATTCCCTTCAATTCAGGGACGATGGAACAAAATGTTTACTGTACCTGGCTTCTTTACAAGAGATAGCATTTCTTTCCCACATTAGAGAGTGAGCAAGCAGTGTCTGAAGACTGAGCTCAGATAATCCCTGGCCTTGATCAGGAGAATCATGTCAGGAGAATCTCTTAATACTCTCCTAGATCTTTTTCCCTTTTCTCCCAAAGTTTGAAAGGAACTAGTTAGAAATAAAGGAAGCCCCCACTTATCTGATGGTTTAAGGACCTGAGGAGTATCAGAAAGTGGAATTGGTTAAAAGTAGAATCCAGCTTTTTTTTTTAAGGTTGCAAATGCATTTTGGCCATCGAAACATACAGTTGTCCCTCCGTACCCACAGATTTAAGTATTCACAGCTTGAAAATATTCTTAAAAAAATAATAATCTAAAAAGCAAACCTTGATTTTGCCATCTTTTATAAGGGACACCATTTTGCTATGCCATTCCATATAATGGGACTTGAGTATTCACGGAGTTTGGTACCACGGGTGTCCTGGAACCAAACCCCAGCGAATATGAAGGGACGACTGTATAAATAACACACTACTGTATATCACTTTTGAATGTGTGCCAAAGCTAAATTAACACACTCTATATGCATACATACATACAAAAGTGTGTGCGAGTGGTCACAAGCGAGCCTCGTAGGCAAGAAGAACTGACAAAAGAGTGGAACCCCCATCAAATTAATGAAACTTGTCTGGAATTTGCAAGCGATGGAAAGTGAGGCATCAGAAAGCAAGGGAAGCCTGTAATAGCCTACCCATAATTAATTTGTTTTTGTACAAATAAGTAAGTATAATCAATTTAGGTTAAGACTGTAGCATGATGAGGGATGGCTCTTCCTTTTGCAATTTTGCTGTAATCCTTTAAACTACTTTTATAGTTACATGGTGGATGTGACCATATGGGCCAGTTGTAATCCAAAAAAGTAAAAATTACCAAATTCTGGTATTGTACCATAAGCAGAAAATTAACACATTCTGATATTTTTAAACTAAATTAAACTCCACTTAGCTATTATTGTTGCTTTTGAAAAATGAGAAAGCAAAAGATAGTCTGTAATTGCTGCATTGACAGCAATTAACTGTTTTTGGTTTTGGAGGACTTTGGAACTATACATGCAGAAATTACTTTTACAGAGTAACTATTTTACAAGCCCTCCCTGTGTCTTGATTTTATGCATTCTTTTTGTATTCTGTTTTTCTAAGGCATATTGCTTTGAAATCTTCAGATGAAAGTAATTTATAAATATTTGTAAATAAATAAATATACAAATAACATTAGAAAAATACAACCAGCAGCCACAGTAAAGGAAAAATATGCAGCTACCTTTTTCCCAAAGAGGAAATATTCCATTTTGACATGTATTTTTTTTCCTTTCACTCCCAACATAGAGAAAAAGTAAGTTTCCCCAAGTGCTGTACCCCTCTTTGCCTGCATTTTGTAGCTTAAACTGTAATGGTGGTAACAAGCGAATTCCAAATCCACTTCAACCACTAATGCCCTTAGTGGCTGAGTCACTATGGGAAGTGTAATGGGAATATCTATATATTTTGAAAATCAATGCCATTGTCAGTGAAATGGATTCGCTGGGTCTCATAGATCTGCTTTTACTGGAGTTGATAGAGTGGGTGACCTCCTAACAGCCTCTTCTATCCTCTCTCCTTCCCACCCTGGTGCCCTTCCATATCTTCATTGAAAGGGGAAAGTGCTGAGTGATAAATTGTTTTTTAAACCAATGTCACCCCGTTACCATGCCTTACATCCCCTCCCTCCCTATAATATTTCATAATTGGCAATATTAAGACAATCCACGAGGTCTAGTAGATGGGGGTGGACCACAGGTGAGGTCAGATGGAGGTCACCAGGACCTGAGGAAGGCATTGTGGAAAAGTACTAGCAGACACACCGAAGACAGGATTGAGCAAAGCCCCTAGTAAATAAAGCCATCAAGGTGGAATGTGCTAATCCCCTCTTGGGAGCCTTTGGCAATGAGTCACACAGCACAGACAAATGACCTGCACACCCCTCATCCTCAGGAAATGTTCCTTTACACCACTCCTATCCTACAATATGGGGGTTGTCATAAACCCATCAATTCCAGTCTCTCAGCCATCAACAGTAGTCAGCAGAAACACGGTTTCTTTTGTTTAACAGTGGGAAACCTATATATGCTTTGTCCTAAGCCCAAACATCCCTCCAGGACATGAAACATGGTATAAATATCAGTCCCCAAACAATAGCAATGCGTGACACTGATGCTCGGACCCCATGACAGTGTGCCACTGTGAATGACACCCAGACACTCTGTCGGTGCTCCTCCAGATTGGAACCACTAGTGTCACCCTCAGATTTTATCTGAGTCCTTCACTTCTCTCTCTTCAAGACTGGTAACTACTGTCCCTGCTTCCCAAATCTGTTCCTCTATCCAACCTTTCAACCTTAACTCAGCCTTGTGTGGTTCTGGTGAGTGTGAGTATGTGTGTGAGTGAGTGTGAGTATGTGTGTGAATGTTTCCATGTTATTTTCCAATAAAAAACATTTTATTTTACTTTAACTCAGAGTCTCTGCAGTTAGTACCAGCATACATAGGTTCAAAGATCCCAGAAGTTACCCAACCTCTCGCAGTCATCCATTTGAGCTATAAGAATTCCCTCAGTTAATAACTGAAATTTAGCATCACAAGGGGGCTCCCTATGGACTCCCCCACCTATTCGGGTAACAGCCCTTTGTTTCTGTCCTATCAGCTGAGTTTAAGGAACAGAAGCCCTTATAATTCAAGCTTGTTGATCTCCAGTCTTCTTTTCATACCTTTACATTTCACCCTAGATCCCTCCACCTAGCTCATTCATCTGGTTTATGCCTTTTTATTCAAACAATACCATTCTTTTCTAGACCAATTTAATGAATTAGGTAGTTTATTGTCATATTTAAAAGCCATTTCTTGCTATTCTGTTGATCACATGTGTAACCAAGAAAAAACAACCCAGATGAGACTATGCAGATAACACAGTCATCATGAACCAGTTCCCTTGTTCACCTGGGGCTTGTCTACACTGGCCAAATACCCTGACTTGCCCTCATTCCAGAGCCCTGCAGTCCAAACAAGGCAGAGCATTTACCCCGATCTGTCCCCGGGCAGTCCAAACAACTCCTGGGGCAGATATGGGGCAAGAATGGGGGCAAGCCAGGATAGTGCCATTTACTGCATTGCAAAAAAAATACCTGGTTTACTCCATTTCCACTGGATCAGGCCCCATGTGTCTGTAGGAGCTCATCTGGCATGCTGCTCCTTCCAGCCGCTACCAGCTCTCTGGCTCTTTCCTTGATTTGATTGTGTATTCCTGCATGGCAGGGGGTAGGACTGGATGGCCCTTCTGGTCTCTTCCAACTCTAGGATTCTATGATTCTGAAGCCAGGCAGGGGTTCTGCAGTCACATGTTGTGGGAACCCTGCCTGGCTTCCGTGTTAGCGAGAAAATGGTGGTGGCGGCTTCAGTGACAGGCCAGCATCCTGTTTGGACTCCAGCCTGTCTTCTGCAGGTAATGAGGGGCAGAGGACAGGCCACCTCTGCAGCCAGGACAAACTGGCAGGCTAGTGTAGATAAGCCCTTAGAATTCTCTGGTACAGAACTCGGGGGCCATTCACACAACTCTATTATAGCACATTGATTCCACTTTAACTGCCATGGTACCATCCTATAGAATTTGTAATTTAGTTTGACAGTAGAGCTCACTGGCAGAGAATTCTAAATATTCAGGAAACTATAACTCTCAGGATTCCATTGGATGGAATCATGGCAGTTAAAGCGGAAAGAAAATGCTATGATTGTATAGAGTGAAAGGGCTTCTAGTCCACTTCCCTGAACGATAGCATTAAAGCTCTTCTGCCTCATCAAATCACTTGTCCCAGGATTTTGTGGGATGGAACCATAGGCCATTACCGTACTCTGTGAGATGGGTAGGGCTGCCTCTGCAAAGAATCCAAGCAAGGAGATGAACTAAGAGGCGTGAACAAGAACCACTGGCATGAATGCCACAAATGTGAGAGCCACCACAGTGTAAGTGACTCAAGTGTTCGAAACCTTGCTCAGCCATGGAAATCCATTGAACAACCTTGGGGCAGTCACACTCTCTCAGCCTAAGAGGAGGGCAATAGCAAACCTCCTCTGAATAAATGTTGACCCTGGGATAGGCTTGCCATAAGTCAGAGATGGCTTGACGGCACACAACAAGAACAGAGTCACAAATAAGAGAAATTCCAGGTAACTTGGGTGACAGGTAACATGAGTCTTCCATGGGGAAAGACTTGGCATAATGTCCGCTATTTCTCTGGACTTTAAAGTGATAAACATAGACGCTTAAAGTGATAGTGACTTTCTACCACAGTGAATAGTGAATTTCAGATCTTGCATTCTCCTGTCTCAAGTAGCTGTATGTACATTTACAGTATTTTTTAAAAACAGCAGAGTCAAAGTATACAAAAGGTGGCTGCTTAAATCCTGTGAGTGTCACATACTGCTAAATGGTTTCTCTTCCCCCTCCTCTTCTCGAAAGCCAGGAATTTGAGGCCTTTGTGTGTAATCGATCTGTGTAATGATCTATGCAAAGAGAATTTTTATCCTTAATCTCTTGCAGACATTTTTAAAGATAATGTTAAATATTGATCAGCCGTGCATTCAGGCACAAACTAGGCAGCCAGAACCACACATTAATGCTCCTTTTTTTCCCTATCTTAATAGAAACCTGCTGTATGCTGTGGAGGGATTGTAGGAAAAACCACAGACAAGTCAATTTTTATACCCACTGAATCACCTCATGCAGGGGATGTGGGGTAACCATCTAACCTACTGCTATTTCTCTGACCACCAATGGCATGTTCATCTTCTGCTATCTGTTCCTTTTTAAAGTGGAGATGTCAAAGATTGAGGGCAAGACCTTCAACAGAGTGACATGTGTGCCCACCTTACTTATTTAATAAAATTTATGTACTTATTTAATATATTTATGCTCCACCCTTCAGCCAAAAAATCTCCCAGAGCAGCTTACAAATAGTTCATTTGACAGTTCCCTGCCATCAAGTTTACAGTCTGAGTAGACTGATCAACTCTTCCTTATTTCCCAGGATCTCCCTTATTCAAGCTAATTTTGTTTGGATCCTTCCAGCTTCCTTATTGACCTTCTATTTCTCCCATGAGGTCTGACATTCAGATGTCAAGGGCAAGCAAGTTGGTGCACAGAGGGAACCCTGAAGGATGTGTGCGTGTGTGTGTGTGTGTGTGTGTGTGTGTGTGTGTGTGTCATCAAAAAGCAAGCCAGAAGACTCCTTGCTGGCTTGAGGCACACAGAAGCAACTGTAGGGAATTTTAAAGCAGTGTCTCCTTCTCCCTTCTCCACCTAGTAGGGCAAGCTGGTCTCTGTGTGGCTCAAGCTGGGAGGAGTTTGCTGAGTTGCTTTAACCAGTTTGCTCCCTCACTCCAAAAAGTAAGCCAGGAAACTCCTACTGGCTTGAGGTGTGTGTTTGCATTTATGTCAGAGAGGGAGGAGTGGGGGGGAGAGAGGGGCGTATTGTTGCATCTGTGTGCATGTGAGAAAGGGACGTGTATGTTTGCATGCCCCTTTAAGAGGGGGGAATGGGGTATGTGTGTGCTTTTGCATCTCTATATATAAAATAAAGTTTTTGATTTGTGTGGGGCTGTCTTTTGTGTCTGTTTTGATAAGATATCCATAACAGTTCTTTCAGTTTTCTTTAAAGTTAGTAGTGGTGCTTGGGATCTTTTTAGAATAGTTTTTGTTGTTGCTGTTTAAGTTCCCTGGATGGTGCATACATACACAAACATAGAAAGTCAATCAAAACATTAAACAGTATGCCCTGGCCATTAAAGATATAATCCTATACCAATGAACATTTGCTGCAGTGATGGCACACTGCTAAAATGCGCAAAATTTGTCACAACCAAATGTGCCTTAAATTTGTGGCTGAAAGTTGATCACCCTAAGTCTGAAGCATGTCTAAACAAGAGAAAGAAAACTAAATGGCAGCAGGGGGAGTGTTAAGTTCAGTAGATGGTGGCTGCTCCTCTTCTTTCTCTGTGGCCACAGCAATTGCAATTGGAATATGGAGCAAGGAGCTCTCACCAGTCACTGCGGGTCCCCAGGCATAATGGAGCCATGCATGGCTGCCCTCCTTTGCCCTCGGAGGCCAGAGCAATCTTTTGAGAGCAAAATATTTATCAGAGGAAAATCATTCATGCCCTGCCCTATATCTGATGATATTAAGGTGGGGTACCATTCCTAAAATGGCATTGCCCGATTTACTGTGCTTAGTGGTTATGGTCCGGGGCAGGGAGCAGAGTGCCAACGGTCCCCTCATGGCAGAACACAGGCTTCTTCCCAGAGGGAGAGTGTGGGAAGCTTCGGCCAATGAGTTGATTTTCTTCCTATCAGCTTTCTTCACTGTCTAGCTTTCATAACCATACATAGAAATGGGAAATACAGTGGCCTGGAGAATCCTAATGTTAGTATTCAAAGTTATATCTTGACACTTCAAGATCTAATTTAGGTCCTTTTTAACTGCCCTTCCAAGTCTTACTCTTCTTCTGATTTCTTGACTGCAGCCTCCATTCTGATTAATGATTGAGCCAAGTTTTGGAAAATCTTGAACTATTTCAATTTATTTATCATGGGCTTTAAGGTTATGTAAATCATCTGTGGTCATTTGTTTTCCTGCCTTTGCACTTTCTTCCTTGACTTTCTTGATGAATTGTTCCAAGATTTTGCTATTTTCTGCTAGTGTTATGATGTCATCTGCATATCTTAAATTGTTGCTGTTCCTTCCTCCAGTTTTCACACTTCTTTCTTCCAAGTCTAATCCTGCTTCATGTATGATACAGTCCATGTACAGGTTAAACAGATGGAGTGATAAAATGCAGCATTGCCAAACCCTCTTATGTGTTTGTTTTATGTGCCATCTTTCTCCCAGAATGGGACCCAAGGCAGCTCACAAAAGCATCAAATAAAATATATCATACAAAATTTAAAATGATTAAAATCATCACAGTTGGAAACCATTCTGTTTCTCGATATTCTGTCCCAATAGTAGCCTCTTGTCGTGAGTACATGTTACAGATCAGGACAATCAAATGTTGTGGCTCACTCATTTCTGTAAGAACGATCCAAAGTATTTCATGATCTACACAATCAAAGGCTTTACTATAATCTATAAAGCACAGCTGTAAACCTCCAAATGTGTGCCTTTGTGAAGCCAAGTCAAGTGCACTTTGTCTTGCCATGAGGTGAGAAATCGATAATTTGGGCAAAAATAGCAAGTCCACCCAGAGCCTTTTCTCTCTCTAATATGTTGTTAACATTTTTTTTACTGCTAGGAGTGCAAAAAATGCTGCTGGGATTTTCTGCTTCGTGTGCCTAAATAATTTGCCTGGCTTTGGATACTATGCAACTTGATTTAAGTAATTGGAGGTCATTATCTTATGCTCTACCTCAAGCTGCAAAACATCTTGGGATTGCCCTCCATGAGAAGAATACAGTAGGACCCCCGTATCCACCCGGGATTGGTTCTGGGGACCCCCGTGGATACTGAAAACCATGGATAATAGCAAACGCCATTGAAAATAGTGGGACTTCTGGTTTAAAATACCATAGAGTTGCCTTGGAGGACCTAGAATATGGCTAGAGAGGACACATTTTCTAGGAAGACTCTATGATAGGTGTGCTGTTTTGTGTCCCGTGGATAATTGAATCAGTGCAAAATGGATCAGGGGATAGGGGGTCCTACTGTATTCTAAAATTTTCCTGGTGTACTATTGCAAGATGTGATTTACATAGGAGGAACATTCAGAAATGTGATTTTAGACCCATACTCACCTGTGGCACACTTGGTTTAATTCACCCAGAGAAATTTTTCTTCAGCTGCTCCTATACTGACTAGTGTGAATATTAAATTGTGTTGACTGTTTTAAAACATCTTGGTTTTACTTGTTCTTTTAGACGGATATATAGTAGGACCCCCGTATCCGTTGGGGATTGCTTCATGGGGGGGGGGATACCAAAAATGGTGGATAATACTGAACACCATTGAAAATAATGGAACTTGGTTTAAAATACCATAGAGTTGCCTTGGAGGACCTAGAAAATGGCTAGAGAGGTGACATTTTCTAGGAAGACTCTATGGTAGGTGTGCTGTTTTGTGTCCTGTGGATAATTGAATCAGTGGATAATGGACCAGGGGATAGGGGGGTCCTACTGTATTCTAAAATTTTCTTCCTGATGTACTATTGCAAGATGTGATTTACATAGTAGGAACATTCAGAAATGTGATTTTAGACCCATACTCACCTGTGGCACACTTGGTTTAATTCACCCAGAGGACTTTTTCTTCAGCTGCTCCTATACTGACTAGTGTGAATATTAAATTGTGTTGACTGTTTTAAAACGTCTTGGTTTTACTTGTTCTTTTAAACGGATATATAGTAGGGGATTGCTTTGTATCCATTGGGGATTGCTTTGTGGGAGGGGGGGTGGATACCAAAAATGGTGGATAATAGTGAACACCATTGAAAATAATGGGACCTGGTTTAAAATACCATAGAGTTGCCTTGGAGGACCTAGAAAATGGCTAGAGAGGTGACATTTTCAAGGAAGACTCTATGGTAGGTGTGCTGTTTTGTGTCCCATGGATAACTGAATCAGTGAATAATGAATCAGTGGATACGGGGGTCCTACTGTATGTTTTTAATTGATATGTGCTTTTAACCAATGTTATGTTTATGTGTTAATGTGTTGTTTCCCACCTTGATCCATAGGGAGAGGCAGCTAAGAAATAAATAAAATATTAGTAGTTTATTATTATTATTATTATTATTATTGTGTATGCATGCACCAGGCTTAAGCTAAGGCACCATAAGACTACTTTAGTTGTGTATGCCTGCATGGTAGGTAAGTAAGTAAATAAAGTTCTTTATTCCAGTCATAGACCAGCATAATCTTGCTGGACTAGATCACCCTTAGGGTCCTTTCCAACTCTATGATTTTAAGGGCTTGTCTACATGGGCCAGGATATGCTGGCTCCCTGGTGGCATATCCCGCCTGTGGATCGGGCCTTTTCCTCTCTCGTTACCTACACGGAACAGAAGTCCAGATGGGCACGCTGGTCCATCGCTGCTACTGCTGCCACCATCACTGTCTCCATCTCTCTCTCTCTGAAGCCCTGCATGTGACCAGCCTTGTTCACATGCTGCAGGCCTGCTTCCTGCTGCAAAAGAGTGACAGCAGAGGGCAACTGGAGCAATGGGCTGGCGAGCCAGAATGGACTCCTATGGTCATGGGGGTCCCAGTCTGCCTTTTTTGCTAGTGGGAGCAGTTTTCCCTGAGTATTTTTTAAAATGCTGTAACAGGCCCTACTCTGTCTTATCCCCATCTTAGCCCCATGGGTCATGAAGACAGCCCGGGGGCAAAACAGGGCAAAAGCCTTGTGTTGTTAGGACTGCAGGGCTCAAGGAAGGCAGTGGGGGGGGGCAAGACAGGGTAAATTGCCTGTGCAGATTGCAGTTTGATTCCTGCCTCTGCCATGGACATATTAGTTGACTTTAGCAAGTATGCCTAGGAGTGCGTTCAATTTACGGGTGAGATTGATTAACAACCTTTTGATCACTTATAACTGTGTTCCTAATTAACCGGACAGCAGACTTGTAAAATTTAATTATTTTTAGCATAAGTGCTTTCCATGGATGGCAAATGTCGTGTCACCTTAGAAGAAATATTCATTTCCACTTCTCTCTTAAAAATCTATCACATAGCGGGAGATACTTCTTCAAAAACAGTGACTTGAATGTAAAGGAAAATACAGTAAAACGAAAGAAGAATGCTTTACTCACACACACCCAACCATTTCTGTTCACATGCAGATTTTAATCAATTGATAGACCTTTGCTATTCATGGGCAAAGACTGTTTAATTTGCAGTTCAAATCCCCGCTCATCCATGGAAATACACTGGGTGACCTTGGCTGAGTCACATTCTCTCAGCCTCAGAGGAAGGCAAGGGCAAACCTCCTCTGAACAAATCTGGCCAAGAAAACCCCATGATAGGGGGTGCCTTAGAGTTGCCACAAGTTGGAAACGACTTGAATGCACACAGCGACAACCAAGTTCTTTGGTGCTGCATAGCATGCTACATGATGAGAAAATGCAATGCAAGAGCTGAGGTGCTGTCTGTTTCTTCTCCTGAACTGAAACTTGAACATTACATACCCTCCAACTATCCCGGTTTCACAGAGACTGTCCCAATTAATCCTCTGTCATCCCACTTTTTCAGCTGTTTTTAAAATGTCCTAGTTTCTCTCTACTCCCTTCTACTTTCCCCCTCTGTATCAGCTTCAATTGCTGCAAACTGAGGGCCTGTCTAAATGGTGAAAATAATCCTCTTAGAATTTGCTTAGAGTCCTACCTGTCCTAATGGGATCCCACATAATTCTGCTGTATTCAGAAGGAGGGGAGGCAAAATCCACCATAAACCCCACGGCAACAGCCCTCGGGGATTTCCCTGATGTTTTTTGAAAACTCTGTGGAGAATGCTCATTAGTGATCATTAGGACAGGCAATCACATTTATTCACATACCCCAGAAAATCAGAAATAGAAAGCTGATTGATCGGATGGGAGTGGGGGAAGGGCTTGCTTAGAAGGCAAGCATCCCAAAACCGCCATCTTAGATTTTCACTTTAGCGAGGGAGAGATCGTGTGACAAAACAGCCTTTTTCTCTTATTTTTTATGTTTATTTAGGCATAATAGCACACTGTCACACTTTTGCATATTCAATATCCCTTTAAAAAAAAAATACCGTTCAGCAGTGGTGACTGGTGAAAATAAAAATGCAAGTCACAGCTGCCATTTTGAATCACAGGCATACCTGCTGGGACAACAAGCAGATAGCTTCGCATGCCTGTGATTTTTGCCAAACACTGTTAGGACAAGGCAATCCTGCTTCGAATGTGAGTGACTACACATCAGTTCACATTTCCCTCCCTCATATAGATGTGCCTTAAGTTCCTAGCACAAAAGTAGTCCACTGTCAGTAAACATAGCAGTGGGAAAGGACAGGACAGAGCAGAATCTTGCCTTTCCGTGTAGCCTCAGGCAAAAGCAAACTTCCTGCAACCTCTCCTAGCTTGATTGTTTTTTCTCATCTTGAACATACAGTAGCACCACCGTATCCACAGGCGATTGGTTCCGGGGCCTCCTGCGGATGGCAAATTCCACAGATAATAGTGAACACCATCGCGGGGAGGTCATCCCAGGGGAAAGGGGGGCAAGTTCTCTCTTCCCCCCTGACTCCCCCCTTCTCCCCGCCATGGGACCACCATGGCGGCAATCACGGGGGGAAGGGGGTGCGATTTCACTCCGTCCCTTCCTCTGGGAGGGCTCCTGTCGCCACCACGGCAATCACGGGGGCAAAGGGGGAGGGGTGAGATTGCTCCATCCCTTCCTCTGGGAGGGTTCCTGTCACCATGGTGGCGATTACGGTGGCAGGAACCCTCCTGGTAGGATGGGGGAGGTGAGATCCCTCCTTCCCCCTTCCTCCTCCCCATTGCCAACCACGAATAATTGAATCTGCAGGTGGCAAATCAGCAGATATGGGGGTGCTACTGTACTCTGATGTTCCTTGGCCACATGTATATCAGTTTTCATCTGGGAAGTGTTGGAAGGGATGCCAGGGCCAGACATTATGGGAAAAGAGGCAGCTACCTCAGGCTTCAGCTGCTATCAGGGACAAGAAGGCACCAAAGGGGAGAACTCTGGATGTTTTGTGTGGTGTTTAGTGATGAGGAAGTGTGGTGTTTAGTGATGAAGAAAAGGTGTCTTGTCAGAAGACCCATTAAATAAAGAAATAAAAGGCCCAAGATTATTCACTAGTGCAGACTTCTTTCAGAGAAATTCATCGACTTCGACTTAAGGGACCCCTCTGAATGAGAGACTGCCTGGTGCCTCAGTCATCAATATACCTCTCAGATCTTGCATACTCAGGGTTGTAGCTTCCTTGATTGATTCAATCCACCTGTAATGCAGTCTTCATCTTATCCTACTTCATCTTATTCCCAGCATTATCTTTTTCAGGGAGTCATGTTGTCTCATGATGTGTCCAAAGTATGATAGCTTCATATACATTTTTTCTGGAGAAAACAGGGGGGTTTTTTGTACAGAAAAAAAAAGCTTTCTACACAGAATTCAGTTTTTACTGCTCAGAAATGCTGTTTTCTCTGAAGATATGTTTTCTGCTCAAAAACAGTCCATGTAGATTTCTGTACAAACTAATTTATCAAAAAGATGTTTATTTATTTATTTATTTATTTATTTGATATCCTGCCTTTCTCCCAGTACAGGCCCCAAGGAGGTGTGTTACCCAAAACGCTGTATAGTGGGCCCTTTGGGGTTCAGTTCTGGAATCCCACCCACCCCCAAATAGCAAAAACCATGGATGTTTGAGTTTCATATACAGTAGGACCCCCATATCCACAGATTCATTAGCCACTGATTCAATTATCCACAGGACACTAAACAGCACACCTATCATAGAGTCTTCCTAGAAAATGTGTCCTCCCTAGCCATTTTCTAGGTCCTCCAAGGCAACATTATGGTATTTTAAACTGGAAGTCTCATTATTTTCAATGGTGTTCGCTATTATCCATGGTTTTCGGTATCTATGCCCCCCCCCAAACCATCCCCAGTGGACACAGGGGTCCTACTGTAATTCAATGGCAGTAACATACGCACAGATGCTTCAGTGGAGATGCAGGCATGTCACCACCATTTTATTATGGGGCACATTGATCCACGGTCACGTGAATTCACGAATATGGAGCCAGCAGATAAGGAGGGCCCGCTGTATAATGGTTGAAAACTGCTCAGAATACTTGACATTCCCGGGTAATGAGGAGAAAATTGGGGGGGGTTATGTGTTCTTGTCTGCGATTAGGAAATAAGCAAAGTTTTAATGGTCCTCTCTGGGCTCCTTAGTGGGCTCCAACTATCCCGATTCTGCAGGGACATTCCTGATTATCCTCTGTTCTCCCACTTCTTCCTGGTTTCTCTTTCATCATCTCACTTTCACCTTTTATCCTCAGCTTTCTTTAATTGCTGCAAACTCAGAAGAGTTATTTTTGCTGAAAAATTCTGTTTGCTATGTAGGAAACATTTTTTACACACAAAAATAAAAACCCACATGGATTTCGGCACAGATGAATTTTTTAGAAAGATGTCCCGAAAAGTGTATTAAGGTTGAAAACTGTGCAGAGTCCTTGGTATTCTCAGCCAGTGAGAAGAAAATTGTTGGGGTTTGCATTCTTGCCTGCGAATATGAAATGAGCAAAGTTTTAGTGGTTCTCTCTGGGCTTATTAAGATAGCCTGCTGCATCCAGGTGTGTTTTAGGATGCTGTCTGATCAACCATGTTGAATATAGATCCAACTACCAGATTTTTTACCTTCGGGGCTTGGGACTGGGCCAGGCAAGAAGGCACCTTGTCCTTCCCCTCAGGCAGCAAACTGCTTTTTATGTCATGTCTTTTTGTTGCCCTTGAAGTAAGTGCCTGGCAGTTCATGTATAAGATAGGCATTCCATTAAATGATTGAATCTGAACTCTGTGCTGAATAAGCTTCAGACCTCAAATGGGCTTTGCTTAAACCTTTTGCCATTTAAGTCATCTTCATCTCCATACACATAACCTAATGCATTTCTGCTTTTTCACAACTTTGTATTAGTTGCCAGCATAAGACGCTGTACTTTCATAATGTATAAAAGCAATATAATTTTCTAATATGATGCACAGCTTCTCTCTGGGTTTTCTTCGCAAATGAAGATTCAGGAAGGACTCATCCCGTGCTTTCTGCAAGCACGCTGATGACTAAAAAGGCCAATCCGAGATAAACAAGTCCGGTTGCAGAAAGCACAGCAGAAGGTCTCCTTGGGTGATGTTTCAGGGTTGTGATTCTTTCTGCGTTGTCGTTTCTCTTCAAGACTTGTTCGGCGTGAGTTCTCAAATAAGGCTGCAGCATTGTGGATAGTGCATCTCCATGCCTCCCGATGTGAGGCCAGGGTGGGCCATTGTTGGTGATTAATTTGATGCACAGCTTAATGTGCACATAATATATATTATCATAAGCCATGCTCTCCCCTCCTCACCTGATCCTGTAATTGGACTTGCTCAATATTCTCTTCATGCCATTCTCTCTAGGATTACCTGCTAGTAAGAATTTACCATTTTCGGTGCTTGCCTGACTTAGAGAATGCAAAGTCAGAAAAATGTCCAGCACAACTGTTTTTGCCTTTAGTGAACATTACACAGCAAGGGCTGAATTGAGACATGGGGTGCATCTACACTGTAGAAATCATGTAGTTTGACACCACCTTAAGTGCTGTAGCTCCAGCCAATGTAATTCTGGGATTTGTAGTTTCACAAGGACTTCAGCTTTCTCTGTGCTGGTACCTCACAAAACTACAGATCCCAGGATTCTGTAGGATGGAGCCATGGCAGTTAAACTGGTGTCAAACTGCATTATTTCTACAGTGTAGATGCACCCATGGTGATGCTTAAAAAATGTGTGTATGTGCCTTCAAGTCACCTGTCGACTTTCAGCGATCCCATGAATTTATATTTTTTATTGATATTTTTACAAAAACAAGTAATCTTATAATATTCCTAATATTCCCACAGATTTGTATAAATCATTCTTTTTCTACAATTTCATTTCGCATATACGTTTTTCTCACAAAATGAGAAATCCCATGAATTTCATGGGGTTTTCTTAGGCATGGAATACTCAGAGTGGTTTTGCCAGTTCCTTTCTCTGAAATATACCCTACACCACCTGGTATTCAGTGATAGTCTCCCATCCAACTATTAACAAGTGCTGACCCTGACCCTACTTAGGTCCCGTCTACACGATTTAAATAATACGTACGGCGTGCGGAAGTTTGCACTTTGGTACAAACGGCCGTTCGGATGCACACGAATGCAAAAGAGGGGGGCCCCGGTTTTCCACCCTGAAATACGCACACGCGGCATTCGGGAGGGAAAGCGGATCATGAAGAGAAATCCGTATGCCGTTCGGATGGCTGACAGGTCTATACGGTCCGTTCGCACACATACGAACAGGCAGGGTAATCTGATTGGCTGGCCGAGTAGAGGGGGCGGGGCTAGCACGGAGGGGAATTGGGAGCGGCCGCCATGTTGGTTTCCCGGCTAGCGAGCGTCCGGTAAGTCCGTGAATTTATATGTTTATTTATTTTTATTTTATATTGTAAATACGGAAAACCGAATGTCCACAAACCAGGAACCTTTAAAAAAAAAGTGGCGGGAGATTTAAAACTGCCGCTTGGCTTGCTCGCTGCAGCCAGCTTCGGGAAGAGGGAGTCAAACGGAGCTTAGGGGGCTTAAAAATCGTATAGCCGGTTCGTATGCATACGAACGACAGGCTGTTCGTATTTTTTGCCCCCCATACGGATTTTTTTATGATCGTATAGCCGCACCCTTAGTTTCCAAGATCAGACAGGATCTGGTGCATTTATGGTATTTAAGAATACACAATTAAATTAATTGAACTTAGTTATGACTAAATTGTCTAATTTATTACAACAAGAACTGAAGAATTCAACTGCTAGTCTGGATAGATTCTTTATGAGGAATTGGGGTGGGATGGGAAGGGTGCAAGTAAGAATTACTTCCTTTGCGTCAAGCAGCAAGATCTCTTAGGCCCTACTGATGGTCATATCAGTTGTTATGGATGAGACTTGCAAAACAGCTGTTGGCAGTTTTGTAGCCTTGGTTTTAAAACTACAAGTATTTATACAATCTGTTTGGAGAGGTGATTCAGTTATGTGTTGCAAAAACATGCATAGCTTAGATTGTTATCCTGACCCTAAAGCCTCCCAATACAATGACTGTACAGGGTGTTAAATCTGGATTATCTGGATCCTGGATCTTAAAGGTGATCAACAGTCTTGCAGTGGTTGAGAAGGAAAACATCCAAAGTAATGGTTCAGAGAGATACCTTTGTTTAGCTCTAAAACAGGTACAAGAAGGACACAACAATCAAAATTCAAAATGACCTTAACAGATTAGAAAGCTGGGACAAAACTAACAAAATGAATTTCAACAGGAAGAATGTAGGATACTGCACTTGGATAGTAAAAATGAAATGCACAGATATAGAATGGGTGATAACTGGCTTGACAGCAGTACATGTGAAAGGCATCTAGGTGTGAAGTCAAAGGCTTTCATGGCCGGCATCCATAGGTTTTCTGTGTTTTTTTTCCGGGCTGTGAAACCATGTTCTGGAAGAGTTTATTCCTGATGTTTCGCCTGCATCTGTGGCTGTGAGGCCGTGTTCTGGAAGAGTTTATTTCTGATGTTTCACCTGCATCTGTGGCTGGCATCTTCAGAGAATGGTTGGGTAGGAGTGTGCATGTTTTTTTGGGGGGGGGTGTATACTGTGAGCGCGTGTTGGAGAGGATATGTAAATGTAGCCAGACACTAATCCTCCTTGCATATCTCCCCCCGCCCCAGGAACTAACTACCCATTCAACTACACAAATTTACATATCCTCTCCAACAGGGGCTCCTGGTCTATAAACCCCACACACACTCCTACCCAACCATTCTCTGAAGATACCAGCCACAGATGCAGGTGAAACATCAGGAATAAACTCTTCCAGAACACAGCCTCACAGCCCGGAAAAAAACCACAGAAAAGCATCTAGGTGTCTTAGTGGACCACAAGCTGAACATGAGTCAGCAGTGTGATGCGGCAGCTAAAAAAGCAAATATGATTCTAGACTGCATCAATAGGAGTATAGTGTCTAGATCAAGGGAAGTAATAGTGCCACTCTATTCTGCTTTGGTCAGACCTCACCTGGAATACTGCGTCCAATCAGGAAGGATATTGAGAAGCTGGAATGTGTCCAAAGAAGGGCAACCAAAATGGTAAAAGGTCTGGAAGCCATGCCCTATAAGGAGTGGCTTAGGGAGCTGGGCATGTTTTGTCTGGAGAAGAGAAGGTTAAGAGAGGACATGATAGCCACGTTTAAATATTTGAAAGGATGTCATACTGAGGATGGAGTGAGCTTGTTCACTTTGCTGCACATTCTCGATATGAGTTGAAGTGGAAAGCTGATTGGTTGGACATGTGCACAGAGCGGAGCTTGCTGGCAAGGCAAGTGCACGGGACTGCAATGTTGGACTTTTGCCATAGCGATCATGCACTGAGGTGACAAAATAGTCTTTAAAAAAATACTGTTCAGGGGCGGCAACTGGTGGCACTAAAAATGTGTGGTTCACTTGCACCCACCATCTTGATTCGCAGGCATGCCCGTTTGAACATCAAATGCATATGGCTTTGCATACTTGCAGTCTTGAAAAAAAATGGAGACAAATGAAAGCTGCTGCGAGTTGGCATTAGTGCGCATCAATCCACATTTTATTGCCTCGTATAGACAAGCCCAGAGACTGTCATACTTTGGACTCATATGCAAAGGGATATTTGTAGCACCTTCAAGACTAACTGAGAGAAAGACAGTTGTAGCATAAGCTTTCATAGACTGAGTCTACTTCATCAGAACTTTGGGACATATCTTGAGAAGGTATGACTCGCTAAAGACAGTCATGCTTGGAAAGGTAGAAGGCAGTAGGGAAAAAGGAGGACGGCAGTCCAGATGGATAGACTCCATCAAGGAAGACACAGCCCTGAGTTTGCAAGACTGGAGCAGGGCTGTTGATGATAGGGTGACTTGGAGGTCTCTTATTCATAGGCGTCAGTCAAAGTTGACTTGATGGCAGTTAACAACAACATATGATGTCCGTAGAACTCCCCTCCAGCATCACTTTTCAAATGAGTTGGTTTTCTTCCTGTCAGCTTTCTTCACTGTCACTGACAAAATTAGCCCCCACACAAAATACTGGTTCATGTTTGCCATAATAGGGCAATCATCTCAGTGCCCCTGGAGGCCTCACCCATGCAAGTCTGTATTGAGATTTGGGAGCGCCCAGGGCATCCATTTAGAGTACTCTAAATGTCTGGACCACACAATGCTTGGTGCGAAGGCGTTTTCCTCTGGAGAACTTTCTAGACCTCACACCAAGAGATCTAGGATTCTGCTTTCAAAAGCTTTTAGGAAATGGCTTGCACAATTCCTTTACTAAGCAGCTTAAGAACAGCTATGGAAAAAGCATACTGTACTCAAAGTGGGGGGGGGAGACTACCTTTAGCTGGAGGATTTAACTTGGTTTTGAAGGAGTTTCATTTTTGCACTCTGCACATAAGTGTTTTTCAGGCTTTCTGGCCAGAATCTTGCATCAAACACCTGTGGCTAAACATACCCACTTAGGAAGATCTAGGGATCTAGGAGTCTTGGTAGACCTCAAGCTGAACATGACTGAACAATGTGATGGGACAGCTAAAAAGCCAGTCCAATTCTAGGCTGCATCAATAGGAGTATAGTGTCTAGATTGAGGGATGTAATAGTACCACTCTATTCTGCTTTGGTCAGACTTCACCTGGGATACTGTGTCCAGTTCTGGGCACCACAATTCAGGAAGGATATTGACAAGCTGGAATATATCCAGAGGAGGGTGACCAAAATGGTGAACAGTCTGGAAGCTTTGGCTTGTGAGGAGCAGCTTAGGGAGCTGGGTATATGTGACGCGGGTCTCCTTCTTCTCTGTGTATTTACACCACCACAGAGAGGGGAAGGAAGGCTCCTGCGTTTGTACAATCTGAGACACAGTCTTAGGGGTTCCTCTAGCCTAGAAATCCCTTAGAACTATGTCTCTCTTTGATATCTTCTGCCACCACCCGCTGAGTCTCTCCCCTTTCCACACAGCGCAATGGGAAACTGTGCAGGGTTCTGATTAATCCTTGGAACTACTCATCATGCTAAAGTATCACAACCCCCTTTCTCTGTCCCAGAGAGGATCAAGGTAGCTTGCCCAGGCCAAAGCACATGTACTTGGACTTTAGTAGGAAAACAGAAAAATCTTTATTTCTAGTTCAAGCAATTAAACAGCAGAAATAGTATCATGGAGAGAAAGCATTCCCTCCAGGTCCCAAACTTAAAAGTTACATAGAATAGCATGCAGTCAGAGGATTAAAATAAATCACAAAAAACTAACGCACTTCTATCTGGATATATTCTCCTAAGCTTAGAAGATCATAACTCACATTTATGAAGTTCATGGTAATGAGTCTCTGGTGATGGAATTTAGAGCAATTCAAATAGGCCTGCCCTTCAGGTCTCATGGTATCACCTGTGGCTCTTTGATGAGCTATGTGGGAGGTCTGCTCTCCACACCTTTTCCAACCATGTGTCACACAGACAAAGGACTGCAGAAACTCAAAACTCCATTAGGCAAATCTGATGGCTCTGCATTGCCAAATCTGATTGGCTCTCCAGCCAGGTGATAAGATGTCATGTTTAGTAAATGAGGGTCCCCCTCCCACTTCTCATACCCTCTGCTTCTGAGACAAGAGAAGTGTGGCTTACAGATACTGGGAAATATCTGTATTTCTGGCAAATGTAGTTCTGGTTCCATGATGGGCGTTGCAATCACTCCATCATGACAGTATGTTTAGCCTAGAGAAGCGAAAGCTAAGAGATGACATGATAGCCATGTTTTAGTACTTGAAAGGATGTCATACTGAGCATGGAGCAAGCTTGTTTTCTGCTGCTCCAGAGACTAGGGCACAGAGCAATGGACTCAAACTACAAGAAATTTCCACGTAAATATTAGGAAGAACTTCCTGACAGTAAGAACTGTTTGACAGTGCAATACAATGTCTCGGAATGTGGTAGTGTCTCCTTTTTTGGAGGTTTTGAAACAGAAGCTGCATGGCCAGCTGTCAGGAGTGCTTTTATTGTGTATTCCTGCAAGGCAGGGGGTCGGAATAGATGGCCCTTGTGGTCTCTTCCAACTCCATGATTCTATGAGGAGGATACTGGCAAGATATATTTGTATTTGTTATAATGGAATTTTGGAAAGCATCTTTGTAGGTCTCTCTCTCTCTCTCTCTCTCTCTCTCTCTCTCTCTCTCTGGATGCGGATGATGAAGACGGGATGATGGGATGATGATGAAGTTTATCCTAACAGCTCTGTTATTCTCTCTGTACAGATGCTTTGAGAAACATTCCTACCATGAATCATGGTCCCCGCTCCTCCCCAGCAGAGCTGAGTGGCTCCACCCAGCGGCTGTTGCGCGAACGGACCTCATCAGCTCCTTCACACTCAAGCCAACCCACCCTCTTCACATTTGATTCACCTTCCAACCATATCCGGACCACACTTTCTACAAGTGCCCCACAGGACTATCTCTTCCTGCACCAGTGTATGAGCAGGAAGTCAGAGAATGCCAGGTACGGAGAGGACAGTCTTGTGTTCTGATCAGATGGGTTCTGTCAGACATTTTTAAGTGTACTTGGTTCCTTACTTGTTGTGTTATGTTGAGTCATACTGTATTGTATTGTATTGTATTGTATTGTTTACTGTAACTGTCCCAATTTGGTAGGGATAATCCCAGTTAATATTTTCCTACCCCACTTTGTAGGTACTTTAAAGTGTCTCTGTTTCTATCTTCTCCTCCTGTTTTATCCCTTCATCCTGGCTTATTTCAGTTGCTGCAGACTTGAGTTTAAAATGCAAAAGTAGCTTGCGCTCAATAGGAAAAGAAAAGAGTAGGTGGAATCTTTCCCCTCCTAGTAGGCTCAGGCAAAAGCAAACTGCTGCAGCCTCTCCTCACTTATCTGTTCTTCAGCTGCTTCTGCACTGCAGAAATAATCCAGTTTGATACCACTTTAACTGCCATGGCTCAGTGCTATGGAATTCTGGAATTTGTAGTTTTTTGAAATGTTTAGCTTTCTCTGTCAGAGATCTCTGGTGCCACAACAAACTACAAATCCCAGAGCTCCATAGGATGGAGCCATGGCAATTAAAATGGTGTCAACCTGGATTATTTCTGCAGTGCAGATGCAGGCTTATGCATTAATAATACAGTATTTGCCATCTGGACCAAACTCTGATGTTGTCCCCATTTTCAATTGTGAAATATTGGAGGGTATGGTATTGGTTTATTCATACCTCCCTTTTCCCGAAAAGAGGGACTCAAGGTAGCTTAAAAAATAAAGAGTAATAAACGTTTAACACATATGGATAAAAACATACAGGTTATTTAAAATGCCAGTAAACTGCCTATAGAACTGAAACCATTTAATGCATACTCAGTTAAAAGCAAAAGATAAAAATAGTACAGCACACTAGAAAAACTTTTTTCTTGTAAAACAGCCAGTTCCCAAAAGCCTTTAGAATAAAAAAATATGTCGCCACTTTCTGTGAAAAGGACAGCAAAGAGGAAGCTACTCTGAACTTCCCAGGAAAGTAGTTCCAGAACCTGGAAGGATCCACCAGTGGGGTGTATCCACACCATACAATTATAGCAGTTTGGTTTCACTTGAACAGCCAGTGGCTCCATCATATGGAATCCTGGGGTTTATAGTTTGCCAAGGGACTTAGCATTCTCTGCTAATGCAAGGGAGTGGACTACAAATCTCCAGCAGAGAGGTCCCTCCTCAAACTACAAATTATTCCAAAGGGTGAAGCCATAGCAGTTAAAGTGGGCTCAAACTGCTATAACTTTGCAGTGCAGGCCTTTGCTTAGGGGTTGGCCAAAAAGTGAAAAAAAAAAACTCATGGAACGCAAGGAGAAACCTACTTGTCCTAATGGCTCCCTGTGTGATTTCGCCGCATTGTGCAGGAGGAGGGTGGCAAAAAAGGCCAAAAACCTCACCAGAAAAGCCTTCGCGCCTTTTCCCATCTTTTTTTAAAAACAACAAGGTGGTGGATGCGCATTTCTCCTCGTTAGGACAAGCAGGCTGATCTGATTAGCTTGCCCAAATTAGGAGAAGTGCAAATCTGGTTAGCCGGACGAGCGCAGGGGACAGGGCTTTCTAGCAAGGCAAGCGCCCACTGCTGCCATGTTGGATTTTCGCCATAACAAACAAGCACTAAGGCAAGAAAATGTGGTGTTGGGTTTGTTTTTTTGCTTTTGTGTTCAAGCGAAAAATCGCTCAATCACACCTTGGACATTGTTTAAAAATAATAAGGGTGGCGGTGGCAAATTGAGGTAAGTACAGACGCAAATAAATCACTCGCAGCCGCCATGTTTACTGGTGGGCATGTGAAGCTTATGGGGGCAAAAAAACCATTAGGACAGGCCGTAGTTGCTGCAAAATGTCATTACTATAATGGGCTCCATTTTTTATGGGCTCATATAGACAAGCCCTTGCATTCCTGTGAGGGTGGCAAGGCTGAGAAAAGTGTCTCCCCTGATTGATTGATTGATTTTGATTTATATGCCGCCTTTCCCCCAGAATGGGCTCAACAAACATAAAATATGGCATACAATTAAAAACAATTTAAATCATGACAATTTAAAATTATATAAAACATAGAATAGTTTAAAAAATAAATAAAAGAAAACACACCCCAAGAAAAAAGCCTGTATGTACACTCTCTCTGTCTGGCTTTTCTTCCCTAACAAGCCTGCTTGAATTCAAACGTCTTTGCCTGCCAGCAAAAGGAAAACAGAAGTGGCCAGCCTAGCCTCCTGAGGAAGGGAGTTCCACAGGGTGGGAGCAGCCACCGAGAAAGCTCTTGCTTGTGTCCTCACTAAGTGAGCTTGTGATGATGGTGGGACCAACTCCCATAGCTGTCTCCTGTGAAATTCTGGGGTTTGTAGTCTGATGAGGCACAAGAGCTTTCTGGCAGAGAATTGAAATACCTCTCCCTAAACAGCAAATCCCAGCGTTCTGGAGGATGGGACCGGGCAGTCTAAGAGCAATCAGTATTATTATTGTGTAGTGTGAAAGGGCCCTCTGTCCTTCTAGTGTGTTTGCACCAAACAAAGCAGATTATAACAACTGCAAACAGTAAAAGCAAACAGCAGTAACAACAGTATGAAAAACAACAGTGTACATAGCAAGTAAACTGTTCAGGTTCATAAAAGAATTCACGTCCGTACACATAATTTGGGAGAGGGGAGTGTGTGTTTATGGACCACACTGTCTTCCATTGTAACCCTCATGTAGTTTTCCCACTATGTCTTCTGTCTTTTGTCTTATCATTAAAATCCAGTAAGGAAGGAAAGGTGAAGAAGTGGCATTTGGCTGGAAGTCAATTTACTGTTTTTCAACATAGCACACATCTTTTCTTTCCCATTTTCCCAGGAAAACAACCAGGCGATGTTTGGGTAACAAAAAGAAACCATCCTCCATAATATAAAATAAGAGAGAACGTGATTGTTTTATACATAGCTCCACCTATTGAGGAAGAAGCAATGGTACACTTTAACTGTCCTGCTAATTTCCCACGAAGTTTCAATAGGAACATGGAGCCTTCTCACAGCACACAATTATAGCACAGTGAATCCACTTTAATTGCCATGGAGACTGTGTATGGAATCCTGGAGGTTGTAGTTTGGTGAGACACTAGAACTTTGTGGTTGACAATCCTAATACCCATCCCTAAACTGCAAATCCCAGGATTCCATAGGATGTTGCCATGGCAGATAATGTGGAATCATAGCACTATAATTAAGTAGTATGAAAGGCCCCAGAATGTCTGAGTACCAGATGCTAGTCACAAGCAATGTTTACCGGTTTCCTACAGACCTCAAGAAATAGTCCTCAAGACCATAGCTTGGGAAAGTTACTTGCTTTGACTATATCTTCCAGAATCCCCTCCCCAACGACATGATTTAGGTAATTTTACCAGGTTTTGCTGGAACATGTCCAGAGGAAGGTGACCAAAATGGTGAAAGGTCAGGAAGCCATGCCATATGAGGAGCAGCTTAGGGAGCTGGGTATGTTTAGCCTGGAGAAGAGAAGGGTCACGATAGCCATGTTTAAATATTTGAAGGGATGTCATATTGAGGATGAAGCAAGCTTGTTTTCTGCTGCTCCAGAGACTAGGACACGGAGAAATGGACTCAAACTACAGGAAAAGAGATTCCACCTAAACATTAAGAACTTCCTAAGAGCTGTTCAACAGTGGAATGAGCTGCCTCAAAGTATGATGGAGTCTCCTTCTTTGGAGGTTTTTATAGAGAGGCTGGATGGCCATCTGAAGGGTGCTTTGATTGTATTACTGCAAGGCAGGGGGTTGTACTGGATGTCCCTCATGGTCTCTTCCAACTCTATGATTCTATGTTCTGTACTAGAAATGGACCATGTTCCTCACATGTTCTTATGTGCTGAAACTTATGAGAGATCTCTGAGAACCATTAAATTGTATGAAAATAATTTTACATTCTACAGCAATAATTTTAAAAACTGTTGATACAATTATATTCATACCTATGACTTGCACTTCCAAATTAAAATAATATTTTACTGTTTCTGAAGTATATTTTTCAAAAACTTTAATATGGAACACAGGCTATGTGTTTATAGTTCCTGCTTGAATGGATTTAGTATGATTATATGTACCTCCTCTCTTCCGAGAGGAAGAAGGGTTCTGTTTGATACATGTCAGGGAAATTGGAAATGAGCGTTGTTAGGAAGCCTTTTATGAACATGTTGCCTTTGCTTTTCCATCCAACCCTAGCGATATGCTTTGGTAATTTGCTCTGCAAGAAGGAAGAAGGGGTTCTCACCATAGAATTGACAGCTGGAAACTGGCCCAGAAGACCACAGATGACAGCTGGGGAGGGACCAAGTGTCTGAAGCAAAGGGAGATTATGGCATGCTCAAGTCACAGCTGGATTCCCATGAACCCCAGGGCTTTCCCGAGTTTAAGAGAATTTCACTTCTACAGCTGTCTTTCATTAATAATTAAAACTATGCTTTACTTCAGATGGAATTAATGAAGGGTTATAAATAAAACAAACTGCCCTGAGACCCATCTGGTTGGGACCTTTCCAGAGCATGTCATTCTGGTTGTCCGGATAAGTGTTAAGTCTACAACACTTTCTTCTCTGTCTCAAATACCATAGATAATAGGTATGTGGATGAGTATTTAAGCAGAGAGAGAAATGTGTGTGAGAAGGAGGCGTATAGACAGACAGACAGCCTGCTTTTGCACTTTTTGAACCACAAATTAGTTTCATTCCATTTCTCCATTGATGTCCGTCCTTCCTTCCTTCCTTCCTTCCTTCCTTCCTTCCTTCCTCCTTCTTCCTTCCTTCTTTTATTTTGCATGAAAATATATATTCATTTCCCCAGATGTGTGCATTACTGTATACATTTTTCTCCTGAAGTATGCATAGGAAGAAATGAGTAGAGAAATGCATACATTTGAGGGGAAATGAATAAAAATGAAAATGCTTTCATCCACAATCTATGAGCCTGTTTGCATATGTTTTTTTTTTAACTGCATTGCATGTTGAAGGTCAAAAAATTATTTGGTTCCTGTATAAGCAATTAATGGAGAGGTTTAAAAGGGATCTAAATTTAGAGAACTTTGAAATGAAAAGAAA
This sequence comes from Gambelia wislizenii, assembly GCA_030847615.1. Lineage (NCBI taxonomy): Eukaryota > Metazoa > Chordata > Lepidosauria > Squamata > Crotaphytidae > Gambelia > Gambelia wislizenii. Next base: position 369,608,731 of record JAUMIR010000003.1, read on the forward strand.
TAAATTAGATGAGATTATTTGAGGAAACAACAGAAAGATAATCACAAATTTCTACAAATTATTATTAGAAAAAGAAACAGAACAAGAGCCTATAAAAGAAGTAGTGATTAGATGGGCTGTTGGTGTGGGACATCCAATTGAGTTGGAAAATTGGGAAAACACCTGGCTAAACCACAAAAATTTACTCAATAACAAAATCTTAAGGAAAATTTCTTGAAAATGATGCACAGGTGGTATCTTACACTGGGAAAATTAGGGGAAAAAATATAAGACCAAAAGAAACAAATGCTGGAAATGTTTGAAGGGGTTGTCAACCTCTGACCCTTCAACTGTTTTGTATTTTAATTCCCAGAAACCTCCACCAGCACGGCCAATGATGATGGATTCTGGGAGCTGAAGGCCTATTGGTGGAGAACTACTGTCTTAGGCCAAATCTGCACTACACAAATAACACAGTTTGAAATTGGATTATTTGCCATGGCTCCTTCCTATGGAATCCTGGGATTTGTAGTTCATAGAAAGTCAATAATGGTAGAAAAGGTGACAGGGAAAAGGAAGGAAGGAAGACTACACACCAGATAGATAGACTCAGTCAGAGAGGCCACAGGCCTGAACCTGAGTAGAATCATAGAATCATAGAGTTGGAAGAGACCACAAGGGCCATCCAGTCCAACCCCATTCTGCCATGCAGGAACACACAATCAAAGCATTCCCAACAGATGGCCATCCAGCCTCTGTTTAAAAACCTCCAAAGAAGGAGACTCCACCACATTGCAAGGCAGTGTATTCCACTTCTGAACAGCTCTTACTGTCAGGAAGTACTTCCTAATGTTTAGGTAGAATCTCCTTTCCTGAAGTTTGGATTTTTTACAAGGTCTTTAGCCTTCTCTGCCAAAGAGTGCTGGTGCCTCACCAAACTATCAATCCCAGGATTCCATAGGAAGGAGCCATGCCAAAGAATCCAGTTTCAAACTGGATTATTTGCATAGTGTAGATTTGGCCTTAGAGAATGTAGTTATATTCCTGGTTGCTTCTTGATCCCACTGCTAGAAGGGGAAGTTTCTGAGAGTCCATCTGCACTCTAAATCTATTTCACTTTGATGCCTGTTTAAATGTTTTGTCCTTCCTCAGAGAATCATGGGAACTGTAGTTTGCTGAGGTGCTAATAATTCTCTCACTGAACTCCATTTTTCACCTTCCCTTGGGAGACAGATAAACAGGCTAAAAATCTGTGGTGACTGAGTTGCCCTTAAATTACCCAGTAACCAAATGAATAGGATTATCTCTTCCTCATCTCTCCCTCCCCTTTTTTCTTTTTTTATTTTAGGAGTGCTAGTTTTTCACAGGCCACGAGGTCCGCTTTCTTCATGAGAAGTGACCCGTCTGTTCAGAAAGTCTCTCAAGGGAACGGACACTGTGTCAATGGGATGGGTGGGCAACTCCATGGCTTCTACAGCTTGCCCAAGCCAAGCCGGCACAACTCGGAGCTGGGAGACAGTGCCTACGACCTGCCGCGGAGTTTTGGATGCTACGCCCACACCAAAGCAAGCCTCACAGGCTCCGAAACGGATAGTGAAGAGGTCTACACTTTTAAGACCCCAAACAACACCCTCTGCAAAGGCTTTGGGGAGCTTTCGACAGACTCTTACGATGTCCCTGGCACCCCGGTCTATCAGATCCCGAGGACATTCACTCTGGATAAGAACCACAATGCCCTGGCAGTGGCATCCAGCGAAACTCCAGCCACTCCTCCTCCAAGGCCTCCGAAGCCGGGACAGGCAGAGTCCCGGTGGGGCAGCCCCCAACAGCGGCTTCTGGACAGCGAAAGCCTGAGCATGGGGCCGGTGGCTGCCACCATTCCCAGAAGGAACACACTGCCTACAGTGGAAAACTGCAGGCTGCACCGAGGTAAATATAGTTTCCTGAGGTGGGGCAGTTGGCATTGAACAGCTCTGAGGTGGCTATTTGGGGAAATAAACATGGAGGGCAGTTGCTCTACCCCAACAGAAATCTTATATCATTAGCACCTTGATTCAAAATGGAGCTGGGCCTTCCCAAAATTCCCCTGGGCAAATTTTGGTATACAGTCAGACCCCCATATCTCCGGAACCAATATCAGCAGTTTCACTTATCCGCAGGACCCAAAACAGGGACATATACCATAGAGTCATCATAGAAAATGCCTAGAGAAACATCCTCTCTAAACATCTTCTAGGTCCTCCAAGGCAATTCTATGATATTTTTAACTGGAAGTCCATTGCTTTTAATAGGGTTCATTCATTGTTATCCGCAGTTTCTGGTATCTACGGTAAGTCCAGGAACCAAACCTCCACGGATATGGGGGTCTGACTATACAGCAGGGATAGATCAGCTGAATATACATAAGGTCTATGCTCTTCTCCATACATTGACCTGAAAGCCAGAAAATATATTCCGGCATGCAAACTGATATTCTCACATGCGGTAAAGTTCCAATCATAGAATCATGAACTGTCATCCTGCTAGTTATTTTGCACTAGAAGAGTCCCATTTTCTTAATCACTGAAGGGTGAGTTAACATATAGATACATTATTGGATTCAGTGTATCTATGGTATTCAGGACTAAAAGAGAATTTAGGCTATACAATTGGAAGGGTTTGCAAAAGCATCTAGTCCAGCCCCCTGCCAGGCAGGAATATGCAACTGAAACATTCCTGGGAGATTATCTTGGTCATCTACTAGGAAAAGCCTTCCCAGTAGTACATTCCTTCTGATAATCTGGATCTAAGCCTCATGGGGTTTAGACATCATAACCAGCAATTGAAGACATCATTTTAAACCTGTCTTTTAAAAATGAAAATGGGTTATATTTTTTACCACAAGTTGAACAAAATTTGCTAAGGTTGCAGGAACCAGGCCAAATATCTTTAATCCAGCCTGTGGATTGATAGTAACCCATCCGTGGGTTTGTCTACACTAGGGGCAAAAGTCCAAATGGACTCCCCAACCTGGCCTTCCCAGGACACCACCACTCCCCAAGCCACCCCACTACCTGTTTTGCCACAGGGATGTCTTCCCGTGTCCCTGCATCCAGATGTTGCTTTGGTTCACCATCCTTTCTTCCATCAGCTCCTGCCACTGCTACCTTTCCTCTGTCAGCTCCCTGGCAGAGCCAGGGCAGATTGCTGCCTGGCAGGCGCTGCCATCATGTACTTCAATGTCTGGACCCCAGTTCCCAGCCTGGTATAGTTACGAAAGGTTTTTCTCTCCTCGGCACTCCTGGAGCATAGTTGCTTGCTCTGAGACAAAAAAGGCACCCAGCCATATGATCTGGGCACCTCATTTCTGACCTCAGAGCAAGTGGCTACATGCCAGAGGCAGTGGTGCCGAGGAAGGAAAAACCTTGCTGTAATAATTCTGGGCTGGGAACTGGTGAGGTAAATGGCAGCACCTGCCAGGCAGCGATCTGTCCTGCCTCCCCTCCCTGAATCCAGGTGGATCCATTGTTCACACTACAGGAAATACTGGAGTTTTCTGCAAACTCTGGAGTTAAATCCAGATTTAAGGTAGTATACCTCAAGTTTGGTGTGGACAGGGCCATACATCAGATTTGGGGATAAGGCCATATTGCACCAGATTTCGGGAGGGGGGTGTATGGTTTTTTTCCCCTTGTGTAGACAAGCTCCCTAATAAAGAATATTTGCCAGTGAAGAAATTAACTCCTGACGTTTGAAATTAAATATTGTATTTCAAGATTTCATATTTAGCAATAGACATTAGCAATCAGTCACATTTTATTTGAGCTAGTCCACAAATCATACCAAAGCAGCAGATATTAAGTATCTGAAAATACAGAGAATAATCTCTCTGGCTTTTCTTAGCAAATGAAGATTCAGGAAGGATTCATCCCACTCTTTCTGCAAGTGTGCTGATGACTAAAAAGGCCAATCTGAGATAAACAAGTCCGGTTGCAGAAAGCACAGCAGAAGGTCTCCTTGGGTGATGTTTCCGGGTTATGATTCTTTCTGTGTTGTCGTTTCTCTTCAAGACTTGTTCGGTGTGAGTTCTCAAATAAGGCTGCAGCATTGTGGATAGTGCATCTCCATGCCTCCCGATGTGAGGCCAGGGCGGACCTTTTTTGGTGATCAATTTGGCCGAGCCTGAGATGTTGTTTCAGGGAGTCCTTGTATCGCTTTTTTAGAGCGCCCCTCTTACGCTGACCCGTGGCGAGTTCACCGTAGAGTACTATTTTGGGGAGGCGATGGTCCTCCATCCTAGAAACGTGCCCTGCAACATTCAGGACAGCAACATTCGTCACATAGTCAGTCCAGTGTATATTTAGGATTGTGCATAAACAGCGCTGATGAAAGCGTTTGAGGAGTCGTAAGTGGTGGCGATAGGTGACCCATGTTTCAGACCAATAAAGGAGAATAGACAGTACAATGGCTAGAGCACTGGTTCTTAACCATTTCTTTACCAGGGACCCCCTTAAATATCTTTTGTTGCCCCAAGACTTAACTCAAGATTTAAAACCCTAATAATAAACTCAAGATTTAAAACCCTAATAATAATAGCTAATAATAATAGCTAACAAGAACAACAAAACAATTACACCACCCATTAAACTTTCCCTCAGAGGCACTCTTGCTTCTTCCTGCAAGTTTGTGACTAGAGTGGATTGAATGGCAATGTGCAGGCCAAGCCAGCCAGCCTTTGCCTTGGTTCCTGTCACGTGGCTGCTCCACTACAGGGAGGAGGTCGGCCAAGCAGCCTTCAAGGCTTTGTGGACCCCCTGTGAGGACATTGTGGACCCCAAGTTAAGAACCACTGGGCTAGAGAATGCTGGAAAAGAAACAATGCAACCAGACCTTGAGAAGGGTGCTGGCAGGAGGATTCTGGGAGGTGTAATCCAAGAGTAACTTTTCCAGGCTCTGATGCAGCCTAGAATCAAAGGGCTGGAAGGGATCCCAACAGCCATCTCATCCGATTGGCTTCTGCCCTGCAGGAACACACAATCCAAGCATTCCTGACAGATGGCCATCCAACTTATGTTTAAAAAAAACCAAAGGAGGAGACTCCACCACACTCTAAGGCAGCAGTATATTCCACTTCCGAACAGCTCTTACTGTCAGGAGGTTCTTCCTAATATTCAGGTGGAATCTCTTTTCCTGTAGTTTGAACCCATGGCTCCGTGTCCTAGTCTCTGGAGCAGCAGAAAACAAGCTTGCTCCTTCCTCAGTATGACATCCCTTCAGATATTTAAACATAGCTATCACGTCACCTCTCAACCTTCTCTTCTCCAGGCTAAGCACACCCAGCTCCCTAAGCTGTTCCTCATAGGGCGTAATGGCTTCCAGACCTCCCACCATCCTTCTCAGTATCTTTCTTGAATTGTTGTGCCCAGAACTGGAAACAGTATTCCAAGTGAGGTCTGACCAAAGCAGAATGGAGTGATACTGTTACTTCACTTGATCTAGACACTACTTCTATTAATGCAGCCTAAAATCGCATTGGCATTTTTTGCTGCTGCATCACACTGCTAACTCATGTTCAGCTTGTAGTCCACTCTTTTCTTTGAGGAAATCTACACCATTATGTTAATTGCTAATAAATAAAAAATATTATGTTAGTGCCTATAATATAGTTTTTAAACTAAATCATTGGTGGCAAATTATGTAATACAGTAGGCCCCTCTTATCCACTGGGGATTGGTTCGGGGGGGGGGCGTGGATTCTGAAAACTATGAATAATAGTGAACGCCATTGAAAATAATGGGACTTTTCTGGTTTAAAGTACCATAGAGTTGCCTTGGAGGACCTAGAAAATAGCTAGAGAGGGCACATTTTCTAGAAAGACTCTATGGTAAGTGTGCTGTTTTGTGTCCCATGGATAATGAATCCGTGGATATGGGGATCCTACTGTAATCTGAACATCCTGTACAGTGAATAGGTTACATTACATTGACCTGAGATAAACATATGGGGGTCCCAAAATAAAGCATTGCAGGGGGCCCCAAAATTCCTTAAACCGGCCCTGCCTAAGAGAGAAGGTAAAAGTAGAGCACGCCCTATTAAAAGGCCCTTTTGCAACAGACAATTAACAGTCAAGGCCTGACTAGAACAAAAGGTGTTTTGCCTGCCAACAGAAAGAAAATTTGCATTTGCATTGTTGCGACCAGGCAGCGTAAGCTGATTGGCCAGATGAGTGTGGGGGCGTGGCTAGCAAACAGGGAAAGCGCCTGCTGCCACCATGTTGGATTGTCAGCTAAGTGAGAGATTGGTAAGGAGATAAAATTGTGATCTTTCTTTCTCTTTTCTTATTTTTCCTTATGTCAATATGAAATATTGCTTGTGCACACCATGGTAAACAGTTTTTTAAAAAAAAAAAAATCAGCGACGGCAGATTTAAAATGGCGAGTAAATCACTCGCAGCTGCCATCTTGGCTAGAGGGCATGCAAAGTTTAGGGGGGCTCTTTTGACCATTAAGACAGGTCCCAGCACTATGAATTGCTGTTTCTTCGGAGAAGAACATATTTTCCCCCCTCGTATAGACGGGACCTGAGAAGGCCCTCTTCTGTGTCCTCACCAGACATGCCTGGGACCATAGTGGGACCAAGAGAACACCCTTCCCCAACCCAAGGATCTCAAAATTCAGGCAGGTCCAAATAGAGCAATAGAGTCCTTCATACAGTCTGATAAGGTATCTTGATAAGCCTTTTTTTCAGTTCAGTGAACTGGGATTTCGTTGATTTCAGCTTCCTCCTGTGAGACTTATGAATACCCTCAACATAGCAGCAGCAATGCAGCTCAGTCAGCAGAGTCGATGAATGTTGGGCTTCATTCATATCTGGTGAGTTATTCATGCTTGCTTAGCCACCCCAAGGTGAAGTTCTCTTGTTTATTTATTCTGTTTGCTACACACTTAATGTTTGTCTGCACTGTACAAATGTGTATCAGTTTTAGATCACTTTAGTAATGGCTCAATCCTAAAGAATCCTGGGATTTTTAGTTCAGGGAAGCAGATGAGAGCTATCTAGCAGAAGATTTTAAGTATCTCACTGAACTGCAAAATATCAGCATTTCTGAAGATGAAGCCATGGTTATTAGAGTGGTATGAAACTGGTATAACTATGTTGTGTGGATAACACCTTTTTTGTTACAGGGAATTCTTCTCAGTTTTCCTTCTTCCCCACACACTTGCCTTAGTTTTGAGATTTCACCCTCCACTATGTCCTTGATTTCAGGCAGTTGCCTAGAATCCTAGGGACTAGACACTTCACTGTTGTTTTCATAGAATCACAGAATCATAGAGTTGGAAGAGACCCACAAGGGCCATCCAGTCCAACCCCCTGCCATGCAGGAAATCACGATCAAAGTATTCCCGACAGATGGCCATCCAGCCTCTGTTTAAAAACCTCCAAAGGAGACTCCACCACACACCGAGGCAGTGTATTCCAATGTCAAACAGCTCTTATCATCAGGAAGTTCTTCCTAATGTTTAGGTGGAATCTCTTTTCCTGTAGTTTGAGTCCATTGCTCCATGTCCTAGTGTCTGGAGCATCAGAAAACAAGCTTGCTCCATCAGCAATATGAGATCCCTTCAAATATTTAATATTTGAAGTATTCAAACTATTAAAAGCTTGAATCTGGGATTCTCAGAATGCCGCCTGGCCACAGTTTTAAAGATCCTGCTTTCCTAGCAATTCAATCTCAGTTCTCTTTGAACTTCTGAACTTTTACCTTAGGCCCTACAGTTGTTTAAATTTTGCTTCCTTTTCACTTCCCAGCAAAACAAAGCTACAGTGGCTCGTTCTCACAGCGCCGATTCAGAGGACAACTACGTCCCTATGAACCCGGGGTCCTCAATCCTGCTCAGCATGGAAAGATCAAATGACAACTCCCAGAACCTCTATATCCCCATGAGCCCTGGGCCTCAGCACCTGGACATGATGGCAATGTCCTCTTCTACCTTCCCACTTCATAAAGGCAGCAGTAGCTCCCAGCCTCATAGGCGGATGAGTGAAATCCAGCCCCCACCTGTTAACCGAAACCTCAAACCAGATCGCAAAGGTAACTATCAGCATCCCAGGGGAATGGGATTGTTTATATCAGTCTAGTCAAACAATCCACGGATGACCAGTTTAAATACAGCCAGGCCCCCATATCTGCAAGGGTTCGGTTCCTAGACTTACAGCGGATACTGGAAACTGCAGATAACAGTGAATCCTATTTAAAAGAGCTTCTGGTAAAAATATACTAGGGTTATGTTGGAGGACTTAGAAGATGCCTAGAGAGGATGCCTCTCTAGGCATTTTCCAGCATGACTCTATGATATGTGTCCCTATTGTGTGTCCCATGGATAACTGAAACCACAGATATTGGTTCTGTGGATACAGGAATCCGACTTTATTTTTTACTGTCATTGCTAGTGTCTTCTGTATTTAATTGCTTTCTGACCTCATGTTCTACAATCCATTGTCCCCTCCCTCACTGCATGTATTTTTATTTGTTGTTGTTGTATATCACCAAGCCATTTCTGACTAATGGTGATGCTAAGGAAAGCAAGATTTGCTCAGAGAGGGATTGCCATAGCTGTCATCTGAGGCTGAGAGAGTGTGTGGCTTGCCCAAGGTCACCCAGGGGATTCCATGGCCGAGTGGCGATTTGAACCCTGGTTTCTCAGGGTCCTAGTCCAACACTCAAACCACTACAAATTCTAGATATATTTGATGAACCAAGCAACAGTCTATGAAACCATATGTTCACAACTTGGAAACTTTTAGTGTTGATGCTAATATATTAACATGACTCAGCAAATCAAAAATTAACGCATTAACAATAATTCCGGTGGCACACCTATAAAAATAATTTGTTATGTTATTTATTGCTATTTTAACTTTTAAAAAATCAATTAAAATGACAAAAAAGACCAACGCCCTAAAATTACACCCCTAGTAACAAATTAATAGAAACCCAATATAGTGGTTTGGGTGTTGGACTAAGACTCTGGAAGACCAGGGTTCGAATCCCTACTAGGCCAAGGAAACTCAGTGGGTGACCTTGGGAAAATCACACACTCTCAACCTAAGAGGAAGGCAATGGCCAACCCCCTTTGAAGAAATCTCACCAAGAAAACCCCATGATAGGTTCGCCTTAAGGTTGTTCTAGAAATGACTCATTAGAAATGACTTGAAGGCACACAACAGCAACAACAAATTAATGTAAAATGTTAGTTATTATTCAATGCACTTCCATCACTGTCATTATAACAATTAAAATGACTTTTTAAAAAAACTGTAAAAAAATTGTGGGCATTATATTAACTTGAAACAAATTCATTCCAAGCTCTGCTCATGCTATAATAAATGTGTTGGTCTTTAAGGTATCACAAGACTCTGATCTTATTGTTTAGTCCTGACTCAGATCTCTTTCTGCCTCAGTGAAGCCAACACCACTAGACTTGAGGAACAACACAGTCATTGATGAGCTTCCCTTTAAATCACCAGTCACAAAATCCTGGTCCAGGCCTGGGTGAGTAAGAGCTGGGGTTGTTTTGTTGTTTAGATCCATCCCATTGTGTTTCACAGGACAGGCATGGCTTGTCAAATAACTCTACAGTAAGTATATTACTGGAAAATTTCAGAATTAACTCCCTGACACAATTGTAGGAGGAAAAACTAAACTAAACTGGGTTCAACGCTGAACTGTACGCTTGCTTGAAGAGTGCTGTGTGATCTTGCCAGACCCACAAGGAGACAATTGTTGGAACTGGGTGGAGACTGCAGTGCATGCCTGCCTCAGGGCCAGAAATCTGTTGCTGTTCAGATATTTTGTTAACGAATGTTAACAAAATGGCACCCACCCTCCATTACCTGTACAGATGTTGACTAGGCTGGCAGTCAAATTTTGCTTTGGGACTGGCAGCATTTTCCACCTCTGAGGACGATAGGGGTGCACAGAGTGTACAGGGCAGGCATTTTGCTACTAGTCTAGAAACTTCAATAGATGAATGCAACAGAGTAAACCCAGCCCTGGCCCCACCCTCCCAAGCCCATGAAAGTCAGATGAGTGACCCATTCGCTCAGTCTAATCCACAGGGCTGTTGTGGAAATAACATGGGAGAAAGACCGTGTAAGCTGCTCGGGGGGAAGGATGGAATAAAAACTTCAAGAGATGAATACAACAAAGTAACCTCACCCTCCCAAATGTTCATTTCTTCTTCATAAGTGAATAGATGGATTGGGGGAGACTGTTCTGTTTTGGTCAGACCTCACCTGGAATTCTGTTTCCAGATCTGGATACCACACAACAAGAAGGATATTGTTAAGCCAGGATGTGAAAGGTGACAAAGATGTCTCAGAGGTCTGGGTTTTCAGCCCTGTGAGATTCAGGTTAGGGAGCTGGTTATGTTTAGCTTGAAGAGAAGATTCAAAGGTGATATGGTAGCCATCTTGATGGAGATGGAGCAAGATGAGCAAGCTTGTAGAAGATGGTGCAAGCTTGTTTTATGCAGCTCCAGGGACTAGAACATGAACCAAGGGATTCAAATTACAAGATATTCCACCTAAACTTTTGGAAGAAGAATTAGGAAGAGAGGCCCTTCTCTCTGTCCCACCATCATCTCAGGCTCATTTGGTGGGAACGAGGGAGAGGGCTTTCTTGGTGGCTGCTCCTAGACTTTGGAACTCCCTCCCTAGAGAGGCCAGGATGGCCCCATCTCTGCTCTCCTTTCAGAAACAAGTAAAAACATTATTGTGCCACCAGGCATTCACAATCTGATGGGGGCTGGGCTTGCACGTGCTGTGCACTTTATTTTTTAAGGTGTACAGTATATAGTTTTATTGCATTTTAATATTTTTTATGTTTTAAATGTTTTAACACTGTAAATTGTTTAATCTGTTTTTCAAATTTCATATATCTATATATTAATGACTGTGTATTATTTTAAATTCATTGTTAGCCACCTCGAGTCCCTATATTGCAAGAAAGGCAGGATATAAATAAATAAATAAATAAATAAATGTGGTGGTGGTGATGATGATGATGATGATGGCTGTCTTGACTGTAACTGCTCTTTCAGCAGTGGAATGGACTGCCACCAAGGGTGGGACCTCTCTATTTTTGGAGGTCTTTAAACACAGGTTTGGATGGCTTTCAGGAGTGTTTTGGTTGTGTCTTCCTACATGGCAAGTGGCTGGACTAGATGGTTCTTGTGGTCCCTTCCAGCTCTTAAGATGCCATGATTCTAATTCCCTCACTCATTAGTATCTGCTGCTGAGCCAGCTGTCTCTCTCTACCTAATGGTTCGGCTGGGACCGTTTATCTTCAATAATAACGAAATCATATAATCTCTCCTCTTCTTAAATTCCATTTTCAGCCAGGCTTTCAACTCCAACTTTTCCCCATACTGTCGTCCCATCTCTACCCAGAGCATCACCAGCACTGACTCAGGAGACAGTGAAGAAAATTATGTGGCCATGGTAAGTCTCGTCAGAAACCATACCTGACACTCTTTTGTCTCCAATATCAATTATTTTTCTTGTACTCCTTTCTTGGTTTCTTTTTTTAAAAAAATGTTAAAAGTAAAAAGATCTACAAGCTCAACACAGCAAGAAACACACAGAGCAGAACAACATCCAACACCATCCAGAATAATTACAGTATTTATCCATTAATAGGTAAACCTTACCATAAAAGGCTGTGTGAAACAAGTGGACAATACTATCTGCTAGGATAGTTAGAATCATTAATAAGAGGAGCCCATATTACATAAAATAAGTTATGGGGTTGGTCCTTACTTTTTTCATGCATGTACATGGTGAGCATTTCCATAAGGACTGAAGACTAAAAAGTCTCTTTTTCCAACTGTGAAGAAACAAATCCATTGCATCTTTCCAATGGTGTGCTATTTCTAATCTTGCTGCTAGGCAGAAAAACCCCCACACAATTAGCTTTTTTATGTGTGATAGAGTCATTGGATCCCAAAAATAGTGCTAAGAGACCTGTTGTTGAATCAGTTCCAAGCTTCTGGTTAGTAATAGTACTGTACATATTTCTATAAAAACAGCTTGCAAAATTGTTAAAACAACGTACAAGACCACCACGTATGTATTTAATATCCATGGTTTTCCTGACATATCCAACATTTTAAACTTAAAACTCTTGAAATCCTACTTAACTGTACTAGATGGTTTCTCAGGGCCTTTTCCACTGTTTTTTTTTTTTTTCAGTCACAGCTGGTAGTTTCCCTGGGGGTAGTGAATCTGCACCTGCTTAACCTTAGTATCAGAGGTCAGCAAAATACAGGTTAAATCTGCTTAGTTTTTTCTCACTGGTATCCTTACCTGTTTCCCACCAGTGATGGCGGCCACTTTCAAGGCTTTCCCTAGCAGCTGCCATTTTATACCCATAATGCACTTATGACTGAACAATACTTCATCTCATGTTCCCAGAGGTATTCTGGTGGCTGCCAGTGGGAGCAAATAATAATAATAATAAATAATAATAAAATTTATTTATACCCCGCCCCTCTGCTAAAAACAATCGGGGCGGCCAATGAGTAAGTCCAACCTGCACTGAGATATGCCCCTCACAAATTGTGCCCCCCCAATTGTGAATATGCCCGTCAGTGGGCTGTGAAGTAGCAGGGGCATTTCAGTCCATCTCTAGTTTGGAACTCTGCTCTACAATTCATCATCCCAACAAGGCTGAGTTGACTGCTGTGATTTCTGATTTACACCTGAGGAAGCAACACAAGGAAGATGGCAACTTGAACCACATCAGAGTAGAAATCTGAACCCAAGTGCAAGGATCAACACAGGCTGGCATCCTGTTGGTGACATATGCAGGGGTAAATTGTGCTACTCATGCAGAGTGATTTTTGGGGGGCAATGCACAACAGCTGGTGGCAGAACAAGCAAAGTTGCACATGTGGAAGCATTGTACATGCCATATTACATTAAAATACACAGGGTAGAGTGTGCATGTACATTCCTTTTATGCACTGATTTTGCACATTGCTCACTTAGTTTAGACAGAGTTATGTCTTTTCTTTTTCTTTTTTATTTTACTAACTCATTCTTGATCATCTTGTTCTCCTTTTAGCAAAACCCGATCTCTGCATCTCCCATTCCCAGCGGCACAAACAGTCCAGCCACGAAAAAGAGCATAGGAAGTGTTGATTACCTGGCTTTGGACTTCCAGCCAAGCTCACCTGGTCCACATAGAAAGGTATAGCCCTTTTCTAAAACCTTTGCCTTAATCAAAACGTGTGCAGGCAAGGAGCCGGATCCAGTTGCTAGTCCCAACTAGAGTAGACCCATTGAATCAGTCCAATTTACTCAAATGTTGACTCACTATTCAAGAATTGAATCATTCACCAGTCAGCTGGCATCCTGTTAGTGGCATACACAGGTCTTGTCTATACGAGGGGGGTGGAATCCATAAAAGTGGTGAAAAATCCAAAAAAGCAACCTTTCACAAACATACGAACTGCCTAGACAGTTTTTTATTACCCTCTAGTCTCCGCATGACCCCCTAGCCCAGCTGGCCACAGGCAGTGATCTAACCAGTGGTTTTAAATCTCCCGCCGCATTTTTGTTGTTGTTAAAAAGGTGCCGTTATTATGGATAGCCGTAATCATGTAGTTACACTAAAAAATAAAAACAAAAAAAAGTTAAAATTACAGTAGATGTTTCATGGACCTAGATTGCCCTCACGTAGCTGGAAATCCAACATGGTGGCCACTGCTGATTCTCCTCCTTTCTAGCCCCGCCCCCTCTGCTCTGCTGGCCAATCAAATTACACTGTCCATTCATATGTGTACGAACAGAAGCGTACCGATGAATGAGCATTCAGAAGCTGTACGGATTTATCCAGCCGATCCGGAAGAAGCCCCGGATCCGCTGCTCCCGGACGTTGAGGTGAGTTTTGCCACCCCAACCCCTCTGAATGACATGTATTTATTTGAACGGTGGTCTGTACAGACCGCCAATCTTTCGAATAAATACATGTCATTTTTCATCATGTAAACGAGACCACAGATATAATTTGCACGATCTCTAGAGTGGATATGGTGCCACCATTGGGAAGCTCATACATTGCCTCTGAAAGCAGGAGGATATAGAGAAGATCAGATTTGTTTTTTCAAGGTATTATTGATGGTTCCAGTTGACTGAGTTTCATAAGATTATGAAAGGATATTTGAGAAACTGACAGGCTACTGTGAAGAAATCATCTCACAGGTTATATTGCTAGTGGGAAGATGAGGCACAAAAAGATGCTTGTGCATTTTCTACGGGGTTAAGGCCAGGTGAGATCAAGCAAAAGGACCCATCATTTCCTAGCCACAAATGCCAGGAAAGAAATCTAACCCAAAAGATTTTGTAGGAATCAGTCAGTGTGTGATCTGCTCTGGTCTATGAGTATAAAGTGGCTTCCTTGAATCTAGACCTCCCTTCCAGATTCCCCCTTTTGACCAGAGCTGGCTTGATGATGCATCGGTTGAATTCCTGCCAGACATCCCTCTGGTCATCATCAGTTCAAGACCCAAGGTGGAGATCCTATATCATCAGATGGAACTACGACAACGGCGCTCCGTTGTCATAGCTACTTCTCCTGATCCCCCCCCCAAAAAAACATACCTCTTAAGCAAAACAGTGCTCCAACTGAAGGTTTCAGAGGCACTTCAGTTTCGGGCACGGGAGAAACCCTTCGGGGTCTACTGTAGTTGGGATCAACCAACAGAATTCCAGACTAGATTTAATCCTTTTGTTGGTTTACAACAGCAGCCCAATCTTCTAAGATTGGGATCTTCCAAGGAGCTGGAGGGCTCTACCATTCGGGCACTGGAGTACAACTAACTGAGCAGTTCTGTGTTTTCTTCTCCTTGGGCAGCCTTCCACCTCGTCGGCCACTTCAGATGAGAAGGTTGATTATGTGCAAGTTGACAAGGAGAAGACGCAAGCCTTGCAAAGCACCATGCTAGAGTGGACTGACGTCCGGCAGTCTTCAGAGCCCACCAAGGCAGCCAAGCAGTAAGAGGCTGAGGTAGAACGTAACAGGAGGAAAGTCAGAGACCAAATAGTTCCATCCGTAGAGACCAGACCTCCAACTATTGTTCTATGAGGACTGTTCTACAAGGCTGGGTGGTCTGGTTTTGAAAGCAAACTGAATGTCAGGGGAAGACATGGCCAGTACAGTTTGCCAGCGCTAAAAGTGCCAGGGGTCTTGCCGTTATAGGTTAGCTGTTGGCGAAGTGAGCTGGGAAATTCAACATAGCAATACTGGGATTTGTGACACCCTGCCTCTACATGCTTTCAGTCATCACTGAACCCACCTTCTTATCGACTGCCTGCATCTGCTCTGCACCAAACTGCCACCAGTTTGAGAGTATCCCAGTCTTCTCTTGGAATCTTTAACTTCACCCTCACATCCCTGTTCTGTTTTCTAGCCATTTACAAGGGAAAACATGACCAGCCACTGGCTCTGGATCTGGTTTTCCATGTTGGTTATTGTTTTCTGTATTAATTGCAACTATGACTGTTCCTGAAGCACTGAAGAACTTTGCGGGGGGATCGGGGTTGAGGAAAACTATCATTGCTCATCGTCATATATCGGCCTCTTCACAATGTATATTGGCTTGAGCTGAAATTAATTTTCTCTCCCACTTCCCCCATCTCTTCAAGATTCTCCTTTGCAAATGTTAATGGTGAATCCTCTTTGGGGTACTTTCTAAATACTTGTGTATTGTTGAATGTTCAAGGAATATTTGATATCTGTATCTGATAACCTATGATATTTGAACTCAAGGTTTGATGTTTGACAGTATTTGATAGCTGGTGTGCACTTGTATTTAGTAGTTGACAGAGTGTGATTGTCTGACCACTTAGGAGATTCATAGTTAAGAACATAATGGTCCCGTCAGATTGGACTCCAAGTCCAAGCAGTCTGATATTCTGTTTCAGTCAATTGCCACTCCTGTTTTTGAAGGCTGCTAATAAATCTAGCATACTCCAGGTCTGAAGCAAAAGCAAATTCCGAATTCTCATTTGAAAATTGAAAGGTGGCAAATCTGGAAAGTAGTTGCAAATATTCAGCAGCAATGAGTACAGTTGAAATTGCCAGTGGTTTTTTGATATTTAGACTATGTCAAAGAACAAAAACAAAAGCGCCCAATGAATCCATTTTGCCAGAGGTCAGCGAAAGTGGCCAGTTTAGTTTGAAACAAGAGTGGGCAGAAAACATCCCCTAGGCCACATATACCCCCATCTCCACATCACCAAAATTTGATGGTGGATCACACTGCCAGATTCCGAAAATGCTTGCATTGAAGAGATTTTCATGGCTTGCTTCCAAAATTCTGTGGTAAACAATGGCTGAGGTCCTGCATGGGGAAATATCTATGTAGCTACCTTTCCAAATGTTAACCCTCCCCCACAAAAAAAAGCTGCCTTTCTAAGACATGCAGTCTCCCCAACAGAGGAATCTCTGAGGCACAGTGAATGATGATGCATCCAACTCTGTCCTGATAGCAAGGCACACTGTGACAGAGGGCAGCAAGGACACCTGCAGGGTCATGCTAATGGAAGAAGTCTAGACAGGTTACTGCTCACCATCCAGCTCTCCAGCGCTGTGGAGATTCCTCTTGATGGGGAAGTTGCATGGCTTAAAATGTAGGTTTTGGTGAGCACTTTTGGTCATTGCAACAAGGGTGGAAGAGCTGTAAAAGTGATTTTGTCTAATTACAGTGTTGTAATTCAGGCTGACAACATCATAATTATTGAACAGGATGCCAGTCAATATTTTTTTAAAAAAAACAATGTTTTTAATAGCTCCTTGTGATTTGACAGCAAAATCTGGTAATGCAATATGCCACTGAAAATCAGTATCACCAGCAGGGTGCATATTTCCATGTCCACAACTGACAGTAGGTCTTGGGGTGACTAACCAGGCCCAAGACCCAATGCAGGCCACCATACCACCCTAAACACATTGAATCGTCTCTGATTTTGGAAGCCAAGCAGGGTTGTGAAATTCCCAGG
The DNA here is from genome assembly GCA_030847615.1 of Gambelia wislizenii. Taxonomy (NCBI): domain Eukaryota; kingdom Metazoa; phylum Chordata; class Lepidosauria; order Squamata; family Crotaphytidae; genus Gambelia; species Gambelia wislizenii. The sequence continues at coordinate 369,625,753 of JAUMIR010000003.1, forward strand.
GAATCCTAGGTATCTCCAGATTGGGCTAGGAAAAAAAATCCTTCCTGAAACTTTGAAAAGCCATGGCTGCCAGAGTTGACAATACTGAAATAGATAGACCAATAGTCTGACTCAGTGGCTGGAATTCAGGTTGGGACATCTGCACACAAATGTGTCCCTTATGTGTGTGGATGTACTTTTCTGGCCACTGCTGGGTTTGCATTCCCGTCTTCTCTGTGCAGCACCCAAAGCCTCTCTCCCACCTTATTTTAAAGCCCTGGAGCAGCCTCATATAGGCATTCCATGCTTCAGTGCGAACAGGCAATGACCGGGGAAGTGTCTGACAACCCCCACCCCCACCCCATAGCTGGACACACAATGATTACAGAAGCGCTGAGATATTGATATTGAATTGAGGCCTATGTAAGGCAGCTTTCTCTGTTTCTATGCCCCACTAGAGGTTCATACTCCTGATTGAAAACTTTGAAGGTACCTGACTTGTTTCTGAATAATGGCAAAAGGGAGCCTTACTTTTGCTTGCTACTCCACTTGCAAAGTTGCAGAGAATAGTCTAAGCCAGTGGTCCTTAACCTGGGGTCTGGGGACCTCCAGGGGTCCGTGAGGTCCTCACAGGGGGTCCGCAAAGGCTTGAAAGTTGCTTGGCCCACCTCCTCCCTGTAGTGGAGTGGCCACATGACAGAAGCCAAGGCCCTAAAGGCTGGCTGGCTGGCTTGGCCTGTGTGTTGCCATTCAATCCATTCCAGTCACAAATTTGCAGGAAGAAGCAGGAGAAAAGTCTTCCCTCCCTCTCCAGTGCCTCTGAGGGAAGGTTTCATGGATGGTGTAATTGTATTATTGTTATTATCAGGTATTATTATCAGGTGTTGTTGTTGTTTTAAATCTTGAGTTAAGTCTTGGGAGTCTGTGGCAACAGAAGATATTTAAAAGGGGTCCCTGGTAAGGAAAAGGTTCTAAGCAGTGAGACTGCAGCTTCAAGGTTACAGACACATAGTGAAATGGAGATAGGGATGCTTAGTTCTCCTTGCCCCTGTTCTCATTCCAGGTGGGTTTTGATCATTGGCCATTGATAAAGATTTGAAATAGTCTTTCCCAAAACAGGCACTCTCTAGATGTTTTAGACGACAAGCCCCATGGTTTCCAGCAACACTGCTGGCTGTGGGTGATGGTATTTATAGTCTAACACAGCTAGAAGGAGCTAGCTTGGAGAACGGCTGTTGATTTGAAATGGTATCACATTAAAAAACTCACTCTCTCGGTAAATGCCCTGGGCGGGTCATCTCTTAGGAGTATCATATTAGCACAAAGGATTGGAAAGGAAGGCAGGAAGCTCCTATAGAGATCCACTAGAGCAGTAGCTGGGTGAGAGAGAAGTTGTGGAAGATTAGCTGCCTGGAGAGAGATGAGTCCTAAGCCTGTTTTTTTTGTTTTTTTGTTTTTTTTGTTTTTTTTTGCTTGAATTGGTAACTGTATGGAGAATTCTAATAACTCCATGCTTCATCTCTCCCATAACTTAGTATCATGAAGTCAGAGACCACACAGAATCAAGAACATAGGTGACTAGAACCCACTACGCCACTACCATAAGACTGGATAATGTGTGGGGTAAAAGAGAGATGAAATTGAAGTTAGAAATGATGAGGGCAAGCCCTAATCAACAAACTACTGGTTCTTCTCTTCTGTAGTATTCATGAACCAGAGACAGTGTGGTATAGTGGTCTGAGTGTTGGACTACAACTCTGGAGACCAGAGTTTGAACCCTCACTCAGCCATGGAAATCCACTGGGTGACCTTGGGCAAGTCACACTCTCTCAGCCTCAGAGGAAGGCAAAGACAAATCCGTTCTGAACAAACCATGCCAAGAAAACCCTGTGATAGAGTTACTTTAGGATCACCATAAGTCAGAAATTACTTGAAGGCACAAAACAACACAACAATTCATGAACTATGGCTAGCATTCACTAGGGGACTTGCATCTTTGTAAGTGGATTTACATCTACAGGAAATGGAATTGAGCAGTTTTGGAATGTCCATATTCAACAAGGAGCTACTCTGACATTACTACTAAGCAGAGGCAGTGAAGTGACTGATACACAACAGACTGGGTGTACAAGGGGACTGATGTGCATCAGAACATCAGCCAGCTAGGAGTGCTGATACACATCAGAAGAGCCCCATGCCAGTGCCACATTACCTATCTTCTCAGTTCACTAACAGAGTTCCTTAGCATCTCTGCTACATAGCTCAATACAAGTTACCCACTCACCCCCCGTATCCACAGAACCAGTATCCACAGTTTCAGTTATCCATGGGACACAAAATAGGGACACGTACCATAAGATGTGTCCTGGAAACTGCCTAGAGAGGCATCCTCTCTAGGGATCTTTTAGATTCTCCAGTGCAACTCTATGGTATGTTTGTACAGGAAGTTCTTTATTTTAATAGAGTTTGCTATTATTGCTGTTTCACTTACACATGATAAGAATGTATCCTCCGCAGATATGGTGGCAAGGAGGAGTGGGCAACTTGTATGCATAAAGTTACAGAACGGAGACTGTGATACAGAATTCCGGTCATCTTCTTTTCATACAGTTGGGTTCCATTTTGAATGTAATATTGGGCCACTCTGAGCCCTTCCCTGCCAGCCTTAACACTTCCAGGATCCCTGTGTGAAATAGTGACTGTATGCAGTTGTGGACCTTCAGATGAACCTATCGGCCCAGGGAGCCAAGTGTTGTTTACATGGACGAGCAACAACTCCTCCAGGTCTCCAGCCAAGTTCTTTCCCAGCATCTGATACCTGATTCTTCTTACTGGAGATGCCAGGGACGAAACTTGGAATTTTGTAAGCACAAGCTGCTGTGGCCTTTCCTTAAAAATACAGCCAGCCAATGCCCACCTTCCTGGGTGCCTGCTGTGCCTCCCCACTAGTCACTTGTGGCGTTAGAAAGTTCCTGTGTTGCTGCAGGCACAGAATCATTTCATGTGATGAATGGCCCTGACATTGCATCAGAATTAGTTTCCCAGAGCATCAGGGTTGGGAAACCTCAGCCCTTGGGGCTGAACCCAGGCCTTCTGGGGGCCCAGTTCAGCACCTGGGGTTCTCCAGATTGTCCTGCCTACCCCTGCCCATAACACCATTGTTTGGTGAGTTATCAGTTTTTTGTTAAGGTGGGCTTACCCATTCCAAGGCTTTGGTGCTGGTTGTAAGAGCTTTATGCTAAAACTTCCTGGTACTAGGACAGACCAGTTAACTAAGCAGATGTGTTCCTGGGCATTGCTTTAACAGATAATTTGGTACCAGAGGTAGATATAACACAGGGCTCACCTGCATGGGCCAGAATATGCCATCTCCCCGCCAGCGTATTCTGGCAGCAGATCTGGCCTGTTCTTCCCCCGTTACTGACGAGCCCATCCCTGCAGCCACCGCCCATGGCCCATTCTCCAAAAGCCAAGAAGCCGGGCCACAGCACATGAGCAAGGCCCTCTGCATGTGACCAAGCCTGGTTACACACTGCGGGCCTGCTTCCTGGATCTGGAGAGTGACATGACTGGCAGCTGCAGCAACAGGCTGGCATGGCAGTAGGGCCTCTTGGGGTCCCACAGGACCTGATCCGTTTCTTCCAAAGAGTAAGTTTGTTTCTGGGTATTTTAATATTGGGCCAGTGCATGTATGTAGCAAACTAATATTTCAGGGTGAAGCATGGGGCAAAACATATATTATAGGCTGACATCCTGTTTAATATTTACGACATAAATCAGATTTATGATCTCGTAAATTCTAGGATTCACATTTATGGCTGTTAATGAGCAAACGTGACCCCCAAAACCTACCTTTTCAGCCAGGCAGCACCCAACCGAAGGGTTCCTGATGTGGCTCAGATCGGACTGCTGGGAAATGATGACCACAGAGCTCTCCCCATTGCAGGGTGTGTTGAGAGAAGCAGTTGCAGCAAGACCCAGTGGGTTCTCTCCAGTTGCCTGTCTCCATGTGCCTAATAACTGAAAGAGTACTTGAGTCATCACCACCCAGTTCTCTGATCTTCAGCACTTCAGAAACTTTTCATTTGGGGCACTGTCTGGCTTACATTGTAAGTTAGTGGGGAATGGCAGCCACACCAATAGCTAAGATAACCCAAGTCCATCATTGTAGCTAGGTCTGATGATGCAGGATCTCAGCAACTGTTTTCTATATGCCATGAGAAGTGTGTGTGTGCATGAGAAAGCTCACACACACACACAAAAAAACCCTATATAAAATGTTGCAGCATGAACTGTGCCTGTCCAGGATTGCAGATCCAATATAACACCCTCTCCATTTTTTTTTTCATCTTAAGCATTCTATGGCACCTAAGCATGCTCACTCCTTGGGCTGTTCCCAGACTTTTAAAAGTCTACTCTGTTGGACTAGAATGTCCAGAATCCCCAACCCACAATGGCTACTGGAATGTTCTAGTTGCAGTTCAAAAAAGGCAATATTGCCTAGCGCTGCTACTCCCTTAGGATGCCTCCATGAAAAAAAAGATGTTTTTATACTTCTTGCAAACTTTGGGTTTCTCCAGACTTACTGCTGCCTCCCTCTTATACATGGATGATGCCATTGTGGTTACATTTGGCCTGGGCCAGATATAATTGAGTTCACTCCTGACACATGCAATATGGAAGCTTATTCACTTACACCAGCTGAGGTCCTGAATCAGACACATAGCCACTTATGTTGTGACTAAAATCTGTTTCCTGATCTGAGCTCCCCCCCAAACCCACCTTAAAATCCAGCCAGCTGCACTGAGGGGTGGAGTTTTGTAGTGCTGGTGAGTTGGGTGCAGAAGGATGACACATCCAGCCCCTTCCCAGTAGAAAGCCATGGTCACAACTGAGAGCACTTCAGCTGGCTGTCAGCAGGAGACTGGACATGCCATTCTTCAGTACCTGCTTGCCACCACTAAAAAACTCCACCATTTGGCATGGCTAGTTGGATGTTAAGATGGGTTTCAGGGGCATTTATGGATGTGGCAATGGTACCATCATCATTAATATGAATAGGAGACAGTTACGAGGCCATAGGCTTAGCTTATGACATCCTAACTGACTAACAGGATGCCAGTCACCATTTCCCACCTCCCACATCTCTGACTCTGAAACTACAATACCAGATCAGGTCAAAACTATGGACATCACTTGGCTCCTATATAAGTCCATGAACATATCTCTCACAGATACAGAGGGTGACCTGTATAGCCAATATTCTACATTGGTTACTTGCTTGCTGGGGTGATGGTGGATATCACCCTCCTTCTCCTTGATTAGAAGCTGAAAGGATCTCCTTCACCCAATCTGACAGCTGGGCTGGGTTGGGCTGGGATTTACATAATTTTACATTAAGACTACATAGTGTTAGTGAATACAGAGCAGTTATGGATTCGTACCTCTAGGTCAGAAATCCATAACTGCAACACTGAATGCCAGCCACTGTTACCAGTGGCATCACATTATTCCCACTACAGTCTTTCTAATCACAGCCTAAACCTCCCACTGGGTTCTTTCAAAAGCCCTCCACATAGAAAACCAGCTGGTCAGGAGAGTTTCAGTAGGATTTTGGACAGTCATGCTCTGAAGGCCAGTGCCAGTTGGATGGTCAATGCCCTCTGGGTTTTAGTCTGAATGTTCAAGGGGTCACCATTGGTGCTGGGCCTATTGTAGGGGATAGGGTAAAGTGGTACAGCCCCTAGATGGAGGTTTACTCTCCTAATGGGGGTGCAACTTGTTTTTGGGCCAGTTCCCATAACCATGTGGGAGCTGTTTCCACCACGCCGTTCCCATAAGTGCAAAAGGCTAACTAATGTGTTTCCTTCTCTACCTGCTAACTCCAGTCCCCAAAAGTAACATTTCGAAGCGCTGTTTCTTCCTATTAAAGCAACAGGCAACTTGCCCATATGATCCAGTCCTCATTGTTGATTGGTCATTTGAATTCCAAACATCAGGTTTTGATTTCAGACACTGAGATACCTGATGTGTGAACACTGCAATTGTTTTCACTCTACACAGTTACGGCACTTTGATACCACTTCAGCTGCCTTGGCTGCTTCTATTGAATCCTGGGATTCATAATTTGATAGAGCACTAGAGCTCTCTGGCAGAGAATTCTCAATGCCCCAATACTGCTATAATTGTGCAACGTGAAAGAGACCATAAAATGTCTTGTGTGTGTGTTGACTAGCTCTATACCATACTTTTACAGCAGCCATTAAAAAAGAAACAGCCCACCTCTTGCCTTCCTTTCTCTACTAACATCTGGTGATACAAGACCTCGCCCACATGTTCTCCATGTGTGAATTTCCCCATTTCATCTTATCTTCCCATTGATGAAAAAAACAGGAGGATGACAAATAAAGGTATTAAAAGTGAGATTAAGATATGTCAAAAGGGACAAGTTGATCTAGATGTAAATAAGCAGGTAAATGCATGTAAGAGAAAAGTCTCTTGCTTTAATATCTGTAGCTGGCATCCTGTTTGTGACATACGCGGGCATAAGTAGCACTATGCCTTCTGAGAAGCTTTTTGGCCAATGTCATATTCAGGTGACAGTTTCTGCTGTTACACATATGGGGTGTAACACATTAAAGTACACAAAATAACACAAATGTGTGTTGCCTCTATGCATTGCCATTGCACATTACAACTGCACAATAGGTTGTCCGGCATGCGTACTGACCATAATCCACATACATTGTGTTACGCTGGTGATCAGTATAGGGGTTGTGTAACATAACTCTGTAAATGGATAGCTATGCTACGCTGAAGTAATGTAGGATCTTGGCCTGAGAGTGAATTCCACTGCCACCCCCCACATTCAGATATCAATGTAACTACCAAATATTATAAAACAAACAGGCAGTAATAGAATTAGAAAACAAGATGAGCCAATATTCACCGCTTCATCAAGATCTGTATTTATCATCCATCTTTATGTCCTTCCAAATTCTCTTTTAATGACAGCCTTAAAATCTGTACTTGTTATTGTATCATCATACTAGCATGTTTTGCATTTCTATTACATTTCTCATCCTCCCCATTCACATACGTGTGTGTGTGTGTGTGTGTGTGTGTGTAAATAGTTGATCTACCAATTTGGGCAGTGTGACCCTGGAGTCATGTGTGGCCCCCAAACCGGGAGAGGGGGTTGGGGGAGGGGTTGCACTCAGCCTATCCAAACCCCCTGAACTGACTTTTTTCTGTTCCTACACACCCTCAAAAAGTCTACATTGCATCCAGGAGAGGCAATTCATCTTTTAAAAATAGATTGCTACTCAGCCCCACCGAATGTTTTCTAAAATCCAATTTTTCAATACCAGATGGTGAGGTAAAGTTTTCAGGAGTACTTTTTTTTTTTGCGGGGGGGGGGGGAAAGAGGTCAGATCTGGACCCTATCCTGTGAACATTTGAACAAGGTGGTGGTCTTATCCTATCAAATCTTATATAGTAGTACTTCAGCGTTATGCTGTTACTGTTCAGGAGAGAGATTCTCTTTGTTTAGGACCCAACTGGGAATGATGGGTGGGGGTCAGTACAGATTATGTGGACCTGGCAATCTGAGAGGGGTCCCAGGGCCCAACTATGTTGTGTAGGTTTTTGTCTTTCTTGGTACAGTAGTGTCATTATATTTGTCGATTGTTTCTGACCTCCATTGTAAAATGGGTGACTTTCAAAGAATATAATGATATACAAAACATGGAATCCCAGGGGAAGATTCTTATTCAGTCAATCCAGGGCTCAAGGAAGCTGGACTCCTCAGGAGTTGCTTCCGCAGCCACCAAACAGTGTCCTGGCTATGATTCTACGATTCCTCTCACCTCCAGGTGAGCCAGGCTCCAGGTTGCTCCAGATACCAGGGACCTTCTTTCTTTCACACCTGCTGCATCAAACAGCCACCTCAATCTTCCCCCTGTCTGCCCACCCAACTGCTTACTTTCCTCATGGCTGGTAACACTGCAGCGTGCCTAGTAGGGGACCCCCTCCCAGGCAGCAGGTTTCTGGAGTTGCTTCCCAGGCTGCAGGAAGTCAGGGAGGGAGAGAAAGGCATTCCTCTTCATACACAGCTGGGAGCCACTCAGCCCAAAGCTACCTCCTAGCCCAAGGAGCTTACCCAGGTCTCCCACCATCACCCACCAACAGCCCCCACCCCCTGCACAGATCTGCTGCTGGCAAATAGCAGGGGAGGGGACAAATTTCACTAGGGGCCAAACCTGCTCTCAACAGCCCTGCAATATAGCCCAGGACTTCATATTCTCCAACTGTCCTGATTTGGCAGGGACAGTCCTGATTAATCCTCTGTCGTCCTGCTTTTTCAGCTTCTTTAAAATGTCCCACTTTCAGGCTAAATCCACACTACATAAACAATCCAATTTGAAACTGGGTTATTTGCCATGGGCACTTCCTATTGAATCCTGAGATATGTAGTTTTACAAAGCCTTTAGCATTTCTGCCAAAGAATGCTAGTGCCTCACCAAACTACAAATCCCATGTTTCCATAGGAAGGAGCTATGGCAAAGCATCCAGTTCCAAACTGGGTTATTTAGGCAGTGTGGATTTAGCCTCAATCTGCTCCTCCCAGTAATGCCCCTCCCCTTTGTCCACAGCTCACTTCAATTGATGCAGACTGAATTGAAAGTGCAAAAGTAGTTTGCATTCAGTTAACAGCAGGGAGAAGAGAGGAAGGGGAGAGTGTGGCTGTTCCCAGTACACTCAGGCAAAAGCAAAGTGCTGCAGCCTCTCTTAGCTTATGTGCTCTTATTGAGAAATTTTCCTAGCTTGACCACACTGTGATGTTGCTTGGCCACACGCATCCCCATTGGAGGGCATGGAACTCAACTGCCTCAAATAAAAAATGAGGCCTATTGAAGCTCCTCAAAGGATTCCATACTGACAATGTGACACCATTACATCTTAGATTCTGAATTACTAAATATTACCCACGGGAGAGAAAGAGGTAGATCAGGATCTACAGTTTGGGGCAGCAGCTACCCATGTTGTTCCTTTCTATGATTATATACAGCAACCCATTGTATCTGACTTGGGCCTTAAACGGCAAGAACCATTCACTATCACTTTTAAGTGATATAACAACCCTGGGATATGCTATAGCAATGATTCTTTACCTGTGGTCTGTGGCCCCCAGGGGTCTGTGAAGGCTCACCTCCTCCTTGCAGTGGAGTGGCTATATGACAGGAGCCAAGGGAAAGGCTGACTGGCTTGGCCTGTGCATTGCCATTCAATCTGCTCCAGCCACAAATTTGCAGCAAGAAGCAGAAGAAAAGTCTTCCCTCCCCCTCCAGTGCCTCTGAGGGAAGGTTTAATGGATGGTGTATTATTATTATTATTAGGTATTATTGTTATTGTTAGGGTTTTAAATCTTGAGTTAAATCTTGGAGATCCATGGCAGCAAAATATATTTAAAGGGGGTCCCTGGTAAAGAAAAGGTTAAGAGCCACTGAGCTATAGCATTTACCAGATGTTTAGATAAATAAAAGGGCTAAACCAGTGTGACAATTTGGGGGGTCAGGCAGTAAATTTAGTTATTCGGAAACTAAGGTTCAAATACCAAGGTTTGATGTAAATGGAAGTATTCTAGTGTTTATTTAAAAAAAAAACCTGCCTAAATGCATGCAGTAGGTATCACAAGAGATGTTTGACTGGGAGTCTTCGTCTTAATGGTGTTTCATCAGAGAAACAATGTAGTTTTGTTACTTGGCTGTGAATGTTCCAAAATGGATGGCTGTCTGGGTAGGTGGGGAGATAGGGTGTTTTATTTCATTAAAAAAAATTTTTTTAGAAGGACAAAAAGCTCTTTTTTAAAAAAACTGTGTACAGTTTTCTGTCTTGTAGTGTCACTATTTGAGCTTGTTACTAATTTTTTTAGTCACCATGGATTCTAATACCTTAAATTATTAATTTATTCTTCATGAGTTGTCATTTTTTTTTAAAAAAAGACAGTTTTGACACACTTATCCAGTAAAATTGATCTCATGTTTAACGTAGATACTTTTTAAGAAATTGCTATTAATAAATGTGATATGTGCCTAAAAGCAAAACTGTTATATCTGTGTTATTAAAATACCACAGTCAAGAGCAGGCTGCGATGTTAATAATGCAGGTTGTTCCTCCCCCCCGCCCCGTATGCACGAAGCTGGTACCTGCGGTTTCAATTATCTTTCATTGAAAAAAAAAAGGTCTCTCTAGGCATTCCTAGGTCCTCCAGTGCACCTCTATGGTAACTTCTGGGTGAAGTTACCATAGAGATGTGCTGGAGATGCCTAGAGAGGTAGCCTCTCAGCATTTCCTAAGTCCTCCAGCATGATTTTATGGGGTTCAGTATCACCCATGGTTTCAAGTATTTGCAGTAAGTCTGAGAACATATCCACCACAGATACGGCAGGCAACCTATACTAAAGAAGCAATTATATTCTGCATTTTAAGCATTCCACCATACTGTGAGTATAGTAAATAATATCTGAATGATCAATTTGACTGGAATCCTGTTGGGGATTTACGTTCACAGGAATTAGAAATTGGCAGTTCTGTAATGTTCATATTCAATAAAGGGTTGTTTATGTTATTAAGTAGGGGTGCCAGCAAAGTGACTCCAGTTAAGGAGTGCTGATACACATTAGTAGAGCCCAATGTGCATCAGAACACTCTTGGGGTGTCCTGCTATGCATCTTTGCAATTAATTGACAGGATTTCTCAGCACTTCTGCTACATAGTTAAGTGCAATCAGATCCCCATATCCATGGGACCAATTTCCATGGCTGTAAAAATGGGGACACATACCATAGAGTTGTGCTGGAAAATGCATCCTTTCTAGGCATCTTCTAGGTCCTCCAATGCAACTCTATGTTATGTTTGTACCGGAAGTCCTTTATTTTAATAGGGTTCACTGTTATCCATGGTTTCCAGTATCCATAGTAAGTCTAGGAACCAAACCCCCACAGATATGCATGTTGAGTACTGTACACCATGCTAGAGGATTCCAGCCTTTATGTATTTAAGTATAGACATTGGCTGAGATTCCCGCATAAAGTGCACAGAGCATAATTATGTGCAGTTCTTTGCCTTCCACCCCCAGACTTCTGTTAAGTCCCATTGGATACTCCTATGACCATTTAATAACTGAGGAAAAGGAGGGAGGGAAGTGACCAAGTAGTAAGGACTATGGCTATTCTGGCTACAATTATCTAACTCAATGAAGGAAAATGAGGTTGTAAACCACTGCTTGGTGAACAGCCTTGACACACCACCTAAAACGGGTGAGCAAAGTGCAGCCTGCAGGCCATATGTGGCCCCCAAGGTATTTTGTGGCCCCCCAGTGGAATGCCTAAAACATGATCTTTAGTGGATATGCCCCCTTGCCCCCCCCCCGGGGTCAAAATGAAATTTTGCAAACATTTTCAAAAACTTTTTTTTGGCTCAAAATGTCCCAGAATGCCTCAAAACATCTTCCTTTGTCCCCCTGCAATCTGTTTTTTGAAAAACAGGTTTCCTGGCAGTCCTGGAATTCCTGAACAATAGACTAGTGAGAATTTTGCAGTTTTCTCCTGGTATTTGTTGACCTGAAGTATGGTGGAAAAATTATGTGGCAAAGAAAAACATGAAGGGGAGATTGCTTTTTTTTTTTTTTAATCTGCTTTCTGTGCAGGAAATGGGTTTCTGTGCAGGAAAAAGGTTCCTGCACAGGAAACCTTTTTTTTTCCTGCAGAAAACAGTGTTTTTTGTGCAAAAAATCCCCAACCATTTTTCTCCACACAATAATTCCTCTTCACAATTTCAGGATGTTTAAATGAGAATATTGCAGAAGAATGTCTGTTTTCTCTGGCAGCAGGCAGAAAATTACTGTAACTATTCATCTTCACATGGGAGGATGAAATAGTCATGGATTTACATCATGTACACAAATTATGAGTATGTCATGAATAGGATTTCCACAGCAATTAGTACAGGCTAGAATCCTGTAGGTGTTTAAGGCACATGTAAGTTCCCTCATGAATACAGTTTAGCTTTTTCTGACCATTGTCCATATTCAGTTCAGAGTTGTTTGAACTGACTTCCACAAATGTAACTGTTGCACATGCAGTTATGTGTTCTTGGATGATTCATAACTATTTCTCTGTGCCTTCAATATACTACTTGATTCACTGGGATTGCAGAAACAGCCGTTGGACATCCCCCAGCACAGAATGGGGGAATAAGCAAGCACATTCGCAGAAACCCATTGGGTTGCACAATGTCATAGAATCATAGAATTGGAAGAGACCACAAGGGCCATCTAGTCCAACCCCCTGCCTTGCAGGAATACCAAATCAAAGCATTCCCGACAGATGGCCATCCAGCATCTCTTTAAATACCTCCAAAGAAGGAGACTCTACCACACTCCCAGGCAGTCTATTCCACTGCTGAACAACTCTTGCTGTCAGGACATTCTTCCTAAATGTTTAAGTGGAATCTCTTTTCCTGTAGTTTGAATCCTTTGCTCCATGTCCTAGTCTCTGGAGTAGCAGAAAACAAGCTTGCTCAGTATTCAGCAGAGCAATGATGTAGTGCAACCATCACATCACTACATGAATGTCAATTTACACTATGCAAGCATGACATGGAATCTCAGACATACTATAGGATCTAATATTTCTCTAATATATCTCATCTGCCTGGGGCTTTCTATTTTAGAGAGAGATGGTTAATGAACAGAGGCTGAGATTCTATTCAGCAGTACAGCTATTTCCCTGTTGTTCAGCTCTCATGCCAAGTGGCTACCTTTCACTAACCAAACCTAGGCAATTCCAGGCTTGAGCAATGGCATCACAGGGCTTGCACAACACCAAATAGGATGCCACCATTACTCAATCTCTAACTGCTTGCATAATGGCATTTATACCTGCACAGAACAGCAACAGGCTTGCTCACCAAAGCTTGCAAATGTTAGTGTTACCACTTAATGTGACAACGTAGAATGGTGAAAAAAAATAATCCATCATCATTAAGAAATCATTTGGGAATGTGATTTCTTATTTGACTATTTACTTTGTTAGCTGATACGCAAATTCATTAACTGTCAAAATATCATTTTAAAGGCACTAACAACAGTAATAGACTTTAGTTAAAGGAAAAGTTAATTCTTACTCCAAAAATAATAATGGTTGTTGGGTATTTTAACTAATTTAGGGGTAGCAAAATAATATTTAATCAGCTGATTTCAAGAGCCAACTAAAGTGGCAGTCATTTCAGGTCTTTTCTAACCAATAAAAAATATTGGGGAAGGAGTCCTTTCTAGCCCACCTACAATAACCATGAGATGATGACCATGGGCCATTGAAACATGTTAAACTGCTCTTCCTTTTTGTGTTGGCATCCCTCTTCTTTTCATGTTATTTCTACCTCTGGTACCAAAATTTCTGTTAAAGAAGTAAAGTCCAGGAACACATCTATAGGTCAACCCTATATCCATGGGGTATATATTCCAAGGCATTGCCGTAGGCAAATCTGTGCTTAAGTCCGTTCAGCAGTTCACCTACCTAGGAAGCATCATCTCCTCAGATGCCAAGATTGACAAAGAAATCGATCACAGATTAGCAAAGGCATATAGCGCATTAGGAAGACTTTACAAAAGAGTCTGGAGTAAGAAACACCTGAGGCGAAGCACAAAAATCAGTCTGTATAGAGCCATTGTATTGTCTATTCTCCTTTATGGGTCAGAAACATTGGTCACCTATCGCCACCACTTACGACTCCTCAAACACTTTCATCAGCACTGTATACGCACAATCCTAAATATACACTGGACTGACTATGTGACGAATGTTTCTGTCCTTGAGCAAGCAGGGATCACCAGCATTGAAGCCATGATATTGCGAACACAGCTGCGCTGCACGTTTCTAGGATGGAGGGCCATCGCCTCCCAAAAACAGTACTCTACGGTGAACTCACCATGGGTCAGCGTAAGAGGAGTGCTCCAAAAAAGTGATACAAGGATTCCCTGAAACAACATCTCAGGCTCGGCCAAATTGATCACCAACAATGGTCTGCCATGGCCTCACATCCGGAGGCATGGAGACGCACTATCCACAATGCTGCAGCCTTATTTGAGAACAAGTCTTGAAGAGAAACGACAACGCAGAAAGAATCACAATCCAGAAACATCACCTAAGGAGACCTTCTGCTGTGCTTTCTGCAACCAGACTTTTTTATCTTAGATTGGCCTTTTTAGTCATCAGCGTGCTTGCAGAAAGCGCGGGATAAGTCCTTCCTGAATCTTCATTTGCAAAGAAAAGCCAGAGAGAGACACCTTATACACATAGCCGGACAATAACGTTATACACACTAGCTGTACCCAGTGTAATATATGCCGTTAAAAACTCCCCTGAAAAACTCCTGGTAGACCTCACAAAAACCCTGTAAGGTAGGCCAGTGGGTTTTTAAATCTCTCCTCCCCCTTCTCAGCATTCCACACTTTTCCCGAAATTGCCGAGGGTGACTCACTCTGTTCTCTTGCTGCCACTGCCATGGCGGCCGCTACCATTTGACCCTCTGGGTCATGTTACAGTGGCAGCAGTGGCATCCTGCCACTGCTGCCAGTTGATTACCTGGGTTCCATCGCTGCCTGCCCGCCACCACTGCCAGTTGACTGTCTGGGTCCCAATCGTGGCCACAGATTGGGTGGCAGGAGTGGATTGTGAGGTGGAGAGGGAATTTGCATTCTCTGAGGATGCCAGCCACAGATGCAGGCAAAACAACAGAAAGAAACTATTCTAGAACACAGCCTCACAGCCTGGAAAAAACCCAAGGAAAATCTAGGAATTTGCATGGTTGGGTATGTTTTCTGAGCAGCCAATCGACACACTGGGAAAGGCAACATACCCGAGAGAGAGAGAGAGAGAGAGAGAGAGAGAGAGAGAGAGAGAGAGAGAGAGAGAGAGAGAGAATATATATATATATATATATATATATATATATATATGCACATTGAACCATCAGGAAGCAAAGGTGTCACTATCTCAGCCACCCATGTGCGCAATTTTGGATTTTGGAATACATGTCAGCTCCCATATCCATGGGACCAATATCTGTGGTTTCACTTATCCACTCCCAAAAAAATATGTCCTCTCTTAGGTATTTTCTAGGTCCTCCAGCATATTTCTATGGTATGCTTCCACTAGAAGTCATTCATGTCAGTAGGGTTTGCTATTATCCATGGTTTTACATATCCACGGTAAGTCCAAAAATGTATGACCCCTGGTATGGTGGAGAGACTGTATTTCAGATTTTGGATAAGGGAAACTCAACCAGTACTGACAAAACACTTACTCTAAACTCCAGATGGCTTGGACAAAACCCCCAAAGACTTATCACTCAAAGGGTCCTTTCTTGGAGCTTTTTAAACAGAGGTTAGATGGCCATCTGTCAGGCATGCTTTAGCTGTAGATTTCATCTTTGACACACGGCTGAACTAGATCACTCTTGGAGAAGCCTTCCAGATGTACAATTCTAGGATTCTAGAGGGCAGCTGCACACTCTTCCCTAGGAAAGTATTAAGTAGAGGACAGCCATAGCAGCAAATGGCCATGAATTACCCTTCCTAGCATGCTGACCTGACCTGATTTCTGGTCTAAGCAGCGGGGGACACCTCACCCTGAAATAACAAGCTGAAGTGCCTACCCCCATGGACTGCCAGTACTGTGACTGTTGGGAGAGGTGGTCTTATTGGTGCCTAAAATAACCCAGGGCAGGTTGAACGTTTGAGACAGATGACCAGAAGCCCAAAACTACAAAATCCAGTACAAGGAAGGAAAAGCAGGAGAACAAAGGAGTTGTGTCACTTTAATGTTTAATAACCTTACCTTACTATATAAAAGCAGGGACGAGCAAAGTGTTGACCCACCAGATATAATTGGACTGCAGCTCCCATGAGTCCTAGCCAGCACAGCCAATGGCAAGGAGTTATAGGCCAACAGCCATCCCAAGTGGGAGTTACACTCCCAACATCTGAAGAGTTGGGTGTTGTCCAATCCGATCTAAAGCAAGACCCCATGATAAAACAACTTTGGCCTTTTAGCTAAATAAATCTTCATAATCCTTTCCACACACCCCCATACACCAAAAAACTCCACATTTCCCTCTGTCCCATGCCACTCAACATTTCCATGGACAACAATGATTCATCTCAGCATAAAGATTCAATACCCACCCGCACACTTTGCTTCAAAAAGGCATCACGCAACAAGAGACCACATTGGTGGAAATTTCCTTGAGTCACAGATTAAGTCCAGTTTACAGCATTGTACTCCCTGAAGGCATTTCATGATGCGAATTCCCCACACATCTACAAAGAGAACAGATGTTGGGGGGAGTTTCAGTACACTACAAACTATGTTGAATAGTGTTATATCTTCCTCTAACAGTTTGGAGGAATTGTAATTCTGTGAGGAGACTGAGAATGACCTGTTTGCTACCCTGCCCCAAGAAAACTACAGATCCCAGAACTCCATGGAGATGTGGAGGATAAGAGCTGAATACTTTTTTGTAGTGCTCTCTCTGGCTGTTGTGAGCCCCATGAGCCTCGTGATGTTGTTAAGAATTCACAGGCCAGAGAAAGTGAGTACTGAGGAGACTTATTTGATGGTGACAGTGTTAGCCATTTGGCCTAGGCCTCTAGAAGACAAGTCCGTGAAAGGAACCTGAGCCCCCTCCACCAGGGTCATGCCCACAACTCCCTGAAGAGCCATCGTCATCATCCCCATCAAAGTCTTTCCACCACAGAGGGGATTTGGGCAAGGCCGAAATGTAGGCACTTCTGCTTCTGGCTTCCTTTTCCTGCTCCTGAGGAGAAAAAGCGGGGGGGGGGGACACCACAAAAGAACACTTAGGCCATCCTCTCAATATCAAGTGAATTGCTAAGAAGCAGAGATCAGAAAGGATTCCTTAAAAATGAATTTTGTTGCTCCTATTTCATTAGACATTTCAAACAACAATTTTGGAGTTTGCGAGTGCCAACCACATTACTTCAGTGTTTCTTGGAGCTTTAATTCATTACTGCCTTTAAACACTATTCCTGAACTTCACATTTAAACAGATTAAAGATGAAAGGAACAAACTGATTTTTATTAAATGACAGCTCTAAGAAAATGTCATGAAAATTAGTTTGCTGCTCATGAACGGAATTGTTACATTTGAAAAATAGCATTTAAAAGCACTAAGATGACCAGTAATGACCTAAAGCAATGGTTCTCAACCTGTGGTCTGGGGACACACACACACCCCGGGTCTGCAATGTCCTCACAGGGAGTCTGCAAAGGCTTGACCCACCTCCTCCCAGCAGTGGAGTGGCCACATGACAGGGACCAAGGCAAATGCTGGCTGGCTGGCTTAGCCTACACATCGCCATTCAATCCGCTCTAGCCTCAAACTTGCAGCAAGAAGAAGAAAAGTATTCCTTCCCTCTCTAGTGTCTCTGAGGGAAGGCTTAACGAATGGTGTAATATTATTATTATTATTATTATTTAAATCTTGAGTTGTCTTGGGGGTCCACAGCAACAAAAGATATTTAAAGGGAGTCCCCTGGTAAAGAAAAGGTTAAGAACCACTGAACTAAAGCACTGAGAAACATTAAATTAATGTGGTTGGCATTAATGCAGGTGAATTGGCTTCTATAAGGTTGCCAGGCTTGAGCCTCACAGCTAGGACTCTCTTCCCCAGCTGTCAGGACAAGGAGGAGGATTCTTAGGTCAAAATCACTGCCTTCAAAATTATAAGATGATGATGACGACAATGATGAGCCCACCTTTGTCTCAAAATCGGGGCTCAGAGTGGCTTAGAATTTTAAAAAGAATACAGCTAAAAATGTACCAAACACTGAACATTAAAATGGGGTTAAACTATTGACAACATTACAATGATTTAAAACTACAGTTTTAAAGATAAATAGTAATTAAAACAATTCAGGCGAAAACAGTACAGCACCCTCAGCCCATTCTTTAAAAACCTTCCATTTTAAAAACTTGCCAGAATAAAAAAGTCTTTGCCTGGCGACAGAACAGGAAGCAGGGAGTCATTCTGGCTTCTCCAAGAAGGGAGTTCCAAAGTCTAGGGGCAACCACTGAGAAGGCCTACCTTGGGTTCCCACCAACCTACTCCACCATTTGTTAGATTTTGTGTCTTTGATTTGAACAGAATATTCTGCACAGCTGTGGTTGATGCATAAGGTGTCACACTTAGGACCTTACCGCACTCCAAAGAAAAGCGGCAACGCAGCAGGAACGTTCCATCTTCCATTCTGCCTTGCTACATGACATCGTCATTCTTCCTGCGTTCTTTCATTCCAATCCCATTCCAACGGTTTTTTCTGGTTAGCAAGAAGATGCGGTTTTACCTCAGTCCCCCACAGGACTGGAACAAACGATGTCATGCAGTAAGGCAGCACGGAAGATGCAATGTACCTGCTCCCCTGCTGCTTTTCTTTGGAGTGTGGCAAGGCCCTTAATGACATCATCAGGGGATGCCTTTCTAACATCGGCCTTTTAACATTACTAGGGTCTGCTTCATGTGACACCACAATGAGTCATCTCGAGGTCACAAGTATTTGCCCTGAAACCTCAGGGGCAGCCCTGACCTGGCAACCCTAATTGGCTATCTTTAACCATTTAACAGTAATGTGTTAGTGCTAATGCTCAGGCTCAGCCAAATTGATCACCAACAATGGTCCGCCCTGGCCTCACATCAGGAGGCATGGAGATGCACTATCCACAATGCTGCAGCCTTATTTAAGAACTCACGCCGAACAAGTCTTGAAGAGAAACGACAACACAGAAAGAATCACATCACCCAAGGAGACCCTCTGCTGTGTTTTCTGCAACCGGACTTGTTTATCTCAGTTTGGCCTTTTTAGTCATCAGCGTGCTTGCAGAAAGCGCGGGATGAGTCCTTCCTGAATCTTCGTTTGCGAAGAAAAGAGAGAGAGAGAGAGAGAGAAATGTTTCCAACTCTTTTGTGGGAAGAATAATAAATAATCCTAATAATAACAAATGAAACTAGTCAATATTACCTGTAAGAAGAGGATGTTGTCCTTCGCAATGGCTTCCATCAGGTTTTTATCTGGAGAATGTAAATCTCCGTTCACCCAGCCAGACTCTCCAGCCACCTCAGACCTCATGTTTATGGACTGGGTCGTCCTCTGTCTATAAAACAGCAGATACGCTGTGTCCTTGGGTAAGAAAGAGGTGACATTGCTAACCGACTCAAAAGATGAGAAGGAAACCCTGGTGTCATTGAAAAGATACCACTGGATCGCAAGGTCCGGAGGTTTCTCTGAGGCAACGTCGCAAGAAGCTTCCTTTGGGTCACTTTCACTGGTGGTGTCCTCGCACTCCCTGGCATAACAATAGTAATGGCCACTCTCTGAGGAGACTCCGGAATGTACCACCACGCTGCAGAGATCGTAAACCACCGAAGCAAAGCGCTTGCACGATGAAGCGTGCCCACCATTCTTCATTGGATTAGTGTCACTCAGTTCGTCGGAGGCCATCAGGACTGGCAGCTTCAACACCAATGGGACTGAGATGTTGTCAAGGATCTTCTTTCTCCTCATGGCTCTCAGGTCAAAGGAGAACCTCAGCAAGGTGAGGATGAGGTAGTGTGGACCCTCCGTCAGTTCGGCCAGCTTCTCTGCATCTTGAAGGGAGGCACAGTTTTCACAGTGATACTGGTTCTCCGCTGTCAGCATCTCAGGCGATAAGAAATAATTGATCAAATCGGGGACAGATCTAGAAGCCTCAGGACCACAAACCTGCTGTTTCAAGGCCAGCACTGAGTCTTCATCAGGCTTTGCACCAGTGGCATCTCGCTCAGATCTCAAAGGGAAGGATGCCTCTTGACCTTCTGGTCTCAAAGTTTCAACTGGCAACATTTTGGAGGGGGTTACTCCAGGCACAGTCGACTTCCCTGATCTCCTTGGTGAATCACCCAGCCTAGACTGAGCTTCCATGCTGGGATGCATGGTCTGGGGGCCCATTTCTTCAACAGGTAAAAACGAGGTACTGCCAGTGGGTGTAGGCACATGTTTATCTGCTGGCGGAAATGCCAAGGAGAGGTCTGTGAAGGCCTCTTCTCTGGAAGACACTTTTAGGCACTTCAGACAACGAATTTTTGTCTTAATTTTGCCACCAAACATCTTTTCAACTAGGGTCTTGTTCACAGAATGCTGAGACATCAGTGTGGACCCTTTGAGCGTCTGGTAAATTCTTCTTCCTGTTCTCTCTTCTTCGTGCAGCCTTTTTGGAAAGTGTTGTGGGGGAAAGATATGCTGAGGAAAATTATGACAGAAACCCTCCCTCTAATGCCAGAATGAGATCATAATTATGCGCATGCAGTCCACTCTCACAGGAGACACTTGCAAGTATAAAGGGTTGTCTAGACGAGAGGCTATAATGCTGACCCCTGTGCATTATTGCAAATTTGCAGCAGCATTCATTTGTCTCTATGGTGTTTTGACAAAATCAATAGTATGCAAAGCTATCCCCATTTGAAATGCACACGCCTGCGAACCAACATAGTGGCCGAGTGTTATTTTTCTCCACACATTGTCACTGCTGCATAGTATTTTTTAAAAAAATAAATAAATAAAGCAAGGGTGTGCAAGTGTGATCTTCTGCTTTAAAAGCGATTTGGTTAGCTCAAAGCAGCAAAAAAGTGCACGATTGGCAAAACGAAAATCCAGAATGGCACTACTGGCTGGTTCCCTTCCAGCAGGCCCCCCACCACCATTGCACATCCGACCAATCAGCCACAAAGGCTTTTCCCACATAGTTTTTGGCATTTTTGGCCCCCTCCTTCCAAATAAGGAGAATCACAGTGGAATCTCATTGGGACAAAAGGTATTCCCTGAAAATTCTATTAGGATTATTTTCACCATCTAGACAACCCTCAAGTCTTAGTCAAAATGCACCAACATGCTAAATACAGTACATAGGTAGGTAAAAGTCAACATGCCATAATAAATAAATGGCATAACAAAATACATAATATTGATTTGTTATTACATCATAATAAATTAAAATGTCACAATTATTTTTATATGATAATAGCACAATGATTTAAAATATACTACTATAATATATAATATTATATATCCAGGTCGACCCCCACATCCACAGGGGATATGTTCCAAGACTCCCCATGGATACCTGAAACCGTGGATAATAGAGAACCCTGTTATTTTCAATGAGACAAATGCTGGAAACTGACCATAAAGAAACTTACAAGCTGCATGGAGGGAGAAAACTTCCTAGAGGAAGAGCAAGCAGGCTTTAGGTCTGGTTGCTCAACAGCTGACCAGGGATTAGTTTTATAGCATTTATTAGAAAAATATTCCACCACCTGTTGGAGGGGCACTTTACACAGCTTTTATAGACTTCAAGTCTGCATTCAATAAGATCCCAAGAGATAGACGATGGCACATGTTGGAGGCCACTACCATCGACAGGCATTTGCTGACTCTCATGCACGGTCTTTATAATACAGCATATTTGCGAGTGAGATGTAATCATGAAGGGCACTTGACTAGACCATTACCAACGCATATTAGAATAAAACAAAGCTGTGTCCTTGCTCCATCTCTGTTCAACATTTATATCAATTTGTTGGTTAAGTCGCTTTTTGAAATTAACTCTTATCCACCTAAATTATAAGGGAGATCAATTACTATAGCCTTTATGCAGATGATGCAGTACACCTGCCAGTGACATGCATAGGTTTGAGACGATTACTAAGAGCTTTGGCTGTTTATTGTAACACAGAATAGCTGGAAATTATTTATGACAAATCTAAAGTATTAGTCTTTACATGGAAACGGCGTAAATATTGCTGGCAAATCAATGGACACCCAATGGAACAAGTTACATTTTATAAATACCTGGGAATCATTTTTCAATCTACTGGTTCCTGTCATATACAATAGCAAATGCACAATGGAGTTATAACTCCATTACTTTTTTCTACTCCAGGGGCGGCCAGCATGTACCTTCTGCAATCCAGGTGTTTAACGCTAAGATTCTACCACAAATATCATATGGAGCACAAATATGTACGTTTAATAGTTTTAAGGCTTTAGAATCTGTTCAAACAAAATTTTTGAGAAATGTGCTCAGCCTTCCAAGTTTTTTATGCTTGGAGACTGGACAAATTACCATCGAGTCCCAGATTTGGATATATAAGTTAAACTTTTGGCTAAAATTGTTATTCATGCCTAAGGGCTTAGCCTCCTTGACTCTCACTGATACATTTCAGTCAAGATGGAAAAAGATAGTAACTCAGAAAGTGTTAAATTTAGGATTTTCACAAAATGTTATTTTTGCTATGGGCTATGCAAAAGCTAAAGGAGACATATACCAACGTATCTGGGATACTGAGCTGCAAAGTCTCATAGGTGTAGCCTCTACATATTTCACTTTTAGAGACAGTGGCCAGGCTTTTCTTCCTGCCAATTATTTGATAAATCTGACTATTCCAAAACACAGGAAGGCATTTACCCAGGCCAAATTTAATGTGCTCCCATCAGTGGTTCTGAATGGTCAGTATAATAATGTACCACACTGCGAACGCTTGTGCCCTTGTGAAGCAGAGGAAGTAGAAAGTGTGGGGCATGTCCTTTTGCACTGTTCTTTCTATTGGGATGTACGATATCATTGTATTAATCCAATTTTACAAAATATTCCAGGAATATCTGAATTGTTTTTTATTGATTACCTCCTGGCTGACTAGTTTCCAGAGATTACAGTCAAGGTAGCTAGTTTTTGTGTGGCGGCAATGGCTTGTACGAGGAGGATATTGTCTCAATCCTACATTTTAAATATTTAATATAGCTTTACTCTTTTAACATTATTACTTTTACCAGTGTTCTTATCCATAATATTGTAATTTAATTTTATATTTAAATAGTGCATTTTAATTTGTTTTACTGTGTTTTATCTACTTTGTTTATTACTTATTCATCAAGGACTGTAATAAATATTTATACAACCATAGAATCGCATTGGAGGACCTAGAAATGCCTAGAGAAAACATTTTTTTTTAACGTGGACAAGTGAAACAGTGGATACAGGGTCAACCTATATTATAATTATATTATAATTATGACATAAAATTAACATATTGTAATATACTTGTAGCAGAAATAACTAATGAAGAAATAAAATAAATGCATTGTAAATGAAGTTATTATAAATATTTATTATATTTCTATTTTAAAATAAACAATATTTACTTAGTCACACACACACACACACACACACACACACATTGATAAACAATTAATAAATAAATGTGTCATGCAAAAAGACCCTTCAACCTGAATCCAGTTGTTAAGTCTTAACTAGAACCAAAACACTGGATCAATGGAATTTACCTAAGTGTTGACTTACCAAATTCCCATTGATTCAGTAGGTCTCTACTAGTTGGGAATAGCAACTGAACTTAGGACTTTGTTGGCATTGCCAACAACTAAATTGACTGCTTCACTGGACAGAAAGTCTGGGTTCAGAAAATCAGCTCCTCTCCTCCAGGACAGAGATCAACTTACCGATCAAGCAGGTACTTCAAGTATTCAGAGCAATCCTGCTGTGCTCCCCTTGTAAACCAGGGAGGCCATGAAGCCAAGAAAAAGCTTTCAGGTGAGATGGTGGGCCGCTGGCAGAGAATGGAGAAAAATACTTTAGATATACAATATAGAAAGCTGTCTTACACAGGTCACCACCACATATCCGTGGGGGATGTGTTCCTGGACTTAACATTTATAAGTCAAACCGCGGATGAGAGAAAGCCCAATTAAAATAAAGACTTCCGGTACAAACATTACATAGAGTTGCATTGGAGGACCTAGGTGCCGTTTACACGATGAAAATGTCCTGGGAAGAATTTGTGTCGATCCCTGGCAGTTTACACATACATCGGGTTGGGTACGTGATTTTCAGAAGGGGGGGCCTGCGGGACTTCCAGTCCCGCAGGATGTGCTGGTTTTTTAAAAAGTCACTGGAGGATTCGGAAAATCGGAAATGTAAACAGCCTGGGACAAAATATCTCGGTACTAGGGGATGACCGGAAATGGTGACTGGGGGTGGGCTTAGAGCTCAGTGACCAGAAAAGGAAGAGTCAGTCACCCATTCAACAGATCCAGCCTCACCAGCTGAAAACAAAGGCATCCCTTCCAGCTGCATGTAGGTTGATGTGTGTGTGCGCGTGTACTCACCTTTTAAAATGGATTTCTACACTGCAAACCCTTCAGCTTTAACCTCTTCCTCAACTGCATGTTACAAAGAGATTGTGGTGGGAAGAGAGCCGTCCATTCATTCCCTGCCTGGATCCCCTCTCTGGTCTGAATGGATAATCAAACATTCATAACGCCCGCCCCCCAAGGGATAGTAAAAAAATGCCAGCCAAAATGCCTTGTGTGACACCGGCTTGAAATCTTCACTCTGCAGCTCCCTCTGCTTTAAGCATCAACATTGTAAAAGAAACCCCAAGTCTCTCCTCCCCCTCCCCACTTGGCTTGATTTCAAAAGGAAAGGATATGGTTTAATTGTTCCTCCGTCTGAGCGAAATATCACATTCTTGGTCTTTCAAAATGCCTTCTCCTCTGCTTAAAGGGTTAACATTTTTAAGAGACAGGACAAACACAAGCCTCTGCCCCCTCTCTCCCCCTCCCCAGCCAGCCAATAGCATCGCTCATGGCGCGGAACTCTAAAGGAAGTACGTCACCGAGGTTGTGAAAACATGAGTAATCGCATCCTTGATTGACAGCCAAAAAAATAAAAAATAAAAATAAATCCCAGTAGGCTAAACATGTGTAAACAACAAAAGCACAGGATATAAGAGTGCAGGACCTATAAAAAGAAACGGAACTTTTGACATGTAAATATCAATCACGGGATTTCCTAAAGAGTGACAAAAATCGTTTAAACAGCGTGGGACCAATCCGGGATCAGGAAGTCACGGTAAGCCCGGCGACAAATATTGTCGTGTAACTGGCACCCTACTGATTCCTAGAGAGGAAACTTCTCTAGGCATTTTCCAGTGCAACTCTATTTTTTCAGCAGTAGATAACCAAAACCATGGATATTGGTTCTGTACATATGGGCTGTGGGCAACCTGTACTCTCAGATTTGCTAATTCTGACTTTCAAATGCCAGGCAAACTGTGTCCTCTTTTCTTATGCCTTTAAATTAGATCGTAAACCACAGTCTTGCTAGTGAGGGAGTGAATCCACTCCACATTTCACCCTGACCTTTAAAGGAGGTCAGGTGTTGGACCCTAATCCCAAACTAGGTACAGTACCTTGTATAGCTGCTGTAAAGTTCAGACTAAAGGTCCAAGTGAATTCACCTCACTGACATTGGAGTCACCAGCCTGCAATTTCTTTTGTCTTTTAAAATTATTTTAAAAGTAAAAGCACAATGACAATCCAGTTATAGGGCAATAATTTAAAAATGCACAGAGCAACGTAAGAGTCCAAAGGCTTATCTATACAAGGCTATAAAATGTGGATTGATGCACACTAATGCCAATTTCCAGCAGATGCGTCTAAGTGCGGTGGAGTCTCCTTCTTTGGAGGTTTTTAAACAGAGGCTGAATGGCCATCTGTTGGGAATGCTTTGATTGTTTATTCTTGCATGGCAGGGGGTTGGACTGGATAGCCCTTGTGGTCTCTTCCAACTCTATGATTCTAAGCATCATACTTCAGGAGAATTTTATTTGTTAATAATGAAATTAATATTTTCAAATACTATTTAATCAGTTATGAGTATCTGTAGAGTATTTGATGATAATGGAATTTAAATCTCTCTCTCTCTCTCTGGCTTTTCTTCACAAACAAAGATTTAGGAAGGACTCATCCCACGCTTTCTGCAAGCACGCTGATGACTAAAAATTCCAATCGGAGATAAACAAGTCTGGTTGCGGAAAGCACAGCAGAAGGTCTCCTTGGGTGATGTTTCTGGATTGTGATTCTTTCTGCGTTGTCGTTTCTCTTCAAGACTTGTTCTGCGTGAGTTCTCAAATAAGGCAACTTGAAAATGACCCAGCAGTTTGACACGGCAGCAAAGCAGGCAAATAATATTTTAGCCTGCATCAACAGAACCACTGATTGAAAGTCAAGGGAAGTAACAGT
The DNA here is from genome assembly GCA_030847615.1 of Gambelia wislizenii. Taxonomy (NCBI): domain Eukaryota; kingdom Metazoa; phylum Chordata; class Lepidosauria; order Squamata; family Crotaphytidae; genus Gambelia; species Gambelia wislizenii. Next base: position 369,651,947 of record JAUMIR010000003.1, read on the forward strand.
TCCACTATATTCTGCATTGGTCAGACCTCATTTGGAGTACTGCATTCAGTTCTGGGTGCTTCGTTTTAGGAAGGAAAAGTTGGAGCAGATTCAGGGAAGGGAAACAAAGATGATAAGAGGTATGGAGAACAAAACATATGAGGAAAGGTTGAAGGAGTTGGGCATGTTTACTAAGGGGTGACATGACTGCACTCTTTAAATATCAAAAGGGCTGCCACAGAGAGGAGGATGCAGGTTTGTTCTCTGTAGCCCCAGAGGGTAGGATCAAATCTAATGATTTTAAGTTACTTGAGGGTAGGTTTCGATTGAACGTTCAAAGGAATTTCTTGATGGTTTGAGTGCTTCAGCAATGGAACCAATTAGCTAGAGATGTGGTAGGGTCTCTTTCTCTGGATGTCTTCAAAAAGAGGCTACACAGCTACTTGCTGGGGATGCTCTAGCTGGAGTTACTGCATTCGGAGGTGGGGTTTGGACTCAATGGTCTATTGTCCCCTTCCAACTTTATGATTTAATGCTATGGTTCAATGATAATAAATAAAATCAGCAATAAATGGGAAACCTATCTGTTTTGTGGAAGGAGAGTGGATTTCATTAAAGTCTGCCTTTTCCCCTTAGGTACATGGTCCTCAAGCATATATGTGCAATCTGAGCTGCGTCCTTCCCATACAGAATTTACTCCACCCCATACTATTATTTACCTTCTTGTTTCTCTTCTCTTTTTTATACTGATATTTAAACTGTTCTAAGAACTTTTCCAGCTGAAAAGGAGGGTATATAAATGTACCCATAAATAAATACTGTACAATAAACGTAAATATCTGGAAGATTTAGCAAGCATTACATGAAGACTAGGATTATTAATAAATTCAACAAAATTACCTGGCTGTGTTCTAGAAAGGCAAACAGCCATTGAAGCTTTGCCATCAAGGGTTGCGAATTGTTCTCTGCTAAATTCAGCACGGAACGCCTGAAGCTGGAAAGGAATTTTTTTTTTAATTAAAAAACCTTATAAGCATACTGGATCAGTAAAAGTTATCAGTGTTCAAAGAAGCTTCCACCCCTCAAAACAATGAATAGCAACTTAAGTGTACAATGGCTGTGTACAAAAAGAAGGGAGAGATGAAGAACATTCTGAATACAGATATATCTCAAAATAAATGTGCTCCTGGCTGTTACTTCTTCAACAGAAAATTTGGTACTAGAGGCAGAAATAACATAGCCTGAATAGGGATAGGTTCATGCAACAAGAACAAGAGCAGCAATTCAACTTATTTCAGCAATTTTTAAATCTAAAACTAACAATATGCACACATGAACCTACGTAACTAAAGAAAATAATTCTGAATCTTCTAGAGACCACTTGAAGGCTTCTTCCAAAATGCATCCAGGGATGACTTCCCCTACCACAAGCCTCCACTTTTCTTATGATTTCCATTTTGGTAGCCAAATTTTTTAACCTTATCTTTTTAAAAAACATGCTGGGGAGGAAAGCTTATTTGCTCTCCTTTCTCTTCACACATGCTCACTAAGGGATCCTAGATGCAGCTATTGTTTACCTTGTCTGCAGTAGATAGGCACACACAGCTGCAGCAGGATGATTGGCTAGAGCAGTGGCTCATAACCTTTGCTTTACCAGAGACCCTCTTTAAATATGTTTTGTTGTCGTGGACCCCCCAAGACTTAAGATTTAAAACAACAACAACAACAGTATTAATACAATTACTTCACTCCTTAAACCTTCCCTTAGCACTGGAGCAGGAGGGAAGACTTCTCCTGCTTCTTCCTGTAAGTTTGTAGCTGGAGCAGATTGAATGGGAATGCCAGGCTAAGCCAGCCTCTGCCTTGGCTCTTGTCACATAGTCGCTGCACTGTGGGGAGGAGGTGGGCTGAGCAGCCCTCACAGACCCTATGAGGACATTATGGCCCTCTAGGGGTCCCTGAACCATAGGTTAAGAACCACTGGACTAAAGCAGAATCCTAATTTTTTTTTCTCAGTTCAAGCTTCCTTGCATTGCTTTCTGCAGAAATGCTGCTGCAACTCAACAATCAAAGTCTGTTTTTCTCGAGCTCTCATTAACCATCCTCCCCATGCCAATGCTGCTAAGAAATGTCCAGCTCGACAGAGGATAAGGAAGAAAGAGAGAACTGGGAGACTTTTTTAAAAGAAGCTTCTTTGTCAGAGGCTTTGTTAACTGAGGTAGGTCTGTAATCTATCATGAAGCAAGACTACAACATCCATTTTTTAAAGTACAGTATATTTTGGGGGTACTTTGAGACTGGATCATGAAACAGGGATGCACTCTGACAACAACAACATGGTTTTACCGGCAAGGAAAGGTTTGCCTGCTCTTAAGATTTAAGAACTTTGCATGTATTCCATGACATTCCTACTTCCATCAGCCTTCAAGTGATGTATATAATAAATATATATATAATAAATACAGAAATGGCTAAACTTATTGATCAAAGGTTGAAGAGGAAAGCAGAAAGGCAGGCAGGGCACCTACTCTGAGGCCATGAAGAGCGCTTGGATGATGCTGTTCATATAGCAGGTGTTTCCCAGGTTAATTAACCCTATTTTTCCCGTTTCAGATTTGGAAGCCAGACGAGGATAAAAACTGGCTAATTCATTCTTCTGGGAGGTCCAGGCATTCTGCCCAAGCAGGTGTTTTATTCGGTCTTCATTTGGAATTGGAAGAGCCTTTGGAGAATAAAGGAACCAAAACAGCAGAATTAGTTTGCAAAGTAGTAGCAACTCTTTTAAATCATTTATCAGGCTATTTTATGGACAAATTCACAAAAGCAGTAATTTTGAGATCATTTTTGCTGACCATCTTTATGTATAACCTACAGAAACTGGGAAAGTTACTGTTTGGATTAAAACTCCCAGAATCTCCCAACCAAGAGATTTTGGGAGCTGTAATCCAAAACCAAAAATTTCCCAAGCTTTCTTTTGTACACTGCTAATACCTTATTCTAGGTTTTACAGGATTTGGTACCCATTTATTTATTATTATCACAATATTAATTCTATGCCACTCCCTAAAGCTCATCTTGATTTGGGGAGAGATGATATTAGTGGTTAATTGCATTTCCTTTTGAAAAGTAAAAAACAAAGTTATGTGGGGGTATATGTAGAACTGTAACTCTGCCCCACATGACTTGTTAAACATTTAAATGTTTGGTTGGCTTTTCCCTCTGTATTGATAAAAACTTCAACAAAATTATTACCAAAAACACATCCATATTAAAACAACAACATGGCAGTACAGTGTACACAAAACAACCCCTCATCCCTTCCCTGTATCCACAGTATACAGTACAACCCCCATACCTACGGATTCACTTACCCGCATCTGGAAAAATATGGTCTCTCTAGGACACAGGGATTGTACTGTATAGTAAAAGTTGGCTACCTCCTGATGATGATGGGCCACACTAGATCTCTTCCCTCCCGCTCCACTAAGGGCCACACCACTACCGGGGTTCTTGCTACTGCTGCAGTGGCCACTGAATTCTTACTGCTTCAGCAACAACAGCACCACCTTCTCTCTATGGTACAGGTAGAGCTGCCAGATCTCAAGGCCTGGCCCTGAGCCTCCAGTTTTTCTGGATCATCAAAGGTGTAAATTCTCCAGTTTTGGAGGGCTCAGCTCTGGGCAAGAGGAAAGAACTGTGTGCAGATCTCCATTTCTGTTTGTAGATCAGCAGCTTGCTACAAATTTGCAAGGCTCCATTGATATGTTGCTACAATTTACAAAGCCTTTCCAGGGGGGAGGGAATGTCTATGTATTTACCTAGCTTCATCCCGCCCAGTTGTGGTTGTAGTTGTTATTATAATTTTTATTTACATCCTGCCTTTTCCCCAAGGCTGGGACTCAAGGCAGCTTACACATTTAGAAGATTACAGTTAAAAACATGTAAAAAGCCACCTTAAAAATGGATTAAGCTAAGCTAAGCAGGGTTAGCCATGGTTAGTACTTGGATGGGAGATGAATACCAAGTGATGTAGGCTATGTTTCAGAGGAAGGAACAGGCAAAACCCCTTCTGAGTACTCCTTGCCTAAGAAAACGCTATGAAATTCATGGGGTCGCCAAAAGTCAACAGACAACTTAAAAGCACATACACATACAGACATCTCTTTCATGCAGGATATAGTTGTATGGTTGGGTAGTACTTGAATCTATGTCTCATACTCAAACCTAGAATGACTCAGTCCAGGGCCTAAGTGCAATTGCTGGCCCCAACCCACCAAATTACTTGCCAAATTATAACTCGACATCTATGTAAATCCCACTGATTCTGTGGATCTACTCTGGGACTTGCCACTGGATTTAAGCCTGTTCCTTTGACTCAATTGATCGAAATAAGACGTCCTCCACATTTAAGCTCAACCCTTCTAATTCATTCCTCCCCAACTGTTTGTTGCATGTGGACCAAGAAGGAAGTGGTTACTTTGATCGCCTCCACAACAGGTTCATAGAGGTCTGGGAATCCCGAGAAACGGAAGAACATGCAGTGGATGAGTTCAGCCAGCTGTTCCAGGCAGCTAGACGCAGAATTGGAGTTTTCCTTGTTCAGAGCAGCCACCACTCTGGGGATATGTGGGAGAAGCTTGAAAAGGAGACAGAGCAAAATCAGTCTCAAAACAAGTAGCTAGGACTCATGGCAGATTTAGCTCCTTCAGAGTTAAAATGCATCTTAGGCCAAATCCATACTACACAAATAATCCAGTTTGGTGTTGTTGTTTTTTAATTTGTTTATTTACATAAATTTACAGAAAACAGAAAGAAATCTCACCATCCTTAGATACACAGATAGATACATAGATCGAATCATAACTGTTAACACTCTATAATACAATGCATCCGCTATATTTATTTATATACTAAATTAGCTGCAACGAATCCACTATACTTAACAATTAAACGCTCCTAACCGCATACTTTAATGCATTACACTTATTACAAATTATGATTTTCTCTTCTTTTCTTTTTTTTTATATTTCTTCCTCTTGCCTCTGACCTCCTCTGATTTATTAACCTAAAGCTTTTCTCTCCTTTGCGAATCTTTGGTTTCCTCCTCTTCCTTGGTAAAATGTATAGTATTCTACCTCCATTATATTTTGAACTTTCTAGAGACCAGTTGAAAGCTATTTCCAAATATATCCAGGGATTTTTTTTCTTTCACCAGCTTATGCATTTCTCTCTATTTTGTTGTTCATGCAGGCCCAGTACAGGATTCTGGAGGCAGCTGCTGTTTACCTTGCCTGTTGTAGGAAGGGACACACAGCTGCAGGAAGACTGGCTAATGTAGAATCCTATTCTTTTCTAGCTCAAGCTTACTGAAGTCACATTGCTGCAATCCAATACTGAGAGTTTGGCTGCTAACACACTGCAGAAATAATGCAGTTTGACACCATTTTAACTATCATGGCTCCAGCCTATGGAATCCTGGGATGTGCAGTTTGTTCTGGCACCAGAGCTCTCCGACAGAGAAGGCTAAATATCTTATAAAACAACAAACCCCAGAAGTCCACAGCATTGAGCCTTGGCAGTTAAAGCGGTGTCAAACTGGATGATTTCTGCAGTATGTCAGCAGCCTTTGTTTTTCCAGTCCTTCACCATCCTGCTGATGTTGATAAAAGACACTTACAGCCAAACAGACAACAAGGAGAAAAGGGTGGGACTGGGCAGATATAAAAACATTGTAAAAAGAAAATTCTTTGTCAGAGGCTTTGTTGACTGAGGTATGCCTGTATTTTATTACATCATCCACTGCTTTCAGCTTTGTCTAAAAAGCATTTATCTATCTATTACCACAGAGTATATACAGTTACTCCTCAGTATCCACGGATTTAAGTATTCATGGCTTGAAAATGTTCTTTAAAAAATAATACCATAGTCCAAAAAGCAAGCCTTGCTTTTGCCATCTTATATAAGGGCCACCATTTTGCTATGCCATTGCATATAATGGGACTTGAGTATTCACAGATTTTGGGATCCACGGGGGGTCCTGGAACCAAACTCCAGTGAATATGAAGGGACAACTGTACTACTGCAAGATATGACATGTGTTTGGCATTCACTTCACTATGTACCATCATCTAGGCTGAACTAAGGGAAACCCACTGTTGTTGTTTTTTTAAATGTCCCTCATGCACTTGCTCAAGTTGTCCAGAATTGTGTCTTTTAATGTTATTTATTCTTTTCAGTAAACATTCCAAGTCTCAGAACGTAGAAAATTTACTCTGGGGACTCTTAGAATCCATCAATTAGCACTGGAGATTCTGCAAGTTGTAGTCTAAAAAGTAACTTTTCAATGCTCTGGGCCCTCCAGATGTAGGGTTCAACTCCCATTAGCTCTAGCCACCATGAACAACAACCAGAGCACCTGGGGATGATGGATCAAGTCATACTTCAAATGACAGATAATTAAACATCTGAATTTTAAATTAGAATAGAAGTCAAAAGGCCCTGCCTCCTTACCAAGTGAAATGCCTCGTGGGAATGCTGGAAACTGAGCAGCATATAACATAGAATAGAAAGTGCTCCCTCCCTCAGGATAGGGTATAGCAGCTTGGCAAACACCTACAGTAGTAGAAATAAGAGGGAAAAGAGGTTTATTTTCAGTGTTAACAGTGTTACTGACAATTTAATTTAATTAACAGTGTTAACTTAACACAAATGCTCCATAATTATTGATTTAAATTTATAAATCTACACATCCTGAAGATATTAAAGGGTATGAAGGTATGATGACAGAATTAAAAGGGAAATGCCACTGAACAAAGACATTTTTTGAAATCCCCTTTACCTTTTGTGTAGTTTAGACCTAAGCTACATCTTGCATATAGTGTTGTTATTCTGTACCTTCAGGTCAATTCCAACACATGGTAACCCTATCGTAGGGCTTTCTTGGCAAAACTGAGTCAGAGATTTGCCATTGCTTTCCCTATGAGGCTAACAGAGTGCAACTTGCCCAAGGTCACTCAATGAGTTTCATGGCTGAGTCAGGATTCAAGCCCTGGTCTCCTAGAATCCTAGCCCCCAGTCTAAGGGGAGAGGTAGTATGATTTAGTGGTTTGAGTGTTGGACTAAGTACAAATCCCCTTGGCCATCAAGTTCATTTGAGCCTGTGACCTGTCTCTCAGCCTAGCCTATCCCACAGGTTTGTTCTGAGGAAAGTTAAAGAGAAGGGTCGTGTACATTTCCTAGAGCACATTGATGGAAAGGAAATGCATACATGTAGCAAATAAATATAGTTATGTTTAACTTAAGCCATTAAGACTTATAAATTAAAACCAGACTCTGTAGGGGTCAGAATACTGACTACTGCCTCAGATACACAGACCAGAAATGAAGTACAGTAATGTTTCTGTGACTTCCAAATGGATTTGCAAGGAATGGAGAAATCTGCCTTTGGGGAGACTACAGCCCCTAGAATCCCTGAGCCAGTATGGCCAATGACAATGCTAGCTGGGGAATTCTGGGAGCTCCCAAGCTCTGCCTGTGATAATGCAAGGTGTCCATACAGGTGTAAATACCGCAATCACGCCTATATACAGACCCTCTCGATTTTGGAAAGTGTGACTTCAATCAAGATGCTGAACTTCTTTACTGCAGCCAAGCCCTTTAGCAAAGCGATGATCCATTTGTCTATGTTTTTCCCCAGAGGCCATGAGACCCATTCAATCATCCTGCAAAGAAAAAGGACGGGTGAACACTTGTTAAAATACCATGACAAAATGGAAGCTTGGAAAAGTTCATGGACTACAGCTCCAAACTGCAGTGGTTATCAGTGGCAGTTGATGGTTTCCATGAGCAGGACAGTAAAGCCACTGAAGATTGTAGTCTGAACTTTAAAGGAGCCCTCCAAGGTGCTGAAAATTACCCCCACCCCCTATAAGTTCAGGACACTGGATATCTCTTTTAAGGTTTGGGTTAAAACCTGGAGTGGATCCACTGCTCAACTGATATGACTGGCCATAATGGCTATAAAGATCTGGGAGGTGTAGTTCCAGAAAGCAACATTTCCATGCTCTGCAATCAGCTGCTAGGAGTATATTTCCAAAGTAGTTTGCTACATAAGAAAAGCAAGAGTTGCCACTGTGGTTATGCTGTTTTTTAAAGATCTGATTGACAGAAGCTAGGTTTTTTTACAGCATTGCTATTCGTTTTTATATGCATATACAATACACAATACAAATTATATAGATAGGACAGACATCAATGAATACAATTAAGCTCATCTAAGGGGAAAAATAGACAACAACACCTACATAAACCTACAGTAAATAAAAAAAATGAACAACAATATATAATCACCCACCTGACTTCCCACTTTCCGCTGATTACTTCCAGATAGTATAATTATTCACCTCTATAGCATATTTCCATATATATTTACAACCTTCCTCATAATAGAGAAAAGGAATTACTCTAAATAAGATTTTTTTAACACAATCTCCAGTTTAGTTCTTAACAAATTCCATAAATGATTGCCAAATGTCTAAATATAACTGTACAGGATTTTCTTTTAACGTATTTGTTAATTTATCTGATTCCTTTAATTCCTGCAGTTTCCTTATCCATTCTTTGATAGCTGGGATCTTCTTCTGCTTCCAATATTTGGTGTAGACTATTCTTTCCGCTGTAACCAAGTAACAAATCAAAATCTTATTCTCTCTTTCAAGAAGCTGTATTTTTAAAAACTTTTTTGTAGCTAATTTAAAAATAACAGTTAGGAACAAATGGACAATTTCAACTTCACCTAGGGCATATGAAAATCTCTTAAGAAGCTGCTGCTTAACCTCTGAGGCGAAATGTGTATGCAAGTGCTCAAAATGCTGGTACCGCAACGTGTTCCTAGCAAGTGTTCCTATTCCAGGACTAAATCTACCAGCTGGCAAGGAGGTGCAACCAATCCCAATCAGCATTTTCAAAAGACGACTAATTGTATATCGAACCTAGGAGTGCGCAAAACACAGCCAATGGCTGCATGCTACCCCACCATCCTGCATGCAACCCCTCCCATTTTTTTTTCTTTTTAAAAAATGAGGATCACACTCTTGGAAGCCTCTGAGAACAATGATTCTCCTTTAAAATAAGGTGTCTCCTTCTCAACCCTTTGGGGTCGTCTAAATGACAAAAATACTCCTCATAGAATTTGAGGAGAAATCGATTTGTCTAAATGACACCCTGCATCAATCCGTCGTATTCGGAGGGGAGGGGTCGAAACCACCAAAAACTCTGCAGGAAAAGCTTTTGTGGCTTTTCCCATATTTTTAAAAAAGCTCCGCAGGGAATGTGCATTCCCTCTTGTTGGGACAACCGATTCACTTTGATTCACATTCCCGATAAGAGCGGAAGTGGAAAGCTGACTGGTCGGATGAGTGTAGGGGACGGAGTTTGCTAATAAGGCAAGTGCCCAAAATTGCCATGTTGGATTTTCACCTTAGTGATCATGTGCTGAGGTGTCAAAACAGCCTTTTTTCCTTTGTTCTATTTATTTAGGCGGATTATCACACTTTTGCATTTTAGATATGCTTTTTTAAAAAAAATAATACCATTCAGTGACAACCTGTGACAATAAAAATGCAAGTAATTCATTCATGCCCACCACCTTGATTGGTAGGCATGTCTGTTGAAACAGCGAAAGCAGATAGCTTCGCATACCTGCGATCTTGCAAAAAAAAATTAAGACAAATAGAAGCTGCTGCAAATTGGCGTTAGTGTGCATCAATCCACATTTCCCCCCCTTGTATAGACAAGCTCTTTGTTTTGACTAATAATAAGTCACTCAGGAAACTGAAAACATATTTCTAGACACTTTCTGTTTGGGTTTTGGGAGTGATGCAAGTCACTGCAGACCTCCAGAGTGTAGGGAACTGACTCCCAGATCCATCAAATTTACCCACCTTGAGCTATCCCATTGTTGCTGCTCTGATTAGAAGCAATTTTCCAGGATTTTCATTAAAGGCCTTTTCTCTTAATCCTTTCATTCTTTTTTAAACTGGAGAGTACAAGCAATGAACGTGGAATCTTTGCCACTGAACTACAGTGTGTAACCAAAATCAGCTGCCCTATTTTGGTGGACTCTGACAGAGATTACAAACTGAGTAGAATATTGTTTCCCATCAACCTATGATCACCATTGCAGAACAAGAAGTGTGTTAAAAATCAGCATGGCAGTAATGTTGTTATAGCTTCTTGCTTACCCTCTGACTGTCCCAATTTGGCAGGGAGAGTCTTGCTTCATTCTCTGTCATCAGATTTTTTGAACTGCTTTTAAAATGTCCTGGCTTCCCATTCCTTCTCCACTTTCCCCCTTTGTCCTTGGCTTATTTCAGTTGCTGCAAATGGAGTTCAAAGTACAAAAGTAGTTTGCACTCAATAAACTCAGCAAGGGGGAGAGGAGGGGTGGAGTCTTGCCCTTCCCAGGAGGCTCAGGAAAAAGCAAACTGCTGCAGTCTTTCCTAGCTTGCCCGTTCTTTCTCATTAATAACTCTTGCTATCTTGATCACACTCTGATGTTGCCTGACCAGATGTGTCCCAGTTTTCATCTGTTAAATCCCTGATTAGAATCACAGAATCATAGTTGGAAGAGACCACAAGGGCCATCCAGTCCAACCTCCCTGCCATGCAGGAATACACTATCAAAGCATGCCCAACAGATGGCCATCCAGCCTCTGTTTAAAAACCTCCAAAGAAGGAGACTCTACCACACTTCCAGGCAGTGCATTCCACTACTGAACAGCTCTTACTGTCAGGAAGTTCTTCCTAACGTTTAGGTGGAATCTCTTTTCCTGTAGTTTGAGTCCAACGCCCCGTGTCCTAGTCTCTGGAGCACCAGAAAACAGGCTTGCTCCATCCTCAGTATGACATCCCTTCAAATATTTAAACATGGCTATCATGTCACCTCTCAACCTTCTCTTCTCCAGATTAAACATGCCCAGCTCCCTAAGCCGCTCCTCATAGGGCATGCTTCCAGACCTCCCACCATTTTGGTCACCCTACTCTGGACACGTTCCAGCTTGTCATTATCCTTCTTGAATTGTGCCCAGGACACAGTATTCCAGGTGAGGTGTGACCAAAGCAGAATAGAGAGGCACTATTATTTCCTGTGATCTAGACACTATACTCCTATTGATGCAGCCTAGAATCGCATTGGCTTTTCAGGCTGCCTCATCACATCGTGGACTCATGTTCAGCTTGTGGTCCAGTAAGACTCCTAGATCCCTTTCACATGTACTACCATCAAGCCAGAATACACCCATGATTGTGTATTCCTAGAAGGAATAACTTCCTGACAGTAGGATGACATTAGGAAGAACTTCCTGACAGTAAAAGCTGTTCGGAAGTGGAATACACTGCCTCGGAGTGTGGTGGAGTCTCCTTCTTTGGAGGTTTTTAAACAGAGGCTGGATGGCCATCTGGCCAAAGTGCTTTAACTTAGTATTCCTGCATGGCAGGGGGTTAAAATATATGGCCCTTGCGGTCTCTTCCAACTCTATGATTCTATGATATCACACAGGCTGGCATACAAAACAGAGCAGACAAAAATGAGACTTGCCTTAAGTGGGTGCAAAACATGACAACAGCGCCAACAGGAAGACTGAGCTGAGAGTTGGATTAAGGCAGGAAGACTGAGCTGAGAGTTGGATTAAGGGGCACAAGCATGTCTATGTGTCCAGGGGTGGCTGGCAGCAGCCATGTCAGTGGGGCAACAAATCTGCTCTGGGTTTTAGTCTGAACATTACATAGAATCATAGAGTTGGAAGAGACCACAAGGGCCATCCAGTCCAACCCCCTATCATGCAGGAACACACAATCAAAGCACACCCTACAGATGGCCATCCAGCCTCTGTTTAAAAACCTCCAAAGAAGGAGACTCCACAACATTCCAAGGCAGTGCATTCCACTGCCAAACAGCTCTTACCATCAGGAAGTTCTTCCTCATGTTTAGGTAGAATCTCTTTTCCTGTAGTTTGAGTCCATTGCTACATGTCCTAGCCTCTGGAGCCGCAGAGAACAAGCTTGCTCCATCCTCAGTATGACATCCCTTCAGATATTTCAACATGACTATCATGTCCCCTCTTAACCTTCTCTTCTCCAGGCTAAACATACCCAGCTCCCTAAACTGCTCCTCATAGGGCATGGCTTCCAGACCTTTCACCATTTTGGTCACCATTTTGCTCTGTACACATTCTAGCTTGCCAATATTCTTCTTGAATTGATCTTTCCAAGGTGCTGGACCTATTTGGGGATATGGTGCAGCGCCTCAGATAGCGCCTTTAAAGTTTGCACTAAAATCCAGGGCAGATTTCCCAGACTAAAGCCAGCCACCACTCTGTTTCTGTTTCTGAGTCTCCCTCTTTCTCTTTCAACATCCAACATGACGGAGCTGATTTGCTGCCTTATATAAGTACTTTATGCTTTCACATCTCTGCATCGTTCCAATTCACTGCTACTTTACTTTGGTTTTATGTCTTGCATGGTTTTATACCCTCCTTGCTGCCAGTTTTATTATGTACTGTTGTTCCTATTGTTCATTGTTCACGTTTTATGTTTTTCCATTTATCTTTACAATGCCTTAGAGAATTCACACAATTGAGAAGTCTAAAAGTGCAATAAATGAAGGATTATTTCAATTTGTAACTTAATTAACTAATTAAAGTGGGCCCTTCCCATCCACAGGGGTGCAGTTCTGGCCTTCCTGTGGATGGGAAAAAACACGGATGCTCAAGCCCCATATTAATCAATGGCTGTGTGCTGACACGGCCATACTCTGACATGGCTGCACACTGACATGGCTATAAATTGATGCAGCCACATGCTGACATGGCCACAGGCACACACCATCATTGAATAATATGGGGTGTGGCCATCCATGGATGCTCCAGTCTGTGGATGGCTAGCCCGCTGATATAGCAGGCCCACTTGGAACAATTATTTTTAATTAAAGTAATTTCTAGTCTTCTGCCCAGACATAGTCCCCTCAATACAGTTTATAGACATGTTAAACCCTTTTAAAAAATCACCTTTGGTTAAGATTTTGTTGTTGTTGTTGTGTGCCTTCAAGTCATTTCTGACTTATGGCAACCCTAAGGTGAACCTATCACCAGGTTTTCTTGGCAAGATTTCTTCAGAGAAGGTTTGCTATTGCTGTCCTCTGAGGCTGAGAGAGTGTGGCTTGCCAACGGTCACCCACTGGGTTTCCATGGCCAAGCGGGGATTTGAATCCTGGTCTCCCAGAGTCAAACACTCAAACTACTACGCCACACTGGCTCTAAGAGTGATTGTTGCTTGACTTTGCTCATATTCTCTCCTTTCCTGTTTGCAAAAAAAAAAAAAAAAAGCAACCATTAAAAAATCTGTAGCATTTTCCAGTTGGCTCTCATCCAAAAAGAAGAAGAGGAAGAGGAGGAAGAAAATCTGGAAACATACAATGAATCCAAAGTAAAAGAGACAGAATTTCAGGATGTGTAAAAGAGATTTTATTTCTCAAATTATCCCAATTTCCAAATTATTCTGTAAACATTGTTTTTTGTGTACCCCATTTTATCTAGTTTAATATACTATTTTTTAATTGGTTGAAACACACTGGTATAATATATAATCAGAGACTGAGCCTTCATGGCATCACCAGAGCCCATCTCTTGTGACATCACAAAGGATTGTCTCCAGGTCTCAGGTTTTGGTCCTGAAATTTCAAGGCTTGGGATATTCCTGCATTGGCAACCCTAGCTCTGGGGGTGTTTGCATGTTTGCATGGGGTGGTTGTGCAGTTTTCAGGCAACTGTTGTTACTTGCCATCAAGTTTACTTTGACTTATGGGCAGCCTGATGAATGAGAGATATCAAAGAGCCCCAGTTATCAACATTTCTACTCAGATCTTGCAAGCTTAGGGCCATGGGTTCTTTGAGTGAATCTATCCATCTGTAACACAGTCTCTTTCTTTTCATACCACCTTCCACGTTTCCTAGCATTATCTTCTTTTCCAGTAAGTCATGTTCTCTCATGATATGTCCAAATTATGACAACCTCAGTTTAATCATCTTGGCCACTAGTGAGAGTCCAGGCAATTATCACCTGAAAATTACACCCAAAAAGTAACTAGAAAGCTTATTTTATTTTATTTATTTAACTGATATCCAACCTTTCTTCTTGCACCTGATCCAAGGCAGCTTACATTCAATTAAAAACAAGGTATAGCTTAAAAAAAAACGATTAATACAAAAGTTTACAAAAAGATTAAACAATTCTGTTACAAAACACAAAGTTAAAACTGTGAAAGTAAAACACATTTAAAAGATAATGAAAAGATTAAAACACAGCTCATTAAAAGCCCCTTCTGACACGGTAAGTGAAGAGCCAAAGCTCTACCTACATAAAAAGATCTGTGCCTGCCAGGAAAAGGAAAGGAGAGAGGAGACCAACCTGTGGGAGGGAAATGATTAATAACTAGATGGGAGACCACCAATGAATACCAGGTGCTGTAGGCTACATTGCAGAGAAAGGAACTGGGTATTCCTTGCCTAAGAAAACCCTATGAAATGCATGAAACCATAAGTCGAGAGGTGACTTGAAGGCACATGCACACAAAAGAAATGACAACAAATTCCTTTCCAAATGGGATAATGAGCCAAAGGGTGCATCTACATTGTAGAAATAATGCACTTTGATACCATTTTAAGTGTTGTAGCTCCCTCCTATGGAATCCTGGGATTTGTAGTTTTACAAGATTTTTAGCCTTCTCTGCCAAAGAGAATGCTGGTGCCTCACAAAACTACAAATCTCAAGATTCTGTAGGATGGAGCCATGGCAGTTAAAGTGCTATCAAATGGCATTATTTCTACAGTTCAGATGCAGCCAAAGGAAAAATTATTTTTAAAAGTCTCTTTCTGGGTTCTATCTCACATATCATTGGATTGCAGCTTCCACAATCCCTCACAATTAGGCAATGTTGGCTAGGGTTCATGGGAGATGCCATCCAGGAACAACTACAGAAGAGGTAGGGATCATGCAGACCTCCAGATGTTGTTGGACTGTAACTCCCAACATTCATTGGCTGTGCTGATTAGGGCTGCTGGGGTCTGCAGTCGAACCACATTGGGAAGGCTACACAGTTCTCACCCCTGAACTAGAAGATCAAAAGTTGCCCTGCCCTGCCCTAGAACTTCTTATGGATCAGAGAACAGAGCCTGGAACAATACTCTCTGTGCCTGCTTGCTACTGTCTTCTGCATTGTTCTGACTACAAGGAAATACAGGTTGAGTAGCCCTTATTTGAAATGCTTGGGACCAGAAATGTTTGGGATTCCCCCCTCCCCCCCCCGATTTTGGAATCTTTGCATATACATAATGAGATATCATGGGGCTAGGACTCAAGTCTAAACACGAAATTCATTTATGTTTTATATACTGTATACCTTATACACGTAGCCTGAAGATCATTTTATACACAATATTTTTAATAATTTTGTGCATGAAACAAGTTTGCATACATTGAACCATCAGAAAGCAAAGGTGCCACTATCTCAGCCACCCATGTGGACAATTTCCAATTTTGGAGCATTTCAGATTTCCAGATAAGGGATAGTCAAGCTGAAGTGCTTTCCTCAAGAAGAGAAGAGCTCTCTGGGGCAACAGCAATGCCAGGACATATCAGCACAATTGGCTCAGGAGAAGTTTAGAAAGATCACAGCTTTTTGCCAGGCCAAAATTGGTTTTAAAGTTTCCTCCAGACCATCTGGCCATCCATCCTTTGAGTGAGCCTAATTGCATTTCATGAGGCCTGCTTCATGCCTCTAGCAACTATGACCTATCAAGAAGGGGTTACCGGTATTTTGAAGGGGTGGAAAAGAGACAATCGATTTTCCAAGGACTAATTTTAGAAACTTGTGGCCTCTTAGTGGAAGCACTGCCAGTTAATAGCATCTGCCATTAGCTCTCCAGGAAAAAAAAGAAAAAAGATCCTAAGCAAGTTTTGAAGGGTACATAACTGTGCTTTGCCTTGCAGCACTTTTAACTGCATTGGACACAGGAAAACAAAGATCTGGATGCTTGCAGAAATGGGAAGAGGAGAACACCTTCATGGCTGTTATATTCAGAAAATGAAAGGCATCAGGGAAATAATAAAATTCTGTTCACTACTACTATGGGGAGTTGGCAGGTAATTACATGGCAGTGCAGATTCTAGATTCATAGCAGTGCAGGTTCTAGATTCAGTGCCTAGCATCTTCTGATAAAAGCAAAGCTACCAGACAACGCAAAATCATTTTGCCTGAGTCCTTGAAGAATCACTGCCAGTGTAAGCAGATAATAATGTATTAGACCATGGTGTGGGAATCATGCTGCTTGCCAGATGCTGTTGGACACCACTTTCTAGCAATCTGCAGCCCTAGCTAGTGTAGCCAATGGTGAGGAAGAATGCTGGGAGTTGCAACCCAATAATATCTGGAGGGTCATATGATTCTCAGCCCTGGACAAAAAGTCTGAATCACTATTAAGGTAGGTCCCATGACCCTCCTTTGCAGTTATGAAATTTAGCAGAAATGCCCATGAACAGAATATACAGGTCACCCCCCGTTTCTGTGGAAACAATATCCACATTTTCAGTTATTTGTGGCTAAAAAGAAAAATAGGAACATATACCATAGAGTCACACTGGAAAATGCCTAGAGAGGTGTCCTCTAAAAATTACCAGGTCCCTCAATACAACTCTATGGTATGTTTGTAGCTGAAGTCATTTATTTTAATAGGGTTTGCTATTAGTCTAGATCAGTGGTTCTCAAACACTGGTCCTCCAGATGTTTGGGACTTCAACTTCCCTAATTCATGAGCACTGACCATACTGGCAAGGATGTCTGGGAATTGAAGTCCCAAACATCTGGAGGAGCAGAGTCTGAGAACTACTGGTCTAGATAATGTTGCAAGAGGGCTAATGCTATGATTTGAAGATACTTTCTATTTGTTCATTCTTTCTTGTGGTAAAGAATTGTCCAATGCTATCATGGTTGTGTAGAATTTCAACTACATATAACAAATCAGGAACTCAAAAGGAGAGCTTTAGACCTTTACAAGTAGCCTGCTACAAGAGATCTCTGTTGATTCCCATCAGAAGCTGAAACAGCCTAATCAATGTGCATATAGGATTGATCCTCCCCACCATAAGCATATGTTAGAAATGAACACATCCATCAGTTTCGCCTTCTGCCATCCTAATGTTTTAAAATCTCAAATTCTTTCTGTTGCACTGATGAAGAAATGGGCACAGATTTGAAAAAATAAAAATAAACCACACAAAGCTCTCAGACATCTGCATCAGCCAAATGCAATAGGTACAGTTCTTCCCAGCACAGAGAGAGGATCATGTTGTATCTGCCTGATGTGTAGCTGTTAAAAGACAAGGAGTGTCTGAGGCTGAAGAGGTGGCAGCCCTAATTCAGCACCACAAAAATAGCGGACTACATAGGGATTCATAACCAGACAATCCACAAGCACTCAAAGCCTTGATGAACGAATCTGTCCGTTTTGCTTTCCCTACCATTCAGTCCTTTAAAAACCTCAAATTCTCTCTGTTGAATTTATAAAGGAAGTTGTGAATTTTGGGATGTTCTTATTTAAAAAAAGAAAGAACAATCAAAGTTCTCGCCAATCCATATTCTTAACACCACCCACAATAGCACATCCAATGTTGATTCAGGTGTGCTTTCCTGGTGGTATCTCCTACCTGCCAATTGCCATCATCATCTGTACATCTGTTATGCTGTCATCATTGGTGAGGTTTCTTAGGATCCCATCCATGAGTTCCAGTGGAACATACTGGACCACACTGGCCAAGGCAATAGATGGTGGATCCTGATCTTCTGCCAGACCATTTAGACACAGGAAAAAGGAAAAAAAAATATCAGAACCAGCAGGTAAGATTCTGTATTTTGTGACTTCACTTTTTTATTTAGTAAGGAAAATAGTTTACCCCAGATTGCCACCTGTGCAGAATCATCAAGAGAGGGAATGCAGAGCTCAAAAGCACATATGTCAGAGAAAGGGAAGGACAAAAGGAGTCCAGAATAAACAAGAAATTAATCTATAATAATAAAAGAGAAAGTGTATCCAAGTGTATGTTTATCTCCATCATACCTTCAAGACTGTAAAACCTAGGCATCTGAAACTTGGCCTGTACACTAAGGGAGCATTAAGGGTGTATGCCTTGGGATTATTTTGTGCTTTTTTTAAAAAAAAAGAATTGGTTAATTTTAGTTTATTACACTTCTTTAGCTTACAGTACCAAATTCAATCACTAGGTGGCAGACTTCCTAACCTTTCCTACCCACCAGAGAGGAGAGGAACCTACAAGCAAGTCTTGGAAATTCACATATCCAGAGAGCCTTTAGGCAGCTCCATGTAATGTTTTCCTTTGCAAAGCCAAACTCTTCTTTTGTTTTGTTTAAAATTTTATTTCGACTTTTAACAAAGTTACATTTACTTAAAAGCAAAATAAATAAATAAATAAATCCCGATTAAATACACTTGTGCAAGGAAAAGAAACAGAAAAACTCAGTCGCAAGATCTACATATCAACTTAATATCAGTAACTAAGTAAATTGATGATATGTCTATTCTCTAGCTGTTAAGTAGTTAAAATGGATTAATCCAAAAGTTCAAGTGTTGTTCCGGAGGTTCAAATGATGTGGCTTCAAATCTTGTATATACAATTAAATAGATGGCAAATTGAAGCAAATTTGTCTCCGTCTGTTTGTCCTTTTGATGCTCTTATCTGATATGTTAATTTTTCCACAAGAGTGATGGACCACACTTCTTTTATCCAATTTTATCCAGAAAAAAAAGAAATCTCAGTTGTGAGTTTCTAATGCTTGGCAGTTTCTGGTGTCAAGAGAATTGAAAGTAAGTCTTTATATTTTAAGGGATTAATTAAGTAGGTCCTTTGCAGATATAGTGAAGAAGATGAGCCTCACAATAATGCAGTTCTTGATTCAGCATATCTGACAGGAATTTTAGAACATCCGTCCAAACATTTTTAACTTTATCACATTGTAACCACATATGAATAATAGTTCCCTTATCTTTACAACCCCTCCAGCACTGGGGAGAACGCAAGTGTATCATTTTAGAGTTTCACTGGGGTAAAGTACAAATTGTGCAACATATTATGTATTATAAAAGTGTTCTCTAATTGATGCTGATATACAGTACATTTAAACAGTTTAAATTCCACAGCCTTATTCATTGTATTTCAGAAATTTGAGTACAGTTGGCCCTCAATTTTCACGGGGGGTAGGGGCACAGGAGCCCTGCAAAATGGAAAAACTGCAAATATAAGCCCACTATTTTTTTAAAATTTTACCTGAGACAACACTTCTCTAGGCATCTGTAGGTCCTCCAACCCTAATTCTAACCCTAACCCTATGGTCAACTTCCACCAGACCTACAAACGCCTAGAGAAGTATTCTTTCTAAGAATCTCTAGGTCCTCCAGTACAATTCTATAGTCAACTTCTGGCGGAAGTTGACTATAGAATTGTGCTGGAGGACCTACAAATGGCTAGAGAGAAAGTTTTTTTTCTTTTTCAGTGGTGGGGGAAATACAATAATCCAAGCATAATCAAATCTGCTTAACTCACAAATATGGAGGGACAACTGTATTCAATTTATTTTCCCATCAATTTTTAATCCTGACCACATGTCATATGACATTTCTATAAGATTTTTGTAGATTGCTGCAACAACTCCTCTAGATTGTAAATCTGTTGTTATACATAGTTCCTCAAAATATGTAAGAGATCTTGGGAGGGTAGGGCCCCAAACTCCTAAACAATTAACAGACAGGGGAGGGGAAAGTCCTGGTGCCTGGAGAACCAGATAGCCGGAGGGAAGAGAGTACGCAGACAGCAAGACTGAACTAGCACTTGGTGGGACAAGGAAGGACTATGTAGTTTCTCTCCCTTGCCAAGCCAGGTGCCCAACTGGCACAAACACTGGTTTCACTTAAATGTCTATTCATCAGCCTCTGGATCTCATTGATTTATCTCATAAATCTAATTCAGACGGTTTTAATCTTTTAAACGTGTTTTAACTTGTTAATTGTGTTTAATCTGTTTTTAGTCTATATTATTTTCATCATTTTAAATTGTTTTACTCTGTCCGTATTGATTTTACTTGTATGCCACCCAGAGATCTTTTGATACAGGAGAGGATACAAATATTTTAATAATAATTTAATAATAATAACTTCTGCCTTTCCTATTGCATAGGGCAAGTAACACAATCTGCACAGAATGAGACAGCACAAAAAGAGATACAGGCTATACACCCCAAGAATCCCTCATAATTATATCACTTTCCCAAACATACATACAAGATCAGTCACAATTATGGACATTTTGCTAGCAACAATAATAAAATTGTATTTCACCCATCCTTACCTGTTGATGAAATGATTGCAAAGAGTTCTTTCAAGGATGGGAGAATCGAGGATACCTGAGTCTTCCACATTTTCTGCAGTAAGAGGCCAACTTTGACCACGTGGTCTAGGAAGTCCACAATGGCCTCCTCTCTCCCCGAGGTGGTTCGGAACTGGCCAATGCATCGAATGAGCTGCTGGCAGAAAAGAGCCTGACGTTTGCCTGTGGGAATACACTGAGGATACTGGATCAAGAGTCTGCTGATTTTCACACACTGCTTGAGGCCCGGCCTCTCACAGACTTTCCGGAGAACTTCGGTTCTCAGCAGACTGAAAATATCATTAGCTGACGGGCTGTCCAAAACAAAGGCCAACCCGAGGTGGATATAATCAAACACGTACAGGCTTCTTTTGCCAAGAGGTCCATAACCCTCCTGGAGGAGGCTTAAAAGGAAACGGACATTGAAGAACTCTTCAAAGACCTCCCGGTGGTAAAGGCCGTAGGCTTCCAGGACCTCTTTGCCAACCGACCTCTTGAACTTGGTATCACCCACAAGGAAGAGTTTGGTAGAGAGCTCAAGCATCAACCAGCACTGTTCACTGTCCATGGACTGTTTCGAAGCCTCAATGACACGCCGCACTAAACCTTGTTTCATGTGGTCAGGGTAAGACGACATCACAATGGCTTCCAGGATCTTGTCCATCTTGACGTTTTTAGGGGGCTGGAAGTGGATGAAAAAAGGAACAAGTTCAGGTCACTAGCCATTTCCCCTTCCCCTTTCTAGGGTTAAGGTTGTCATTACACATTATCATCATTACAGGTAGCAAACTTAGCATGCCTATATTCAGTTGTTACTAGTTTTCATGTCTCCCTAAGAGTTTGGGCATAGCATGTATTCATGTCATTTCCTGTGTGTTGGTCTTAGCTACAGCATGTCTCTTCCTGCATCACTTGTTCTACAGTTAGTCTGAGTTTGACCATTCTTCATTTTGTAGTCTCTATCTTTCCTCCAGGTCTGAAGAGTGTATAGAATCACAGAATCATAGAGTTGAAAGAGACCACAAGGGCCATCTAGTCCAGCCCCCTGCTATGCAGGAATACCCCATCAAAGCACTTGCAGCAGATGGCCATGCAGCCTCAGTTTAAAAACTTCCAAAGAGGGAGACTCCACCAAACTATGAGGCAGTGTATTCCACTGTCAAACATCTCTTACCTTCAGGACGTTCTTCCTAATGTTTAGTTGGAATCTCTTTTCCTGTAGTTTGAGTCCATTGCTCTGTGTCATTGTCTTTGGAGCAGCAGAAAACAAGCTTGCTCTTTCTTCAATATGACATCCTTTCAAGTATGTAAACATGGCTATCATGTCCCCTCTTAACCTTCTCTTCTCCAGGCTAAACATACCCAGCTCCCTAAGCCACTCCTCATAGTGCATGGCTTCCAGACCTCCCACCACATTGGTCACCCTCCTCTGGACACGTTCCAGCTTGTCATGATCCAGTCAGCATGGCCATGTCAGCATGACAAAATAAATAACTTGTCTAAGGTCTGCCTCACAATCCTGACTGACAACCTATGCCTTCTCCAAATCCATGCCATGCTTCCTCTTTCCAATACAGCTGTGATCTTGCATGCCCACACATAGAGATCAAGACCTAACTGCAATAATAATAATTAATAATAATAATAATAATAATAATAATATTTATTTATACCCCGCCCCTCTGTCAAAACAATCGGGGCGGCTTACAAAAATTAAAATACAATACAGATAAAATCCCCAAACACCCCCACCCCCACCCTCCCCCATAAAAAAATATTAAACAATTATAAATTAAAACCAACTGATCTAAAATCACATTTAAAAACAATAAATACAATAAAACACAATAAATGGCCAGCGGACTAAAAAGAAGCCAGGATCCCCTGAGTCCGGGATCTAATTAGGAAAGGCCTACCGAAAGAGATCCGTCTTCAGTGCTTTTTTAAAGCTATTCAGGCGGGATATAAATTATTATTATTATTATTGTCTGGATGCAAGAGTTCTATAGAGTTGGCTTCAAAATGCTCTGTGGGGCTTATCTACTAGTGGCAGATGGCAACAGCAGTTTTATTAATGCTGGTCATCCAGCAGTAGCCCTTTCCATTACCCACATTGCCCTGGGCTGATGCTACAGACCATCCCTGTAGTGCTGACTAGAACACTGGGGAAAACGTTTTTGAAAGGGACTCATGGGGCATGACTACACGGGTGTAAAAAAGCCAGATGGGGTTCAGACTACTTTGGCCCAGAGCTGCAGCAGATGAAATTCAGACTATTCTGGCCCCGATTTCAGCACCACGCCTGTCAAAGCCCAAACCTGTGTTGGGTTTTACTTGTTACTCACGCTTGACTCTGAGCTCCGGAAAAAGCAAACTGCCAGCAGGAATCACCCAGTCTGAGGGCATAATGCCCAGTATGCCCTCAGACCAAGCGACTCCCACAGGCAGTTTGCTTTTCCTGGAGCTTGGAGGGGCCGGAACCCCCTCTGAAGCCAGAACAGGTGGTCAGCCTTGCAATGGCGGGGCTCACCAGGGTTCTGAGCTCAGAGACAGCAATTACCGTTGGACCTCTGCACTAAGGGGGAGGGGAATAGTGGCACCTCAGGCAGAGCTTGTCCTTCCTCTCCTCCCCACCCCACTCCCTGAATCTGGTGTGGATGGCTTCTTCACATGGCAGTTTTCTCTGCAGTTTCCAGAAACCTTCAGAGAAAACTGTGAGTTTTCTAAAATCCAGATTAAGGGGACATTCCCCAAGTCTGGTGCGAATAGGGCCCTACAGCGTGTGTCACTATCACACCAGATTCAGGGAAAAGGCCACACACTGTGTGGCATTATTGGGCTGGATTCAGAGTGGATTCAGGGTTTGTTGCTGGTATAGTCAAGCCCCATGAGGGCATGGTCAGCTATCAGCAATGGATTCCATGCCACAGTAGTGGGGTCCCTGCAGCTGTCCAAGATAAGAGTTCCCAGAAATCAGAGCCTGGCTCCTCTTCTCCAGTCCATAGGCAAGGGGGAGGAATCTCTGAGTGAGAGAACTGCCTTGAAAAGTGTGTGTATATCTATTTTCCTCATTTGTTATATACGGCATTTTTATTTGAATGGCAAACTCTGAGCAATTGTAGTTGATGCTTATTGTATCCTGCTTAATGACATCACCAGCGGCTACTCCTTGTGACATTACATTTGTGACATCACTGGGGCCCACACTTTGTGACATCAGGTCTCAGGTTTTGGCCCTGAAATCTCAGGGCCTGGGATTGACCTGACATGGTAACTGTAGTCCAAGCACACTACAGTCTGCCCTCTGTATTCACGGATTCTGCAGCCATGGATTCAACCAACCATAGTGTGAAAATATTCGGGCGGGGGGGGGGAATTCAAAAAGCAAACCATTTTATATAAGGGACGCCATTTTGCAACGCCATTGTACCGTGTATATAATGGGACTTGAGCATCCATAGATTCTGGTACCCATGGGTGGTCCTGGGACCAAACCCAGTGGATACAGAGGGCCCACTGTATATAGCTGATATCAATCCTACTTAGATGGCATCCACTCGGGCCCTGCAGCATGGAGGCACACACGTATACACTGCTGCCTTACCAGAGCTTAGAAAAATTATTTTTGGACAACAACTCCCATAATCCCTTAGTGGCTATACTCACCAGGGATTATGGAAGGTGTCATCCCCCAAAGTAACTTTTCTGAGCTCTGGAAAATACCCGCCAATAAAACAACAATATTATAGAGAACCTTTGTAGGTTTTGGAACTTAAACAAAACGATTGCATTTTGTAGAGGGGTGGGATATAAATAATAATAATAATAATTATTATTATTATTATTATTAAACAGCTTTCAAAAAACATTAGGGAACTTCATGGAGGATAAAGGCTACTATATGCTGCCTCAGACATGGGCAAAGTGTGCCCCCCCCAGGGCATTTTTGTGGCCCACAGCCCCCTGGGGTCCAAAAGTTACTTTGTTCCAGAAACCCCCCGAATGCATTCTGGGGGATGGAGGATATTTCCACCACATTTGAAGCCCCAGGCCCCTAGGGCCAAAAAACAACACGGTTTTGCAAAAAAATTCTAACACCCCCCCCACACAAAAAATGTCCAGTACGGAATGTGCGGTTCATTTCTACCACATTTTGCAGGCCCCATGGGGCAGTTTAGGCTCAGGAGAGGCCTTTTTCAAACCCAAGAGATAGTGAAAATGCCCACAATCCCCTCGAGGCATTTGGGGTGCAACCCTCCAAGGTCTCCCAGGGTGCTAATGCAGCCGCCTCACCTTCCACCCCTTTGCTCCATCCAGGATCCAAGACTGCATTACCAGTTACCATGGGAGTTGCAGTCCTCAAAAGTAAGATTTCCAGCCTCGGTTCTTTCCAAAGGCAAAGACCAACTTCTGCATAGTAAAGTTGGAACTTTCTGACATTTGCCTTCTGCCACACGCCACCTCGTCGGAGGAGGAGAGATGATCTGCAGCATCATGCAGCATTTTGCTCTCCATCCTGCTAAACTGACTAGAATAAAGTTGTTGCTCCTTCTAATTAAATTAGACAAGGAAACCTATTAAATAACTAAAAGAAGAGTTGCAAACGTTGCTGGGAAATACCAGGATTTCTCTAGAATGGATCAGAATGGAACTCTTATTTGGCTGGCAGTGACACTGTACCCCAAATACCAAACTATTATTTCACTGGTGTGAACAAGCATCTAGAAACTAGGGTTACATATCAGGCTGCAATCCAGAAACCTCCACAGTGTCCAAATGTTCCTCAATGTGTTCAGGACAGGTTTCTTCTCCCTGCCCCCATTCTACTGTGACCTCATCCTTCCCATTCCTCTTCTAGTGCATCTGAAACCTGAAATCTTCTCAGCCAGGCTTGTGCGAGAGCATAATAACAGGACCAGGGCAAGAATTAGCATTGGTAATTTTTTTTCCATTGGCCCCAGTCCCATTAAGAGCAGCATGATCTTGCAGATGTCAGCAAGAAATAATACTTATGTAATATA
Organism: Gambelia wislizenii; assembly: GCA_030847615.1. Classification (NCBI taxonomy): domain Eukaryota; kingdom Metazoa; phylum Chordata; class Lepidosauria; order Squamata; family Crotaphytidae; genus Gambelia; species Gambelia wislizenii. The sequence goes on from JAUMIR010000003.1 coordinate 369,677,434, forward strand.
CTACATCATTGTCTTATATTACCAGCAGGACCAGCAATAAAATGTTGAAGTGCAGAACTTGGAAAAATACCTACCTGTTTTGACTACAACTTCCAGAATCCCCCAGCTAGCATTGCTGGAGGTTCTGGATGCTGTAGTCCAGAAAAACAACTTTTCTGAGCCTTTTCAGGAAGCCAGCTCAACTTCACTAGCCACTCAACTCCAACATCCTAGATGTTCTGTAGTCCCACAACAATGACCTAATTCCACCATCAGTGAGCATGCTCTATCTTTATTGCATGGTGTTTTGCTGTCTTTCCTCATACTCCATTAGAGTTTCATTTTTACTAAAGACTTTTATATATGTGCAAACTCCAAACCTGATGCTACCCTCCTTTAAGAAGAGACGGTGCCATCTTGGTTCCATACGCAATGGTACATAGAGCCTGAACACTGGAAATAGAGGAAATTATTACCTCCAGACTGTGAAAAGCTTCATCTTGCCCCCATCTTAGAGCCTAGCAGTCCAGATGATGCAGGGCTTTTGCCCCCGGCCAGTTCTCACAACCTCTCAGGGCAAAAACAGGACTAAAACAGGGAGAAGACAGCATAGGGCCCATTACAGAGTTTTAAAATAATACCTGTTTTAATCCATTCCCACCAGCAAAAAACTAACCAGGGCTCGCATGACCACAGGAGCCTGTTCTGGCATGCTGACCTGTCACTGTAGATGTCGCTCTGTCATTGCTCTTCTGCAGCAGGAAGGAGTCCCACAGCATGTGACCAAGGCGGGTTACATTCAGGGCACCTAAGTCACATGTTGCAGGCTGGCTTCCTAGCTTCTGGGAAAGTGATGGAGACTATGGAGGTGGCTACAAAGACAGGCTAGTGTACCCATCTGGGTTTCTTCCCATTTCATGGAAGGAATGAGGGAGGAAAAGGCCTGATCCATGGCCAGAATATACCAGTGGGGAGCCAGCGTATCCTGGCCCATGTAGATGACCCCTAGATCTCCATAATTCAGAGAAACATAGCCCTGGTGGTGCAATGGTTAAATGGTGGTACTGCAGCCACAACATTGTGAGTTCGATCCTACAGGGCTCCAAGTTTAACTCTGCCTTCCAACCTTCTGTAGGTTGGTAAAATGAGTACCCAGCTTGTTGGGGGCAATTAGCTAACATATTGTAAACCGCTCAGGGAGTGCTCTGTGCTGATAAGTGGTATAGAAATATAAATGCTAATGCTATTCCTATTTTTAGCCCAGAGGGCCACATCTTGACTATGCTGCAGGGTGTGCATGTATGTGCATGAACTAGAGATGGAAAGAATATTAAAAAATATTAAGAAAATTGTCAAAAAACAGGTTTTTCAAGTGTTGACAAACCTTGACAAGAAGAATCATGGACTGATAAGAATTTTCAGTTTGGGACTTATCCTGAGCAAAAGTAGCACATGGGTTTTGTTTTGTTTGCAGAAAATGCTGTTTCTACATTTTTACATTGTTTCTACATTTCTACATTGAAAGATTATTTTCTATGCAGAAAATGCTGTTTTCTATGCAAGACAACCCAGTGCGAATTTTGCATGGAATAAGTTCCGAATTGCAAAAAAAACTCCATGGTTTTGGAAGACTTTCTCACAGCTAGAAGAAAATTACTGAAATTACTCATTGCTTCCATTTAAAAAAAAACTTAATGAAAAACAACATCCCTAGTGTGTGCTCCCACATGTAATTTTTGCCCATTTGGACATTTTCCCATCGAGTATATGAAGCACGGCTCAATTTTATACATATCTGCTCAGAGTCTTGGTGCAACAGTTTTCAGGCGTGCAAAGCATGGTTCAAAGGAAGGAATGGGGAACAGGCATCCCTCAAGATACTGTCAGACTGCAACTCCCATAGTCCTCACCATTGGTTATGTTGGGGAATGGGCATGTTTTATTTCTCCTAGCACCCCTCAAACCTCATCCATAAGCAAATATTTAAAGGCAAGGGGGACTTGCTCTTACAAACTTGTCTCAGTGTGCAAAATGGATACTTTTGACTAGAACTGTTATGAAATTTTCTTCCATCCCTACCTGAGGCCAAAGGTAGTTGAAGTCCAACAGCATCTGAAGAGCCACATGCTCCCTATCCCTGGTCTATGGTGTCACATTGACAGGTCTTTCCCCACATAAAAAGATACTTTTCCATGGAGCTATAGTCTTTGCCAAACCATTTTAATTAATCCCTATGCTCTTACCATATTTTGTGGTAAGATTTTGAGTAATACCTATAATTCTTCCTGCATTATACACTCAGATATGGATAGATTCCAATCCTGTGTGGCCTTCTAATGATTTACAATTCACAACTTTCTGTGGGCTCTGGTGTATTCATTTTGAGCTAAAGGTTATCCATTTGCAAGATTACAGTACCAACATTTTGACACATGGCATTCGAAGTGGCATAAGAGCACCCCATAAAAACCTAAATCCAGAGCTGTGATAGATGGTACTTTTCATGTCAGTAGGGTCCTAAATCCACTCCAGTTTTTGGTCTGATCTTTAAAAGAGATATCCAAGGTGCTGAACCTATTTTGTGGATAGTGTTCAGCACCTTGGACAGCTAAAGCACCTGGGACAATATATCATATTTCTACATTGAAGATTATTTTCTATGGAGAAAATGCTGTTTTCTGTGCAAAACAACCCCATGCAAATTTTGCTCAGAATAAGTTCCGAATTGCAAATAGTCTTCGAAAACTCTGTGGTTTTGGAAGACTTTCTCACAGTAGGAAGAAAATTACTGAAATTACTCATTGCTTCCATTAAAAAAAAAACCTTAGTGAAAAACAACATCCGTAGCATGCGAACACACATTTACTTTTTGCCCGTTTCGACATTTCCCCATCAAGTATATGAAGCAAACAAAAATAAATAAATAAAATCTGGCTCCCAGTTTTGAAGAACAATAGAATAAAAAACCCAACACTTACAAAGGAATTCCACCCAGGGACAAGGGGATTCACAGGAGATAATGGCCCATCAACCAACTATTAGCCAGACACTAACAATCCTTGCATTTCTATACCCAGAAACTAACCATTGCATTGATTTTCCTTGGGGTTTTTCCAGGCTGTGAGGCCATGTTCTGGAATAGTTTCTTTCTGACGTTTTGCTTGCATCTGTGGCTGGCATCCTCAGAGAACCAATTACACAAATTTACATATACTCCCCAACAGGGGTTCACTATATATATATATATATATATATAAACATAAACTCCACACACTCCTACCCAACCACTCTCTGAAGATGCCAGCCACAGATGCAGGCAAAACATCAGAAAGAAACTATTTCAGAACACGGCCTCACAGCCCAGAAAAAAACCCAAGGAAAATCTATATGAAGCATAGCTCAATTTTATTCATACAGTTGTCTCTTCATATTCGCTGGGGTTTGGTTCCAGGACCCCCCGTGGATAGCAAAATCTGTGAATACTCAAGTCCCACTACTGTATATACAATGGCATAGCAAAATGGCGTCCCTCATATAAGATGGCAAAATCAAGGTTTGCTTTTTGGATTATTATTTTTTAAATAATATTTTCAAGCCGTGAATATTTAAATCTATGGATACCAAATCCATGAATACGGAGGGACAACTGTACACACATATGTCCAGCACCTTAGACAGCTAAAGCACCCTGAACAGCTAATGTCTGTGCTGAAACCTGAAGCAAATTCCACCAACATGGAAGCACCAGCCATCACTGCATCAGAGGCCAGAAAAATAAACAAGCAAGTAAACCAGCAGCTTCTTGTTGTGTGCCTTAAAGTCATTACCAACCCTAAGGCTGCCCTATCACAGGGTTTTCTTGGCAAGATTTGTTCAGAGGGGGTTTGTGTTTGCTTTTCTCTGAGGTTGAGAAAGCATGACTTGTCCAAGGTCACCAGCTACTGGGTTTCCATGGCTGAGTGGGGATTCAAAATATTGTCTCTAGAGTCCTAGTCCATAGCTCAAACCACTACACCATGCTGGCTCCCCAGTTACCAGTTTCTATGCATGCTTGTGCAAGGTGGACAGTGAAGAAATCTGACAAGAAGCAAATCAATTTATTTGAAATACAGTGCTTGAAGGGAATTCTGCAGATAGCACGGAGAATGGTTCCGAGAATAAATCACACCAAAACTCTCACTTGAAGCCAATGTGACTCAACCAAGGCTACCATACTTTGGACACATCATGAGAAAACATTGACTTATTAGAAAAAACATAATGCTCGATAAAGTGGAAGGCAATAGTAAAAAAGGAAGAACACATTACAAATGCGTAGACTCAGTCAAGGAAGCCATGGACCTGAGTTTGCTAGACCAAAGCAGGTGCTCATAGAGGTATCACATTCATAGAGTCTCCATAAGCCAGAGCCAGCCTGATAACCAGCCTGTAACCAAAAAAAAAAAAAAAAAGTGATAAATAAAAATCTGATGGGTAAGGACTTTAGCTACAGGGAAGAGTAACATTTTGCATTGTGCACTGGCATCTTTGCAAAAACAAACAAACAAACAAAACCCAAAAACAAAACCCTGTTCAAGCTAGTTCATTTTACAGAACTAAACCTATAAGCTGACTGTTCTTTGAAGAAACAGCCCAGTGCAATCAAGTACATTGGAGTGGTTTCTTGCTTACATATACAATTTTTCTGTATAAAGTACATGCAGGAGAGGTGGTGGGGAAGAGACATTCTCATCTGCTTCAGTCCATCTCCCCAAGGGCCTGTAGCAGCATAAACAGAAGCCAAAAAGAAAAATATACCTGACCTCATTGTCCTTCATATCCTACTCCAAACTGCCTGCTTCTATGTCAGCCAAAATATTGCATCACTGTATCTCTGTCTCATTAAAGCCACTGGACATTTAGAGTTGGATTGCTGGAGCAGGGACAATTTGACGCTGCAGCTTTTCAAGGGATGCAATACACAAACTTATTAGCATGTGTGGAAAGGTCTTTGTTGTCCTTTGCAGAGCCTAGAGTCCTAGACAAGCACTCAAACCATTACACCATGCTGGCTCTTTGTCTGTCTTGGTACAAAATACTAAAGATTTTTAGCTGGTCCAACCTTGCTGCAATAGACAGCAGGACTGGGGTCCAAGTGAGGGAAAGGAAGATATAGGTGAGCAAAGATCTCAGAGTATGGCCTCGTGTCTCCAGTTTCTGTGGATCATCTCCTGGCAGAAGATGAGGGTGCCAGTTCTCCAGTTTTGGGGACTCAGCTCCACACAAAAGAAAGGGCTACCTGCAAATCTCCACCTTGCCTAATGCAGCAGCACCTTGCTACAGTTTGCAAGGCTTAATTGGTTTAGTTGCTCTCTGGGAGTCTGTGTACACAAAGCCCCCTGCTTATCCGACAGGTTAGGGACTGCAGCAGTGTCAGAAACCGGAATTGGTCAAAAAGCAGAACCCATGTAGGGAACATAACAGATTTACGTTCGCTTATTTCAGACTGCTTATGCACACCTGTCAAGCACACTGCTTGCAAAGGCTCTCAGACTGGCTGGTGACTTTTTTGCCCTCTCAGTTCACTTTGGAAGCAGCCAGCACATACATGCGCAGTCAGTCCCAAGCAAGCCTCCATGGGCAAGAACTGTCAAAAGAGTGCATTCCTTGGCAAATGAATGGTGCTTGTCCTTAATTTCCCATACTTCCCAGTTTCTTGTTTCTAGCAGAGGGTAGCCAGAGAAACTCACAAACAAGGCATAGTAGAGATGGCATATTCTGTGCATGAATCTGTCTGACCCCTTTTCATAAGTGACCCATGGCAATGGCCGTGACAAGATTACGACCAACAAATTCACAGTGTGCCACAGCAAGGAAACAAGTTGTCCTGAACTTACGGCTAATTGGTTTCACCTAAGCACACAGAGTTCTAGGTTTTTGTTTTTTTAAAAAAAGACAAAATTAATTCTCTCTGTTCATCCTCTCTCCAACTCAAGAGTAGAATGCAGTGTTGGCATCACTGGGTTTCACTTTTATTTTTTTGTCCCTAAAATTTCAGGTAGCAAATCTAAGAAACTTGTTGGGTTCGTATTTTAGGTCATAACTACCCAAATTCTATCACCTAGAACCAAATCAAAACCCAAGAGTAATTTGACATACAGTAGGACCTCCACATCCACGAGGGCTTGGTTCCGGGACCCACTGTGGATGGTGAAATCCACAGATAATAACTAACACAGCTGCTACCATGCCGGAACCCTCCTCCTGCCCACCCACTGTGCCGGAACACCCCCTCCCCATGAGGTCGCCTCCTCCCTCCCACACCCACCCACCACACCGCAACCCTCCTTGCGCCTGCCCACCCCCACCACGCTGGAGGTCCCCACACAGAGAGAAGGGAGGGGGAGGTGAACTTGTATCCTCTCTCCCTCCCCCCTCCCAGCTCCGCCGTGCTGGAACCCCCCAAGGCAGCCTCCTCCCTCCTTTCCCCGCCTGCCTGCCTGCCGCAACCCCCTTGCAAGGTCACCTCTTTCCCCTGCCTGCCTGCCCACCGGCTGCACAGGAAACCCCCTTACAGAGAAGGAAGGCAGGAGGTGAGCTCGCCTTCTCCCTCCCTCCCCCTCCCGCCCACTCACCCCACCGTTGCCATCTGCGGATAATTGAATCTGCGGGTGGCAAATCAGCAAATGCGGGGGTGCTACTGTACATACATTTCTGAGCTTGCCATTTGTGATTTTTAAAAAAAGTTTATTTGAAAAATGCATAGAGAAATTGCACTGATTTGTACAGTATAATACTCATAATAACAATTTAGTCAATTAAAAAGACATAGAAAGAGCCACCCATTTCAAAATCTTACAGGGAGAAAAATGCATCCATTTTGAAAAGAAAATGTGCAGGGAAATATGTATCATTTCCATGCAAGGAAAAAAGGTGTACAACCAATGCACACCAAAAATTAGAGTAACATTGGAAAAATGAGGACTTCAACAAGACTGAGTTTGACAACAGCTGCACATATCTAATCTAAGACAAATCTCTGTCTGAAACTTGGGGAAACTGTCTGTCTGTCTGTCTTTCTACTATAATGCCTTCAAGTCATTTCCAAATTATGGAGACCACTAAGGCAAACCTGTCACAGGATTTTCTATTCAAGATTTCTTCAGAAGCGTTTTTGCCACTGCCTTCCTCTTAGGCTGGAAGACTGTGGCTTGCTCAAGGTCACCCATGGGAGGTCCATGGCCAAGCAGGGATTTGAACCCTGGTCTCCGAGAGTCGTAGCCCAATACTCAACCCCTCCCCCCTCTGTGCATGCATGCGCATGTGCGTGTGTTTATACATATATATAAAATTATTGTTGTGCTTTTTATTGTGTTTTGTTGGAATTTAGACACACAGAGAGAGAGAGGTGTGTGTGAGTATGTAAAGATATATCATATCATTAGACACCAAAGTCAGGATCGCTCATGCCATAGCATTTCCAATTTCTATATACAGTATGATTGTGAACACTGGATAATGAACAAAACTGAAAGGAAGAAAATCAGTTCATTTGAAATGTGGTGTGGGAGGAGAGTTCTACAGATACCACTGACTGCCAAAAAGACAAATACAGTAAATGAATCCTAGAGCAAATCAAGCCTCGATTTAGCTAAGGTGACTAAACGGAGTCTGTCATACTTTGGACATATCACAAGATGACGTGAGTCTTTGGAAAAGATGATTAAGTGGAAGCCAGTAGGAAAAGAGAAAGATCACACTGTAGGTAGACTGATTCAGTCAAGACAGTCACAACCTGGAGGTGCAAGACCTGTTGATAACAGCAAGACTTGGAGATTTCTCATTCATTGTTGTTTTTGTGCCTTCAAGTCATTTCCGACTTATGGTGACCCTAAAGCAAACCTATCTTGGGGTTTTCTTGGCAAGATTTGTTCAAAGGAGGTTTGCCTTTGCCTTTCTCTGGGGCTGAAAGAATGTGACTTTCCCAAGGTCACCCAGTGGGTTCCCATGGTCGAGTGGGGACTCAAATTCTGGTCTCCAGAGTCATAGTCCAATGCTCAAACCACTATACCATGCTGGCTCCTTTCTTATTCATAGGGTCACCATAAGCTGAAGCCGACAACACAACTCATGCTCACCCTGCCCATATGACTCATACTTTTAAATATCTCTTTTTTAACAGTTGAGATCTTACTTTAAAGATCCATAAGATGGGCTTTGACTACAAATTAGAGACAATGGGGTTCCAGTTCCACCACAAGCTAAATCAATAACATTGAGCTAAAGAGAATCACTGTTCTATCCAGAGTTTGGAAAAGTTACTTTTTTTAATCCCAGAATCCACCCTGACAGAATGGGTGGGAGATGAAGTCCAGAAAAGTACATTTCCCAAGTTGTTCATAAGAAAACAACTCTATAGGGACGCCTGGCAAAACATCAAAATCCTGACCCTTATATTGCAGCCATTCTGCACTGTACATATCTAAAATACTGTTTGAGGGTATGTGATTTTGTTGTTGTGTGCCTTCAAGTCATTTCTGAGTTATGGTGACCCTTGGAGGTCTTTAAACAGAGGCTGGATGGCCATCTGTCGGGGATGCTTGGATCGTGATTTCCTGCGTGGCAGGGGGTTGGACTGGATGGCCCTCGTGGTCTCTTCCAACTCTGCAATTCTATGATTCTATGATTCTAAGGCGAACCTATCAGAGGGTTTTCTTGGCAAGATTTGTTCAGAGGGGGTTTGCCTTTGCCTCCTTCTGAGGCTAAGAGAACATGACTTGCCCAAGGTCTCCCTGTGGGTTTCCATGGCAGAGCAGAGATTGGAATCCTGGTCTCCACAGACGTAGTCCAATGCCCAAACCACTACACCACACTGATTCACCCCTATGAAAAAAAAATAGGTAAATCAAAAGACCTTCCAGTCATTCAGGTGCTCCTTCTTATGCTTCCAAGTCAAATATCTGGCAGAATCCCTGATTCAAAAAACAAAATCTTAAAACTGGAGGAAGTGAAGATGATGCAAACAAATCTCATCCTGTTCTATTGCATATTTTTAGCATCCCAATTGTTCGCTTTTACGGATGTTTTTTCCTGCATTTCACCTTTAAAGTTTCTGTAAAAAAGGAAAGGAGACTAAAACGTCAACGCTACTGGTAGCGGTTAGAGTAGAACCCCTGAATCTATTGTGTCCATCATAGGAACACTGAATCATGACCCCCATGGGCTCATTTACTGGGGACACGGGAGACAGCCTTCTCCGTGATTGCTCCCAAGCTGTGGAACTCACTCCCAAGGGAGGCCCAGTTGGCTTCTCTTTTCTCTGTTCTCTTTTTGCCAGCAGACAAATACCTTTTTATTTAAACAAGACTTCAGTTTCTAACTGGCTAGAAAAGAAGAATTTTTAATGGGATGTACTGTAATTTTTTTCTGTGTTTTGAATTTGTTTTTAATTGCTTTAATTTAAAGTTTTAATCAGACTGTTTAGTAGATTTCTTTTTTTAAAAACTTTGGTACTATATATAATTTAGCTATTTTGTTTAAGCTTGGGAGCTAAGTGGAACAGGGCCCTGGAAGCTTTACTGCTGTTTACCGTAATTTTTAAAAATGTACCGTATTTTAAAAAAACCTTTGTATTAATCACTTAGACCCCCATATTCAGGGGCGTTGGTTCCCAGACTTACTGTGGATACTGGAAACTGTGGATAACAGCAAACTCTATTAAAATAGATTAAACTATTTCCAGTAAAAATATATCATAGAGTTGTGTAGGAGGACCTAGAAGATGCCTAGAAACGACACCTCTCTAGGCATTTTCCAGCACAACTCTATGGTACGTGTCCCCTATTTTGTGTCCTGCGAATAACTGAAATTGCGGGTATTGGTTCCACGGATATGGGGATCCAACTGTATAGTTGGCAATGGGCAAAGGGTGAACAGGGAAGGGAGAGGAGAAGAGAACTCGCCATCTTTCTTCCATCCCCGTGAGGGTGGCGAACAGGGAAGGGAAAGGAGGAGGAGAGAACTTGCTTCCCTTCTCCCATCCCCGTGAGGGCGATGGCGATGGCAGGGTGGTGGTGGTAGATGGGAATGACAGCCACCCTCCTCCCCTCCCCATCCCTGATGCCGTGGATGAGGTCTGGTGTTTGCTGTTATCCGCAGATTTCAGTATCTGTGGGGGGCCCCGGAACCAATCCCCCATGGATATGGGGAATCTACTGTATATTGTTTTAGCTATTTTGTTTTAACGAAATGGATCCCATATTAGGGGAAAGACAGGCTATAAAATAACTGAATAAATAAATAGAATTGTTATTTTATTTTTATCGTTAAAATAGTGAATCAATACTTATGTAAATCCCATTCAGTCAGTGAACCTACTCTAGTTTGGACAACCAGTAAGATTTTAGAATTAAGAAAGGATGTAATAAACAAATAAACATAATGTTTTGAGCCATCAACTGGAGAAGGAAGAAGCAGAACAGCCGCAGGTTCCCTCATGATGAAACCTCTGGTATTTTTAGTTAAAGACACAAAGGAAAACATGCAGGCCTCATTCTGCCCAGTTATTTAGTAGATTAGTCAACTAGTTTCTCAGGTTTTGGTGCTGCAAAGGAGTGCAAAAGCTAACTGGAGGATTGACCGGTCTCTTTGGAGAGCAGGCAATTTCAGTGCCACAAGAGTGATGATCCCATCCCAGCAGTCTATCTTGCCCCCTCTTCTCCCACTTTGCCCGGATCTAATTATTGAAAATAGTCTAGGCCAGAACTATTAATCATGCAGAGATACAGCATGCAGCCTCCTCCAACAGCAAACACTTTGCTGGCCTCATAGGAACCCTTGACGACTTGATTAGAGCCACCGTGGTGCACAAATTAGGGACTCAGATTGGGAACAAGGAGACGCTCAGCCTTTCTACACTGCAGAAATACCGCAGTTTGACACCACTTTATCCACCATAATTCTATCCCACGGAATCCTGGTATTTGTAGTTTTGTGAGGTATTTAGCCTTTTCTGTCAGAGAACTCTGGTGCCGCAACAAACTGCACATCCCAGGATTCCTTACGACAGAACTATGGTGGATAAAGTGGTGTCAAACTGCTGCATTTCTGCAGTGTAGACAGGCCCCAGGTTCCAAGCTCCCACATCACCACACAATCCCTGGGTCAATCAACTCCTTCATCATAAATTACCTCACAGGATTGTTGTGAGGAGAAAATATATGAGAGGGAAGAACCTCGTACATCACTTTGTGCTGATACCATCCAACTGTTTCGATTTGGCAGGGAGAATCCCGATTAATCCTCTGGCGTCACACTTTTCCAGCTGCTTTTAAAATGTTCCTGGGGGCCTGTCTAAACGGTGAAAATAATCCTCTTAGAATTCACTTAGAATCCTACCTATCCTAACGGAATCCTACATAATTCTGCCGTATTCAGAAGGACGGGGACCAAATCCACCACAAACCCCGAGGGAACAGCCTTCATGGCTTCCCCCGCTGTTTTTTAAAAACTCAGTAGAGAATGCGCATTAGCGATCAGTAGAACAGGTGATCGAATTTATTCGCATACCCCAGAAAAATGGAAGTAGAAAGCTGATTGGCTGGATGGGAGCAGGGGAAGAGGCTTACTAAGAAGGCAAGTGCCCCGGAACCGCCATCTTAGATTTTTGCTTTAGCAAGCGAGCGATCATACGACGAAACAACCTTTTTCTTTTCTTTTTTTATTTAGGCAGAAGAGTGCACTATCGTACTTCCACACCATAGATACGCCTTTTTTAAAAAAACATTCGGCGGCAGCAACTAGTGAAAACAAAAATGCGAATAGCAGCTGCCACCTTGAATCGCAGGCATGCCCTTTGGGACAGCAAAAGCGGATAGCCTCGCATGCCTGTGATTTTGCCAAACACCATTAGGACAAGTTGATCCTGCTTTGAATTTGCATAAGGATGCATCAATTCACGTTTTCCCCCCTCGTATAGACAGGCCCCCAGTTTCTCTTTCCTCCTCCTGGTTCCTCTTCAGCTTTCTTCAGTTACTGCAAACTGAGTTCAAAGTGCAAAAATTTTCAGTAAGCTCAAGGAAAGCAAACCACTATAGCCTCTCCTAGCTTGTGTCATCTTCCTCATTAATACCTTTTGCCATCTTGACCACATTCTGATGTTGCTTGGCCACATATGCCCTGCACTGCAGAAATACAGCAGTTTGACACCACTTTATCAACTGTATTTCCATCCGATGGAATCCTAGTATTTATAAGGCTTGTCTATACGGTGAAAATAATCCTAACAGGGTGTGAACGGAAGGCGATCTGTTCATACGGACATTTCCATAAATACAAGTCATTAGGTATGGGGGGGGGCAGCCAAACCCACCACAAAGTCCATGTGTGTAGCGTCCGGGGCTTAATCTGAATTTTTAAAAAACATGAGAATGTGCGACTCGCATTCGCACAAATACGAACAGGCAGCACAATCTGATTTGCTGGATGAGCATGGGGGCAGGGCTAGCAAACAGGGAAAGTGCCTGCTGCCGCCATGTGGGATTTTCAGCTAAGTGAGGGTCCGGTAAATTTTTCTTCTTTTTTTTTTTTTTTTTAAGTACAAAATATTTCATGTGTGCACCATGGGAAACTTAAAAAAAAATTGGCAGAGGCAGATTTTAAAATCGCGAGTAAATCACTTGCAGCCATCATCTTGGCTAGGGGGTCATGCGGAGTTTTGACCATGAAGACAGGTCGACAGAATGGTGAGGCACCAGAGTTCCTTGATAGAAAAGAGTTCCTTGATACAAATACTAGGATTCCATTAGATAAAATTATGGTGGATAAAGTGGTGTCAAACCACTATATTTCTGCAGTGTAGACAGGCCCAGGCCTGTTTTCATGTGTGAGCTTTTGGGAGCTCCCTGGAGGTAAAGACGGGATATAAACGCCATAAATATATTTATTCCTTGCATCACTTTGATGGCCTGAAGGGAAAGCTAGACAGCTTTCACTTTAAGGTGGCTCAGTTGCTGCAGCAATTTCAGTTGCAGATATACACAGACAAGAGGGTGACAGGGAAGCTGGGAGAGAGACAATGGAAAAGTCTATTTTATGAGTACAAAAGAGACAACTCCACTATTTGCTCCCCTCCTCCTTGCATTCTTACTCTCTGAATGTCAATAAGTCTAGAAGCAACATTTTCCCCTGCCAAAGCTTTCTTGGATGAGGGAGAAAATTCTCCATCTTTCCACATCAGCCACTCCCTTGCAGGCACCTTATCTGCCTTGCCAACTCTTTGCAGGGCTCCGAAAAGTTGCTTTGGGGGGACTACAGCTCCCAGACTTCCCCAGTCAGCATGGGTCATAGGGTTATAGTTCTCCAGAAGGACTTTTCCAAGCTTTGCAACCCTTGTCACGCAGATATTTGATAAAGACAACTGGTACCACAGAAGCCCAAGGAAATCAAGGCTGGAAAGAAAACAAAGGAGATGTGAAGGCTCGGAAAAACCCCAGGAAAAATCAGGAAACACTTTTTTTCCTGAACCCTTTTTTGGTTTTTTGACAAAAAATTGAAAAAAGGAAGAAAACCGATTATGGAATGTTTTATTTTAGCATGGCGAATAAAATCTTGAAAACAATAAAATCTTTAATATACCAGCTGTGATAATTTTATGCCAAATCAAATTGTACATAGTTATATTTTATGTTCCTAAAGTAACAGACTGACTTTCAATCTGTAAAAAGTGCTAATGTTGCATTTTTCAATTTTTCTAAAAAAAATCAATTTTTTCTGGAAAAAAAACCTTTTTTTCCCCCATGGCTTCAAAATTTCTGGAAACTTTACATCTCTAAAGTCACCCAAGTTCCATTCAAGTATCCATTCAAATTCCAAATCGCTCTGCCTTAAAAGAAAAGAAATCATTATCAAGAAATAGTGGGGGAAAGAGCGACACCAGGCATGGGCAGAGTGCATTTCACACACCTAGGAGCAAGAACATAAGACCCTTTCCCTAACTCGATGGGTTGGACTACAACTGCCACCAACCCCGGACAACATGGGAAGCTGCAGTCCAATACATTTGGAGGGCTTTTATTTTGGGAAAGGAGATAGAGGGACTTGGAACACGGGGGTGGGGGGAATCCTTGCTGGACCAGACTCCAAATCCCCCCAACATTTATTTTAACTGAGTCAGTCCCCCAGGTTGGTCATGCATTTAGAAAGCCTGCTAGCAGGACAAAGAGGGTGGAAGTCACCTTCTCCCGTTGTTTACCACCCAGCTACTAGTATTCCTGGTAGACTGCCCTTGGCTAGGGAGGCTCTATTTCAAGGGCAGCACAGCAATTAGCAGACCTGGTCTCTCTGAGACTAGGAGTGAGACAGGAGAATGGGGTGGGGAAGTTCCCAGTAATAAAAGAAGACAAGGGAAGGGAGGTGGAGGAAAAAAAGAAAAGAAAGGAGGGTCACTCACTTATTCCTTTCTCCCAGGCACACAAGATGCTTGGGGGAGCTAAATGATGCCCCTTCTTCTTCTCTTCTCTTCTCTTCCTCCTCCTCCTCCTCCTCTTCTTTCTCTCTGCGCCCCACTACAGCCTCTGCCTCTGAGAGCTTCTTTGCAAATGCAAAATAAAATAAAACAGAAATAGAAATATAATCCCCAATTGGATCCCCAGCCTCTGCTGGTGGTGGTGGAGCAGCAGCAGTAAGGAAGAGCTCCAGGGGCTGCCGCAGCCAGGACTGGACTGCAGCATCCCACCCCCTCCAGGCTCTTTTCTTTTTTTGGGAGCCCTGCGGTCCTTGGCTTTGCCTTTTATTTCTTCATTTCTCCATCCCCCATTCACTCTATTCCAGGGCTGCGTCCCCTTTAAGGCCAGCTGATCGCTGACCGGCCTTCGCGCCCCGGAGCCTCCTGGGAGTTGTCGTTCTGTGGCCAGCAGGAGGAGATTGCCAAAGAGGTACCCGAGAACTACCATTCCCGAGGTGCCTTGCGAGAAGAGGTTGGCGTTTCCTTTTCATTCTCCCCTCTTTCTCCCAGGCCTGGGCTTTTATGGGCCCCCCTCTCCCTTAGCCTCCTCCCCTTTCCCTGCTATACAGTACTAATCTCTCTCTGTCTTCTTCTTCAGCGCCCTGGCTCAGGGTTCAAGTGGACTGACAGGTGGGGAAAGGTAGGTGGTGATGCCACTGGGTGGAGGGAGGCAGAGGGGCAAAAACAGGGTGGGTGGGTGGGTGAGTGGAGGAATAAGCTGGAAGTCCTCCAATGGGTTTAGGGATGCTGATGCTGGATCAATAATCCTGGGGCTCTAAAAGACCTGCCAAAGGTAGGGTGATCCATTCCACTCCACCCTCTAGCACAATAAGTGGTGGTTGTTTTGGTGATTGAAGGAAGGTGGGGGAATCCTGCTCAGAGAAAAGGTCAAATTTTAAAGAAAACTGTTGCAAAAAGTTCCTTTTTCCTTTTTGCATGTCCAGTTTTATTCCATCCTTCTCTCAGTAGTTAGGAGAGAGGGACAAAATAAGGGCATTGCACACACAAAAAACCCTAGTAAGAATTCTTTGCTCATCCATGAATGTTTCCTTCATTCCCAAATTTGTAGCACTGCAGGTGAAATAAAGTTTAGGAGGGGTCCAAAGAAAAGGGGCAAAGTTACCAGGTGAATGCAAATGCAACAAAGATAGGTGTTCTAGGCATGAATGATTTTCTTTCCCCCCCCACTATATTTTTATTTATTCATATATGAATAACGACATAAATTATCTATGTATTTATTTGATTTATACCCTGTCTTTCTCCCAAGACAAGACTCAAGGTGACTAACTAACTAACTAACATAGATCAACTAAATTTTTACATTTTTCTTTCATAGAACTTTTTCCACATTCATTTACTAACTCTCCTTCATTCTTCTAAGTACAGACTACAAACCATAACCTGACATCAATCTCCTTCCATCTCTTCTTCTTCTTCCCTACATTCTAGAGCTCTTCTTTCTCACTCTTTCAGCTCTTCAACACTTTCACATACTTTCTTACGTGTTTCACTTTCTATACAATTCTTCCCTCCTTACATCATCCCATCCATACTCAACATTTATTTCAGTTTCTACCCAACAGTTTCTGTGTTATACATTATAAAAGGGTGACAGATCTCCATAATGGTTACAATTTCCTTGATTATTCTACTATATATGTTAGTTTACCCATCATACGACATGCAGATGCAACAAAGATAGGTGTTCTAGACATGAATGATTTTCTTTTTTAAGAAAAATTATTGATAAGTGCAACTGGACTTGTTTATCTCAGATTGGCCTTTTTACTCATCAGCGCGCTTGCAGAAAGTGCGGGATGAGGCCTTCCTGAATCATCGTTTGCGAAGAAAAGCCAGAGAGAGATAGAATAACATATGCCAAAAAATGGAAGGAGGAAAAAACTAGCGGAGGTGATAGACTGAGTTTTAAAAATGAATGAATATTTTGAAGTAGACAAACTCACTTGTGTGAATGATTTTCAAGGTCTTCCTCTCCATAGTGCTAGAAATTTGGGGACTGACAGAAAATTACATTTTGCAGGTGGCAGAATTCTTATTTGGGGGGGATGATGTCTTCATTTTGCCCCACTGTAGCTACACTCCATCTCCTCTGCTTTTTCTGTTAATATTCCTGCGAGGTTGGGTGGTGGTGGTTGCCCAAGTCAGTTTGCTGCCTGAGGGAGAGAAGCAACATTCTATCATCCACTTACCTAATGATGCAAAGGCTGGTGGAGTTATTAAAGTACCTGTGGCAGAAAAATCCTACAAGGGCCTCCTTCCATTGTAAGAAAAAAAAATCTAGAAAGTACCAGTGTAATAACCCAAATGTGGTGCCTGAGGCAGCTGCCTCATTCTGCGTAATGGAAGGGCTGAGCTGTGGTCCCTTATTTATTTGTTCTTGTGACTTGCCCAAAGTTATCCAGTGGGTTTCCATGGTTGAGTGGGGATTCAAACCTTGGACTCTCATAGTCCTGGTCCAACACTCAAACCACTACACCATGCTGGGGACGAAATCCTTGCCTTAGTTGTGAAAGGAAGCACAGAGGGACTGTGGGCCAGTTCCTGTTTTTCTATGTAGCCAACCTTACAGGGTTGGTGTTATGTGGAAAATTGCCATTTGCTTTACAATAAGGCTATGATGGATTGTAAATTAACTCTTGTGTGGTTTATTATCTGTGTTTTGGAGACAGGAAACTGGGAAGGAGAAAGTTGCCCAAGGCCATTTAGTGAGTGACTCTGCTATAGAGGTCGGAAATTGAGATTTCCTAATCCAGCTAGTAGGCCTGCTGCCTCTAGGGAAAGCCCATAGCTCATTGGTAGAATGCCTCCTTTTCAGGTTGAATCCCCAGCCATTCCAGTTTTTCTAGTGGAAAAACAAGGGTCAAAAAGCAGATGATGTAAATACCTCTGCTTGAAGCCTTTGTGAGACACTGCCAGAGTAGAAAATATTGGGCTAAATCAGAGTGTTAGCTCCTTTTTTGGACTGCAGCTCCCAGAATCTCCCGGGTGGCTTGACCTATGCTGGCTGGAGGATTCTGGGAGTTGTAGTACAAAAAAGGAACTTTTCCAAGCTCTGTAATAAATAGGCAAATAACCTGATTTAGTTTTGGAATCTGTTCTAAATGCAAGCCAGTTGGAAGTCCAGGTGATTGTAAAACCTGAGCTGCATCATGCAAAACTCTCTTGCCTAACCTCTCCTCTAAAAGAGATTCATAGCAGGTTATGCTTATTAGAGGCAAGATAGCATTGAAAGGCTGCAGTGATGGGCATGCTTAGTTGGGACTAAGCTCCCCTGAATCAGTGGGGCTTTCTGCTGAGTAAACATGAATGAAACTGGGCAGTTAGGATTAATATTTATGAACTGGCAAAGACTGTAATTTGATTTTTTTTCATCCAGCTTTTACATTTCTTGTTTCTGGATGCTGCTGTGAGCCATCATCTATACATACACGCTGTTCTTCTTTTCTGTTATTGAGCAACACCAATCTAGTTACCTATGATTTTAGGGCTGGTTTAGGAGATTATAGACACACAATGAGGGAAAAGGGTCACAATAACCATTAAGAAAAACAGGCCTAAATATTCTAAAGGCAACAGAGCCCATCTTGGAAGCTACACAGGGTCAATTCTGGTTAGTACATGAATAGGAGACTGCCAAGAATACCAGGTGCTGTAGGCTATATTTCAGAGGAAGGGACTGGCAAAACCACCTCTGAGAATTCCTTGCCTAAGAAAACCCCATGAAATTCATGGGGTTGCCATAAGTCAACAGGCAACCTGACAGCACACGCACACACGTGCAAATTCTCATGGCTTAGCTGTGCCCTTGCTTGCAATGTGAGTTAGGCCTGAAGATAAACTGTAGATATATGAGTGAAAGGAGCACTTTACGGGTGGCATCTTGGAGATTCTATAGGCCTTAGAAAAGATACTTAACTTTGATTGTAACATCTAGAATTTTATCAGGCTTTCAACCCTGCTCTAACCAAGACTTGTATTGGGCTCATATTACTATTTATGTTATCTAATCCATTCACATATACATACACACTGGAACTCAGGAAGTGTTACAAATTAAAAAGAGTACACACAGCTTAATCATTAAACCTTAACTCAGGGGAGGAGATCCTTTGCCTCACCAGATATTGTTGGACTGCAACCCCACCCTCAGCATTCCTTACCGTTAGCAGTGATGGCTATGTCTGCTGGGACTTGTAGTCTAACCACAGCTTGAGGGCCACCTGATTACCACCCCTGTCTTAAGCTAATATAGATTACATGGGAGGAATTTAGCTTTGGAGTTCCTTTAAATGTGACAAGTCAGGCATGTGAAGTGTGCTTTTTTCCACACAGCACTGTGTAGTGTATTGGTTAGGGCATAACACTGGGACTTGGGAGATCCAGTCCTCACTGAGCTCTCAAACTCACAGGGTGCTCAGATGGTCTCTCTCTTAGCCTTATTGTAGTATTATTGTAACTGGTACTCCCTTAAGAATAAAGGAAGTGCCTTATGCTGAGTCAAACCATTCCCAGACTTACCGCAGATACACAAAACCGTGTATAATAGCAAACTGCCATAGTATACCATAGAATTGTGCTGGAGGACGTAGAAAATGCCTAGAGAGGATGCCTCTCTAGGCATCTGGTGTGACTTCATGGTCAACTTCCAGCAGACGCTGACCATAGAGTCACACTGGAGGACCTCCCAATGCCTAGAGAGACAACCTCTGGTGCGACTCTATGGTCCTCCAGATGCCTAGAGAGACCTTTTCCCCTGGGCTGCTGGTCAGTGAAACTGCAGGTACTGATCCTGCATAAACAGAGGGTTACCTGCATACAACTCTTTCTCTCTCTGGCTTTTCTTCGCAAACGAAGATTCAGGAAGGACTCATCCCGCGCTTTTTGCTAGTGCACTGATGACTAAAAAGGCCAATCCAAGATAAGTCCGGTTGCAGAAAGCACAGCAGAAGGTCTCCTTGGGTGATGTTTCCGGGTTGTGATTCTTTCTGCATTGTTTTATTTATTTATTTATTTATTTAATTTAGTTATTTATACCCCGCTCTTTAGCCACAAGGCTATCAGGGCAGCTTAAAAATTGTTTTTAAGCAATAGCTATTTACACATCTACACTGCATTAAAAAGTGTCCAATGTGTGTTAGCTAATTGCCCCCACAAGCTGGGTACTCAATTTACCGACCTACGAAAGGATGGAAGGCTGAGTGAACCTTGGAGCCCGCTGGAATCGAACTTGCAACGTGGTGGCATGCAGTACTGGTTGTGGATAGTGCGTCTCCATGCCTGCTGATGTGAGGCCATGGCAGACCATTGTTGGTGATCAATTTGGCCGAGCCTGAGATGTTGTTTCAGGGAGTCCTTGTATCGCTTTTTTGGAGCACCCCTCTTACGCTGACCCATGGCGATTTCACCTTAGAGTACTATTTTTGGGAGGCGATGGTCCTCCATCCTAGAAACGTACACAACTAAAACACTCCTGAAGGATGCCCATCCTACCTCTGTTTAAAACATCAAAAGAAGGAGACTAACACCCTCTGAGGCAGCACTGCAGCACTGTTGAACAGCTCTTACAGTATAAAAAGATGTTCCTAACTAGCTGGACCCAGCGTTCCTATGGCAGGAAACTGGGATGGGAGAGGTCTCCTTGTGTGAAAGGACTGAACAACAGTTGGGAGAGACAGAGAGATGACAGTTGAGAAGAGAGGTGACAGTTGGAAGGGAGAGTGAAAAGATGTGATGTGATGAGGAGAGGCTGGAACGTGTGTATGGCTATGAGTGAAGCTGAGGGAATGTATGTGCAGTGAGAATATGTATTAAGAATAGAGGCTGGCCAAAAATAAAGAAAAAAGTAGCTCTGTTCTGTTCTGTTAAATTAGGAGGGGTAGCTAATACCCCAGAGGATAGGATCAGAATCCAAAATGACAGTAACAAATTAGAAAGCTGGGCCAAAACTAACAAAATGGGCCAGCCACAGATGCAGGTGAAACGTCAGAAGTAAACTCTTCCAGAACACAGCCTCACAGTCCGAGGGGGAAAAAAAACAAGGAAAATTTACGGATGCTGGCCGTGAAAGCCTTCGACTTCACATTTAACAAAATGAATTTCAACAAGGAGAAATGTAGGATACTACATTTGGGCAGTAAAAATGAAATGGACAGATATAAGATGGGTGACACCTGGCTTGATGGCAGTACATGTGAAAGGGATCTAGGAGTCTTAGTGGACCACAAGCTGAACATGAGTCAGCACTGTGATGCAGCAGCCAAAAAAGCCAATGCGATTCTAGGCTGCATCAATAGGAGTATAGTGTCTAGATAGAGGGAAGTAAGACCTCATCTGGAATACTGTGTCCAGTCCTGGGCACCACAGTTCAAGAAAGATATTGATAAGCTGGAGCGTGTCCAGCGGGAGTTGAGCAAAATGGTGGAAGGTCTGGAAGCCATGCCCTATGAGGAGCGGCTTAGGGAGCTGGGTATGTTTAGTCTGGAGAAGAGAAGGTTGAGAGGTGACATGATAGCCATGTTTAAATATTTGAAGAGATATCATATTGAGGATGGAGCAAACTTGTTTTCTGCTGCTCCAGAGACTAGGACAAGGAGCAATTGGTTCAAACTACAGGAAAAGAGATTCCACCTAAACATTAGGAAGAATTTCCTGACAGTAAGAGCTGTTTGGAAGTGGAATACCCTGCCTCAGAGTATGGTGGAGTCTCCTGCTGGATGGCTATCAGTCGGGAATGATTTTATTGTGTATTCCTGCATGCCAGGGGGTTGGACTAGATGGCCCTTGTGGTCTCTTCCAACTCTATGATTCTATGTTGTTAAAGCAATAAACCAATCTTTATGTTTTGTTTATAAAAAAAGAACAAAGTTATAAACATATTTTAAAAAACCAGAACACACCATTTTTAAACAATATTCTGCCATGTGATTAAAACTACAGTTGTTCCTTCCTATTCGCTAGGGTTAGGTTCCAGGACCCCCCGTGGATACCAAAATCCGTGAATGCTCAAGTCCCATTATATGCAATGGCATAGCAAAATGGTGTCATTTATATAAGATGGCAAAATCAAGGTTTGCTTTTTTGGGGTTATTATTTTTTTAAGAATATTTTCAAGCCATGAATACTTAAATCGTGGATACCAAATCTGTGGGTATGGAGGGACAACTGTAATCAAATGTCTGCCAAAATAAAAAGGTCTTAACCTGCCAACAGAAAGAGAGCAGGAAGGGGCTGTTATGATTGGATTTCCTGTGGGAAGGAGTTCCACAGTCTAGGAGCAGCCACTGAGAAGGCTCACTCTCATGTCCTCACCAACCACGTCCGTAAAGGTGTTAGGACCAAGAGAAAGCCCTCCCCTGACGATCCTAGAATGCAACAGTGAACTTAGTAGATTAACAGCATTTCCAAATGCACATGTTTAAGTACAGTACAAGAATAGTTAATTAAACAGAAGTTCAAGAAAGAGTTAAAGATCAGTTGGCATATGGAAAATTAGGCCCATTGACTCACATATGTGTTAATTTATCATTCAGCAATTAATTATAGGTTTACTTTAATGGGGACTAGTGCTGTTCTACAACTGAGTGATAATGTAATTTTTTGAGATATTTAGCTGTCTCTGTCAGAGCGTTCTGTTGCCACAATAAACTACAAATCCCAGGACTCCATAGCATTCAGCCATGGCAGTTAAAAGTGGTGTCAAACTGGATTATTTCTGCAGTGTAGATGCAGCCCACATTGTGATAAAGGGCTGGCGCTCCATTCTTCCACAATCTCCTCATCCTGCTTTTCTGCAATATGCAGCAGCATTTTAGCAGACTGTGTCATGGTGGATGGAAGAGGTTCTACAAAGGTTCCATCCTCTTCACCCACAAAATGGGGTTTCCTTATCTATTTGTGTTGATTAATATTTTTGCAGACATTTAAAAACTGCCATCTCAAAATGGCACAGAAATCTTATCTGGCCTCACCAGGAGAGTGACTGGTGATATTGCATGCAGTTCCTTGCGTTTAGAGCTCTGGAAGTGTCTGTTCTCCGACACCATTGCAAAGGAGACATTTCATTCTGAGAATGGCTGGTGATGCTGTCAATCTCCTATAAGTCTAAAATCCTCTCTCCAAGGACTGTTTCACACATGTGTATGGATGTTCCATGTGTTTGTATGTCTTTGTGTTATAGATACCAATGCACAAAATTCAGAGTAGAACATAGATCTAGCATGTACCACAGTATTTTGTCACTCTCAGTGAGTTGTGAGTCCTTCCACTTAGTACCTCTGTACATCTAGGGCCCGTCTATATGATGAAAACCCACCTCACAGAATGAGAGGGGAATACCTTCTGTTCCAATGGGATCCCATGGTGATTTGACATATTGGGAAGGAGGGGAGCAAAAAACAGCAAAAACTACACAGGGAAAGCTTTTGCGGGTTTGCCCAAACTTAAAAAAGCCACGCAGGAAATGCACATACGTGCTCGTTGGGACAACCACGCAATTCATCCCACTGTCAGGAGAGGATGGGGCTGACTGCCTGGTTGGTCAAACGTGTGCCTGTAAGCACCAGCCATTCTGCTCTTTTTTATTTATTTATTTTTTAAATTAGATAAATTAGGGTGCACAAAGTAAGACGTAAATAAGAGGTGTGGTAAAAAAAGAGAGAAGGGAGAACAGGCTTGGAAGAATATAATAAAAAAAAATAAAAGAAAATGAAAGAGGAGAAGATGGAGGAGAAGACAGCGAAAGAGAAAAGGACATAAAATACATACCGTACATATGAAAAAGAAGGTAGGGCAAGTGAGAGGGTGAGAGAAAGGATGAAGAAACTGGGAGGAAGGGGAAAAAAGAAAGGGAAAGGAGAAAAAGAAGAGTGAAAGAGAGATAGAATGGAAAGGAAAGGGTTGTAAAAAAGTATAGAGAAGAGTTAATTTAAATAAAATCAGAAGAAGGTAGGTAAATGAAACAACACAAAAATAAGAAAGGGAAAAGTAAGAGGAAAGTATGGAGATCTCGGGAGATAACAAATGAGATAGATGAAGGGAAGAACAACAATAAGAGAAAGGGAACAAACATAAAAGTTAGAAAAAGAATCTTTGTGATATAAGGAAGAAAAAGTACTAATAATATATTGTAAACAAAGTCAATATACTTAAAATTGTTAAGTTTCTGGAAGATTGGACAAAACAGAGGGAAGTCATAATAGAGAAAATACATTTTATTTGTATAATTATTTGTATTTTATTATATATATGTACCAGTGTATGTATCCTTGATTGAAGATATCAAATGTTAAAAGTGAAATCAGAAGAGGAGAAAAGAAAAAGCTGTTAAATACATGGTGTTAAAACATTACAAAAAAATTAGATATCATCGCCTGGAGACAATGTGGAGGGTGGCCACCGGGATGGGTAAAGGATTGGCAGTTCTCTTCTCCTCTTCCTTGCCATGGCTGCCCTCCACGTTATTTCTGGGCAATACCGGGTACTCGCCTTCAAGCAGTGTCTCCACCGATCTTCCTGATTTCCCTCCCTGTGCAAAAAATGACATGGCTGCCATCTTGATTTGCAGCCTTGTCAGGGTCCAAAAAATCGATGCTGTGGTGAATTTGGAATAGAGTGCGGGCAAGAGGTTTTTTTCCCCCTCATATAGGTGTGACTCTAGTGTTCTGATACTTTCTAAGCCCACCTTCATAAATGCATAATGTCCCCTGGTTCTTTCTTGTCATTTGCAAGCAATCAGCTACAGAGGAGACAGTGAGAACATCAGCATACTAAAAAGTGTTCTCATGTAGAGATGATGTTTATGTCCAAGATCCTACATTGTGTTTGCATAGTATATTCTACACTTATGAAGTTACACAGTGATTGCTCTACACCACTCTTCTGCTGAATACAGAGGACCCCCGTATCCACAGATTCATTATCCACTGATTCAATTATCTATGGGACACAAAACAGCACACCTACCATAGAGTCTTCCTAGAAAATGTGTCCTCTCTAGCCATTTTCGAGGTCCTCCAAGGCAACTATGGTATTTTAAACTGGAAGTCCCATTATTTTCAATGGTGTTCGCTATTATCCATGGGTTTGGGTATCCACGGGGGCCCCCAGAACCAATCCCCAGCATATACAGGGGTCCTACTGTACCAACATTGTACAACCAGTTGTGTATCTGCCAGTGTCCCTGCATATTGTCCCATTATACAATGGGGAATAAACAGTTTCTGCAATCCTAGTGAATAAAGTAGTATGTTGAAGGTATTGATGATTACACACCATCCAGGAATGTGCAGCTGTATTTCCAGAAATCCTGTTGATTTGTCCCAACTAAAATAGACCTATTCAACTGCTAATTGGTGAGTCACCCTACAGAGATGTCCAATTGATTCAGTGGCTCTCCTCTAGATGGGACTAAAAATAGGATTGGGGCCCATGTGACATGGCTACCCCTGTGGAACTCTCTTTACACCAACATGAACTGAATATGGCCTTTGCACAACAGCAAAAAAGTACAACCACATATACTCATCCAGGTGTAGGATACCAACTTACATGTTTCGGAAAACAGTTGTATTATGGAGTAAGTACTGGTGAATCAAGCATCTGTTAAAATAATTGTTCGTGTTGGCCAATTAAATATAAGTATAATAGAAGTATGTTTGTATCTAAGAGTAATGTGTCATTACTATCAATAGAAACCCTCTCTTACCCTGCAAAGGGATTTTCTAACACCATTGAGACTAAGACTTGAGTCTAAACCTTTGGGAACTGGGCTTTTTATGATTCTGTACTGCTTTTATTCTTTGTTTAAAAATATTTTAAATTGTTTCAATGCTGTTGTTAGTTTAATATTGCTTTAATTTCAACTTTTGTATGTTTTAACCCTATGTGTTTTTTATTGCAATTTTCTCTCTTTTGTAAGCCGCCTTGCATCCTACTTTGGGGGAAATAAAGGGTATAAATATAGTGAAAGATGGATGGAATATGTTTTCTATCTCATTCATGGGATTTCCCCCTACTCCCCTGTGTGTATAATAAGCTCTCATTGAATCTAGAAACCATAATTGGAATGTTAGACTCCTTATCTACTCAGTTCCACTACCACCTTCAAAAGCTAAATAATTCATATATTAACATTTGGTACTTGTTATTTCCTCCTAGATCTATTCTGGACGTTGCACTCTTCCCCCACCATGTCGGAGCCGATAACGCTAAATGTTGGTGGGAAGTTGTATACAACTTCGCTCTCCACCTTGACCAGCTTCCCAGATTCCATGCTGGGGGCCATGTTCAGTGGGAAGATGCCGACCAAGAGGGACAGCCAAGGCAACTGCTTCATCGACAGAGATGGCAAAGTTTTCCGCTACATCCTTAACTTCCTGAGAACCTCTCACTTGGACCTCCCTGAGGACTTCCAAGAAATGGGCCTGCTTCGACGAGAGGCAGACTTCTACCAGGTCCAGCCGCTGATCGAGGCCTTGCAGGAGAAAGAGGTAGAGCTCTCCAAAGCAGAAAAAAATGCCATGCTCAATATCACCTTGGACCAGAGGACTCAGACAGTTCATTTCACAGTCCGCGAAGCTCCCCAGATCTACAGCTTGTCATCTTCCAACATGGAAGTGTTCAGTGCTCACATATTCAGCACCTCCAGTTTGTTTCTGAAGCTTCTTGGATCCAAGCTCTACTACTGTTTCAATGGCAACCTCTCATCAATATCCAGTTGCTTGGAAGATCCCTACCATGTGACCTTAGATTGGGTTGCCAGCGTAGAAGGCCTGCCAGAGGAAGAGTACACAAGGCAGAACTTAAAAAGGTTGTGGGTACTGCCAGCTAAGAAGCAGATTAACAGTTTCCAGATGTTTGTGGAGGAGGTACTGAAAATTGCCATGAGTGATGGCTTTTGCGTTGATTCTTCTCACCCGCATTCCTCAGATTTCATGAATAATAAGATTATCCGACTAATCCGGTACAAGTAGACAAAGCTACTTTCTATTTTTCAATGATAGTGAGGATGTGTTGAACTCGTGTTTTCTTGGCATGAGTTACATGCATATGGAGTCCACATGCTAAAGATGTGCTAATCTGAATTATGAACCACTAATTTGGAAGTTAGTTCTCACTTGATTGACTAACTGGTATGCATCGAAACATTAAGACAGGGATGGGGCAATGAATAGGTATGTGGGCTAAATGGGGGAACTGCACAATACTCCTTCAGCAAGGACTCTTGGAGAACTCTGGTTCTGTGTCAACTGGTTGCGCTTCTTCCAAGAAGCATTGTTAGAAAGTGGTGAATCCGTTCTAGCATTGCCATGAGGGCACCAGCAATGAAATCAGCACTGGGGAGAAGGGGGTATCCACATCATGGTTTTTCTTCATCCCTTTTGCCTGTTTGATGCTATTGTGCCTGGTAGAGGAGGAGCAAAAATGAAGGCAGCAATGGTGATAGCGGGGAAACATCTCGGGATATGTCAATTTATACAGTAGTTCAAGGCCGGAATGAAACTGTCCATCTCTACCCCAGAAAAAATAATTAGCAATATTTTAGTGGTTTACATAGTGATGCCGAATTTAAGATTTAAGTTTCTTTTGTTTAATGGCAGAAGACTTCTTCTAGTCTCCTTTTACCTTTGGAAAGGGATACTTGAGCAATGTAACTTAGCAGAAAGAGCTGCTGTGAAGCTAAAATTCTTATGGATGTATGCATATGTGCACAAACTGCACTTTCGCTGCGAAAAGGTTTCTTGATGAAAGAGACCTCTGAGCTGTGCAGAGCATGATAACTGTTGAAACAGATTCCCTCCTCACTTATATAGTATGAGCTCTGGCATATTAATATAAAAATGCTGAAATCCCCCAGGGTAACAGTTTTGCCTTTTATGCTCCTTTTTTTAAAAAAGGTAGATGACCAGTTTATCAGATTTAAGAGAGTTATAAAGATTCAAGCTCTAGATACTTGGAGCTACAACAGCAGGACAAAGCCCCATGGTAGGAGGCTACTGGTGTTAGACATTTGTGCAAGCTGCTCTACTGACTGGTCACCAGAAAGAGAAAGGAAGCAACTAGACATTGCCTAGCAACCATGCAGAAAGTGCAGCCCCAAGGCACTAGACAACAGCAAAGTATTTCCTCTGAGCCCTACCAGAAAGAGGATCTTTTGCAGCTGGTTCTAGGCACCCAAGTGGAGATAGAATCATAGAGTTTGAAGAGACTACAAGGGCCATCTACTCCAACCCCCTGCCATACAGGAGTACGCAATCAAAGCATTCCCTACAGATGGACATCCATCCTCTGTTTAAAAACCTCCAAAGAAGGAGACTCCACCACACTCCCGGACAGTGCATTCCACTGCCGAACAGTTCTTACTGTCAGGAAGTTGGAGGCAAGGACATGGAATCTTTCCAAAGCAACAAAGCACTGGGCAGCAGTCAGCATAGGTGGGCATCTGGCAGAGCTCTTGTGAGGAAGGGTGGGGTATAAATTGAACTAATAATGGTGGTTTCGATTGGGCCAGTAGCACAAGCCGTCATACACACACTGCAGACAGAATCTAGCTCACCAGCTTTATTTATTTATTTATTTATCTTTGGCAGCAATTCAATGTGCGCTTACATAGGAGAGGTATGGGACACAGATCTTTCACATAAGCCTCAGAGTGGTTATTTGACAGGGGGCAGGACAGGAGGGATAGAATGCCATAACAGTCAATTAACCAAATTGGTTAATTTAGTTAACACACTAACCAAGGTGGATAATGGGGCAGGGGGAAGGAGAATGACATAATAATAAAATAAAATAAATAAAAGCAGTAGGAAAAAAGAGGTTTCTTTATTTAAAAAATGGGGATTTAAAATGCATAAAATAATCAAGGAGTCTAGGGCCTAGGGCCTCTCTCTCCCTAGGAAACTGCAGTGCCAGTTAAGTTTGGTTAAATACACCAATCTAGCAGCATTTTCAGACTGTGAACTTGGGCCTCAAGGGGTGGGTCACCCTCAGGGGGGGGGGAAGGGTATATGCTACTTTCTTGAATTGATCTCTGTTCAAATCACAATAGCATCTCTGTTTTATCTGGATTGAAATTCAGGTTGTGAAGTCTCATCCAGCTCATAACTGACACCAAGCATCTGTTCAAGATGTCTAAAACTTCGCCTTAGTCTGATTGTATTGTGTCCGACTCCTGACAGACTCTTGACAACATTCCCCTGCCATTTTGACAGTCTCATGCTGCCGGCAAAACTATTATTTATTAAACCTAAAAATGGCTGTTCCTTTTTTATTTGGTGGATCATCATGCCTGGTTTAATTGTTTCCTGCTAATAAGCTGTTTCCTTTCCACTGGAGTAACGCCCCAGCTAGGTTCTTCCATTGGTAAAGTCATACTTGTGTCTACAAGTTCCACAAAATGGAAGTGCAGCTGCATTGCTGGCAGTAGAATAATGTGTGAAGCCATAGAATCATTCATACAGAAGAGAAGGGAGTCTTTCATCTGCCCCTTTTGGGGGGCTTGGACCAGTCTGATTCTCCCATATCTTCTCTTTCCTTGAATGTTGTGTAAATTTGGAGCACGTCCTTCAGAAGTCTCAAAATGTTGCAACCAGCATGTAGTCATTACATGCATTTCTTTTGACTTGAGTTATGTCTGGGAACACAATTTCATCATCTTTTTTTGCATGGTACATTATTGCCTTTCAGTTGTGAAATTTTCACATCTTCTGTGGTAATTTTCCAGTAATTAAAGTTTTGCCAGTCTTGCTCTTGGATTTCCCTTGTGGCTTGAATTGCAAGTAGAAATGGTTTATTATTTTTCTCTGTGTGGGCCAGTGCTTTCTTATGCTATCTGATGGGAGGAATGGCATTTTTCCCCTCATGTGTCAGGGACTGGTACTATAGGCTATAACTATTTTCCTGCTTTCTTGGGAGATGTTCACAAACCAGCAGCCAATGGCTTGTGGACCAGCACTAGTCCACGGACCAACACTTTTGAGTAGCATTCATGTAGACTACGAATTAAGAGTTCTTTCTGTCTTCATTCAGTGTAGGTCAGTTCACATGACCGTTTTATTGAGGGTGATTATGGACAGAGCTTGAAACATAAGATTTCAAAACTAACTTGGTAATGTGTACTGTTAGAAATTGGAAAATTAATCCACTGCTATAGAGACAAAGAATTGAAATGGTTTAATTAATCAAGTTATTAATTAAGAACTTTGTTTTGGACCAGACCATGGGATTTACAAAGAATGGCATGAAACTTGTCATTATTGACCTGTGAGGAGCACATTTTGTTATTGGTGCTTTCAAAACATATCTTTTTCTCCATTTAAAATTACCTTTCTCCAAACTAGAATATTTCCCCACATGGACTACAAGTATGATTGTTGTCTGGGTATGGTGGGAGTCCAACATGCCTACAACTGTTAGGATGGGAAAGGCTATAATGAAGCATGGGCTCTCATCAGAAAAGTAAAAAGCAGAATACAAAGAGTGGGGTGGTGGTGGAAGAGAAGAGGGAAAGCCAAGACAGAAGAAATGATTTGAGAAAAACTTTCCACTTTATTATCCAAGTGCATAAGTACAGTCTGAGTAAGATTACATACTGTAGGTATTTGTTGCAATTCATCCCAAATAATATTATACAATATTGCATGCTATACCACAGTACAGTATACAATTAGAAATGAGCCCAGAACATAATAGAGGAGGCAAAGTTATTAAAGAGAGTCACAGCGTACCTGCACCCCCCAAAAGATTCCATCTAGCCCAACCCCCTGCATACAGGAATACACAACTAAATCACGCCCAAAAGATGGCCATCCAACCTCTGTTTAAAGAACTCTAAAAAAGAAGAGTGGCACCCTCTGAAGTAGTCTATTCCACTGACAAACAGCTCTTACAGTTAAGTTCTTCCTACGGTTAAGGTGCAATCTCTTTTCTTGAAATTTGAATTCATTGGTTTGTGTTCTAATCTCTACAGTAGCAGGAAGAAAAAAATAATCTTTTACATAGCATCCCTTCAGATATTTAAAGAGGGCTATCATATCACCACTAAGCCTAAATACTCTGAAGACACCAGATCCTGTCTTATCTCAGAAGCTAAGTACAGTACTTAGATGGGAGATCACCAAGTAAAAGGTGCTGTAGGCTGTATTTCAGAGGAAGGCAATGGCAAATCACATACCTTGCCTAAGAAAAGCCTATGAAATTCATTGGGTCATCATATGTCAACAGGCTGCTTGAAGGCACATACACAAACACTTATCAACTCTCCCATCTTCTGTTCACCAGGCTAAACACACCCAGCTCCCTAAGTCATTCCTCATAAGGCTTATTTTCCAGACCTATGGCCATGCTGGTTGCCTTCTGCATGTTTTCCACCTTGTCAGTATTCTTCTTGAACTATGGTGGACTGATGGAATGGTCCTACTTCCCATTTTGTCTCCCCTCCCTCTTCAACTGCCTATAGAGGCAGGAGCTTTCAGTGGGGTGACTTTCAACAAGATTTGTCCTTCTCTTCCATGACATTTCCAGTTTGAAAGATAAGGTAAGTGATGACAGGAAAACCTGCCCTTACCAACCAAAATGGCTGAGATCATACATGGCTCTTGCCAGAGTCCAACCTGGTGTCCTCTGCATGTTTTATACTACAAATGTTATGTTCCCCAACCCCTAGACACACTGTTTTGGGATTAGCTGAAAGGCACTTGTTTGCATCCTTGTTTAGATGAGTAGTAGCATAGTGTGGGGTTAGACCACTTCCCTTGTTTCTAAAACCTTTTTGCCTGCTAATGAAACCCTCCTTACTATCAATTAAATATTTTAATAATATCATTAACTGGAAGTTGCCCAACAACCCTCTAAAACACAATGTATCCAAGTTTGGGATTATGCACAAACTTGTGCAAAGGTACCAGAAATAAATTTGATTTTTAAAAATAAAATATGCAAAGAGTTTCTGTTGCTCTTATGTGGAAACCCTTCAAACCTCTGACAACATCCAATCAAATACAGTATGGATTGTTTTCCAATGATGATGCAATGTCATACTTTGTTCCTCTGGCATTATTTTAATCTGCAGCTGGACACATTTTGCACAGTAAGATAATGAAACTGAAATAAAGACTTTTGCGCAGCAGGCAGTACAGTTGTCCCTTCACATTTGCTGGGGTTTGGTTCCAGGACCCCCCGTGAATACCCAAATCCGTGAATACTCAAGTCCCGTTATATGCAATGGCATAGCAAAATGGTGTCCCTTATATAAAATGGCAAAATCAAGGTTTGCTCTTTGGATTATTTTTTTTTTTAAATAATATTTTCAAGCCGTGAATACTTACATCTGTGAATGTGGAGGAACAACTGTATAGGCTTTAATCTGGAACAGAGTAATTTCTTCATATAAATGGTAGGGGTGGGCAAAGTGCAACACTCCAGATGATGTTGGACTGCAACTCCCATACTTCCTAGCCAGCACTAGTGCTGAAGAATACTGGGAGTTACAATCCAACACCATCTGAAAAGCCATGTGATTCCCACACCTAGGCTTTGAATAGCATAATAAAATTTACTCCTATTATGTAATTGCTGTAGTAGTCGAAGACACTTTGCTGGCACCGATTAAGGCTGATGCACTTGGGAGCAAGTCCAGATGTGAAGGTCTGGAAAAAAAACTGGAAAAATTCAGAAAAAAACCAGTTCTTTATGGATTTTTTTCTGAAGCCTTTTTTGTTTATTTCTGAAAAATTGAAAAAAGGAATTTATTTTAGCATGATGAATAAAATCTTGAAGACAACAAAATCTTAAATATACCAATTGTGATAATTTTATGCCAAATCAAATTGTATATAGTCATATTTTATGTTCCTAAAGTAACAGTGACTTTCAGTCCGTAAAAAGTGCTAATGTTGCCTGGTTTTTTTCCATGGCTTCAAAATTTCCTGAAATTTTACATCTCTAGGAGTAAATAACAAGTCCCATTTAACTAAGTTAAGACTTAAGTTCCCAAAAAGGTGAACGCACAGAACTGGATTGCTTCCCATGTGACATCATAAATAAAAACGATTATGATAATCAATAAAACAAATCAGTATGTATAGAGCCATCCTTTACGGGTCTGAAACATGGGTCATCTATCGCCAACAGTTACAACTCCTCGAATGCTTTCATCGCTGTATACGCACAATCTTAAATATACACTGGACTGACTATGTGACGAATGTTTCTGTCCTTGAGCAAGCAGGGATCACCAGCATTGAGGCCATGATATTGAGAACACAGCTGCACTGGGCAAGGCACATCTCTAGGATGGAGGACCATCGCCTCCCCAAAATAGTATTCGACGGTAAACTCACCATGGGTCAGCGTAAGAGGGGCACTCCAAACAAGCAATACAAGGAGTCCCTGAAAGAACATCTCAGGCTCAGCCAAATTGATCACCAACAATGGTCCGCCCTGGCCTCACATCTGGAGGCATGGAGATGCACTATCCACAATGCTGCAGCTTTATTTGAGAACTCACGCCGAACAAGTTTTGAAGAGAAACGACAATGCAGAAAGAATCACAACCCAGAAACACCCAAGGAGACCTTCTGCTGTGCTTTCTGTAACTGGACTTGTTTGTCTCGGATTGAGCTTTTTAGTCATCAGTGCGCTTGCAGAAAGCGCGGGATGAGTCCTTCCTGAATCTTTGTTTGCGAAGAAAAGCCAGAAAGAGAGAGTAATTAAAACATACAAGAACAGAAGTTACAAACCCGTGAACCTAACGCGCTTCATTTATGTTATGTGTGGGTGAATCAATCTCCAAATAAGTTCAGCTGCAATGGCTGGAACCCTATGCCTATTTTAAGGCAATGGTTCTTAACCTGTGGTCCAGGGACCCCAAGGGTTTGCAATGTCCTCACAGGGGGTCCACAAAGGCTTGAAAGTTGCTTGGCCCACCTCCTCCCTGTAGTGGAGCGGCCACATGACAGGAGCCAAGGAAAGATTGGCTGGCTGGCTTGGCCTGCACATTGCCATTCAATCCGCCCCAGCCACAAACTTGCAGGAAGAAACAGGAGAAATGTCTTCCATCCTCTCTGGTGCCTCTAAGGGAAGGGTTAATGAATGGTGTAATATTATTATTATTATTATTATTATTAGGTATTATTATTGTTGTTGTTATTATGGTTTTAAATCTTGAGTTAAGCCTTGGGGGCCTTTGGCAACAAAAGATATTAAAAGGGGTCCCTGGAAAAGAAAAGGTTAAGAACCTCTCTGGCTTTTCTTCGCAAACGAAGATTCAGGAAGAGCTCATCCCGCGCTTTCTGCAAGCGCGTTTAAGGCAGCCTTTCTCAAGCTTTTTATTCTGGTGAAAGCCTTGGAAGAATCTTCAGGTCTCAGGGAACCCCTGCCTAAAAATTGTTATATTTATAGCTCCATAAAAAGTTTACTTTTGTCCCAGCCTCAATATCTCAGTGAACCCCTAGCAACCTCATGTGGAACCCTAGGGTTCCATGGGGACCCTGGTTGACAAACCCTGGTGGAAGGAATCATTCCCATTGTAATCAATGGAGAGATACTGATCTCCACCCAATGGCCCGCTCAGCCCCGCCCAGTTGGAAAAGCATCCTCCTAGAAATGAACCGTTAAAAAATAAGGCGCATGCGCGTGCCCTTACCGGTTTTTTTCCCCCTCTGCGCAAGCGCGTTGATGCAAGAAAGCCGTTCATAAAAAGGCATCGCGCGCTTCCGTTGCCTCCCTTCGCGCATGCGCGACACTCCTTTGAGGGACGGGGGAAGAAACAGACTGTCATGGCGGCGCATGGAGGTGGCGTTTGGTTCTTCCCTGTGGCCTTTGGGGTCTCGCTGCTTAAATTGCTCCTCATCCCGACCTAGTAAGGAACCTAGATTCGTTATTCCTCCATCTTAGCCCACAGAAAGTAAAGGGGGGGGTTAAGTGGGTTTAAGTCCCCCCTCCTATTGTTATCGATACGGCTGTTCCTTTTTGTGGCCTCCCTCCCTCCTCTCTAGCTGTTCCTTTTTGTGGCCTCCCTCCTCTCTGGCTATTCCTTTTTGTGGTCGTCCTCCCTCTTCTCTTTCTGGCTCTTCCTTTTTGTGGCTTCCCTCCCTCCTCTCTGGCTGTTCCTTTTTGTGGTCGTCCTCCCTCTTCTCTTTCTGGGTGTTCCTTTTTGTGGCCTGCCTCCCTCCTCTATTCCTGGCTGTTCCCTTCTGTGGCCTCCCTCCCTCCTCTCTTTCTGGCTGTTCCCTTCTGTGGCCGCCCTCCCTCCTCTCTTTCTGGCTGTTCCCTTTTGTGGCCTCCCTCCCTCCTCTCTGTCTGGCTCTTCCTTTGGGTGGTATCCTCCTCCACCCTTTCTTATTACCAACATTTAAAATATCTCCCCCCGCCATCTTTCATGGCTATTGGTGCTTTTCTCCTGTTTTTGGTAAGGTTAAGCTTTCAGACCTTTACAGGAATTGTAACAGCATTTTTCCCCCCAGGAATATTTCAATAATAACCATAATCGGTTCATGAGAAAGTTTAGCAAATGGAAACTATATGCAAGTGGTTAAGTTGATACCTATGTTTAAGAGGCAAATCGGAAGAGAGATTCAGAACTGAGTGGGGCCCACTGATAAGTTACTTATAAAAGAAGTGGGGAGGGAGGACTGAAGTTGGTTTGATATAATAAATGTACCTTGATGGTGCTATAGAAATAAAAGATGATGATGATAATAACTGGTTGTTTTTAAACAGTATGGATTTCATACTTTAACAGATAAAAGAAATCCAGAAAATCAAAAGTGTGGTAATTGTCGTTGTTAATATTGTTTTTTAGGTTAATAATAATAATAATAAAAAAATTTACAGTATTTTTACCCCACCCCTCTGTTAAAAACAATCGGGGCGACTTACAACAGTTAAAATACAACAACACTAAAATCCCTAAGCCCCACCCACCCCCACTCCCCCATAAAAAGATATTAAACTAGCATCAAATTAAAAACCACCTAAACTAAAATCACATAAATAAACAAATACAAAAAAAGGTTAGTGTATGTTTGGATAGAGATTTTTGTTACTAAAGTTTAGAGTTGTAGGTATGTGTTTGTTTGCATTTGGTGTTTTAATATTGTGGAACGTTTTATTTAAAAAAATAATTTAAAAAATCATAATCAGTTCATGAGAAAGGTTAGCAAATGGTGGGAGAAGCGTATGCAAGTGCAAATTTTGTGTGACCGCCAAAGCTTATTACCATCCCCATCTCTTGTTGTAGTGGACCCCCAAGACTTAACTCAAGATTTAAAACCCTAATAATAATAACAACAACAACAATAATACCTGATAATTACAATGCATTAATCCATTAAACCTAATGCATTAATTCATTAAACCTTATCACAGAGATACTGGAGAGGGAGGGAAGACTTTTTTCCCTGCAAGTTTGTGGCTGGAGTGGATTGAATGGCAATGTGCAGGCCAAGCCAGCTAGCCTTTCCCTTGGCTCCTGTCACTTGGCCACTCCACTGCAGGGAGGAGGTGGGCCAAGCAGCCTTCAAGGACCCCCTGTAAGAACATTGCAGACCCCTGGGGGGTGGTCCCTGGACCATAGGTTAAGAACCACTGCACTAAAGAATTATAGTGCTATTATTCCATTTCAACTGCCATGGTTCTGTCCTATGGAATCCTGGAATTCAAAGTTTAGTGAGGGTCATTTAGAATTTATCACCCAGAGAGTTTTAGTGCCTCACCAAATGACAAACCCCAGGATTCTATAGGATACTGCCATGGTGATTAAAGCAGAACCAGAATGCTATAATTACATAGTGTGGCTTCAGTTAAGTCTGCATGTAATTGGGCTGTAAACCTATGGTCAACTACTATTTTTGGTTGTTTTATTGTAAAGCACCATGTACATTTATGGTACTATAGAAATAGATTATGCTGGTGGTATTTTATTTATTTATTAGATTTATATCCTATTTTCCCAAGATGAGATTCAAGGTGGGTTACAATAGTTAAAAAATACAAGTAAAACCTCACAAGTTACAAAAGTTAAAAAAGAATTAAATTAAATTTCCATTATTAAAATATAGTTAAAAACACATAACTAAAAACATAAAATTGATAAAAATACAACATTAAAAAAATACCATACCAAGTAAAAAAAAGATTTGTGAGTAAACATGCATAGGTATAGACTAATGAAATGTGAAATATATATGAATACTACATTCCACTGATTTTAAAAGGAAATCTTTTATATCATAAGATATTCTGTTAGCACAGAGAGGCTTCACCTAATAGCTTGAATTGCACAGCCACTTTCAAAATTGGCTTGGCTCTTTTTATATGGTAGGATGTTGCTCTCTTAAGCGCACACGGAGACTATCTCTTTAATCATAGTTTACTAGCAAATCCAGTTCTCTAAGTACCAGTCTGCATGTAAGCAAACCAGACCCCTCCATGCACATAAGGGAGGTATTGGCACTTTGGGGAAAACCCCAAGATGTTTGTGGGGGGAACTAAATGTGTGCATAGACCTCAAAATCTCAATCAAGTGTAGATTGAGCATATTGACTGCAGGCTAACTGTTGAGAAAGGAATAAAATGGAATATCTTGAAAGGAAACCTGATAGGCAGGCACAACCCACACTGCAACATTTTGTTGCAGACTTGTTTTCCTTAAGATGTGGTTCCTAGGTTGTGGTTTGCTCTGATCAAGGCTTGCCTAGCATTAAGACAAAGTGCCTAGACTTTCAGTATGCGAGAAGAGAAATCTTTTCGGGTGCACATTTTTCTGACTTGCCCTTTTGCAAGTTATCTCATCTATATAACTTTTTCTGCATTTTTCATAGATTGCCTATAAGTCTATATTCAGAGGGGTTTAAAAAAAGATGATATCATGTTTATATTTCACCCTGTCTAGTGGGATTGGGAGTGGCTTCCAGCAATTAAGACAGCACCATGTCCCAAAAGCTCTCACAGTGCTATTTAGTCTGAAAGAGTGGAGGAGGCAGGCTGACAATAAGTCGTACAGCTGAGGTCAGCTCAAGAAGTGCTCTGGTACCAAGTTAAAGAAAATCATGCGGAGTTCAGTGCAGATCAGATTGAAGAGAAGGGGGCCACAGTAGGCCTGTGGGGACCGAATGGAAAATGTTGCAGTTTAGCTATTCCAGCAAACAACCATTAGTTTTAATAATGCAGGAGATGCGAGTTTCTTAAAAGCGCTGCTGTTTCTGGGGAAATTGGAATCTTTTCAAGACATAGCTTTCATTATCACTGTTTCTATTGCAAGATGTAGTCAGGAGGCTAAGAACTCCTTAGTCTGAAAAAGTTTTTGGCAAATGCAGTTAGGATTTGAATCTCTGTTTAGGCCAGTTGCAAAATGAAGAGTGGGCAGAATCTTATCTGAAAAGTCAGCAAAGCTGTGGGATCACTACACCATATGCGGTGGAACTGTGTAACGGTTAAAAAGTTCTAAGTAATCAATGAAATACTACAAATCAATTTCCCATTGATGCCAGAACTTTATCTGCTTAATATGACAAATATTTTGGAAAAGCAGGCCAAGAAGAGACTCTGGAGAATACTGCCCTATATAGTGGAGATTTTCAGACGCCTCTTTCAGCGTCTTGCCGCGCAAGCAGCCTCCGGAGCAGTAACGAGGCTGCTGCGCAGCAAGGGGTCCATTTTGGACGACACCGTTTCTCTCTCGGCATTGTCCGTGAGTGTTGCAACTAGAATTGGAGGTGGCCGGGCTGTTTTTCACTCACGGAAGTTGTCCGTGAGTAAAAAACAGCACGGCTGCCTCCAATGCTAGCTGCAACAGTCACGGATGATGCCGAGAGAGAAACGTCGTCGTCCAAAATTGACCCCTTGCCGTGCAGCAGTCTCGTTACTGCTCCGGAGGCTGCCTGCGCGGCAAGACGCTGAAACAGGCGTCTGAAAATCTCCAGTGTCAGCAGCAAGATTGGTCATAGCTCAAAAATGGAAAAACAGTGAGATTCTATCAACAGATGATTGGCTGTTAAAATTAACTGATATGATGAAACTGGATAAATTAACATTTTGGAAAAACCAAACATCTACAGAACAAGTGAAAAATGAGTGGCTTCAAGTATTAGAATTCTGTGGGAGAAATTGTATTGAAAGCAAAGACTTTACTTACTGACACACCGTTCTAACCTATATAACTTTAGAATAGATTTTACAGAGGTATATATCAAGATAGAAACAAGTTAAGAAGTTAGGGAAAGGACTTAGTAGGAGCAGTAGAATGAACAGTAACAAAACATAATAGAAGTCAAGGGCTAGAAAGAAAGTGAGCCTTTAAAACTGGACAAACTGTAGGAAGTGCTATAGAAAAGAAGAATCTTGAGAAAACGAAATGATGTTATTGAAGAACATAGAGACATATGTGTAAGGGAATTTGGAAAACTGGGGAAGCAATTATTTTTCAAATGTAATGGAATTTTTGTCTTCTTTAATAAAAAGATTGTTTTAAAGAAAAGAAAGAAGAGTTAGCATAACATAGCAGTGATTGCCTCCCATTTTGTCTGCTAATGTTTGTTGACAGATTTTGACCCATCTTTTCCCCTCAAAATGGAACTTGGTTGATGTTGATACATCAGTTCTCCCTTTAGGCTTCCTGCTTGGCTTTGTGGCAGACTTTCTGAAAATGAGATTGAGGGGAAGAGGCAGAGGCTATAGAATTGAGGGAGAAATAGGGGCCCTCATATCCTTAATAGACATGTAGAGCAGGGGGGTTTGGCAAGTGCAGCTTGTCATGCAAAGTATTTCAGGCTCTATTTAACTTGGAAAGGTACAGAAGTCCTGTCCCTCTTGGTCTCAGGTCATTCAGTGAACCTGCAGAGTGTTACCCCATGACTTTTCCTGTGCAGTTAATATAATGGTGTCTGCCTTCATTTGTACCCCTGGGTGTCTGTCTTCTGCCCTGCACAGCTGTTTCTGTTCTTTTTTAAAAATGTGAATGGTTGGTGTGATGTTAATCAAATTGCTAAACCATTTTTTGATCATGGTGACCTATTACTTGCATTAGGAAATTGAACTGATGGTTGCAAAGGTATAGTGCATGGAAGCAACATACATGCCATTCTTTGTATGTAACCGGCAGTTAGAACTGGGTTAATGTGTGGGCATGGCTGTCAAAATAATATATTTTGTTAGTAGCAGAGCAGGTAATTCCTTCCTAGTTCTGACTTATCTGCTGTTGCACAGAAAAGTACAGGGCAAAAAGGCACGATGGTGTGACATCCTTGTATATACATCTACTAATAGTTCTCTTCTTGTAGTCATTCCACAGATTTTGAGGTGCATAGGAACTGGCTTGCCATAACCCATAGCTTACCGGTCTCTCAGTGGTATTATGAGGTAAGTGTGTCTGTCTCACTGTATTGCACAGAACCTCACTTGGTTCTCACAACAATGAGGTGCAATGTCATTTGGAGTTTTGAAGGCTGATGTGTCTTTTTAAACATGCTTAATTCCTTTAGACAAATTATGTTCCTTATGTATAGTCCATGACTCTCCACTTCCTCATCCAGTGATGCTCATCTTGTGTAAAAGTTTTGCAGGGATTAGCAATAAAGGGCCTAGTGATTCCTAAATTTCTGTCTAAAATTATACTCTTGGAATTGGCAACACATGCTTATGGTTGGCCATCCATTCTTCTACTCTTCTTCCCTCATCCCCTTCAGTGCTGTCTCTAAAAGCTACCTTCTTTATCTCACTGCTACACTGAAGTTGTTGGGAGTTCTTCTCGGGGGTTAGCAGTGGCAGCAGGGATGGACCTGTGCATGCAGCCATCATAATTCTGTCTTAGGTTGAACATTGCATAGCACTATGACTGCTCCATGTCTCTGCTGACCTTTGTATAATACAGTTACAATTTTTGAGATTGTGGAGAGAAGCTGTGAGTCAGGAGCTTATTAAATGGGGGTCTCATTATCCAGAGTTCTTCATTGTTATATTTTCTATCTATTTAAATTGTGGTGGGGTGTGTTTTAAATTGTTTCAGCCTATTTATTTTTATTTTACTTGTATGCTGCCCTTGAATCTCATGATATGTGAAGTAATAGAAATATTCAAATAAACAAAAGCAACCTTTAGATGTTTGCTGATTGTTATTGGAAGTTGAATCTTATTGCAGGCAAATGCATTATTTTTTGTCTGTTCTTTTCATACTTCCTAGAATAAAATGAAGGTCTCTGTCTGGTTTAGAAAAGCCAACTAAGCCAGATCGTTCCCCTTTGCACATTTTTTAAAAAGGCAAAATACTGCCCTGATAGCTACTCAGAGCTGCCTGTGACAAGTTTGTATGTAAGTTTTTAGCAGAACGTGACAGCTAACACATAAATCTTGTGTGTTCTTTCACTTTTGAAAGTAGCTTCTAGTCTTCATACTAGCTAAGGGAAAATGCTGGGCATCCTCTGGAAAGGATGCTGGTATGAAGGCTTGTGGTTTTATAGTTCTTTAAATGTGTTTTATTCAGAAAAAAATATACTAAGGAATTTTAAAAAGTGAAACGAAATTTATTTTAAATAATAAGCCACCAGATAATAAACTTAAATACATCAGTGAGAAACCAATTATGCAGAAACATCTAGAGATGACCAGATATAAAAGTATGTATCTGTGCAAAGTTGATGTCTGTATGCAGTGCATTTAGGTGTTGAAAGAGTTATAAGGGTTTTTCCATTGAGTAATATAGCTTGGGCATTTGTCTTTCTGATGCTACAATATTAGGCTCTTAGCCACTGCCAAGATCAAAGAGAATCAATTTTTTGTTGAACATAAAGTAATTCCCAAGATATGAGTGAATAGTTCAAGAGCATTACACAAAAATGCAAGATTGCTGTAAAACAAAATATTATGGTAAAATGAAGAAAAACCCTAGCAACTTGAACATGTCTCTTGAATGACTAAGCAAGGTGATTTATGGTAATGATGGCAAAACACCAGATTTTTTAAAACCCTCTTGATACAAATGATAAGTTTGGGGGTTACATACATTTTACTGGGGTGAGCATGGTGTGGCCCTGCAGCTCTCAGCAATTGACTGTGGTAAGGGAGCTGATGGGAGTTTCATTTTGACAACATATGGAGGAAGGGCCATGTAATTTCCATTCATGGATTATACCAATTTGTTGAAAGGACAAAGGACAAAAAGTAATACACTACTTCTTAGAAAGTTATAACTGAAGTTGCCTCTGAATACAGACATGCTAGCTCCAATCCAGTATGTTCTCCACTAGGAAAGAATTCTCCACTAACATAACCCACATTCTATACCATGGAAATCTTAACTCCATGATCTGTGTTGGGGGTCTTTTTTAAGTGCATACCAAGGACAAGACTTCAACATGCTTGCTGATTTTGCATAACATTTTCAGCTTCTTCTGCTCATCAAGACAGGGAGAGAACATGGATGCCCCAAACAGTGGAAAATCTCCTATCATACAATCTTTGAGTTGGAAGGGACCACAAGGGCTATCTAGTCAATCCCTGCCGTACAGGAATACACAGCTGTAGCACTCCTGAAAGATTTACATCCAACCTTTTAATATTTTGGTTTATTTGATGGTAGCTGTACATTTTCCAGCTTATCGTAGTCATAAGCCTTTCTCTACAGCTCAAAAAAAATTCCAATCTCAACATCTCACAGAACCCCTAACAAGTCTTGTGAAACCCTAGGGTTCCTTGAAACCATGCTTGAGAGCCCCTGGGCTTGACAATGAAAAGTGTACAATAGAATCATAGAGTTGGAAGAGACCACAGGGACCATCTAGTCTACCCCCCTGCCATGCAGCAATACACAAAGCATTCCCGACAGATGGCCATCCAGTCTCTGTTTAAAAACCTCCAAAGATGGAGACTGTACTACAGTCCGAGGCAGATAGTATACCCTACTATCCCTTCCCCATGATACTGCATAATTGGTAATATTGGACACTTTTCAGGGTTAGGTTGGCTGGGGTAAACCAAAAGTCAGTTGGAGATCACAATGACCTGGGATGTGTCTTAGAAATATTATGGCAAGAGAGCCCAAATTGGGACTATGCGGAAGCCCCTTAGTAAACACAGTTTTAAGGAGGTATGTGGTAATCCTTTCTTCCAGTCTTAGGTGTCCCAGCAATGATTCATTCAATCAAATAATAAAGTGATCATTCCCAAATCTATTCCTATGGAAGTCCTCCCTATACCCCCTCCTATCCAACCTTGTGAGGTCATTGTAAACCCATCAATTCCTATCTTCTAGCCATTAATGCAATTAGTTGAGTTTGGGTTTCCTTTGTCTATCCTGTGGGAAAATCATCCAGGCTTTATCCTAGCCAGAGTACCTCTGCAGGATATGAAACAGGGTATAAAATATTAGTCCCCCAACAATAGAAAGATGTGCCACGATGGACAAATCCAGCCGCTCTCTTTCTCGGTATGCTCCAGATCAGAACCTCCTGTGCCAACCTCATGAAGGTAGAACTTCCAGTGATATCAGATTCTGTGCTTCCACATCATCAGTTCCACATAACCATATAATGGGAGCTTGGAAAAGTTATTTTATTGGAGTGATACTCCCATAATGCCCCAGCCAATATGGCCAGTGGAAGCTGTTTGCCGAACATGCTCTGCCTCTTGTCTCCAAATACATTAGCAAGTATCAAGGGGTATGTTTATCTGTGGCTTGAACTTATGCAGCTGCTTTGTACTAAGCCTATTGTATCCTTTGCTACTTACAACAGAAGGCATCAATCCTAAATTCTTGGGCTGAAGGAAGCCTTTCCCATCATCTACACCCTGAGGCCTGTCAAAGCTAGGGATGGAGTATGGTAGTATGTGCATTGTGTATGCACATCTAATGCTAGATTGGAAGAGGGGTTTTGAAAAAAAAATAAGGAAGACATGAAAATGTCTCTGTAGTTTGCTCTGTGGTGGCCAATTCACCCAAGCAAGCCATCACATAATAATGATGATGATGATGTTTATTTGTATCCTGCCTCTCCCATCAGGATCGGGGCAGCAAACATCATTTAAAACATTAATCCACAAACATTAAAATAACATCATTAAAACCACTATACAATTGTAATTATAGTTGTCCCTTCATATTTGCTGGGGTTTGGTTCCAGGACCCCCTGTGGATACCAAAATCCGTGAATACTCAAGTCCCGTTATATGCAATGGCATAGCAAAATGATGTCCCTTATATAAGATGGCAAAATCAAGGTTTGCTTTTTGGATTATTATTTTGTAAGCATATTTTCAAGCCGTGAATAATTAAATCCATGCATACGGAGGGACGATTTTAATTCATATTTTACCTATAAAAACACTATTAAAATAACTTAAAATAGGAGAAGGCATAAAACAGTTTTTTTTTGTTTTTTTTTTTTAAATGACAGAGTAGTAAACCAGAAGGTAACAGCTGAGCATCCAATCTAATCTGGCAAGGCCTGTCAGAAGAGATCCATCTTAATAGCTCTCTTGAACATCCCCAGATG
Organism: Gambelia wislizenii; assembly: GCA_030847615.1. Taxonomy (NCBI): domain Eukaryota; kingdom Metazoa; phylum Chordata; class Lepidosauria; order Squamata; family Crotaphytidae; genus Gambelia; species Gambelia wislizenii. The sequence goes on from JAUMIR010000003.1 coordinate 369,721,402, forward strand.
GTCAGAGTGTTGGATCTCCTCGGGCAGGCCATTCCACAGTCTGGGAGCAGTAGCAGAAAAGTTCCTCTGGGTGAGTGTGGCCAGCCTAGTTTTAGTCACTTGAAGTAAGTTTTTCCCAGATGACCTAAGGGTATGGGGCGGATTGTACGGGAAAAGGTGATCCGGTAGGTAGCCTGGCCCTAAGCCATGAAGGGCTTTAAAGGTAATGACGAACACTTTATACCTTGCCTTGAAACTAATTGGCAGCCAGTGAAAAGATTTTAATATTGGCGTGATATGGTCACCCCTTGTTCCTGTTACCAGCCTGGCTGCCATATTTTGAACCAGTTGGAGTTTCCGGAGCAGGTATAAAGGTAGCCCCATGTAGAGTGCATTACGGAAGTCACTTGAAGTTGCAGTCACCAAGACATGAATGTTTATAATATTTATATCTCACCTTTCTCCAAGTATGGGACTCCTGTGCATGTATGCACCAGTGGATAGTTTTATATCCTACCAGTAATTGACTTCTGCCTTCTCACACAGATTCTTGTTCTGTCTACTTCATTTCAGGCAACTTCTGAGTGGACTTTGGACTACCCTCCCTTCTTTGCGTGGTTTGAGTATGTGCTTTCACACGTTGCCAAGTACTTTGACAAAGAGATGCTGGTGGTCCAGAACCTCAACTATTCCAGCCATGAGACCCTCCTGTTTCAAAGACTTTCAGTCATCTTTACAGATGTGCTCTTCATGTATGCAGTTTATGAGTATGTCCATGCATCTTTATTTGGGTACAACATCTTCTCAGGGAGGGGAGTAGTGGAGTGAATGCCACAAAGTATTGAGAGCCTCCATTGTACAGTTGCCCCTCCACATTCGCAAACTTGACATTCGCGGTTTTGCTTATTCGCGGTTTTGGGAGGGCCCCCCGGGCCCCCCCAAAACCGCGACACAGGGCCTCCAGAGGCCCCGTGAAAGCACTGGGAGGGAGCGGGAAGGCCTCTACGGGGCCTTCGGAGACCCTCCGGAGGCCCCGCGAAGCCCTGGGAGGGAGCGGGGAGGGCCGGGGAGGCCTTCACGGGGCCCCCGGAGACGCTCTGGAGGCCCCATGAAGGCCCGTGGAGGGGGTGGGGAGGGCCGGGGAGGCCTCCATGGGGCCCCCGGGGTCGCTCTGGGAGGGCGGGGGGAGGCCGGGGAGAGCGACCACGAGGCCTCCGGAGGCCCCGGGGTCGCTCTGGGAGGGCGGGGGGAGGCCGGGGAGAGCGACCACGAGGCCTCCGGAGGCCCCGGGGTCGCTCTGGGGGGGCGGGGGGGGCTGGGGAGGGCGACCACGAGGCCTCCGGAGGCCTCGGGGTCGCTCTGGGAGGGCGGGGGGTGGCTGGGGAGAGCGACCACGAGGCCTTGGGGGTCGCTTGGGGAGGGCGGGGAGCGGCCAGATAGAGCGACCACGAGGCCTCCGGAGTCCTCGGGGGTCGCTTGGGGAGGGCGGGGAGCGGCCAGATAGAGCGACCACGAGGCCTCGGGGGTCGCTTGGGGAGGGCGGGGAGCGGCCAGATAGAGCGACCACGAGGCCTCCGGAGGCCTCGGGGGTCGCTTGGGGAGGGCGGGGAGCGGCCAGATAGAGCGACCACGAGGCCTCCGGAGGCCTCGGGGGTCGCTTGGGGAGGGTGGGGGGAGGGCTGTCATTATTCGCGGAATTTTCACATTCGCGGGGGTCTATGGAACCCAACCCCCGCGAATGTGAAGGGACAACTGTACAGGTATACCTCAGTTAATGAGGTAGATGTGTTCCTGGACTTTACTTCTTTAACAGAAACTTTGGTATCAGAGGTAGAAATAGCATGGAAAGAGTATGGCTAGATTCGTATACCACAAATAGGAAGACCAGTTTGACATGTTTCAGCAGGCTTTTTATTCAAAACTTACAGTATGCACCTGTGAAATGAAACTACCAGGTCAGGTAAGACTTCATAGAATCATACGAGTTGGAAGAGATCACAAAGGCCAGCTAGTCCAACCCCCTGCCAGGCAGGAACACAGAATCAAAAGCACTCCCAACAGATGGACATCCACCCCCTGTTTAAAAACCGCCAAAGAAGGAGACTCCACTACACTTCAAGGCGGTCTATTCCATTGCCGAACAGCCCTTACTGTCAGGAAGTTCTTCCTAATGTTTAGGTGGAATCTCTTTTCCTGTAGTTCGAGTTCTTTGCTCCATGTCCTAGTCTCTGGAGCAGCAGAAAACAAGCTTGCTTCATCCTCAATATGGCATCCCTTCAAATATTTAAACATGGCTACCATGTCACCTCTTAACCTTCTCTTCTCCTGGCTAAACATACCCAGCTTCCTAAGCCACTCCTTGATAGGACATGGCTTCCAGATCCACCATTTTGGTCACATTCTGGATTTGCATAAGTAAACAAAAACATTTTGAATCTTCTATAGACTGCTTGAAGGCTTCCTACAAATGCATCCAAGGATGATTTTTTTCTTTCAGCTACCTCCAGTTCTCTTATGATTTCCATATTGGAGGCAAAATTTATAGCTCTGTGTTTTTTCTGTCCCGCTAGACAGAAAATGAGAACAGCGGGGCTGGGCTCCCATAAAAACGATTTTGTAAAAGTATCTTCTTTGTCAGAGGCTTTGTCAACTCTGGTATGCCTGTACTCTCCCAGAAACTTTAAAAAAACTCACCAGCAGTATAGAAATGCAGTGGATACCCTTTGCAAAAATGGTGTCAGGTTGCATATTGGGCTGGGACACAACGTCGGATTGTTACAGGTTTGAGAGAGGGGTTTGCTATCAATATTACACACCACCTGCTTGCTCACCCACCCACTCAAACACCTGCTTTCCAGTCAGTTGGTAAGATGTGCATATTTCCTGCTGTGGGGTGACAAGTGTGGAATCCTGGATTTACTGGCAACTAGAAATGATGACTTGACTAATAAGCCGAGCTAAAATTCATCGACTCATGACTCTTCCTTTTGCTGATAGAACTTGTTTTAAAGGGAGAAACAGTATTGTGATCTTTCAGACACATGCATGGAAGAATAAAGTGAAGTCACTCAGACTGTCTTAATTTCTTCTCTATTCAGGTGCTGTAAATGTGTCAATGGGAAACGAGGTGGGAAGGAGCCTCTGGAAAACCCTCCATTTGTTCTTTCGGTTCTCCTTCTATGGAACTTCGGCCTTTTAATTGTGGACCGTATCCTTCCACTACAGTTCCCAAAGAAAAATCCAGTCAAGTTATCTTAGCTAGTTATGCAAAATAGGAGAAATACTTACCCAGTTTCATTACTAATGGGATCTATTCTACAGTAGGACCCCCCCCGTATCCGCTGGGGATTGGTTCTGGAGGTCCCCCGTGGATTGCAAAAACCATGGATAATAGTGAATGCCAGTGAAAATAATGGAACTTCAGGTTTAAAATACCATAGAGTTGCCTTGGAGGACCTAGAAAATAGCTAGAGAGTACACATTTTCTAGGAAGACTGGTAGGTGTGCTGTTTTCTGTCCCGTGGGTAATTGAATCTGTGGATACGGGGGTCCTACTGTACTTGCTTGCGGTTCAATTTATAACTAGTTGTGTAGTTTAGAAAAGCGAAAACTTTAAAATGTTGTCTCAGTTGGGGTATTTCTGTAAAATGAGAATCTTCCCTTGACTCGATCTCAGATATTCACTTTCAATATAATGGCTTCCTGTTTGGATTCATGCTTCTATCCATTGCACGATTATTTCAGGTAAGACATAAAAATTCCAGGAGTAAGTGGTATTCAGTATCTGTTGTAGGCAAATCATCAGTACAAATGCAGCTCTCAACAAGTAGGCAATCATGATCAGACAGCAGGATTATAGGTTGTCTCCCTCAGGAGCAGACGCCCATCGTTCACCTTGACAGTGATTAAATACTGTGTTAGCACTGCCATTAATACTGGTTTCCACTTAGTCCAGGATCCCAAATATCTTTAAATCGTAATAGAAACCCTGATGAACTTTAGCTGTGGCCTAAGTTCGGCAGCCACTTGCCGAAGCTTTGGTTAATATTTGGAACACAGACCTCACCAAGGCTATCGACATAATCGCTCCCAAACGTCCTTTCCAGCCTGCTCCTAACCATAAGCCCTGGTATTCAGAGGAGCTTAGGAAGATGAAGCGACTAGAGCGCACCTGGCGGAAGACTCGACTCTTATCCGACAAGACTCGTCATAAGAATTTTCTTGATTCCTATTGAGAGGATATGTGCAGCGCAGAAGTCTTTCTCCTCTGCACGTATTGTGTCTGCAGAGTCCTGTCCAGCGGAACTGTTTAGGGTGGTGGGGGAGCTGACACAGATTCCACCTGTGCAGAACCCCTTACTTAACCCGACAACGGCCTGCTGTGACGCATTCAACATCTACTTTGCAGATAAAATATCTCAGATAAGAGTCGACTTAAATGCCACTGTTATGACAGAATCTACAGTCAAGTCCAGCAATGTTGATGAAATTTTATTGGATCGTCTTCGATCTGTGAGTACCGATGACGTGGACAAGCTCCTTGGTAGGGTGAAGACTACCTGTCCACTCGACCCTTGTCCATCATGGCTGGTCACCCAAGGGGGTGACGCATTGAGAATATTCCTTAGGGACATTATCAATGCGTCTTGCAGGGAAGGGTTTGTTCCATCCTGTCTGAAGGAAGCGGTGGTTAAGCCGCTCCTAAAAAAGCCTTCCCTGGGCCCCTTAGATAGGAATAACTACAGGCCAGTCTCCTTGCTGCCTTTTTTAAGCAAGGTGATCGAGAGGGCGGTCGCTTCCCAACTCCAAGCTGTCTTGGATGAAACTGATTATCTAGATCCATTTCAAACTGGCTTTAGAATGGGATATGGAGTTGAGACTGCCATGGTTGCTCTGGCTGTTGACCTTCGCTTGGGTATCGACGGGTAGTGTGACCCTGTTGGTGCTCTTGGACCTCTCAGTGGCCTTTGATACAATAGATCGTTCCATCCTCTTGGATCGCCTGAGAGGGTTAGGAATTGGAGGTACTGCCTTGCAGTGGTTCCATTCCTTCCTCTCGGGCAGATCCCAGAGGGTGAGGCTCGGGGACAGTTGCTCTACTAGAACAGAGCTTAATTGTGGCGTCCCTCAGGGTGCCATCCTGTCCCCGATGCTATTTAACATCTATATGAAGCCGCTGGAAGAGATCAATCGGAGGCATGGAGTGCAGTGTCATCAGTTTGCTGATGACACCCAGATATCTTTCTCCATGTTTTGGTCGTCAGCGTCGCCTTCAGATGGCGTCTCCTCTCAGTGACTGTCTTAGGGCAGTTACGGTTACAGGCCCGAAACCAGGTCTGGGTATACAACTTCCAATCCTGGATGGAACTACACTTTTCTCCAAGGACTGTGTCTGTAGTCTGGGTGTGCTCCGGTCCCGTTGCTCCAGATGTCTAATAAGGTAAATGCGACGGTCAGGAGTGCCTGTTATCAACTTCGGCTGATATGCCAGCTGCGCCCTTTCCTGGAAACCAGGGACCTCGAAACTGGTACATGCGCTGGTAACTTCCCATCTCGATTTCTGTAATGCGCTCTACATGGGGCTACCCTTCTGCTTGACTCGGAAACTTCAACTAGTTCAGAACATGGCAGCCAGGTTGATTTCTTGTTTTTCCAGAAGACAGCATATAACACCTGTGTTAAAAGCTCTCCACTGGCTGCCTGTTAGTTTCCGGGCACAGTGCAAGGTGTTGGTTATGACCTTAAAAGCCCTACATGGCTTGGGTCCAACTTATCTCCGGGACCACCTCCTCCCGTACGATCCTCCCTGCGCACTTTGGTCCTCTGGGAGGAATCTGTTACAGCCTATGAAAACAAGGCTGTGTTGTTGTTGTTGTTGTTGTTTTTGGTATGAGCAAACCAGGGCCTTTATGCTGCTCATTATCTTTTAGTTAGGTTAAAAGTATGATGGTCCCAGTCCAATCTCCCTCAGTGCAAAAACTGGTACAATGAGAACGTAATCTGTTATGTGCATGTCTAAACTGCATGCATCTGCAACAGGGGTCCAAAGTCTCCTTTTCTGCCCCATAAACCCACTGGGTGGTGGGGCTACGTGCATTGCAAAAATGTGGGAAAAAACCATTAAGAGCAGCCAGAAGTCCACCTATGGTTTTGAAAAATTGACACTTTTAGATATTGAACTTGGTGGAGGGGGGCTCTGTAGCTTACTTAAAATGTAAATTGCAGCTCCTAGGAACTCTTGGGAGAGAATTCACCCTTTTTTGGCCAGAAAAGGGGTGGTCTGAGAAATTTGTATGGGGGCTATAAAAACAGCTGTGCATGTCCATAAATGAGTTTAGGCAAGTGGCTGTGAGCAAGAGGGCCTCTTCAGTGGCAGGACTCTAATCTTTGGAATGCCCTTCCCAGAGAGGCTCACAGGGCCCCTGTACTGTTATCTTTTCAGTGCAGACCTTTATTTTAACAGCCTTTGCAGTTTTAAAAGATGTGCGCTTTTCCCACAGTGCTACTGTTGCTGATTCTATTTTTTTTTACTGCCTTAACTTGTTTTTTGAATGCTTACTTTTTTGTATTTTCTGACTGTCTGTTCCTTGTACATTACCCAGTAGACACCTTAATGGATGGTGTAAAGATGTTCTTAATAAATAACCTTTCTACCTAAGCAATTAAACTACCAGTTTGTCTAACATGTGCCTATTTACAAGGCTGCTCCAACAGTTCTGTGTACCCCATCTGAGGCATAACTCTTTGGTACATTGTCGCTTGATGGGCTTGAATAATCTTGTTTTCTCTTGGCAAGTTTCACTTTGGGTGTGACAGAACAAGGCCATAAACTAGATCATTCTACATGTTAATCGAGGATATGGATGGTATTGTGCTGGAGCTCCATTTCAGGTTGGCATAAATCCCATGCTGGTCCTGCAGAAGGTCTTGGTTTTAATCCCTATCATCTCTAAATAGAAGGATCTCAAGTAATAGACTAGGAAGAGTCCTTGTCATAGCTCTTGAAGATTGGCCTTCAGATATTCATTGGATGCCTTACCATGTCCTGCCCATCCTCTGCATGTGTAAGGAGCTTAGTTATGGACCCTCTGCCCATGGATGCCTTCTGGTCAAGTAGAGTTTGTATGAGTTCTGATGGAACAAAAAGGAGCCATTTTCATTTTTAAAAACACCCACCCTGCTGGTTTTCTGTATGAAGCAAGGGATACTGGGGTTTGTCATTGGGAGCTTCCTTTCTAGAAATCTCACCAGTTCTTGGTTTGCATTATTTTATGTAAGCTTTTGACACTTGGTTCCCTTCAGTAACCACCTGCCCCTTTCTCTTCCCCATCCCTGCTTCCTTTCAGAAAAGGCACTTAGAAGGAGCTTTTCTCTTTGCCATCCTCTTACATCTCAAGCACATCAATCTCTACATAGCCCCAGCATATGGCATGTACCTACTTCGATCTTATTGCTTCACTGCAAATAATCCAGGCATGTTGTTGATGATTTTTTAATTTGGAGAGCAGCAAGGGGGTTGGGTACTTGCAACTGGAAAAAGACACAAGCATGTTCTCAAAATAGTTCAGAGAGAGAACACAAAGTCCTCCCAGTGGTATCTCATTTGGGTTAAGGAAAGGGATGCTACCCCACACTCCTCAACAGTGCAATACAATGTTATTGCTTCCTGCAGTATTGCTTCCTGCTTGTTTCTTATATCAGGACTCAGTTGGAAAAAAAAAACCCAAAAAACCCCACCCTCTCTGTTTTGTGGAATCTTTTCTTTTTCCTCAAGTTTGCGATTGACTCAAGTAGGACTTGTCTCTCATGGCAGAAGAGCAACCAACTGGCAGACATAATTGAGATTATAAACACACTTTATTTCAGGTATGGAGAATCTCCAGCCCTCAGGCCTAATCCACCCCAGGAGGGACTTCCAGTTGGCTATACCATTTTCTCTTCATGCCTCCTTATCTTTAATTTGTTGTTGTTGTTGCTGCTGCTCTTGTTAGTTTCTTTTCTTTCATGGCTGATTGCCAGAACGTGGTGTCTGTCTGTCTGTCTGTCTGTCTTCACTTCACCTGTTGACTTATAGTGACTCCATTAGTTTTATGGGTCTTTCTTAGGCAAGGCATACTCAGAGGTGGTTTTGCCGGTTAATTCATCTGAAATATAGCCTATAGCACCTGGTATTGGTGGTCTCCCATCCGAGTACTGACCAGGGATGACCCTGTTTAGCTTCCAAGATCAGACAGGATCTGGTTCCTTTAAGGTATTTAGGTAGACCCTGTTCTCTGTTACTCAGCATAAAAGGTCCTCAATGATTTATTTGCCATGCAAGTACTGAACTTCCATTGGGCACAGCGCTCAGCAACTTAACCATCTTAATTTTCACTTTTTAAATTCCTAAAGCTGAAAAAATAAACTTAAATTGTGGACAGTGTCTGGAGAACTAATGCTAGACTCCTGGAAATCCTGCTTGGCCTTCCAGGGATTGCCCACAAGTATTCCAAATTTATCTTAGTAGTGTTATGGACTAGAAACATTTTTTATTATTTTAAAGAACTAAAGCTCTGTAGTTGTACAGAAAACATTAAGACAAAGGGAATCATGTGTTTCAGGGTTTTTTAGTGGACTTCAATAATGTAATATGTATAAGTAGAAAATTATACAGAACTTCATCTGCGGTTTTTCAGAACATTACATAAATGGGACTTAGTGACAACAGCATAGCTAGGATAGAGGTTCATTTGTTCTTTGCCGTCAAGTTGATTGATTTGTGGTGACCCTATAAATGAGAGACCTCCATGACCCCTGTTCATCAACAGCTCTGGTCTGGTCTTGCAAACTCCAGGGCTGTGGCTTCCTTGATTGAGTCAATACATCTGTAGTGTGGTCTCCCTCTTTTTACTGCAGTTAGGTCCAAAGATAGCCTCAGTTTATTCAGTTTGGCTTCTAGTGAGAATTCAGGATTCATTTTCCTGAAGACCCATTTAATTGTCTTTTAAGCAATCCATGATATCTATAGAACTCTCCTCCAGCACCACATTTCAAGTGAACTGATGTTCTTACTGTGTACTTTTTACAGCCATATATAGAAATCAAGAATACTACGGCTTGGATGATTCTGACTTTGGTATTTAATGATATATCTTGGCACTTGAGGATGTTACCTGGTTCCTTCATAACTGCCCTTCCAAGTTGTAATCTTCTGTTTCCTTGACTACAGTCTTCATATGGATTAATAACACAGCCGTAGTATTAAAAAATTATTTTGAAGTCTTTATCACCCGCTTTAAAGTTATGTAAATCATGTTGTTTTTCTTTCCTCAATATTCTGCTGCTACCCAGTTGTCTCAAGTCTTTGTTATTTTCTGCTAGTAATTTTGTATCATCTACATGTCGTAAATACCCTAAAGGCACCAGATCCCAGCTAAGCAGGGTCAGCCCTGGTGTTAGTACTTGGATGGGAGATTGTCAACAAATACCAGGTGCTGTAGGCTATATTTCAGGGGAAGGAACTGGAGAAAACACCTCTTCAGTATTTCTTGCTGAAGAAAGCACTGTGAAATTCATTGGGTCACCATAAGACAACAGACAACTTGAAGGTACATACGCATACACACACTTTTTAAATTGTTGATGTTCCTCCCCCCAATTTTCACACTTTCTTCCTCTAAGTATGTCTAATGCCACTTTCCGTAAGATATGTTCTATATATAAATAGATAGGATGATAAAATGTATTTTTTGAGGTATCGGAAAATTACTGGTTCTTGTGTATTCTTCTGTATTAATTGTAATGTCTCGTTTTTCTCTAGATGGATCCCTCCAGTGGCGCAGTTTCAGCTTTCTTCGCTTAACTGCCCTGGGATTAATTGTCTGCCTTGTTAGTGCATGTTCACTGGGACCATTTATTGCCTGGGTAAGGACCCTGATCTTCCTTAAACCAGTGCTATCCAAAGTGGCACTCAGTGAACTGATTGCTGCCCACAAGCTATCAACTGCCAGTCCACAGTGAGTTTCTAGCGGCAGGGGGGGGGCTGGGAATGGCACCCCTGGTAAAAATATGACACGAATATGCCAGTACCTGGCACAAAGGGCAGAAAAAGAAATTGCTGGTCCCTCATCAGATAACTTTAGGAGTACCACCTTAAACAGCCTACTTCTGCTTCCCAAATGATGACAGCATGCAAGGTGTACTTTCTTTCCTTGAACTTGGGAAATAATTGTGTGTAAAAGACATACGTAGAGAATTAGGGGCTGGGAGAAGATGGTTTATTTGGATTTTGTCTGACATGACTGTCCTTGGGGGTAAGTTGTTTACCACATTACATTCTTGGGGTTAGTTTAGGAAGAGTGTGGTACATTCATTCAACATTGGAAGATGTTTTGAAAATTAAATTTCAGAAGGAGTCTGGATTTTATTTATTAAGGAATGATGGACGAACAACTAGAAAACAGATATGGAAGAATGCTACAGTATATGATAACAGCTGCCAGACTTCTGTATGTGCAGAGATGGAAAGAGAAGGACATGCCAAATTTGGAAGAGTGGTTGAGAAAGATAGATGAATTGTTAGAGATGGATAAGTGAACAGTATTGGTACAGGATTACTGTATTTCTCTGACAATGCCAGCACATCAAAAGCTCTCCAAAGATGGAAAGCTTAGCTATCAAGGAAACCTAAGAACATTCTCTAATACCATATATCCCGGCGTATAAGACGACCCCCCAATTTTTAAGTCAAAATATAGAGTTTAGGGTATACTCTCAGTTTAAGACAACGCCCCATCACCCACACTCCCCGAAGCCACGATCGGTCTCCCCATTGCGGGTTTGGGGAGGGCCGGTGGTGGCTGGAAAGCTTCCCCCCCCTCCAGCCAGCCACCCTTCCTGAAGCCTTCCCGAAGCTGGCTGAGGAATCGTGCGGGATGGCTGCCTGGCTGGGGAGAGGCTCAGCCACCTCCCGCGATTCCCCAACCCTCAAGGAGGCTGGCCAGTGTCCTCGCGATTTGGGGAATCGCGGGGGATGGCTGCCTGGCTGGGGAGAGGCTCAGCCACTTCCTGCGATTCCCCAATGCTCGAGGAGGCTGGCCAGCGTCCTCGCAAGTTGGGTAATCACGGGGGATGGCTGTCTGGCTGGGGAAAGGCTTATCCACCTCCCCTGATTCCCCAAGCCACGAGAAATCTGGCTAGCCTCCTCGTGAGTTGGGGAATCACAGGGGATGGCTGCCTGGCTGGGAAGAGGCTCAGCCACCTCCCGTCCAGCAAGGCTCCCCGCCCCCGTGCAGCCTCGCTGGGCAGGAGGGGATCTTCTCCGTGACTCAGAGTCCCGAAGACCCCCTCCTGCCCAGCGAGGCTCTCTCCTCCCCATCCAGCTTTGCTGGGCGGGGGGGGGGAGAATAAGGTGGCTAGCCAGCTCCCCCCCCACCCCAGCCAGCCACCTCTGTCATTCTGAGTCTGAGCCCCATCTTCTGGCATATAAGACGGCCCCTGACTTTTCAGCTGATTTTACAGGCTGAAGGTCTTCTACGCCGGAATATATGGTATGTAAGAAGGAGTTGTTGTGGATATGGTTCCAAATCAGCCAAGGACTCTCAAAACATCTTACAATAATTTAGAATTACATTAATCAAACAACAACAAAAGCAAATCAGAGAGGGGAAACATGGCCAATAAAAGCAGAGTTAAAATCATAATTGAGTCTTGAACATAACAATAGTGTCTTACTATTTCTTGGCTTAAGTGAAAAATCCTTTATGGGAAGGTTAACATTATTTTTCTTCCATTTAGGGTCAGCTTCCACAGGTCCTCTCTCGCCTCTTCCCTTTCAAGAGAGGCCTTTGTCATGCATACTGGGCTCCTAACTTCTGGGCAATCTACAATGCCGTAGACAAAGCTCTCTCCATTATTGGTACAGTACCTTTCTCCTGCATCTCTCAACTGCAAAAACTTGTTGCAAGATTCAGATTCCTTTTAGAGATTTTTGCTTGAAGAGCCTGGTTAACAGGTGTCCTCTAGGTTTTCTGGTTCACAGCTGTCTTTAGTCCTAGCCGGCACTGCCAGTGAGTAGTGGTTGAGGGAATTTTATTCAAGCACATCTGGAGGGTCCAGGGTGCCTAACCTCTGAAAGTACAAGCAAATAGCACTTACCCCACTTCTGCATCATTCTTGCAATTTCAAAATGTGCACATGAATATATGAAATAAAGCAACTATAGGGTGGGGAAATGGCTCGTCAGATCCAGCATTCTGTCTCTGACAGCCATTGCATGCAAAAGCAGCACTGAAGGTTCACTTCCTGTGTGTTTATCTGACTAGCTTGGAAGGCCAGCCAGAAAAGTTCAAAATACGCACTAAACCTGTGGGTGGGTGTCTTGGCCCTTAGTACAATCCACAAATTCTTTGGCAGGAAGATAGGTTCCATCCTCTGATTTCCACATGTTTTAGTCCTTATGGTTTCTTACAGCCATCTGGGACCAAGTCCACATCAATTCTTTCTTACCTGTCAGAGGAGGTTCTTAGAAGGTTTCCCTAATGGCTGAGCTTTCCAGTTTTGGAAAGATTTTGTTGTACACTATAGGCATTTTCAGAGAAAAAATCTTGTACCATGTCATTTACAACCAGGCATTCAGTGAGTCATTAGTTGTACGAAAAGGTACTTAATGTGTGCAGAGGGTTGCTGTCCTTTTTATTTTTTAAACAAACGTTTTTGAACCATTTAAAGTTAGTGGTGTTTTAATAGGATGCCTTATTTAATTGTTTTTAACTTCTTTAATTGTCAGATTTTTAGCTGTACTTTGTTTAAATCTATGCTGTAAGCCACCTTGGGTCTTATGTCAAAAGAAAGGCAGGATATAAATTAAATAAAAATAAATAAGCTAAGAGTTTTAAAATAATCATCTTGTATGGGTGTGACATCTCAGCTAGGTCTGCTTGGGCGTTTTTAATGAAATGACTAAAAACAGGAGCAGTGATTGTAAACTTAATCACTTGGGCATAAATAATACTGATAAAAATAAGTCTTAGTAACTATCAAAATATTTACACTGTGTGTGTGAGAGAGAGGGAGATGGGGAGGCTGTCCAATTATGTATTTATTTTCCTAAACAACACTCATTTTAACCTCCAGGTCTGAAGTATAAATTCCTCAACCCTGTAAAAATGCCCAAGGCTGTCATGACTGGAGGGCTGGTCCAGGAATTTCAACACACTGTCCTTCCTTCAGTGACCCCCCTGGCAACTTTAGCCTGTACTGCCATTTTTATGCTGGTAAATCCTAGCTTCTGCTAAATTCTTATTTTGTGTGGATAGCATCAACTAGGATCTTCACCCTTGTTGAAATGGGGCCCCTTCTGGCATTGATGCAGGGATGGGAACTTCTCACCCTCTGGATGCTTTTAGCTATCATCACCAATGATGAAATCTGATAGAAGTTTCAGTCCAACATTTGGGGGGGGGAAGTCACCCTCTCCGGCATAACTGAAGGATTAGAAATATGCAGTAGTTAAATAAATTAAGCTTTTCCTAAGCAACAGATACAGTCAAGGGGAAAGTTCTATATTCTAATTTTCTCCATGTCAGGATCTTTTAAAAAGATCTCAGAACATTTAAATATCAGCAGTTCCTCCATTACTAAGTCTATCAGTGTTGGATAAGCACAGACTGATTTGGCTAAAGGAGTCATAAAGCTGGAAGGGACCACAAGGGCCATGTAGCTATGTAGATTGACTGTTCAATATTGGAGATATCTGTGCTGTTCTGCCTACATTTTGTAGGCGTACATACCTCTTGCTGTGTTTATTGAAGAAAGATTACTGTTTTTCGGTACTGGGTTCTTGCTTAGGCCTTGTCTACACATGCAGTGGAACAGGGTGGTGGGATTGACTGTAAACACCAGACTGCAAAGAGGGGTGCTAAGCAGGCACAGGCATATAAGGGCAGGTGAGATTACATGTGTTCCATGTGGTACTCTTGTAGCCTCCCAATTGAAGACAATGGGGTACAAGATTAACACTGGCTTTTTGGGCACATCTTCAAAACTAGAGTTCCTTATTTGGGACCATGCTAATTAAACTGGTGTGTAATGTGGATGTGCCTAGCATCTCTGGAAACTAACGTAACTTTCTCTGGCATTGCAAAAGAGATTAATAAAAGCCAGAACTCAGCAGTGATTTGTCCCTTGCATAGCAGAAATGGAAACCATAGAATTATAACGTATGTGTCAGATGCTGCAATGCCCACTGAAGCTTTGTTTCTGCCTGTCATTTCTAGCCCTCTGTTTTCTGTCTTTGGTTTAAACCCCAAGGGCCTCGAGGCTTCCTGCGCTGCTTGGTTCTCTGCGCACTGAGCTCCTTTATGTTCGGCTGGCATGTGCACGAGAAAGCAATCCTCCTTGCCATTCTCCCTTTGAGGTAAGAGTGCAGGAGAGGGGTTCAGACTACATTTGAAAATTATCTGTCATTGGTTGCCCCAAGCCAATTTTATTCAGGCTGTAACAAAACTACTCACATATGGTTACAAAAATCACACCAGAAACCATAGGCAGTCCCCTGTGACCCCAAGATTCCAGTTGTTGTCTTTCTAGTTCTCTTGGCTATGTAGAACCTGTGGATAGTTGGGCTCTTTTTACTCTTAGAAGCAAGTAAGGTGTAAAATGGCTTCTTGCAAAACAGGGAGGAGCTAGGAAATGGCTTTGGAGCCATAACTCCTTGTTCTCTCTCCTATTGTATGCCAGAGGCACTGCTGAAAGGTGAGTCAGACCATCTAATCAAGTGGGCTTGCTGTCCTGCAGATGCTTACTTGAGCATAAGGCCCATTAAACGTGATGAGATTTCCTTCTGAATAGACATGCACAGAATTGTGCTTTCAGGGAGTGACAATATTGAGAGAAATCAAGAAGATCCTTTGCCTGATTACAGTAGTGGTGGCTACTTTCCAAAAAAATTTTGGTCTCTCTGTATTTAAGCTTGCTGTCTGTGGAGAGGTCAAGAGATGCTGGTGTCTATCTGATTCTGGCTACTACAGGACATTTTTCCCTTTTCCCCCTGCTGTTCACAGCACCAGGTAAGACTCTTCCATTCCTTTTCACACTGCTTGCCTCAAATACTTCTTGATTATTTCTAGGGTAGTGATTTGGTGCTGGGCCAGAAAAGTTAGCTTTTCCAAGCTGTGTTGAAACATGAGGTCAGAAAGAAAGTTGCCGGTCTGTGCTGAGTATGCAGAACCTTCAGAAAGGAAGGGCAAAAGGTTGTGACTTTGGTGCTACATGCATGGGGCTAGCCGATTTTATTCTGATAACTTTTCTTCTGTCCTTTCTACTGCTTATTGGTTTCTTTCCATAGGATTTCTACTTCTGTAACCCTAAAGTAGTGCAAGGGTTTCCACAACTGTATTCTAAATTAATGCTTCTTATTTTCATTGTTGAAATGTCCCATCACTTCATAATTTTACTTCTGGAATACTTCACTTAGTAACCTAGTAGCATAATGACTAAGAGAGTGAAATACAAAGTGGGAACTCGATGAGTTCAAGGCGGTTACCGCACTCCAAAGGAAAGCAGCAGGAGAGCAGGAACATTACATCTTCAGTGCTGCCTTACCACATGACGTTGTTCTTCCAGCGTTCTTTTGTTCCGGTCCTGTGGGGGACAGAGGTAAAGCTGTATCTTTTTACTAATGAGGGTTTTTTTTTTTTACCTCGGTCCCCCCATGAGACCAGAACAAAAGAACGTCATGCGGTAAGGAAGTGCAGAACATCCTGCTCCACTGCCCTTCTACTTCGAGGGTAGTAAGGCTAGAAATCTCACTTCTCAAGAGCTTTAAGAGGTGGTTTTTGCTAAACACCCCCGTCCTGGAATATTAGCTTTCCCTATCCGTATAAAGATAACAAGAGTCAGTGTCATATAGTAGTTAAAGCATTGTACTGGAACTTGGGAAAGCCAGGATCTAGTCTGCACTGAGCCATGAAATTCACTGGGTGAATTGAGCCAGTCATTATCTACCAGCCTGATCTACCTCATAGTGCTATTGTGAGAATCAGGAGGAGGGAAGGATTGGGTTCATTGAAGAAAGAGGCATGAAATAAGTTTAGCAGCATAATCCACCTTACAGGGTGGTTCGAAAAATTACTGATGATAGGTGAACTAGGACTATTTCCTTGACTCAGCTGGAACTTCTAAGTCACATCAAGGGCATCCCACATCAATTCAGAAACATGTTATTTTTTTAAATATTGAGTACAAAGAACTGGCATGGTGTAGTGGTTTGAGCTTTGGGCTATGACTATGTAGACCAGGGTTTGCATCCCCACTCAGCCATGAAAACCCATTGGGTGACCTTGGGCAAGTCACTCTCTCTCTCATCCTCAGAGGGGGGCAAGGGCAAATTCTGCCAAGAAAACCCTGTGATGGTTTTGCCTTAGGGTTGCCATAAGTCAGAAATGACTTGAAGGTACATAAGAACAAAAAATACCTCAGTAAATGATGTAGAAGTATTCGTGGGCATTACTTCTTTAACAGAAAATAGGGTACCAGAGGCAGAAATAACATGAAAAGAATAGATAGCTTCTTACATTACAAAAAAGAACAGTTCTTTCACAATTTTTCTTATTATTTCCATTCAGATTTACAGACTTATGCATTTTTACATGTTGATGGTAGCTGATGAGGAGAACTTGTCTCTTCTCCTTTTTTCTCTCTGTTTTGCTGTTCGCACATGCTCAGTAAGGGATTCTTGCGGCAGTAACCTGCCTGTTGTAGGCAGAATCGACTAGGGTGGAATCCCACTCTTTCCCACAGCTTAAGCTTTGTTTATTGCATTGTTTACTACAGACATGCTGTTGAAACCTGACACTGAACGTCTGTGTTTCTCATCCTCCTTCACCATCCTCCCAATGCCAGTGCTCCCAAGAATTTCAGGGATGGGGAAGAAAAGGGCAGGGCTGGGTAGATGCAAAAAGGAGCTACACTGTTAGAGGCTTTGTTAGCTGAGGTATGCCTATACGGTGTGACCCCTATACCTGCGGATTCACTTATGTGGGAAACATGGGAGGTGGCCCGGGTCCTGGATTGGCCCGATTTGGCACAGCAGGCTTGGGAGACGGTGCTTTCAGGGACTGAACCTCCAGAGGGTGTCAGGGGACCCAGAAAGTCAGTGGGCCAAAAGAGGAAGAGGAAGGAGTCTGGTTCCGCCGTGGCTGAGAGGTTTTGGAAAGTGCCCTGGTCCACGGTGCGCCTGGTAAACCTCTATGTGATGTTAGGGTTAGTTTTCCAGAGAAAAAAGGAGGTGAAAAGTCAAAATCTGCAGGATGTAAAAGGCACTGCCTATTATGTGAAGAATGTAATTGAAAATTTAGCTCTGAGTGAAAAAGAGAAATTGCCAAGCTATCGTTGGAAAAAGTTTTGGCCGTGGTTTAGTGAGACGACCCCAGCAATAACATAAAATGATATTTTAAATAAATATTTTATTAATTTTGTATTATTTTGTATTATTATTTTTAATTAATATTTTATTGGGTTTTTTTTCATTTCTAAGTAGGTATAATTATAATGTGTAAATATAATGTGATTATAGTGTGTTTAGATTAAAGGGAAAAATACATTAGTGTTAGGATAGATTTACTTTTGTATTAGTAAGAAAAGAGGAAAATAATTAGTATTGTTTTTGTATTATTGTTATGGCCTTTTGCGGTCGGGTGTATTTTTTAGTAGAATGGTCTTACTCCAATAAAAAAATTCCCTAAAAAAAAAATTCCCCAAAAAAAGTCTCTCTAGGCATTTTCTAGGTCCTTCAGTGCGATTCTGTGGTATGCTTCTGCCAGAAGTTGACCATAAAGTCACGCTGAAGGACCTACCAATTCCTAGAGAGGTTTTCTCTCCAGGAATCTCTAGGTCCTCCAGTGTGACTATGATATACTTGACCAGAGTCGGTCATTTTAATAGGGTTTGCTCTTACCCACAGTTTCCAGTATCCACAGTAAGTTTGGAAATTTATCCCCTGCGGATACGGGGGTTGTACTGTGTAGGTATTTATAAAAACAGCAGGTATATGCATGATATGGTACACATCATCAGAAAACAAGGGCGATCTGCCTTCTCCCCTCTTCAAAACTATTGTTTTAATCCAAATACAAATAACCTGGTGCGTAAAAGTTTGCCATCCTTTCTTTGTGTTTCAGAACTGCCAATTAAAATACTGCTCATGCTGCTCTTTACAGTGTACAGCTTCTCCTCACTGAAGGCTGTATTCAGGTAACGTCTAAATAATTTGTACAGAAAGAGAGAAAATGGTTCTCTACTGAGTTTCATAGGATTTTCTTCCACTTAAGACTGTAGGTGTGTAGCTTAGTCTTTACTGATCAAGTGTTTATAAAATATATTTTTAAAAAGTCTTTACTGATTACTGAAAATTATGTCCCACTATGTTCAAGGGGATTTGTTTCCTAATAGGTGTGTTATAGGACTCCAGCTGTAATGAGGCTTGGAAAGCTATTGAAACCTAATGGTGATTTTTTTTCTTTAAACTTGCAACCCAGTTCTGTGAATATATACCATTGCTTGTGTAAAACAGTAACTTATTGAAAATAATACTAAAATATTTTCTCTACCCCATGTCCATTCCCCTTTCTCTCTGTCTGTGTGTATGTAGGAAAGAAGGACCTCTGCTTAACTGGCTGGAAACCCTCTACCTCACTGGGTTGATCCCTCTCGAAATTTTCTGTGAAATTGTGTTTCCTTTCACTGCCTGGATGTCAAAGTTTCCCTTCCTGCCTTTAATGCTCATCTCTGTGTATTGTGCTCTAGGCATCATGTACGCTTGGCTCAAGCTGTACTTCTCTGCCTTCCGAGGACCACCAACTTTCAGGCAAAAGAAAGAGTAATGATGTTTACAAATGCAGAGTCCACAGGGATCCTTCCAGAAAATTACCCAGTGCCTCACCTGTATCTGTATCTTGCACTCAGGATCATGTACTGTTTGCTTATAATGCTTCATCTTGCTCTACAAATGGCTCCTGTTTCTTTAAGGGCTTTGAAGCAAGAAAGTGGACTGTAGAATACTTAAAGAAGCTTGGACAGTTTCTGTGTGAAACAAGACAGTCTGAGGGAAGAAACATTGTTTACAAACAGACTTTGAATTAAGAATTTTTTAATTGATTTTTTTTAACCTTCAGTTTGTGCCAAATACTGGTTGTTGGGACTTAAATGGGTCCATCTTGCTAAATTACAATCATGCATGGTGACATGTGTAAATAAAATAATGTATAGATATATTTGCTT
The DNA here is from genome assembly GCA_030847615.1 of Gambelia wislizenii. Taxonomy (NCBI): domain Eukaryota; kingdom Metazoa; phylum Chordata; class Lepidosauria; order Squamata; family Crotaphytidae; genus Gambelia; species Gambelia wislizenii. The sequence goes on from JAUMIR010000003.1 coordinate 369,740,638, forward strand.
GAAATCATAATTGAAGGTATAGCTTGTGATGCATTTCCACTTAGGTTCTCATAAGACAATTAGACAAATTGTCTAATAGAGCTTAGATTCATTTCAGTGATTCTTACTTGTGATAGCTTACAGAATGTTCATGTCTCATGCCACAAAATTGCAATTTGCTGGGCAGACGATTGGTTCAACAATTTTCCATGGTAGTGTCATAACTCAAAGCACAGAGCATCTCACCAAACCAGCAAGCTAGAAAAGAAAATCAAGAGTTATGTTTCCCCCCCACCAAAAAACAAAACAAAAACTGGTTCCAAATGTTTCTGGAAGAGGTTTTTAGCTGGTGCCTGAATCTGTATACGGTGGAGGCTATGTGAGAGACATTCCACCCCTGAGAAAGCACTGTTCCTGATACACTCTTCTCAAATTTCAGAACCTCAGGTCTTGAGGGAAGTGTGTGAAATTCAAAACCATTTAGTATCTTTTATCTCGAACTGAGACTGTAATAAATACACAATATATGCACAACAAGTCCAAATCAAGTACACACTACAGGTAATACACTGCTTGTCAAACACTAGTCACGAATGTAGTGACAGCATTTTATACTAACTAAAATTGTTGGGAGCTTTTTAGGAGCAGTCGTATTGGATTATTATTGGATTTTACCTAAATCCTTTCAGATATTCAGGCTTGGTGGTTATTAAGGTATGGATAATGAGCCAGATGTTACTTTGCCAGTATGGGGATGTGCATGCTGCCAAGCCAAAAAGTGCTCCTAAGAGAGCCAGTGTGGTGAAGTGTAATGGTTTGAGTGTTGGACTATGACTCTGGAGACCAAGGTTCAAATCCCTGCTCAACCAGGGAAACCCACTGGGTGACCTTGGGAAGTCACACTCTCTCAGTCTCAGAGGAAGGCAAAGACAAAAAACCCTCTAAACAAATCTTGCTAAGAAAACCCAGTGATAGCATCACTATCACCATAAGTCAGAAACAACTTGAAGGCACACAACATCTTTTATAGAGGCTGAATATCAAGAAGCAATACTGCATTAAGGAGCATCTAAACAATCTGATTCTGTTGTGGGAAGTAATAATGTCCACATAGAACTACCTTTTTGGATCAGTCCGCTGCAACCAGCAGTGCCTTATCTGTAAGCTGCATCCATTTCTAAGGGCTTTTCACTTAGAAGGATTTTGGACAGCAAAGGTGTGAAAGGCTATGATGGTCGAGGAGCTGTTGCTGTTCAAAATAAATAGATTATAGCTAAATGATACAGCACACCATTCAACGTTGTTCCTTGTTAAAATTCTTCCACTTAATAAAAGGGACAAAGGTTGGTCATATTGTAGAGATCCATTGCTATCACACCATATTGGCAAGCTGTATAGATCACGTGACCCTCCAGATGTTTCTGCTTGCAGCTCTCATCAGCCCTAGCCAGCATAACCAATGGCTAGGTTAGGAAAGCTCAGAGTTGCAGTCAGAACATCTAAAGGGACAGTTACCCTCACATGATTGCTGGTTTGATGCAGTATAGAAGCCTCAGATTTTCATGTTTTCTCCCTTTCTATATCATTGAAGCCTTCATTTTTTGGATTCCTGCCTGTAGAAAGCAACAGTGGCAGGGCTCCCACAAACTAAGAAGTGATGTTGTCATTGTTAACTAGGATCCTAGAACTATAGAGCTGTAAGGGACACAAGGGGTCATCACATAAAATTCCCTGTTAATGAAAAAATATACTGTACTGTTAAACTACACCTGACAGATGGCCACACAGCCTTTGTTTAAAAGCCTCTAGTGAAGGATTCCACCATTCTCTTTTAAGTTTTACAGTGCACTAAAACTGCAGATATTAAGTAAAGAGAAAATTGAAAAACAAGGAAAAGGAAAAACAACTTCCAATCTTCCTTTTGATGGTTATACATGACATACATTTTTCATTCCTCTCTTTTTAACAAACAACAAAAAGCCTTTTTTAAAAGCTTACACTTCCTAATAAAACCCAATACAGTATTACTAAATCATTTCCTTTTTATTGCAAAAAGTCAGTAAGGGTCCTGTCATTGATAAATATCACTAAAAATCACTAGTCAAATCAAACATTTTACCTACCCCTGGCAAATTTATCAAGTTCCTCTCCCCCCAACATGAATATAGCGGGCCCTCGGTATCCACTAGGGCTTGGTTCCAGGACCCCACATGGATACCAGAATCTGGATGCTCAAGTCCCATTATATACAATGGTGTAGTAAAATGGCATCCCTTATATAAAATGGTGGACAGCAAGGTTTGCTTTTTGGATTTTTTCCGCCCAAGATATCAGCTGTGATTGAATCCATGGATGCAGAACCCAGAGGGCTGACTAATATTAAATTCTACCCTCTTTCAGCTAAAACAGTTTTACTACCATATTCATGTATTTTCTAATCAATTTTTCTAACATCCTACACCAATATAATTTCTAAAAGCATTTTTTTTTAAAAAAAAAAATCTCTTTAGCATCTTAACATGCTAGCACTGGTGGCGCAGCGGTTAAATGCCAGTACTGCAAGTCACCACATTGCAAGTTCAATTCCAGCGGGCTCCAAAGTTCACTCAGCCTTCCATCCTTTCGTAGGACGGTAAAATGACCCGGCTTGTGGGGGCAATTAGTTAACACACATTAGAAACTGCTTAATGCAGTTGTAGATGTGTAAATTGCTGTTGCTTAAAACAATTTGTAAGCCGCTCTGATAGCCTTGTGGCTGAAGAGCGGAGTATAGATAAATAAATAATATCAATTACCAGGTCCTTTATCCAGATTTTCACTTAATCCATCTGCATATTATAACCAAATTTTAAAATCCATCCTCTATAACAAATGTATATTTTCTCCCTTTGGCTTTTCTTCGCAAATAAAAATTCAGGAAGGACTCATCCCACGCTTTCTGCAAGCGCGCTGATGACTAAAAAGGCCAATCCGAGATAAACAAGTCTGGTTGCAGAAAGCACAGCAGAAGGTCTCTGGATGATGTTTCCAGGTTGTGATTCTTTCTGCATTGTCGTTTCTCTTCAAGACTTGTTCAGCGTGAGATCTCAAATAAGGCTGCAGCATTGTGGATAGTGCGTCTCCATGCCTCCCGATGTGAGGCCAGGGCAGATCATTGTTGGTGATCAATTTGGCCGAGCCTGAGATGTTGTTGAGGGAGTCTTTGTATCGTTTTTTCGGAGCGCCCCTCTTACGCTGACCCGTGGCAAATTCACCATAGAATACTATTTTTGGGAGGCGATGGTCCTCCATCCTAGAAACGTGCCCTGCCCAGCGCAGCTGTGTTCTCAATATCATGGCCTCAATGCTGGTGATCCCTGCTTGATCAACGACAGCAACATTCGTCACATAGTTAGTCCAGTGTATATTTAGGATTGTGCGTATACAGCGCTGATGAAAGCGTTCGAGGAGTCATAGGTGGTGGCGATAGGTGACCCATGTTTCAGATCCATAAAGGAGAATAGACAGTACAATGGCTCTATACACACTGATTTTTGTGCTTCGCCTCAAGTGTTTATTACTCCAGACTCTTGTGACGTCTTCCAAATGCATTATATGCCTTTGCTAATCTGTGATTGATCTCTTTGTCAATCTTGGCATCTGAGGTTTCCCCCTCTATAACATCATAACATCACACCATTCTCTGAGGTAGGCTATTCCATGGTTACAAAGTTCTTCTTAATGTTTAGTCTCTTTTTGTCCATTGGTTTGAGTCTTAGCCTGTGGGGTAGTTTAATCCATCTTGATGCTAACCCATACAGTGGTACTGCTTTTAATTTGGTCACTATACAGATGTACCTTAGTTTATAAAATCTCTTTTGAATGAAGAGTGAAGCTCCCTTTTTAAAAGTCTTTTCAGCCTGCCTTTTCCTCCTTGTCCTCTTTCTAGCTGGAAATAATTTCCAGCTAGAGGATGATGAAGAAGAGACTGAGAAACACAGTGCAGCAACATGCTTCCAGTAAATGTAATAAACAAAGCTTGAGCTGAGAGAGTAGGATTCTACTTAGCCAATTCTACTTTACGCTGCAACAGGCAAGCTAAACAGCAGCTGCTTCCAAGAATCTCTTACTGAGCATGTGTGAATAGCAGAACAAAGGGGAAAGAGGAGAGCAGGTTACCCTATCTCACCAGCTACCCCTAGAATGTTTTTTAAAAAGGTATTGGTCTATAAATTTGGCCACCAAAGTGGAAACCATTCAAGCCTCCAAGTGGTCTCTAGAAGGTTAAATATGTTTTTGTTCAGTTATGTAAGGGTTACCTGACCTGGTTTTTCCTTTCATACGTGCATATTGTTAGTTTTGAAAGAAAAGTCAGTGAAACATGTTGAACTGCTCTTTCTTGTAGTGTTGGAACCTATCCTTATTCTTTCCATGCTATTTATTCTTCTGGTACCGATTTTTCTATTAAAGAAGTCATACCTTGGATCACATCTAACTGAGCTTGGCCACTAAAGGTTTCTGGATTTTGTTCTCCTACATGGCCAACATGCCTACCCCTGAATGTGTTTCCAAGGTATACCAGTGTAGTTCTTCGTTTTTGTGAATTTGTTGTTCAACCTACAATTTTATTAGTTCCCGTCCCCCCCGCCCTCACATCATCACATTCTTGACTCAATGTAGCCTTAGCATTCCAGAAAAAAATGAAATTCACAAATATAGGATGGGGGACACCTGGCTTGATAGCAGTGCATGCAAAAGGGATCTAGGAGTCTTAGTGGACCACAAACTGAACATGCGTCAGCAGTATGATGCAGCAGCTTAAAAAGCCAATGTGATTCTAGGCTGCATTAATAGGAGTGTAGTGTCTAGATCAAGGGAAGTAATACTGCCACTTTATTCTGCTTTGGTCAGACCTCGCCTGGAATTTTATGTCCTCTTCTGGGCACCACAATTCAAGAAGGCTATTGACAAATTGGAGCGTGTCCAGAGGAGGGTGACCGGGATGGTGTGAAGTCTGGAAGCCATGCCCTATGAAGAGCAGCTTAGGGAGCTGGGTATGTTTAGCCTGGAAAAGAGAAGATGAAGAGGTGACATAATAGCCACGTTTAAATATTTGAAGGGATGTCATACTGAGAATGGAACAAACTCATTTTCTGCTACTCCAGAGACTAGGACATGGAGCAATGGACTCACACTCCAGGAATAAAGTTTCCACCTAAACATTAGGAAGAAATTCCTGACAGGAAGAGCTGTTCAGCAGTGGAATACACTGCCTCGGAGTGTGGTGGAGTCTCCTTTGGAGGTTTTTAAACAGTGGCTGGATGGCCATCTGTCAATAGCAATGCTTTGATTGTGTGTTCCTGGAGGGCAGGGGGTTGGACTGGATGGCCCTGGTGGTCTCTTCCAGCTCTATGATTCCAAACAGAGCCTGTGCCCCTAGCCCTATAACTCCTTGCTACTTGCAAGGAGGACATCTTATTCCCTTGTCTCTTCCTGACAACCTCGCCTTGGCCGACAGAGGAAGCGAGGGGGGAACCAAAAAGCGGCGGAACCTCCCGTCCGTGCTCGTGGAGACGTGCCACACAAGGGGGGCGGTGTTAGGGGACGGACCGTCCCCGTGCCCTTGGGCCTGGGCGCTGGTGTCGCAGCGGAGAAGCGCTGAGGGTTACTGCCGCCAGTCGGGTGGTCCGTGGTGGTCCTCGGCCCTCGTCCTCCTCCTCGGCCCGGCGCCATGGCCTTCTACCTCCGCCTGCCGGACGAGGCGCGCTCGCTGCCACCTCCGCCGCTGGTCAACCACGGCTCGGTCTGGGCCGCCATCATGGGCTGGAGCGGCGCCCTGGTAGACAACGCCCTCAACCGGAGGCCGGTCCTGGCGGCGGGTCAGTGCGGGCTTGGCCTGGGGTGGGAGCTGCACCCTCTCTCCCACCTGGTGGAGGAACACCAGCTGCCTTGGGCTTGTGGGGTAGAGAATACAGCAGGACCCCCGTATCCGCTGGTTCAGTTATCCACTGATTCAGTTATCCACGGGGCACCAAACAGCACACCTACCATAGCGTCTTCCCAGAAAATGTGCCCTCTCAGGATTCCATAGGAAGGAGCCATCACAAATCCTCCAGTTTCAAACTGGATTATTTGTGTAGTGTGGATGCACCCATTATTATTGGGCTGGGCTGGGGGAGATATGTGAAGATAAGTGGGGAAGGAAGGGAAGCAGTAGAATCATTCATTCAGAGCTGGACAAATGGGACAAATGAGTAGCCAATACCCTAGAGGACAGGATCAACATTCAAAATGACCTGGATAGACTGGAGAGCTGGGCCAAAGCTAACAAAATGAAATTCAGTACGGAGAAATGTAAGGTACTGCACTTAGGGCGAAAAAATGAAATGCATAGATATAGGATGGGGGAGACCTGGCTGAATGAGACTACGTGCGAAAGGGATCTAGGAGTCCTAGTAGACCACAAGTTGAACATGAGTCAACAGTGTGATGCAGCAGCTAAAAAGGCCAATGCGATTTTGGGCTGTATCAATAGAAGTATAGTGTCCAGATCAAGGGAAGTAATAGTGTCGCTCTATTCTGTCTTGGTCAGACCTCACCTAGAATACTGTGTCCAGTTCTGGGCACCACAGTTCAAAAAAGATATTGACAAATTGGAGCATGTCCAGAAAAGGGCAACTAAAATGGTGAAAGGTCTGGAAACCATGCCTTATGAGGAGAGACTTAGGGAGCTGGGTATGTTTAGCCTGGAAAAAAGACAGTTAAGAGGTGATATGATAGCCCTGTTTAAGTATTTGAAGGGGTGTCACACGGAGGATGGAGCAGGCTTGTTTTCTTCTGCTCCAGAGATTGGAACACGGAGCAATGGATGCAAGCTCCAGGAACAGAGATTCCACCTCAACATTAGGAGGAACTGTTTGACAGTAAGAGCTGTTCGGCAGTGGAACACACTCCCTCAGAGCGTGGTGGGGTCTCCTTCCTTGGAGGTCTTTAAACAGAGGCTGGATGGCCATCTGTCGGGGATGCTTTGATCAAGATTTCCTGCGTGTCAGGGGGTTGGACTGGATGGCCCTCGTGGTCTCTTCCAACTCTGCAATTCTATGATTCTATGAACTGTAAATAAAATATGGAGCCTCTTTATCAAGAGATAATATACTGCTGAAGATCAGATGCTAGTGCTAAGGGAGGTTTTGCCTTTGTAACTTTCTTTGAAATGCCCAGGACTATCTGGTATGGGAATACTGCACTAGATCAGTGGTGCTTAACCTGTGATCCAGGGACCCCCAGGGGTGTATGATGTCTTTACAGGGGGTCGGTCCGCAGAGGCTTGAAGGCTGCTTGGCCCACCTCCTCCCTGCAGTAGAGCGGCCACATGACAGGATCCAAGGCGAAGGCTGGCTGGCTGGCTTAGCCTGAGCATTGCCATTCAGTCCACTCCAGCCACAAACTTGCAGGAAGAAGCAAGAGAAAAGTCTTCCCTCTCCTTCCAAATAAATAAATGGAACTGAACATTTGAAATGCTGTGCTTAGATGTCTGCTTGGCCTGTTCAGCTACTAGCTATTCCTCACTCTTTTCTTTTGTTGTGTTCCAGGTGTCCATCGGCAACTCCTGTGGGCTTCGGTGGGCTTTTACATTGGCTACTACCTTGCTAAACGAGCCAATTATGTAAATGCAAGGAGAGACAGAGAGTTGTTTGAGTACATAAGGCACCACCCTGAGGACTTTAAGGAAACAGGTACTTTATGTGAATTGGTTTTAAGTCGAGTTGCATCCATGGGCAGATTCACCAGTCAGGGGTATTCTCATGCCCTGGTTGTGGGCTTCCCACAAGCATCTGGTTGACTACTGTAAGAACTGGATGCTGGATTAGTTGGGCTGCCGTGTGTCTCCCCACCGCCCCATCTTGCATAGCCAAAAGGAGAGCTCCGGTTGTTTTTTGATGTTCTGTGGCTTCAAGTCAACTCCAACTTATGGCGACGCTCTCCTGGGATTTTCTTGGCAAGATTTGTTTAGAGGAGATTTACCATAGCCTTCCTCTAAGTCTGAGAAAGTGTGGTCCCATCTAAATGGTGAAAATGCCCCTCATGGAATTCACTGGGAATCCTACCTGTCTAAACAGGATCCAGTGCCAATCCACACTATTCCGGAAGCGGGGGGGGGGGGACGGCAAAAACAACGGGGTAAAAGCCTTCACAGATTTCCCCGTATTTTTTCACAAACAGCGAGGCGGGTGTGCATTTTTGCTCTTTTGGACTATAGAAAAATAAAACACTCAAAAGGAGGCACAAATCTGATTGGCTAGGTGAGAATGGGGGGTGAGGCTTGCTAGGAGGGCAAGCGCCCGCTGCCACCATGTTGGATTTTCACTTTAGTGATTGCTCGCTAATGCGATAAAAAGGATCAATATTTTCTGTTTTGCTTTTGTTTAAAATTGGAGAATCGCTCTATCACACCAGCACACCTTGAGATGACTTTTTTTAAAAAAACAGTGGCGGTGAAGAACTAATGTGAGTAAATCACTTATGGCCGCCATCAGGAATGCGAGGCTTATGGGGGCTTCTGAGGCCAGAAAAACCATTTATACATGTTGCTGCTGCTGTGAGATGCCAATGCTACAAATTATTTTAGATCCCCCCCCTCCTCGTGTACAGGGGTCCTGTGTCTTGCCCAAGGTCACCCAGGTCATTATTTTATCCTAACTGTGGTCAGATCTCAGCAAACCAGCTTCATATTTTGGGTTTTGAAGTTGACTTGTTGACAAACTGACTTTTTTGCAACCAAATGTTTTTACCCCCACTGATGAGGATCTCAGGCCAGGAGGATCATTAAACTGTGTTGCCAACATAGGGTAAAGTTTAATCTGTAACAGATATAATGTATATTCTCCAGAACTTTATTGTACCTTTTAAGGTTTTCAGGAAGCAACACAAGAAACTTGTAGTTCAAGCAACAACTAAGATCAGAGGCTTTCTAGGCCTGTTATGGCAAATATAATGTGAATGCAGGTGTCCCCCCCCCCTCGTTTATGCATGATCAGTACTCATGGTTTCACTTACAGTCAGGGGGGAAAGTCTCTCTAGGCATCTGGAGGACAATAGAGTTGCCCTGGAGGTTGTCTAGGCATCAGGAGGTCCTCTAGCACAACTCTATGGTCAACTTCCATCAGAATTTGATCATCCTCTCCAGGCATTTTCTAGGTCCTCTGGTACAATTCTGTTGTATTCTATGGTGGTTCACTATTATACACAGTTTTGTGTATCTGCATTAAATCTGGTAATATTGTCCCCGTGGATATGGGGGCAACCCGTATATGGCAAAGAGGTATCAGTCCAGAGCTGCCTAGCCAGGGGTTCTAAAGAAGTGCTCCAAATCAGAGTTTCTAGCCTGCAAAAAATCTTCACAGTTCCTTCTTCCCACATACAAAAACCCCTAGCAATAATCAAGGATATAAAAAGTGGAAGAATAATTGTAGGCTTGCAGTGTAAAAAACTGATTGTCAGTAGAGTGATGAATTAAAGATTTCCCTCTTGCCATGGCTTCAGTTTAAAAGCAGACTCATTTTATTTTTTTGGATTTCTTATGGTGGTGTGGATGACATGACCAAGACAAGATGAAGGTGACCTTCTAAGAATGCAGCAAAAAAAGGAAAGAAATGGCTTTTGAATAGAGAATCTTGAAATGATCTTCCATTTTTTTGTGATGAACCTATGTAATAAGCTTTGAAATGTGGAGACTTAACAGATTAATTGATGAAATTATTAAAAGGCGTAGGATTATCAACCAAAATGTCACTGTTTGTCTGAGATTCACATTGACTCCCCCTCTTGCCGTTGTTCCTGTCACCATCATCCACTGGAAGCAAATCTTGCCTGCCACCATGAACAACTTTGAACAAGCCTGTTCCAGAGCATGAAAATGCCACAATGGGGTGGGGTGTGTGTGTAGGAAAGCTATGCATGCACAGACACAGCTAGTATGAATGATGCCCAGGGTTTTCAAACAGTGCAACAGCCCTTAATGGGGCAGGGGCACTCTGTATCCAAAACTGATCCCCTTCTGGACTCAGAATATTAGCCCTTGTGAATTTTGTGAGCGGAGGAGACTGCCCATCACCATAAATGGATATAAGCATGGAACATGCCAGTTCTGTCTGGCATGGAGAATGGTCCATGCCGGCTGGGGATAAGGGGATTTGTAGTCCAACAGATCTGAAAGGGACCAAATTGGGAAAAGATGCCCCAATGCATGTTGTTGTGTGAATAGTTTGAGGTTTTAATAGGATTCGGGGTCAGGATTGTACACTGTAGTATGACTTCTTCTTGTGACTTGTGTACCATCTGCCTTTCTTAATAGTATTTCCTCCTCTTTTTATAGATAAGAAAACCATGGCAGAAGTCCTGGAGGACTTCCATCCAATTCGCTGAAGACTTGGCAAACAGTTATTTAACTCCTAGCATCTGGTGTGTGGACTTGCACAGAATGTATGTCAGCAATTCGGACAGAATATCTGATCTAAATATGGACTGTAATCTTATCATTAAAGCTATGAATAAATATTGTCTGTTTTTATTAACTTGGGATTGGGGAGGAGGGTAATGCAGATTTCTCAGGTCAGCTTTTGATTCATGGAGTTTGCTGCCACAAGATGTGGTAATAGGACCAAGTGGATATTTTGTTAAATGGTTCCTATTAACAGCAGTCTTTTTTCACTACCAGAAAGACCAACAAATTGGTCAGAAAGCAGATCAAGCCTGAACTCTCCCTAGAAGCCAAAATTAGTAAACTTAGGCTGTCATAGTTTGGACGTATCAGGAGATATGTCATGACTCATTAGAGAAGGCCATAATGCTGTGTAAATTGAAAGGAGTAGAGGAGGGCCACATAATGGATGGATTAATTCACTCAAGTAAGCCACAGCACTGAGTTTGCAAGACCTGATCAGGGCAATTGATGACTGGGGCTCTTGTAGGCCTTGCATTCACAGGGTCACCATACATTAGAGCGGATGTGATGACAAATAAGAACAAATTAATGGCTATACTCCTATTGATGCAGCCTAGAATCACATTGGCTTTTTTAGCTGCCACCTCATACTGTTGACTCATGTTCAGCTTGTGGTCCACTAAGACTCCTGGATCCCTTTCACATGTACTCTTGTCAAGCCAGGTGTCACCCATCCTACATATGTGCATTTTTTTCTGCCTAAGTGTAGTACCTTACATTTCTCCTTGTTGAAAGTCATTTTGTTAGTTTTGGCCTAGCTCTTTAATCTGTTAAGTCATTTTGAGTTCTGATCCTGTCCTCAGGGGTATTCACTACCCCTCCTAATTTGGTGCCATCTGAAAATGTGATAAGCATGCCCTCTATTGCATCATCCAAGTCAATGATAAAGATATTGAGTAGCACTGGGCCCAGGACAGAACCCTATGGCATCCTACTGGTCACTTCTCTCAAGGATGAGAGAGACATTGGTGAGCACTCTTTGGGTTCATTTGGTCAACCAGTTAACAAATCCAACTAACAGTAGCATTGTCTCACCCACATTTTACTAGTTTGTTTGCAAGAATATCATAGGGGACCTTGTCAAAAGCCTTATATAATGTGTCAGGAACATTAATGGTGTTATATGCCTAATTATAGTTATATTTAGCAGAGTGGGCTAAATCTAGAAGTGCAGTTTTTTCAGTCATCCATTTCTTCATGTTCTTAAATTTGTTCTACTTTTATATTAATTAATTGTTGCCTTGTATCATGACTTTGTTAGCTCCCTGGACAGTCCTTCTTGAATTGTGCTGACCAGAACAGGACACAGTATTACAGGTGAGAGCTGACCAAAGCAGAATAGAGTGGTACTATTACTTCCCTGGATCTAGACACTATATTCCTATTGATGCAGCCTAGAATCACATTGACTATTTTAGCTGCTGCATCACACTGTTGGCTCATGTTCAGTTTGTGATCTATTAAGACTCCTAGATTCCTTTCGCATGTGCCACCATCAAGCCAGGTGTCAGTTACATTTGTTTACCTTCTTTCCTCCAGATTGCTCAATGTGATGTACATAGCTCTCCTATTCCCTGCTTTATTTTCACAACAGCCCTCTGGGGTTGGTCAGCCAGAATAACGGAGGAGGAAAAGAGGGGGGAGAGAGGGACTGAGAGAGACTAGTTCAAGATTTGGTAAGTTTCATGGCTTTGTAGGGTTATAAACCTTAATCTCTCAAGTGCTGGTTGAATTATCTAATCCAAGAATAGGCAAAGTGTGACCTATGGGTCATATGTGGCCCCTGGGCTCCACTTTTGTGTTTCCTGAAGCCCCCACTTTTTTAAAAAAATACGTTGCAATTTCTGCCTTAAAATCACTCAAGTCTCCCAAACACATGAAAAAAAAGTGAAAGCACCCCCACAAACACTAAACACCTCCCTTTTCTTCTGTAGTCACTCTTAAAATGGTGACAGGAAGAGATGTGCCTTCATTTCCTCTTGCCATTTTGAGAAGGTCTGCAGAGGAAATGCAAGCTTGAGTGCTAAGACTCCTGGCTTGTTGAGGTACAAAGTATCACCAGGCAAGTTTGAGCCTGAGGTCTTTCAGTCTAGGCTCATTTCTCTGGACAGTTATTGCCTTTAGAAGAGAGACCCTAAGCAGAATGTATTTCATATGTAGAGTGTCCTGGGCTCAATTCCCTATAGTTTCAGATAAATGAATACAGTTGTCCCTCCATAGGGTAGTCACCAATGGCTCCTCTTCATCCTGGTGAGAAGTGACCAGTGGAGTGCCACAGGGTTCTGTTCTGTGCTATTCAACATCTTTATCAATGACTTGGATGAGGGAATAGAGGGTATGCTTATCAAGTTTGCAGATGACACCAAATTAGGAGTAGCTAATACCCCAGAGGACAGGATCAGAATTCAAAATCACCTCAACAGATTAGAAAGCTGGGCCAATATTAACAAAATGAATTTCAACAGGGAGAAATGTAGGATACTACACTTGGGAATTAAAAATGAAAGGCACAGATATAGCATGGGTGACACGTGGCTTGAGGGCAGCACATGCGAAAAGGATCTAGGAGTCTTAGTGGACCACAAGCTGAATATGAGTCAGCAGTGTGATGCAGCAGCTAAAAAAGCCAATGCAATTCTAGGCTGGATTAATAGGAGTATAGCGTCTAGATCAAGGGAAGTAATAGTGCCACTGTATTCTGCTTTGGTCAGACCTCACTTGGAATACTATGTCCAGTTCTGGGCACCACAATTCAAGAAGGATATTGATAAGCTGGAACGTGTCCAGAGGAGGGCAGCCAGGATGGTGGGTGGTCTGGAAGCCATACCGTATGAGGAGGGGCTTAGGGAGCTGGGTATGTTTAGTCTGGAGAAGAGAAAGTTGAGAGGGGACCTGATAGATAGCCATGTTTAAAGATTTGAAGGGATGTCATACTGAGGATGGAGCAAGCCTGTTTTCTGGTGCTCCAGACACTAGGACACGGAACAATGGGTTCAAATTACAGAAAAAGAGATTCCACCTAAACATTAGGAAGAACTTCCTGACAGTAAGAGCTGTTTGGAAGTGGAATACACTGCCTCGGAGTGTGGTGGAGTCTCCTTCTTTGGAGGTTTTTAAACAGGCTGGATGGCCATCTGTCAGGGATGCTTTGATTGTGTATTCCTGCATGGCAGGGGGTTGGACTGGATGGCCCTTGAGGTCTCTTCCAACTCTATGATTCTATGATTCACATTCACAGGGGTTGGGGCAGAACACCACCACGAAAGTGAAAAAAACACAAATAAGTTAAGCCCCACCCCCAACATGCATATTACGCTACAGCATTGTAGACTCCTCTCCTGCCAACAGGACTGCCAATACCTGCCACCCCAGTAGCAGCACCCATCCCCAGCACACAAACCATGCCCCTCCCCACCATCTCTCCCTCCCTCTGCTCTGCCAACAACACAACTCCAGTTTGCTTTGAGATGGCGGGGAGGTGAGGGGCATGACTTGTGCATGGGGGAGTGGGTGTTGCTACGCTTTGATTTGGGAAAGGAGTGACTGTTTTAAACTGGTAGTGCTACTTTTGGTGCAAGGTGAGAAAGCAAGCTGGAGTTGTATTGTTGGCAGGACAGGAGGAGAGAGGAGGAGGGTGGGGTCTTGGAGTTTGAGCTAGTTGAGCAGCAGCTACAAACAGTGAATATGCAAAACCATGTGAAGGGACAACTGTATTTGTACAGGACTAGGTCTCTACACAGCTTCCTGATTCTTCATAGTTGCGCAGATGTGAGAGCTTGGGAAAATAGAATCTTTTTGGACCACAGCTCCCAAAATTCCCCTAACTAGTACTACTGTGCAAATAGAATTTGACACACCAGCTACATATATCCTGGGATATATAGAGCAGACGAGGGGCCCTTTCCAATGCCCTGTACTACAAAATACCAATGTAATGCAATGTGGATGTATGTAAGGATCCAGTCAGAACTTCAATTCACTCAGACAATAATCCCTAGTCAAAGTGTTTTATTGCAGAGGAAAAGAAGTGAACAGGTCTCAAGTAATTGGCAGAACTAATTCACAGGAAGAAAAATACAGTTTAAATCAGAGGCTTGAGTTCTCCCCTCTTTCTCTTTCCTATGCCTTTGACAGCTGGGTGACATTGGAGATATCCCAACACAGCAACAATATCCAGGCCCCTAGTGCGCATGACAGGACCCCGGCTGGACTTAGACTAAGTGAGGCCTAGTTCAGACAGGCATCCTGACAATGTACTGGTAGATGTACTGTACACCTACATCAACACTACATGGGCAGTCCATGATCCAGTAAGGTGTTCAGTGTCCAGAAAGCTGCTGCTATACCAAACTTCCATCTCTTGAATAATGGTAATAATCTTAACAAATTCAAAGCAGCTGCTGCTGCTAAAATACTGACCTGGCACTCCAGGTCACAGTTTTAGTGAAGCTGCCTGTTCAAACAGACCTCCCTTATTTGCAGATCTTGATTTCTGTATCCTTCTTTGTTCAGGATGGCACAAACCTATTGAAGATCTAGGGCAGCATGACCTGCATGTTTGTTGACATGCTTTAAAACTTCTGTCTCTCAATCTCTGGTATCTTCCACCTGCCCTGCCTGCTTTCTGTGAGATACCAAAGGGTTTTTTAAAGTTCAATACATCTATCTTGAGCTTGAACCAATGGTTCAAGCCCACCCTGCCACCCCTCCTCCTGCTCCTGTGAATTTTACAGGCTGCCTACAAGGCCACCCACAGCACTGATGGGGAGGATGGGAGGTGGAATGTCCAGATGGCAACTCCACATCACCTCTTGATGAGTTTGGGGTAGAGTCTACCAGAACATACCATACTTAATAATCCAGTATGGGATTTCTGGCATTCACAGCCACAAGGTATAGAGACAGCCAGTAGTTTCAATGGCTCCAAAAAAGGAAGGAGGATTAGATCTTCACAGAGGAGTAGATATATGTCAGTATCTATTATGATACCTACATCAAACCTCCATTTGTAGGCATAGCCTATCACTGGATGCAATTTGCTGGCAGCCATAGCAGGAAAGGGGCATTGCTTTCATGGCCTAATGTGTGTGTACATGTTGTGTGCCATCGAGAAATTTATGACTTATGGAGACCCTAAGGTGAGCCTATCATCGAGTTTTTCTCAGCAAGATTTATTCGTAGGAGGTTGGGCATTGCCTTCCTCTGGAGCTAAGAAAGTATGATGTGTCCAAAGTCACCTAGAGGTTTCCATGGCCAAAAGGGGATTCAAACTCGGGTCTCCTGGAGACCTAGTCCAACACTCAAACCACTATACCATGTTGGCTTTCAGAAATATAGGTCCCACTGAGATAAGTAGGCCTAACATACTACCCTGAATACATCCAATCTTATCTGATTTTGGAAGCCAAGCAGAGAGAGACCTGGTTAGTACTTAGATAGAAGTTCACCAGGAGAGAACACCAGAGATCTCTGGGTAGAACTAGGAAAGTATCTGATCTGAAACCCTATGGAGCTGTTGCTGCTAACCAGAGTTGGTAATATGGGCTAAAAGGACCATGCATCTGACATGGTATAAGGCAGCTTCCCATGTTGCTAATATGTGGCTGCTTTCCCAAAGAACTTGGATCTTAGGCCTGATCCAGCAGGAATGATCCACCCACCCCAAATTTTTGTTTCGCGTGTCCAGAGGAGGGCAACCAGGATGGTGGGAGGTCTGGAAGTCATGCCCTATGAGGAGTGGCTTAGGGAGCTGGGTATGTTTAGCCGGGAGAAGAGAAGTGTAGTATGTGGGGAAATAATCATTGTAATGTAAAAGCAATCTTGTGTACCTCATTCACATCCTAAGATAAGTCTAGGGTTTTTCCCTGCATGCCTTTTGTTCTCCAAAATTCCCTTTCTCTTATTTCACTGGGCACTTCCATTCAACTGGAGTGCTGGGTCATTCAACACATGACCTAATTTAAATTTTATTGCTCTGTGTAAGCTCTCTTTAAGTTTTGAGTCTCCATGAGGCTGGAGCCATCTTTCTTCGTCTTAAGCCATCTTAAGCTATTCCTTCTTTCCTGTAACCATGCAATGATGTTTACCATGCAGCCTGTAGGCTGGGTGAGTTTTCCTACCCTAAATACCATTAGTTAGTTAGGAACCTCTTTTTAAAGTTTGTTTTAGTATGTAGATTGAGATTGATATACCTTCAGTAAACTTTTGATTTGCATTTTAAACTGACTCCTTTGTTTTGTAATGAGTCTAATTTAACTGGGTGATCCCTGACCTCTGAACACACTTTTCTTTTAAATGTTAATTGAACTTAAGTCAGCATTCTTAAGTTTGCACTCTGCATGAAGTTAAAAGTAAATGAATGATTTTTAACTCTCTTTTTTAAAGGAGATAATTCTTATTGTTTTTTAAAAGGACTAGATCCTGGAATTTTTAATACAATTTTATTTTTTAGACTCATTACTCCTACAAGAAGGTTAAGAGGGGACGTGATAGCCATGTTGAAATATTTGAAGGGATGTA
The DNA here is from genome assembly GCA_030847615.1 of Gambelia wislizenii. Taxonomy (NCBI): domain Eukaryota; kingdom Metazoa; phylum Chordata; class Lepidosauria; order Squamata; family Crotaphytidae; genus Gambelia; species Gambelia wislizenii. Next base: position 369,757,619 of record JAUMIR010000003.1, read on the forward strand.
ATACTGAGGATGGAGCAAGCTTGTTTTCTGCTGCTCCAGATACTAGGATTTGTAGCAATGGACTCAAACTACAGGAAAATAGATTCCACCTAAACATTAGGAAGAACTTCCTGACAGTAAGAGCTGTGTGACAGAGAAATGCACCACCTTGGAGTGTGGTGGAGTCTCCTTCTTTGGAGATTTTTAAACAGAGGCTGGATGGCCATCTGTCAGGAATGATTTGATGGTGTATTCCTGCAGGGCAGGGGGCTGGACTAGATGGCCCTTGTGGTCTTTTCCAGCTCTATGATTCTATGATTCTAAGTCCTGCCTTAGTACTTTGTGGGGTATGTGGAACTTTAGGAGACTTTATATGTGCTGGTTTCAGTACAGAATATGCTACATTGTTGCTGGGAACTTTAAATATTGATTTAAATATGCAAATTATTTTATCAATTGTGCTTGTGTTTGTTTGCAGTCTTCATTTATAATTGGTCTCATAAAACATTGTACATTGGCTCTTTTTTAACTTTTTAAAATTATGTTTCAAAATAAAATTATTTAACAACAGGGTAAGGGAGAATTACAGTGGGGAGTGAGGAGTGGACAGCAGGTACATATAATCCAAGCTGGTTCAACAAGTATAATCAGTCAGAGATGGTTATCGGAGAAAACACTACAGAGGTGATTGTGCATTATTTTGGAGGTATCCAGGAGAGATGGTGGAGTTAAGAGTGAGGAGACAAGATCCACCAATATAGCAAAACATTGAAGTTGCAGCATAGACCCAGGGTAGATCAAAATTTTGATTGCCATAGGTGAGCATGATGCTCCAGGGGCTAAATCCAATTATTGTTCTCTGCAACAAATTCAATAAACCTATACCAATCTGTCCTGAAATTGTCCAGTTTTGGTTTGTCCATTACAAAACTTGATCTTAGAGGAGAGCTTTTCTAGCAGGCAGGTTGACCAAACCACCAAGCATTCAAGGATGGCATTCCCACTTTCCAGCATTTGGCAATTTCTAAACATGCAGCCATAGCAGAAAACTCAATTTTCTATATTTAAGGTTGGCATTATGATAAATAAACAGATTGAGTAGTAGAAGAGCCGGGCAGAAATGAATTGGTTGACAAATGATACCAGAGATCTGGGATAACTCTTATAACCAAAAGTTCCGCACAGACCCACAGTCTAACCACATATGCATAAATGTTCCCAGCGAACCACATCCTCGCCAGCACTGGGGGGAGATCGTTTTCACCATTCTGGATAAGTGTGCTATGGTAAAGTACCACCAGTGGACAATTTTAAAAACTCCTTCTTTTGCTCTGGTTTTGTATGTGGGGGGTGGGGGGAAGGACCATATGTGAAACCATGTAGCATCTGTTATGGGGAGATGTAATTCAGATTCCCAGTGGGTCTTGACATGGAAAGGACATCTGTAGGATTTGTCAATTAGATGTTTGTATATGGTAGCTGCTACACCTTTGACATGGGATGCCAGTGAAACACAATGCTTTGCATAAAAGGTTAATGGTCTATGGGTGATGGATGTGGAGCGTAAATGGGATAAAAAGGTGGTAATCTGTGTTACTTGGAACCAAGAAGTGTTAATAGGAGAGAGTAAGTTCTTTATTTCATGAATGGATTAGGGATTATTTCCGCTATGAAGATCTTGAAGACAGTAAAGTCCAAATTTCATCCAGGGTTTATATTGTTGAATCTTATTAGGCATTGAGAACCGTGGGTGGAGTAGGAAAGATTTGGTGGGGGAAGGGTCTGGGGCTAGGGTATGTTCCTATTTTAACCATGTCATGAGAGTGTTAGAAAGAAAGGAATTTTGTATTTATTTTTTATTTTTTTTGACAGCCATCACAGACAGGGTACCATATAACTGGGAAAGTTCCTGTAAGGAAAAGGAGTAGCCATCACAAATCATCCAGTTTCAAACTGGATTGTTTGTGTAGTGTGGATGCACCCATTATTATTGGGCTGGGCTGGTGGAGATATGTGAAGATAAGGAGGGAAGGAAGGGAAGCAGCAGAATCATTCATTCAGAGCTGGACAAATGGGACAAATGAGTAGCCAATACCCTAGAGGACAGGATCAAAATTCAAAATGACCTGGATAGACTGGAGAGCTGGGCCAAAGCTAACAAAATGAAATTCAATACGGAGAAATGTAAGGTACTGCACTTAGGGCAAAAAAATGAAATGCATAGATATAGGATGAGGGAGACCTGGCTGAATGAGACTACGTGCGAAAGGGATCTAGGAGTCCTAGTAGACCACAAGTTGAACATGAGTCACCACTGTGATGCAGCAGCTAAAAAGGTCAATGCGATTTTGAGCTGCATCAATAGAAGTATAGTATCTAGATCAAGGGAAGTAATAGTGCCGCTCTATTCTGCCTTGGTCAGACCTCACCTAGAATACTGTGTCCAGTTCTGGGCACCACAATTCAAAAAGGATATTGACAAATTGGAGCATGTCCAGAAAAGGGCAACTAAAATGGTGAAAGGTCTGGAAACCATGCCTTATGAGGAGAGACTTAGGGAGCTGGGTATGTTTAGCCTGGAAAAAAGACGGTTAAGAGGTGATATGATAGCCCTGTTTAAGTATTTGAAGGGGTGTCACGTTGAGGATGGAGCAGGCTTGTTTTCTGCTGCTCCAGAGACTGGAACACGGAGCAATGGATGCAAGCTCCAGGAACAGAGATTCCAGCTCAACATTAGGAGGAACTTTCTGACAGTAAGAACTGTTCGGCAGTGGAACACATTCCCTCAGAGCGTGGGGGGGTCTCCTTCCTTGGAGGTCTTTAAACAGAGGCTGGATGGCCATCTGTCAGGGATGCTTTGACCCGCCTAGTAGAAAAGTTTTCTTTCAACAATTGGGACACTGGGGATAACTGGAATGCCTGGTAATACAATGACATGTCCAGGATCGCTAGACACCCATGTATGGAGCTAGCATGGTGTATATACTTTGAGAATCTAGGTCTCCGTTTGTTAAATATAAATTGATTGATTGATTGATTGATTGATTTTTGCCACTTCTTTATCTTCAGGGGGAGGGGGCCAATGGAATCATCTGAAAGAGAAACAGAAAGTGGGGGAGAATAAACATTTTAACTACACACTATTCTGCCCAGCATCGATAAGTTAAGTGAAAGGCAAGAAGTGAATTTCTAACACATCCACTTCTGAGTAGGGGAGTAATTTCGTCAGATTAATTGGGGAATTTCCTTGGTTATCTCTCTCTCTCTCTGGCTTTTCTTCGCAAACGAAGATTCAGGAAGGACTCATCCCGCGCTTTCTGCAATGATGCCGAGATAACGAAAGCCAGAGAGGCAGTTTTGTAGGCCCATCATGTCTACCCAAGAGAGCTGTTGTTGCAGTGTGGCATTACTGCACATTATGACTGATTTTTGGTAAATTCACCTGAAGACCAGAGTAATATCCGAAAGTGTCCAAAGTGAGTTTCAGAGGAGGCAGGGATCTTGTTGGTTCCTCCAAGTATAACAGGCCATCATCTGCATAAAGAGCAGTTTTGTATTGATGTCCATTAATGCAAACACCTTTGATATCCAGATTAGATCTGATTAAGTCTGCCAAAGGCTCAGTCATAAGGGCAAACAGGAGAGGAAACAGGGGACACCCTTGCCCGGTACCCCTGGAGATTGGATGATTGGGTGAGGCTATCCCCTAAGCCAGGACGACTGCAGTAGTACCTTCATAGATATGGTGGAGCAGTGTCACAATTGCTGCCAAAGTTCACTGCAGTGAGGACTTCAAATATATAGAACCACTCCAATCTGTCAAAGGATTTTAGAATATCCAAAGAGAGGAGTGCTGTTGGAGCCTTCAACACATTGGAGTGGTGAATTATATTTAAAATTTGCCTGATTGGGTCCGGAAGATAGCGCCCAGGGATGAATACAACTTGGTCTGGGTCAACGTAATGGGTAATAAATGTACTGTATTAATTTGGGTGGCTAGAATATATGTTAAAAGTTTAAAGTCTTGGTTAAGAAGAGCTATAGGTCTGAAACATCGGGGTTCTGGGGTTTCATCCTGGGACTTTGGAATAGGGACTATATGAGTTCAGTACCATGAGGATGGGGGGAGGGACCTAGATGTAAAATTTCATTGAACAGATCTTGGAGATGTACTTCTAAGTGATCATATAAAAGTTTGTAGGATGCACTTGAAAAACCATCTGTGCCAGCCTTTGAACAGCATGCTTAATCTCTTCTAAACTGATGGGGGCTTGGAGAGAAGAGGCGTGAGGTTCCGAGAGCTTTTTCAGATTCAGTGATTGGACAAAAGTGGATAGGTTCGGAGTAAGACAGGGATTAGGGAAGTAAAGATCCGAATGGAAATCTTGGAAAGCAGTAGAGATTATCTCAGGCTCAGCCAAACTGATCACCAACAATGGTCCACCCTGGCCTCACATTGGGAGGCATGGAGACTCACTATCCACAATGCTGCAGCCTTATTTGAGAGCTCACACCAAACAAGTCTTGAAGAGAAATGACAACGCAGAAAGAATCACAACCCGGAAACATCACCCAAGGAGACCTTCTGCTGTGCTTTCTGCAACTGGACTTTTGTTTATCTCGGATTGGCCTTTTTAGTCATCAGCGCATTTGCAGTAAGCGTGGGATGAGTCCTTCCTGAATCTTCGTTCGCGAAGAAAAAGCCAGACATCACATAACATACAACACACATCACATAACATACAACATTTAACATCACAAAATATCTACAACTACATAAACATCCTCCCATTCTCCTACCCCACTTCCCCATACCCCCCCACCCCATAACACATATCATTCTATTTGTTAAACAGTTCTACTGAAATGAACATATGGGATTCCACTTTTTACTTAAGGGTTAATATCCAAAAACACAACTCCAAACTCAGAAGTTTCCCCTCCCCTTGTTTAGAACTCTGTGATAATAAACCTTATATTTTACTCTAGTAAATTTTAACAAACTGAGCTGAACATAAATCTTTCCTTCTACTTACTCTTCTTCAGGATATTTCCTATTCAAACAAATGCTGGTTTCAATATAATTAGGAAGTCTCATGAAGCAGTTCAAGCAAGTTGTCTTTTTCCACTCTCTTGTTTATTTTGTCTCAAAAGAGGGTGGAAGATGTGGGGCGAGAAGGGGGGAGGGAGATACGTCCAAGAAAGGGAGGGATGCAAGGAAGGGAGTAATAGAGGGAATTGGTATAAGACTAGTGGGCGATAAGAGTTATAAATGCGGGGAGGGGAGACCCAAAATCTTATCCAGAAGGGGGAAGAAGGGGAGACTCCCCTTCCCCTCATCGCCACCAGAGGTCCAGCGTAGGCTTTTTTTTAAAAAAAAGGTGGGGAGAAACAACCTTTGGGTTTTGTAAGTATGCCTTCCAGGTGTTTCAGCTGCTCACACTACTCATTGACTGAGGGTTCCCAAACTTGGAACACTTTTTGTTAAGGTTAACTCTGAATTAGCTAAGGTGGGCTTCAGTACACCTTGTCCCTGCCAACTGGTTTGCTTGGAGAATGTCTTCTTTCATGGGTTAAGACCTTAACTGTCTTAGGGAAGGACTCCTTGAAAGTAGCTTTGAACGCGTGGAAGAAGTCGACTTCCCTTGGTGGTGGCTGTCCCTTTTCTTGGCAGGCGGAGAAGCCTCGGCCTCTGGGAGCTGCAGGGAAACTCTTCGGTGACCACGGGGGTGTCCTTGTTTGGATGAGGAGGGGAGAGCCTTCCTTGAGTACGTCCTGTTGAGCAAAGATCCTCCTTCAGGATGGCTACTGGAAAAGTGGGGCTTCTGGGGGGAAGCCGCCGAGCCCTGCTTGCTGGGAGGCTTCTTCCCTTTCTTCACCCCTAGCTTACTCCAAGATTTTTTCATGGACAGCAGCCATTCCACAATGCTGGCATTCTTCTTGTGGGCCTTGAGCTGGTGTGGCCTTGCTTCTGAGGGGGCTAGTTTCTTAGAATGTGGACGGTGAGATGGTTTTGATGCCTTTGGGGACGCTTTATCAGTGGCTGAAAAGCTGACCCCCTGGGCCCGAGGAGGAGGCTCCTGACCCCTATCCCGTAGGTAAACTCCATCTGCAGAGTGCTGCCGAGCTGGGGAACGTGATTTCTCTTGGCCCCGATGCAGGCGTTCTGTTTCCCAATCCTTTCCGTGCTCTTCTCTCAGTTGGTGCTGTGTTCTTTCTGCTCCTGCATTTGCTGTGATTTCTCTACTCCTCTCTCGCTTGGAAATATGAGCCCTGCCCAGCCGCATGTTGGAGGAATGGACGAGCGGCCCCAACCCCCATCTGTCTGCCTCACCCCTCTTAATCTTCAGGAGGAAACCCAAGCTCATGTGGATCTCACCTTCGTGCACGCTCAGGCGGGGGTAGACCAGGAGGGAAGGGCTCTGCCGTGAACGAGGGTGGGGACAAAACGGGGTACAGTGGCCACATTGCAGACAGACAGGGTATTCCACATACGGCCATCTGCGCCCTGTCTCGAGCCCCTGGGCCAGGCACATTTGCAGGTCTCGCATGGCCATCTCCTTGTCCACAGACCTCATGATGCTGCGAGGCAGGGAAAGGTCTAGCGGCTTGGCCTTGGGGCTAACAGCTCTGGGGAGTTGTGGGCTCACCCTCTTCATGATCTCACCTGGAGGGATATCAGCAAAGCTAGTTTCTTTGTGAGAGTCCTGAATGTGGACCGGGCTGACTGTGCCTTTGCCAGCAGGAGAAGTGGTCATCAACCTGGGCATGGGCTTTTCTTGTGGGGTTGACAATTGTTTCTTGTGGGGTTGACAATTCCCCATGGAGATACGAGTGGGGCTTTTGGAGAGACTGGTGGGGCACCACACTGCTCTAGTGTGGGCCACTGGTGATAGCGGCCTGTGGCCTGTGGCCTGTGCTGGAGGCCCAGGATGAGGGGAGTGTAACCTTGGCTTGATGCTAGAGGCCTGGTGTGATGGGGTCACAGACTTCTCCCCATGTTTCTTGTGGACACTAGAGGCAAGTAACTCCCACTGCTCACAGCCCCAAACCCCAGTTCGGTTACCATGTTTGTGAAGGTGGGCAGGACTGCTTTTGCCTTTGACTCCGGAATGCAAAGAAGGAGTGACGGGGACTGATTTGGTCACGGAACTGGACCGCCATGAGGTTCCTCCCCTCCCAGTGCCGGAGGCCCGGTACAAGGGCACCTTAGCCTCCTGTGCTTCATGCTTCTTGTAGATGTTCCAGTCATGCAACATCTGCTCTTCAAAAATTCTCATGTGGGGACAAGAGCAGGCTTTCCAATGAACTTCTGGGGACCTCCCTCTGCCCGAGCATGACTGTCCACCCTGAGCAACATCAGCCTGACTCTGAGCTTCTGAGCTACAGGCTTGGTGGTGTGGCGTTGCCTCCTTCTCCCCACATTTCTCATAGCCATGGCGAGCACACAACTCCTGTTCCTTGAGGCCCAGAAAATTGATGCTGTCCTCATGTCCCTGAAAACTGGCAGGACTGCCTTTGCCTTTGATGGTCAGTTGCAAGGAGGTAGAGGTGGGGATGCTTTTGGACGAGGAGTGAAACTGAGGTGTGGGTCCCTTGCGTTGCCTGTGCAGCTCCTTCTCACTGGACTCAACATGGCAATAGGTGTGGGGCTTCTGGGGTGGATGTTGGAGCCCTAAGCCATCCCGATGTGGCAGGGAACCACGAGTCATCCCCACCACCTTCTCAGCTTCAGGGCTAGAGGACCAGAGTGATGGTGCGGAGTCCGCCTGCTGCCGTTTCTTATGGACGTTCCACTCCAGCAGCTCCTGTTCTTTGTAGCCGAGGAAGCGGATCCTGCTACCCCAGCCCTGAATGTGGACATGGCTGCCCTTGCCTCTGATGACCGGGCGCAAGGAAGGCGCAGCAGAGGTCAGCCTGCACCTGGAGTCGGACTGGTGTGTGGGTGCCCCACTCCATTGCCTCTGCCACTCCTTCTGGTGCAGGTTGAAGCCAATGTAGGAATAGTGGTGTGGCCTTTGGGGAGAGTGATGGAGCCCCACCTCATCCAAGTATGGGATGTCAGTGATGGCGGCTGAGGTCCTGCCTCCTCTGCTGGAGACCTTCTGCGCTGGTGTTGCGTCCTTCTCTCGATAGTGCTCGTTGTTGTTCCACTCCAGCACCTTCAGCTTCTCATACAATTCCCCATGGAGATAGGAGTGGGGCTTTTGGAGAGATTGATGGGGCAACACCCTGCCCCAGTGTGGGCCACTGGTGATAGTGGCCCGTGGCCTGTGGCCTCTGCTGGAGGGCCAGGGCCAGGGGAGTGTAACCTTGGCTCGATGCTTCTTGTGGACGTGCCACTCCAGCAACTCCTGTCGCTTATAGTCCAGAAACCCAACCCTCCAACTGCGTTCCTGCAGGCGGGTAGGGCTTCCTCTGCTTTTTGTGGTGGGGTGCAAGGAGGGAGCAGTGGTAGGGATCAGTCTGGTCATGGAGCTGGACCGGAGCATGGATCTTGCTGGTTGCCTTTTCTCCTCCTTCACATGCATATCAAAGTTGAGATGGGAAGAGGAGTGTGGGATCTTGGCCAGGTCAACCGCTGATGATGGAACCCAGCTGCAGAGGGAGATGATTGACTCCAGGGAGGTGTTGGATGTCGAGCGTGGGGTCCTGAGCAGGCAGAGAAGAGGGGGAATTGTTAAAAAAAAAATATGAAAGAAATGAGTCAGAACAATTGGGTCCAGTCTGCATTGGACCCTAATATATTTAAGGCTGCTGCCACATTGCAGATATAATGCAGTTTGACACTGCTTTAACCATCATGGCTCCGTCCTATGGAATCCTGGGTTTTGCAGTTTGTTGTGGCACCAGAGCTCTCTGACAGAGAAGGCCAAACATCTCACAAAACTACAAATTCCAGTATTCCATAGAATTGAGCCATGGCAGTTAAAGCGGTGTCAAACTGCATTATTTCTGTAGTTTGGCAGCAGGCTAAGTCAGTGAGGAGCAAAAACCTGTGTTTTGAAAAGAAATGAAAACCACTACAGCAGGGGGAGTGGAAGTGTGGCTCATGGGATGTCATTGTGAGGCCTCCAAAGCCCCCTAAGAGACCCACAAAGCCCTCAGACTCAAACCTTTTTTTTTTCCCCTGGGGGTACTCTTTCACCTTTAAACATTTAAAAAATGCCACAAAATGCAGTAGTTTTGCCTCCCAGCCCACAAAGGCACAGAAAGGTTTGTGGGTAGCAAAACATTCTTGGTTGTGGCTGAAGAAAAGGACAGACGACTCTGTGTGATGAGCACGTGGCACATAAGGAAACTGTGGGGTGAGAGTGAGGGATGGCTTACCTCCTTTCCGAGTCTGTGCGGCAACTGCTTTCGGAGTCTGTGCTGCTGGAGTCTGTGGTTGTGTGCCAACTTCTCCCTGACTCTATATTTGTGCCCCTGTCTCCTGCCAACCATCCTGCAAATAAGAGAGTATAAAATCGCCATTTGATCGACTTACCAGACCCTCACTTAGCCGAAATTCCAACATGGTGGCCGCAGTCACTTTCCCTCTTTGCTAGCCCTGCCCCCATCCTCGGCCAGCCAATCAGATTGCACTGCCTGTTTGTATCTGTTTGAATGTGGGTGTTCAAACTGTTGCACATTCGAATGTTGTACGGTGCTTTTTAAAAAAATCTGTACAAAGCGCTGTATGCGATGCACACGGACTTTGCGGTGGATTTGGCTGCCCCCTTCCGAATGACACATATTTGTGTGCATGGTCGTTTGAAGGGATTGCCGATCTTTCGCATCTCGTTCACATTATTTTGACCATATAGACAAGACCTCAGTTGCTGCAAACTGAGTCCAAACTGTACTAGCTTGCACTCAGTTATTTCAGGCAATCTGCTACAGCCTTTCCTAGCTTGTCTGTTCATAGCTTTATTATTTATTTATTTATTTATTTATTTATTTATTTATTTATTTTGTATCCTGCCTTTCTCCCAATATAGGGACTCAAGGCAGCTAACAATGAGTTTAAAACAGTTCAAGTTAAAAAGAATGCAAATTATTAAAAGTATAAATATCAAGTTTAAAAACAAATTAAGCAATTTACACAGTTAAAACCACAAACATTAAAATACTGAAATATATAACACTTTAAAATACAAATCATAATGCCTTTAAAAGTCTAGCCCGCATCAGAGTGGCAATGCCTGCTGACACAGAAATGTTTTTACCTATTGATGAAAAGAGGGGAGAGACAGGGCCATCCTGGCCTCCCTGGGGAGGGAGTTCCAAAATTTGGGAGCAGCCACCGAGAAGGCCCTCTCCCTAGTTCCCACCAAATGAGCCTGAGACAGTAGTGGGATAGAGAAGGGCTTCTCCAGATGACCCATGAGCTCTAGTGGGCTCGTAAAGGGAGATATAGTCCTTCAAATAACCTGGACCCAAGCTGTATATAGCTTTATAGATCAAAACCAGAAGTTTGAATTGTACTTGGAAACTGAAGCTCCAGTCCCTCAAAGTCCCACAACCCTCAGTTAATAATAATAATAATAATAATAATAATTAATAATAATAATAGGCATAATTTGGGGGTGTTTTTAGCATGAAAACCCTGCAGAAAACCCACCAAATATACTAAAACACTCTTACATCCCACAGATATCCCCTCAGAACACCTACACACACACACACTTGCCTGCGAGCTGGCTATGGTAGTTTGTTAAAAAGAATTTTCCTCCTCTTGCCTTCAAGGTCCTGAATCATCCCCCGCCCCCAGTCTCCAACCACAACAATTCTGAAAGGTAGGCCAGCCTAAAAGATAGTGACTGGTCCAAGTCACTCATTGAAAGTGTCTAATATCTAGCTGCACAAAAAGAGGGACATAACCTGGACCCAAAGTCATATAGGGCTTTCTAGGTCAAAGCCAGCACTTTGAACTTTTGCCACCTTGACCACACTCTGGTGATGTTTGGCCACCTGTGTCCTGGTTTTCATCTGTGAAACATTGGAGAGTATGCTGTAGAGATTGTGTTACATGAGTCTGCGCTTCAAAAGTTACCATGACACCACCGGCAAAGAGACAGACCCCCAACTGCCACACAACTGGAACAAAAGGTGAGAGAGGAATCTGTCCATGGAGTACACACGGCTTACTTATCTGTCCTGCTGCATGCTTGCTCTGCTCCTTCTTGATACAAGAACAAGTACACGGTGAAACCTGCCACAGATAAAGAAAGAAGATGTTGGATATCATCTTTGGCTGGTTTTAGATCCCCTAGAACTGACTGGGTCATGGTGTAGGGCTGCCAGATCGGGATCGTCCCAGGTCCTGAGATTTCACAGGCACAACCCTGAGACCTCAGGACAACTTCTGCTGATATTCCAGGAGGTGTGGCTTGTCAATGCCATTAACCATATTCATTAATCACAGTTACTGAGAGCATGTCATTCAATGTACAAATCCTAGGATTCCATGGGATGGGATGGAACCAGCTCTCTGGGAAATTTCTCTTAGGAACCGTCTCCTGCCTTTAGGATGTCTCTTGTTCTGTGACCCATCACCACATGAGGTATTGCTGGTGGTGAAACCAGGGACTTATTGGTGGTAGCACCAAAATGTTGGACTCTCCTCCCTGGATAGATCTATCAGGCTCTCTCCCTTCTTGGACTTTTGGCAAGCCAGCCTTTGCCTCTTCTTGTCTCTACATAGAACCATAGAGTTGGAAGAGACCACAAAGGCCATCTAGCCCAACCCCATGCTAGGAATACTCAATCCATACACTCCTGATAGATGGCCATCCAGCCTCTGTTTAAAACCCTTCAAAGAAGGAGACTCCACCACATTCCGAGGCAGTACATTCCACTGCCAAACAGCTCTTACTATCAAGACGTTCTTCCTAATGTTTAGGTGGAATCTCTTTTCCTGTCATTTGAGTCTATTTCTCTGTGTCCTAGTCTCTGGAGCAGCAGAAAACAAGCTTGCTCCATCCTCAGTATGACATCCCTTCATATATTTAAACATGGCTCTCATGTCCCCTCTTCACCTTCTCTTCTTCAGGCTAAACACACCCAGCTCCCTAACCTGCTCCTCTTAGGGCATGGCTTCCAGACCTTTAACTATATAATTAATTATCCTGTTAATCCTGGCTATGTAGCCTGAGCATGTGAGTATCCTATCTATCTATCTATCTATCTATCTATCTATCTATCTATTACCTATCTGTCTATTTTAAATCCCAGCATTCTCCCAATGTGTGACCCAAGACAGCTTACAATAAATAATATTTTTTTATTATTTAATAATAAAGTATAATAAAAAATAAAGTATGGCTACAGTCTTTGTTGTTGTTAAGTGCCTTCAAGACAACTTTGACCTGTATCACCTTACACAACCATTTTGTAAATTTAGGGCAAGGGCCATGGTTTGCATCTTTCTGGATCTTGTATATTCTATCCCACTCCCACAACTGTATAAATATGCTTTATACCCGAAGCCTTAATACCACTCAGTACTGCATTCAAAGAAGTGGGTTTATATCCACAAAAGCTCACAGAAGAATAAAAACCAGTTAGTTTTAACAGTACTGCCACATTTTTTTTTTCTTCTTCTCCCTCTTCCTTCCTCCTTTTTATACTAAACCATGCTGGCTCTCAAGACTTATGGCACCCTTCCTTTCTTAGGGTTTTCTTAGAAAGATTTGTCCAGAGGAGGTTGGCCATTGTCTTCCTCTGAGGCTGAGCGAGGGTGACTTGTCCCAAATCACCTAGATAAGGGTTTCCATGGCTGAGCAACTATTCAAACCCCAATCTTGCATAGTCCTAGTCCAACACTCAAACCATAACACCAACACTCAAACCATAACACCTGCTAAAATCTTACAAATACAAAATAATAGTCCTTCATCTCTAACCAGCGTATATTGTTTATGCTCTCCATACATGACCATATCTAGAGCCAGGGTCAGAAATCTAGCCCAGAACCAACCAAAAGCCTGCCTCTTACCCAGCATGCCTTCACTTTTTTGAAAGTCCACTGTAAGGCGAACAGGAGTAAAAATCCCAGCAGCAACACCAGCAAATAGCAGCTTTCGGGCATGGTGATGATGTCCAGGAGGTCTGCCATGCTCCTGGATCTAGGCAGTTGCTCTAAGGGCCTCCCCATCAAGACTGGGAAATCTCAGGAGTCCTTGGCCCCAAGGTCATGCTTGCCTCACAAATGTCTTTTGCAACTTGAGCCCCTCTGTGATCACTAGGCAACAAGAGCAGCAGGTGAGGTCAAATGCACCCAGCAAACCACACTGAAGGGTAGCAGTTGGAGATCAACCCACCAAGGCACCCAACTGTAATAATATGATGTAACACAAACGTTGGCATCCTGTGGGTTAGTCCCAACTAGTGTAGGCCCATTCAATCAATTGTTGAATACACGTGGTGGTGGGGAAACCAGTGGACTCAATAGGGCTACTCTACTCAGGACTTAAAACAGAATCTAGGCCCGCAGAATCATGGAACTGGAAGAGACCACAAGGGCCATCTAGTCCAATCCACTGCCAAGCAGGAATACCCAATCAAAACACTCCCGACAGATGGCCATCCAGGCTCTGTTTAAAAAACCCCAAAGAAGTCCACCTGTGCCTACAATGTGATAAGGTTAAAAAAAATAGGAATACTTTAAAATTCTTGTCAGATAGGCTAAATCAAAAGGTACACTACTCTGAAGCTCTCCTTTTCCCTTTTGTTTTCAAAGACCTAATTCATCCCCAGGATGGACGAAGGGGCTAGTGCCCTTTTTCAGTTTCCGAGGGTGCAAAGGAACATTTGTAGGTGCTTGGCCAGCCGCTCGGAGGAGGGGAGGAAGAAACACCCTCCCACCTTCCTCTCCAAGCGCCTAGCTAGGCTAAGGCGAAAAACCAACATGGCAACAGCAGGCGCTTACCCTGTTAGCAAACCCCGCCCCCACACTCATCCGTCCAATCAGCTTTGCACTTCCTCTCCTATAGGAAAGCGAATAGCTTTTCCCACTGAGCAGGAATACATATTCCTCTTGCTGTTTTCTAAAAAAAACCCGGGAAAAGCATCAAAGGCTTTTTCTTTGGAGTTTTTGACGTTTTTGGCCCCCTCCTCCTTCTGAATATGGCAAAACAATGTGGGATCCATGAGGGATTGGTTCCAGGGCCCCCCACGGATAATGAATTCTGCAGATAACAGTAAACGCCCCCCCCATCGCCATTGCCTCCACAGAAGCCATCCCACCAGGTGAAAGGAGAAGGGAAGCGAGAGCTCTCCTCCCCTCCCTTCCATCTCCCGTTGCCATTTCCGCCACGGAAGCCATCCATAAGCCTCCTTCCCTCCCTTCCCCATCCAGCCCCTGCTGTTCCCAACTGCGGACAATTGAATCAGCAGTTGGAGAATCTGTGGATGCAGGGGTGCTATTGTATTCCTGCATGGCAGGGGTTGGACAAGAGGGCCCTTGTAGTCCCTTCCAACTCTCAGATTCTATGATTCCCAGGGCTTTGACCTTATAAGATCCGCTACACCACTGCTCTTTGTGCCCCAAGTGGCTCACAGATCTTTTTCATGTCTCTCTTCTTTGCAGGATCATTGGCAGGAGACGGGGTGCAAATACAGAGTCAGGGAGAAGTTGGTACACAACCACAGACTCCAGCAGCACAGACTCTGAAAGTAGTTGCCACACAGACTTGGAAAGGAGTTGGTGCGCAACTACAGACTCAGAAAGGAGGTAAGCCATCCCTCACTCTCACCCCACAGTCTCCTTATGTGCTACTTGCTCACCCCACAGAGTGGTCTGTCCTTTTCTTCAGCCAGAAGCAAGGGCCCGTCTATATGAGGGGGAAAAAATCCATGCAAATTCGGAAGATCGATCATGCGAATGATGAACAAACCGTACATATGGAAAATGACAGATACGAACGGAGAAGGGGGCACCCACTGAATAATACAAATAATTCACTAGTTCAGGGGTCCTAATAGATGGACTGTCAATCAATCGAACAGTGGGAAAACTCATCCCACCCCTTCCTCCACGTCACCCATTGAAACATATCCGTACAGGGGCGTACAGATGATCAACAATACCAACGGCTGTACCGATTTTAGGTCAAGATTCGCTATTCCTCCCGAATGCCGAATCCACGGGGTTTATGGGGGATTTGGTAGCCCCCCCTTCTGAATGACACATATGCATCCGAACGGCTGTGTGTACGGATGATCAATCTTCTGAATGGTGTACATATTTTTTTTCTCGTATAGACGGGGCCCAAGAATGTCTTGCTACCCTCAAAACTTTCTGTGCCTTTGTGGGCTGGGAGGCAAAACTACAGCATTTTGTGGCACTTTTAAAAAGTTTAAAGGTGAAAGAGTACCCCCAGGAAAAAAAAAAGTTTGAGTCTGAGGGCTTTGTGGATCTCTTAGGGAGCTTTGGAGGCCTCACAATGACATCCCATGAGCCACACTTCCACTCCCCCTGCTGTAGTGGTTTTCACTTCTTTTCAAAACACAGGTTTTTGCTCCTCACTGACTTAGCCTGCTGCCACACTACAGAAATAATGCAGTTTGACACCACTTTAACTGCCATGGCTCAATGTTATGGAATTCTGGGATTTGTAGTTTTGTGAGATGTTTAGCCTTCCCTGTCAGAGAGCTCTGGTGCCACAACAAACACTACAAATCCCAGGAATCCATAGCATGGAGCCATGATAGTTAAAGCAGTGTCAAACTGCATTATATCTGCAGTGTGGCACAGCCTTAAAGACAGTACGGTTCAATGCAGACTGGACCCAATTGTTCTGACTCATTTCTTTCATATATTTTTTTTTGACAATTCCCCCTCTTCTCTGTCCTGCTCAGGACCCCACACTCGACTTCCAACACCTCCCTGGAGTCAATCATCTCCCTCTGCAGCTGGGTTCCATCATCAGCGGTTGACCTGGCCAAGATCCCACACTCCTCTTCCCATCTCAACTTTGATATGCATGTGAAGGAGGAGAAAAGGCAACCAGCAAGATCCATGCTCCGGTCCAGCTCCATGACCAGACTGATCCCTACCACTGCTCCCTCCTTGCACCCCACCACAAAAAGCAGAGGAAGCCCTACCCGCCTGCAGGGACACAGTTGGAGGGTTGGCTTTCTGGACTATAAGCGACAGGAGTTGCTCGAGTGGCACATCCACAAGAAGCATCAAGCCAAGGTTACACTCCCCTGGCCCTGGCCCTCCAGCAGAGGCCACAGGCCACGGGCCACTATCACCAGAGGCCCACACTGGGGCAGGGTGGTGCCCCACCAGCCTCTCCAAAAGCCCCACTCCTATCTCCATGGGGAATTGCATGAGAAGCTGAAGCTGCTGGAGTGGAAAAACAACAAGAACTATTGAGAGAAGGACGCAACCCCAGCACAGAAGGTCTCCAGCAGAGGAGGCAGGACCTCAGCCGCCATCACTGACATCCCATACTTGGATGAGGTGGGGCTCCACCACTCTCCCCAGAGACTGCACTGCTATTCCTACATTGGCTTCAACCTGCACCAGAAGGAGTGGCAGAGGCAATGGAAGGGGGCACCCATGCACCAGTCCAACTCCAGGTGCAGGCTGACATCAGCCATGCCTTCCTTGGACCCGGTCATCAGAGGCAAGGGTAGCCATATCCACATGCAGGGGGAAGGTAGCAGAATCTGCTTCCTCATCTACAAAGAACAGGAGCTGCTGGAGTGGAACATCCATAAGAAACTGTGGCAGGCGGACTCTGCACCACCAGACTGGTCCTCTAGCCCTGAAGCTGAGAAGGTGGGGATGACTCGTGGTCATCTGCCACACCGGACTGGGTTAGGGAAACTGACCGTTTATGCATATGTGGTTAGACTGCGGGTCTGTGCTGAACTTTTGGTTAAAAGAGTTATCCCAGATCTCTGGTATCATTCACCAACCAATTCATTTCTGCCCAGCCCTTCTACTACTCAATCTGTTTATTAATTGTAATGCCAACCTTAAACATAGAAAATTGATAAGTTTTCTGCTTATGGCTGTGCGTTTAGAAATTGCCAAATGCTGGAAAGTGGGAATGCCATCCTTGGACGCTTGGTGGGAATGAGTTTGGTCAACCCGCCTGCTAGAAAAGCTCTGCTCTAAGATCAAATTTTGTAATGAACAAACAAAACTGGACAATTTCAGTACAGATTGGTATAGGTTTGTTGAATTTGTTGCAGAGCGCAATCGTTGGATTCAGCCCCCGGTGCATCATGCTCACCTATGGCAATCAAAATTTTGATCTACCCTGGGTCTATGCTGCAATTTCAATGTTTTGCTATATTGGTGGATCTTGTCTCCTCACTCTTAACTCCACCATCTCTCCTGGATACCTCCAAAATAATGCACAATCACCTCTGTAGTGTTTTCTCTGATAACCATCTCTGACTGATTATACTTGTTGAACCAGCTTGGATTATAAGTACCTGCTGTCCACTTCTCCCCTCCCCCACTCTAATTCTCCCTTACCCTGTTGTTGTTAAATAATTTTATTTTGAAACATAATAAAAAAGTTTTTTAAAAGTGCCAGTGTACAATGTTCTATGAGACCAATTATAAATGAACACTGCAAACAAATACAATCACAATGGGTAAAATAATTTGCATATTTAAATCAATGTTTAAAGATCCCAGCAACAATGTAGCATATTCTGTACTGAAACCAGCACATAGAAAGTCTCCTAAAGCTCCATGTGCCCTGCAAATGCGTGACTTAGAATCATAGAGTTGGAAGAGACCACCAGGGCCATGTAGTCCAACCTCTCATTCATATCATTCATTCATTCATTCATTCATTCATATACACTGAAGCCATTATGATATGGCAATTAACAAGAATACACACACCAACAAGAATACATACAGGCATTTTCAAGGCAGCACTCTCACCCTGAGACTTCCACACTCAGGACCAGAGAAAAGGGACTGGACCTTGAGGCTCAGGGCTAGGCCTTGACAGGAAGGGACCACAAGGGCTATCCAGTCCAGCCCCCTGCCCTGCAGGAATACACAATCAAAGCGTTGCCGACAGATAGCCATCCAGCCTGTTTAAAAACCTCCAAAGAAGGAGACTCCACCACACTCCAAGGCAGTGTATTCCACTTCCGAACAGCTCTTACTGTCGGGAAGTTCTTCCTAATGTTTAGGTGGAATTTCTTTTCCTGTAGTTTGAACCCATTGCTCCATGGCCTAGTCTCTGGAGCTGCAGAAAACAAGCTTTCTCCATCCTCAGTATGGCATTCCTTCAAATATTTAAACATGGCTATGATGTCACCTCTTAACCTTCTTTTCTCCAGGCTAAACATGCTCAGCTCCCTAAGCCTCTCCTCATGGCACATTGCTTTCAGAACTCCCACTATCCTGGTCGCCCTCCTCTGGACATGTTCCAGCTTCCCAATTATCCTTCCTGAACTGTGGTGCCATCTGGAAACCCTAATGAGGAAACAGCTGCCAGTCCCTTTAGACATCAGTTTTTTTAAAAAATACTGTTAAAAATACTGTTTTAATCTTAATCTTAATTTTGTATGCTTTTAACCATATATGTTTTATTGTACTCTCTGCTTTTTTCAAAGACACAGCCGTGTTAGTCTGGAATATCAGTAAGCAAGGGGGTCTTGAAGCACCTTTGCAGCTAAGGGGCTTACCGCACTCTGACGTAAAACGACAGTGCAGCAGGGAGGTTCAGTCTTCCATGCTGCCTTACCTCACAATGTCATCATTCTTCCAGTATTCTGTCGTTCCAGTCCTGTGGGAGACTATAAGGTAAAATAGTGTCTTTTTGCTAATGGGGTTTTCCAGTTAGCAAAAAGACACAGGGCCTGTCTAAATAGTGAAAATACTCCTTGCAGTTTGCGAGGAGAATCCTACCTGTCCTAACCGCATCTCACAATGTGTCACTGTTTTGTTAAGGAGGGTGGACCAACACAGCAAAAACTCTGCAGGAAAAGCCATTACTGCTTTTCCCAGAGTTTTTGAAAAACAACGGGGAGGATGCATATTCCCCCTTGTTAGGAGAGCGATTCACTATGAATCACTGTCCCATAGTACAACAATCAAGACCCTGATTGGCTGGATGAGTTCAGGGGCTGGGGCTTGCTAACCGAACAAGTGCCTGGAGCTGCCATGTTGTTTTTTTGCCTTAGCGAGGGATCGCTAAGGCAATAAAAAGGAGGTTGTTTTCTTCTTCTTTTTTGTTTTGGAATGATGAAATATTGTACTATCAATCCAGGTCACATACTGAGCAGTTTTAAAAAAAACTTCCGTGTCAGCAAAAAAAAGGTAGGTAAAAATCACTTGCAGTTGCCATTTTTGACCAGTGGCCATGCGAAGCTTTGGGGATCCAAAAAGGGTCCAAGAAACCCCATTAAGACAGTTGGCAGTTGCTGCGATTTGCAACTACTGCAGAGCACTCCATTTTGGGGTGACTCGTATAGACAAGCCCATGGTTTTACCTCAGTCTCCCATGGGACAAGAACAAAAGAATTATGACGTCACACAGTAAGGCAGTATGGAAGATGGAACCTTCCTGCTGCACTGCTGTTTTACTTTGGAGTGTGGTAAGCCCCTAACTGGGAGAAAGCAAAATTGTAGTATAAGCTTTCAAAGACTTGGTCTACTTCCTCAGATGCATGGAGATTGAGGATGCATGCATCTGAGGAACTAGACCCAGGACTATCAGACAAGCGTCTAAAAACACTGTAATTCTGCTACTGAGGAAAGCAGAAACATAGTGGCGTGATTACAGTAATTATCACACATCTCCATAATTGCACGACACTACCAACACAGAATTATTGCATGACCAATCTCGGATTGGCCTTTTTAGTCATCAGTGCGCTTGCAGAAAGCGCGGGATGAGTCCTTCCTGAATCTTCGTTTGCGAAGAAAAGCCAAAGAGAGAGAGATAGTAACACTTGTCTTCTCATTGCCTTCTAATGACAGAGTATTAATGCTTCGTGTTGGACAGAGCATGCGCCTTTAAGAAAAAAATTCTCTTACTTCTGCGATTTTGCATGGGCGAGATTTCAGCTGTTCTCTCAAGAAGACGTGACTTCAGTTAAACACACCAAAACCAAATACATAATGAAAGGAATTCATACATAAACACTTAAACAAACATAAAAACATACCAACCAAAGGTGACAGTTCATGTTTATATATATATATATATATATATATTATTGATGCTTCAGAAAGATACACAACTTTTAATTATGTTACATTACATTTATATATATATATATATATATATATATACACATTCATTCAATCTACAACCATCTTTACTCTTTCATTGTCCCCTCTTATCTCTTCCTTTCTCATCTCACCTTCCCATCCATTCTCCCACCATCTTCCATCTAAACTCCCTTCTTCTTCCACACATCCATCCCACCCATCCCATCCACTTCTTTCCCTAAACTTACTCCAAAGGTGACAGTTCATTAAAAGAGCATCCTATTGGTCCTTTTCACATTCTTCCCTGGAAGTTTAATTGTGTGTTCTTGTTGGGAAAGGGGAGGCGGAGAAGAGGACTGCCTATTCATGTGTAATATTGGAATTACAGCAGGATGTGATTTTTGCATGCTTGTCAATAGTGTGAAAAGAGTGATATTGACGGCTGTTCACGGCTTTTGCCCATCAATTAAAAGTTAAGCATAATTAACAGGTGGAGCACACATGGACCACAGGAGGGTGATGATGACGTTGTGCGATAATGGGACCCCACCCATGCTACCACCCTGTTGTAGTTGCTCAATTTCAGCCTTCTGTGATAAAGTCCCCAGCCTATGAAAAATTATGCTATCCTTACTCTCAGTTAGTCTCAAAGGTGCTAGAAGATCACCTTCCTCTCTGCCTTTTTGTAAGCTGCCTGGAGTCCCAGCCTGGGAGAAAGGCAGAATATAAATAAAATGATGGATCGATTGTCCCCAGTTGCAGATAGCCCATTTGCTAAACTAGAATCACATTCTTATGGAGGGGTGGATGTGCTCTAGAGCCAATTTTCAGCTCTTTTGGAGCTCTGGAGGGCTACACACAACACTATCATGGCCACTGTCTGGGCAAATGGAAGTGACCTCACCACTTGCAGTCCTTTTTAGCTGTTTTGGGGGCTACTTGCTATCTTGGGCAGAGGACTCCTGAAACAGCAACCAATTAATTAGTTAACTAGTTAGTTAACCTACTAACTCACTAACATATTCAGCTAATTTAAATATGTTCACCACATACTTAACTTTAGCAACCCCTTTTAAATCATTTCTTTGCTGAAATGTTAGTTGATTGGTTAACTAATTTGTTAACTAACTAACATATTGAACCCCCTTTAAAGCATTTGTTTATCCAAAGATTAGTTAATTGCTTAACTAATTAGTTAACCAACAAATTAACTAAGTAACCTCTTTTAAAGCCTTTATTTGAAGCCTTTATTTTGGGGAGTGCTGGAGGCTTGGGGGGGATTAGCAAGGGTGCCAAGGGCTACACTGGACTCTCCAGGGACCACACACATCCGAATGGCTGCATACTCAACCCTCCTCCTCTTAGGCCTTGAACACGTATGCTGGCTTGGGGATTCTGGGAGTTGTAGTTAACAAAAAAAAACCTCTTCTCAAGCTCTGTGTGAAGGCTGAAACACAAACGTGTATCCATAATTCCACAATGTTGCATTGCCTTATTAGATACATGCATAGTTAACTATAGGTGGAGTGGATATCCATGGAATGACAGAGTGTCCTGATATATTGATCAATAATAAATATTAGTTGGTAATGAAATGAACCAAAGTAAAGCCATCTTCACTGAGAATGCTAAAACTGTGATAGACCTTGACTGTGTATGAGAGATAGTAACAACTTAGAAACTGCTAGAAGCTACAGTTCCCAGCCAGAGAGAAATACTGTATACAGTATCTTTTTGTCTGTAACATTAGCCTAGCCTGATGTAGGAAGTATTAGCGTGTGAATAATCAATTGTCTCACTCATGTGTTAACTAAAGTCTGTTACTTATACTGGATGAGATCATGAGAACCTTTCCCCCAACACGTGTGCAGACCTGAGTGGGGTCTATAAAATCCTAGATTCAACTAATAATGTTGTTCTTCGCTGCCTGCACCTGACTGACAGTGTGTTTATTTCTGACGTTTCTCCTTCATCTGTGGCCGGCAACTTCAGAGAATGGTTGGGGGATTTCCAGCAGACAATGGACCATTAGCCAAACAGACACTAATCCTCCTTGCATATCTCCACCCAGAAACTAGCCATTCAAATACACAAATACGCATATCCTCCCCAACAGGGCTTCACAGTATATAACCCACACACACACACACACTCCTACCCAACCATTCTCTGAAGATGGCAGCCACAGATGCAGGTGAAAAGTCAGAAATAAACTCTTCCAGAACACAGCCCCACAGCCTGGAAAAAAACACAGAAAACCAATAGCAGATGCCTTTATACAGGGATTCAGGATCCAAATACAGGCGTTTCGTCAATAGACTGGTTCTGTGAATGGGGCTGATATCTCAGTTCTCTCCCCACTGCTAACATGTGTGCTACCAGTAAGCCATCTGGGATTTGCATCTGAGAGTGGAGGAGACAGAGCATAAGTTGCAGAAAAACATCAAGACAAGACCTCCATCTCTTGCCCAGGTTTTAAGTCCATTTCTTCATCAGTCTCCCTGCTGGTTGCCTCTTCAGCAGGGGGAAGATGTGAAGAGGTGCTTGTTGCCTCTCTTTGAACTACTCTGGAGCAATGCTGATGCTTAGGGAGAGCTGCTCTTTAAATTTATCTATGTATAGCCATTTGTTCCAGCCTCCTGTGGTACAGTCCAGGGGAAAGCAATTACGGTATTCCCAGTACTGAACAAAATGAAAGATTCTAAAAACCGTGACAATGCATCAAGCAGTTGTGCTGAATGGGCATAGGCCATGGCAACGGCAGGGACAAAGATAGACAGATGACTGAATGGTGTTAATTACATCCCAAAGTAACCATCTTCATCAAGAGGGGCACGAATCAGACTTCTGAATGGGTGCCTGTTGGAGGATCTTGGGGAGAAACAGGGTTAGGTGGAAACTTTATTTTATTCAGGTATTGCACCAATTGGGGGGGGGGACATTAAATGGCTGCTGGTTTGGGAGAATGTAAACAGAAACAATCAGGCTTTTAATTCACTAATGAGCCAACATGGTACAAATTGCCAGAATGTTAGCAAAGAATTTAGAATCCTAGAGTTGGAAGAGACTCCCAAGGGCCATCCAGTCCAACCCTCTGTGATGCAGGAAGACAAAGGTAAAATACCCCCGAGAGATGGCCATCTAGGCTCTTGTTTGTTGTTGTTAGCTACCATCAGGTTGATTTCAACTTATGGAGACCCTATGGATGAGAGATCTCCAACTCATCCTGTTCTCAACAGCCCTGCTCAGGTCTTGCAGACTCAAGGCTGTGGCTTCCTTCATTGAGTCTCTCCATCTGGAATGTGGTTTTCCTCTTTTCCTACTGCCTTCTACCTTACCAAGCATTACTGTCTTTTCTAGTGAGTCATGTTGTTTCATGATGAGTTCAAAGTATGATAACCTCAGTTTAGTCATCTTGGCTTCTAGGGAGAGATTGAGCTTGATCCACTCAAGGACTTATTTATTTTTCTTTTTTAGAAGTCCATGATGTCTGTAGAACTCTTCCCCAGCACCACATTTCAAAGGAGTTTATTTTCTTCCTAATAGCTTTCTTCACTATCCAGCTTTCACAACCATACACAGAAATGGAAATACAATAGCAAGGACCATCCTAATTTTAGTATTCAGTGATATATCTTGACATTTGGGGATCTTGTCTACTTCCTTCATAGCTGCCCTTCCAAGTCCTAGTCTTCTGATTTCTTGAGTGCAGTCTCCATTCTGATTAATGACTGAGCCAAGATATGGAAAATCTTGACCTATTCAATGTCGTCATCATCTGCTTTAAAGTTATGTAAATCATCTGTGGTCATTATTTTTGTTTTCTTCATGTTCAACTGTAAACCTGCCTTTGCACTTTCTTCAGTAAATGTTCCAAGTCTTTGCTATTTTCTTCTAGTAGGATGGTGTCATCTGTCTGTCTTAAATTGTTGATGTTCCCTACTCCAATTTTCATGCCTCCTCTTTCTGCATCTGATCCTGCTTTATGTATGATATGTTCAGCATACAAGTTAAATAGATAGGGTGATAAAATGCAGCCTTGCCTAACCTCCTTGCCAATTGGAAACAATTCTGTTTCTCCATATTATGTCCTAACAGTAGCCTCTTGTTCTGAGTATAAGACTGGCATCACACTATACTGTTATAGTACTATTATTCCATTTTAACTGCTCTGGCTCCATCCTGTGGAATCTTGGGATCCGTAGTTTAGGGAGGTACATTTAGAACTCTCAGCCAGAGAGCTCTTAGGCTTCACTAAACTACAAACCCCAGAATTCCATAGGAGGCAGCCATAGCAGTTAAAGTGGAATAATGGCACTATAACAGTGTAGTGTGATAAAGTCCTAGGTTACACACAAGGAGAATCAAATGTTGTGGCACACCCATTTCTTTAAGGGTGACCCATAGTTTTTCATGATCTATAAAATCAAAGGCTTTGTTATCTATAAAGCACAGTCTGCTTTCCTTTTGAAATTCTTTGATGCACTCCATTATCCAACATATGACTGCAATATGATCTCTAGTGCCTCTTCCTTTCCTGAATCCAGCTTGGATATCTGGCATTTCTCACTATATAAATGGTAAAAGTCTTTGTTGTAGAATTTTGAGCATCACTTTGCTTGCATGGGAAATTAATGTGGTCCTGTGGTTACTGCAATCCCTGGTGTCCTGTTTGTTGGGAACTGGAATGTATATTGCATGTTTCCAATCTGTGGGCCATTGTTTTGTTTTCTATATTTGTTGACATATTTTAGTAAGATCTAGAGTAGATTCTGTCTCTGTAGCTTGAAACAGCTTTATTGGTATGCCATCTGTTCCCCGTGACTTATTTCTCTCAAGTGCTCTCAGTGCAGCTTCCATTTTCTCTTTCTAAAATTGGAAGTTCATCTTCAGTTGATTCTTCCTCAAATGAATCGGTCACCCGTTCATCTCTTTTATATAGTTCTTCAGTGTATTATTTTCATCATCTTTTTATTTCTACAGTATGAAGCCCAGGTCTCAGCAGTGGGTAGGAGTACATTTGCACAGTTAATGCTTGTGCACCAGCTGTGCCCGTTCCTAGAGATGTCAGATCTGGCCATGATGACACATGCCTTAGTTACATCCCGGTTGGATTACAGTTAACACACTCTACGCGAGGCTTCCCTTGAAGAGTGCTCAGAAACTCCAACTGGTTCAAAGAGTTGCAGCTAGATTGCTAACAGGAGCTGGCTACAGGGATCATACAAACCCCTTGTTACAGCAGCTCCATTGGCTGCCAGTCTGTTTCCGGGCACAATTCAGTGCCTTTAAAGCCCTGCACAGCTCAGGTCCAAGTTATTTGAAGGACCGTATGCTCCCTGATGAACCAGCCCGTGCTCTTTGATCTGCTGGGAGGCCCTTCTCTCTGTCCCACTATCCTCACAGGTACATCTGGTGGGAACTTGGGAGAGGGCCTTCTCAGTGGCTGCCCCCAGGCTCTGGAACTCCCTGCCCAAAGAAATCAGACTGGCACCTTCCCTGTCTTCCTTCCAGAACCAAGTAAAAACTTTCCTGTTGTGGCAGGCCTTTGCCAATCTCTGCTAATGGTGAGCTGGGGTATGTATGTGCATCTGTCCATGTGTGTGTGTGTTTAAAATTTGTAACTGTTTTTAACTTCTTTGTTGTTTAATTGTGTTTTAACTTTCATGTTTTCCTGATTTTAACAAGGTCTTTTTATTGATACCGTTTTGAGTCCTAAGTTGGGGGGAAAGCAGGATAGAAATAAAGATAATAATGATGGTCATGGTGATGATCGAATTATGCCTCTTGTGAGCATGGTTTGTGTCTAAAACAATTGCCTGAATCCTGTTGCTAATTCCAACTAGAGAAGACCCACTGAATTAGTTGGATTCACCTATGTGTTAACTCCCCATTCAGCAATCAGTGCAATGGGTCTACTCCTGTTGTGGCTAACCAATAGGATTTGGACCATTGTACGTTTCTCCCTTCACCATGTTTTAGAAAAAATAAATTCAAGAAAAGTGTTTTGTTTTGTTTTAAATGGGAAATAATATGCAGTCAGTTCCTGTTTCTTAGGGAGGAGCTGGTGTGGTGTCCCAAAGGGTCCTGGGACAGAAAAAAATGACCCCAAGACTTGCCCACCCTTGCTTTGGCAACTCTGGAAAGAGAGGGAAATCCTGAAGATGCCTGGCCACAACATTTTTGAGAGAGCAAAACATTACAGTATTTTTGATATTATTTCCATGGGGCCCACAACAAAAACAGCCAACGTTTTTGAGAAACACATTTTAATGGGCATAAAATTGTTTGACAATATTGACTAGGGAGGAAGAAGATAATGTACATTGCTGAGCTTGTAACATAAACATGTTGGGGGGGGGTGTCTTGTACCTATCCTACTTTTCAGAAGTCTGTACTTGGTGAAGGTACCCCCCACTGCACATCAGTTTGTAAAATTCAGTGCAACTTACATCAGCTATGTTGTACTGAATGTCAAGAATGGCCCTAACGAATGACAGAGTGAATTTATTTCTCTCATCAGTCCAGTAGGCATCCATCAATGAAAACACTCTTTCTACATTATCATTATGCCTTGGAAGAGAGAAGTAAAACTGCTGTCTTCAGAAGCTCAAAATATTGCTTTTCTGAAACATAGCTTTTAAAAAAGGTTACCCGCCTTATGTGTAGCAGCAAAATATCCGTTAGCGCCTGTTTGATTCTCATAGAATCATACAGTTGGAAGAGACCACAAGGGCAATCTAGTCCAACCCCCTGCCCTGCACAATCAAGTACAATCAAAGCACACCCAACAGATCACCATCCAGCCTCTGTTTAAAAACTTCCAAAGAAGGAGATTCAGCCACACTCCCAGGCAGTGCATTCCACTGTCAAACAGCTCCTACCATCAGGAAATTATTTCTAATGTTTAGATGGAATCTCTTGTAGTTTGAGTTTTAATCCATTGCTCTGTGTCCTAGTCTCTGGAGCAGCAGAAAACAAGCTTGCTCCATCCTCAGTATTTAAACATGGCTATCATGTCACCTCTTCAACTTCTCTTCTCCAGGCTAAACACACCCAGGTCCCAAAGCCGCTCCTCACAGGGCATGGCTTCCAGACCTTTAAGCATTTTGGTCACCCTTCTCTGTTCCTCCTTATGTACAAATGACTTCAGTTTTAAAATTCTATCAAACAAACTACCCTTATTGAGTTCACATCCGCTATTTTAATGTAGTCCCTTAAAAGTACATTTCTACCTCATCCCATGAAATGGATGTCTGCAAAAGTACCCAGTCAAAATGTTTGAGTTCATAAAGAGACTCACTCCCTTTTGTCAAGTAACTAGAAGCTGGGAATGGCACCTACTTGTTTAACACCTTGCTTGTGCAGGGCTGGCCAAAGCCATTTTGCTGCCTGAGGCCAAGAACAAAGATGATGCACCACCCAGTGATAGCAGGTGGTTCCCATATCAGTGGAGCAGTGAATTTGCTCTTGGTTTTAGTCTGAACTTGAAACGAGCTATCCAAAATGCCAAGACCTTCTCCCAAATTAGGCTTGGCATATTGCATAGTTCCTTTTCAATTTCAACTAAAACTGAGAGTGGATTCACAGACTTGGGACCCACTAGCTAACCCAGCAACATCACTACCATATTCCACATACAGAAATAAATTGGAATGGCAGTTGAGTATTAGTTCAATAATGTTGATAGGACTGTGTCCACTCTTGCTTTCCAGGATGACAGGCTAACAGGGGAAGGGAATGGTGTAAGCTATGGGGTATCTACAGCACTTTTACAAATGAGGGGAATAGCTGAGAGGCTCATGCAGGGAGTATGATTGATGGCTGTTCCCACTCCAGAACCTTTACTTCCTGAGGCTGGTTGGGCCATTTTTGTTTCTAGCATAAATGTAAATATTTGTATATACAGTGGGCCCTTGGTATCTGCTGGGGTCTGGTTCCAGGACCCCTGAGGAGACCCAAATCCGTGGATGGTCAAGTCCCATTATATACATTGGCATAGTAAAATGGTACCCTTATAAAAAATGGAAAATCAAAATTTGCTTTTCGGATTTTTTTTGTGGGGGGGGGATATTTTCAAGTCATGGATGGTGGAATTTGTGGATGCAGAATCCATGGATATGGAGGGCTGACTGCATATGTGTTTATGCTTTAATGCACCATGCGCAGCTAAACTTCTGCATATAAGGACAACAGCAGCAATTTTTTAATAAAAAAATAAGCAATTTATTTGTGTTCTGAGATCATAACAACAGTTAAAAACTTACTGAGAAATACAAAAAGCTGTAATATGTCACCCCTAAATTATTAGGAATTTCAAAGTGTAGTACAACCTGAGGCATAGGTATGCCCTCAGGTTCAGATCCAGGTATAAATTAAATATAATAACACAAAACATAAAAGTCAGTGCTTGGAACTTTCAGATATGTTGCTATTATATAACAGTATTCAGAGGACAGCCATTCATCATGTGTCAGTATCGGCCAGTCAAACTGTTTCTTCACAGGAAGTTGCTCAAATAGACACCCAAGGAAGGATATTGGACTTGCCTGAGAATGAAAGATAATGGAGGAAATGTTAATTTCAAAAGAATCATTTCCAGTGATGTGTCAACAAAGCAATAAGCTTTACGCTATTACATATTGAGCAGTTAAATTTAAAAATATATTGAAGTTCCCAGAATACCCAAATAGCATGGACACCAGTTATGCTGGCAGGGGATTCTGGGAGTTACAGTTCAAATAAAGCAACTTCTTTTGAGTGATGTTTGGTTAAGGCCAGAGTTTGGAGATGATATTATCACCACCACCACCACAACCATCATCTCCCGCCTTTTCCCCAGTTTGGGACTCAAGGCTACTTACAACAGTTAAAACAAATATATTTTAAAATTCACAGCCAACAAAAGTTTTAAAACACAATTAAACTATAAAAAATTTAAAATCAGTTATTTTTATTTATTTAGTTAGTTAGTTATTTATACCCCGCTCTTCAGCCACAAGGCTATCAGAGCGGCTTACAAATTGTTTTAAGCAATAGCTATTTACACATCTACACTGCATTAAACAGTTTCCAATGTGTGTTAGCTAATTGCCCCCCACAAGCTGGGTACTCATTTTACCGACCTACAAAAGGATGGAAGGCTGAGTGAACCTTGGAGCCCGCTGGAATGGAACTTGCAACGTGGTGGCTTGCAGTACTGGCATTTAACCACTGCGCCACCATTAAAATCAGCAACAACAAATAAAAGTCTAGTACATTTTTAATACAAGGTCTATTTCCCCTAAAACTGTACTTTTTGGCCTACAATTCTCTAGCTATCCTGGCTACTTCTGGGAGTTAGTCCAAAAAAGGTTTCAGCCCAGGCTACAGACATACTGCATGGAACGACCTTGTTCTACAACTGCCACTATTTGGTTTATATTGCTTTTGCCTCTAGCATTGGAAACAAGGGGCAGATTTATATAGGGATCTCCAAGGGTAGGCCTGTACTAAATGCTTGGCTGCACCTAGCTTGGCTTGTGATCCCTATTAGCTATCTTGCTCTGATGTCACGGAGGAGCCGGCCAGTTTAGTCCAGGGAGGAATCATAGCTCAGTGGTACAGGTTTGTGTGCAGAAGGCCCCAGGTTCAATCCCAGCACCTCCAGTTAAAAGGATTAGAGAGCAAGTGATGGTGAGGGATACACCTATGCCCGAGTCCCTTGCTAGACAGTGAGCCAAAGGGTTTGTTGGAGGGTTTGTAGAAGGTGCCCCTTTCCAGACCAAACTATTTGTTCCTCTGTCCCAGATAGTTTGGTCTGGAAAGGGGCACCTTCTACAAACCCTCCAACATTTCACAGGATGAAAACTGGGACCCATGTGGCCCAGCAACATCAGAGTGTGGTCAAGATGGCAAAAGGTATTGATGAGGAAGAACACACAAGCTAGGAGAGTCTGTAGCAGTTTGCTTTTGCCTGAGCCTACTGAGAAGGGCAAGATGCCACCTCTCTCCTTTCTTCTCCACTGAGTTAACTGAGTGCAAACTACTTTTGCATTTGGAACTCAGTCTGCAGCAACTGAAGGAAGCTGAGGTCAAAAGAGGAAAGTGGGAAGAGAAACTGGGATATTTTACAAGCAGCTGAAAAAGTTGGGCAACAGAAGATTAACCAGAACTGTCCCAGCCAAAACAGGGCAGTTGGAGGGTATGCAATTGATTGAATGGGTCTGCTCTAATAGGGATGAATAAGCAGAATGCTAGACTAGGATTGATAAAAGACTGGCTTAAATTTTGACAATTTACTGTCAAAATGGCTCTAAAAAATGCCTCCAAATGGCTGTTATAAGTAACTTTTTACAAATAACTAGAAAGAACATTACACCAACAAGATAACTCTTATTCTCTCTTGTAAAATTATTTTTTAAATGTCACCCCCTCTCAGTAACGTTTAAAGGTAGCTGTGTTATCTGTAACTCACCTGTATATTTCAGGGTTTGAGGTTCACCAATGAAGAGAAATGTCACTCTGGTTAATCTGTTGCATAATTTCATTGTATCTGGATGTTACCACGTTGGCTCTCCTGGTCAGTTGCTGGAGGATGCCGTGCAAGGCAGAGACGTGGTAATAAAAGAGTCTTTCAAGATCTTGTTCCTCTTTGGCTTCCTGTTCTTTCACCCGGGTGGCAATACCAGGCAGCCGGCGGTTGTCAGATGGCACTAGGCCACCTTCCACCATCGGTTTGATGGATTTCAGCTGGGTGTAATATTCGTACAGGTCTTTGGCACCATCAGAGTCGTTGCCATCTTCCCGTGCTTTGAAGGAGACTTCTCGGAGGAGACTGGGAAACATTACAGTTTGCTCCATCTTGCGGATGGCAGAAACATAACTTTCCATGGCTGTGAGGAAAGGATTTCTCTGGGCTTGAACCTTGTGGGTTTCTTCAGGACCCAACTTGGCTGCAAAACAAGAGGTGAGCTGTATAATTCAATGGCTCTGCCTTCTGGTTTGGTTGATGGCAGTTTATATAGCAAGACAGAGGGACTGCTCAGACACAGAGTGCGTGATCAGAATCCGTGCCAGCCGCAGACATTCCTCTGGCCTTATCTTATGTAACCACACAACCTTTATCCTTGTTCATCTGAGGCAACAATTTCTATTCTTTGTGGTTTGCAGTGTAATTCTTATTTGCAGACTGAAATCTCCCCCAAAATAGAACCAAACTGTACATAGAACCATGACCCTTCTTGCTGGGATTTTGCAAAATCAGGCTGTCTTGCATCCAGTTGATAACAGGTGGGGCTGTGCGCTAGGGAGGGTGCTGGTGAAATCTTCTAAACATGGAGCAAGAAATGTTCCCAAAGGGGGCAAAACTCCCATCCCAAGCAGAGGGAAATGGCACGGAGCAACTTGTGTTCACTTGGTGTCCAGTTATTTCAGCTGTGTAAACATGCAAATATACTGCATAGTTACTTTGGAAACCTTTCTCCCAGACTATAATGGCTGGTGCAGTGCAGTTTTCTGATCCTTAAAAAAAAAGAGGCATAGTGCACTGCAGAGAGATGGCCCAAGTATTTTGCTGTCTGAGGCAAAGGACACCTTCTGTTTAATCTACAGAAGAAAAACTGGAACAGACCTGCCTTTGAATCTTACTTAAACACTGACAATGGGATGGTGTCCTCCAGAGGTGTAGCTATGGAGTGTGTGTGAGTGTCAAAATGGGGGTATTTTGTGTTCCCCCAAATGAAACTTTCCTTTAGTCCCTAACTCTAGCATTGTTGAGAGTGAGACACTTAAAATTGTTCACACACAAAACTCTTCTACTTGCTGTGTGTCACATTTCCTTGGTAATTTTGCCTGTTTCTTTCCTTTGGACGCTTTAGTTGTATTTCTGAGTGTTCAATTGGATTGTTAAGCTACTGCAATGCTAGAAATTTGGGGACTGAAGGAAAGTTTCATTGGGAGAAGTGTTCTTATTTTGGGAGGGCTATTATGGTACGGTATATTGCATCCCTTCAATATCTACACTTTTGTCCCAAGGTTGCTGTTATGTAACTTTAAGTTTACTCTGACTTATGGTAACCTTATGCTAGAGTTTTCTTGACAAGAGAAGGAGGTTTGCAATTGCCTTCTGAGAGTGAGAGAATGTGACTTGTCCAAGATAACTCAGTGGGTTTCCATGGCACAACAGGGAATTATTTGAATCCTGGTCTCCCAGAGTCTTAGTCCAGTACTCAAACCACTACACCATGTTGTCCCAAGGGCAGCAGGCTACTTAGGGGGTGCAGAATAAATCACGTGGCGCGCACAACTCTGTCCTCCAACAGGGGAATGGAGAAGGGGCCTAGGAGGAATGGAGGGCTGCTTTCACTTCTGCCCCTCAGCTTCTGCTGCCTGAGGCAATTGCCTAAGGATAACCCTGGCGCAGGATGGGATGAAAAGGATCCAGCGGAATATAAAGGGCTGAACCCTATCAGTTATTCCTGACTAGAGCAGAATCATTGAGTCGATGAGATTTACCTATGTGTTGACAAAATGGTTCAGGTCAAGATGAACAGTAGTTTGATCTGCATTTTTTTTTTGTTCTGAAAGTGCTGTAATTCTCAGGATTTAAGTTCTCAGTATTTTATAAAATACATACCGTATATTCCGGCGTATAAGACGACTGGGCGTATAAGACCCCCCCCCCAATTTCCAGCCAAAAATCTAGGCCTAGGCATATATTCGCCAGATAAGACCACCCCCCCCCCAATTTGGCTGGCTGGGGGAGCCTTGCCAGCTGATCCTCTTTGTTTCCCAACTCATGAGGATCTCCTCGTGAGCTGGGAAAGCGAACAGGATCATCTGGCAGGGCAACATTCGCCCCTCTCTTCAACCTTCCAGTCAAACTGGACTCGAAGGTGAAGGAAAGGGGCGAAAATCCCAGTTTGCCTCAGCAGCCCCCTTCCCTCCGTCTTGGCTCTTCCGAAGGGGACCAAGGCGGGGGAAGCGGGGGCGCCGTGGCAAACCCCTAGATTCGCCCCCTCCCCCACCTTCAAGGAAGGTGGGGAGAAGGGGCGAACATGCCCCGTTTGGCTCCATAGGGAGGACGCGGGGCCGTGGAGCCAAACCCCAGGATTCGCCCCCTCTCCCCACCGTCAAGGGAGAGGGAGCGAATCTAGGGATTTAACTCCACAGCCCCATCCCTCCTTCTGGGCTCCCTCCTCCCGCGATTCCCCAACCCACAGGAGGCTGCCCAGTCTCCTGGTGGGTTGGGGAATGCGGGATGGCCAGCTGGCTGGGGGGGTGGAGGGAGGGGGCTTCGCAGCCACCCCCCTCTCCAAAGCGCAGCTTTGGGGAAGGGGGATGGGTAGGCGGAGGGTGAATGGGTGGATGGGCGGAGGGGGCTTCGCAGCGACCCCCCCTCTCCAAAGCGTGGCTTTGGGGAAGGGGGGTGGCTGGGCGGAGGGTGGATGGGTGGCTGGGGGGAAGGGGCTTCGCAGCCACCCCCCCTCTCCAAAGCGCGGCTTTGTGGAAGGGGGGGTGGCTGGGGGGAGGGGGCTTCGCAGCCATCCCCCTCTCCAAAGCATGGCTTTGGGGAAGGGGGTGGCTGGGCGGAGGGTGGCGGGGTGGCTGGGGGGAGGGGGCTTCGCAGCCACCCCCCTCTCCAAAGCGCGGCTTTGGGGAAGGGGGGTGGCTGGGCGGAGGGTGGCTGGGGGGCTGGGGGGAGGGGGCTTCGCAGCCACCCCCTCTCCAAAGCGCGGCTTTGGGCAAGGGGGTGGCTGGGCAGAGGGTGGGCGGGGAGCAGGCAGGAGGGGGCATCCCATCCACCCCCCTCCCGAAAGCCGCGATTCCGCGGCTTTCGGCAGGGGGGGTGGATGCGCGGGGGGTTGGCGGGGGGCAGGGAGGAGGGGGCTTCCCAGCCACCACCCCCCTCCTGAAAGCCGCGATTCCGCGGCTTTCGGCAGGGGGGGTGGATGCGCGGAGGGGGGGGCAGGGAGGAGCACTTTGCTTCACCCCCCCTGCCCCATCTCCTGCCTCTTCACTCCGTTTGCGAAGAGGCAGGAGATAGGCAGGCAGGTGAAGCAAAGTATATCCGGCGTATAAGATGACCGTTGATTTTGGAGGGCACTTTTGAGTGCTCAAAAGTCGTCTTATATGCCAGAATATGTATTTTAATTTATGCTGTACCCCACCTCAGGCCTTGGTAGTTCTCAAACAGCGGTACATTAGTTATATTTGAATGATCCTCATTTGTATGTTTTCATCTATGGCTGGCATCCTAGTCATGATTTACAACTTCAAACAATTCCAACGAGGAGGAAAAGGGGCTCATAGAACAGGTGTCTAAAGAAACCAGTATGGATGGCTAAAGAAACCAGTATGGATGGCTAAAGAAAGGTCAAAAGGGAGAAATCACCAAAGAAGTTTCAAACAAATAGCCAGCTTGTGTAGGGGGAAAGTCAGAAAAGCAAAAGCACAGATAGAGCTCAGGCTTCCTAGAGAGGTTAAAAACAATAAAAAGAGCTTTTTTTGGATATATCCATAGCAAAAGAAAGAACAAGGAAGTGGTAGGACTGCTGCAGGGAGAAGATGGTGAAATGATAACAGGGGACAGAGAAAAGGTAGAGCTACTCAATACCTTTGCCTCAGTCTTCTCTCAGAAGGAGGACAGTGCTCAAAAAAAATATGGAGAAAATGGAGCAATGATGCAGTAGGGGAAATTCAGAATAGAATAGGTAAAGAGGTTGCTCAGGAATACACGGCCAGTATAAACGAATTCAAGTCTCCAGGTCCAGATGAACTACATCCAAGGGTACTAAAAGGACTGGCAGAAGTAATCTCAGAACCACTGTCAATGACATCTCCTGGAGAACAGGAGATGTCCCAGCAGCCTGGAGGAGGGCAAAAGTTGTCCCCATCTTTAAAAGCAGGGGGGGGGAGAAAAGACCCAAATAATTATCACAGAAAAGCACAGATATAAGATGGGTGACACTGGGCTCAATGGCAGTACATGTGAAAGGGATCTAGGAGTCTTAGTGGACCACAAACTGAACATGAGTCAGCAGTGTTACATGGCAGCTAAAAAAGCCAATGCAATTCTAGGCTGCATCAATAGGAGTAAAGTATCTAGATCAAGGGAAGTAATAGTGCCACTTTATTCTGCTTTAGTCAGACCTCACCTGGAATACTGTGTCTATTTCTGGGCACCACAATTCCAGAAGGATATGGACAAGCTGGAACATGTCCAGAGGACGGTGACCAAAATGGTAGGTGATCTGGAATCCATGTCTTATGAGGAGCGGCTTAGGGAGCTGGGTACATTTAGCCTAAGGAAGAGAAGGTTAAGAGGTGACATGATAGCCATGTTTAAATATTTGAAGAGATGTCATACTAAGGATGGAGCGAGCTTGTTTTCTGTTTTTCCAGAGACTAGGACACAGAGCAATGGGTTCAAACTACAGGAAAAGAGATTCCACCTAAATATTAGGAAGAACATCCTGACAGTAAGAGCTGTTTGGCAGTGCATTGCCTCAGAGTGTAGTGGAGTCTCCTTCTTTGGAGGTTTTTAAACAGAGGCTGAATGCCCATCTGTTGGGAATGCTTTGATTGTTTATTCCTGCATGGTAGGGGGTTGGACTGGATGGCCCTTGTGGTCTCTTCCAACTCTATGATTATATAATTCTATACATTAGTGATTTACCAGAAGTGGTTGGGCATTTTTGTCCGATGTGAAAGTCAGTATTCAGTTGAAGGTTATGGAAGCAGAGTGGCACATGAACTGCCATTATGCATGCCATGCCATTGTGTATTGTGCATGCAGGTGTGCATTGCATTTTGCAATCTTGCATTTCACATTTGTTTGAACATTCATTTGCGCAATGTTTCAATTCACCAATAAACAATCTTCACATAACTATGTCAATGTAAACTTTCACTCCGTCTCCTTGATCTATGTATGCAGATATTTTATCTGTTTTGATTTGTAGAGAGCCAGCATGGTGTAGTGGTTTGAGTGTTGGACCAGGGTTCAAATCTCTTACTTGGCCATAGAAGCCCACAGATAACCTTGAGCAAGTCACACTTTCTCAGCATCAGAATAAGGCAATAGCAAACCTCTGAAGAAATCTTGCAGAGAGAACCTCATGATAGGTTCACCATCTCTCTCTCTCTGGCTTTTCTTCGCAAACGAAGATTCAGGAAGGACTCATCCCGCGCTTTCTGCAAGCGCGCTGATGACCAAAAAGGCCAATCCGAGATAAACAAGTCCAGTTGCAAAAAGCACAGCAGAAGGTCTCCTTCGGTGATGTTTTTGGGTTGTGATTCTTTCTGCGTTGTCATTTCTCTTCAAGACTTGTTCGTCGTGAGTTCTCAAATAAGGCTGCAGCATTGTGGATAGTGCGTCTCCATGCCTCCCGACGTGAGGCCAGGGCGGACCACTGTTGGTGATCAATTTGGCCAAGCCTGAGATGTTGTTTCAGGGAGTCTTTGTATCGCTTTTTTGGAGCGCCCCTCTTACGCTGACTCGTGGCGAGTTCACCGTAGAGTAGTATTTTTGGGAGACGATGGTCCTCCATCCTAGAAACATGCCCTGTCCAGCGCAGCTGCGTTCTCAATATCATGGCCTCAATGCTGGTGATCCCTGCTTGCTCAAGGACAGCAACATTCGTCACATAGTCAGTCCAGTGTATATTTAGGATTGTGCGTAGACAGCGCTGATGAAAGCGCTCAAGGAGTCGTAGGTGGTGGCGATAGGTGACCCATGTTTCAGATCCATAAAGGAGGATAGACAGTACGATGGCTCTATACACACTGATTTTTGTGCTTTGCCTCAGGTGTTAGGTTAGTTAGAAATGGATAAGCCATAAATTAGAAATGGCTTGAAGGCACATAACAATTTGATTGGTAAGGTGCCTTGAATGCCAGTTCCGGGGGGGGGGGACAATGGGATATAAATAAAGTAATCAACCAGGGCTTAAATTCTGTTCCTTTCTGCTTGCTAAAGTCTACTTTAGGTAAAAGGATTTACTTATATGTTAACTTAACATTCAAGAATTCACTGAATGGGTGTACTCTAGCTGGGACTAGCTAACAGGATTCCAGCCAAATACAGTAAAGTATGTATGTCTAAATAAATAATTAAATAAGTGAAGAAGAAGAGAAGGAAGAAGGAGAAAGAGGAATGTACCATCCTGGGATGCTGAAATGGGTGACCTTGGGCAAGTCACATTCTCTCAGCTTCAGAGGAAGGCCATGGCAAACCCCCTCTGAACAAATCTCTCCAAGAAAACACCTTAGGGTCTCCATAAATTGGAAACTACTTGAAAGCACACAATAACAATTAGCACAGATAGTGAATGACTATTAATTATGTGACTACAGCAATTTTTCACCCTTTGCGGTTGTACAAGCATTATTAGGAACACTAACATATGTCCCCAGTACTATCCTGAGGCTAGAGACAGGGCAAATCCTATTAGAGGCCCATGTGCAAATACTCAAAATAAATCATTGGCTAAAATCAATGTTCTTCCCAGTGGGCTTGGTTTTTCTGATACTGATTCACCCCTTTCAGCCTAACTGGAAAGGGACTCTGTCCACAGAGTTGCAGAATCTGGGTTTCTTTGTTGGCACTACTCTGGCCACGGGATACATGAATGCTAAGACAGCTGTTACCCAACAAACCAGGGACAACGCCTTACAAAATCATTGGATCCAAGCTATACAGTATAGGGCTTTATAGGTCAAAACCAGCACTTTGAATTGGGCCTGGAAACGGACTGGCAGCCAATGGAACTGTTGCAACAAGTGCTCCTGGCTGCAGTACGTAGTCCCATTTTTGCCTTATTAAGCTTAAGTGAGGATGAAGCATCCATGCTGACATAGCTGAAAGACATGCAGGAATAGAATTGTTACCTGAAATGCTTGGGGCCAGCTGGGGCCCTCTAAAGTATTATTAATTTGGGGAATTAATATACTCAACTTGGCAATACGAGAGGCAGGCAATGAGCAGGATCTTGAGACCTATATATACTGGTACTAAGGAGGAGACTAGCACACTAGATAATACAATTAAATGGTCTTTATTAGGGAAATAATAATAACAACATTCACACACACATTCAGGCTTCAAGCAGTCACAAGGCTAGCAAAATAAGTAGGAAGTATTTGCATAGAGGAATAGAGTGAGGGGAGTTTTGGGGTCATAATGTACCGAGTTCTGGAGTTCAAAGATACAGCTGAATGTCATCAGCATAAAGGTGATACCCTAAGAGTGAATAAGATTACCCAAAGATGAAATATAAAGAAAACAACAACAAAGAGCCCAGGACCCAGAATTGAATCCACAAAATCTCCCAGAAGAAAGGGGGATGGAAAATGATACATGACCTCCAGCCTGCCACATTAAATGACCAGCCTGAGAGATAAGACATGAACCCACTGAGGACTGAATCAGTAAACCCTAGGTCATGAAAATAATCCAACAGGATAGCATGATCAACAGTGTCAAAGGCTGCAGAAAGATCAGGAAGACCTGGATACGGTATAGGCTTTTTGACTTCGCAATATAATACAGTAGGACCCCCATATCCACTGGGGATTGGTTCTGGGGGGCTCCATGGGTACCAAAAACAGTGGATACTAGCGAATGCCATTGAAAATAATGGGACTTCCGGTTTAAAATACCATAGAGTTGCCTTGGAGGACCTAGAAGATAGCTAGAGAGGACACATTTTCTAAGAAGATTCTATGGTAGGTGTGCTGTTTTGTATCCTGTGGATAATTGAATCAGTGAACAATGAATCAGTGGATCCGGGTGTCCTACTGTAGATTCATCGTGTATTTAGAAGACATGCTCCCTCAAGTGGCAAAAGACTTCTGTTAGTCATAGGACCTGATTTTCCTCAACTGTATATCTTGCATTTAGCGTGCTTTGTTTTGTGATTGGTCACTAGAAAGTAAGTGCAGGCTTAATTTGCAAGTTTGGTTGCTAAGATACCAGTGCCTGAAGAAATTTTATTGTGAGAGGGACAAGAGATTAGTCACAAGGAATATCCATTCCTCTTAATGTGTAGTTTCCAATTAAACCTTGGATTGTCTGCTCCACACACAGCACCTGCTCTGCCACTGAGGCCAAATCTACACTACACAAATCATCCAGTTTGAAACTGGATTATTTGCCATGGCGCCTTCCTATTGAATCCTGGGATTTATAGTTTTGTGAGGTCTTTAGCTTTCTCTGCCAGAGAGTGCTGGTGCCTCACCAAGCTACAAATCCCAGGATTCGATAGGCAGGAGTCATGGCAAGTAATCCAGTTTCAAACTGGATTATTTGTGTAGTGTGGATTTGGCCTGAGTTGTTATGTCCCAACTCATCACAGAAGAGCAACTGAAGAAGCTTCTCATTTCCTGTGGATCTAGCAAAACCCTTCAAACTAGCAACAATACAAGGATAATTTTACAGACATATAAGAGAGAGTGGGGAAGCATAGAACTGGAAGAGGAAATCCCTTTCCTTCCAACTGCAGTGCCTTCTCCCAGTTGCCATACAAGACACATGAAATTTTTAAAATGGACTGACCAACAAGTAGCTTCTAGGCTAATCAGCTATTTAACATCTATTGGGGACAGGAAAATCAAAATTAAAAAGAGAAAAAAATAACATGTTTCTAGAGTTGGGAAATTGACAGAGCTTAAGGGGGGAGGGAATGAATTTTAGAATACTGTTGAACCTTGGACATATTGCTGGGTGGGAGTTGGCAGCATATTCTCTCCACTTCCTATACATGGATACTGTATATGCATATGTGTACATATCTGTTTAAATACTGTATATGTATATATTTACATATATATTTAAATATATGTATACACCTGGCTTTAAAACAGTACACGTGAAAAGGATGTTACAATTTAGGGTTGTACAATTTAGCTAATTAAAAATAATGGGACTTCAGTTTAAAATACCATAGAGTTGCCTTGGAGGACCTAAGAGATAGCTAGAGAGGACACATTTTCTAAGATTCTATGGTAGGTGTGCTGTTTTGTATCCTTAATTAAAAGCTAATTACAATTAAAAGGGGTTACAATTTAGCTAAACATGAGTCAACAATGTGATGCAGCAGCTAAAAAAGCAAATACGATTCTAGGCTGCATCAATAGGAGCCTAGTGTCTAGATCAAGGGAACTAGTGGTGCCACTCTCTTCTGCTTTGGTCAGTGCTCACATGGAGTCCCGTGTCCAGTTCTGGGCACCACAGTTCAAGAAGGATATTGACAAGAAGGGTGATGAAGATGATGAAAGGTCTGGAAACCAAGCCTTATGAGAAATGGCAGGTGGAGCTGGATATGTTTAGCTTGGAGAAGAAAAGACTACAAAGTGACATGGTAGCTATCTTTAAATATCTGAAGGGATGTCATGTAGAGATGCAGCAAGCTCGTTTTCTGCTGCTCCAGAGACTACAATATGAAACGAGGGATTCAAATTACAAGAAAAAAGATTCCGCCTAAACATTAGGAAGAACTTTTTTTTTACTGTAAGAGCTGTTCAACAGTGGAATAGACTGCCTCAGAGGGTAATGGACTCTCCTCCTTTGGGGGTCTTTAAACAGAAGTTGGATGAGCATTTTATAGGTCTGCTTCAGTTGTGCATTCCTGCATGGCAGGGGTTTGGACTAGATGACCCTTGTGGTCCCTTCCAACTCCAAGGTTCTATGATTCTATGTAGATGTATTGCATTTGTAATAATCTGCCCTCCAGATTTCCCTTGGTTTTTTTCCGGGCTGTGAGGCCATGTTCTGGAATCTGCCCTCTGTTTTAGGGTCAAAAGGGACTGTAGCCGGAGAACTTTGGTCTGCACTCTGAGGTCTCTGCCAGACATTTTTAAAAAATAGAAAGGGGGAGGCTGCTGTCTGGAAGAGAGAAACAGCACATGGAGAAGGTGTGCTTAACCTTCCACCACCCATGACCTCTCCCCATACTACTCTCCCCTCTCTCCTGCCATACCAAACTCATCTGAGAGTCCAGGCTAGGAGGAAATAGTTCAGGGGAGTAAGAAGCAAAGAGAAATGTTAGAACATGGGAGCACCATAACTCATTGGCGGAGCACATGTTTAGCCTGGGTCCAAATCCTGATATCTCCAGCTCAGACGGACCACATAGCAGTGACAGCAGAGGTTCTGGGTTCAAGTCCTGACATCTCCAACTGGAAGGCCCAAGTAGCAGGTAAGAGGAAAGGTGGGGTTGGATTCCCAACATCTCCAACTCAGAACTACCAAGTAGCCGGCAAGAGGGAAAGTCCTGGGTTCAATTCCTTACATTTCCAACTTGAAAAACCAAATAAATACAACATACAATGTATGTATTATGTTGTCACAGACCAACAAAACACAAGACATTCACTGCACAAAACACAATAAGCAAATAATAAAAAAACAGAACAAGTAGCAGTTCAGCAGTTATTTAATTTTTTAAAAAATGTATTAAACATAGTTAAAAAGTGGGGGGAACGTATGTGTCTGAAAAATATTTTTTACAAATTTTAGCAGTAGAGAATAGAAACTTTGCAACAATTTGATTTGTACATTTAAATCAACTACAAATCAGAAGATATTCCAGAGAGTTTATGTCTTTCTGGCTTCTCTTCCCAAACGAAGATTTGGGAAAGACTCATCCCGCGCTTTCTGCAAGTGCGCTGATGACTAAAAAGGCCAATCCGAGATAGACAAGTCCGGTTGCAGAAAGCACAGCAGAAGGTTTCCTTGGGTGATGTTTCCGAGTTGTGATTTTTTCTACGTTGTCATTTCTCTTCAAGACTTGTTCGGCGTGAGTTCTCACATAAGGCTGCAGCACTGAGGATAGTGTGTCTCCATGGCTCCTGATGTGAGGCCAGGGCGGACCATTGTTGGTGATCGATTTGGCCGAGCCTGAGATATTGTTTCAGGGAGTCCTTGTATCACTTTTTTG
Organism: Gambelia wislizenii; assembly: GCA_030847615.1. Taxonomy (NCBI): domain Eukaryota; kingdom Metazoa; phylum Chordata; class Lepidosauria; order Squamata; family Crotaphytidae; genus Gambelia; species Gambelia wislizenii. Next base: position 369,799,706 of record JAUMIR010000003.1, read on the forward strand.
GAGCGTCCCTCTTACACTGACCCGTGGCTAGTTCACCATAGAATACTATTTTTGGGAGGCGATGGTCCTCCATCCTAGAAACATCCCCTACCCAGTGCAGATGTGTTCTCAATATCATGACCTCAATGCTGGTGATCCCTGCTTGCTCAAGGACAGCAACATTAATCACATAGTAAAAAAAGCTGATGGAAGCGTTCGAGGAGTCGTAAGTGGTGGCGATAGGTGAGCCATGTTTCAGACCCATAAAGGAGAATAGACCGTACAATGGCTCTATGCACACTGATTTTTGTGTTTCGTCTCAGGTGCTTATTACTCCACACTCTTTTGTAATGTCTTCCAAATGCGCTATGTGCCTTTGCTAATCTGTGATCAATCTCTTTGTCAATCTTGGCATCTGAGGAGATGATGCTTCCCAGGTAGGTGAACTGCTGAACGGACTTAAGCACAGAGTTTATGTAAGAGAGGTGTAATGCAGTGTATGTTAGTAGCTCGTCTCTGTAAAAATTACAAAAGAACATATGAGTCAGGGGCTTTACTAATCTATCTCCACATGGGCAAACACAACTTTACAAAGCATTCCCTGGAAGTGACCATCCAGCACAGCAGAAGGGATAACATTAAATCAAGCTTTGGTAAAGATTATATGACATTTGGGAATAGTTGGGTTTTCAAAATATCTTGCACACCTATTAGTGTTAAACATCTCTCTCTCTCTCTCTCTCTCTCTCTGTCTCTCTCTCTGTCTCTCTCTCTGGCTTTTCTTCGCAAACGAAGATTCAGGAAGGACTCTTCCCACGCTTACTGCAAGCGCGCTGATGACTAAAAAGGCCAATCCGAGATAAACAAGTCTGGTTGCAGAAAGCACAGCAGAAGGTCTCCTTGGGTGATGTTTTTGGGTTGTGATTCTTTCTGCGTTGTCGTTTCTCTTCAAGACTTGTTCGGCGTGAGTTCTCAAATAAGGCTGCAGCATTGAGGATAGTGTGTCTCCATGCCTCCTGATGTGAGGCCAGGGCGGACCATTGTTGGTGATCAATTTGGCCAAGCCTGAGATGTTGTTTCAGGGAGTCCTTGTATCACTTTTTTGGAGCGCCCCTCTTACACTGACCCGTGGCGAGTTCACCATAGAATACTATTTTTGGGAGGCGATGGTCCTCCATCCTAGAAACATGCCCTGCCCAGCGCAGCTGTGTTCTCAATATCATGGCCTCAATGCTGGTGATCCCTGCTTGCTCAATGACAGCAACATTCGTCACATAGTCAGTGCGTAAACAGCGCTGATGGAAGCGTTCGAGGAGTCGTAAGTGGTGAAGATAGGTGACCCATGTTTCAGACCCATAAAGGAGAACAGACAGTACAATGGCTCTATACACACTGATTTTTGTGTTTCGCCTCAGGTGCTTATTACTCCACACTCTTTTGTAAAGTCTTCCAAATGCGCTATGTGCCTTTGCTAATCTGTGATCGACCTCTTTGTCAATCTTGGCATCTGAGGAGATGATGCTTCTCAGGTAGGTGAACTGCTGAATGGACGTAAGCACAGAGTTTATGTAAGAGAGGTGTAAAACAGTGTATGTTAGTAGCTCGTCTCTGTAAAAATTACAAAAGAACATATGAGTCAGGGGCTTTACTAATCTATCTCCACATGGGCAAACACAACTTTACAACGCATTCCCTGGAAGTGACCATCCAGCACAGCAGAAGGGATAACATTAAATCAAGCTTTGGTAAAGATTATATGACATTTGGGAATAGTTGGGTTTTCAAAATATCTTGCACACCTATTAGTATTAAACATCTCTCTCTCTCTCTCTCTCTCTCTCTCTCTCTCTCTCTCTCTCTCTCTCTGGCTTTTCTTCGCAAACGAAGATTCAGGAAGGACTCTTCCCACACTTACTGCAAGCACGCTGATGACTAAAAAGGCCAATCCAAGATAAACAAGTCCGGTTGCAGAAAGCACAGAAGAAGGTCTCCTTGGGTGATGTTTCCGGGTTGTGATTCTTTCTGCATTGTCATTTCTCTTCAAGACCTGTTCGGCATGAGTTCTCAAATAAGGCTGCAGCATTGTGGATAGTGCATCTCCATACCTCCCGATGTGAGGCCAGGGCGGACCACTGTTGGTGATCAATTTGGCCGAGCCTGAGATGTTGTTTCAGGGAGTCCTTGTATCGCTTTTTTGGAGCACCCCTCTTGCACTGATCCGTGGTGAGTTCACCATAGAGTACTATTTTTGGCAGGCGATGGTCCTCCATCCTAGAAATGTGCCCTGCCCAGTGCAGCTGTGTTCTCAATATCATGGCCTCAATGCTGGTGATCCCTACTTGCTCAAGGACAGAAACATTTGTCACATAGTCAGTCCAGTGTATATTTAGGATTGTGCGTATTAAATCACAGACTTAGAAAAATTAGGGGACAGGTGGTGCAAGAAGCAGATAAAGAGTACTGAGTACCAATATCTTTGATCTGACTAGTGACAATAAACTTTGCCTTCGAAAAGTCTTGGGAAGAGACAAGATTACCCAAAAGACCTATTCCTTATAATTTATCTCTGATAAACTTAGACCACTGGCTGAATGAAGTAATAAGTCCTGGGTTCAATTTTTGATATCTCCAGCTAGTAGAACTGAGAAGCAGGTGATGGGAAAGGTCCTGGGTTCAATTTCCAATACCTCCAGTTAGAAAAGCCAAGTAGCAGATGATGGGAAAGGCCCTGGGTTCGATTCCTGACATCTAAGCGGCCCTTTCATATTACACAAGTCTCTCTCTCTCTCTCTCTCTGGCTTTTCTTCACAAACAAAGATTCAGGAAGGACTCATCCTGCGCTTTCTGCAAGTGTGCTGATGACTAAAAATACCAATCTGAGATAAAGAAGTCCGGTTGCAGAAAGCACAGTAGAAGGTCTCCTTGGGTGATGTATAGCACTATGATTCCACTTTAATGGCCATGGCCTCATTCTATGGAATCCTGAGATTGTAGTGTTATATGAATCACTCCCTAAAATGCAAATCCCAAGATTCCATACAGTGGAGCCATGGTGGTTAGAGAGGAATCATAGATCTATGATAGCCATGTTTGAAGGGATGTCATATTGAGGATGGAACAAGCTTGTTTTCTGCTGCTCCAGAGACTAGGGCATGGAACAATGGATTCAAACTACAGGAAAAGAGATTCCACCTAAACATTAGGAAGAACTTCCTGACGGTAAGAACTGTTCAACAGTGGAATGTGCTACTGTGGAGTGTGGTAGAGTTTACTTCTTTGGAGGTTTTTAAGCAGTGGCTGGATGGCCATCTGTCAAGTGTGCTTTAATTGTGTGTTCCTGCAGGGCATGGGGTTGGACTGGATGGCCCTTGTGGTCTCTTCCAACTTTGTGATACTGTGTAGCATGAAAGGGCCTCAGCTAGAGAACCAAGAAGCAGGTAATGGGAAAGATCCCAAGTTTGATTCCTAACATCTCCAGCTAGAAGGACCAAGTAGCAGGTGAAAGGCAGTCCTATCTCTCCTTTGGCCCACTGGAGAACTGTTGGGAGTGTGATTACCTGTAGCTTCCATATCAGTGGTGTGAAAAACCCACTGTGGACTTTATTTCAGATAACAGGTCACACCCCTACATACATGGAGGATACATTCCTGGTCTCATAGAATCATAGAATCATAGAATTGCAGAGTTGGAAGAGACCACGAGGGCCATCCAGTCCAACCCCCCTGCCGCGCAGGAAATCTTGATCAAAGCATCCCTGACAGATGGCAATCCAGCCTCTGTTTAAAGACCTCCAAGGAAGGGGACCCCACCACGCTCCGAGGGAGTGTGTTCCACTGCCGAACAGCTCTTACTGTCAAAAAGTTCCTCCTCATGTTGAGGTGGAATCTCTGTTCCTGGAGCTTGCACCCATTGCTCCGTGTTCCAGTCTCTGGAGCAGCAGAAAACAAGCCTGCTCCATCCTCAGCGTGACATCCCTTCAAATACTTAAACAGGGCTATCATATCGCCTCTTAACCGTCTTTTTTCCAGGCTAAACATACCCAGCTCCCTAAGTCTCTCCTCATAAGGCATCGTTTCCAGACCTTTCACCATTTTCGTTGCCCTTCTCTGGACACGCTCCAATTTGTCAATATCCTTTCTGAATTGTGGTGCCCAGAACTGGACACAGTATTCTAAGTGAGGTCTGACCAAGGCAGAATAGAGCGGCACTATTACTTCCCTTGATCTAGACACTATACTTCTATTGATACAGCCCAAAATCGCATTGGCCTTTTTAGCTGCCGCATCACACTGTTGGCTCATGTTCAACTTGTGGTCTACTAGGACTCCTAGATCCCTTTCGCACGTAGTCTCATTCAGCCAGGTCTCTCCCATCCTATATTTATGCATTTCATTTTTCCACCCTAAATGCAGTACTTTACATTTCTCCGTATTGAATTTCATTTTGTTAGCTTTGGCCCAGCTCTCCAGTCTATCCAGGTCATTCTGAATTTTGATCCTGTCCTCTAGGGTATTAGCTACTCCTCTCAATTTGGTGTCATCTGCAAATTTGATAAGTATGCCCCTAATTCCCTCATCTAAGTCATTGATAAAGATGTTGAATAGCACTGGGCCCAGGACAGAACCCTGTGGCACCCCACTGGTCACATCTTTCCAAGACGAAGAGGAGCCACTGCTGAGCACCCTTTGGGTTCGGCCGGTCAACCAATTACAAATCCATTGAACAGTTAACTTGTCTAGCCCACATTCTACAAGCTTGTTTGCAAGAATGTCATGGGGAACCTTGTCAAAGGCCTTACTGAAATCAAGGTATGCAATGTCCACAGCATTCCCTTCATCTACCAAGCTGGTAACTTTATCAAAAAAAGAGATCAGATTAGTCTGGCATGACTTGTTTCTCTGAAACCCATGTTGACTTTTTGTGATTATGGCATTGCCTTCTAAATGTTCACAGACTCTCTGTTTAATGATCTGTTCTAGAATCTTCCCTGGTATTGATGTCAGACTAACTGGACGATAATTGTTGGGATCCTCTTTTTTCCCCTTTTTGAAGATGGGAACAACGTTTGCCCTCCTCCAGTCTGCTGGGACTTCTCCTGTTCTCCAGGAGTTCTCAAATATTATTGCCAATGGCTCTGAGATTATATTTGCCAGCTCTTTTAATACTCTTGGATGTAGTTCATCTGGTCCTGGAGATTTAAATTCATTTAGATTAAGAAGGTATTCCTGTACTACCTCTTTACTTATTTTGAGCTGGATTTCCCCTATTGTGTCCTCTGTTCCATTCTCCTCAGGTTGGTCCTCCTTTTCCTTTTCTGAAAACACTGAGGCAAAGAAGGTGTTGAGTAACTCTGCCTTTTCGCTGTCCCCTGTTAGCATTTTGCCATCTTCTCCACGTATCGGCCCTATCATTTCCTTCTTCCTCCTTTTGCTGCGGACATACCCAAAAAAACCCTTTTTATTGTTCTTAACCTCCCTAGCAAGCCTGAGCTCATTCTGCGCTTTAGCTTTTCTGACTTTACTCCTACACGTGTTTGCTATCTGTTTGAATTCTTCTTTGGTGATTTTTCCCCTTTTCCATTTCCTATACATGTTCCGTTTAAAACTTAGCTCCATTGAAAGTTCTTTAGTCATCCATCCTGGTTTCTTGAGACACCTCCCATTTTTCTTCCTCAATGGTACTGTTTGAAATTGTGCCTTCAGTATCTCCCTTTTGAGAAAATCCCATCCGTCTTGAGGTCTCTTCTCTTTTAGTATTCCTGACCATGGGATCACCCCCAGTATTTCCCTGAGTTTATTGAAATCAGCTCTCCTAAAGTCAAGAATGCGTGTCTGACTATGCCTGGCTTCTCCTTTCCATTGTATAACAAATTCCAGGAGAACATGATCACTCTCACCTAAGGATCCCACCACTTGCACCCCATTAACCAGGTCTTCTCTGTTGGTTAGGATCAGATCTAAAATAGCTGGCCCCCTTGTTTCCTCTTCCACCTTTTGGACCATGAAATTGTCTTCCAGGCATGTAAGGAATTTGCTAGACCTTGTAGTTTTGGCTGAGTTAGATTGCCAGCAAATATCAGGATAGTTGAAGTCACCCATCACTACTACATCTCTCCTTTCTTCATGTATGTTCATCTGTTCTAGAAAGGCAACATCCAGTTCCTCCGTCTGATTTGGGGGTCTGTAGTAGAGTCCCACAATAACATCCCTGTTGTTTCCCTCCCCTTTAATTTTTATCCAGATGCTCTCCACCTGGCTTCCAGTATTGATGTCGTGGATCACTTCACTGGTGTAAATATCCCTGACATATAATGCTATTCCTCCTCCTTTCCTGTTTGGCCTGTTTCTCCTATAAAGGTTATACCCCTCTATTCCTACATTCCAATCATGAGACTCGTCCCACCAGGTTTCAGTAATGCCTATTATATCATGAACCGTTTATAAGTGAAACTGCTGATAATAACGAGCCCTATTAAAATAAAGGATTTCCAGTGCAAACATACCATAGAGTTGTATTGGAGGACCTAGTGATTCCTAGAGAGGACACCTATCTAGGCATTTTCCAGTATGATTCTATGGTATGTGTCCCTATTTTTTCAGCTGTGGATAATTAAAACCACAGATATTGGTTCCATGCATATGGTGGGTGACCTGTATAAAGGTGCTGTACCCAAGGTGCTGTACCTACTGGGGGGAAAAATAAGGTGCAGCACCTTGGACAGTTCTTCTAAAGTCTAAAGACACCCCTTAAGTTGGAAGCCACTGCTTGTTACAAAGTCCACAATACCAGATTGAAGGACAAACAGTCTGACCTAACATATGGCTGCTTGCTCTGTCTTTTCCCAATATTGCCCTCCCTTTGACATGTTTAAAACTATATTTAGAGGAGACCTAGGTTACTAGACACAGCTCATTGCCAAATGTCTTGTGGTTTGAGAAGTGGTCTGAAAATAGCTTCTCTTCCAGTCTCAAAATGCCCATCAAAATTGTGGTGAGAGCCAGTTTCACAAACGGAGGCATGTGATGAAACATTGTCCTCAGCCTCCTTCACAGCCTTGGCTCGTCTCTGCACCCACCAGGCCTGTGTCTTGCCACAAAGTATTAGGAGACTTCCATTCACTTTCACCCCTGATGACTCAATATGTCTCTCTTTCTTTCTCTCTTGTTATTGGTCAATGGAGAGATGACATGAGCTCTCAAACTCCTTGCTGGTGGCAAGTCGCTGATCTAGGCAAAAGAGCCTGGGAATGAATCCAGACTGTAAATAAAATCACGTTGCCAACTATGAACAAATCACTGCCAACTCAGCTCAGCAGCTGGAAGACGAGTGTCTAGATTTGGCATGGGACCATCCCAATCATGCTGTTTGACACAGGCCAGGAGGACAGGATCTTGCTTTATCAAATTAGGCCACAAAGTTCAAGAGCTGTGACTGCTTGAAGCTGGCCTCGCTAGTCTTTCTTGCAGCCCTCCTAGGACACTGAAATAGAAGCAAATTTCAGATACAGAGAATCTCTTTACTCTTTGCCATGGAAGGCTACTTCTCTGCTGTTCGCAAGATGGAACAAACCGTGATGTTTCCCAGTCTTCTCTTGGGGGTTTCCTTGGAGGACCAGGATGACACATTCCCAGCCAACTCAAACAACAGAAACTCTGGCGACAGAGACTTGTATGAATATTACACCCTCCTAAAATCCATTAAGTCGACGGCAGAAGGCGGCCTGGCACCTCTCAAAGAGAAGAATCTCAGCATCAGTGAAGAGGAAGGTAAAGAGGAAGCAGACCTTGAAGGACTCTTTCATTTCCATGTGTCTGGTTTGCACCAGGTCCTCACACAATTGACAAGGACAGCCAACACTGTAACATCTAAATACAATGAAATCATGGGACAGATCAGCCAGAATGAAATTTATCTCCATTGGTGAATCAATGTGCCAGGAACAGCAAAGGTGAGGTATCTACTAACTGGACTCTTATGCAACACACTTTCTCCTCTTCTTTCTTATCTGTTGCTCTTCTAATCTTTCTTCCCTTGGAATCATTTACCAGTAGAAGCTGGAGTAACAAAAGTGTTTTTGCACCACAGGGGCCTGCCGTACCATTAGGAAGAGTGAGACCGCCCCCTAGAAGCAACCAGTGGCTCTGGTGCCAGTGTGGCAGTGAATCTGCTTTGGGTTTTAGTCTGAACTTTAAAGGAGCTTTCCACAGTGCTGAATTCATTTGAGGGATAGAATTCTGCTCCTTTAAAAGAGCTCATTTAAACTTCACACTTAAACCTGGATTCACTGCCCGACTAGCATCATAGCCACCAGTCACCTCAGCAGTAGTTCTTGTGTAACAATAAAGGGCAGAAAAATTTCTGGCATTTCTTTCATTATTATGTTATTTTCACTGATAGGGACGACGAAAGATGTTTATAGAATTTTCTGCCACATGTGCCAAAATAAGCTGGTAGCTTTGGATACTAAGCACTGGATCCTTTTGGTAGTCTCCGCTAAAATAGATCCATTGAATCACCTGCTGAACATGTAAACAACTAAACATGTAAACAAATCTCATTGATTCAAAGGGTCTACTCTATTTGGGCAAACAATAGGATTCAGACCTATGAATCCTGGCTTAGTTTTGGGGTGGGGGGGGTCAGGGGTTATCTGCAGTTCTACATCAGGCAGCAAAATGTCTTGGGCCACCATAGTCCGTTGATGCTGCTTTGCTTATTGATTATAGGAAACCCCATTTATCTGGAAGGTTAGGGACTACAGCAGTGTCAGAAACCAGATTTGTCAAAAAGCAGAACCCATGAGGGAATTATAATAGGTCACTTGGGACTGCCTGCACATGCCCACATGCTGCTTTCAAAGTCTGTCAGTCAGCTTGCTGACTCCCCCCCTCCCGCCCCAGCTCACTTTTCAAGCAATATGCACATGCATGGTTAGTCCAAGCAAGCCATGATAGGCAAGAACTGTCAAAAGAGTGGCTTCTTGTTGAATAAATGGAACTTGTCCTTAATTTGCAAGTGTCCGAAAATCAAGTCATCGGATAACAAGCTGTCAAAAGGGAATCCTGTACTTGACTACTGGTCAAAAAGTTTAAAGAAAGGAACTTGTTGGCCCTTCTATCTTTTGGGGTGATTAATTTGAACAGCAATACAGTGTCATCTTCTGCGAAGGATCAATTGGTTGGTGAGGGTTGGGGCCTCTGTGGGTTCTCAGAGGCACTCTTTCTTTTTATTACTTCCTATAGTACAAGGCTTTACATTGAAATGAACCTTTAGAGTACTGTATATAGTTTTTGGAAAACTTAGAGCAGACCTCTCAGTAGCATCCCATAAATAGATTTACTTTAAATGTTACAATATTAGTTCTAAGTCCCCCTTGCTGACAGCTTTTTCCTTATCAATTTTACAGGACAAACTGCATTTTGCAACTTGGACCTATGTACAATCCTTTACCCGGGAAGGAGCATATTAAATGACACTGAAAGATCTTCAAAGCAGTATCCATCTCATGGAGTATTGTTGCACAAACCATACTTGAATGACTTTAGCACTGATCTTTGTTGACCAAAGAGATATCTATGAACTCAATGGCAAAAATGGATGCCTTGGGCACTCTTGCATTCTGAAATATGCAAACGCTTTAGAGAAATAAAATATGTCCTACATACAATGCTGTCTTGTATTCAACCACCTTTTCATTCAGTCCAATATCATGTGGCACCACAGGTGGGGGGAGTGTGGCCCTCCAGATATAACTAGACTACATATTTCCCCACTGGACATTCTGGATGGGGTGGATGGGAGTTGCAATCCAACAAAACCTGGGGGGGGGGGCCTACAAGTTTTGCATACCTGATCTGCCAATTTGACCAGCTGTGGCTTTCTAGTGGTCATGCTGGCAGGGGATTCTGGGAGCTATAGTTTAGCCAACCTTGCTAGTGGAGGTCATTTGAAATGAGACAGGCCTGATTTCAACACATAGCTTTTCAAGGGAGCTGCCAAGACCCTGTCAGAGCCCACAGTTGACACACACCCAAGACTCACTTTTCAATAATTTTTATTCTCTCTCTCTTTCTAACCATTTTACATTTCCCACCATGCTTTGCAAGTGACACCATGCTAGAGACATTGTGGTAAATTAAGATGGCAGCTGCATAGGAGAGCTGCAGTTCCCCAACACACAAACCCAGAAGATGCACCTGTTGACATAGCAGAGACCCACCGAAGGAGGCTCTGTTTCAGCATGGGGGTGGGGGACCCTCATACTTGGAGCTGGCCCTGACTGGACATCCTGAGGGAACTGAACCTAGAATGTTGTGCATACCAGACATGTGCTATATAGAATGGGGAAGGATTGTTTTAACTTGATGTTGTTTTAATCTTGCTGTACGCTGCCCCGGTTGCCGAGCAGAGGGGCGTGTTAAAAATAAATAAATGAATAAATTATTATTATTATTATTATTATTATTATATCACAGAACAGAGTTTCATCCAAAAATGCTGGTATTATATATAAATGCTGGTAAAATTCTTATTAATGACAGGGAGTGACATAATTGACAAAAGATCATTACAATAAATGGACAAAAGGATGTTAAAGAATATAATAACAGGTCTCAAAAGACCAATCCTCAAACCACTAGACCACAATGGCTTTTGAGAACTGCCAACCCCAAATACCTCATGCCGAGGGGGAATCTGTCCTCAGAGTGAAGCATTATGGGAGAAATGGCCACAGAGACTGTGCGGGGTTGTCTAGACCACCTTTCTTACAATACTGCACTTTGACATCTGGATTAAGTTGGCCTCAGAGTCTAGCCAAATTAAGTTTCTGAAATACAGCTCTCAGAATTCCCCAGGCAGCATAGCCAGTCCAACAAAAGAAAATAAAACAAAACTTTTTTTTTTTGGTCAGAGAAAAGGACTGGGGCCTATTTGGAGATGGGCTAATCTTTCTGTCTTTTACAGTTTTCCAGAATACCTGCCTGCTGACTGTCCACTCTAAGGTTTTGCCCTCAGAGCAAGAGAGTAGGCAGACAGCTGCTCCAAGCTGCTTTCACACTACCCAGTTATAGTGCTATGATTCCACTTTAACTGCCATGGCAACATCCTATGGAATCTTGTGACTGGTGGTCTGGTGAGGATTCCATAGGATGGAACCATGGCAGTTAAAGTGGAATCACAAAGCTATAACTGTGTAGTCTGAACAGGGCCCTGATGTCTCTGGACATTTTCAGACACGGAAAATCAGCTTCTTGCCACGCAAGCAGCCTCCAGAACAATATCGAGGCTGCTGCGCGGCAAGGGTCCATTTTGGACGATGCCGTTTCTCTCTTGGCGTCGTCCGTGACTGTTGTGGCCAGCACTGGAGGCAGCCATGCTATCTTTTACTCACGGACAACTTTCCTGAGTAAAAAATAGCGCGGCTGCCTCCAGTGCTGGCTGCAACAGTCACAGACGCCGCCGAGAGAGAAACGTCGTTGTCCAAAATGGACCCTTGCCGCGCAGCAGCCTCGATACTGTTCTGGAGGCTGCTTGCACGGCAAGAAGCTGATTTTCCATGTCTGAAAATGTCCTCTTTCTGAAGTGTCTCCCTGAGAATGAGAGACAGACAGCTACCTCCAGGATACGCCATCTCACCAGCAGCTTTCATGCTGCAGCATTTGGGGTGGGGAAATCCCTCCCCAAGCAGTAGGGGAGTTGCAATTCTCTGTTATCACAGCAGTGCTCCTGCTCTGCTGCCTGAGGTTTCATTTTCAAGAGCTTTGCTACAGCTGCTGCATGCTGCCATTATGGCTTGTGCCTTCTGTGCCAGTGGAGGCACAGGATTTAGTCCAAACTTGGGTGGGTGGGTGGGTGAGGAAGGTTGAGCATCTTGGCTAGATTCTTTAAAGTTCAGAGTAAAACCTGAAACCTTCCACTGTGGACTACCATACTACCATATTCATTAACTTGGACATAGCACCTATCCGAAGTATTGCTATTACCCACATAATCCTACCTGTACACTACACAGGGCCGGTTTAAGGGCCCTGCAGCACCTGCAGCTGCAGGGCCCCCCGCCATTGTGGGGGCCCCCATCATAACCCTCCTCCTGCAAAAACATTATTAGTAATAATCTGAATATCTGTAATGTGAATGGGTTGGGTTAGGTTACATTGACCTGAGATAAACATATGGGGTCCCCAAAATAAAGTGTTGCAGGGGTCCCTAAAATTCCTTAAACTGGTCCTGACACTACACTACAGTCTGTATGAGAGGTCCTTTTTTTTTAGCACCAGCCATTAAGATCTGCTAGACTGAGGCCTAATGCTGTGAACCTGCCCTTTACTATCTCTTCTGCAAAGGCCTTTATTGTTGGAAGTGCAAAAAACACTTAGGACTTTTTCAGACGGGGTTTTGTAACAGAAGCAGCCTCGTCCCTGTTGCAAGGCTGCTGTGCGACAGGGGGTCCATTTTGGATGACGCTCTCCCCTGCCGATACTGTTGCAGAAGTGCTGGGAGGCTGCAGCGCCATATTTGGCGATTTTCTAATCACAAAAGTTGATCATGATTAGGAAATCGCCAAATATGGCACTGCAGCCTCTCAGCACTTCCACAACAGTATTGGCGTGGGCACAGTGTCATCCAAAACGGACCCCCTGCAGCGCAGCAGCCTCACAACGGGGACGAGGCTGCTTCCGTTACAAATCCCCGTCCAAAAAACTCCTTAGCAAGAGTCAAGAATGCCTCAGAATAGGCAGTAGTATTAAGATTAGATAGTTTGAGTGACCCACAGTCCTCCTTGCTGATAGATAAATGCAAGCATGCATGCAGCAGTCAGTAAGAGATTCCATATTAAGGAGCAAAGACACCAATGGCGTTAGGGAAATATATTAAGGCTTTTATTGTAGGAACTCCATTCTAAGATAAGAAAGTTACTCAGGGTGCTATCCTAAGCTACCTACAGCTCTAAGGAGGGCTGAGAAAGTTCTGGGGAGGAGAAGAGGTGGAAACATCCGTAAGAGTATCAGTTTTACATCACAGAGGGAGCAGCATAGGTAGACCAGCAGGGAGGACTGTGGATGTTATCAGACAGGGCATGTAAGGCATCATAAGGAGGTCTCATGATCACAAAAGGGCGCACGTACCACACATTGCCCTTTCGCGATCATGTGCTGTTAAAAAAATATATTTTTTATTGACGGCTCGAGCCATCAATTGATCCCTGTGGTGCTTTTTTGCCAGCATTGCCAGCGTTTGAGACTTTGGAGATTTTCAGACCGCGTTTCAGCATGCCTAGCACGGGAGGAGCTTTCAGGAGAGGGACGGCGATCTTGCGCAGCAGGGGGGCATTTTCGGATGCCGTTGTCCCTCTCCCGAAACCATCCGTGTCACTTCCATGAAGCTTTGGAAGCCTCAGCGCCATATTTTAATCACGGGCAACCTCCGTGATTAAAATATGGCTCTGCGGCTTCCGAAGCTTCACAGAAGTCATAGAATCATAGAATCATAGAATTGCAGAGTTGGAAGAGACCACGAGGGCCATCCAGTCCAACCCCCCTGCCAGGCAGGAAATCACGATCAAAGCATCCCCGACAGATGGCCATCCAGACTCTGTTTAAAGACCTCCAAGGAAGGAGACCCCACCATGCTCCGAGGGAGTGCGTTCCACTGCCAAACAGCTCTTACTGTCAAAAAGTTCCGCCTAATGTTGAGGTGGAATCTCTGTTCCTGGAGCTTGCACCCATTGCTCCGTGTTCCAGTCTCTGGAGCAGCAGAAAACAAGCCTGCTCCATCCTCAGCGTGACATCCCTTCAATACTTAAACAGGGCTATCATATCGCCTCTTAACCATCTTTTTTCCAGGCTAAACATACCCAGCTCCCTAAGTCTCTCCTCATAAGGCATCGTTTCCAGACCTTTCACCATTTTCGTTGCCCTTCTCTGGACACGCTCCAATTTGTCAATATCCTTTCTGAATTGTGGTGCCCAGAACTGGACACAGTATTCTAAGTGAGGTCTGACCAAGGCAGAATAGAGTGGCACTATTACTTCCCTTGATCTAGACACTATACTTCTATTGATTCAGCCCAAAATCGCATTGGCCTTTTTAGCTGCCGCATCACACTGTTGGCTCATGTTCAACTTGTGGTCTACTAGGACTCCTAGATCCCTTTCGCACGTAGTCTCATTCAGCCAGGTCTCTCCCATCCTATATTTATGCATTTCATTTTTCCGCCCTAAATGCAGTACTTTACATTTCTCCGTATTGAATTTCATTTTGTTAGCTTTGGCCCAGCTCTCCAGTCTATCCAGGTCATTCTGAATTTTGATCCTGTCCTCTAGGGTATTAGCTACTCCTCCCAATTTGGTGTCATCTGCAAATTTGATAAGTATGCCCCTAATTCCCTCATCTAAGTCATTGATAAAGATGTTGAATAGCACTGGGCCCAGGACAGAACCCTGTGGCACCCCACTGGTCACATCTTTCCAAGACGAAGAGGAGCCACTGCTGAGCACCCTTTGGGTTCGGCCGGTCAACCAATTACAAATCCATTGAACAGTTAACTTGTCTAGCCCACATTTTGCAAGCTTGTTTGCAAGAATGTCATGGGGAACCTTGTCAAAGGCCTTACTGAAATCAAGGTATGCGATGTCCACAGCATTCCCTTCATCTACCAAGCTGGTAACTTTATCAAAAAAAGATTATGGCATTGCCTTCTAAATGTTCACAGACTCTCTGTTTAATGATCTGCTCTAGAATCTTCCCTGGTATTGATGTCAGACTAACTGGACGATAATTGTTGGGATCCTCTTTTTTCCCCTTTTTGAAGATGGGAACAACGTTTGCCCTCCTCCAGTCTGCTGGGACTTCTCCTGTTCTCCAGGAGTTCTCAAATATTATTGCCAATGGCTCTGAGATTATATTTGCCAGCTCTTTTAATACTCTTGGATGTAGTTCATCTGGTCAAGTGACACGGATGGTTTCGGGAGAGGGACAACGGCGTCCGAAAACTCCCCCCTGCTGCGCAAGATCGCTGTCCCTCTCCCGAAAGCTCCTCCCGCGCTAGACACGCTGAAACGCAGTCTGAAAATCTCCTTTGTACCAGGAGGCCCTTAGAAAATTAACAGATGATGAAAAGAAAGAGGAGGATAAGAGAAGGAAGAGAGATAAACGAGAAGGGAAATGTATACTGGGAAAAAGGACACAAGAAGAAGAAAGAGGATCGGGTAGCGATATAGGGCTTGAAGAAGATGAAACAAATTTACAAGAAGACAAGGTTTTGAGTGATCAAGAAGAGGAAGAGGGAGAAGAAGAAGATAAGAAGAAAAGCAGAGCAGAAGGAGGAGAAGAGAAAGAGCAAGAAGACAGTTCCTAATTAAAAATTATGAATATAACATCATGGAATGTCAAAGGACTAAATACTAAGATCAAAAGAAGAAGAGTTTATCATTTCCTTGAAAAGAACAAAGCAGATATTACTTGTCTCCAAGAAGTTAGAATTCGCCAGAACGAAAGTAAATATCTTAAAAATTTTAAACTGGGTCAAGAGTTTGCTTCATTGTCACTAAAGAAGAAAAAGGGAGTGGTTATATATGTTAACAAAAAACATGAAGCAAGACAGTTATTTAAAGATGAAGAGGGACATATGATCTGAGTGGAGGTGAATTTAACAAATGAAAAGTTGTACATAATCGGGGTCTATGGGCCATTTGGAAGAAAAGAACAATTTTATAGAGATTTAAGTTTCCAGTTAACAAAGCTAGAAAAAGGAACTATAATATTAACAGGCGACTTTAATGGAGTTCTGAACGGGAAACGGGACAGATCAGGGAACTCCAAGGAAAATCAAGGTAGATTACCTAGAGTCTGCGTCGACATGATGGAAGAGTTTAACTTAAAGGACCTTTGGACGACAAAATACGGAGAAGAAAGGGGATATACTTTCCACTCCGATGTCCATAGGTCGATGTCGAGAATTGATATGTTCTGGACTTCTTCTGCACTAATTCCAAGAATACCAGAAATGGTTATATTGCCAAAAATTATATCCGACCACAACCCGATAAACATGAAACTAAGACTCTTTAAAAAACAATATAATTGGCGATTGAGAGAAGATCTACTAAGGGATGAGGCCTTTATACTCAAAATGAAAGCTGAAATTAAATACTACTTTAAGGAGAACAGAAAGGAGGATACAAAAAGGAGGATAGTATGGGATGCTTTTAAATCTACAATGAGGGGCCTGTTCCTACAAAAAGGAGCTGAAAACGCAAAGAAAAGGAGAGATAAAGAACAGATTAACTTACAAAAATTGAAGATTGCAGAAGAGAAATTGAGGAGGAAACCTCAAAACAAAGTTGTCATTAGGGAGATAGAACTTTTAAAAAAATCTATTAATGCCGTAATGATAGAGGAGATAGGGGAAAAGCTAAAGAAGGCAAGACAAAGAACGTTTGAACAAGCTAACAAATCTGGAAGATGGCTTTCGTTTAGATTGAAAAAATTAAAGGAGAAAAGGATGATAACAGAAATTAAATCATTGGGGAGGATGTTGACAAATCAAGAGGAAATAAAAAAAGAATTCATCAACTATTATGCTTCACTATACAAAGAACAAAATTATGAGGTAGATTGGAAGGACAAGATGTGCGAGTATCTAAAATTGAACAGTTTTACAATATTGCCAGAGGACCTCAGGACAGACCTATCTAAGCCCTTTGAGAAGGAGGAGATCAGCATGGCAATACTAAGTCTAAAACGAGGCAAAACTCCGGGCCCAGATGGTTTCACAGAAATTTTTTATAAAACATTTGAAAAAGATATACTCGAACCTCTATTGGAAGTGATCAACCTGGTTCATATTGAAGGAACCCCAGAAACATGGAAAGCTGCTAATATTGCTATGTTGTGGAAGGAAGGCAAAGACAAAACGGATGTGAAAAATTACCGTCCAATTTCCTTGCTTAACGTTGATTATAAGATTTACGCAACTATGATAGCAAATAGATTAAAAGGGGTATTGAATTCCATAATCAACACTGATCAGACTGGATTTCTCCCAGGAAGGTCGTCAACAGGAAATATTAGGAATATAATAAATATACTGGAATTCCTGGAGAAAAATAATGAACGTAAGGTAGCAGTAATCTTTGCTGATGCAGAAAAGGCATTTGACAATCTTAATTGGCCCTGTCTAAACAAGACAATGGAGGTACTGGGTTTTGGACAGTTTATTACAGCAAATATTGAAAAAATTTATTCAGATCAGAAAGCCTCAATTATTATCAATGGAGAAAGAACACGGGAAATCTCAATTCAGAAAGGAACTAGACAGGGCTGTCCCCTATCTCCTCTACTTTTTATAACAGTATTAGAAATGCTAATGAATAAAATAAGGTCGGACAAAAAGATAAAGGGATTACAAATTAAGAACTTCGACTACAAGGTCCGTGCCTTTGCAGACGATTTGGCCATAGTTCTAGAGGACCCCATAGAGAATATAAACTATTTGATGGAAACGATTGAGGAGTTTGGAAGATATGCCAGCTTCAAGATAAATAAATAGACAACTATAATATTAACCAAAAATATATCAAGGGAAGATCAAGGGATATTAAGAGATAAATCTCAATGTAAACTGGAAAACAATGTCAAATACTTGGGAATATGGCTTTCAAATAGAAATTTGGATCTTTATGATAACAACTACAAGAAAACATGGGAGAAAATAAAAAACGATTTAATTGTATGGTCAAAACTGAATCTCTCAATTTCTGGTAAAGTGGCCGCCATCAAGATGTCTGTCCTTCCAAAAATGATGTTTTTATTTCAAAATCTGCCGGTTATCACAAACGAGAAACCCTTCAAAATTTGGAAAAAAGACCTCTGCGACTTTATATGGGGTGGAAGAAATGCCAGAATAAAGTGGCAAACTTTAATTGAGCGGTCAGAATGGGGCGGGCTGGACCTGCCGGACTTTCAAAAATATTATCAAGCATGCAGCCTAGTATGGCTGGGAGAGTGGTTCAAGCTCCAAGACTCAAAGCTACTGCAATTAGAAGGGTCAGGTCTGAGATTCGGATGGCATGCATATTTAGGCTACGATAAATGTGCAATGCATAAAGATTTCAACAGCCATATTATAAGAAAAGCGCTATTCCAGACCTGGGAAAAAATACGAAGATATCAGTTTGGGATGCTTTCAGGATGGATATCTCCACTAGAAGCATTTAGCGGAAGATGGGGCTGCCAGGGAAAACCAGACAAATGGGTCACGTATAAGGACCTATGTAAAAAGAAGGGAGATGGCAAGATGATAATAAAGTCAAAAGAAGAGTTAGAGGCTGAAGGGTGGAAATTTAATTGGTTCACATATCAGCAACTATTCAGTAGGTTCAATAAAGATAAAGAAGAACCAGGTCTGCTGAAGGAAGAGACAGAAACAGAAAAAATAATATTGGACAATAAGAAAAAGAAAATTGGGAGAATATATAAAATCCTTAATCTAAGGCAATCGGAGGAAGAGGTGGTGAGAGATTCAATGATTAAGTGGTCTAGAGATCTAGGAGAGAATATTACAATAGACGAATGGCAAGATGCATGGACCACAACTAAAAAATTTACGGCATGTCAATCCCTAAAGGAAAATCACTTTAAAATTTGTAACAGGTGGTATCTAACACCTTCAAGAATGAATAAAATGTTCGGAATAAAAGATAAGAATTGCTGGAATTGTGGGAAATCAACAGGAACATCATTACACATGTGGTGGACGTGCCCGAAGATACGTAAATTCTGGATTAAGATTCATAATGCCATTCAAAAAATGTTCGATATAGAGATAGATCTTAACTCAAAACTGTATCTGCTAAACATCACAACAGTTTTAACAAAAGAAATCAAAAAACAATTTGGAAGAGTTATCCTTTACCTCTGCACAGCAGCACGTTTATTATTAGCTGCTAAATGGAAAAGTACTGAAGAACCAAAAATGGATGATTGGTTTAATAAGATAAATGAAATGAGAGACAATGACAAGCTAACTGCTATATTAAATCATAAATCAGTGGAGAAAACTGAAGCGGAATGGCTACCTGTGTTTAAATATTGTAGAAAAAGGTGGAATATAGCGGATGACATTGATCTTTAACAAGAGAATCAATTATGGTTCAACAGTTCAGGAATATATTTAGAATTCGGGAGAATAGTAATAAGAAAAAGGAGAGAGATACGGAGGAAATGAGAGAAATCATAAGAACCAGGGTGGGAGAAATATAATGAAATAGCGTTAAAATACGGCTGGAATCTACTATGAAATAAGTAGAGGAAAAATGTGTTAAGAAGGACGGGTGGAAGGAGGGGAAAAAAAACTCTTAGAGATATTTACTACGATGGAAGTCATGGTTTTTAATTTTAACTCATTTAACGAAAATCATATGGATAAGCTAAGACAAGGGAATAAAGAAAGGGGGGGAAGGAGTAGGTTACCCCCAATATTTCTGTATCCTTAGTCTGCTATGGAATTGAATATGCAAACTTAATAAAAATAATTAAAAAAAAAAAAAAAGAAAATCTCCTTTGTACCATTGTACTCACGTGAATGCAGCATCAATGGCTGGTCCGGCGAGAACACTTCCGGGTGAGATCATAACATCCAGGTAGGTGGCGCACTTTTTATGACCCTCCCCAGTTTACTTGGGACTTTTTTAGTATGTTTAGGTGATTTGTGTGACTTTAACTTTGCTATTTTTGTTTTTATTTTTGAATTTCCCACACTATATATTCTCACAAGAATATGCGGGATTTCAAATGAGGAAGTGAATGGAGCTCCATTCACTCCTCGTTCATTGCCAGGAAGCCTTTTCACTGGAGGGAAGGTAAGTGTGGCATGGGGAGTTCTTTTGCCAGCATAAAAGCGGCAAAGTTATGCTGGCAACAGAATGGGTTTAAGGGGGGTTGTCTGATAAAGTCCTGGGGTCACTCAAGCTATCTAGCCCTAAAGCTACTGCCCGCTCTGAGGCATTTGTGACTCTTCCAGTGCTAAGCACTGTTGCACTTCCAATACCTAACTGACCACTGTACTCATGAAAATCTCTCATTTTTGAGACCAGTAAAGACTGGCTGGCATGCTGTCGGGAATCTACAACATTGTAAACCAACTTAGAATTGCACAGTTTAGAATCAAAGCATTCCTGACAGATGTCCATCCAGCCTCTGTTTAAAGACCTCCAAAGAAGGAGACTCCACCACACTACGAGACAGTGCATTCCACTGTTGAATAGCTCTTACTGTCAGGAAGTTCATTTGTTCATCTTCTGACTACCTCCTTTTAAAATTTATTTTGTAGCCTGTTTCACAACTTCTGTGTGTATTAAACACACATGAATTCTTCTTATTATATAACATCACTCACATCAGGGCTGGTCCCACCATTAAGTTGAGTGAGGCGGTCACTTCTGAAGGCAGGTGCTGGGAGTCAAGTGGTAGAAATGTAGTCTTGAGGGACGGAGCTGAGGGTGTCACATTGCTAGCTTGTTGTCCTCAGGTGTGGAAAGAAACACTCTCCTTGTCAGCCTGGATGAAGTAAGATGAAATTAGCACTCTTGACAGTCTGTGTATAGAACAGGAGGGATGCCATTTTGTCCTTTGCCTCAGGTGGCAAAATATATTTGGACAACGCTGGCTCACACACCCATTGGATATTGAATGGGAATTGATGTTGCAGATTTTCTTGTGCATAATCAACAAAACAAACATGAATTCATCACTAGCTATGCAGGTCAATGTTGCCAGCTGCGCAACCAAAGAGGCACTGTTTGTGCTATTTTGTTAGCCTTGTTGAGCAGATGTGAAGAATCCATTATAAGCACAACTCCCAAATCAATGTTTCACAAACCTGGCTGTTTTGCTTCATGTGCATAATATTATTTTCTCTATGAAGAGAATATTCTCTATAGTGTGAAGAACCGAATAGCAGCAGGATTTAGTTCATTTAAAAAAATTATTTATTTAGAGTATTTATACCCCACTCTTCAGCCGCAAAGGCTTTCAAAGCAGCTTACAAATAGTTAATTTGACTGTTCCCTGCCCTTGGGTTTACAATTTAAATTTTAAATAAGAACTTTCCAGACTTTGCACATTTCTTCAGATATTGTCCAGAAAGAACTTGAGATTTTGGAACATCTAATATGGGTGAAAGCAAAACGAGTGGGATCAGCCAACCAGGTTGAAGGGTCTGAGTACTGAATGTAGCTTTTAAAATTGTGGGTTTTAACCCTTGATTATTTAAGCAACTTTGTGATGCAAAATTAGGTTTGCTACCCCATTTTCCCAACACATGGCAAGTCAGTACAACATGGTCCATATTGGGATTAATTGCACCTATTTAATGTGATCAGTACTGCTAGCTGAGAACTTTGTTTTTGCAAATTTATATGTAAATTTGACAGAAAGATCTTCTGAGATTTAAAAAACCTATGGCTTGTCTACCAGAAGGAAAAAAACAGACTGTTCCACATTAATAGCAAGTAGCATGCCTGTAGCCTTGAGTGAATTACATGCATTTTAAAATCTGCTGTGGCTGACCTTTTTAAAAAAACCTATTTCTATGGTGCGAACAAGCAATATTCCACCTTTCAAAAGAAAAAAGAAAAGGGGGGAGGAAATAGCACAAATCTCCATTTTATCACCTTAACAATCACTCGCTAAGGCAAAAATCCAACATGGTGGCAGCAGGAACTTGCCCTGTAACCAAGTCCCACCCCCTGCGCTCATCCAGCCGATCAGGTTTGCATTTTGTCTTGTATGGGGAACCTATTCATGTTGAATTGCTTGTCTTAATGAGCAAAAATGTGCAAATCACAGGAGCTTTTTTTAAAACGTAAGGAAAAACTGTGAAGGCTTTTCTCGATTTTTTTCTCTCTTTTTGGCCCCCCTCCTTTACAATATGACGAGGCAATGTGAGATTTCATTAAGACAGCTTGTATTCCAGGCAAATTCTGTGAGTGGTATTGTCACTATGTAGACAACCCAGTTGTGTGGAAAAATTGAGATGGACAGATATGCCTATCTCTATATTAAATTAACTATCTGATTTGTTTCAGTTACATTATTGAGCTTAAGATCCTTGCCATGGGTTATGCTTCCCCCTCAACCAAATGGGTTGCAAAAATGCAAATCTGAACTCAAATTGAACTACCACAGTAACATGGGGTGGTGGTGGAATGACTTGCACAGACATGCTAAAACTTTCCACTCAGCATCTGATGCAACGTACAGAGTGACTGAGCCATAATTGATCAGCATATTCTGTCCCCACCTGAGGTCAAACATCCTGATCCTGTCCAATGTTTGTTTGAGAGCATTCCAACCTGTAAATAAAGTCACATTGCTACCCACCAAAAAAGGTAACTGGCCCTTGGCTGGGATATTCAAGATGAAGGGATGCTATTTGCTGGGAAAAGAGGAGTGTCATTCACCACATGAGTGGAACAGACCGCAGTCATGCCCTGAATAGCTGATTGCAACTCAGCCTGGCTCATAAATTGCCACCAACTGAGTGGGTAGTAGACCAGTCACCTTTCATGAGATTAAGCTGAGAGCTTAATACACCAGCAAGCTCCAGGATCTGAGACAAGTCTCCCTTCAAAACCATGGAAGAGTATTTCTCTGCCGTCCACAAAATGGAGCAAACAGTCATGTTTCCTAGCCTCCTGCAAGGAGTCTCTTTGGAAGGGCAGGATGACACATTTGATACTGGCTCTGGTGAAAAAGACCTGTATGAATATTACATGTTGTTGAAATCCATCAAACTAGTTGTGGAAGGTGGCCTAGTGCCTCTCGGCCAGCAGAAACCTCATGTTGTCACCCGAGTGAAAGAACAGGAGATCAAAGAAGAGGAGGACTTGGAAGGCTTTTTTTATTACCATGTTTCCAGCTTGTACCGTGTCCTCACCCAGCTGACCAGGAGAGCCAATGCTGTGACCTCCAAATACAATGAAATTATTGGGCAGATTAACGGAAATGAAAAGAGGCTCAGCTTCTAAGAAAAGCACAGCCTAAACAGCAAAAGGTAAGATGTCTTTGCAGCTCAAAGGCAGGCATGACAGGAAGCAAGTCCCATTCAGTTCAGGAGAACTTCTCAGTGAGCTGTCTCACAGATCAGAGACTTATGGCTCTTCCAGATTGGTCTACAGAGGTATGAGTTCTCTGATATAACATCTTGGATTTTGCTGGTTGCTATCATCTTTGTCGGGGGTGGGGGCTGTTTGCAGTGATTTCTTAGATCTGCACTAGGATCTGTCCTGTATTTCAGATTTAAATTTTTTTTTGAATACTTGCATATACATAATGAGATATCTTTTAGTGCTATGGTTCCACTTAATTGTAATGGCTGCATCCTGCAGAATCCTGGGGGGTTGTACTTTGGTGAAGCACTAGAGCTCTCTGCCTGAGAATACTAAGTACCCTTCATTAAACTTCAAATGCCAGGATCCTAGGAGTTGCTATAATAGTTAAAGTGGAATTGTAGCTCTATAATTGTGTAGTTAAATATACTTAACTAAGTAATTTTTCCTGGACTGATCCCCCTGCCCCTGATGGAAACATCATTCACCAATTGGCTCCAACTGCCAGCAGAATGGACCAGCTTTTCCCCATGCAGCTGGTGGCTGGTAAAGTAGGTTGGGGAAGGAGGTTATGATTGTGGCAATAATGTCACAATTGTGACTAAACAGTGATAGTGAATATAGAAGAGTTACCTAGATTTACTCATCCATAATTATTCCGCATTCTTGACTGCTACTTACTCATGATTGTGATACTGTTGCCATGATTGTAATCTTCTTTCCCCACCTACTTCACTGGGCATCAGCTATGTGGAGAAAAGGAATTCTGTTGGTGAATGGAGCACAAGTGAATGCTATTTCTGTCAGATTAGGGGGTTGGGCCAGAAAAGGTTACTTTTTAGGCCAAATCCACACTACACAAATAATCCTTAGTCATCACATGCATCTGATGAAGTAGACTTAAGTCTATGAAAGCTTATGCTACCAACTTCTTTTTCTCAGTTAGTCTCACAGGTACTACAGGATCCCTTTGAATACTGATCCAGACTAACATGGCTATGTCTTTGAATTCGGTACTTAATACAGGTTTAGTATCCTTTATCCAAAAATGTTTGGGAATATAAGTGTTCCATATTTCAGATTTTTTTGGATTTTGGAATACTTGCATATACATAATGAGATATTTTGGAGATGAGATCCCAAGTCTAAACACAAAATCCATTTATGTTTCATATACACCTTATACAACTGATGGTCATTTTATACACCATATTTTTAATAATTTTTGTGCATGAATCAAAGTTTGTGTACATTGAACCATGAGAAACCAAAGGTGTCAATCTCTCAGCCACCAATGTGGGCAATTTTGGATTAGGAATATTTCAGGTTTCGAAATTCTAGATCAGGGATACTCAAGCCTGTAGCTGATGTAGAGTACTGGCCATTGTTTTTTGGTGTGTAATTTACAAAAAAGCTTGGCTAATTTTGTGGGCTATTGCTAGGATAAAAACACTCTGGTAAGAACATATCTTTTAAAATGTTAATTTCCTTTCCAATTAATTCGACAGGGTCACTCCACCAGGAGGCTGCATGGATGGTGTTGAGATTCTGCTGTACAGTACTTTGCTCCTGAGGACTTGTTTTTGTGTGACAACCAATGTGCGTGCTGTTGTGATAATAGGAAAAAATACTTGAATATTTTTCATCAGCTAACGATACTGATTAGCAAGAAAATGCAGGCACTGTGCCATTTCAAATTATTATTTATGTCTCTGATCTACTGTGATTTCCAAGGACTTCTTTTGTATATTTTAGAGCAGCCCACACTTTGATTGTTGCTTGTCTATGGCTATCCAGTACTTGTAACGAAACTTTAGAATGACAGTTTTTATTTTATTGTTTTATATGAAACTGAATTTTGAGCTGACATGCTCACAGTCAATAAAATGCTATATATTAAAAAAAAGTGTCCTAATTATTGGCTCATCATGTTTTCAAATACTCCCTGCTTGTCTTATAATATTTGGTAGTAAGGTTGACATCTAAATTTGGGGGGCAATTAACTTTTCACTTTTAGGTTGAGATCCTACGTTGCTTCAGTGGAAGGGCCAGGATAGGTTCCAAGTCCTCAGTACCCTACTGATGGGAGACTACCGATGAATACCAGGTGCTGTAGGCTATACTGTATTTCAGAGGAAGGAACTGGCAAAACCACCTCTGAGTAATCCTTGCCTAAGAAAACTCTATGAAATTCATGGGGTTGCCATAAATCGACAGGCGACTCAAAGGTACAGACACACACACAAGGTGCCTTTTTAGACTGTTACTCCCAGAAACCCCCAGCCACCTGTGGCTGGGGGATTCTGGGAGTGGCAGTCCCCCTCCCCCAAAAAAGAATGCTCCCAAGCTCAGAAGGACTGCCAATGAATCCCAGGTGCTGTAGGCTATATTTCAGATTAGGAGCTAGCAAAACCACCTCTGAGTATTCCTTGCCTAAGAAAATTGAAATCTATGGGGTCACCAAGAAGTTGAGAGGTGACTTGAAGGCACACACAAACATACATACTGAACACCAGCACAGTGCAATGATGTGGATCATTGGTTAACGGGCATGGCTGACAACATACAGGGCAGCTGCAATGCACAATACACAGAGGCAATGCATGGAGACAATATGCATTCACATGCCACTCTGTCAAATTTAATGCATTACCTCATGTGCAACAGTCTGCTTACACAGCTGTCATCTGCATACAACTGTTATGCATTGTACAAAAAAATAATAACTTCTGCATGCATAGCACAACTTATATTTGCGTACATCACTAACAGGATGCTGCTGGCTGTTACACAAATCTCTCATGGGAGTGGGAATTCCACTCAAGATCTTTAGCTTCAATGGGAAATTAGAAGGGCCCACTGTACTTTTTTGGCTGTGCAAGCAGAAGTCTGCAAGTTTAACTGTTGTATACAGGTCAATGCACAATTTTCTCTTATTTAGAAATCAATAATAAGGAGTCCTGGATTGTATGGGGAAAGGTTTCTTTTATTGTCAGTTGTGCAAACGTGAGCAGCTCCTGTGTCTGAAGGCACAGACAAAATGAGCTACTCAAAGGTATCTCCAGCACACAAGCAGTTATATACCCTGCTAGGCGTGGTTTACAGAAGCAGAATTATGTTTATTGGCTAATCCACTATTCAGTTCTCTCTTTGATTGGTTACAAGTATATCATACATGCATTGTATCATTCTGTAAGTACTGTGCATGCTTCAGAAGGTGGTCCCTCATTACAATACTGAGGCCAATCCTTTAAGGCGTAACTTTCCCTCCCTATGGGAGTGTAAATAAATATTACAGTTGAAGCAAAAGTCACCAAAAGTTCAGCCTCATTGCTTCTTCCCCCTTTTCATTAATCTGGTCAAAGATGGTTTTATTTCTTTCTAGACTACTAGCAGGTCATTATGTTTAACCCACATTCTATTTCTGCCCAATTTAGACAATTACTGCCCTGTTCTTGAAGCTGACAGCCTTCTGTTTTTCAGGCCATTTCCATTACTCACACTAGTCAGGTATCTGCTATCTCTTTGTTTAATCTGCTTGCCTTTGGCAACATCCATTTCCCCCTTAATGGCTGCTTCTTCTGCTGCTTAATTTCCTAACTGCTGGCTAATGTATAAGCTTTGCTGCTGGTTAATGTATACACTTGTCCCTCCATATTCACAGATTTGGTATCCACAGATTTAAGTATTCACAGCTTGAAAATATTCTTTAAAAAATAATAATCCAAAAAGCAAACCTTGATTTTGCCATTTTATATAAGGGATACCATTTTGCTATGCCATTGCATATAATGGGACTTGAGTATTCATGGATTTGGGTATCCACAGGGGGTCCTGGAACCAAACCCCCAGTGAATGTGAAGGGATAACTGTATTGCTTTTTGAACATGAATATATCTTCAACTATTCTTCCAAAGCCTAAATCTCTTAACTACTTTGTCAGTATATTACTGTTTGAAACAATATATGTTTTTAACTGTCTTCCTGAGCACCTGCTAATATAAATCTACCTGCTTGTTAATATATAATCATATATTGCTTTTCAAGAAACCCTGGATCCAATATACACAGTTGTGCATTTATGAATGGTACAGCAATCTCTGCCAAAGTCTTCAGTGTCCACTTTCTTCACTGGGATTGTGGAGACAGCCATTGACATACCACTTTACACCAGAAGGCTGCCAGTTCAGGATTGTCCCAGGCCCTGAGATCTAGGAATGGCTTCTGGTGATTTCATTAAGCTTTACGTGTTAAATACCAACTGCATTTGCTCACAGCTTGTCATTCAAACAGAGAGAGAGAGAGAGAGATTTTTTGCTTTTTGCAAATTAAGACAGAAATTTTAACTGAAGGGACTGTTTCCAGATAGGAGAAATGAGGGGATTATTGCTTCTCACTTGTTTAGGAAGTTGGAATGAGGAACCGTTAGTCTAACCGCCTTGCTTCTTGCCAGAAAGAGGCTGCAGAGCTGAGCAAAGAGTGAGCCCTGACACAGCAATAACTGGGAGGAAAGAAGAAAGTGAACTAAATACTGTACATAGACCCACTGTAGAGTCTTTAGAGTCTATGTACAGTGTCTATGTAGAGTCTTTGTAGCAAGCCGCTCTTCTACTAGCTGAACTGGATATTTGCATAGAGTCCTTTCCTCTTGCCTGGAGCTGAGCCTCCCAGAAATAGAGAATTTGCATCTTCATCTCTTGGCTGGAGATGACTTTTGACTCAGACCCTGAGACCTGCTAACCCTGCTTTACTCAATAGGGAAATAAGCAATCACATTGGCAGATACATATTTGATTGTACAATGTCAGCATTCAGCACAAGGTTGTATAGTGCAGCCACTGCCAAACTGCGTGAGTGTAGGTTTACACTAAGCAAGCACAATGTAGGATCTCGGCCAAGACATTTTCCCAATTCTGGCAAATACAGGTCACTCCCCATTTATGTGGGTTTGGTACCCACGGTTTCAGTTACCTGCAGCCGGGAGGGGGGAGGTCTCTCTAGGCATTGGGAGGACCATGGAGTTGCACTGGAGGTGGTCTCTCAAGGCACCGGGAGGTCCTCCGGCATAACTCCATGGTCAACTTCTGCTGGAAGTTGACTATAGAGTCGTAACAGATGGCTAGAAAGGCATCTTCTCTAGGCATTTTCCAGGTCTTCCTATGCAATTATATTGCATTCTATGGTGGTCCGCTATCATACATGATTTCATGTATCTGCAGTAAGTCTGGGAGTGTATCCTGCACGTAAACAGTGGGCGACCTGTATTGCTGAATGTGTTTACTCTGTAGTTATTTCACAATAAATCAGGTTTCTTGTTGGAGTAAATATTCTATAAAATATTTTTGCTGCAAACTTAAATGCACATACTAGAGAATGCATTCCATGCTTAGAATTCTGTTGTATTTTTTTTTAAAGGACATTCTGAAGATCCATTTTAGGAATACCTTTTGCTTCAAAAGTTGGTGCAGGCTTCACTTATGCAGAGTAAATCAACATAATACAGAGTACAAGGAGGGGTTTGATTGAGGTTGCCACTTGAGAATAGGGTTGTTACAAGTACCCAATCACCTTTGCGATTGAGGAGTATGCCACATTTTCCCCTTGGTTCTGGAACAGAGTTCATCACTGAGATATTTCTACTACAATAAAGGTCAGGAATCCAGGGTGTTTCCTTCCATTGTGGAAAGGTGTGTTATCAGATTCTTGGTGAGGTGAGCAAGTATCAGACTTGACAAACAAAGCTTTGGAATGTGTTCCAAAACCATTCCACACCTGGGTGCCGTTTACACGATGAAAATGTCCTGGGAAGAATTCGTGTCGATCCCCGGCAGTTTACACGTACATCGTGTCGGACACGTAATTTTCGGAAGGGGGGCCACCTTTTGTCGCTCAACCTGCGGGACTTTCAATCCCGCGGGTTGTGCCGAATTTTAAAAAAAACTCGGGGGGAAGCGGAAAATCGAATATGTAAACAGCCAGTGACAATTTATCTCTGGTACAGGAGATGCCCGGAAATTGCCCTACCCGTGGGCGGGCTCTGACCACTTAGTAGGTGGTGTACCTGCCCCCTTTTTGGCCATCCCTAAAATTTCAAGTTGATGCTTCTCCATTTTGCTGCTGCACGTTTACCTGTTAGCAGTTGCGGCAATGGACGGCGAAAGCGCACCTCGTCCCAGAAAAGGTGGTCGTGGGATCTCGTGGTCCTACAATGAAACAGTTGATCTTTTGGCTATATGGGGCGAAGAAAAGGTGCAGGAGCAGCTGAGGGGATCACACAGAAATATAGATTTGTTCGAAAAGATTGCTGAGGAAATGAAAAAGAAAGGGCATGACCGTACCGCAGAAGAGTGCCGCACGAAGACGAAACTGATGCGTAAAAATTACCGCCAGGTAACTGACCACAATTCAAAAAGTGGAAACAGCGCGGCTACAATGCCCTTTTATAAAGAACTGCATGCTATTCTTGGCGGGGATGCCAACTACCACCCGAAGCGGCTAGGAAGCACCACCGACATTGTGCGGGTTCCGCGAGGGTCAGCAGTTCCCCATCACGCCCCCATCATCTCTGAAGAAGAGGGATTCCCTCCATCCTCCCAAGAGATGCTACAGGGTTTCTCTGAGGAACTGTTTTCGCAACCCCTGGGTGAGTTTTTTTTTCTCTATGTACAATGCATGTGAAAAATCGATTAATCTATTACGTGAATTTCATGTCTGTGCAATTTATTTATTTTTTCCAACTGGGCAATGCAAACCTGATGCAGCTATCCCCTTTTTGGGCTTCTAATATGTAGCCCGAGTATTTCAGTGCTGGTTTTTCAATGTAAAACTGATTGGTGAGATTTGTAAATAAATGTGCAAACACGGCTGCTTAATTGTTCGATTAAACATCTTCTAAAAAATACTTGTTTAATGTTTCTTGCTAGTTTGATTAACAGTACCTGTACATATTTTTATGTTATCAAGCGTACCCTTACTATTCCATGTTTACAACATTGAGTTTCGGATGTGCTGTGTTGTGGTTTCAACTTTGTGTTATGCTAATTAGGGCTGTAAAAGCCAAATGGCACTCTTTTGTTTCTGTGCCCTGGAACTAAAAAGGGATGCGTGCACCTTTGCACGTTTGCAATGGCGCCTCCAGAATTTTACATAAAGAAGGGTGTAATCTATCTGTCCCCCTCTTACACTGTGGAATACCGACAGCTACATGTTATCTACACAGCATAACTGCATCAATAGGAATAACGCATTTTTTTTTCTGTGTTCTACTTTTAAACCAGAAATATCTCCCACCCAGAACTCTGAAGATGCAACTGTGGCTCTAGCCCTAACTGAGGAGGGAGAGGAAAACGGGGTGGTAAATGAAACCCAAGAAAACACTACTGTTGTTGTGGAGGAAATTGACACTGTGTGGTCAACAACACCTGCAAGAAACGGTACGCGTCCAAGCAGTATTGGGCTGGGAATTACGTACACCTTCCACTGCTGTGGCCCCCAAAAAAACAATGACTTAATTTTTTTTGTTTTCCAACAGCCGCGGCCTTGAGTAACCCGACTGCCACTTTATCCCCCGCTGAGAGACTGGCATTATTTCGGAGAAAAAAACGTTCTTCAGATGTTGAACAGATGATGGCGAATACAAGATCTGTGGCAGATTTGTTTGCTACCCGGATAGAAAAAGTTTCCAAAGAGCAAACACAGTCTTTGCATGGTTACCTACAAAAATTTTATGAGCATTCTGTTGATGAATCAGAGAGGATGTTAAAAGAAATTCAACGACAGAATGACCTTTTTGGTGAATTGGTATCTCATATTAGATCAATTGGTAGTGTGAAGAAACGTGTCGTTGAAAGGAGAAATAACACCACTAACAATGTTTCTGATGCTGAAAAGGAAAATTATGTTGTCGAAAAGGGTGAAACACCCACAAACAAAAAAATTCCTAGTACTTTAAATGCGCTCAGACCAACAAGGGTGATTAAGAAAAAAATTCCCTTGTCACTGTAGGGGCACTATTAAACAGTAAGATATGTCTGGAATTTTTGAGTGGGAGGGAATGCACGGTTGTAATAATTAGCTTTAAATTTAACAGCAGTTATCTACCTCAAAAATGAAAGTATTTTTACATTAATTATTTCCCTTGATTGTTCTAACTCTGTGTTGCTGTGTAGTTTATGGTAATAGATACAAAAAAACAGGTGTTATGTTGTGCAAACAATAAACAGTTTATGTTTTTCAAGAAACTTTTTAAAAATATTTACACACACACACACACACATATATATATACATTATTTACATTTTGCAGGACTGTTCAGCAAGGGAAGGGCAAATGTACAAGGATACGGGTATTTAAATACTTTACAGTGGAATAGGGCTATGTACAATGATAATATCTACAATATTTAAAATACTACAATTTACAATATTTACATTATTTACAGTGCAAGCCTTTCCTCGATCGCTTGCACCCTCCTTCCAAGGTCCCTTATCTCCTCCCTTAGTGTGCGCCCTGCAATGTTAAAGAAAGGTACTGTATTAGTGTGCTGCAACAGAAGTATGTGAATACTAATTAGTTTCAATTATCACTAAATAAGAACTATTTACCTAGTTCCTCAATCCGTGCAATAATATTGAGGCCTGCCAGCTGAGCAGCTGCCTCCTGCGCATCTTGGGGACCTTTAAAGATAATGCAGCAGTACTTAAAATCACACAGATATGGACGGTCCTACACATTATTCACATTACATTATTAGTAGGGCAGTTTTTTATTTCTGCAAACGTTACCTTGGGGGGGTGCAACAGGTGCCGGGCCTGCCTGCTCCTCTCCTGAGGATGACTCAGATACAGGCTCCCCAGCGGCCCGTCTCTGGATCCGAACCGCTGTATAAACATATAGAAGGGGAAGTTATTACTTTAGCATAACAAGAAATAACACCCATACACACACATACCCATTATTGCAATTTATGTCTGGGATGTGCTTACCTCTGGGGAGCCTGTCTCGCCAGCTTGGCCGCCCTGCACGGACCCACATGTCGTGCAGGACGGCATAAAACGGCGGGCGCCTACGGGGGGGTGGGCTACCGTCACTGGCCTCCAATGCCGCATAGAACTTGCCCTTAAGGGTCTTAAATTTTGAGCGGCATTGGAGGCCAGTACGCAAGTAGCCCCTCGACCGGAGGAACCGCGCTGCCTCTAAAAAGAAGTTGCGGTTCCTCCGGTTTGAGGACCGCATCAGCCGGGCCGGCGCACCGACCTGCTGGGCCAGGGACTCCAACATCAAGTTGGTCTCCCTGGTGCCCCAGTAGGCGATGCGCCCTTCCGGCCGGATACGTCCTCTCCCCCCTTCGGCCATCGTACCGCCATGTGGCGGGGTGCGAAAACTCGAGTTTATAACTTACCGCGTTGACCGTTACATTTCTGCCATAAGCCTATAGAGTTTTGAGCTTTCAAAACAATTCAAAATTTAAGTAGTTTGTGCTAATCGATTGGTTTATTTGCGGAGGATACTCTTTGAGGCTATAAGGCAGTGTCTGGATCCTTTACCAGAAAGAGTAATCCCTTCCAAAAACCCGCCAATTCCTTAAACCGCCGAATCCGCAACAATGTATCAGTTGTGGTTGCTTGCCTAACAATTCATTTGTATCAAGTTTGGCCTAGTTTTCAGAGACAATTTCCACTCCTATTGTCTTGCATGCTGTTTATATTCCATAACAGAAACCTGCAACGGCAATGCCTTTTTAGCTTTTAAAAAGGGTATTAAGAACATGCTGCCATGCGAAGAAACAGCAGGAACAAAAAATGATTATTTATCTTTATTGGTCATAACCAGAAGTTATCAATTACATGTAGCAAATTGAGAATCATGCATACACTTACTCCCCGTCCACACTGTGATGTTCCCGCCAAAAATATTCTTTTAAAGCGTCACGTACCGCCTCCCCCCGCTCCTTCTCCCTAGCATCATTATTTACCATTGGGGCTCCAAGCGTGTCAAGGACAAACCTCTGCACACGCCGGTTAGGATCGTCAAGTATACTGCCCTTGGTTTCACATATATTGTGTAGAATAACGCATGCACATATTACAGAACATACATTCTCCTCTGCAACCTCAATACAGTATTTCAATGCTCTCCATCTCGCCTTCAAACGGCCGAAACTTCTCTCCACCGTTGATCTTATCTTGTTGTGGTACTTATTGTACAGTCTCTGCTTGGGATTTGTAGTCCCCCTATACGGTGTCAACAGCCAATTTCTTATTGGATATGCCCCATCTACAAGAGTAAGTGGTACAACCCGCTCCCCCATAATTGTCAGAGTTGGGTTCCCAGGTACAAAGATCCCAGCTTCCATAGTCTCAAAAAACCCAGAGTTCCTTAACATTCGGGCATCGTGATTCTTCCCGCTCCAACCGATCTCCGCGTCAATAAATACCCCACGGTGGTCACAAGTCCCTTGAAGAAGAACGCTGTACCTATTCTTTCTGTTAATAAATTCGTCCCCTTGGCGTATTGGGGGGATTATATTAACATGGCACCCATCCAGGCAAGCAACAACTTGAGGATATCCCATTGCTGCAAAGGAATCCATAACCTAAGGAATGAACAAATAAAAGAAATTAAGATGGTGAAAATTCGGAATAAGGATTTTTCGAATAAACAATACTGTTTACGAAAAAAAATTTCCTTTATGTGTTTCCATAGTATACATGTAAAGTGCATAATCACTATGGCTGAACCTTCAAGAACTTACATTACAGTATTATACATGGGTACTCCCTAATAATTACTTTTAAAGTATTAAAGTAAAACCGATTAAACGATTACTCATTAAAAAAAGTTACCTTTCGGTGGTCTCCAAGGAACACTGTTCGCTTAAGAAGTAACTTCTCCATTGCAAGCACGACCTCCACAAAAATCTTGCACACAGTAGATCTCCCAATACCAAACAACTGGGAAACTGCTCCATACGAGCATCGGTGGGCGAGAAGGAAAACAGCAACAGCGAATCGCTTCTCCACAGTAATGGCTTTTCTCATGTTGGTGTCCGACTTTGCTATCTCATGACGTAGTAGCTCGGCAAGGCGCATAAATAGGAACCTTGGCATCCTGAAGTACAGTATCCAACGTTCATCCGACCAGATGTTCATCACAAATTTCTCCCACCACTCGTCCGTTGTCGGGTACACCCACCAACGACGCT
The DNA here is from genome assembly GCA_030847615.1 of Gambelia wislizenii. NCBI lineage: Eukaryota > Metazoa > Chordata > Lepidosauria > Squamata > Crotaphytidae > Gambelia > Gambelia wislizenii. The sequence goes on from JAUMIR010000003.1 coordinate 369,834,000, forward strand.
TCCTCCGGTCTGGGCGAACAAATCTCAAAACCTCTGTGGAATCGATGGCAGCAAAGTACATAACCTGTGGCCTTGAAAGTGTTACTTCCATAGCTTGGGAATGGAGAAGAAGAAGGAAAATAAGGACCATCTTTCTTCTATGCATGAGGATTACACGCCTCTTAAGAGCTAAAAGAGATAAGCGCAAACGGGCAGCGGTAGACAGAGCTGCCGAAGTTGCCACCTCCATGTTGCCATTCAGGAATGATGAGGTGCATGAAAAGCGCATGTGACGTCATTCTTTGTTTTAAGTTTGGCCAATCGCTGCATCCGTGGCGGGAAAAGGGAACGGAAACACGTAGGCCAAATTTTGAAAAAACGAGTAATCGCATCTTTGATTGACAGACAAAAAAAAAAAAAACGGGACATCCAGTACGTGTAAACAATAAAATCACGGGATAAACCATCTCGGAATCTAAAATTAAAAACGGAACCTTGTACGTGTAAATATCAGTCACGGCACCAAACGGAATATCCTTATCAGTGACAAAAATCGTATAAACAGCGAGGGACGGATTCGTGATCACTTTGTCCCGGTAGGCACCGCGACAATTTCTGTCGTGTGACTGGCACCCTGGGTCTCTTGACTGTCACTTTTGGATGTGTCATAGGTCAGATCAAGGATACGCAGAGATGGTCCAAGACATTTTGAAAGCTGGACCATGTCCAGAGAAGAGTGGTGTTCTTGTGTGCCTTCAAGTTGTTACTGACTCAGGCTGATCCTGAAGTGAACCTATCACAGGGTTTTCTTGGCAAGATTTGTTCAGAGGGTTTGCCTTTGCCTTCCCCTGAGGCCGACAGAGTGTGGGTTGCCCAAGGTCACCCAGTGGGTTTCCATGGGTGAGCAGAGATGTGAACCCTGGTGTCTAGAGTCGTAGTCCAACACTCAAACCACTACACCACGCTGTCTCGAGAGAAGGGTGACCTGGATGGTAAAGAGTCTAGAGACCAAGTCCTATGAAGAACGATTAAGGGAGCTGAAGGGAAAAGACTGAAAAGTGATATGTTAACCACCTTAAAATAGAATCATAGAACCATAGAGTTGGAAGAGAACACAAGGGCCATCTAGTCCAACCCCCTGCCATGCAGGAATACCCAATCAAAGCACTCCTGAGAGATGCCCATCCAGCCTCTGTTTAAAGCCTTCCAAAGAAGGAGACTTTACTACATTCTGAGGCAGCGCATTCCATGGTTGAACAGCTCTTACTGTCAGGAAGTTCCTCCTAATATTTAGGTGGAATCTCTTTTCCTGCAGTTTGGGCCCATTGCTCTGTGTGTTAGTATCTGGAGAAGCAGAAAACAAGCTTGCCCCATCCTCAGTATGACATCCCTTCAAATATTTAAACATGGCTCTCATGTCCCCTCTTAACCTTCTCTTCCCCAGGCTAAACATACCCAGCTCCCTAAGCTGCTCCTTATAGAGCATGGCTTCCAGACCTCCAACCATTTTGGTCACCCTCGTCTGGACACACACCAGCTTCACAGTATTCTTCTTGAACTGTGGTGCCCAGAACCGGACACAGCGTTCCAGTTGAGGTCTGACCAAAGCAGAAAAGAATGGCACTATTACTTCGCTTGATCTAGACACTATACTCCTGTTGGTGTATTTGGATAGATATCTGAGGGGCTATCATATTAAGACAGAGGGACTGTTTTAAGCAGCTCCAAAGACTAGGATATGAACCATATGAGCCTTCCTGAACTCTAAGATCTTCAGGGCAGGTGCCTCCCTCTGAGCTTATCTACAGTAGTGAAACACTCCAAATCCCCCCCCCCGCCCTGAATCTGGCCCAACAAAGCCACACGATATGCGGCCTTTCCCCAAATCTAGTGCAATAATGCCACTCGATGTATGGCCCTATCCACACCAGACTCAGGGAATACCCACTTAATCTGGCTTTTAGAAAACTCTCAATTTTCTCTGGGGTGTTAAAAATCTGAATGCAGATTCAGGCTTTGGCAGGCGTGGCTCTTAAATCTGGGCCAGAGTAATCTAAATTTCATTCGCCACCACTTCAGGTGAAAGTAGTTTGAACTTCATCTGGATTTTTAACCCACGTTGAAAGGAAATGAGTGAGATTAAATATAATATATACATATACACAGTAAAGATGCAGGAACTGAAAGTTTTCTTGGTGGCATGATAGCAATAAAAGAGGAGCAAGGTTATGACTGATTGACGAACTTCTTTGGAGGATAATATTTTTGCCTTTGGTTCCCTTTGCGCAGAAATTGGTGTGAAATAAATTGTAAGGACTGTAGGTGCTTCCACTCACACATTTGTTTCACTGAATGGTAACTAAAATAATCAACATCAATGTATTCAAAATGCTCAAATATGGTTGTATATCACTTTAACTGCCATGGTTCTAGCCCAGTGCTTCTTAACCTTTCCTTTACCTGGGACTCCCTTTAAATAGCTTTTGTTGCTGTGGACCCTCAAGACTTTACTCAAGATTTTAAAACAACAACAACACAATTACACCATCCAGACTTTCCTCAGAGGCACTAGAGGAGGGGGGAAGACTTTTTCCTGGTCCTTCCTGCAAGTTTGTGGCTGGAGTGGATTGAATGGTAATGCGCAGGCTAAGCCAGCCAGCGAGCCAGCCTTTGCCTTGGCTCCTGTCACATGCCCACTCCACTGCAGGGAGGATGTGGGCCAAGCAACTTTCAAGCTGTGAAGATATTGCGGACCCCTGTGAGGACATCACGGACACCAGGTTAAGAACTGTTCTAGCCTATGGAATCCTGAGGTTTATAGTTTAGCTAACACACATTGGAAACTGTTTAATGCAGTTAGATGTGTAAATAGCTATTGCTTAAGACAATTTGTAAGCCACTCTGATACCTTGTGGCTGAAGAGCGGGGTATAAATAAATAAATACATAATAAATAAATAAATAGTTTGGGGTGGGAATTAGAGTTTTCTTGTTACTGCCCAGAATTATGGCACTAGAGCTTTCTAACAGAGAATAATAAACCCCTCACCAAACTACAAATCCCAAGATTCCATAGGATGGAGCCATGGCAGTTAAAGCAGTATCAAATTGCTATAATTTTACAGTATGCGTACACCCCTGGGCCATGCCTGGGAAAATTCCTTGTGCTCTATAATTCTGCTGAGTTATGGGTCTTCCCCAAGTGAGCATACTTACTGTCCCTTTATTTTATTTTATTTTATTTTATTTTATTTTATTTTAAAAGGGACAAAGGACAAAAGTCAGCCAGGAAAAGCCCTGGAATCAGGGTGTAACCGGTTAAGCAAACGACAGTCACACAAAGGTGGTGCTTAAGGCAATGCCAACTGCGTTGTGAGGCAGGGTAGAGAGCAGAGAATGGGAGGAACTGATTTCTTGGTCTGGTGTGAGTCACGACTGACGTGGTGTGTGTGTGTTTGTGTGTGGGCCAGGTGGGTGGCGGAGAGAAGGAATACTGAAAATGCTGGGCTGCCACTTTTGCTCCCACAACAAGACTGCCTTCTCCCTCCAAAAATGCTCATTGTCAGAAGAAAGAGGGCAGAGTGAGAAATACTTCCACCTGCCAACTCTCTTATGCGCTTGTAACCTGTGGCTGAATCTGAGAGGAGGGCCGCAGAGTGTCAGCAGGCCAGCACCTGCAAGTGTGTGAGTTACTACTACCTGGCAGCTGAGAGGGCAATTGCACTGTGGAGAGGGGGGGGGGAGGCAACCATCACTCTGTCTACAAACCTGTGGCTGCCTTCCTGGAGGGCTGAAGAGACAGAAGGCAGGATGAGTATTTCCTCAGAACCGAAATCCTTCACAAAACAAAACATGAACAGTCTCCAAACGGTGAGTGAGAAAAGACACAGGTTTGTCAGGGTTGCCAGAAAAACAGGACTGAGTTGCAGGGGTGTAGCTGCAAGAGGGAGGGGGAAATTTGGGCATAGTTGCCAAATAGGAATTCTGCCCCCCATAACATTATCTTTCAGTTCCCAAACGTCTAGCACTGCAGTGAAAAATGTTCCCATCTAGAACTCTTTTATTTGCTGTCTTTGCATTCCAATGGTAACTTTACCTGTCCCCGTTTTTTTTTTTTATTATTGTCTAAACTGTATTTATAAATTATTGTTGTGTGCCTTCAGGTCATTTCTAACTTATGGTGATGCTAAGGCAAAACTATCACGGGGTTTGCTTAGCAAGATTTACTGAGAGAAGGTCTACCTTTGCCTTCCTCTGAGGTTGAGAGAGTGTGACTGGCCCAAAGTCAACCAGTGAGTTTCCATGGCCAAGCGGGAATTCAAACCCTGCAGGTCTTCAAAGTCATGGTCCAACACTCAAACTACTACATCGTGCTCAGCTGAATTTTTACATTACTGCAGTGCTGGGAATTAGAGGAATTAAGGAAAATTCCATGGGGGGGAGGAGAGAATTTTTATTTGTGGGACAATGCCTTCAGTTTGCTATCTCCCCCCAGCCCCCATAACTACACTCCTGGGGAGTCTGGTTCATCAGTAAGAACAAGACCTTTGTCTTTAAGTCTGACTCTCTTGACATATTCAGTCTCTGGTGTTTCAAACTAAAACAGTCTCAGAGTGGGCGATAGGGAGAAATCTCTCCCCAAAGTGCTGGCGAGCTGCTGCGAACCAGAGTACAGTATTATTAACTTATTATTTTCAGTTTCACAATCTTCCAAATGTTATCGGCTGGAATTTTAGACCATAATTATTTGGATTCTGTCCAAGAATCTATGAATCAATGAGGCATCATCAGATAATGTGGCATTTTCCAAGTAGTCTCACTTTTATAATTGTGCTATTGGGATCCTACCCATAGCAGCTTGATTCAAATGTTTTGTCAGTTTGTTTGGAGTTAGAATCTAAGGCAAAGAGAGGGAAAATATATATTTTTCTTTAATTCTATCCCATTCCTCCCACAAAAAACAAAACAAACACAAACCCTGGGAGTCAAGGCAGCAAACAAAATTAAAACAATTTTCAATTAAAACACATGTAGTTTAAAAACACACACATTATTGCTAAAATAAGATTAAACCACCTACATAATTAAAATCCATTTAAAATATATCTTTTAAAAGATGATAAAACAGTACAGCACACTATTAAAGCCCTGTCCTTATAAACAGCCAGTTCCCAAAAGCCAACTGGAATAAAAGTTTCCAAAAGCCAGTCTCCACAAGTGAATGGAAGAACAGCGAGGAATTCCAGAGTATGGAAGCAGCTGCTAAGAAGGGCTGCTTTCTTGTTTCCACTACATACATGTGTAATAGGACTGAGCTCGTACAGACTCATATCATTCCCTCCAACTGTCCCAATTTGGCAGGGACAGTCTCGATAAATCCTCTGTCGCCCAACTTTTCCAGCTGCTTTTAAAATGTCACACCTTCTCTTTTCTCCTCTCACTTCACTCCTTTGTCCTCAGCTTATTTGAATAGCTGCAAAATGAGTTCAAAGTACAAAAGTGGCACTTGAAGGAGAGGAGAGGAGAGGGTGGAATCGTTCCCTTCCCAGTAGCTAAAACAACATGTACAGTGGGCCCTCAGTGTCCACTGGGGTTTGGTTCTAGGGACCTTCCCCCTCCCGCCCCCCGTGGATACCAAAATCCATGGATGCACAAGTCCCATTATATATAATGGCATAGTAAAATGGTGTCCTGCATATAAAATGGCGAACAGTGAGGTTTGTGTTTTGGGATTCCCCTTCCCCACCCCCGAATATTTTCAAGCTATGGTTGGTTGAATCCATGAATTCAGAACCTGTGGATATGGAGGGCCAATTGTAACACAAATGTTAAAAAGGAACGAAACCATCATTCCAGCTGGAACTTACCCTTAAGGTGTTAATTAAAAAAAAATTAAAACATATGAAATGCATATTGCACATTAAAAAGAGCACCCCAATCAGTCTACTGTCCAGCTGTAGCTTTGTGAGGAGTTGGGAACGAATACAGTTCTCTGTATCCTTCTTAACCATGATTCCTAACATTCTGTGTGAGATGATCCTTAAACTATGGATTTACTAACTTTTGAATCTTTGCTTTAAGCATGGTTAATCTCAGGGTGACAGTGCTTTGGTGATTCCATTTTAGACAAATTCCTTTATGTAAAACATGCAATTATAAGAACTGGCATGAAGCCCATGTGAAAGTCAGCATGTGTGATAATTCCATGCGAATATATTCAACAACATGTGAAGGTGTGCCATAATAACTCACATGTATATGCCATGGCATGTCATTGATGCCTCACCGTCACCATTTTAGCCTTCCTCCCAGCTTTGTCCCAAGACATTTTGGTACATGAGAGAAACCAATCCACTAGTTTTTCAATTATAAAACACAGTAAATTAAATACAGTGGGCCCTTGGTAGCCACTGGGGTTTGGTTCAGGACCCCCCATGGACACCAAAATCCATGGATGCTCAACTCCTATTATATACAACAGTGTAATAAAATAGCATCCCTTTTATAAAATAGCAAACAGCAAGGTTTGCTTTTTGGAATCCCACTCCCTAAATATTTTCATGGTTGGTTAAATCTGTGGATGCAGAACGCATAGATATGGAGGACCAACTGTAAATGGCAATTTGTGGTACCAAAGGAATCTGCCACTCAAAGTAGCTGCACCATTTTGTCTTAGGACATTTTCAGACGCCCCTTACCGCGCTAGTAGCCTCCGGAGCAGTAACGAGGCTGCTGCGCAGCAGGGGGTCCTTTTTGGATAACGCCATCCCTCTCTCAGCGGTGTCCATGACTGCCCGTGACTGTTCCGGCAAGCACTGAAGGCTGCTGTGCTATTTTTTACTCATGGACAACTTCCGTGAGTAAAAAATAGCGTGGCCACCTTCAGTGCTTGCTGGAACAGTCACGGGCAGTCACGGACAATGCCGAGAGAGGGACGTCTTCATCCAAAAAGGACCCCCTGCCGCGCGGCAGCCTCGTTACTGCTCCAGAGGCTGCTAGCGCGGTAAGGGACGTCTGAAAATGTCTAAAATTTCTAGACTAGAAGCCTCCCTGTCTTCTCTATACTTAATCTGAGATGTCTAATCTGTGCTATTCCCTCCTTCCTTCCTTTCTTGTCAGCAGTCGCAAATTATAGAGTTGAACGTTGGCGGGGAGATGTTCACAACCACCTTGAGCACCTTGAAGAAATATCCTGGTTCCAAGCTGGCTGAGATGTTTGCCAGTGGCCAGTCCAAACCTCGCACTGACTCAGAAGGGAGGTACTTCATTGACCGGCCTGGCACTTACTTTAAATACATCTTGGAATATCTGCGCAGCAACAAGATACCCAATCAGTGCATCCAGGATGTGTACAAGGAAGCCCTCTTTTATGATATTGAGCCATTGATTAAACAGCTGGAAGATTCCCCTCAGATCTTTGGTGAGCTGGTGGCCAGAAAACAGTTCCTAGCCCGGGTTCCCAGCTACACTGAGAACATTGAGCTTATGATCCGCATTGCCCGGGCTGAAGCGGTGGCTGCCCGTCAATCCAGTGTTATGGTGTGCGTGGTGAAGTCTGAGGAGGATATGGTCAGGTGTCACGACACCCTCAACAGTTTGGACACATACAAGAAATCAGTGGTCATGTTTGGTCCCTGGAAGGCCTCACCAAACATCTCTGACTTACTGGACTGCATCAAAATGGACTTAGAAGCCAAAGGTTACAAGATCTCTGTCCAGGCCTATACTATGGAGAAAGGCTTCCGCTTCAAATCCAGTGATTTCTTCTACAAATTTCTCTTCACTTGGTGGTAGCAGAAAGCCAATATTTTGGCCCATTAAAATGAGTGGTCTTGTGATGTTGCACTTTTGATGCCAATATCATATCACCTTTCTAGACATTGTTCTAACTTTACTGGAAAATTGACTGGATAGTTTTGCTTGTATTGAAGGCTGGAAGAACTGTCAAATTTGAGGAACAGAGATATTTTCCCTATCAATCTGACTCACTCTGGAAAATATTGCTTGTCTCCTGAGTGATTTATTCTGTAAACTCCATCTGGATTATCTCTTTGTATCAGAAGTCATTTGAGGTCAATGCAGAGGGGACAGAGTTCTGGAGGCGTGGATTTCTGATCTACAATGGTCCAAATGGTATTTTGAGGTGTAGGGCTGATCTCCTCCTACTTCTCTGCATAAGCTGCATTGTCAACACGAGGAATACAGCTAGCATGCTTGAGAAGACATGGATGGTGTGCAAACAGATTTTTTTGATTGCATATCACATATACAGCAGTTTATAGAAGATATCTCTTCAGTGGTTTTGAATGTATTACAAGGGAAATCCAAGAATATCTTTAGTTTGAAGAGCTCTTCAGGATCACCATGCGGGCTGTTTGTGTGCATGCCCCTCCCCGCAAGCCACAAACTGCTGCATATATGATATAAGCTGCTGCATATGTGATATGCAATACAAAAAATGTTTTGCTCCCAGAAGCCCCAGAATGACCCCTGGGATTCACAGAGGGCATTTCCACCACGTCTGGAGGTTCCCTGGTCAAAATATTTTTTTTGCAAAGTTTTTCCAAAAACCTTTTTTGCCCCCAAATGCCCTTTTGTGTCCCAGGAAAGTCCCCAAACATGGTGAGAATGCCTCCCATGTCCTCTATAAGCTATTTGGGGGCCAATTTTTTTATTTTATCTTTTGCAAAAGTGGGTGCAATGTGGGGTGTGTGGCCCTTCAAAGTCTCCTAGGGGACTAATGCGGGCCCCCTACCCTTCCACAGTTAACCACCCCTCCTATAGTGCACGGGTGAGGGATCATTTGGCTCACCAGATGTTGTTGGATTGCAACTCCCAGCCTTCCTCAGCATGGGCTATATTGCCTGGTGCTGCTGGGAATTGCAGTCAAACAACATTTGGAGGGCTACATAATTCTTGCCCTGCTGTAGGACTGTGTTCCCAAATTCTTGTTCCTACCTACTGCAAGAGAGCTAGTGTGGTGTGGTGGTTTAAGCATTGGACTAGGACTCTGGAGACCAGGGTTCAAATTCCCACTCAGCCATAGAAACCCACTGGCTGACCTTGGGCAAGTCACACTCTCTCAGCCTCAGAAGGCAGCAAAGGCAAACCCTCTCTGAACAAATTTTGCCAAGAAAACCTCACGATAGCCTTATGGACACCTTAAGTCAGAAACAACTTGAAAGTGAACAACCACCACCAAGGGTAAGGAACTTTTGTCTCCTGTGGATGGTATGGCCTACAACTCCCATCAGCTCCACCTAACATGGCCAATTATAAGAGATTGTGGGAGTTGTAGTCCAAAACATCAATATGGCCAAAGGTTGCCTATACTGATTTTGCAGTTACTGTCGACACTAGATCACACCCAGGCTCTTATAACCCTTATCTTTGTGGTAGGGGAACAGCCATAGTGACTCCACACCCTGTTATATCTACTGAATTAGCCTTTAAGAGTAACTTTGACTGTGCACTCCTAGGCAGATATAATACTCAGAAATCTCTCTGAGTTCAATAGGACTTATTCCCAGGCAACTCTATATTGGATTGCAGCCTACATAGTTATTTTAGATACCCAAAGCAGCTGTATGTTCAGAATTCCTGTTCTTCAGGGATATTTAAACAAATCACATGCCTCAGGTGAGCTAGTGTTTACTTTTAAGCTATGACTATTGTCCTCCATTGAAGTGTGTCATGCCTGGTACACTGAACTGGAATTTCTGTTTTTATCCAAAGGCCTTAAGTAGCCTAATATTTTCACCCATTTTTTCATCTATGACAAAACTGAAGAAATAAGGAGCAGAGCTACGATAGATGGTATTTACTGGCTTTAGAAATACAGTACAAAGCAATAGACAACATTCAATTTTGCTGGTCAGAGACTAGTAAAATACTATCATTTTAGCATCTCTAAGTGTGGTTTAGCTTCATCTAAGGTACTGTTTAGCCCCAGACCTTGTTTCCATTCTCATGTTTCAACCGTAAAGTAATATTGATGAAGATAATGTTACTGAGCATGTGCAGAATATCTTTGGGACCAACCCCTGCATTTGGGGTTGCGGAGAAAAGTGTTCAGCTAAGTTTAAATTTTAACATCTCTTGTTTCTCAGAAAGGAGACATGGGACTTAGCATGCTGCCTTTGCCCTCTTGAAAATAAAAATCTTTCCTCTACTGTATTTTTAACATGTTTGAATTTAGAATTAGTTGTCCCTCTGTACCTACGGATTTGGCACCCATGGATTTAAGTACTCACGGCTTGAAAATATTCTTTAAAAAATAATCCAAAAAGCAAACCTTGATTTTGTCATCTTATATAAGGGACACCATTTTGCTGTGCCATTGCGTATAATGGGACTTGAGTATTCACGGATTTTGGTATCCACGGGGAGGCCTGGAACCTGGGGCTGGTTTACACAGCAGATTTATTGCGGCAACTTGCACTTTAATTCTTTTCCGCATCTGTGCCAGTCAGGTTTTTTTTTCTAATTATGCCGCTTTTTCGTTGAGACTTGAATAAGTGTGGGGGGCGTGGCCTCCCCAGCAGACAAAGACTGTATGGGGAAGGGCATAGACCAGAAATAGCAGGGGGGGAGATCAAAGTAGTGGCTCTGTCTCTGTCTATCTGCCTGTAAATGAACTCACTCCGTAAAGCAGAGGGACAGTAATCTCTCTGCTAAAAGACCTTGCTGCCATGCCGTGGATCCTAAGGTGAACCTATCGCAAGTTGTTCCAGCCTCCCCCCTCCCTCCCCCGTCTCTCTCGCTCGTGCTCTCTCTCTCTCCCCCTCCCTCCCTCCCCCAAGCAGAGAGAGAGAGAGGGGGGGGGGAAATAGCAGTTCAGCTTGCTACAGCCCTTCCTGAAATGGTTTCTCTCCCTCCCCCATGCACAGGAAAAAAGTTGACGAACTAAGCTTTTACATACTTTCAAAACAGCAGAGAGGATGAAAAGGAATGCTCCCTGAATGAAAATTGTTGGGAATCCTTTTTGTTTGCAAACTGGCTTGCAAAATAGCAGACAGGATTTTTTGCCTCCCTCCCTGCCCCTCTTTTAAACCCACCCCTGCATCATCAACCAATCACAATGCAGCTGTGCTTTAACCCTTAGTGAAATGGTAGTTCACACTGCCAATAATGCACTAAATTGCAAATATACCGGCAAAAATAGCGACATCCCCTGGCATGCTATATTTGGGTGTTTTACCTTCCCCCCTTCTGAATGAGGCGATGCTGTGCTGCGATCCGTGGGAACTATGAGCTATCTTAGCGGTATATTTAGAGGAATATTTGTCCGTGTAAACGACCCCCAAGACCCAGCAAATATGAAGGGACAATTGTAATATTTGTCAAATCTCTCTCTCTCTGGCTTTTCTCCGCAAACGAAGATTCAGGAAGGACTCATCCCGCGCTTTCTGCAAGCGGGCTGATGACTAAAAAGGCCAATCTGAGATAAACAAGTCCGGTTGCAGAAAGCACAGCAGAAGGTCTCCTTGAATGATGTTTTTGGGTTGTGATTCTTTCTGCGTTGTCGTCTCTCCTCAAGACTTGTTTGGTGTGAGCTCTCAAATAAAGCTGCAGCATTGTGGATAGTGTGTCTCCATGCCTCCCGATGTGAGGCCAGGGCGGACCACTGTTGGTGATCAATTTGGCTGAGCCTGAGATGTTGTTTCAGGGAGTCCTTGTATCGCTTTTTTGGAGCGCCCCTCTTACGCTGACTCGTGGCGAGTTCACCGTAGAGTACTATTTTGGGGAGGCGATGGTCCTCCATCCTAGAAACATGCCCTGCCCAGCGCAGATGTGCTCTCAACATCATGGCCTCAATGTTGGTGATCCCTGCCTGCTCAAGGACAGCAACATTCGTCACGTAGTCATTCCAGTGTATATTTAGGATTGTGCGTAAACAGCGCTGATGGAAGCATTCGAGGAGTCGTAAGTGGTGGCGATAGGTGACCCATGTTTCAGACCCATAAAGGAGAACAGACAGTACAATGGCTCTATACACACTGATTTTTGTGCTTTGCCTCAGGTGTTTATTACTCCAGACTCTTTTGTAAACTCTTCCAAATGCGCTATGTGCCTTTGCTAATCTGTGATCAATCTCTTTGTCAATCTTGGCATCTGAGGAGATGATGCTTCCCAGGTAGGTGAACTGCTGAACGGACTTAAGCACAGAATTGCCAACGGCAATGTGGGGATGGTGGTGTTTGTCCTGTGGTGCAGGCTGGTAAAGGACTTCCGTTTTCGTCAGGTTGACTTTCAGCCCAAACAGCTCTGCAGCTGTTGGGAAGCAGGATGTTAGGCGCTGCAGAGCTGCTTCTGTGTGGGCAACAAGGGCAGCATCATCAGTGAAGAACAGCTCACGGACTATAATAATAATAATAATAATAAAATTTTATTTATATCCCGCCCCTCTGCAACGCAATTGGGGCGGCTTACAATATAAAAACCCCATACTCACAATACCCTAGCCCACCCACCCCTTAAAATAATATTAAATTGCAAAGGACTAGTCTGTGGCAGATCCTGGAAAGACTAGGATGTCCCCCCAAATTCCTTAAAATGATTATCTTGCTACACGAGGGCCAGCGCGGTCAAGTCAGATACAGCGATGCTCTTTCAGAGCCCTTTCTAATAACTAATGGAGTGAAGCAAGGTTGTGTTCTTGCGCCAACTTTATTTACAATCTTCTTCAGCATAATGCTCCAAAGGGTTACGGCAGAGCTCGAAGAAGACAACGGCATCTATATGCGTTACCATACTGATGGTAGCTTGTTTAACTTAAGCCGTCTGAGGGCTTGCACTAAGACTAAACTAAAATTTGTCAGGCTGAAGTATTTAAACCAAATTTAAGAATGCTTAAATTGGTTTCTGGCTAAATTGGTCTGTAATACAACAGTAAAACTGCATGTTAATGAGTGTGTTGTTGTTGTAGTTGTTACTAATTTCATTTATATGCCGCTTTTTTCCTGAGGTGGGAAAAAAGGCAGCTCACAAACGAAAATCCAGTAAAACATACCAATACACAATGGTGGATACCTGGTGCAGATTATTTTTAACACACCCCCTTATCTTGACAACAAAATTGTTTTCAGCTGTAATTATCACCATGGTCAACCTGTCATCCAGAAAAAGCTTACCACTTACTTGGGGATCCCCCTGCTAAGCAGGCATGAACCGCTGCAGAGGTTTGTGCCTGCTGAGAAGGGGTGACCTGTAGAGTAAATGGCACAGTGAAGTAAGCATGGTGTGTGTGTGTGTGTGTGTGTGTGTGTGGGCTGGATGCCACAACAGGCAGTGGCTCCTTTCTTTCCCCAGCCCAGAGGTTCAGCAATGGAACCAATTGCCTAGAGAGGTGGTACGGTTTCTTTCTCTAGACATCTTCAAAAAGAAGCTGGATAGCTTCCTGCTGGGGATGCTTTAGCTGGAGATCCCACACTGTGGGTCCATCTATACGATTAAAAAAAATCCGTTTGGGGGGTAAAAAATATGAATAGGCAGTCATTCGTATGCATATGATCTGCCTACATGATTTTTTAAACCCCTTTGACTCTGTATGACCCCCCTTCCCCAGCTGGCTGGAGCGAGCAAGCCAAGTGGCAGTTTTAAATCTCCCATCGCTTTTTTTTTAAATTTAAAAAGGTACCTGCTTTGCAGACATTTGGTTTTCCCTATTTACAAAGTAAAATAAAAATAAATATATATAAAATTCACGGACTTAACGGACTCTTGCTTAGCTGGGAATCCAACATGGCGGGTGCTCCCAATTCCCCTCCTTGCTAGCCCCGCCCCCTCTACTCAGCCAGCCAATCAGATTACACTGCCTGTTCATATGTGTGCAAACGGGGCGTACAGACCACCAGCCATTCGAACGGCTGCACGGATTTTATTCTGAGATCCACTACTCCTTCCGAATGCCGAATCCATGTAGTTTACAGGGGATTCCCTAGCCCCCCTTCTGAATGACACGTATGAATCCGAACGTCCATGTGTATGGAAGAGCGATCTTCCGAACGGCGTTCGTATTTTTTTTACCATGTAAATGGGCCCTGAGTAATAGGTTGGACTCAACGGCCCATGAGGCCTGTTCCAACTCTGTGATTCAAATTCCTCTTCAGCCACAAACTTCCATGTAATCTTAAGTAGCAGGATATACATCTAAACCTAAATATACACTGGACTGACTATGTGACGAATGTTGTTGCCCTTGAGCAAGCAGGGATCACCAGCATTGAGGCCATGATATTGAGAACACAGCTGCGTTGGGCAGGGCACATTTCTAGGATGGAGGACCATCACCTCCCAAAAATAGTACTCTACAGTGAACTCGCCCCGGGTCAGCGTAAGAGGGGCACTCCAAAAAAGCGATACAAGGACCCCCTGAAACAACATCTCAGGCTCGGCCAAATTGATCACCAACAGTGGTCCGCCCTGGCCTCACATCGGGAGGCATGGAGACGCACTATCCACAATGCTGCAGCCTTATTTGAGAACTCACGCCGAACAAGCCGAACAAGTCTTGAAGAGAAACGACAACACAGAAAGAATCACAACCCAAAAACATCACTCAAGGAGACCTTCTGCTGTGCTTTCTGCAACCGGACTTGTTTATCTCGGATTGGCCTTTTTAGTCATCAGCACGCTTGCAGAAAGTGCGGGATGAGTCCTTCCTGAATCTTCGTTTGCGAAGAAAAGCCAGAGAGATACATCTAAACCAAGGTTTCTCAACTAAGGTTCCCTGGAACCCTAGGGTTCCATAAGAGGTTGGTAGGGGTTCCACGACATATTGAGATTGGGGGGGGGGGGACGGGACAAAACCTTTTAAAAAAAACTATAGGTATAATAATTTTTATAAACTTTTTTTTTTAATGTAGGTATAATAATTTTTAGGCAGGGGTTCCCTAAGACTGGAAAATTGTTTTAAGGGTTCCACCGGGGTAAAAGAGTTAAGAAAAGCTGATCTTAACAAACATCTTTAAACCAACATTAATAATCAAGGCTTCATGTGCAATGTATTTTCTTTACACAAGAATCACCCCTACTTTTGCTCCGCTGGAAAGAAGCAGTAGGGATTTTCAAGCCAGAAGGAATCATCCCCCCAAAAAGTATCTGAGCTTCAGCAGATTTGGTTTTAACAGGACTAATGAAAAAAGATGTCAGAAATCCCATCTGATCTTGGAAGCTAAGCAGGGTCAGCCCTGGTTAGTACTTGGGTAGGAGACCATCAACAAATAGCAGGTGATGTAGGCTATATTGCAGAGGAAGGAACTGGCAAAATCACTTCTGAGGATTCCTTGTCTATGAAAAGCCTGTAAAATTAATGGGGCTGCCGTAAGCATGGGAAAAGGTGCCTTTTTGGACTGTCACTCTCAGAATCTGGGAGTGACAGTCCAAAAAGAAGAGCCCTCCCAAACCCTGAAGGACTGTCAAGGAATCTCAGGTACTGTAAACCAGAGGAAGGAACTGGCAAAATCACCTCTGAGTATTCATTGCCCAAGAAAACTCTATGAAATTCAGGTGACTTGAAGGCACATATGTGCACCCAAGAGAGTGCTTCCAATTGGAGGGCTCCCTGTGTCAGGCTCATCCCTGAATTCTGGGCATTGGAGTGGAATTCATGGAGGCCCTGACATGTAGCTAGTATTTTCTCAGGATTTTGGAATGCCTGAGAAGTGAGCCAGGCCTCCTGGTTGGCATGGTAACGCAAGTCCTACCGGGAACTCAAGGCCACGCTCCCCAGCTACTTTTGCTCCCCCGTGTCTGTTCTCACGCTTGATGCCTTATTATCTCTGGATAGTTTACATTTACTTCAGTAGCAGCTTTGCAATGGTTCCTTACACAAGCTACTCTTCCAATAAAGAGTTTTATTGAAGAACCCTGAGTTTGTGTTCTGAGTACATCACAGAAAGCTGCTACTCTTTACTTTTATTTTTTTTTCCTCTGTCCTGAAACTGTGGAGCCTTTGCCTGCAATGTCTGACGACGCAGAGACTGGCACAC
Source organism: Gambelia wislizenii (assembly GCA_030847615.1). Lineage (NCBI taxonomy): Eukaryota > Metazoa > Chordata > Lepidosauria > Squamata > Crotaphytidae > Gambelia > Gambelia wislizenii. Next base: position 369,849,970 of record JAUMIR010000003.1, read on the forward strand.
AGACGGACCAAGATCTGATTGCAGCCAGCGCCAGAGAAGCCAAGGCCTCGAAGCAGGAGGCCGGGGCAGAGGGGGGTGCTGTAGCTGCCGCAGCTGGAGGAGCCAGCCGGGACCGAGACCGCCGGAGGGCTGCAGTATTTCGACCCTCCACTGAGCCCTGGGAGCTGGGGATGGAGCTGGCTCCAGGGAGGGGCAGCCTGCCAAGCTTCGGCACTCCAGTGCGAGAGGTTTTAGGCCCTGCCTGGCCATGGGCAGGGGCCGGACGCCGAGAAGACCGCCGGTCCCGGTGGGACAGACCCCAGGGTGAGGGGCCTAGAGAGCCAGAAGCGAAGTTTTCCTTGGCAGAAGTTGGAACCGAGGTTCTTCAACTGAAACAGCAAATGGGTGAGATACGGGAGGTGCTCCTAGAACTCCTGCACAGAACCCCTCCAGCTCCACCAGCACCCGGAGGGGCCCAGCCTCCCCCAGCGCCACCTGCGGCTGCCCAGGCACCCGGGGATGGAGTCCCCGCTCAGCCCCCAGCTGTACCTGGCCTGCCGGCTCCTGGACCGGCTCCCCCGGTGGGGGCTGGCCCGGTTGAGCCGCAGGAGCGACCCCGGGGCTGGAAACACCGGCACCTGAAGGCGAAGTTCGATGGGGATCCAGCAAAACTACCCTACTTCATGACTCAAGTGGTGAGTTACATGACCCAGTGGGAAGGGGAGTTCCAGTCTGAGGCTGAGAAAGTGCAGTATGTGTCCAACCAACTGGAGGGAGAGGCGGCTCAGTGGTTGGTGGGTCTGTATGATATGGGAGCCCCTGAACTGGGTAATTACCAAGAGTTCCTGATGGCTCTCAGGGCCCAGTTTGACGATCCCTTAAGAGGGAAGCGGGCTCGAAGCAAGCTTAGGAGCCTGAAGCAAGGCACGATGCCCGTGGCCGAGTACGCAGCTGAGTTCCGCCGCCTAGCCAGCCAAGTACCGGAGTGGCCAGAGGAGGTCAAGGTGCAGTTTTTCCAGGAGGGCCTGAACCCTGACATTCTAGAGTGGGCCAAGTTCCAGGGAGACCCCGAAACCCTCATGGGGTGGATACGGCTGGCTGGGGAAGTGGAGTCGGTGAAGGCCAGCATTAAGATGTTGCGCCGCCAGGCTGGGACGGAGGGGAAATCCGCTGGGGCCCCCGGGAAGAAGACCAAGACGGCACGCTCGGGGGGAGGCACCACCGGAGAGACCGAACGTGAGCGAAGGATGAGAAAGGGTCTGTGCCTGCATTGTGGGAGGAGCGGACACCGCATAGCGGAGTGCCCAGAGAGGAGCCCACGGGAGCAACCCGCCGCCGCCAAGCCAGCGCGGAGCGAGGGGAGATCCGGGTCCTCCAAGACGCCCTCCAAACCCAAGACCAGGGCAACGGCCAGGGCCCTGGCAGCGGGCCAGGCGGCAGGGGAGTCCTCAGATGATCCCGAGGATAGTGGGTCCTACTCCTCCGACGCTGAGCCGGCGGGAAACGGGCCCAGCCCGCCCTACTGAGCGCCCGAGGGCGGGCTAATCCGGAAGGGCGCCCGGATGCCGTGGTGAGTGGAGTGAAGGGCCCGTTCTTTATCAAAGCTCGAGTGGGGGTTGGAGGGGAGGGCCCCACCCGCAAAGTTATGTTAATGATTGACTCTGGTTGTACCCAAGTACTTATTCATCCCTCCTTAGTCAGTGAACTAAACGTTGATACTGTTAAGCTGGACAAGCCCGTGTGGCTGTCTCAGATGGATGGGGGGATGATGAAGGGGGGCCCCGCCCGGCGCATAACTGGTCCCATGCACATGAGGATGGGCAACCACCAGGAGGAACTGCAGTTTGTGATTGCTCCAGGATTAGTCCCTGCGGCAGTTGTGGGTCTGAACTGGCTAAAGTACCACAACCCCTCCATAGACTGGATAAAAGAAACACTGACTTTTGCGGACCCGTTGTGTATCAAGGAGCACGGGGCGGGGGGAGGATCCCCAGGGGACGGGGGCCCCCTGGTGGATAAGCCGCAGAATTACACAACTGCCTTAGTAAAAGGGGAGCTGAAAGGGTTGCCAGTGGAGTACAAGGCGTGGCAATATGTGTTTGAGGAGAAGGAATGTGACATTTTGCCACCCCACCGGCCTTTTGACTGTGCCATTGAGATACTCTCGGAGTCCAGCCTGCCCAAACCTCGCATTTATTCTATGACACCAGCTGAAATGGAGGCGCTCCGAGAGTTCATAGATAAGAACTTAGCCCGAGGGTTCATTAGGCCCTCAACCTCGCCTGTGGGGGCCCCGGTGATGTTTAGGCGCAAGGCTGATGGCGGGCTTCGTTTGATTCAGGATTACAGAGGGCTAAACGCTATTAGTGTCTCCAACCAGTACCCCCTGCCCTTGATGAAGGACATATTAGCCCATCTCTCCAAAGGGAAGATTTTCACGAAGCTGGATCTACGAGAGGCCTACTACAGAGTACGGATTCGGGAGGGGGACGAGTGGAAGACTGCATTTAATTGCCCCCTAGGGGCTTTTGAGTTCCTCGTCATGCCTTTCGGCCTCAAAGGGGCCCCTGGCATTTTTCAGAACTTGATTAATGATGTGTTACGTGAATTTTTGTACAAAGGGGTGTTGGTGTACCTTGATGATGTGTTGATTTATTCGGAGGACTACACGTCCCATGTGAAACTGGTGAAAAAGGTGCTTACCAGGTTGGGGGAAAATCATCTGTATGCGAAAATGTCCAAGTGTGAGTTCCACCAAAGCCGTCTAGATTATCTAGGGTACCGCATCTCAAACAAAGGGATTGAAATGGACCCAGAAAAGGTTAAGGGGGTCTTGGCATGGGAAGCCCCTAGAACCAGGAAACAGTTGCAGAGCTTCCTGGGGTTTGCTAATTTTTATCGGTCCTTCATCCCTGACTTTGCGTCGGTAGCCCTCCCCCTGACAGATTTGTTAAAAACCAAAGAAGGGAAAACCAAAGGTTCCAAGCACGGTAAAGGGAACAAACCTCCCCAAAAAATTGTGTGGTCACCACAGTGCCAACAAGCATTTGACAAATTGAAATCCCTTTTTACTTCTGAACCTATTCTCAAACACCCCGACCCCTCCCAACCTTTCGTGGTCCAAGTGGACGCATCTGATGTGGCTATGGGTGGGGTGTTGTTGCAAAAGGGGGAGGACGGGGATTTGAGGCCATGTGCCTATTTATCCAGAAAGTTCAATGACACGGAACGAAATTGGCCAGTGTGGGAGAAAGAGGCAGGTGCTATCAAGTTGGCACTAGAGACATGGCGCCACCTACTGGAGGGCTCACCCAAACCGTTTGAAGTTTGGACTGATCATAAAAATTTGGAAGTATTGGCTACCCCTAGGCGTTTGAGCCCCAAGCAGGTCAGGTGGGCCAGTTTCTTTTACCGATTTAATTTCACCTTGAAATTTATCCCGGGGAAAAGGAATTTTCTGGCTGACGCTTTGTCCAGGCTACCACAGCATGAGAGTAAGCGCAAGGAGGTCATTGATACCGTTTTTTCTCCTTCCCACTTGGGACTAGCCGTCCTCACTCGGAGCAAAGCCAAAGAACAGAAATCCACTGATAGCCCTGCTCAGGTGCCGGGTCCTACTGAAAGTGGCGGTGATTCACCCTTGGCGCAGGGACCGGTGCCACAGCCCTTGAACCCCGACCCGCCTTCCCCCGATCCGGGGACCCAGGGGGTGACCCCTACGGCAGATGGCTCTGCCACGCCCACTGTTTCTCAAGGGGAGGAAGGAGGGTGGCATGCTCAATTGGCCTCGGAACTGCCCCGGGACCAGTGGTTCCTGGCTCACCCCAATGAGGTAACTGTGAAGGAGGGGGTGGCCTGGAAAGGGGATCGCCTGTATGTTCCTGAGGTCTTGAGAGCGAGTATTCTCAAACAGTGCCATGATGTCAAGAGTGCGGGACATTTTGGGTATCTCAAAACTTTACATTTGGCCCGCAGACAATTTTGGTGGCCCCGCATGAGGAAGGAGGTGGAGGATTATGTAAAGGGGTGTACCACTTGTGCAGTGTCAAAAGGGGGGTCAGGGAAGCCCAAAGGTTTGCTCCACCCTCTACCTACCCCAAACAAGCCCTGGGAGGTCATTAGCATGGATTTTATTGTGGATTTGCCAGAGAGTAGGAAAAAGACGGTTATTTGGGTTGTGACTGATTTGTTTTCCAAGCAAGCGCATTTTGTGGCCTGTAAGAAGCTCCCCACAGCCTCCCAACTAGCCAAATTGTTCATTCAGCATATTTATCGGATTCATGGCATTCCGGCCAAGATTGTGTCGGATCGGGGGGCACAATTTACTTCGCAGTTTTGGAAGGCTTTCACAAACCTTCTAGGGGTGGAGCTTGGTCTCAGCAGCTCCCATCATCCCCAATCGGATGGACAATCGGAACGAACGAACCAGACTCTGGAACAATACCTAAGGTGCTATGTGAATTTCCAACAATCTGATTGGGTTGATCTTCTACCTTTTGCTGAAGTGGCCTACAATAATGCCACTCACCAGAGCACTGGGCTCTCGCCGTTCAAGGTTGTGTCTGGGCATGATTTCGGTCCCCTCCCCTTGTTGGAGGGGTCTCCCAACTCTGACCCCGTTTCGGTCTCCCAGTGGAGTCAAAAGGTCAGGGATGCGTGGCCTCATGTAATCTCGGCCTTGGACTTTGCCAAAGCACGCTACAAACATTATGCTGATCAGAAACGGGACCCTTCCCCCAGATATGCAGTGGGAGATATGGTTTATTTGTCCACCAAATTCCTTAAGTGTCCCCAACCCTCAAAAAAGTTGGGAGCCAAATACATCGGACCTTTTCGTGTTGTTAGGATGATAAATCCTGTGGCTTTTGAACTGTCTTTGCCTAAGTTGTACCGTCATGTACATCCTGTGTTTCATTCCAGCCTGCTCAAGCCCGTGAGCCCTCCGGACAAACACCACCCGGCTCCAGAACCTGCTCCTCAGCCGATCCTGGTGGATCAAGACCAACATTTTGAAATTTCTGAGATTCTGGACTCTAGACTTCACCGGGGAGGGTTACAGTATTTGGTAAAGTGGAAACACCTGCCTTTGGGCCATGCAGAGTGGGTTGCTTCTGAGCATGTCAATGCCAAACGCTTATTGCGAAAGTTTCATGCCCGCTTTCCCGATAAGCCGGGCTGAGAAAGGGGGAGGGTTGGTCTTCAGGGGGGCAGTATGTCAGGCTCATCCCTGAATTCTGGGCATTGGAGTGGAATTCATGGAGGCCCTGACATGTAGCTAGTATTTTCTCAGGATTTTGGAATGCCTGAGAAGTGAGCCAGGCCTCCTGGTTGGCATGGTAACGCAAGTCCTACCGGGAACTCAAGGCCACGCTCCCCAGCTACTTTTGCTCCCCCGTGTCTGTTCTCACGCTTGATGCCTTATTATCTCTGGATAGTTTACATTTACTTCAGTAGCAGCTTTGCAATGGTTCCTTACACAAGCTACTCTTCCAATAAAGAGTTTTATTGAAGAACCCTGAGTTTGTGTTCTGAGTACATCACACCCTGCACTGCCTGCTAGATGACATTGTGCAGTTGATCAGTCATAATTTGCTTAATTGTTTTGTTTTGTTTTTTGCTAGCAAGAAAGAAAACATCAGGGAAATGCAGGGGAGGATTACAAATGGTACATGCCAATTTTGGACCCACTGTAAAACCCCTGTTTGAGGTGAGATGATTGCAGAGTAAAAGCCTTTCCTGGAAGCAGTTTAATTTTGTGACCTTTAGAATAACAATTGAAGCTATAGCTTGGTTTTAAGTGTAGTCTAAAGCCTGCTCTCAGCTGATGACAGAAATGGGAATGTGTTCACAGGTGAACCAGGAAGACTGGGTGCATTTGAAGCCACATAATCACCACAGAGTTCTGCTCAGACAGAGAAGAAAATCCAACATTTCCTAGACCGGCCTCCTCCCAGCCAAATTTCCTTCTCTTTCACACTCTTTGCTGCCACCTGTATAATTGCCTTTAACTGCAAGGGGGCTACAAGTCTCAAATAATTTTGTATATTTAGACTTCCGGCTTCCCATTACAGAAGTTAAAATCCTCCATGTGCAGGGCACAAGTACACAAAATAAATAAGCACTACTGTATTTTAAAGTCAGTCAGTCAGCCAGCCAGCCTGCCTAAGGAGACAGCAATATACTAGCAGTACTAAACCTTTCTTTGCAACACTTTTGAAGAATTATGGTTTTGGTTATTGTGTGCCTTCAAGTCATTTCCCACTTATGGAGACCCCATCACAGGGTTTTCTTGGTACGATTTGTTCAGAGAGGGTTTGCCTTTGCCTTCCTCTGAGGCTGAGAGAGTGTGATTTGCCCAAGGTCTCCCAGTGGCTTTCGATAGCTGAGCAGGAATTCGAACCCTGGTCTCCAGAGTTCTAGTGCAACACTTAAACCACTTGCTGGCTCTCTTGCAGTAGGTAGGAACAAGAATTTGGGAACACTTCTATAGCTGGGGCAAGAATCATGCAGCCCTCCAGATGTTGTTGGACTGTGATTCCCAGCAGCCCTAGGCAGCATAGCCAGTGGCAAGGAAGGATGGGAGTTGCAATCCAACAACATCTGGAGGGCCAAGTGATCCCTCTGCACCCATGCACTATAGGAGGGGTGGGGTTGATTTTGCAAGAGTTGTTCAGACAGAGGTTTGCTTTTGCTTCTCTCTGAGGCTGAGACAGTGTGACTTGCCTAAAGTCACCCAGTGGGTTTTCATGGCTGAGTGGGGATTCAGTCCCTGGTCTCCAGAGTGATAGTCCAATGCTAAAACCACTACACCACACTGGCTCTCAATCTTTGGTCTTTACCTCCCCCAAAAAGAAAAAAATAAGATAGGCAAGAATAACTTTTTGTACTTGAGTAGGGGTGTCACCTTTTATCGCTGGAATGCCTTCGGTTGAGAGGTGTGAGATATTTTACTTTATGTTTAAGGACAAGATATTAAAGAATATTTTGTATAAGGACAATGTACAGTAAATAACAGATAAAGTTCTACTAGGCTGGATATCTAGTTGGAAGTCAACCACAATAGTAACAACTACAACAGTAGAGGTGATTAGAAGTGTAATAAGAAGATTTCTCTTTTTTGTCTGTTTATGCGTTTTTATGTTTGAAATCTAATAAAAATATTTCGGGGGGAGGAAAATGCCTTCAGAATTGAAGACGGACTGTAACCTTTACTTTATTAGGGTATACAGTATATATATATATATATATACAGAGAGAGAGAGAGAGAGAGAGAGAAGATGGCCTCTAACCTTTACTTTATTAGGGTATACAGTATATATATATATATATATATAGAGAGAGAGAGAGAGAGAGAGAGAAGATGTCCTCTAACCCTTACTTTATTAGGGTATACAGTGTATATATATATATATATATGTGTGTGTGTGTGTGTGTATGTCTGCCTCTAACCTTTACTTCATTTTATATATATATATATATATATATACACCTAAATATTTTTATCAGATTTCAACCATAAAAACACATTAACAAACAGACAAAAAAATAAAAGAATACATCTATCATTATATAAATTGCGTAACTACTTATTTCACTACGCCCAATACAGAAACAATTCTCAAGTTCTTCAATTGGAAGCCTGAAGTCACGGTTGCGGGGAGTTCTTTGACAAAACCGAAACTCTTTATACCTGAGAAAAGGCGGCTACGGTGGCGGGGAAGGGCCATTCGGGATTGAAAAGCGAAACTCAGGCGCTGATGAGTCTATCCAACATGGCGGCGCACTTAAAGAAGCGAGTGTACGAAGAGTTCAGTAAAGTGGTTGTCCAGGTAACCGAGGGAGGCTTTGGGGGCAAGTCTTGGGGCCTGCGGGGTGAAGATCCTTAAGCAGAAATGCGCAAGCTATTGTAGGAGGGACGGGACAGTGTTTCCAGTTCCACTGGGCTGGGCACGCAGGTGAATAGGGGGAAGACCATCCACACTGCACAAATAACCCAGTTTGAAACTGAGTTATTTGCTATGGGCCCTTCCTATGGAATGCCGGGATTTGTAGTTTTACAACGTCTTTAGCCTTTTCTGGCAAAGAGTGCTGGTGCCTCACCAAACTACAAATCCTATGATTCCATAGAAAGGAGCCAGGGCAAATAATCCACTTTCAAATAATCCAGTTTTCTGCACTCAAGCTAGTGCAGGAGTCTGGAAAACTTAAAACAGACATATTCAGGATCTAGTCAGAATCAGAGGATGTATTGGCACTCATTTTCTGAAGCCAGCAAAAACAACAACAACAACAACAAAACACTGCTGCTCCTGCAGTTTTTGCTAATTCTTCATAGGCAGGCAGTGATTTGAACCCACTACCACTGCAGATGGTTTTGGTTGTGACTTCTTCCCTGTTGTTTATACAATACTTATGGAGAGGGGGACAGGGTAGGTGGTCACTCCACTTTCCATCCATGGAAAGAGTCAATAATTGGTAGAGTATCTCATGGAATCATAGAATTGTAGAGTTGGAAGAGACCACGAGGGCCATCCAGTCCAACCCCCTGCCATGCAGGAAATCTTGATCAAAGCATCCCCGACAGATGGCCATCCAGCCTCTGTTTAAAGACCTCCAAGGAAGGAGACCCCACCACACTCCGAGGGAGTGTTTTCCACTGCCGAACAGCTCTTACTGTCAGAAAGTTCCTCCTAATGTTGAGGTGGAATCTCTGTTCCTGGAGCCTGCATCCATTGCTCCGTGTTCCAGTCTCTGGAGCAGCAGAAAACAAGCCTGCTCCATCCTCAGCATGACACCCCTTCAAATACTTAAACAGGGCTATCATATCGCCTCTTAACTGTCCTTTTTTCCAGGCTAAACATACCCAGCTCCCTAAGTCTCTCTTCATAAGGCATTGTTTCCAGACCTTTCACCATTTTAGTTGCCCTTCTCTGGACATGCTCCTCTACTGGGGAGCAACAATGTACAGCATTGGTTCTTAACATGGGGTCTGGGGACCCCCCCTCCAGGGTCTACCATGTCCTCACAGGGGGTCCACAAAGGCTTGAAGGCTGCTTGGCCTTCCTCTTCCCTGTAGTGGAGTGGCCACATGACAGAAGCCACGGCAAAGGCTGGATGGCTGGCTTGGCCTGCACATTGCCATTCAATCTGCTCCAGCCAGAAACTTGCAGGAGAAAAATCTTCCCTCCCCCTCCAGTGTATATGAGGGAAGGTTTAATGGATGGTATAATTGTATTGTTGTTATTAGTGGGTATTATTGTTATTATGGTCTTAAATCTTGAGTTAAGTCTTGTGGATCTGTGGCAACAAAATATGTTTAAAGGGGTTCCCAGATAAAGAAATGGTTAAGAACCACTGATGTACAGTATGTTCATCATGGCTGTCCATAATCAATTCCTCTTACCATGATTAGCTATTTTTCTCCTGAGCAGATTTGTGTGACAAGCAGAAATTGTTCAGTTATTCATCACGACATAAAAGCTTGCCCTGCTGAATTTTCTACTGAAATGACTTTCACCTAAATATTAAGAAGAACTTCTTCCCTGTAAGAACTGTTTTGACAGTGAAATAGGCCATCCTAAGGATAGTGGCTTCTTTGTCAGAAGTTTAAAAACAAAGATTAGATGTCCATATCTCAGGAGTGCTTTTATTATGGATTTCCGAATAGCAGGAGGACTGACTAGATGACCCTGGAGGTGCCTTCCAGCTCTATGACCCTGTGAAAGCTCAAGAGCACTGTTTGGGGAGAGGGGAACCTGGGTTTTAGCTGGGCACGGTTCAGCTGATATTCTGTTTCTAGGTCTTTTTAAAATCTTACAGAATAACTGGTGGAGAATCACTGGGCATTGCTTGTCTCCTTTCTTTGAGTGAATACAGCCTAACAAAATTTATTCTTACAGCAACAGCAGCATGAAGAAATTTCTGCCAAGAAACTCCGACTGACCAAACCAAGCAAGTCAGCAGCACTCCATGTGGATCTATGCAAGGCAACCTCACCAGCAGATGCTCTGCAATACCTGCTTCAATTTGCCAGGAAGCCAGTGGAAGCTGAAAGTGTAGAAGGAGTTGTCCGAATCTTGCTGGAGCATTATTATAAGGTAAGATGAGTGGTCCTGATCAAAACCTTTATGAAGCGTCTTGACATGGTCCCAGGGGAAGCTCCTTTGAGACTGCAGATACCTTTTCATTAGACATACAGAAAAGGGCTTCCTCATGTTTTGTTTCCACATTATGAAATGCATTCTTGCAGCTTTTAAAAAATTAGGTTTTGGGGACTGCAACTCCCAAAATCCCCAAGCCACCATGGCTAGTGTTCATGTTGGCTGAGAGATTCTGGGAGTTGTAGTCCAAAAATAACATTTCCAAGCTCTGTGTCTTCCCTTCAGAGCTAAGAATCTTGGTGGTTGTTCCCTAATTATGGAACTCCTTTCTAAGTGAGGTTAGACTAGCTCCCTCCCTGCCTTTGCTGCCAGGCAAAGACCTTCCTGTTCAGGCAGCCCTTCAAAAGTAGACTGCTTTTATGGTTAATGGTTTCTCTAGATGTGCTTGGATGATTTCATATTTTATTCATTCTTTTTTAGTGGGGGGTTTCTGTCTGTTTCAATTTTATGTTTTATAGTATCATAAAATGTGTATTTTAGTATGCATCATTTATTATGTTTTCGGTGGAACTTCTTTTTTAATTATGTGGTGAGGATTCTGGAGAGAGCCTTCTCTGTGGCTGCTCATAGACTGTGGGCTAGCCACCTCCCTGTTCTCTTTTCGTCAGCAGTTGAAAATGTTTTTATTTAGGCAGGCGTTTGAAACATGAATTTTAATTGGTGTGCTGCTTTTAAATATTGTATTTTTATTGATTTTATGTTTTTAATTCATGTGTTTTTAACTTTTGTAACTTGTGAGGTTTTAGTTGTATTATTTTAATTATTGTAAGCTGCCTTGAATCCTATCATGAGAGAAAGGCAGGATATAAATCCAGTAAATTAATGAGTAAATACATAAGATTGGTATCCTGTGGGTTTTTTAAAAAGGGATTAAGACATATTTCTTCTTAGTGGGCAGTTTGAAATGTTAGTAGTGCTTTCAGTGTGGTTTTGATTTTTCAATATGGTTATGCTATTTGTATGTTTCTATGTATTACTGATTTAGTTGAGCTGTTGTACACTACTTTGGTGGCATTTATGCAAAGGTGTTGTTGTTGTTGTTGTTGTGTGCCTTCAAGTTGTTTCCTACTTACGGCAACACTAAAGCGAACCTATCACAGAGTTTTCTGGCTGAGAGTGTGTGACTTGCCCAAGGTCACCTAGTGAGTTTTCATAGCCTAGCGGGGACTCAAACCCTGGTCTCCAAAGTCATAGTCCAACACTCAGACTTCTATGCCATACTGGTTCCTAGGTGTTATACCTGTATAAATATTATAAACAAACCTAAACTGGGAACAAAGTAATAGGAAACTGTCTTACACAGAGTTGCACTATTGGTCCATCTAGTTCAGTATTGTCTAATTCAGCCGTCTCTGGTCTGATGCCCCACAGGTGGTTTGGACTACAACTTCCATTGACCCCAGCTAACATGGCCAGTGATGAGGAATCTTGGATGTTGAAGTCAGAAGCAGTTCTGGATACTGTACTAACTGGTGAAAGCCTGGTTACACAGCCTGATGGCAGCTCTCCAGGATTTCATATCTTTGGCTGAGATCTTATATCCAATAGGTGGATCATAATGCTCTTCCAATGCAGTTTCATGTTCTCCCTGCTCTGGCAGCTGTTAAGCCTTGGGAAGGGCTGCTGCTTAGTGGTGAGGAGGGGAGGGAGGGGGAGACAATTCAGATGATGAAGATACAGCAGGTATCAGCTTGGAGGGCGAGAGAAACAAGAGTTCACTCACAGATCGAGTGCACTCTCCTTCCCCTTCCCCTTCATTGTCTGATTTGCCTGTCTTCTTCTCACCAGTAATCAGCTGTAGCCTGTCCTGGGGCTCAACAGCTGCTGGGAAAGATATTGGACAGTCCCAAAGGGCTAGAGAATAGTCCCCTGTTCCCTATCCAGAAAGAACCATATGCCTGCATAAGTTGCACATCCATGTGCATAAGTCATTAATAGGATGCTGCCCTTTGTCTCCCTTGCCACAGAAGGGTTGTTGAGCAGGGCTCTTCTCGTGTTCTTTAGTTCTTTAGTCTCTTACTTTTACAGTTGTCCCTTCATATTCGCTGTGGTTTGGTTCCAGGACCCCTCGTGGATACCAAAATCTGTGAATACTGAAGTTCCATTATATGCAGTGGCATAGAAAATGGTGTCCCTTACATAAGATGGCAAAATAAAGGTTTGTTTTTTGGATTATTATTTTTTTAAGAACATTTTCAAGCCGTGAATACTTAAATCAGTGGATATCAAATCCCTGGATATGGAGGGACAACTGTATTTTCCACTTTCAACAAATCTTGGTGTCATATTTGTAACAGAAATGCTGTGCTTGTTCTGTCACTTGTTTGTAAAGTACTCCAGGCATTTTAGACTGCAGCTCTCACAGCTCCTAACTATTGCGCATGCTGACAGGGGCTGGTGGAAGCTGAAGTCTGATACATGTGGAGATCTAGCTTCCATCCTTTCCTAACTGCAAGCATCAGCAGGTGTGGAGAAAGTTATCATTCTGATTTTTTTTCTTTTCTTTCTTAATCTGTGTAGGAGAATGATCCTTCTGTCAGACTGAAGATTGCTTCCCTGCTAGGTTTGCTGTCAAAGACTCCTGGATTTTCTCCTGACTGCATTCTGGATGACGCTGTTAACATACTCCAGAATGAGAGTATGTAACACTTTTTCATTGGAGTTTGACAAGAAATTGGAATCTGTTCAGACTGTACTTGGGGTCTACTTGTATCCGCTCTTCTCATCTGTATGCATGAAAATACTTTATATGATGTCACATTGCTTATCAGTATAACATAGTATTGTCTGCTCTGACTGGCTCCAGGTAGTACACAACTCCGTTGTTGTAACTGTTTCACTGCCTACTGGTCTGTTTCTGGGCACAATTCAAACTGTTGGTTGTGATGTACAAATACAGCTCATATCCAAGTTACCTGAATGACCATATCTCCCTATGTTAGTGGGCCTGTGTCTTGAGATCATAGAATCATAGAGTTGGAGGAGATCTCAAGGGCCATCCAGTCCAGCCCCCTGTGTACAAAGTAACCTATCAAAGCACTCCCGACAGATGGTCATCCAGCCTCTGTTTAAAAACCTCCACAAAAGGAGACTCCACCACACTCCGAGGCTGTGTATTCCATGGTTGAACAGCTCTTACCATCAGGAAGTTTTTTCTAATGTTTAAGTGGAATATTTTCTTAGAGTTTGAATCCATTGCTCCATGTCCTAGTCTCTGGAGCAGCAGAAAACAAGCATGCTCCATCCTCAGTATGACATCCCTTCAAATATTTAAAAATGGCTATCATGCCACCATTTAATTGTCTCTTCTCCAGGCTAAACATACCCAGCTCTCTGAGCCGCTCCTCATAGGCTTTTCACCATTTTGGTCACCCTCTGGACACATTCCAACTTGTCAATATCCTTCTTGAATTGTTGTGCCCAGAACTGGAATCAGTATTTCAGGTGAGGTCTGACCAATGCAGAATAGAGTGGTACTATTACTTCCTTCAATCTAGACACTATACTGTTGATGCATCCTAGAATTGCATTAGCTTTTTTTGCTACCGCATCACGCTGTTGACTCATGATTTTTAACTTTTGTACTATGTATTTTTTTTAATCTTTATCTTCTTTATTTTTTGTAAGCTGCCTTGAGTACCAGACTGGGAAAAATGCAGGATATAAATACAGTCACACCCCTGCATCTGCGGGTTCGCCATCCGCGGTTTCAGTTATCCATGGTTTCAGTTTCAGCACAGCTACCATAGAATCTTCCTAGAAAATGTGTCCTCTCTAGCTATTTTCTAGGTCCTCCAAGGCAACTCTGTGGTATTTTAAACCGGAAGTCCCATTATTTTCAATGGCGTTCACTATTATCCACGGTATTCGTTATCCACGGTGGGGCCTGGAAGCAATCCCCACAGATACAGGCGTTCTACTGTATCATCACCATCACCATCATCATCATCATCACCATCATCTACTTCCATAGAGGAGGAGAATAATACATTTCTTTTCCCCACCTTTCTGCTCTCCTCATTATTACATTTATTCATACTCATTTAAAGGCTTCCCAGGCCTTTGGAGCAGATTCAGGCTAGTATAGCTTCTTTAGGGTTGTGCATTGTATACTTCTAAAAACATGTTCCTGGACATGAGTGAATGTCAACCATAACATTAGTATTTATTGTTGTTTTAGAGTCCCACCAGGTTCTTGCTCAGCTGCTAGATACCTTGCTGATGATTGGGAAGAAGCTCCAAGACAGCCCTGCAGTGCGTGGCTGCCTGGTAGACGTAGCTTGCAAGGTAACTAGAACTGTGAACCAGTGGAAACATTCTTAGTGAATTGATTGTATGGTTGATCTCCCTATGCAAGCCGGCCCGAGTGTTAAGATCATCGGGGGGGGGGCTTTCTCTCAGTCCCACCACCTGCATAGGCACAGTTGGTGAGGACTCGGGAGAGAGCCTTCTCTGTGGATGCTAACTTTTGTAGTTTGTGACATTTTAGTTATATTTTTTAAACTATTGTAACCCGCCTTGAGTCCCATCTTGGGAGAAAGGTGGGCTATAAATCCAATAAATAAATAAAATAGAAATGCAGAGGGCGCCTATCTGTCATTAATAAAAGGGGAATCTGAAACATGTTTCTCTGGAGAATGTAAAAAAAAAAGACTATATAATATTGACAGAATACTTCATAGCAGTGTAGGATATGCCTAGTTCCTATCTGGCTTTGCCTGCTTCCTCATATCATGACTGCCATCTTTGTTGTCCGTACAAAAGCCAAATCCTTTGAACTGGATAATTTATTTAAAATAATAACAACAATAATAAAAAATAATAAATCTGTGGTGAACTGAACAGAGCAGTGGCTGCCTGTCCTTGCAGAGGAACTGGTAAGGGCAGACAGGCTGATACCTTTGTGGGAGTAGTTGGAGACTGGATGGTACAGGATATAAATCAAGGGTAGGCAACTGCACAGTCTAGGGAACAATTTTCCACATGCACACTCCCAAGCATTACAAAATATCTTTTCCCACACAATGTTACTACTGGTTGCCATTTTGAAGGAGAGATGGAGGGAAAAGAAGATATTTGACAGGCTT
Organism: Gambelia wislizenii; assembly: GCA_030847615.1. Classification (NCBI taxonomy): domain Eukaryota; kingdom Metazoa; phylum Chordata; class Lepidosauria; order Squamata; family Crotaphytidae; genus Gambelia; species Gambelia wislizenii. The sequence continues at coordinate 369,865,196 of JAUMIR010000003.1, forward strand.
GCCAGAATGAGATGTCTCTTGTACCTTTAATGGTTGTATAGAAGAAACCATTGCAACAAGTGTTGCTTCTTACCTGGTTGTGTGATAAGTAACACCTGCTGAAATTCCACTTTTGCACAGCCATTAAAGGTGTAGGAGCCCTCCAGTTTTCAGTCTAGCACACCTAGTATTTGAGGTGGTGGGGGGGTTGGGCTCAGCAGGGGGTTGGGCAGTTGGGAAGGGTTTGGGTTTTTTTGTTTGCATGTTTGCAGGCATTTGGGAGGGCTTTGGTGTGATTTTCAGGGGATTTTCACTTGGAGTGTTAAAGGAGCTGCGGGGCTGGCGGGGGGCTTCTGGGGTCACAAAAGTGGGGTGCAGGGGTTGCATGCAGACTGCGTGCCATGCTTTCTCCACCGTGTCTAAATAGATTGGTGAGAAGGGTGGAGGTGGCAGTATGAACCACCTTCAGTAGATGTTGAGAAGAACAGAACACTTTCCAGAGCTTGGGGGACAGAACTTCCATTGGCTGTGCTGGCTGAGACATTCTGGGAGTTGTAGTTTTCCATTTCTTATGCTTCTGTACCCTTCCAGTCTACCTGGAAAGTAACAAGAGCTGATGCCTATGTAAGGAATTATCCAGACTGAGTTTGCTCCAAGGGCAGGAGTGTCCAAGAACATATTCCTTTATACAAGAAGCAACTGTTCACTAATTCTTCTTCCACTGATGAAGACAAAGCTAATGTTCCTCTGATGTAGATAAAAATTCAAAGACATAGCCGTGTTAGTCTGGAATATCAGTATGCAAAGGGATCTTGTAGCACCTTTGAGACTAACTGAGAGAAAGAAGCTGTAGCATATGCTTTCATAGATTTGGCTGCTTCCTCAGATGCATGGAGTGAACTAATGCCTAGGAACAGACCTTATAAACAGACTATTGAATAGCCATAGAAATGTAAACCTTGTGGGTGTGGTGACAAGTTCAAATGGCATGAGAGACCAGGGCTAATAGAATTGTTTCTTATTTTACTGATTTTAGCCACGTTATTTTAACTTGTCAAATTGTTTAATATGCTTTTAGTCTGTTTAGATTATTTTTAATTACTTTGTATTGTTTAAATTGGTTATGCCAGTTTTATTGTATGCTGCCCTGAGATTCTGTGATATAGTCCAGGATATAAATATTTAAATAAGTAAGTAAATAAATGGCACGTCCCCTTTCTTCCATAGCATTTGACTGATTCCTCTCATGGTGTAAGGAACAAATGCCTCCTGCTGATCGGCTGCCTTGGAACTGTGGAAAAAGGCTCCTTGAAAGAATCAGAAGGCCTGCCTGCTAAAGATGTCCAGAAGATAATAGGGGATCACTTTAATGACCAGGACCCTCGGGTTAGGACCGCAGCTATAAAATCTATGGTAGGTGTGGGTCGTGCATAGTAATGATTGAGAAGCCATGTCCTTAATGAGACCAGTTTTCCCGAGAGAGCAAGATCCTCAGCGTGTGGTGGGAGCAGGGGAGTGGTTTGATTGTGCTTTAGAGCAAGGATGGGGCAGCTGTTTTGGTCCGAGGCTGAATTCTAATTTCAGAAGAGTCTCGGAGAGGGAGTAGAAATCACAGCAGTAGATGGTACCAAAGGATGTGTGTGTCAATGGCATAATGGGGATGGAAGCAGAGTGAAGTGACTGTGGGGAGCTGTAGTTGCTACAAATTAGGGCATTTTCGCACCAAGAACAGTACAACCCCTTATCTGCGGGACTGGTACCCATGGTTTCACTTACCTGCACCCCCAAAAATGTTCCCTCTGGGTATTCTCTAGATCTTCCAGCAAGGTTCTATGGTATGCTTCTGCCAGAAGTTGATCATAGAGTCATGCTGGAGGACCTAAACAATGCCTAGAGAGGTGTTCTCTAGGAATCTCAAGGTCCTCCAGTGAGACTCTGTGTTATGCTTGTGCCAGAAGGTGTTCATTTCAATAGGGTTTGCTGTTACCTGCAGTTTTGCATTTCTGTGTTAAGTCCAGGAATGTTTCCCCCGTGGATATGGGGGTCATACTGTATTTAAAAAGTGCACAGCCTCTGAAGTACAGGTTGAGTCTCCCTTATCTGGAATTCCAAAATCCAAAATATTCCAAAATCTCCACATGGCTGGAATAATGACACCTTTGCTTTCTGATGGTTCAGTGTACATAAACTTTGTTTCATGCACAAAATTATTAAAAATATTGTATATAAAATTATCTTCAGGTGATGTGTATAAGGTGTACATGAAACAAAAATGCATTTTGTGTTTAGATTTGGGTCCCATCCCCAAGATCCCTCATTATGTATACGAAAGTATTCCAGGATCCGAAATATTCCAAAATCTTATTTAAAGCAGGGGTAGGAAAAATGCAGCTCTTGATTTCCTTATTTATTTTTTTTGCCCCCAAATGCCTTCTTGGGGTGCCGGGGCAATTTCTTCACATTTTTGCCCCCCGTTTGCCCTTTTCAGCCCTAGGAAGGACCTTTTTTTTTCTAACAGGAAGTCAGTCTGAAGTTCACTTCTAGGTCACTTCCTATGGGGGGAAAAGCCTCTTCTGGACTTAAAATGGTCCAGAGAGAGCCAAAAAAATGATGGTGAAATTACTCTCATCACTTCCCTAGTTGCGGAGTGGACGGACATCTGGGAGCGAAAAGATAGTTTAAAATAGAGGATTCAGCTCTCCAAGGTCCTTGAGTGGAGGCAGGAGTTGTTCACGCTGATTTTAAATACTGGTTAGCAGCTCTGCAGCGCCTAACGTCCTGCTTTGCAACAGCTGCAGAGCTGTTTGGGCTAGAAGTCAACCTGAAGAAAACAGAAGTTCTTTACCAGCCTGCACCACAGGACGAACACCACCATCCCCACATTGCCGTCAGCAAATCAGTGCTCAAGTCCGTTCAGCAGTTCACCTACCTGGGAAGCATCATCTCCTCAGATGCCAAGATTGACAAAGAGATCGATCACAGATTAGCAAAGGCATATAGTGCATTTGGAAGACTTCACAAAAGAGTCTGGAGCAATAAACACCTGAGGCAAAGCACAAAAATCAGTGTGTATAGAGCCATCGTACTGTCTATCCTCCTTTATGGATCTGAAACATGGGTTACCTATCGCCACCACCTACGACTCCTCGAGCGCTTTCATCAGCGCTGTCTACGCACAATCCTAAATATACACTGGACTGACTATGTGACGAATGTTGCTGTCCTTGAACAAGCAGGGAGCACCAGCATTGAGGCCATGATATTGAGAACACAGCTGCGCTGGGCAGGGCACGTTTCTAGGATGGAGGACCATCGCCTCCCAAAAATACTACTCTACGGTGAACTCGCCACGGGTCAGCGTAAGAGGGGCGCTCCAAAAAAGCGATACAAAGACTCCCTGAAACAACATCTCAGGCTTGGCCAAATTGATCACCAACAGTGGTCCGCCCTGGCCTCACATCGGGAGGCATGGAGACGCAATATCCACAATGCTGCAGCCTTATTTGAGAACTCACGACGAACAAGTCTTGAAGAGAAACGACAACGCAGAAAGAATCACAACCCAAAAACATCACCCAAGGAGACCTTCTGCTGCGCTTTTTGCAACCGGACTTGTTTATCTCAGATTGGCCTTTTTAGTCATCAGCGCGCTTGCAGAAGGCGCGGGATGAGTCCTTCCTGAATCTTCGTTTGCGAAGAAAAGCCAGAGAGAGAGATTGGCAAGAGATAACAACTGAAATAGCTGCATTAGAGGTTAGTAGCTAGTGGCTTATGGACTGAATCTGGCTCCCAAGCTGTCTTTCACCATTTCACACAATGTATTAGGGGTATGAACAGCCAGCAACTTTGTCTGTGGGACTTGACGCTGTATCCATTTAAGGAGGTGGGGTGACTCCATGTCACTTTTTGGAGTAATCCTCCAGCAAAACTAGTCGTTGACTTGGCATGTACATGTGTTACATTGTTGGAAGTGCCAAAAGATTGGGTTAGTGGTAGGAGAGAATCATAGAGTTGGAAGAGAACACAAGGGTCGTCTAGGCCAACCCCCTGCCATGCAAGAATACTCAATGAAAGCGTTCCTGACAGATGGCCATCCAGCCTCTGTTTAAAAACTTGCAGAGAAGGAGACTCCACCACACTCTGAGGCAGCATGTTCCACTGCCAAACAGCTCTTACTGTCAGGAAATTCTTCCTAATGTTTAGGTGGAATATCTTTTCCTGCAGTTTGAGTCCATTGCTCCCTGTCCTAGTCTCCGGAGCAGCAGAAAACAAGCTTGCTCTCTCAATATGACATCCCTTCAAATATTTAAACATGGCTATCATGTCATCTCTTCACCTTCTCTTCTCCAACATATCCAGATCCCTAAGCCACTCCTCATAGGGCATTGCTTCCAGATCTCCCACCATTTTGGTCACCCTCCTCTAGACATGCTCCAGAAGTGTCCAAAAGAAGGCAAAAGCACCTTATAGTTCTGCTTTCCCTAGAAAAGAACAACTGAGAAACCCCTGTGCATTATTAACTTAATCTTAAGCCCCACAGTGTTTGCTGAGGCATACACCCAGGAAAGTAAACATAGGGTTGCAGTTGTTAAGTATATACTATATACAGGTTGTGGCATTTGGCTGTTTGTGGTACACCTTAGAGTAAAAGTAATATAGTTGTCCCTTCATATTTGCTGGGGTTTGGTTCCAGGATACCCCGTGGATACCAAAATCCATGAATACTCAAGTCCCATTATATGCAATGGCATAGCAAAATGGTGTCCCTTATATAAGATGCCAAAATCAAAGTTTGCTTTTTGGTATTATTTTTTCAAGAATATTTTCAAGCCATGAATACTTAAATCCATGAATACCAAATCCGTGGATACGGAGGGACAACTGTATTGTAAGATCAGATTTGACTCTGTCTCACTGCTGATTATCATTTATGGTTCAGCTTTTACTAAGGATAACGCTTCTTCTTTGGGAAGTACCAAACTGGAGTATTTTTATTTTTTTCCTATAGCTCCAGCTCCATGAAAGAGGACTGAAGCTGCAGCAAACCATTTACAATCAGGTAATTCACTGTATTATATGTGTGTTCAGTAAGGGACCCTAATGGTAGGGTGGGTTATACTGCAAACTTACCAAAGTGATAATGCTTGGGTGTTTTCCAGCAATATGCTTTCTGAAGTCCTGGGGACTTAAAAAAACAAAACACAGGTCAGTGTTCACTCAGTATTTAATGCTTCTACCTGATAAGTTGGCTGAGACTGATTTTTGTCTGGTATAAGAAGCGGATGGTATAAACCATAGCTGAAGTCCACACACACATGTGCTTAAGCTGCTCTGGAGGTTTGGAGATATTGTAGAAAAGGTTTGGAAATGTAAGTGTTGATGAAAGGGCTCATAGTTAATGGCTGCTTGGAAACCTTTCATTTTAGGCATGTAAGCTCTTAACGGATGACTATGAACAGGTCCGCAGTGCTGCAGTTCAGCTCACCTGGGTCCTCAGTCAGCTTTATCCAGAAAGGTAGGTATGCAGTACTAGACTAGCCACAAAGAAGAATGTGAAGGTGAGGAAGGAAATTCTGCAAGCTAAGCTGTTCACATGTTGGAATATGTGGCCCCTGGACTTTGTGTGGCCTCCAACAATTTTTGTGGGACCCCAGATGATCCTGGATTCCCCTCACTGAAAAAAAATCATTGAAAAATGAGAGTTAAGTGATCTTTATAGATGCAGTCAAAGACAACCGAAGCTAAACTAGGAGAATTTTAAAATGAAATCCAGAAATGGAGTTCCAGCTACTTCTGGTTTCATTTTGGGAGGTATGCAGCTTGTCACTTGTTCCAAGGGATGGAAACTGGCACCGAAACTCCTGAAGGTTGCCCACTCCTGCCTTAAAATGCTAAGAGCCCTGAAAGATTTGTTATGGGTGTGCGTGTGTTTGTGAGTGAGTGAGTGAGTGAGTAAATGAATGAATGAATGAACGAATGGTGTGAATTCTTGTTATCTAAGCTTCCAAAGAGACATCTGTATGGACATCCCCTGTGTCTATTTGGAAATAATAATTCATGCAAAAGTCTGGGGCACACCTTATGGAAGCTATTGTGTGATTTAGACAAACTCTTGATACAATACATTGTATATGTAGTACATATGTAGTACTTTGTCTCTGTCTCCTAGCATTGTCCCAATCCCTTCCTCCAATGAAGAAATCCGCCTGGTTGATGATGCTTTTGGAAAAATTTGTCACATGGTCAGCGATGGCTCATGGGTGGTGAGAGTCCAAGCTGCTAAATTGTTGGTAAGTGCCCTTCTCTTCCTTAATTTTTTAATGTTATTTTTATTCACATCATCACAAAAAACACAAATACGCAAATAGAACTAATACACAGCCCATAACATACAAATAACATAAAACAATACAACAAACATGACATTAATAAAAAATAACAAAGACAACAGAGAGAGTCTAATGAAAACGTATTTATAGCCTATTATTTTATTTCTAGCCTGCTTTTCTCCTGAATGGGGTTCAAAGCAGTTTACAGCAGAGATAATTGGGGGTGTTGGGGATTCTGCAGGGTGGGTGGAGATGTTTTTGCATCTTTGGCAGGTTTTCTGTGTGTTTTTTGGTACTTAAAAAAATACATTGTAAGCTGCCTTGGATCTCTGTTCTGAGAAAAAGGCAGTGTGTGCATGTGTGTGTGCGTGTGTTCTTTAAAAATAAAAATTAAGAATAAATTACATGAACACTCGATGGCATTCATTCAGATCATTGCTCCTGAGGTGCACTGTAATTACTGACTCCTCACCTGCACTTTCTGTCACCTATCTGGACAAAACATAACATCCTCTACCTCCATGTCAGGCAGGGTTGCTGCTGCTTTTACATTGCTAATCTTGCCTGTATTGTGTCCCAAATTACTTTGCTACTAATGTCCTTCTTTTCCTCCTTTGTTCCAGGGATCTATGCTGCAAGTTAGTTCTCATTTTTTAGAACAGACTCTGGACAAGAAGCTGATGTCAGACCTAAGGGTACAGAAACTTAACTTTTTCTATTTTCAGTTTGTCCTCTTGCTTAACAGAAAGGAAAAGTCCTGTGGCTTAACAGATATTTATCTTGCATCTGACATGTTAGAAGTTGCACAACAGGTTTTTTCCTTGATGACTTTCTCTCTTGTGTAGTCTCTTTTCCTCCCACCAGGCTTTTTGTTAGTTTAATGCCAGTGAAATTTGAACCACAGATCCTTTTGTTCAGCCTTCCTGCTCTTGCAAAAAAAATCACCCCAGGCTGTTCCGGTTTGATTGGAGGATGATGCAGCCATTCCTCTGAGCAACAGCATTTAGACTCAAAATATTTCTCCTCTATTTACTGAACACAGAACGCATACTTTCAAGAATATGTGCACCTCTTTGACATCTATTTCAATTGAGTGATAGAAGAGTGTATGTAAACATTTTGCATGCCTCTGTGACCCTGGCTTCTGCTGTGGATAGTGTTGGTTTTATTTCCACTATTAAAAAACATGTCTGCAAAAGTCATGGTCACTAGACACCAATAAATGTTCCTGTACCAGCTCTACTGAAAGTAATATGACCAGAACTTAGAGTTACTTTTAGGAGCTGCAGCTCCCAGAATCCTGCAGCCCGGGGGGTTCTGAGAATCGTAATCCTGGCTAGTAACTTTTCTAAGCTCTGGTAATTGTTTCAGCTGCAACTGTTCAATTATAAATACAGCCAGGTCTGTTGTCAAATTAAATATATGTCACCCACTGTATGCGCGGGACCTGTACCCACGGTTTTAATTATCCATTGTCCAATATATGGTATGTCTCGGTCCTCCAGCACGAATCTACTGAACTTTTTAAAAAAATATTTCAACTGTGTGCTGGAGTGATATTTTGCTTTTCAAAAAAAAAAAAAAAGGAAAAGAACACCCCATTTTCTTACCTTAGTGCTTGCTCACTAAGGTGAAAAATCAACATGGTAATGAATCGTTTGTCCCAATGAGTAGGAATGCACATTCCTCTTGCTGTTTTTTAAAAACTCTGAGAAAAGCCATGAAGGTTTTTCCTTCAGAGTTTTTCACGTTTTTGCCCCCCCCTTCTTCCAAATATGGTAAATCAATGTAGGATCCCATTAAGACAGGTAGGATTCTCCTTGCATTCTGTGAGTATTTTCACCATTTAGACAATCTCATCATATGTTATTAAATCATTTTTGAGAAAAACTGTTGCCTTCTTATGCCATGCTTGACATGTAACTTTCTTATCTGTTGCATCTACAGCGAAAACGCACAGCCCATGAACGGGCAAAAGAGCTTTACAGCTCTGGGGAGTTTTCAAGTGGCAGAAAGTGGGGGGACGATGCTCCCAAAGAAGAAGTAGACACTGGAGCTGTGAACTTAATTGAATCTGGGGCCTGTGGGGCCTTCGTTCATGGCCTGGAAGATGAAATGTATGGTGAGTGGAGGGCCTATTGCCCAAGTTCTCAGTGCCCCTTTGAGGATTTGTTATCTGCTTAATTTTATGTGTATGTGCCTTTCATCTAATAGATTGCTTTGTAGGTTGCGTTTACATATTACATATACATTTACATATTATGCAAAGTTCACTAGAATGGCCAGTTTCAAGGAATTCCCTGTTCTCCTTCCACCAGCAGGTGAAAATTTTCTTATTCCCATCAGGCTTTTAGGAATTGACTCTGACGGGCATTTAATGATGTCGTGTTTTGTTGATTTTTTTTTTAATATGCTGTCTTTTAATGAATTTTAAATGGCTCTAACTCTATAGATCATTAATTTGTTTAAAGTAATACACAGAGGTACTGATGTTTTTGTCTGTTTTTATTCTATGCTGGCTTCAATAATTTGTAAATCTTGAGTCTCAGTATTGGGGAAGAAGCAGGGACGCAAATGAATTGTTGTTGTTTTAAGGTTCTTCCAATTTTAATGCATCTGCTTTCCTAGGTGGACAAGCCAGTGCAGTATTTTTTCATTCATTTCCTAGCCCAGTAGTTCATCTGAAGCAAAATAGATTTAAAAGCTTATCTCATTTAAAACTGGCCCTCCTTATATTGGATGCTGGCTTCCAATGAAAGCATTAACTAAAATACATGAGCTTTCAACTGAAGTCTTTTGTCGAGTAAACTGCCCATTTTAAAACCAGCATTTCTAGTCCTCTGCTTTCTCCTTGTAATGGTCTCTTATTTCAGCAATGTGGCTTTGATTCAAGAATGTCTTTGGAGTCAGTTTGGCCTAAGCCTGTAGGCAGTAAAGGTTGCTCCTTGATGAGAGACAAATTTGGGGACATATCTTTCCAACTGGAAAATCCGTCTAACTTTCCATGCAAAGAGTGTTGTGAAATATACTGTCATCCTCTAAAAATGTTTGTTTCCTTTTCTTTGTGGATTCATATGCAGTAGGGAAAAGCTGGCACAGCTGGAAAAACGCCCCAAAGAGGAGCTGATTTCTTTCCCCTCTCCACCTCTATTAAGCTAATGTGGCAACAAAACACTTGGACCATACTCTCCCTCTTTCCATTTTTCAGAGGTTCGGATTGCTGCAGTTGAGGCCCTCTGCATGCTGGCCCAGTCTTCACCCTCCTTTGCAGAGAAGTGCCTTGATTTTCTGGTTGACATGTTCAATGACGAGATTGAAGAAGTGAGGCTGCAGTCAATTCACACCATGAGAAAGATTTCCAATAACATCACCCTGCGAGAGGACCAACTGGACACTGTGCTAGGTGTTTTGGAGGCAAGTCTCTTCCTCTCACACAGCCCTCCACTTCTTGGAAAAACTCCCTTTAATTGGTTTTTGGGATCATCCAAACAAGAGTCCCGAGTGTACATTTTTGATGTCCCTTCCTGATTGTCTGACCATGTTTTGCTCAGCAGCACTACTGCAGGCTGGTTCATATACAATCTCTAAGTTTGACCAAGCCTCCCAACAATGTTGGGAATATGCTGTGGCCTCACATACATGCTCTTCCCTTCTTTCTTAATCATTTCCCTCCATCACTTCCAGTTTGGTCATGCCAAGCTAGAAGTAGTGTTAACCATAGTGTATGACTTGTGAAGAGAGGCAGTGGAAGTAGAGGAGGAAATACAGTTGGATGGTGGTTTGGTTCCTGGACTTACCACGGATACTGGAAACAGCAGATAATAGAGAACCCTATTAAAATAAAGGACTTCTAGTATAAACATACCATAGAGTTGCATTGGAGGACCTAGAAGATTCCTAGAGAGGTGTCCTCTTTAGTGCTACTCTATGGTTTGTGTCCCTAATTTTTTGGCTGTGGATAACTGAAACTCCAGAAATTGGTTTCGCAAATACAGGAGTCTGATTGTACATAGGCTGGAATCCTGTTGGTGTCATAGCCCTGTATAAATTCTGTTATTTATGTGGTTCCCCTTGCTTGTCGTGCAATAGGCATATTTAGTTCATGGTTGCATAAGAGGAGCTCCACAAGTGTAACCCCTTCATATGAGCCTAAATTCCATAGAGGAGTAGGTGATTCACTGTCAGACAATTGAGTGAATGGCTCTCCTCTAGTTGGGACTAACCAACAGGATTCCAACCACACAGGTTTGGATAGTTTATAACTATTTGTCAGTGCCTTCAGTGTACCACTTGATGCACTGAGATTGCAGAAACAGCCACTGTGCATCTCCCATTGCACAGTTGCACAAGAAGCAGGCTCATTGGAAGATACATAATCAATTGGACAAGGTTGGTATTCAGACGAAAAGTGATGTAATGTAACCATCATTTGATTACATGAGTGCATATTTTACAATATGCCAGCATGACATAAAATATCAGTCATGTCCTTGTGGATTCCTTGTATTCCTCTGAATCATGGAGGAATATCCAAATTGAATGATTACATCAACACACTCAGTCATCTTTAAATAAGTATTTCTACCAATTATGATTGTGTCAATGATACTGATATTTTAGGTCAGTGGGGAATCAGTGGCCCTTTAGATGTTAGAGTAGAAGTCATATTTCTCCCTGAATGTTGCCCAAGCTGGCTGGAGCTGATGGGGTTATAGTCCTTAAACATCTAGAGGGTCAAATGTTCTCCACTCCTCTTGTCGGTTTATGACCGTAAAAAAAATAATCTTTGTTACATATCATTATTCTAAGCTTTTTGAGTATCACTTCAGGATTCTTCCCGAGATATACGGGAAGCTCTCCACGAGCTGCTGTGTTGTACCAATGTCTCAACAAAAGAAGGCATTCATCTTGCTCTGGTTGAGCTCCTGAAGAACCTGACCAAGTATCCTACGGACAGGGATTCCATCTGGAAGTAAGTGCTGTTGTCTCTCTTCCTTTGAAGTAGGAATAATAATGGCTTGAAGGGTTGCAACTTGCAAAATAGCTTATTTATGAAGCACATTTTAATGGTGCATTCATTTAATTGATGTGTATGGTTAATACAGTTGTCCCTTCACATTCGCTGGGGTTTGGTTCCAGGACCCCCCGTGAATACCCAAATCCGTGAATACTCAAGTCCCATTATATGCAATGGCAGAGCAAAATGGTGTCCCTTATATAAGATGGCAAAATCAAGGTTTGCTATTAGGATTGTTATTTTTTTAAGAATATTTTTCAAGCCGTGAATACTCAAATCCGTGAATGTCAAATCCGTGAATGTGGAAGGACAACTGTATTTGGGATGATAAATTTTAGATCAGGTTTCAGGATAGAAGAGGCCTAGAGCTGAATTAGCTGTAGGCCATTCTGGCTGGAGATGGTGGGAGCTATAGACCATCACAGCTGAAGGTTACCAGTTTGGGAAAGACTAGTATACAGTATGAAAAGTAAATACAATGAAAACAACAGCATTTTTAAAGGCTGCAGATTCACTTCTCAAAGACCCATGATCAAGGCAATACTAACTTTGGGAGCTCACAAAAAGAGGCTCTATTAGTTCTGGGGTTTTCAGACATTTTTGTGATGGAGCTCATATTAAAGAGGAACTATGCAGTGTTTTACATGCTCAACACTTTAAATCTATACCTTGCAGGTGCTTAAAGTTCCTGGGAGGCAGGCATCCTACCCTTGTGCTTCCACTTGTTCCTGAATTACTGGGCACTCACCCTTTCTTTGACACCCCAGAACCTGATATGGATGACCCAGCTTGTATCTTTTTTATTCTCTGTATTTCTGAGTAATTCTCAGGATAAATTCAGACACCACATTAAACCATAGTTAAGGACTCCTTGGTTTGCAGTTGGCTCGCAAACCATGGATTAAATGGTTTAGCAAAGCTGGATTTGTGATCAATATCTACAGGCTACTCTACCTAAAGATGGTGTCTCTGAGTAAGCATTAAGAACAGAAGCAGAAAAACAGCTTTAAACTGTTGTTTAAATTGATGTTTGTGTGATATGTATCTAAAAATTTCAAAACTCTGGTTAAATGTACTGACACACTGTAGTTGACTAACATGATCAGTTACCAAGTCTGAATGCAAACTGCTAAATGCACTAAAAGAACTACAGCTAGCTAGCACTCGTCAAAACATTGGTTTTCCGAGCATTTCCAAGTGTTTTCACTACCAATTGCAATAGGAAGCCTTTCATTTTCTAATTTTGTTTCTGCTCCTACTTACTCTGTCCTAGTAAGGTAAAGTTCATAGTTTCCCATGTTGATTTAAAATTAAAACTTACTGTATAATAAATTAAAACCAGGCTATAATGATTTAATATAATGAAAGCCAATGTTGTGTAGTGGTTTGGGTGTTGGTCTAGGGCTCTGGAGACCAGGGTTTGAATGCTCACTTGGCCATGGAAACCCACTGGGTGACCTTGGACAAGTCACATTCCCTCAGCCTCAGAGGAAAGCCATGGGCAAACCTCCTCTGAACAAGTCTTGCCAAGAAAATCCCATGATTGGGTTGCCATAAGTTGGAAATGACTTGAAGGCATACAACAATAATGATTGTGGGGGTGTAACTAATTGCTTTGGATTGTAAATGGTTTCTAATTATTATCATAATGATGCATTAAAGTACACATTTTTCCAAATAATAAACTCACAATGGGTTTGGGGTATTTCATATTTTAATAATGATTTTGGTGTTGTGTGCCTTCAAGCCATTTCCGACTTATGGCAAGCCTGTGACAAACCTATCACAGGCTTTTCTGAGGCTTGGAGTATGTGACTTGCCCAAGGTTACCCAGTCAGTTTTTATGGCTGAATAGGGATTCGAACCCTGGTGTCCAGAGTCATAGTCCAATGCTCAAATTACTGTGTCACACTGGCTCACAATTTTGGTGTTATGATCAAATACAGCTTTTAGATCTAGGCTGTCTAGATCTAAAAGTATAGATTTTCTTTTCTTGGTTTCGATTTTTTCCAGTAAAAGAAATATCTGTGGTGTCTTAACAAAAAAAATTTAAAATTGGGTAGCATCAAAAATTTTTAGAGCTGTGGGCCCACTCACATTACAGAATTATAACACTATAATTACAATTTAACTGCCATGGCAACATCCCATGTAATGCTGGGATTTGTTTAGGGAGGGGCATTTAGAATTTTCAACCAGAGTGTTCCAGTGCCTCACCAATCTACAAACTACAAACCCCAGAAGTCCATAGGATGGAACTGTGGAATAATGTGAAAGTGGAATAATAGCACTATAATTTTGAAGTGTGAATGGGCCCCTGGTCTTTGTAATACTATTGAAATGAACAAAGATACTTGGGGTTGACTCATTCATTGTTTAAGACTCGTCTGTTAGCCAGTGTTTGCTTGTGTGTGTTAAGAGAGTGGCTGATAGTCAATAGTCCAAGAGTTAGTCTCAACTAGAGTGGACCCATTGAATCCATTACTGAATCATCAGTCAACACTTGTGGCTCTTTTACTAATTTGATGTTTCAACTTTAGAAATATTTCTAAGCCTCTTTTTTTGACCACGTCTACTATAGGTGGTCACCTTACTTTGAGACTCAGTTCAGATGGAAGCCAGATCCAGTCCAGAGCAAAAGGCAAACCACGGTTGTCGTTATGAGCCTTGTGTTCATGAGCACCTTTCCCTCTCTCTTCCTTTCTGCTTATGAAGAGAGGAGATAGGAGCTTCTCCCTTCTAGTTTGTGACAAACGATAGTTTTTTTGTTTTGTTTTGTTTGTATGCTGAAAACTATGGTTTACACCCATTTCTCTTCAAGCGAGGATCAAATTTGTCAAACGATTCTGGATTCAAATCATAAATATGATTTGCCTCAGACAAGAAGTGGAAGCTTCTGATCTCCAGGAAGATTTGATATCTGCCCTGAGATTTACTAGTGATCATTCTTGTAAGAGCAAACAGTGGTTAGTAAGTACACCTGAATTTAAAACGATGGCTTAGGGATGTGAGGTAGAAATACAGGATGCTATCTAACAACTGAAGTAAAAATGCGTAGTTCAAAGAATGTGTTGTCAGCAATGTCTTGTACTACTCCATGGCCCACATTCTCTCATTCTTCCACCTAAGATTTTTCTGTGTACCTGCAAACGTTCTTTCAGTCATTCTAGAATTTCAGATCTTTTTTTCTTAACCTGATGGGCAACCAGATATTGCAGTCTTGGTTTTCATTTTCAACGCTGCCAAATCATGTCCAACCATGCCTGCTCTATTCTCAGACCACACCTTCAGGCACTACACTTACCTTCGGGACAGTCTCTCTCACCTCGTCCCTCCCTTGAGAGTAAGTTGGGTATTTTAAGTTGGAGTAACCAAACATGCTATTTCATTCTGTGGGTTGGAGACATCTCTGTCTTTTATTTCTGCTGTGGATTTTAAAAAGTAATGCTAGAGTACTGATCCAGGCCCGAAAAGCTACCTGACATTTTGTGATAGAATGTCTCTACTGGAATCATAGAGGTCAAACCTGTTTCTTAATTCTGTATGGATATTTCCAACTTTTTGAAGACATACATTCTAAAACAGCTGATCTAGCAGGAACAGACTTCATACATCTTTGTATGATGGGCGAGGTTGTTGAAGGTAGGCCAATATAATTTGGGCTAGTGTCCGGTTGTGTGCATGTGAAACCTCTATGCAAATTCATATACATACTAGGATAGCTGTACCCAGCATAACATACACCGTTATAGGAGATTATAAAGGTTATAAATTCATAACTCATTTTATATATTTATTCATATATTTCATAAGTTGTTTCACATGTTTTTTCTCAGAATCCTTTCACATGGTTCTAATGGTATTATTTTCAGAAAAAAATATTTCATTGTTATTTTGTTCAGAAAAAATATTGTATGTGGGTGGTGAGTGGCTGAGGGAGTGAGAGGACGGAGGGGCCCTTGTGAGGTTGGGGATGTAGATGCAGATTGAGTGGCAGGAGTGGATTGTGAGGTGGAGAGGGAATTTGTATGTGGGAGGTGACTGGCTGAGGGAGGGGATTGGTTGGGTATGTTTCCAAAGTAGCCAATCAACACACTGGGAAAGGAAACATACCCAAGTGTTTTAGGTATATATATATACATGTGCATCTCTCTCTCTCTCTCTCTTGTGTGTGTGTTAGAGAGAGAGAGAGATATGCATATGCATGCATTCATATAGACACACACACAGCCCTTACCTATGTATGAGGCTGTTTAGCCTAATATGACTTAACTTCTTCAAGCAATACTGTGCATAATTAAAGTGTGGGATTTGTTGCCACAAGATAGGGTCATTTTGTTGGATGGTTTAAAGTGGGATTAGACATTCATGGAGGAGAAAGCTATCTGTGGCTGCCAGTCATGATGGTTATGTACTGGGTCCAGAATCAGAGGTGGTAGCTAATGAATTCCAGTGGCTGGAGGGAATTTTGCCTTCTTACAAAAAAGATGACCAGGAAGACATGTTGTCTTATTGTTCTGCCAATGACTGGATATCACTCTCTTATACTGCTGAGCTTCTTCATGGTCTCGTCTACTTGAAAGGATGGGACCTATTTCAGACAGTTTCTCACGTGAGTCTGTAAGTTCACTCTGCAACTTTACTTTCAGAAGAATAATCAGATATCTTGTAGTATATCATTATTGGAATGGCTTTCTAATGGGGGAGTTTCCATTCTCAATTGTTCCCTGGAGAAATAGTCACTGCAGTGCAGAATGCTAGGGCTTTGTAGTAAAAATGCTCATTGAAGGGGAGAAATTTCATGTTAGCAAGAACATTATCATGTGCTTGAGTTGGATGGAGTGTAGTTTGCTGAACTTGGCTTTTCATCCTCCACTCCTATCTTTTGCTTAGTTGCCTGGGAAAAAGCTGGCATCTTCACCTGTGTCTGCCAGCCTCGCCCTCCAAGAAGACCCTTCCCAGGAATTCCTGAAACAGAGCTTGGAAAGAGTGTTCAATCTTCAGCATCTAGACCCACAGGGCATTCAGGAGCTGCTTGAGTTTACCATCCGGTAATTGTTCCAAACCATTCTTTCTCAGTTTAAAGCATCTGCTGTAGGTGAAAAAAGGATAAGAGTGCAAAAATCAAAGCCAAAATTGTAAATAATTCTATTATTATAATATATATAAATAATTACATACATAGAGTAGAATCCCCATATCCAAGGGGGATTGGTTCCGGGGGGGCCCCCATGGATACCTGAAAACCACAGATAACAGTGAACACCATTGAAAATAATGGGACTTCCAGTTTAAAGTACCATAAGAGTTGCCTTGGAGGACCTAGAAAACATCTCAAGGCATTTTCTAGGAAGACTTTATGGTCAGTGTGGTGTTTTGTGTCCTGTGAATAACTGAATCAGTAGATAATGAATCAGCAGATACATAGGGCCTACTGTAATTCTAGAAGTGTGCATAATACATACATACATATGTAATATAATATGAATTAGATTATAGAAATACATGTATATTTATTAAATATCAATATATAAGCAAACCAGCAAATCTCTCTGGGTGCATCTGTGTGCCTGTGTTTACCTGTCTGTGCATATGTACATATATAGTATACTGTCTGTTATTGTTATACAGTAGGCGCTTGATATCTGCTCGGGTTTGGTTCCAGGACCTCCCATGGATACCAAAATCCATGTATGCTCAAGTCCCATTTTGTGTGTGTGGGGGGGGAGGATATTTTCAAGCCATGGATGGCTGAATATGTGGATGCAGAAGGCCAACTGTATATGTTTATTTATGATTTTGTATTTTGCTTTTTTAGTTCTTCAGTCCTTGCTACTTGTGTTTGCACTTCTCTTGAGGACTCATGTCCTCAATCACAATAAGCCATGGCTTGTGTTAATCATGATTTGTTCCTTAAGGCACAAATTGAACAGCTGACAAACCAAAGCAAGACTTATCTTTCCCATTTTAGTTTTGTGTTTGGTTTGTTCCATCCTTTCTGCCCGCTACCGTTAACACAGTGGGTGTCTGAGGATACATACCCTCCCAAAACCATAGTTGTAGGTTCAGATGCCACAAGCCAGGATTAGTTAGCAGTAGGAAACCAGAGTGAGTTATAAACAAATATGCCTTGTTACCAGAGGTGGGTTGAGACAGCACAACAAACTACATTTCAACAAACCATACCATGGCCTGCTGTGACTTATGAATATATGTGCTTTGCCATTTTTAGATTTTCTTGACCCTGAATTGCCATACTTCTTAACAGCATTGTTGAGGCATTATATATTTCTGTTCTCAAGGCAAATTCCCAAACCTGAGATCTCATTTAGATTAGTTCTTTGCATTTCTCTAAATAATTACTCTGGTGTAGGGCCTGAAGGAATGAAGCAAAGAGTTAGAACAGATGTCTTGGTTGTGCTAGGTCCTTTAGCTTTCTGTTTCCTCTACAGAGGAAAGCCAGTGTCTTCCTACAGTGATTTCCCTCCTGCTTTTTTGTCCAAGAAAAGCTACTTAGAAGGTCCAGCACAATTTCCATTCCCACATGTTAATACTTTCCCATATTAGTCTAGCTGTGGGGAAGCTTTGCTAGGCAGTCTGCAGGAATGGGTTTTGAAATCTGAAATGCTAATTCCTAGTCCACAACAAATTTAGTGTATGAAGGCCAGCAGCATCTTTCTTGAGCTGTTTCTTTTTATGTGCTCCTGCAAGTATCTTGGCATATATACAGCCTTGAATAAAACTCTCACTGAAAGAAAGTTGAGTTGTTATCTCTTGATCTTTTGCAGGGACTGGTTGACTTGGTTTTGTTTCCGTTCAGTCTCTTAATTCATCCCTGGTAATGCCTAGAGAGGATGCCTATCTAGGCATCTGGTGCAACTCTATGGTCATCTTCTGGCAGAAGTTGACCATAGAGTCACACTGGAGGACTTCCAGATGCCTAGAGAGACCACCTCCAGCACAACTCTGGTCCTTCCAATCCCTAGAGAGACCTTTTTCCCCAACTGTGGTTAGGTGAAACTGCAGGTATTGATCCCATGTGAACAGGGGAGAGGCACCTGTATTGAAGTATATTAATTGCTGGTTATGACCTTTAGAGTCTGCACGGCTTGAACACAGTATCTCCCTGTGTGAGCCTGCCTGAGCTTTAAGATCTGCAAAGGAGGGCTTTCTCTCCATCTCATCCCCATCACTGGCATGTTTGGTGAGGACATGGGAGAAAGCTTTCTTTGTGGCTGCTCCCTTCCCCAGGAGGTCTGGTTGGCCTCCTCCCTGCCGTCTTTCCACCAGCAAGTAAAGATATTTTTTTTTATTTAGGCAGGACTTTCTTTGTTAATACGTTGTGGCAGATGGAGCTTTTAAGGAGTGTGTGTGTTATGGTTCTATTGTATTATTTTTAAAATGTGTTTTTAAAATTACTCTGACAGTAACTTCTATTTTTAGCTTGCTTTTTAAATAGAAATCTGGTTTAACTGTGTTTTAACTTTGGGTATTAATAGTTGTTTAGTTGTCTCTTTCTTTGGCTTTTCTTCGCAAACAAAAATTCAGGAAGTACTCATTCCGCGCTTTCTGCAAGCGTGCTAATGACTAAAAAGGCCAATCCGAGATAAACAAGTCCGGTTGCAGAAAGCACAGCAGAAGGTCTCCTTGGGTGATGTTTCTGGGTTGTGATTCTTTCTGCGTTGTTGTTTCTTTTCAAGACTTGTTCGGCGTGAGCCATTTAGTTGATTAGTTGTACTGTGTTTTTAAATGGTTGTAAGCCACCTTGAAACCCATGCAGGGAGGAAGGTGGGATATTAAATAAATAAATAAATAAATAAAGTGTGAAATAAATCATCTCCTGGGTAACAAATGTATTCTGTTCCCCCCCCCTTCATTCCCCTCCCTCAAGAGACCTCCAGAGGTTTGGAGAACTCCAGTCCGACTTGGCCGGGATGGCTGATTTCTCTGCTGCTTACCTTCGATGCCAACTGCTTCTCATTAAGGTATGCCTTTCTCTTTACATGTAGCCCCCAGCTCTGTTGCTACACTTTCCACTGCATGTTAGGGAAAGATGTTCTTGCCCCTTAAAATCAAGCAAAACAGTTGAATAACCCTTGTGGCTCAAAGCCAGTTAAACCAGAACAACTAGTCTTTATTTCCCCTAGTGGAGGAAACTCCTTCACTTGCCCAATGTGAAATTGCTAATTTGTACTTGACCTTGGGCAAGTTGTTCTCAGTGTCAGAGGAAGGCAATGGCAAACCCCCTCTGAACAAACCTTGCCAAGAAAATCCCGTGATAGGTTTGCCTTAGGGTCCCTATAAGTTGAAAACTACTTGAAAACACACAATGACAACCACTTCCTCTAACAGCACAGAAGGTCTGGAGCTCATGGACAAAAGATTAGGTAAACAGCATTACAACTGAGTGTATTAGTGAGGAGCTTGACTCAGCAGCTGCTGGAGCTGTGTGGCAGTTGTCTGCTCTGCAAGGAAAAATAGCTTCCTTTAGTGCCACCCCCTCATGCAGTAAATTGGATGTGCAATCTATCATAGTGCAGAAATTGCAGGTAAGTAGATGGAGATGTAGTCATGGCCTCATCACTTCCTTAGAAACCATGAAGTGGAGCTGGTGCAGCAGCTCAAGTACAGGTTTGTAGCCTCACCAAATGAAGGGCTGCTCCCTTCACTACAGTTTTAGGGAGATAGCGAAGAAAAGATACTTTTAAGGGCTACAATTCCCAGAATCCCTTGACTTGCATGGCCAGTAGGAGTTGTACCCGCCACCCCCCACAAAGTAACCTTTCCAAGCTCTAAAATCCACAAAAGAATGATGCCTTTTTTGGCCAACGGACAGGCACAAAATACATCATAGAAGCTTTCAAAGCTCCCCTGGCTTCTTCATCGGCAAAAGATGTTAAAAAATCTTACAACAGGAGAAGAAAGGTGAGAATGGTAGAGTCACAGGCCTATATTTTGTATCAGATGTTGTTTCTGTTGTAGTTCAGTTGTTCTGGAGGGATCCCAATGTAGGCAAAGGTCACTCCCCTTCATGACCATGTGTACTGAACTACAACAGAAACTACGCCTGGTACAAAATGTATATCAGAGCATAAGGGAAAGGGAGAATTATTTAGTCCTGCCAGGAATATCCTGTAGAATAGGTGTAATTAAAGCAAGGTGTCTCCTTTGGTAAAAAGGACATGGCTGAGAGTTCATAGATAGAATATCATAGAGTTGGAAGAGACCACAAGGGCCATCCAGTCCAAACCGCCCCCCCCCCGCCATGCAGGAATATATAATCAAAGCAGCCCTGACAGATGGCCATCCAGCCTCTGTTTAAAACCTCAAAAGAAGGAGACCATCACACTACGAGGCACTGTATTCCACTGCCGAACAGCTCTTACTGTCAGGAAATTCTTTTAGGTGGAATCTCTTTTCCTATAGTTTGAACCCATTGCTCTGTGTCCTAGTCTCTAGAGCAGGAGAAAACAAGTTTGCTCCATCCTCAGTATGACATCCCTTCCAATATTTAAGCATGGCTATCACGTCACCTCTCAACCTTCTCTTCTCCAGACTAAACATACCCAGCTCCCTAAGCCACTCCTCATAGGGCATGGCTTCCAGACCTTTAAGCATTTTGGTTGCCCTCCTCTGGACACGTTCCAGCTTCTCAATATCCTTCTTGAATTGTGTTGCCCAGTACTGGATCCAGTATTCCAGGTGAGGTCTGACCAAAGCAGAATAGAGTGGCACTGTTACTTCCCTTGATTCTAAACACTATCCTATTAATGCAGCCTCAAATCGCATTGGCTTTTTAAGCTGTTGCATCACACTGCTGACTCATGTTCAGCTTGTGGTCCACTAAGATTCCTAGATCCCTTTCGCATGTACTGCCATCAAGCCAAGGGTCACCCACAGGGACAGAGATGCACAGGGACAGTAAGAGCTGTTCGGCAGTGGCTTGGAGTGTGGTGGAGTCTCCTTCTTTGGAGGTTTTTAAACAGGCTGGATGGCCATCTGTTGGGAATGCTTTGATTGATTGTTGCTGTAGGGGAACAGCGGGTTGGACTAGATGGCCCTTGCGGTCTCTTCTAACTCTATGATTCTATGCTTGTGACACGGGGACATCTAGGATCAGAATGAGTATGCCTCAGAATCCTAGTTCCTTCACAGCAACAGTGAGATGGGCTTGGTGGTTTCACACTCCGCTTGTGGGCTTCCAAGAGGCATCTGATTGGCCAATGGGAGACATTGGACTAGTAGGCCTTTTGGGCCAATCTGGGAGGCTGCTCTTAATGTACCAAAGATGAAAGCAAAAAAATGTCACCTTTTTAATCTGTATTCTATGCCAAAATGGCCCAGCAGATTATTGGGTTACTTTTTTATTGGGTGAGGATGCTATTGCAGTAGCTTTCCTTATCTCCGACAGGCTCTTCAGGAGAAGCTGTGGAACGTAGCCGCGCCCCTGTATTTGAAACAGAATGCCCTGGCATCAGCTGCAGCAAAGCAGGTAAAGTGGTATGTGCAGGGAGCGGGAAGGGGGAATGGGGAATAGCACTTCTTTCAGTGGGACAGAACTCTTTGCACTGGGAGGGGTATGTGCGATTTCTTTCCTCTTAATATGTGCCGGTGGCCTGCCGATGACAAGGAAATGAATAGCTTTCCAACCTCTGAAATCACAGAGCCCAGATTTAACAGGGAGAAAAGAAATTGCGATGGTGCCACTGTGTAAATGAACCCCCAGTGAATTCAGAGAAGGCCACCGAAGCATTTGTCAATGTCTGTTCGAAGCTAGTGGCTCATATCTGGTCTATTGCTAGAGACTTGGGGGAAATGCCATTTTCAGCTTTCAGATCTCAAAAATGTTAACGGCAGCAGCTTGCTTAGGAGCTGAGCGTCATGGTCTGAGGAGAGCCGCTTTGCAAATTCCTTTTTTCAATATAGAAACTTTTCCTGGTGGAACCTGTCACTGAGAAGGAATGGTGGCTCTGTCATTTTGATTTGCCTGCATGCTAAGCTTTATTGGTCATTAATGATGCAGCAGAATGGTATATACCACAGTAGCATTCCAGTCCTTTTGCTGATAAGTTTCAGCACTCCTCATGGCCAGTTAAGGAAATGAGCCCCGAAACAAATTCTAGCCAGACTGTCCCTTGACTGGGAATCAGATTCCCTATCACTGGAATACATGGAGGGCTCCTGGGTAGGGGTGCACTCCCTCCAAGGTAAGGCCAATGGAAGATGGTGTTATATAGTGCAGAAGCAAATAAAGAAAATAAAAATGTGTAAGCATGACCCCGCTCCCTCCCCACATAGCTATGAGAACTGTACAAGCAAGTGGAAAACAGAAACACCCATTCCCCACAGGGTTGGCTGGTTTAAACCAAAATGACTTAAAAGAAAATACTCCTCATTTTTTAAATTGATTATTCATATTTTTTAAAAAGTCTGGCTATTATTACTATTTCCAACCCTCTTACAGGCACAACAACAACTGTTTGAATTTAAACATTTTAACTTTAACAGTTTATTGGCAGTTGTTCATTTTTAGACCTGTATCCAGTGTCAGTGGCTTCTTTTTAATCACTATTTTATAGTGTAAGAAATGCTATTCAGAAACAAATCCTTCAGTTGACATAAGTTCAACCAAATCAACTTGCTCTAAAAGAGGACTTTAAAAAAAACCAATTATTTAAGCTAGTGTCCATAATATTTGAACTGCATTTTGCTACTTAATTTTCCAATTTAATCCTGTATTGGTTTTAATTAAAAAAAAAACTTGGTTTCAACAAAAAACCCTCCTGGTTTAAACAAAAACAATTGGTTTTTTTAAAAAAGCTGTTCCCCACCCCCACCCTGCCAACCCTCTGTTCTCAGCCTTCATATCTTTCCCAGCCTCAGACTGGTGAGTGAATGCAAAAAGAATCTAACAGGACCACTAATAATAATAATGCAAGGGTTTTAAGATCTTCAGGAGAATGCTTTTTCTTCGTTCCACCACTATCGCAGGCTCACTTGTGAGGACACGAGAGAGACTCTGTAGCTGCTTCCACCCTTTGGAACTCCCTCCCGTGGGAGGCTAGGCTGGCCCCCTCCCTGTTTTTGTTTCGCTGGCTGGCAAAAATATTCTTGTTTAAGCAGGCCTTTGGTATATAATTGTGGCTTTTATTGAGGTGTGTGTGTTTTTATATTGTTTTTATCAGTTTTTTTTTTACTTTGTATGTTTTTAATTGCTTTTAACTGTTATTTTAATTGTCTGTGAGCCACTTTGGGTCCTGCTTTGGGAGAAACACAGCATAGAAATTGCACAAATTAATAAATAACACAAGCAGACAATTTCATGCCAATAGACAACTGTTAACATTTGACCATGATGCTGACAAGGATTCCACAATCCATTTGCCTGATGGCAGTCGCACAGCTCACTTGCACAATCTGTTTTAAAAGGCTGCTTTGCGTGCCAAACTAGAGAAAAGGCGGTAAATAAATAAATAAATACAATACAATACAATACAATACAATACAATAAGAAGCAGGAGTGGATTGGTTTGAAAGGACTGCAAGTTCAGTCCCACAAATGAAGACACATTCTTCGATTCAGAATATACTGAAGGGTGCCCTGTTCAATAATTCTGTGTGTGTCTTTACATTTGGTTCTGGCTGATGGATCTTGGGGTTCAGGGAATGAGGAACAAACTAGACCCAACATGCCTGAAGCCTCCCCACTTTTCATATAAACAAACATCTGAATGAGAAATCTGCCAGAATTGAGACCACGGTGCTTCTTTTTGTCTAGATCATGGAAGAAACATACAAGATGGAGTTCATGTACAGTGGCGTGGAACACCAGCAGGTGGTC
The DNA here is from genome assembly GCA_030847615.1 of Gambelia wislizenii. Taxonomy (NCBI): domain Eukaryota; kingdom Metazoa; phylum Chordata; class Lepidosauria; order Squamata; family Crotaphytidae; genus Gambelia; species Gambelia wislizenii. The sequence goes on from JAUMIR010000003.1 coordinate 369,889,362, forward strand.
ATCATCCACCACATGAGGCTGCAGGCGAAAGCGTTGCAGCTGATAGTAACTGTACGGACTACGAGAGGGTAAGCATCTCATATAGAATTCAGAATGGCTACCATCACTGGTAGCCTGCCTAAATATCCTAAAGGCACCAGATCCTGTCTGATCTTATGGCCAACATGGCTGTCTTTGTGGGGTTTTAAAGCATTAATCGTAGCTGTAAAATGGGGTGAGCAACTGTAGGAGCCTAGAGGGCTACATTAGCTCCCTAGGAGTCCTCGGGGGGGGCACACCCTCCCACAGCCCACCACTATAGAAAAAAAAGGGGGGGTTGCCTCAAATATCCCCCCATGCCCTCTAGGGGCTGTGGAGGGACATTTTTGCCATTTTATGCCCAGCAGAGGCCTGTTTTTCAAAACAGGAGGTGACCAGAAGTCACTTCCAGTTTACCTCCCATTTTTAACAAGGCCTTTTCTGGGCCTAAAATGGTCCAGGGGGCTCCAATATATGGCAAAAATGCTGCCTGTGCCCCCAGAAGGCATCTGGGGGGGGGGGAAATTACCCTAGGGAAGGGGGGAATGAGGGTTACAAAAATGGGCTCATGTAGCCATATGCAGCTCATGGGCTGCACTTTTCCCACCCCTACATTAAAACAAAGCAAAAACCCACTGCGTACATAAAATGGTTTTTGTATTTTCCTTACAGAGCAGAACCTCTCTTTGGAATGTGTGAGAAGTTTTTACAGGAAGTGGACTCTTTTCAAAGGTATGTTTCCTTGTTTTGAACCATGTGTGTGCTCATGGCTCTTGCCAAATTGTCATGAACTGTAGAGGAGATAAAAAAAATCCAGACTTGGATTGTACCACTCCAGACTGCATTTGGGGCAGTACAATAAATAAATAAATCCCTTTACATCCCAAACTACGGACTGGAACCTAATTTGGTCCTCTCTCTGATCTGCTAGTTTTCTGCCTGTGTGGAGTGGAGTTCTGTGTTTGTCCTTTTTTTAAATAGGGGAAGACTCAAACATGCAAACTCCACCTCCCTTTTGAATGGGTACGGTCTGAACACCAGTTTACTACCACTTTGGTGCTTTGTGACAACTTGATCTTGGTTTTGGGAAGTTTTTGAAATGGTTTAGAAAGCATTTGAACAATTGATGTTGGAACCTGAGGCAGAAAAAGAATAAAACAGAAAGGATGCCCAGCATGCCTGCTCATAATTGTGTCAGAATGCACACATTGCATGAGTATTGTATTCTCTCATCTGTGAAGGATTAGAGTCGTAGGAATGTTTTCTCTTTTTCTTTTCCTTGGATAGATTGCTCCTCCCATTTCCTCTCATAGGCCAAAATATCCTGATTAGACAAAACTCTGGAAAACTTAGCGTTTTTGATCTCAACTCTAAGAATGGATTTTGAAGATTTTGGGGATTTTAGTCTAAAATCTGTTTCCAACTCTTAAGTTAAGTTTGGAGTGGAGGTGTATTTTCCTTTTTTTTTTATCCATTAAAGCCTGGGTCTTTCAGAATTCCACAAAAGGCCCTGTATTCTGTGCCAGTTAGTAAGATGTTGTGCTTTGTAGTGTTAAAACAGTTCTTCAGATCAGAGCCATAGATTTTTCTGTGGATTCTGGAAGTGACTGTACCACCTGTTTATATACGTTCACCCTCTTAACGCTCTGCAAAGTACATGCTAGGTCATAACAAGAATGGTTGACATGGTCTTTCACCTCATTCCTAGGCAGTGATCCTGACTGGGGTTCCATTTCAGGAGAAGCCATTGCCTCATTTAAAGAGGTTCTGGCTTCTCTGCAGATTTTCCTTGCAAAGTCTGGGCAGAGAGGACACTGCTAGAACCCTGGTTACTTTCCAGTTTGCTGCTCCAAGGATAGTATGTTCTCATGAGCAGATCAGCTCACAAAAGTCACCACAGATTCCTATCTGTGATGGCAAAATTGCTGAGCCTACCCACAAGCACATCTACTTGTGCTGAAGTGCCTCGATGTACTCTCAGCTACCTCTTTCTTCTTTTGCCACATCACAGGTGCTTCATTGCTGAACTTCCTCACATGCAAGATAGTTTTGTCGACAAACTGCTGGACCTGATGCCCAGATTGGTAACCTCCAAACCTACAGAAGTTGTCAAGATCCTACAGGCCACTTTGCGACAGAGTAGCTTCCTTCGCCTTCCCCTCCCGGAGAAGGTGAGTATCTCCTGGACAGGCACTCTTGAAATTAGTCTCAGAAGTGCTCTCTGGGATTCTGGCTTCATTCAGATGTTGCAGTGAAACTGTTGTGCCCTGGGCACAGCTTAGAAAGTTACTTTTAAGATGAATAAATATAATATTATGCTGAATGTATCTGTAACTGAGCATTGGTAGGATAAAGCTATAGTGCGCTGCATCCCTGTTCAACAGGCCAGACAACCATGCCCTCTTTCCTCTTACTCTGTTCTGGGGTGGCAATCATGCAGTCCTACAATTGTTGCCAAACTACAACTCTCAGGATTCCTGACTATCAGCTATTCTGGCTAAGGCTGCTGGGTCTTGCAGTTTAGTATCTGGAGGGCCATATGATTCCTACCCCTGCTGTAGTCTGTTTTATTCCCATTTCCATGCCCCAAACATATTCAGCATTTGGTGACCCTGAGCATATTCAGTCCATTTTGGGCTATTTCTGGGTCATTTGCTCCGTTATGTGTCCCCTGAGATTTCCCCCACTGTGCAATGCATGCTGGTACCTACTTCCTTCTTGTTTTTCAGTAGCCCCAATTTGGCAGGATAGCCATGCTATAGCTGAGCACTGTAGAGTAGAATATATTATAGTCACCTCAAATTGTATTTTCTTCCCAGCCAAACTGGAGATCCTGGATTAGTGTCATTTCTACAAATTATATGGCCTTTATAACTGCTATTTTAAGAGGGTTTTGTCGATGCCAACATGATTTTTAAATGGATAGTTAATTAAGGAAGGTTTTGTATAATGGGATGTTTTTACAGTGGTGGTTAGATGATCAGTTTCTCACTTGCATAAGCTGCTGTATGAAAGTGCCTTTTGCCCAGGTATACAGATCTTTGCTCCTTTCTTTGTGGTGTGAGCCAAGGATAAATTGCTGATTAGCCACGTTTCCTTCTTATATCTGAACCAGGAAACAATGTTTACCAGTGTCAGAACACTTCAAACCATGATTTGAAGTTGGTTTAATATCCTAGCTTGTTCTACAGCTGCTAATCATAGTTTCCTAGTTCAGCTGAAAAGCGAAAGTATGATTAATGAGAAACCTGCTGGCTTGATTGTTTATAGTACAAAATGAGAAGTGAGTGGACTGTGTATTGGTGGGCAAAAGGCCTTGTTAGTACTCTAGACCAGGGGTCCCCAACCCCTGGACCAGTCCGTGGTCTTTTTAGGGACTGGGCCACGTGCAAGGTATCCAATTGGCAGTCAGCCTGAGCCTGGCTGCTGCTTTTTGCAAGCTCTGTTCACTCCTCTTCGAGCAGCAATGCTTTAAAGTGAGTGAACTGAGTTTGCAAAAAGCCTTGCAGAGCTTGCAAAAACCTTGCAAAAAGCCTATCATACGTGTGCCACAAGGCTGGCTTGGCAGGAAGCTACAGCAGCCTCCCTCTCAGCCTGGCTGCCTGGTTGCTGCTTGAAGGGACAGAGAAGAGGAATCACAGCAGGCAACCTTCTCTTCTATGCCAGGCAATAGCTGCTCACTCACAACAATCTTTTTGTATGTAAAGACATCCCCACTGTTTTTATCCGAGAAGGACTCATTTGGATATTAGGTTTAAAAAACCTTTATCCTTCCCAGCAGCAGTCTCCGGTTCTGATGCCAGTTACAAAGGGAAGGCAGGAGCTGGCTGGGTTTCCCCCCTCCCTTTTCCAAGCGGCTCCCCTAATGGTTACTGCCTTCCCTTTGCCGTCTGCGGCAGATTTTAGTGAGCAAGTGGCTGGAAAGCCGCTTCGAAAAGGGAGAGGAGGGGAGATTCCCCCCTCTGGCCACCAGTGAGGTGCGGCCCACAAGAAATTCTTTGAAATTGAATTTTGCCTTTGGGCTGAAAGACGTTACCTTGCAGGGAGCATTCTTATGCTGGTGGGTACTCTAGTTTTAACTTTTCTATGTTTTTAAATGATTTTAGATTATTTAATGTATGGTTTTGAAAATGGCAATATTTTAATTTTAATTTTATTGCTATGCTTTTAAAAAAATATTTTATGGTTTGTGAGCCACCTTGGGTCCCACGCCAGGAGAAAGGTGGCATATAAATGCAATAAACAAATAAATAAATAGTTCTAGAATCTATTCAGTATATGCTGGGTAAACTTTAAATGGGGTCCAAGAGAAAAATTGGGATAGAAGGGTTTTTTATATAAAAGAGTTCTTGGATCCTTTTGAAGGGCCCACATTTTTGGATCCCCTTCCCTCCCTGGTACATGGCAACATTGTCTTCCACAAAACTGGTCCATGGAGCCAAAAAGATTTGGGACCGCTGCTCTAGACCCCTGCTTTTCAAACTTTCCGATGTGGAGAATTAACAAATAGAGCCTGTGGCTCTTTTTTGTTTTCTATTCCCCATGGACAGAGCCTTTAATTAATAGCTTCCTTACTTAACACTGCTGCTTCAGCTGCAAGTCTAGGGCTGTTTTCTTTAGTGCAAGGCTCCTGCAGCACTCCTGGTTTGATCAACCTGGAGGAAATTTCTTCATACAAGCTGCAGATCCTTTGTTGGTGCTAGAGCAGTACAAAGATTTAATTTGATTCTTGAGTCCAAAAAAGCAAAGGAGAATATATGTATAAATAGTGGATTTGTCACAAAGGATGTGCTGATTTGCTTCTTTCGTACCCCAGATCAACAGGGCAAGTGCCACCATTATTGAGCCAACAGGTGAATCCGACAACCCTCTGCGTTTCACGTCAGGATTAGTTGTTGCCTTGGATGTTGATGCCACTCTAGAACATGTGCAGGATCCACAGGGCACAGTGAAAGTTCAGGTAATGTAGATGAGAGCATAAACATTGTATTACTGGTCAGGCCAAGGGTCTGTTTGGCCTAGCATTCTGTCTCCAGCACGGGTCAGCCAGACATCTCATAAGCCAGGCATGGCAGTAGGGATAATCTCCCCATTTCACCTCGCTACATGGAACTGACAGATACGTTGCTTCTGAACATGGAATAATAATAATAATAATAATAATAATAATAAAATTTATTTATATCCCACCCCTCTGCGAGCAATCGGGGCGGCTTACAACAATAAAATAGTACACAGTATAAAACAACTCAAAATCTCTTCCCCCTTAAAACATTATTAAATTAATACAAATTAAAATCAATATATAATACAATTTAAGTGGCATCTTAGCTTCTGGAGCTGATGAAATTCCAAAAGAGCCTGTACAAGTTGAGTCTCCCTTATTTGAAATGCTTGCTCTGAAAAACCAGAGATATTTCAGATTTTGGAATATTTTGGATTTTGGAATACTTGGACATACATAATAAGATATCTTGGAGATGAGACCCAAGTCTAAACACAAAATTCATTTATATTTCATTTACTCCTTATGCACATAGCCTGAGGGTAATTTTATACACAATGTTTTCAATAATTTTGTTCATGAAACCAAGTCTGTGTACATTGAACCATCAGAAAGCAAAGGTGTCACTATCTCAGCCCCCCGTGTGGATAATTTTGGATTTTGGAATACCCGTACCTCTGGTCTCATATATTTTCGATAAGGGAGACTCAGCGTATACTAATGTTCTGCTCTTAAAGTGATGAGGTGTTTATTTTTGAAAAAACACCTGGTATGTTTTCAAAAATAATGTTCCAAGTTCTCGGAATGTCCCAAGTCTAGTCATTCCCAGATCTGTTGTCTACCTCCGAGGCTTTCTATGGCCCAGGGCCCCTGTTACCCCTGCCCTCTCTCTCTTTTTTAATACTCTCCAGCTTTGGTCTCCTTCTGCTGGAGTCTCTCCCTTCATTAAGCTCTGCTCCTTGCCGCTGCTCCCCTGGTACTGACCAATACTACTTTCCTTCTTTTCCAGGTACTCTATCCTGATGGTCAGGCACAAATGATCCATCCTAAGCCAGCAGACTTTAGAAACCCTGGACCAGGAAGGCACCGGTTAATTACTCAGGTTTACCTCTCACATACTGCCTGGACAGGTAAAGAAAACATTGCCTTTAATGCGCTGGAAAATCTGGACAGGATAGGTTTCACTTGAGTAATGCCCAAGCTCTTATGGGTAGTGTAGTCTTTTTCTTCAGTGGAAGAAGCAAGGGGGTAGTGGGAATCCCCCCAAAACATGAAAACATTATTTAGTACACATGCTAAGTGCTGGGGAAAAGATTTGGCATATTTCAAGTTACGTGATTTGCTCCTTAGGCTCAATAGTAGGTAGAACAGCAGCCATGTGCTTCTTTAAAATGAAGCCAAAAACCCAAAACTAAATGATATGGATAAAAAAAATGTTTGCAAGCTGATGATCCTACAGGGTTGTATCTATCCTTTTCCTACTAAAAGAATCCTGTGGAACCCTGTCAGTTAATTGCAACTAATGTCCATGAACACTTGTGGCCATTTTGTTTTTATTTCATTTTATTTTTTATCTTTGCAACCCATAACTAAGTCCTAACATTACAAACAGGTCTAGGACTGTGTGCCACCAACCTCTCCATTTTTTGCTTCCTGCTTTCTTCAGCTCCCTCTGAAATATTTGCCAAGCCCAGTTTTTAAAGTTGCCAGTTACTGCTAAAAATTTCCGTAACCCTTCATCATATGCGATAAAAAGTTTTTCCAGTCCTAAAATACCGTTTGCCCCGGTTTCTAATATGATAAATATTTGTTTATTTTAAGAAAAACTTTGGGTTTCTTTAAAAAAAAAATCCCGAGTAGCTTACACTAGGAAAGACACTCAAACACAAATTACAGTATTAAAACACCAGAATTAAAAGGCAGGTAAAATCTAGTGGGGTATATACCCAGCAGAGATGATTAAGTAATCAGTAGAATAAAATGACAAACATGAAATCAAAGCCCAGGAGAACTGATGAAGCTCTCAGACTCTGCTGAAAAGCTTACTGTTTGGACAAAGGGGGGAAGAGATGATAGGTAAGCTCACTAGGGTGGGCTAGAGCCACAACGGAGAAAGCCCTGTCTCTTTCTATCCGCTCAACGTCTTATGATGGAGGAACACGGATCAAGAATTCAGGAGGACATAATTCTTCTGGCATGTGAGAATGAAATAAACAACAATTTGCACCTGTAGCAGAGAAGCATGCGTGTGAGATATGAATCCTAAATGTTAAAATTGGTTTTCTGACCATTCTGTATGCTACTACTTTCCTTACAAACTCCACCCATGGATTAGCAGGAACAGAGAAAGAGACAAGCCAAATATGGGAGGTCCTCCTGTGTGACTCTATGGTCAACTTCTGCCAGATGTTGACCATTGAATTGCACTGGAGGACCTAGAGATTCCTAGAGAAAACATATTGTTTTGGACATGGGTAAGTGAAACCTCAGGTACTGGTCCTGCAGATACGGGGGTTGTACTGTACGTGTAAAGTTACACAGTGTAGACAGCAATATAGAATTGCAGTGTCTGTCTGTCTATCTATCTATCTATCTGTCTATCATTTCCACTTCAGAGCCTTGTCAAATTGAAGTCCGGCTGTTGCTTGCATACAGTTCAGATAGAAACAAGGCATCCACGAGGCTTCCACGATCCACTTGGGGAGACAGTGTGGAGATTCTCCCTCAGACTGAGAATGCCATTGAAGGAACCATCCCTTTCAGCAAACCTGTCAAAGTCTATATCATGCCCAAGCCTGCCAGACGGTGACACCTTTTTGTGGATCATATTTTATACTGCTGTGCGCTTTCTTGGATGTAATTTGAGACACTTAAAAAAACTAGGACAGGATATATGTTATGATACTTCTCTGGAACATACTGTTGTGTTACCAAGCTCTATGCACACAGACTTTAAAATGGAGGAGTTTTCTCTAAGAGAATACAAGAGTATCAGAAGACGACAGAGCAAGAACTGCAGCTTACACTGTGCTAGAGTCCCCCCTTAATTCAAAAGCTGTGCAAGTGGCATGCAGTGTTGAAGGGCAGAGAAGGATGTTACTACAGCTTTGTGCTACAGTAACCAACTTCATCATCCAGTTGCCCTCCTATAGGCTGAAGACTTGGGTCTCCCAGGTTGATTTCTTTTCAAGGGACTGGGATGTTATTGTGTGTTGTATCATTTCCTTTGGGATATTTCCATAGCATTAAGCACAGTTAGAGGTGATGGTTTTGCCTCTGGAATGAGAACAGAGTTTTTAAACATGCACCCTCCATTTGTTGGTCCTATGGCCCAGTGTTTTTACTACACGATCCTGGCATTTGGTGACTTCATAGCCCATTAACATTATGTTCAACATCTGAAAAAGCAGAAGAGAGGCTGTGTTTCATAAACTAGGAAGGAACAGTTCCTTACTCACAGGCTTCTTCAAGTCACAGCCTCCTTTTTCGGTATTTCTTAATTTTGTGTGTTATCCATGGACTATCTGACTCCGTGGCAACCAACAAATTTCGTCTAGGTTCTCTTACTTTTACTATGATATCACCGTGTCTCCCACAGTGTTTTTGGGGTGTACTACAAGCCATACCCATTGGTTTATCCCTGTAATTTTAGTAATTTCATCAGTGTCTTGATTTATCTGCGCTCCAGCTCACCAGAAATAGAGTGGGCCGTAGTTTTAAGCCCAGGGTGAGCAAACAACAATTTAAAAAAATTCAGGCTACTTTTGGGCAGTTTTTTGCCTAAAAGTCACCCCAAATGTAGAACTACAGAAGTTTGGTTCCCCTGACACTCCAAAGCCCAAAAAACATTTTTGAAAAAGAAAAAAAATGTCCAAAAATCAGTCAAAATGATTTCTGGAAGTGGCGTTACATCCTTTCAGGTGTGCTGAAGCACCAGTGCAGCCCACCAGGTGCAGGATGGAAAAATGGTCCCTGCCCCCAATGTCTACTCCTGCTTTAAGTGGATGAACTTCATCATGAATTGCAGCTGGTTCCAGTTACTGAGTTTGGGCTGCCCTGTTCTATGTTTTTGAGAAAAATACTGCTAGAGAAGGAATCGTCTTGTACATCCCTGGAGCTGGTACTTAGCATTCCACCTGGGACAGAGGCCTTCTTGATAAAGGAAGTGTGCAGAGTTTTCTGGGGATAGTGGCCATTGCCTGCAGTATCTTTCATATGAGTTGTTACTTTTTTTAATGTGGAAAGCCAAACATGTATTCGGAGTCAAAACAGGGTGAAAAAAAAACAGGCTTTCATTTGTTACAAATTGAGTGAATTTGCACACAAAAGTACACTTTAATGTGATAATTTTCTACAATAAATGAAGAATGATGAGGGGGGGAAAATAATTTGTTACCTAAAATTGTTCTTGTTTAACAGTGAGTTCCAGCGTGAGAGAGTGTGCTTGTGATGTGCAGATTTGAAGCACTTGAACGCTAATGCTTGGGGCATTGGGTGGATTATAGCCAGAATGCAGACTGCTCAAAAAGTGACCCAACCTAACACTGCATGTTTATCTGTGGCTTTCTTGCCCAGGAGAGGAGAGAATCCTCTAAGTGGCACAGGGTATGAATCCTGACTCTGCATTTGTGTATCTGCACGCATGTACAACGCCTCCAGTTTCTCAGCTTGCTGTCTGCTCCTCCTACATACCCTGCCACAGAGAGATAAGCAGTATACAGCCAGGCGTGTTAGTCTGGCAGTAGCTGGGGTGGACATTTTTGGCTCTGAGCCCAGAAAAAGCTCTGCACTCTTAATAGAATTTGCCTGGCTGGCTCTTGTGCTGTCTGATGTGACGGTAGCTACTCTCTTTCATGTTGCTGGGTGCAGATGGATAAAGGAGCAGGCAAAGCTGTTACGTTTGATTTTCCATTTGGGTCTTTGCCTTGCAGCCTGGACTTGGGGGCAGGGTGGCACTCAAGAAATCTCATGTGAAAGGAGATCATATTCTTGATAAAGACTGCACGCATTTCTTGCTTATGCCCCAGCCCAATTCAAACCTTAGCATCTTTTAGTTTTCATTCTCTTGGGTAACAGGCTGGTTGGCTGAAAGAGACAAAGAAATGGGAAGGTGGGGCCTGCTCCATCCATTGACTGAAAGATCAGCTGCCACATGGATCCTCTTTTCAGTTATCAGTTGTTTAAACTGCTCATTGCAAAAATTATATAATTTGAAAAGCAAATGCCTTCGTTTGCATGTTTTTCAGTTTCTTACCATTGGAAACTTGCAGTCTTGATTTTAATCTCTGTGTGGTGCTTAATAAATTCTAGGTACTTTGTAAACAGCTAAATACCCTAAAGGTACCAGAACACACCTGATCTTGGAAGCTAAACAGGGTCAGTCCTGGTTAGTACTTGGATGGGAGACCAACGAACACCAGGTGCTATATTTAAGAGGAAAGAACTAGCAAAACCACCTTTGAGTATTCTTTGCCAAAGAAAACCTGATGAAATTCATGGGGTCACTCTTAAGGCGACAGGCAACTTGAAGGCACACATACAGCAGACTCACGCCTTTGCAAGGGCTAGAAACCCTTTCATCCCCACTCCCAAACCAGTCCTGTTTCCTACTTTCCTTCACTACTCCATTTTTCTTTCTTCTTGGACTTTCATTTCCCTCAGGGCTTTGTTCCAGTGTGTGCTGAGACTTTTCCTCTGCTAACTCTCCTCAACTAACTAGGCCTTTCTTGCTTCTAATGGTTTCAAGAGTTGACGGGCCCTGCAGATGAAGGAAATATTGGAACTGCCTAAAGGCCCTCCAGCAAAATTAATATCCCAGGCCTCACAGCAGCTTAGTATCTAAGGGAGATGATACTGCAGGCAACATTAATTTTTAGTTAGTTAAAATATATCTCAAAACAAGTTAACACAATAAAAAGGGTCCTCCTAGTATCCATGTCAAGTTTCAAAGGTCTATATTTCATGGTACTGAAGCATTTGTTACTGTAATTGCAGGCAACACTTTTGATCCAATTAAGATATTTTTGCATCATGGAGTTGAAAGGGGCCCCAAAGGCCATTGAGTCCAGCCCCCTGCTCAATGCAGGAAATCCAGCTAGAGCATCCCCAGCATGTAGCTCTCTAGACTCTTTTTGAGATGTCCTGAGAAAAAGACCCCGTCACCTTTCTAGGCAATTGGTTCCATTGTCAAACTGCTCTCACTGTCAAGAAGTTCCTTCTAATGTTCAATTGAAATCTACCCTCCTGTAACTTAACACCATTAGACTTAGTCCTACCCTTCTGGGGCAGAAGAGAACAAACCTGCTCCTTCTTCTCTGCAACAGCCCTTTAGACATTTAAAGAGTGCAATCATGTCACCTTTCAGTCTTCTCTTCACCAAGGTGAACATGCCCAGCTCCTTCAACCTTTCCTCATATATTTTGTTCTTCATTCCTCTTATCATCCTCATTGCCTTTCTCTGAACCTGCTCTACCTTGTCTCCAATGTGATATTTCTAGTAGACTGTCCTGGGAATATTCCAGTAAGGTGCATTTTTAGAGACAATATGACATGGTGGCCATTTCCAAGCTATGTAGCAAAGTATTTAGTTGTGGTACACATAGGGTCTAAACTGTATCTTCAAACAATACAGTACTATGTGTTTTCCAAAGATGGCTGTGTGTGTGCGCGTGCATACATACACACGCACAAGACCAACTCCACCCCTTTTCTCCACCAATGTATTAGGAAGTACAAAATCTAGAAGCCACCAAGAGGCTTAGGGTGTCTTTACAATTAACAGATTTATTAGGCCATCAGCTTTTGCTAGGAGGGAGGTAGAATTCACCAAGATTTTCTGAAGAAAAGTGCAGGAGAGTGCTCTAACACTGCCACATCTGGGCAGACCCTCATTTGGAGAGCATAAAACAAGTAAACATCTCAGTGTAAAGGGAAACTGACCTACCCAAAAGCTTGTATGAGCTTAAGGTAGGAGTAGGCATCTGTGAAAGGCATGAAATGTGCACTGAATGGCATAAAAATGGGGGTGAAAGAAATTTTCCATTTTAGAAAAATGGATTTTGAAAATATTAAATGGATGTGTGTGTGCACAACTTACTTAAAATGCAAAGTGCTTCTCTTGGTGGCTTCCAGGAGAAGAAATTCATCTTTTTTTTTCAGCCAGAGAAAACAGCAGATAGTCTGAAGGGGGATTAACAGCTGCAAAATCAGCCACATTTTGCCCACCCCTGCTTTAAGAAATGCCTGGGACTCCAGCAAGCTTGTTGGGCAGGTGTCATACGCCACTTACTGGGCACACAAGCAAGAAGTGTGTCTCACACGCAGTGGTATGCTTTGCTTGCAGAAGATCCTGGGTTCAATCCCTCACATCTCCAGATGGAGCTAGAAAAACTTGCCTGAAACCTAGAGCAACACTGGTCAGTAGTGATGATGCTGGGCTAAATGGTCTGATGTAGTATAGGACTACTTCATGTATTTTGGAAAAGGCTGTTCCATCCATGTTTTATTGCCATTTAAAGCTGGATCTGGAGATTGGGTAGTCACTTTTCTGTTTGCTCAAAACATACTTGGAGCTTTCTAAATGAAAAATGCCAACAGCTCCTGTTGCTGCTGCCTTTTATTCTCCACTATGCTAAAAAAACAAAACAAACAAACAAACAAAAAAACACAGCCCGACAACCTTACTTTAGAAAAGGAGAAAGTGGAGGCAGGAGCTCCCAAAGATGGAACAAAGCATCTTTTCTTAGGAAGAAGAAGACTAGGACTTCAAGTCCTAGAAACCTCAGTGGAAAATTTGTAATTATGAAAAGAATTATTCAGGAAGTAAATTAGACACCAGCAGGTGTGAGAGAGCTTTTGCCACTACCTCCATCTTCTCTTTGGGGGTACAGGTTTGAGGAAGGGAGAGGTGATGGCAGTCATTTACAGGGATCTGAGCAGAAGTGTGGTTTGAAAGCACCAGTGCTTGAGTTCTCTCAGTCTCCCTAGCTGGAATTCCCTCACAAACACTCAAAACTCCCACTGATTTTCAAAGAAACTTTTATGCTCCTGAATGTATGATGCTGTACTGCAGCCCATCTTGAACCTCCCCCTTTTAATCTTGTGACATCCCAGTTCTATAGGTGCTCTTTGCATTCTATGGTCTCATGGCACTTTTCATCTCTGCAATTTGTTTTCTTTTTTCTTTCAAAGTTTTCAAGGCCTGAGGCAAGCCGTGAGACACAGGCTCCTGTGTTAATCAAAAGCAGCTCTTTTTTTCTTTCATTCACCCAAAGGCACAAGATGGCGAGAAATGTGGGAGCCATCCCGACACTCTAGCAGGTGGAGTGGAAGACGCCCCCCACTTTGACCCCTTTGGAGGCCAGAGCGTTGTATTCTTTTACAGCTTTCTCTGTCTGCAAGACCAGCACGTCAATCCCATGTTTTTTAAGGTAGTCTACGGTGGATGATGGCACCTTGAAGAAACAGGAAGAGAAAATGCATGGCATCAGAGAAATGTCTCTCCTAGCACACTGCTCATCCCACAGGTGTTTCATTCTCAAAATTGTTTAATTGTCTCCTGAAACAAATAAAAATGTATTATACCACCAACACCAAACCTTCAACAGAAAATAAAAAAGAAACAGGGACATATCAGAGGTCCAGATAAATAACTACCACCTAGGTCAAAAGTAGGTTGCAATAGCACCATTTTAAGCAGGCACTCAAAAGCTAGGCAGGAGGGAACAAATTGGCTATCACAGGGCATTGGGTGGGCAGAATACTGACTGGATCTGGGATGTCACCAGTGATGTTTGCTATGAATTGGCTAGGATTTCTGACTCCCAATTATTTAAAAACAACAGCAATAAAATGTCTCCCCACTGTAAGTTATATTGCTGAGATGAAAGAGCTTGGAGTAGCCAATCTTGGATTTTGGTGGGGAGGGACTACAAGCTCAGTCCAGTTCTGGTGCCCCAAACAAACTTCTAGGCTTAGAGTTCTTGAAATCTAAGCATATATCTTTTGAGGCAGGTTCCAGTTGGTATGTCTCAATGTTCACGTCAATAATAATAATAATAATAAAAATAAAAAAAAAATAAAGTGGATTCTGCACATCTGAAGTCTGTGCATCACTTGTGTTAGAGGAGTGAATTCCAAAGGGCGAGTTCCTCTCACCCTTTTAGGCCCTGTCCTAAAGACTTAAGCACAGTACCTCAGGCTGGCAATGGAAGGGGTTCCACTAATCATCTGAACACACAGATAGCTTAAGACATTCTTTTTAAAGCCCATGAGTTCCACCATCTTATCCATGGGTTGAATGGGAAGTGATGCAATACCCTAAACTCTTAACAAAGTATAAGTCTACACTTTTGTAGTTAGACAGTGATTACACAATACCAACTGCTTAACACCATCACTGGCAGATACAGTGGGTCCTTGGTTCCTGCTGGGCTTTGGTTCCAGGACCCACCATGGATACCAAAATCTGTGGATACTCAAGTCCCACTATATACATTGGCATAATAAAATTGTGTCCCTAGTATAAAATGGCAAAATCAAGGTTTGTTTCTTGGAAATTTTTTAAAAACATTTTCAAGCTGTGGATGGTAAAATCTGTGGAAGCCAAATCCATGGATACAGAGGGCTGACTACACAATTGGTTGCACAGAATCCCTGTTTATTGTTTCACTGTGCAATGTGGGAATGCCCAGTGGCCGTTTCTGCAGTCCCAGGGAATCAAGTGGCACAGTTAAGATACTGATTCAATAGTTACACACCATCCAAGAATATGTAGCTTCATGGCTGGAATCCTGTTTGTTAATTCCAACGAGGGTATACCCAATGCATTAATTGTTGAACGGCAGCTCAACACATAGGTAAATCCAATTGATTCAATGGCTCCATTCTTGTTGGGGCCGACAATTAGATTTAGGCCCAAGTGAAGTGATTTCAAGTGTGGAACTCTGCTTATGCCATCCAAAAAAAGTACTAATGTGTTTACAAGGAAACTTACACAAGTTTATGACACCCACCAGGTTCTGGTCAAACAGAGATGAAACTTGCTATCTTTTACAGGCTGAGTCTCTCTTATCTGGAATTCTGAAATCCGAAATATTCTAAAATCTGTAACTTTTTTGAACACTGAGATGACAGGACATTTTATGCTTTATGTGTTTTCTGATGGTTCAATGTACACAACTTGCACAACATTATTAAAAATATTGTGTATAAAATTACCTTCAGGCTATGTGTATAAGGTGTATATGAAACATAAATGAATGTCATGTTTAGACTTGGGTCCCATCTCCAAGATATCTCATTATGTATATGCAAGTACTGTATTCCAACATCCAAAATACCTCTGGTCTCAAGCATTTCGGATAACGGAGACTCAGCCTTATATTTATGTCTCCCATTCATTTTATCTCAATATTTCACTCTGTCTCAAAGGTTAGATTTTTAAATGCCTTGGGAAAGGAATCTGTCTCTCTCCCTGACTCAAGAGTGTGTGTGGGGGGGGGGGGGCACACTAGCATTTGCAAAAAGCCTTTGGTGAATAATCATGCAAGTGAATGGGACAAAAAAGGATTTAACAGGAGGATGCTAGAAAACTGATTCCATCCAAACATTAGGGATATTTTTTGAATGGTAAGAGCTGTTCTCCAATGGAATAGACTGCTTTGGAGAACAGTGAATTCTCCTTCAGTGGAGCTCTTTAGACAGAGACTGCACAGCAGGAAGTTAGACTAAATTACCCTTCAAAGACACAGCTTTGTTAGTCTGGGCTATCAGCTGCAAAGGGATCCTGCAGCATCTTTGAGACAGAGAAAAATAAGTTGTAGCATAAGCTTTCGTAAACTTGGTCTACTTCCTTAGATACATGGAGTCATGCATCACTTCCAACTTTGATTCTAGTCTTCATCAGAATCACTGGTGGTAAGGATAAAGCTCCTCAACTCCCTCACAATCCTGATCAAGGCAAGAGTGGTTTTAACTGAGCCAGTCCCAACAACCCCAAGGCAGGTAAAACAGGGTGCATGGGGATGCTTTTCCCTACATACTTGGCTTTCTTGATAAAATATGGGCTCATGGCAGCCTACCAAACAGCTCTCCAACAGCTCCTTTGTTCAGAAAGAGGTGCAAAAGCAACCTGTAATAATCTTGAGGACTACCAACTTTTCTCCCCTTGCCTTGATGGAAACCAAACATCCTAGTTACCAACTGGACTCTGAACTTCACAGTGACAAAGGTACCTTGGAAAACATACCTGCAAGGCCTCACTCATGCCACGGCCAATCACTAATGTCTTGGCACCTTTCTGAACCACTTCTTCCACATCTGCAGGCTGAACACCAGGGACATGCTGTGTTTTGGAAGGGGGATAGGGAAGAAATAAATTAGTCATGGATACTTTCCACCACGTGCTGAAGAAAAACATGTGTTACATGCAACTGTAAGTCTCAACTAGAGTTATATCCATTGAATCAATGCAGTTCACATAAATGCTGATATCATTCAAAAGCTGATTCAGTGGGTCTATTATAGTTGGGAGTAGGAACAGACATTATGGAATATGACTTGGACTAGAAAGTATGAGCACATTTACTTAAATATTTGAAGGGATGTCAAACTGAGGATGGAGCAAGCTTGTTTTCTGCTGCTCCAGAGACTAGGACACAGAGCAATGGGTTCAAACTACAGGAAAAGATATTCTTAAGCATTAGGAAGAATGTCCTGACAGTAAGATCTATTTGGCAGTAGAATGCGCTGCCTCTGCACTGTGGTGGAGTCCCCTTCTTTGGAGGTTTTTAAGCAGAGGCTGGGTGGCCATCTGTCGGGAGTGATTTGATTGTGTATTCCTGCCTGGCAGGGGGTTGGACTAGATGGCCCTTGTGGTCTCTTCCAACTTTATGCGTCTACTTGGAAGTAAGCTCCACGTAAAATTATTAAACCTACTTCTGAGTACACCTAGGCAGGATTGCACTGTTAAGCATCTTTCTAACAAACCATTTTGAGTTTTGTTAGTGGCTGGATGAAACTAAGGGCTGATCTACACTGGCCAGGCTACACCAGCTCCCTGATAGCACATTCTGACCATGGATCAGGCCTGTTACATTACCTCTGAGAAATGGAAGTCCAGATGGGCTTGTCAGCCCATTGCTGCTGCCACCATCTCCCCCCTCTCTGAAGCCAGGAAGCCGGCCTGCCACATGTGACCAAGGCCCCCTGCATGTGACCAGCCTTGGTGACATGCTGCAGGACTCCTTCCTGCTGTGGAAATGCGATGACAGAGGGCAGCTGAAGCACCGGGCCAGAATGGGCTCCTGTGGTCACACTGTCTGTTTTTTGCTGGCAGGAGTGGTTTTTCTTGGATAATATTTTACAATGTTGTATTGGGCCTTCATCCGTCTTCCTCCTTTGCCCCTGGAATCGTGAGAACTGCATTGGAGCAAAATGGGGCAAAAGTTCTGTGTCATCAAGACTGCATGTCTCCAAAACTGCTCATGTAGACTAGCCCTAAATAAACCCTGCTGTATTAGAATGAGATTTTAGTCTCCTAGAGTCAGAATTTGTTGCAGTATCAATATACCGGTAGATGTAGACATTCAAGACAGCCATTCTATAACAAATTGTGGACAAAATTTCCAAGATCCAGGATCATAAGAGCTGGAAGGGACCACAAGTGCCATCTAGCCCATCCTCCAGCCACACAGGAATACACTGCTAGGAAGCAATACTACTTTCATTGTTATGCAGGTTGCTGAATTTGCTCTAGCTGCTACAAAATTTAGAGTCAAACAACAACAAAAAAATGTAGCACTTGTACATAGAATTTAGAATAAATTTTAGCAGGGACCCCTTGCCTTTGTAAGGTTTTCGTTTGTTCCTGTTATGTGCCTTCAAGTCAACTTATCGCAACCCTATCCTAGGATTTCCTTGACAAGATTTGTTCAGAGGTTTGCTATTGCCTTCCTTTTAGTGTGAGAGAGTAACTTGCCCCCAGATCACCCAATCAGTTTACAAAGCTGAGCGAGGATTTGAACCCTGGTCTCCCAAAGGACTCTCTCTCTCTCTCTCTCTGGTTTCTCTTCGCAAACGAAGATTCAGGAAGGACACATCCTGCGCTTTCTGCAAGTGCACTGATGACTAAAAAGGCCAATCCGAGATAGACAAGTCCGGTTGCAGAAAGCACAGCAGAAGGTTTCCTTGGGTGATGTTTCCACGTTGCGATTCTTTCTGGGTTGTCGTTTCTCTTCAAGGCTTGTTCGGCGAGAGTTCTCAAATAAGGCTGCACCATTGTGGATAGTGCGTCTCCATGCCTCCCGATGTGAGGCCAGGGCAGACCATTGTTGGTGATCAATTTGGCCAAGCCGGAGGTGTTGTTTCAGGGAGTCCTTGTATCGCTTTTTTGGAGCGCCCCTATTACGCTGACCTGTGGCGAGTTCACCGTAGAATACTATTTTTGGGAGGCGATGGTCCTCCATCCTAGAAACGTGCCCTGCCCAGCGCAGCTGCGTTCTCAATATCATGGCCTCAATGCTGGTGATCCCTGCTTGCTCAAGGACAGAAACATTCGTCACATAGTTAGTCCAGTGTATATTTAGGATTGTGCGTAAACAGCGTTGATGGAAGCGTTCGAGGAGTCGTAGGACTAGTCCAATAATTAAACCACTCTACCTCACTGGCTAGTATTGGGGTGGAGGCTTAGTGTGCCTTTTGTACCAAAACAGAAAGTTTTATTATTTTCCTTTTAGTCAGTTAGCTATTTGGGGTTTTTAAATAAATAAATTAAGCTAATTATGTACTGTATACATTTAATATGCATCTATATATATAAAACTCTTGCGTATGCACAATGGCCTTAGGTATTTAAGTAAGTTGCCTCTTGGGTATCTACAATGGGTTTAGGTATGTTGCCTCTTTTAGTGTGCTGATTGGCCGCTTAGGATCCCTCCTGCCATTCCCTCAGCCAATCACCATCCACATGCAAATTCCCTCTCCACCTCACAATCCACTCCTGCCACACATGGCCGATCTGCATACTGGGAGCGGCAAAACAATGTGCTACAGTGTGCTGCAATGGGCCCAATGCAGTCAACTGGTGGCAGCAGTGGGAGGCTGCTGCTACCACTGCGACAGGACCCATGCAACCAGGTGTGAGGAATACTAGGCGTTTTGGGGGGAGTTTTTTAATGGCATATGGCACACTAGGTCCAGCTAGTTCTGTATATAATTTTAATATACTGAACTGTAATGGCCCAGGGCTATAAACTAAGGTTGTTAGATCTCAGGGCCTGGCACTGAGTCTCCAGTTTTCATGAGTCATCTCCAGGTGGGAGGTGAAGCTGCAAATTCTCCACTTCTAATGGGATTAGCTCCAGGCAAGAGGACAGGACTGTGTGCAAATCTCCAGCTCAACTAGTAGAGCAGCAGCCTATTGCAATTTGCAAGGGTTAACTGGTTTTTGCCTGCAACTTCCAAAGACTTGGTGTGTGTCTACACATTTATTTAGTTAGCTTTCTCCTTCCCTCCCAGTCACTGTGGCACCAGGGCTCAACCTCCACTCTGCTCTGCATCCCATTTCTGGCTACAAGCAAGGGGGCTAGATTAAACGGCCCTTATCCTGTCTCCCTAAGTAGGGGAGAAGAAATAATGCTCTTCTTTCA
Organism: Gambelia wislizenii; assembly: GCA_030847615.1. Classification (NCBI taxonomy): domain Eukaryota; kingdom Metazoa; phylum Chordata; class Lepidosauria; order Squamata; family Crotaphytidae; genus Gambelia; species Gambelia wislizenii. The sequence continues at coordinate 369,909,033 of JAUMIR010000003.1, forward strand.
CCTTGGTTTAGGAACAAAATTGTAATTAAGTTAATTTCCTAACAGGAAAACATATTCTGTGTGTACAGTACGACCCCAGCATCCATGGTACCGGTACCTGTGGTTTCGCTTACCTGCATCTGAAAAAATATGGTTTCCCTAGGCATTTTCTAGGTCCTCCGGTGCAACTCTATGGTATGCTTCCATGGGAAGTTGACCACAGAGTCATGTTGGAGGACCTAGAAATACCTAAAGAGGTGTTATTTTTAGGAATGTCTAGGTTCTCCAGCACAACTCTATGGTACGCTTGGGCTGGAAATCGTTCATTTCAATAGGATTCACTATTACCTGTGGTTTTGCATTTCCATGATAAGTCCAGGATTGTATCCCCTGTGGATATGGGGGTCATATTGCTCATGTACATGCATGTATATGTGTTTGAATGATAAGCTGTGAGCACTCTGATTGGTACTTGGACAGTCCCTAGGTCTTAGGTATTGGCTCAGAAACTTCAGGGGGCCCGAGATGATCCTGAATAGGCAACCCTACTATAAACAATTACATAAATATAAAGAAAAATAAATGGACAAATTCCGTCTGGACTATACTGATTTTTTTTTAATGCTGGCTAATTTTTGTCCCAGCTAATTTAACAAATAAAAATCCAATGCTGTTTCTCAGCAAACTATGCAGTGAAACTTAAATTTAGTACTCAGGTTATCAATTTTTCAGTAGCTTAGAGGGCAAACTGAAATTTATTTCAGCAAGGGAGAGGGTGTTACATGCCTTGGCAATCCCTCCCCTCCAATAATCATTAATTGGCAATAATTCATAGTTTGGCTTATATGGACACTTCATGTGGTTAGGCAGTAGACCAGGACAGCCCAAATATAGGGACTAGTGGAGGTTTACTCAAAGCCTATGAAGAAGTCTTTGAAATCTCCCCAAAACAGACACGCCCGGGCAGTAATTAAGCAAAGCCCCCTTAGACAAATTGTTAGGGAGGGATGTGCTAATTCTCCTGGACTCGCCTGGTACTGAGTCAAACCTCCAAAACAAACAAATGACTGGAACACCCATTACTCTGCAAATGGTTTTCTTTCACACCTCTCTCACACAGAAAGCGAAGGTTGCCTGAAACCCATCAGTCTTAATGTTCCAACCATTAACAGCAATCAACGAAGACAGAGCTTCCATTGTTTCACTCTGGGAAACTTGCTTAAGTATTGCTTTCCACTCAAAACACCTTTAAGGGTAAATACTGGGTATAAATAGTACCCCAAAACACAGCCAAAGTGTATGCAGTCTTCCAGATGCTGTTACTCTGTTGGTTTTCTGTGTAACCCGGCACATATAGCCATACTTCTTTGCTGCATGAATCTCTGCTCTTCGGACAGGCACAGTATAGCCCATCATCCCAACCTCTATTCCTCTATCCCAATACTTCCTCCTATTCTCTGTTAACCTTGTGTGATTGCTTGAAGCACAAGTGTATGTGTACATGATTCCGTGATTATTTTCCAATTAAAACATTTTTATTTTATTTCCTGGCTTGAAGTCTCATCAATGAGTACTGGTATACACAGGTCCAAAGGTCCCATAGTTACCCAACCTCTTGCAGCCTAATTTGAGCTAATTAAAATTCCTACCCTCCTGCTCTTCAGGCACTTGCTATTGTGAGTTCAAGACAGATTGTACACTCAACAACCAAAAGTCCCCCCCAACCTATACTTTCAGCAATGCAACCCTCCCCCAATATGGCCATTTCTGTGTTGTTGGAGGGCAGGGAGATGATTGGAGGTGTGTCCAACTCTTTTCCTGTAGCTGGGTGTGCTATGGCAGACATCTGCAGGGACTTTGGGCCTCTATTCATCCCCCTGCTCTGACAAGGAAATGAAATGTTGAAGGGAGCTGCGTAACTAAAAAAAATATGTTTTGGGGGTTAGTATCAGCAGACATAGCAACATCCCCCAATGCAGAATCTCATCTAATGTGTTTTTATTGTAGTGCAAGCGAGTTAAGAGACACTAGAACCACAACAATCTGACAATGAAAAGCAACATTCAGCTGCTAGTCCTGACTAATGTAAACCCGCTGAATCAACTGATGATTGGTAAGTAACTTTTGTAAATCCTGTTGATTCAATAAATCTAATTAGAACTAGCACTTCACTTTAGGCCAAAAACAGCTCAGAAAGAGTTCACAATTAAGAATGATACAGAAACATGGTCCATGCTTATAGTCTAAGTCACAAACATATTTGGAAAACAGAATGTCATACAGGTTAAGGTTGGTATTTTCTCATGCAGTGTGCACGTCGTTACACATTTCTGGATGTAGTTAGCATGATTCAGGTCAGGTTTTCATGGAATGATTTTTAATGAGATGTCTATCATATTAACACTGACAAAACTTTGTTTAAATGGGAAGGCATTTTGTGTGTCAAATTATGCAGAAATGAACGACTACATCCAGAGGGGACACAGACAGTAGACATGAGAGCAATCGGTAGCTCTCTGGGTGAAACACTGTAGATCAGCAAGAGTTTGGGACTTCTGAACATTTAACAAATGGATTCACAATTTTAGGACTTTCAAAGTGACATGAAGGTTGAAGAAATTCATGGGAAGCATACTGGAAGACAAAAATGCGCTGATGATGCTGTTGGACTGATGAGGCTGGTACGCAGTCTTGTCCCATCACACAGTGCAGGTTTTGTGAGTGGACACTTGAAATCCAATTGGCCCACTTCTGTGCAGATACACATTGCCACCTCTTGTGCTTTCTATGACCTCTTTTAAGGTGTGGCTCACATCATCTGCAACAAATGCATTCTCCTCCGCAGATGGAGCTTTCAACATTTAACTTCCATGGGTCTCAGGCAGTGTATGAGCTCTGGCCAAAATTACTGGTTTGCATCCTGTAGGGCGATTTTCTGTATAATGGACAAAGCTACACCCGGAGCCCTTTACATTTGTAAATTCCATTTCCTTTGGAGCGTTAGCAGCATGTGTGGTTCTTGGACTGCCATCTCTTTGAACAAAATACACTTTTCCGGATAATGATGGCTTACTGAGACAGATGTGTCCTCTTTTCCTCCTGTTTGTTTGTTTCTCCTTGTAAACGCAAACTGCCATTTGTAACAGTATTTGCATAATAAGGCACTGTCAAGGACAACTGTCCTTTGCAGACAAGAAGCCTGTGCACAGAACACAGCTGCTCTAAACAGACTTCAAGCATTTGCAATTATCTATTTTTAACTTTTCAACAGAAGCATTTTAACCATCCTACAGCCTAAAATGTCAGCTTTATAGGCAAATTGGCAGATTGACTCAAGGGGAAAATAGGCACATGTGACACAGCGCCCACCTTGCTGGGGCGAGCAAATCCTTTTTGCAGCCATTGCAATGGCTAGTGCTTTCTGCTATCAGTCTGAGGTGATGCCCCTATTGTTAAAGCAGTAAATTGACATGGTTTAACCCAGCTGGAGACAAATGGTCTTTCCAACACAAATGCACTGAGACACAATCTCACACAGGAGGGAGAATTCCCTCCCCCCTTTCCTTATATCTAAAAACCCTGATGTACTTTAATGTTGGTCACGTGACAAATTCCCAGACAAAAAGAAAAAGGTTCAGGTTTACAGTAATTACAATAATCAGCCAGGGAAAAGTTGCACGGCCTCCAAGCAACACTCGGGAGAAAGTGATGTCGTCAAAGAATAAGAAAGAGGATTATATTTCCAAGTGACACAAAAGGCCTGACCTGCTATTGTGGGGGCTAATATCTCTTTCTCTGCGACACAGCTCTCTCTGTTTGAAAGAGAGGGGGAGAAGGAAAACCAAGGAATATTCAGGCAAGTCCTCTGAACAGAGGCTAGGCCTGAACCAAAATGCCCCCTCCTCTCAATCTCTGTTTGAAAAGGTAGGTGGGGGGGAAAACCAGAGAAGACTCAGTTGAGTGTTCTGGACAGATGCCAGGCTGGAACCAAAATGGTTTCTCGCTCTCTGTTTGCATACTTTCCAAAGTTTCATAGATGAAAACTGTGGCACACATGGCTGAGCAACTTCAAAGTGTGGTCCAAAGGCAACAAGATGGCAAAAGATATTACGGTAATGAGGAAGAACACACAAAACTGCTATTTTGAGCAGAGAAACCCTGGAATGTATGTGGTGAATTGCAGCACTGTCCTGGGCCCAGTGCTATTCAACATCTTTATCAATGACTTCGATGAGGGAACAGAGGGCATTCTTATCAAGTTTGCAGATGACACCAAATTAGGAGGGGTAGCTAATACGCCAGAGGACAGGATTAGAATCCAAAATGACCTTAACAGATTGGAGAGCTGGGCCAAAACTAACCAATTGAATTTCAACAGGGAGAAATGTAAGTTACTACACTTAGGCAGAAAAAAAATGAAAGGCACAGATATAGGATGGGGGACACCTGGCTTGATGGCAGTACATGCGAAAGGGATCTGGGAGTTTTAGTGGACCACAAGCTGAACATGAGTCAGCAGTGTGATGCGGCAGCTAAAAAATGGCAGAGGTAAGTCATTCAACATGACACGTTAAGCATCAAGGGCACTGGCACAGAATAGTCTATTTAATAAAAAACACCATGCCTGACATGCACACACACATTTCAAGGTAGCTATTTCATCCTGAAATTCCTCTCCCTTTCCCTGAAGACCAAGTAAGAGGGTTCAGGTCTTGAGATCTAGGAACCCTACCCAGGCCCCATAAAAGCTGTTCCCCAGCGGCCTCAGAATACATGGTATAACATACGTTTAACTTATTAATACAGTATATGTAGTTTTCAAGGCACTGCTCTCACCCTGAGATTCCTCACCCTTTCCCTGAGGATTGGAGATGCCCTCAAAATTATGGCCAGGCCCTGATATTTGGGAATCTTATTATGGAAAAGAGACTAAAGAATACCCAGCTGAGTGTTTGGATAAAGGCTAGGCCTGAACCAAAATGGCTACTCCAACTCACTGGGGTACAATGGTAGTTTCACTGTATGCCATATGGGGGCATTGGTTTTGGGGTTCATGTTGGCCTTCCCAAGATTCCCTGGGTTTCTAGAAGTTGGCCATTTGGATTCTAAAAGTTGTAGTCTCCATAAATAGTTTTACCAAGCGCTAGTCAGCGTACATCCCAGTTGTAAACAAAACTTGGGAACTTACTTTCAAAATTAATTAAAGTCATAGGATTAAATCCAGTTGCTACAGTTGACCCCCTGAATCAACTGCTGACTGGGCAAGTTAACATTTGTTTAAGTCCCATTCATTATAAATTGTACTCTAATTGGGACTAATAACTGGATTAAGGCCAAAGGTCCAAGGCTCCCATAAGTAGTTATCTTGTTACAGTAGTTATTTTTTAAAAAAAATGTTTATTTTCCTATTTCTCAAATATAAGTTACTTTGTTAAAAAAAACCCTGAATGTTTTCATTCAGCAGCACAAGATAGGATTTGAATTGTGATATTTCTCCTCCACCATTTTGTGAGATCTCATCACCACAACTACACAATTAACTTTAAAAAGTTACACTGCAAGACAAATGAAGTTATTCCTTGTTGAGTTACAACTTTTATATAATGGAGCTATAGGTTAGTTACTGGGAAAGTAATTACTTTCCAGAGGCCACAATGGACCACAGATAAGTGGCAAGGGGTGGTTAGAGACCTACATCAGTTCCTGTCTCTCTCCAATCCCATGTACGGCTGCCCCCTGGCCACACTTTGCAGTCCTTGTATGTCGTGGAACAGCCTTTCACCGTCATCCGGCCCCATGAAAGGGAAGCAATTTCGGGAGAAGACATTGTCAGAAGGAAGTTAAATATCTGAAAGATAAGAGAAAAGGACAAGGAGGTAAGGAAAATGTCATCTTGGTGGCCAAGCATAAAAGAAGCAGAAAGATTCAATTACATTAATTTGCACAGGAGTGGAAGGGATCGTAGCCTCTGAGCTTAAGTTATTTATTCTATGTTCAGTCCTCCTGCTCAATTGTTCTAAAAAGGACCTATCTTGTCAAAAAAATGCAAAAATTTAGAGGGATTGGTTTTGGAATGGTAAGCGACCATAAGCTGGATAACACTGATTGCAGGGAGGCAGAAAAATTTAAGAAAGGCAGAGTAATAGAAGGAGAGAATTAGAAAACAGAGGAAGAAACAGGCATATAGATTTTCCTTGATTTTTTTCCGGGCTATGAGGCCATGTTCTGGAATATCTGATGTTTCGCCTGCATCTATGGCTGGCATCCTCAGAGAACGGTTATGTATGGGTGTGTGTGGAGTTTATATGCTGTGAACCCCTGTTGGAGAGTATATGTAAATTTATGTAATTGAATGGTTAGTTTCTGGGTACAGAAATGCAAGGCTCGTTAGTGTCTGTTTGGCTAATGGTTGTAGAATTGTAGAGTTGGAAGAGACCACGAGGGCCATCCAGTCCAACCCCCTGCCATGCAGGAATACACAATCAAAGCATCCCCGACGGATGGCCATCCAGCCTCTGTTTAAAGACTTCCAAGGAAGGAGACCCCACCATGCTCCGAGGGAGTGTGTTCCACTGCCGAACAGCTCTTACTGTCAAAAAGTTCCTCCTAATGTTGAGGTGGAATCTTTGTTCCTGGAGCTTGCATCCATTGTTCTCAGAGAGATTATAAATAAATATTTTAGTCATAGTATCATAGAGTTGGAAGGGGCCTCATGGGCCATTGAGTCCAACTCCTTTCCGTGTTACAGTCTCTGGAGCAGTCCCTCCATAAAACATGAAAGCTGAGCCCTACCAGCAGAACATAAAAACCAAAGCCAAAGATGCTCCAAGAGACTCTCCTGGGCCCAGACCACAAAGGGTCAAAACATACGACTTGAAATCAGGCCTGGAAGTGAACTGGTAAACAATGCAGGTGTTTTACAACTAGAACAATGTACTCTTGTCAACCCACATCCATGCAAATATGCAAGCCTTCTTCATTCAGGGGAATAAGAGAAAGAGAAGAAAGACCAAAAGGATGTACAGTGGGCCCTTGGTATCTGCTGGGGTTTGGTTCAAGGACCCCCGTGGATACCAAAATCTGTGAATACTTAAGTCCCATTATATGCAAAATGGTGCCCCTTATATAAGATGGCAAAATCATGCTTTGCTTTTAGGATTATTATTTTTTAAAGAATATTTTCAAGCTGTGGTTGCTTAAATCCGTGGATACCAAATCTGTGGATACGGAGGGACAACTGTATATGTGTATGCAGATAACTGGGAGGGGGAAGAAGAGCAGACTCATGCACAGCTCAGCACATTGACACACACAGGCTGGAATTCACTTAGGAACACACCCACATGTAAGTAACATTACACATGTAGGCCCATAAAATCAACATTATCCAACAAATATATTCTGCTGATAGTGGCAGAAGCAGGGTTGTTAAGACAGCGGGCTCATCTGTGCCTTGTCTTTGCAAGTTCTGCATTGAGCACTGTGGTCGCGCATCCTATACCTTACACTGCAGTTGTGCATCATGCACTGCAGTTGTGCAATGGCATCCAGTCACTGGCACATGTTGCACAAAGTTGCCATTCTGCATGGGGGTTGTGTAGGGCTGCCATGGCATGTGTCCATGTGCAGATATATTTATCCTGTGCTAAGGGGATGTTGGATTGAGGCCACAGTGTTGACTATTTGGTTGCAAGTTTCTAGTCAGTTTTTCTTCTGCAAATGAATAGACTGTTCCAAAGAGAACGGAAGCTCCATGCAGATGAAAAGTCTGGGTGCTCACTCTTCTGAATACAATCAATCTTACATCATATTCACTGTCTGGATGCAACTGTGATTTTTACAGAAACAGCTTCCACTGAATGTTAGCAGCTGCTCAAGAATCACCAGCTGTTCTTCCCCAGTTCCCAAATCCCCCAAAATCTATTCCTCTTCAATGGCAAACAGCAAGAGCCTTCTATTCCTTTCACACCACAGAATTCAATTCCTCTAATAGCTCAACTCCACTGTCCCCCCTCCCCTGTCTAACTAGTGTTTCAGTCTGAGATGTGTATCACACACTCTTATATTTCCTTTAAATGCTTCACATTTCCCAGTAACTCCTTTGCAAAGATAGTACTACCAACATCTTTTTAAAAAAAACACTCACTCAACCCACCCCACTCTCTCTTCAGATATAGATATTTCTATAAAAGCAATCTCTGGATTAAGAGCTTTTTCTTGTCCTGCTGGAAAACCATAAGGAATGCCCGCTGACAGTTACACAAAGGATCAAATAACGCAAGACAGATCCTTCAACCTTACTCCAGCATAAGATACAGCAGCAGGCTCATCCGCAGTAGATACTCTTCCCCGACTTGCCAAGAGTAGACTTCAATATGCCGCTTCAAAATGTCAAACCAACACAGCAACTGATGTTCAAGCTCTGAACATGTCCAAGATTCTCTGCCCTTGGAGCAGAAGAAAAAGTAGCTACCTTTTCTCTCCCCACACTAAATTAATAAGCAAGACAAACTGGTGGCCTTGTTAGGGGCACCTAGGACAGGATGTGGTTTACTGGAGATAAAAGCAGAATTCCACAGAATAATTTTTTAAAACCCTGTCTCATAACTTGCAACATTTTGCAGATGAAAATGGAAACATATGTGCCCAAGCAACATCAGAGTGTGGTCAAGATGGCCAAAGTTATAAATGAGGAACAACAGACAACTTAGGAGCAGCTGCAGCCATTTGCTTTTGCCTGAGCCTACTGGAAAGGGCAAGATTCCATCCTTTCCTCTTTCTCTGCTGAGTTAATTGAATGTAAAATACTAAAGTAAGCTGAGGACAAAGAGAAAAGTGGGAAGAGGAGAGACATTTTAAAAGTAGCTGAAAAAGTGGGAAGGCAGAAGATTAATCAGGACTGTCCCTGCAAAATCAGGACAGTTGCAGGGTATGTTGTCTGGTAGCCAAAAGAAAGGGGGCAGAGATTACAACATATAGACTAAACAATATTTAATAACACTGGAATAAGAATCAGCAGAGAAGTTCTTCTAGACAAGATTCTTAGAGATCTAGAGAGAATCTGAGGGGGTTGCACACTCCTCCCTTAACACAATCACAAAATATCTTTTGAACTCTGAAAGGCCCATTGCACTCTACAGTGGGGCCATTTTAAGCCTTGGGGCTTGTCTATACTGAGAAAATACTCCTCATAGAATTTGAGAATACATCTTGTCTAAATGGGATCCCATATCAATCTGCAGTATTTGGAAGGAAGGGGACCAAAAGCACTAAAAGTTGTATTTTTTTTTAAATGCATATTTAAAAAAAATATGCATGGAAATGCAAACTATTGCTCATTATTAGGACAAGTGATTTGCAGAAATCTCATCTAGATTTCTGCAATGCACTCTACATGGGGCTATCCTCATGCTTGGTCCGGAAACTTCAGTTGGTACAAAATATGGCAGCCAGAGTGGTCTCGGGAACATCTCAGAGAGATCATATAACTCTCTGAGTTAAAATCTCTCCACTGGCTGCCTATCAGTTTCTGGGCCCACTATAAGGTGTTCGTACCTCTCCATTGACGCCCCCTTGTTCTGGGAGAGAGGCTGCGTACCCTAATGATGTTTTGAGCTATGCTGGCAGTGGCACAATAGCCACCGGTAGGGTCTCCCATGCCAGACAGGTCAAAACTGAAGGGTCTGACAAAGAGCGTCAAAGGCCAGGATGGGCTCTCTAGCCTTGTGGCAACCATCCTAGGAGAAGGAAAACTCTAATCCCAAACCCGGGCAGATGGTGCTTGACCAACCCTGTAAGGTCAACCATCTAAGAGAAGGAAACTCTAATCAAACCTACAACCCGAGGACCTCGCTGCTACGTCCATGCTTGCAAGGCTACGGCAGATGAACCTTTGGTTTAAAGGGTGAGGCCAGTTCTGTGCACACTGCGCTCCATCAGAAAAATCCATTGCACAGGCTCAAAGGATAAATCCAGTCCTGAATCTTCGTTTGCGAAGAAAAGCCAGAGAGAGAGAGATAAGGTGTTGGTTATTACCTTTAAAGCCCTAAATGGCTTGGGTCCAACTTATCTTCAGAACCGCCTCCTCCCATACAATCCTCCCTGCGCACTCCGGTCCTCTGGGAAGAATTTGTTTCAGCCACAAAAATCTAGGCTGTCTGCAACCTCCCAGAGTGCCTTTTCGGTAATCGCCCCCAAATTGTGGAATGGCCTGCCCAACGAGATCTGTCAGATGATGAGCTTGAGTAGCTTTAAAAAAGCACTAAAGGCGGATCTCTTTCGGCAGGTCTTTCCTGACTAGATCCCGGCCTCAGGAGCTCCTGGCTTTTTAAAATCTTGCTGGCTATTGATTTGTTTAAATGTGCTTTTAGATTAGCTGTTTTTAAAATTTTATACTGGTTTAATATCTTTTTATGGGGGAGGGTGGGTGGGTGGTGTTTAGGGATTTTAATCTGCATTTGTATTTTCATTGTTGTAAGCCGCCCTGATTGTTTTTAACAGAGGGGTGGGGTAAAAATAATTTATTATTATTATTATTATTATCACTGCACATTCACAGAGTGACAGCTGATTAACTGGACATGAGCAGGGGGCAGAGCTTGCCAGCAAGGCAGTGCCCAGAATGTTGGCAGTGCCCGCCATGTTGGATTTTCACCGTAGTGATCATGCACTGAGGTGATAAAACAGCCTCCCTCCTTTTTTCCCTGTTTATTTAAGATCACACTGCCACACCTTGGATTTAGTTTTCTTTTTTAAAAAATACTGTTTGGTGGCAGTGGCAGCAACTGGAGATAATAAAAATGTGAGTAATTCACTCGTGCCCACCATCTTGATTCCCAGGCATGCCCATTTGAACAACAGACGCGACACTGAAAAAAACAACCCATGGAGACAAACGAAAGCTGCTGCAAATTGGTGTTACTGAACATCAATCTACATTTTATTACCTTGTATAGATGAGCCCTAGGAGAGGTATTCCCCCCCCCCAAACAGGAAGCAACACAGACATCAATATCCTGGTCATGTTAAGAAAATGACTTCCTGGGCCTCAAAACAACCTGGGGTTGGGTGGGTTAAAATGTAGACAAATTGCCCAACATACCCTCTAGAGAGAACTGGGGGAATTTGGACGCATTTTTGGTTCTTTGGGGGCCAAAATGGTCTGGGGGCTGTATGTGGTCTATGGGCCACATTTCCTCCACCCCTGGTCTAGAGGGGTGCAGGGACAATTTCCCACATTTTCACACACCCCTTGCTGTTTTAGTCTTAAGGAAGGCTTAAAGAAAATGAGAGAGAGATGCGACTGGATATTATTTCCGGCTTTCAAAAAAGGTCCCAGGCTGAAAACGGCTCAGGGGAGCCTCAGAACATGACAAAAGTCCTCTACGTTCTCTAGAGAGAATAAAGTATTGAATGGGATGTTGGGAGAATGCCTTGGATGCCACATTTGACTTTGCTTACTCTTCTTCTAGAAGACTTGAACTATCTCAGCCATTGGCCAATCTGAAGTTCTGGTTAATTTGATTCATTTTTAGAGTACGCGAGAAACTATCTGTTCAAATGGGAAATGAATCTTTCATCAAATGTAAGGCACATTCATGAGTTGTTCTGGTGACAAGACAGTCTCTACAATCTGGATATGCTGTGGTAACTAGAACACGGACTGAAGATGGCATCTGAAGAGGTGCCCTCACATAAGTCAAGAATGCATCACTTAGGAGAGTCAACTTATTTCCAAAAGGTGCCAACATTATTTATTTATCAAAAGACTCCAGCATGCACATGACATTATAGCTTGAGCATACAGATCTCCACAGTTGGATATATTATGCAAGATAAAAGCTAAGAAACATAGAATCACAGAGCTGGAAGAGATCCCAAGGGCCATATGGTCCAACTGCCAGTCATTGGAGGAATGCACAGATATACATCCCTGAGAGGTGGCCACCCAACCTCCAATGTTAAATAAATAAATCACCAATGAAGGAGTGTTCACCCCTTCCCCCTGATTATCTGATCCATAGCTTTTACTGTCTGAAAGCTCTTCCTATTGTTTAGTCAGAATCTCCTTTCTTGCATTTTTAAGAATTTATTTAGACTATTCTCTACTAATCCAAAAGGGGTTTACAATACTGCAATACAACAACCCATGAAGGACAAAGAATAAAACAATAACATAGTGATAAAACAATAAGACATTTCCTTAAAATCACTAGGGGGTAACTATAACATTTGGATCTTACAACTAGAGCAACAATTGCCTTGGTATGACAGATTGCCACAGAAAAGGGATTCCACATTATACCAACATTATTATCCCCATTATTATCCCCTCTGGCATGGGAGACTGGTAGGGTCTCCCATGCCAGACAGGTCAAAACCGAAGGGTCTGACAAAGAGTGTAAAAGGGCAGGATGGGCTCTCTAGCCTTGTGGCAACCGCCCTAGGAGAAGGAAAACTCTAATCCCAAACCCGGGCAGATGGTGCTCGTCCAACCCTGTAAGGTCAACCATCTAAGAGAAGGAAACTCTAATCAAACCTACGACCCGAGGACCTCGCTGCTACCGTCCATGCTTGCAAGGCCAGCGGACGAACCTTTGGTTTAAAGGGTGAGGCCAGTTCTGTGCACGCTGCGCTCCACCAGAAAAATCCACTGCACAGACTCGAAGGACAAATCCATTTCCAAAAAAGCTCTGTAGCGATAGGCAAGGGACGAAACGGCAGGTGTAAAGATGCACTGGAAGCCGCAGCCCCAACCCTGCATGCAGGCGGTTCAGGACATTGGTCGCTCGAGGCTGACCCGGGAGATGACAGTCTTGTTCGGCAGCATACTGAACGACCAAGCAGCCTTTTTTAAGGAGAGCACTGCTTGCTCCATATGGAGAGGGGCCTAGAAAAGGTGGCCTAATGAAAGCTCATCCCCAACTAACTGGTTGGCTAGCCGCGGCCAACGGGCATCTTCTGATGCGGTCAAACCAAGGCAAAGATACAAAAGCACACACCGGCCTCCAAAGGTGTAAATAAACTGACACTTGCATGCTGGAACATCAGAACCATGCAAGACTCTGAAGATAGTGGACGGCCTGAGCATCATTCTGCCCTAATAGCCCATGAACTATCACGGCTTAATATTGACATCGCTGTTCTTAGTGAAGTTTGCTTCCATGAGGAAGGCAGCCTTAAAGAACATGGCGCCGGCTACACACTTTACTGGTCTGGCAAACCCAAAACCGAAAAACATCTTTCAGGAGTAGGCTTTATGATTAAAAACTCCATTGCCTCCAAACTTGAAACCTTGCCAACAGGACACTCTGATCGCATTATTTCCTTACGCCTCCCACATGTTGTTCTCCTTAGTATATATGCCCCAACTAAGCAAGCCGACCCTGTAGAGAAAGACAAATTCTACACAGACCTACGCCAACTCATACAAAAAGTCCCTGTAGAAGATAAAATTATTATCCTTGGTGACTTCAATGCCAGAGTAGGAAAGAACTCCGAAGCCTGGAAAGGTGTCTTAGGCAAGCATGGTGTTGGAAATTGCAATGATAACGGACGCCTCCTGCTAGAGTTCTGTGCAGAACAACAGCTGACTATTACAAACACAATCTTTCAGCAGAAAGATAGCTTGAAGACAACCTGGATGCATCCCCGATCCAAACATTGGCACCTCATTGACTATGTTCTAGTCTGTCAGAGAGACATTCGTGATGTCCGTCATACCCGAGTGATGCCCAGTGCAGAATGCCAAACAGATCATCGCCTTGTCAGATGTAAACTAAATCTTCATCTTAAGTTCAAACCTAAGAGGGGTGGCATCTTAAAGAAGAGACTCCAAGTCAACAATCTTCAACAAGCTACCATGAGAGACAACTTCCAGGCAAATCTACAAACGAAACTTGAAGACCATCCTATAGATCCTTCTCCTACAGTGCTTTGGCAACATATCAAAAACAGTATCCTCCAGTCTGCAGAAGAATCCCTCGGGTTCTCCCACAAGAAAAATCAACACTGGTTTGATGAAAACAACCAAGAGATCCAGGAGCTGTTGGCAAAGAAGAGAACTGCTCACCAGGCATACCTCGCCCAGCCAACCTGCCATGTAAGAAAAGCAGCTTTCCGCCTCACATGTAGTAAACTACAACAAAAACTCCTAGACATGCAGAACAAGTGGTGGATCAATATAGCAGAAAAGACACAACGCTGTGCAGATCTGGGTGATCATAAGGGATTTTATGAAGCTCTTAAAGCAGTGTTTGGACCTACTTATCAGGTCCAAAGCTCCTTATACAGTACAGATGGTCAAACATTAATTACTGATAAAGCCTCCATCCTGAATCGATGGGCTGAACATTTTCAAAGTCTCTTTAGCGCCAACCGAGTAGTCCAAGGCTCAGCTATCCAACATATGATACAAAAACCGATGAAAAATGAATTGGACATAGCTCCCACTTTGGAAGAGACCCTTAAGGTCATACAGCAGATGAAAAACTGCTGGGAATGATGGAATCCCACCTGAAGTTTGGAAACACGGAGGTCATGTACTCCACGAAAAATTCCACGAATTCCTTGTGAATTGCTGAGAAAAAGGGGAACTGCCGTCAAACCTCCGAGATGCAGTCATCATCACCCTGTGCAAGAAAAAAGGAGCAAAATCCAACTGCTCAAACTATTGAGGCATAACACTGCTCTCTATTGGTGGAAAAATCCTTGCAAGGATACTCCTGAACAGATTAGTTCCTGCTATTGCAGAAGAACTTCTCCCTGAAAGCCAATGTGGCTTCAGAGCCAATAGGAGTACCACAGACATGGTATTTGCCCTTAGACAACTGCAAGAAAAATGTAGGGAGCAGAACAAGGGTCTCTATGTAACATTTGTCGACCTCACCAAAGCCTTCGACACTGTAAGTAGAAAAGGTCTGTGGCAGATCCTGGAAAGACTAGGATGTCCCCCCAAATTCCTTAAAATGACTATCTTGCTACACGAGGGGTAGCGTGGTCAAGTCAGATATGGTGATGCTCTTTCAGAGCCCTTTCTAATAACTAATGGAGTGAAGCAAGGTTGTATTCTTGCACCAACTTTATTTACAATCTTCTTCAGCATGATGCTCCAAAGGGCGATGGCAGAGCTTGAAGAAGACGACGGCATCTATATATGTTACCATACTGATGGTACTGGTAGCTTGTTTAACTTAAGCCGTCTGAGGGCTCACACTAAGACTCTAAACTATCTAGTCCGTGAGCTGCTCTTCGCTGATGATGCTGCCCTTGTTGCCCACACAGAAGCAGCTCTGCAGCGCCTAACATCCTGGTTTGCAACAGCTGCAGAGCTGTTTGGGCTGGAAGTCAACCTGAAGAAAACAGAAGTTCTTTACCAGCCTGCACCACAGGACGAACACCACCATCCCCACATTGCCGTCGGCAAATCTGTGCTCAGGTCCGTTCAGCAGTTCACCTACCTGAGAAGCATCATCTCCTCAGATGCCAAGATTGACAAAGAGATCGATCACAGATTAGCAAAAGCATATAGTGCATTTGGAAGACTTCCCAAAAGAGTCTGGAGCAACAAACACCTGAGGCGAAGCACAAAAATCAGTGTGTATAGAGCCATTGTACTGTCTATCCTCCTTTATGGATCTGAAACATGGGTCACCTATCGCCACCACCTACGACTCCTCGAGCGCTTTCATCAGCTCTGTCTACGCACAATCCTAAATATACACTGGACTGACTATGTGATGACTGTTGCTGTCCTTGAGCAAGCAGGGATCACCAGTATTGAGGCCATGATATTGAGAACGCAGCTGCGCTGGGCAGGGCACATTTCTAGGATAATAATAATAATAATAATAATAAAATTTTATTTCTATCCCGCCCCTCTGCAACGCAATCGGGGCGGCTTACAATATAAAAACTCCATAGTCCCAGTACCCTAGCCCACCCCCCCTTGAAACAATATTAAACTATAAAAGATTAAAAACATACAGTAAATTAAAAATATATAAATTAGAAAAATATTAAAACATACAATAGGTTTTAAAAATAATAATAATAATAATAAAAAAATGATTACATTGGAGGACCATCGCCTCCCCAAAATACTACTCTACGGTGAACTCACCACGGGTCAGCGTAAGAGGGACGCTCCAAAAAAGCGATACAAAGACTCCCTGAAACAACATCTCAGGCTCGGCCAAATTGATCACCAACAGTGGTCCGCCCTGGCCTCACATCAGGAGGCATGGAGACGCACTATCCACAATGCTGCAGCCTTATTTGAGAACTCACGCCAAACAAGTCTTGAAGAGAAACAGCAACGCAGAAAGAATCACAACCCAAAAACATCACCCAAGGAGACCTTTTGCTGTGCTTTTTGCAACCGGACTTGTTTATCTCGGATTGGCCTTTTTAGTCATCAGCACGCTTGCAGAAAGCACGGGATGAGTCCTTCCTGAATTTTCGTTTGCGAAGAAAAGCCAGAGAGAGGGGTATTCCCATTATTTCTTCCTTAACTATACTCAGTGGCTACAACTTATTCACATATGTGCTGTGGTAATCCAGCAATTTGTCTATAGAAATTGCATTCTGTATTGTAACAACAACAAAGTAGGATGCAATGCAGGACTAACCCTGTAGGGCAGACTACCAGCAATGTGCCCAGCTCTCTTTCTACGACAGCCACAATGCAATCTGACACTGTCTACACTGGATCATTACAGTTGGCCCTACATATCCACGGAGTCTGCATCCACAGATTCAACCATCCACAGCTTGAAAATATTTTAAAATATAGTAATAAATCAGAAAAGCAAACATTGATTTTGCCATTTTATATCTCTCTCTGGCTTTTCTTCGCAAACGAAGATTCAGGAAGGACTCATCCTGCGCTTTATGCAAGCGCGCTGATGACTAAAAAGGCCAATCAGAGATAAACAAGTCTGGTTGCAGAAAGCACAGCAGAAGGTCTCCTTGGGTGATGTTTCCAGGTTGTGATTCTTTCTGCGTTGTCGTTTCTCTTCAAGACTTGTTCAGCGTGAGTTCTCAAAAAAGGCTGCAGCATTGTGGATAGTGCATCTCCATGCCTCCTGATGTGAGGCCAGGGCGGACCACTGTTGGTGATCAGTTTGGCCGAGCCTGAGATGTTGCTTCAGGGAGTCCTTATATCGCTTGTTTAGAGCACCTCTCTCACGCTGACCCGTGGCGAGTTCACTGTAGAGTACTATTTTTGGGATGCAATGGTCCTCCATCCTAGAAACGTGCCCTGCCCAGCGCAGCTGCGTTCTCAATATCATGGCCTCAATGCTGGTGATCCCTGCTTGCTCAAGGACAGCAACATTCGTCACATAGTCAGTCCAGTGTATATTTAGGATTGTGCATAGACAGCACTGATGAAAGCGTTCAAGGAGTCGTAAGTGTTGGCGATAGGTGACCCATGTTTCAGACCCGTAAAGGAGAATAGACAGTACAATGGCTCTATACACACTGATTTTTGTGCTTTGCCTCAGGTTTTTATTGCTCCAGACTCTTGTGAAGTCTTCCAAATGCACTATATGCCTTTGCTAATCTGTGATCGATCTCTTTGTCAATCTTAGCATCTGAGGAGATGATGGTTCCCAGGTAGGTGAACTGCTGAACGGATTTAAGCACAGATTTGCCGACGGCAATGTGGAGATGATGGTGTTCGTCCTGTGGTACAGGCTGGTAAAGAACTTCCGTTTTCTTAAGGCTGACTTCCAGCCGAAACAGCTCTGCAACTGTTGTGAAGCAGGATGTTAGGCGCTGCAGAGCTGCTTCTCTGTGGGCAACAAGGCAGCATCATTACTGAAGAGCAGCTCACAAACTAGATAGAGTCTTAGCGCGAGCCCCCAGACAGCTCCATCAATACTAGCTACCATCAATACGGTAACGTATATAGATGCCGTCTTTTTCTTCGAGCTCTGCCCTAGCCCTTTGGATCATCATGCTGAAGAAGATTGTAAATAAATTTGGAGCAGGAACACAACCTTGCTTCACTCCATTCGTTATTAGAAAGGGCTCTGAAAGAGCATCACCATATCTGACTTGACCGCGCTGCCCCTTGTGTAGCAAGATAATCATTTTAAGGAATTTGGGGGGACATCCTAGTCTTTCCAGGATCTGCCACAGACCTTTTCTACTCACACTGTTGAAGGCTTTGGTGAGGTCGACAAATGTTACATAGAGACCCTTGTTCTGCTCTCTACATTTCTCTTGCAGTTGCCTAAGGGCAAATACCATATCTGTAGTACTCCTATTGGCTCTGAAGCCACATTGGCTTTCAGGAAGAAGTTTTTCTGCAATAGCAGGAACTAATCTGTTCAGGAGTATCCTTGCAAGGATTTTTCCAGCAATAAAGAGCAGTGTTATGCTTCGATAGTTTGAGCAATCGGATTTTGCTCCTTTTTTCTCGTACAGGGTGATGATGACTGCATCTCGGAGATCTAATGGCAGTTCCCCTTTTTCCCAGCAATTCACAAGGAGTTTGTGGAATTTATCATGGAGTACATGACCTCTGTGTTTCTAAACTTCAGGTGGGATTTTATACATTTTATATAAGGGACACCATTTTACTATGCCATTGTATAAAATGGGACTTGAGCATCCATGGACTTTGGTATCCACATGGTGTCCTGGAACCAAACCTCAGTGGATTCCAAGAGCCCACTGTATAACAGTCTGATCCTACTGTACCTGTCACAGCTCAATCAAATAAAATTCTGGGTTTTGTAGTTTTGGGTGGTATTTAGAAATCTCTGCTGGAGAGCTTTAGTCCACTTCCCTGAATGATAGCACAAGATCTCAGATGATGTCTCTTCCTCGCACACAATCACTCCTTCAACAGAGAAATTTATCCTGACTGGCGCAACACAATCAACAGGCATAGTCAGAGGAGTATAATTAAGACATTCAAAGAATATGACCTCCACAGTATGTTTCCTTACACTTGCAAGCAATTGCAGCATGTTGAGAGAACTGATACTTTGTGGGATTCATATGAGGGGGGAAAACATTGAAAGTACCAGCAAGGAGGAAAAGAAAGGTACAGAGGTCTGAAGAGCAGCTGATACATCTATTCCTAGCCTAGGTAAGTGGCAGAACATCCTGTGTGTTGAGGACAACAACAAAGCAGAATGATTCTGCTTTTTATCATAGATTATTGTTGAACAGCTGGTTGAAACTAGGGAGCTAACAGTAACAGAACAATAATTCATTTGTAAGTCTTCTAAAAGCAACACCTCATGGCTGGCTACATATGCTCATGATGAATCAGACATTTATATGCAGTACATCCATTCACTGGGGGGGGGCACTGTATCCATTGTGAAACAGAGGCAAAAAGATGGATTGGAGTCTCTCTCTTAATTCCACTTCTGCATTTATATCTTTGGCAGCTGCAGCTGCATGTGTGTGTGCACCTCCAAGTTGCCTGTCAGCTTATGGCGAACCACGAATGTCAGTGGGTTTTCTTAGGTAAGAAATACTCAGAGCTGGTTTTGCCAGTTCCTTCCTTTGAAATATAGCCTACAGCACTTAGTGTTCATTGGCAGTCCTTCTAGCTGGAGGATTATGGGAATGGGAGTCCAGAAAGAAGAATTTTCCCCAAACTCTGGAAGTTCAGATGGGACTTGGTGTCTTTAGGGTATTTAGACCCTGTCTGTGTGTGCACCTTCAAATCACCAGGCGACTTATGGTAACCCCATAAATTTCATAGGCAAGGAATATTCAGATGTGGTTTTGCCAGTTCCTTCCTCTGAAATATAGCCTACCGGCACTTTGTTTTTGTTGTTAGTCTTCCATCTAAGTCCTAACCACAGTTGATTCTGCTTAGCTTCCAGGATCAGATAGGATCTGGTACCTTTAGGGAATTTAGGTGCCCCAGATGCATCAAAGGCAATCTTAATCATGTTTGGTGCCACTTTGTTGGTTTTGCTATTGGATTACAATAGCAAAGTGACGTGCCAACAATCTGTTGGAGCTGTTCATTACTAAAGGAAAGTGCACTGATGATTTACTATTAAGCACCTTTTAAATATTTGAAAAAGGACAATGCATCAAGCTGGATATATCTGCAGGTAAGTACTAGTCAGTATCCAGGCCAAGACAGTCACACCTGGCAACCTTTTCAGACAACTCTCCCAGAAGCAACAGCCTCCTGTACCAAGATCTTGCACTGTGGCTTCAAGAAGACATTTTGCTGAGACTAGGAGAAAGAGGATGGGATAACGAAGTATGAATGTTCCAGAAGTGGGCTATTATGTAATGTACGGAACCTTTCCACCTCGTGAGATTTTTGCTTACATCTCCTATCATCCCCCTCCAGCATGGCTAATGCTAAGGGATTGCAGGAACTAAAGTCCAAAACATCTGGAGAGTCAGACTTTCCCTTCTCAGGTGGGACAGAATATATCAGAGCAGTGGTAACTTCAGTAATTCCACATAGTACAATTAAGTAACACCACTGTTTTAGAACAGATTGTAAATAATGCAATACGTTAAGACTTCAAAATAGTTCAGTACTACTCAAAGTAGCAGTCTGCGGACTGGTGCTGGTCCCTGAGCCAACAGCTGCTAGTCATTGGAGAGCTTCAAATAAACAATTGTACCCAATGGGGACAAATATGATGCCAGTCCCTGGTGATTTTTTTTTCCCAAAGTTGCCAATCTCCCACTTCAGATAGTTTTTGAAACACTGGCTTACTTCACAGATGTTGATTTTAATACCATTTTAGCAGCAGTAAAAGTCAGATAGTGTAAATCAGGTTTGGGACTAGAAGTGACGTTCTTGACCATATTGCGCATATTTTATGCTGAATGAGTCATTCACACAGCGGGCTGTTATAAATAGCTGTGTGTGCAATCTTGTCAGTTTTAGCGCATAAAGTTTCATAAGAATTACAGTTTTGACATCTGTAGAAGCTTTACCATTTAGCAGTCATACTAAAAAAACAACATTACTATTCATAGTTAATGGTGACTCCATGTCTGGGATTTTTCATAATGATGTCAGGTGCATTTCAATGAAATGGGATCACAAAAAGAATAATCTATAGCGCAAATTGGTACATTAAACTTAAGGGGAAAATATTCCCCTCCTTTTCTGACACTCTGGTTCAGATATAATTGGGAACTATGGTTTCCTGCTCTATGAGCAAGCCACAGCAAGCTTCATGCTCATCCCTTCACACCAGCACTGAGGAGATTGCACATCTTCACTTTCAGTGTTAAACTATTAATTGTTCCCTTTGATATCCAAGCTAAGGAATTACAGTTTGTTTAAACTCAAGTGTGAACAAACCAAGAGTGAAAAGTATGATCTTGGTTTAATTATCAATAGTTTTTTCAAAATTAAACCATGAAGGGCAATGTGTGGCCCTACAGGTGTTGCTGAACACTGTTCTCATAATCCCTTACTACTGGCTGAGTTGGCTAGAGCTGACAAACCGCTGTACAAAAACATTTAGAGGTTCATATCTTGCCCACTCCTGGTTTAAACAAACCTACACTATCAATGTGAAAACCCTCTCACAGCTGCAGGAGTTTACCGCATATCACGCAGCTGTGGACAAGTTTACACAGGGACCACTAAATGCAGTGTGCAAACACGAATCAAGGAACATAAGAGACACTGCAGACTGGGCCAGCCAGAAAAATCAGAAGTAGCAGAACATGTTATAAACCAACCTGGAAACAAAATGCTATTTGAAAACACATAAATTCTAGACCAGACCAACAACTATCATGTCAGAATGCACAGAGAAGCTATTGAAATCCACAAGCACCTGGACAACTTCAACAGAAAAGAAGAAACCTTAAAAGTAAACAAAATCTGGCTGCCAGTTTTGAAAAACAATAGAATAAAAACTCAACACTTACAAAAGAATTCCACCCAGGGACAGGGGGATTCCCAGCAGATAATGGCCCATCAACCAACCATTAGCCAAACAGACACTAACAAGCCTTGCATTTCTATGGCTGGCTTTTCTTCGCAAACGAAGATTCAGGAAGGACTCATCATGCGCATTTCTATATCCAGAACCTAACCATTCAATTACACAAATTTACATATTCTCCCCAACAGGGGTTCACAGCATATAAACCCCAGCCACACTCCTAACCAACTATTCTCTGAAGATGCCAGCCACAGATGCAGGCGAAACATCAGAAAGAAACTATTCCAGAACATGGCCTCACAGCCCAGAAAAAAACCCCAAGGAAAATCTACACCATCAATGTTTGAATGTTACAGAGACCTTTGGTTTGTTTCAGTTCTTCTCCTGCCTATCCCTGTCTCCATTTTCCTTCCTTTTTGGTTCCCTTCTGTTAATTTCCAGATTATCAGCCTTTGGGACTGGTCCCCATCGTTCATGCTTCTTCAGGTGTATGCAGTGCACCTTCAGGCATATGAAGTTCCTTAGCTAATGTGTGTTATATACACACAACAGCTGCCAATGGTGGATAACACTTCAGGCAACTGATGAGATGGACTCTGAACTCTGAAAATGTATGCTACAGTAAATTTATTAATCTTTAAAAGATGCCATTGGACTATGTCTCTAGTAAAATATTTGCTTGCTGTAAATGGCACATCATGCTGTCAGAAATCCTACTGAGTTCCACACAATTTACTCTCTAGTACTGTATAAGTACTTAATATTGCTGCCTACAAAACTAGTATTTCATTTCACTCATGTGTGAGTGCATGAGTGTGTGCATTGGAAAAACAATAACTATATTCACAGATTGCATATGCATGGGAGACCAAGGTTCAAATCCCCACCTGGTCATAGAAATTCCCTGGGTGATACTGAGCAAGTCATACTCTCTCTCCCTAAAAGGAAAGCAATGACAAACCTCCTCGGAATAAATCTTGCTAAGAAAGCCCCACAATGGGATTGATTTAGGGCCGCCGTATGCTGGAAACAACTTGAAGGCACACAACAATAACAAATGATATTCTCATCTGAGGTTAAGACTTTTTCCATAGCGCAGACGCTGAAATCAACTCACATTGTTGCAGGATAATTATGCTTTCGAGTGTAATTCTCACACTACCTCTATGCTGGTTTTCTCTAAGGGCTTGTCTATAGGAAGCAAAAAACCCCGGAGACCCCTGCAGTAATGGTGTTTTGCAGCAGCTACAACTTGCCTTAATGGTGTCTTTGCCCCCATAATCTTCATATGCAAGATGGCGGCTGTGAGTGATTTACTGGCATTTGTATTTACCTGTATTTGCCGCCACCAGACTTTTTTAAAAAGAAAATTATGTCCAAGGTGGGATAGAGTGATTTATCAATTCAACAAAAAAGCCAACCTCCACACCGTTTTCTTGCCTTAGTTCTCATTCGCTAAGGTAAAAATCCAACATGGCGACAGCTGGTGCTTGCTTTGTTAGCAAGCCCCATCCCCTGCGCTTGCCCAGTCAACAGCTTTGTGCTTCCTCTCCTATGGGAAATGTACATTGTCCCTTCGTATCCATGGATGTGGTATTCACGGATTTAAGTATTCACGGCTTGAAAATATTCTTTAAAAAATAATAATCTAAAAAGCAAACCTTGATTTTGCCATCTTATATAAGAGGCACCATTTTGCTATGCCGTTGCATATAATGGGACTTGAATATTCACGGACTTTGGTATCCACGCGGGGTCCTGGAACCAAACCCCAGTGAATATGAAGGGACAACTGTAATTCATATCGAATCACTTGTCCCAACAAACAGGAATACACATTCCCCTCACTGTTTTTTTTTTTTAAAAAAAAACTCCGGGAAAAGCTGCAAAGTTTTTTCCTGCAGAGTTTTTTTTTTATTTAGTTATTTATACCCCGCTCTTCAGCCACAAGGCTATCAGAGCAGCTTACAAATTGTTTTTAAGCAATAGCTATTTACACATCTACACTGCATTAAACAGTTTCCAATGTGTGTTAGCTAATTTTTGATGTTTTGGGCCCCCCTGCTTCCCAATATGGAGAAATGATGTGGAATGGCATTAAGACAAGTAGGGTTCTCTTCGCATTCCGTGAGAAGTATTTTCGCCATTTAGACAACCTCTAGGAGTTGTAGCCTAAAAAAAAGGTAACATTTCCAAGCTCCGGGTTGAACCAATTTCAATCAAGTCTATGAATTTCACAGGGTGACCTTGAACCAGTTTCTCCCTTCCAACCTAACCCACTCCACAGGGTTGTTGTGAGAACAAACAAAACAGGATCACTGTAGTACATCCCTTTGGAGGAAAAAAACCAGAATAAAAAATTAACAAATAAATAAAATAAACGTATCCTACCATGATTTATCCTGTAGTTCCCTTGCTCCCATTAGGAATTTTATTTAAGTATTAATTTCAAATCTTCCCTTTGAACATTTTTCAAATCATCCCACTCTCATCGCAATTTTTTTTTACCACTTTAAAAAAATTAAACTACTAAATACAAAAACTTGAAAAGTTACAATGTAGCCATAACTCAATATATATAAAATAAAACCATCCAAATGATGTTGTTATGGTAAGCCAGGGAAAGGAGTGTAAACATTCATAACTATTGCAAAATTATCCTTCCCCCTGAGCCCCAACAACTAAAGCTCGGAGTTCGAATCCTCCTCCCTCCAAACTCACCTGTCCTCAACGCTGACAACACACTGTCTGGCCAGCTTTACCTGCCCCTCCCTCCTACTCTGGCAAGACCCGCCCCCTCGCGCCCACCATTGGGCGCAGCCAACATACTGACACCGTCCGCGCCCACTAACAAATAAAAACCCCTCCTACCCTCTATTCGGCCACGCCCCCTTTTTGGGACTCACAGCCGCTTCCCTCGTCCCTCGTATTATGATTACACACCTTCCCCAGGCGCCGCCGCGATTGGCTAAGGAGGCGTTCTATCCCCGCCCCTTCTATATTCACCTCTCTTCTCTCTCGCTCTCGCTCTCCCCCTCACCCGCCTACCACAGCCTCGTTTCGGTTCCTGTGTCAATCAGCTACGCCAGCCGTGTTTCTAGGTAGTTTGGACTTCATTTCCCATAATCCCTGATCACTAGCCATAGGTGGCTGAGGCTTCTGGGAGTTGAGGTCCGAAGTAGACTAGAGTAGAAAAGAAGAGGCGGGGAAAGGCGTGTGATCCGGGGCCGCTCTTTCCTTCCTCCTCCTCCGTTCTCCGCGATGGCGTCTCGTCTCTCCCGCGCGCTGCATGACGGGACAGGAGCGCTGTGAGGCGAGAGCGCCCCCTGCCACCCTCCCACCTCCCTCACCGCCTCCTTCCCTTCCTCTCCTTCTCCATCCATCCATCCTCTCAGGTTCCCCAAGATGGCGGCTGCGGCTCCCCCATCCCCTCCTCAGCCGCCGCCGCCTCCTCTCCCTGCCGCCGCCGCCCCGCTGCTTCTGCCGCCGCCGCCGGGCAGCCCGTCCTGTCCCGGCTCGTGGCCCAACTTCGCCGTCGTCTGCTCCTTCCTGGAGAGGTACGGCGCCCTCCTCGACCTGCCCGAGCTGCCCTTCCCGGAGCTGGAGCGCGTCTTGCAGGAGCCCGGCGAGCAGGGTAAGCCCAGACGGAGGACGGAAGGACGGGGGCCGCTCCGCCGCCAATCCCTTGGGCTCCCTTGGTGGGCTCCGCGGGGCGGCGGGGAGGGCCCGGGGAGGCTCCCCTTCGCTTCCCCGCCCCACAGGGCCTTCCCCGGTCCAGCCCCACAGAGCCCCGCCGCCCCCTTCCCCCCTTTTACTTCCCTTGGGGGCGCCTCAGAGCCCCCTTTCCTGCCCCCACACCCCTACTTTCCTGTCGCTGTTATTGTTGTTATTATTATTATTATTATTATTTCAGTTGGGCACGGGAGGCTTTTATTTTTAACATAGGGGTGTGCTTCCTATTGCCCTTTAAACTCTTATACAGTATTAATATCTTTCTTTTCAATGATCATGATTTTAATCGTTTTCGATTATAAATGGTTGTGTTTTTAAAAATTGTTATTATTATTCATTTCTGTTCCGCCTTTCTCCCACAATTGGGACTCAAGGCGGCTCACAACATCCTTCTAAAAGCAACACTGGTAGGGTGTGTGTTTTCTATTGCTATTTTCACTTTTATATAGTATTATATGTTTCCTTTAAATGATCATGATTTTAATCGTTTTCGATTATAAATGGTTGTGTTTTTTCGACTTCACTTTCTTTTTTATTGTATATCTGTGTAATATGTACATAGTAATCATCTTACAATGTATCTTTCAATATACCAATTATCCATGTCAAATATCGATATCAATTTTTCCTGCTATATTAAACCTCAAAAATTGTTCTATGACTTCCTACTTATTCGACGATTATCAGACTCACCATAAAAAACATACACAACCATAAATGACTTTGTCTATTTCTAAGTTATTTATTGTTGTTTTTTTTAATTGTTATTATTCATTTCTGTCCCGCCTTTCTCCCACAATTGGGATTCAAAGCTGCTCACAACATCCTTCTAAAAGCATCACTGGTAGGGGTGTGTTTCCTATCACTATGTTAACTTTTATATAGTATTATATGTTTCTTTTAAATGATCATGATTTTAATCGTTTTCGATTATAAATTGTTGTGTGTTTTTTAATTGTTATTATTCATTTCTGTCCCGCCTTTCTCCCACAATTGGGACTCAAGGCAGCTCACAACATCCTTTTAAAAGCAACACTGGTAGGGGTGTGTTTTCTATTGCTGTTTTAACTTTTATATAGTATTATATGTTTCCTTTAAATGATCATGATTTAATCGTTTTCGATTATAAATCGTTGTTTTTTTTTAATTGTTATTATTATTCATTTCTGTCCCGCCTTTCTCCCACAATTGGGACTCAAGGCAGCTCACAACATCCTTCTAAAAGCAATACCAGTAGGGGAGTGTTTTCTATTGCTATTTTAACTTTTATATAGTATTATATGTTTCTTTTCAGTGATCATGATTTTAATTGTTTTCGATTATAAATTGTTGTGTTTTCTTAATTGTTATTATTCATTTCTGTCCCGCCTTTCTCCCACAATTGGGACTCAAGGCGGCTCACAACATCCTTCTATTGTTTCTATTGCTATTTTCTATTTTCTGTTTTCTATTGCTATTTTAACATTTATACAGTATTAATATGTTTCTTTTCACTGATCATGATTTTAATTGTTTTCGATTATAAAGTGTTGTGTTTTTTTTTAATTGTTACTATTCATTTCTGTCCTGCCTTTCTCCCACAATTGGGATTCAGGGTGGCTCACAACATTCTTCTAAAAGCAATACCAGTAAAAAGAAGCACAACGTTAAAATCACAGTATAAATATATATATATGTGTATATATATATATATATATATGTTAAAAAATAAAGAATTAAACCACATCTCTACTTTCCTGTTGCTTTTTTATTCCAGCAGGCATTTGATTTGGGCATGGGAGGCTTTTATTTTTAACATAGGGGTGTGTTTTCTATTGCTATTTAAACTTTTATATAGTATTATATGTTTCTTTTCAGTGATCATGATTTTAATTGTTTTCGATTATAAATTGTTGTGTTTTTTAATTGTTATTATTCATTTCTGTCCCGCCTTTCTCCCACAATTGGGACTCAAGGCGGCTTACAACATCCTTCTAAAAGCAATACCAGCAAAAAATGGTACAACATGAAATTCAATTTGTATATATACTTAAAAAAAAAAAAGAATTAAACCACATCCCTACTTTCCTGTCACTTTTTAAAATTATTTTTCCAGCAGGCATTTAATTTGGGCACGGGAGGCTTTTATATTTTTAAACATAGGGGTGCGTTTTCTATTGTTTTAACTTTTATATAGTATTATATATTTCTTTTAAATTATCATGATTTTAATTGTTTTCAATTTTAAATTGTTGTGTTTTTAATTGTTATTATTATTATTCATTTCTGTCCCGCCTTTCTCCCACCAATGGGACTCAAGGTGGCTCACAACATCCTTCTGAAAACACTACGAGCTAAAAACAGTGCAACGTTAAAAATTACATTATAAATACAACATTTTTTAAAAAGTATCAAACCACATCCCTACTTTCCTATTTTCACTTTTATATAGTATTATATTTTTCTTTTAAATGATCGTGATTTTAATTGTTTTCAATTTTAAATTGTTGTATTATTATTATTCATTTCTATCCCGCCTTTCTCCCACCAGTGGGACTCCAGGTGGCTCACAACATCCTTCTAAAAACAATACAAGCTAAAAACAGTACAAAGTTAAAATCACATTATAAATATAAAATTAAAAAAAAATAATTAAACCACATCCCTGCTTGTCTGTAATGGATTTTGGTATCCACGGGGGGTGGTGGTGGTGGTCCTGAAGCCAAACCCTAGCGAATATGAAGGGACAAGTGTATTTATTTATTCGGAGTATTTATACCCCGCTCTTCAGCCACAGAGTCTCTCAGAGCAGCTTACAAATGGTTAATTTAATGAAAATATATTTTTAAAAAAAGTAACCTTAATTTTTTTTTAAAAAAAAAATCACACCACAACTGTAAGGACAGTTGGAAAGATTTGTGTTTATTTCTGTGTGATATCTTAATGGGAAGTACAGAATGAAGTAAGATGAAAGAAGATTATTATTAATCACTAATAACTATAGAAATTAATGTAAAGTATGAGAGATGAATGAAGTGTATGTATAACATTCTTAATTTGGTAAATTTGGTATGTATGCAATTTTTCTTTTTAATTTGTTTAATAAAAAATATTTTAATTTTTAAAAACCACTAAAAAGGCCAATCCGAGATAAACAAGTCCGGTTGCAGAAAGCACAGCAGAAGGTCTCCTTGGGTGATGTTTTTGGGTTGTGATTCTTTCTGCGTTGTCGTTTCTCTTCAAGACTTGCTCGGCGTGAGTTCTCAAATAAGGTTGCAGCATTGTGGATAGTGCGTCTCCATGCCTCCCGATGTGAGGCCAGGGTGGACCATTGTTGGTGATCAATTTGGCTGAGCCTGAGATGTTGTTTAAGGGAGTCTTTGTATCGCTTTTTTGGAGCACCCCTCTTACGCTGACCCGTGGCGAGTTCACCGTAGAGTAGTATTTTTGGGAGGCGATGGTCCTCCATCCTAGAAACATGCCCTGCCCAGCGCAGCTGTGTTCTCAATATCATGGCTTCAATGCTGGTGATCCCTGCTTGCTCAAGGACAGCAACATTCATCACATAGTCCACCTTGGATCCCATTCTGGGACAAAGATGGCCTATAAATTAAATAAATAACAAAAATAAATTTCTGTAAAGGCATTGGGGCTCTGCAGGGGTGTCTGCTCCACATTAAGCCTCCCTTTTTAATAGTGAGAGCCCTCCCACACACAATAAGGAGCTCCCTTCTCCTCCCCAAATTGGGAGAGAAGAGCAGCAAATTTCTTTATTAAGGGCAGGGGGAGGTGGGACATGTTACTTTTCTTTCTCATTTAGTTCTGGTTGGGGCTCCTTCTTGTTCTTACTTGGTTTCCCCCCACACACACACCAAGAGGGTGTGAGCTTGGTTGCATGTGTGTGTGGAGAGAAGGATTTGTTGTTGGTTTGGGGAGTGCCATGGCTGAGATGATCTTCAGATTAGTATGAGCCAAAAAAAAGGGGGGGGCAGAAAGGGCTCTGCCCCAGAAGCTTGTAACTAGATGGGGAGAGGGATGAGTAAGGAGGAGGGAAGTGTGCCTTTCAGTCAGTTGCATAGAATTAGGCTTTGTTTCGATTGGGAAAGAGGATGAAGGGCTGATTTCCCTAGGGATCCTGAAAGCTCTTACTTGATTTTTGTTGGGAACTTTGGAAATTCCACCCTACCCTGACCCTGTATAATCTGATGAGTGGCCCTTGCTTTCCTTAACCTCCCTGCTGCGCAATCTAGAAAACCTATCTAAAAGATTGTATCTCCCTATATGAGCTTTCCTGAGTCTTAAGATCCCCAGTGAAGGGCTTTTTCTTTGTCCCATCACTGTCACAGGCACATCTGGTGAGGGCATATGAGAGGGCCTTCTTGGTGGCAGCTCCCAGGCTGTGGAACCTCCTTCCGTGGGAAGTTGGTGGCCACCTCTCTGCCCTCCTTCCTTTGGCAGGCAGAGACCTTTTTATTTAGAAACACATTTGGAGTTTAAAGGTCGTTTAATGGAGGTATGCATGCTGTATTTTATCCTTGTTATGTTTTAAAATAATTTTGTACCTTTTAAGATTAGTGGTGTTTTAATATGGTTTTTTAAAACCATTTTAACATTTTGTATCTTCTGACTCTGGTTGTATCTTGTTTTAACCTTGTTGTCAGCCATCTTGGATCCCATATCAAGAGGATGGTGTGATATAAATAAAACAAACAAACAAATAAAAGGAAGATGTGGCCAATATGGAAAGTCTTATGGGAAGCTGAGAGAGATTCTTGAGTTTTACCAGTGCTCCTTCCACACTACACAGTTTTAGTCCTGTGATTCCACTTTAACTTCCATGGCACCATCCCGTGGAATCCAGGGACTTTCCATGTGTGTGTGTGTATGCGTGTGTGTCTTCAAGCTGCCTTTCAACTTATGGTGACCCTATGGATTTCATAGGGTTTTCTTAGACAAGGAGTACTCAGAGATGGTTTTGGCAATTCCTTCCTCTGAAATACAGCCTATGGCACCTGGTAATCATTGACAGTCTCCATTCCAAGTACCACACTGCTTAGCCTCCAAGATCAGGTGGGATCTGGTGCCTTTAGGTACTTAGGCCTAACTTTCACTTTAGGGAAGGATATTTATAATTCTCATCCAGAGAGCTCTGGTGCCTCATCAGACTACAAACCCAAGGCTTCCACAGGATGCTTTTAATTCCTGAATTATTTAATTGTATTTTAAGGGGTGGGTGGGATTGAGGGTTTGGGATGTATATTTTAATTGTTGTAAGCTGCCCCGATTGCGTTTCGTAGAGAGGCGGGATATAAATAACAATAATGGTAATAATAATAATAATTATAATTAGTAGTAGTAGTAGTATGCTACCATAGCAGTTAAAGTGGAATCATACCCTTTAATTATGCAGTGTGAAAGGGACTCACTTGTAGGAGTTGTATCTCACTTCCCATACTCAATGTTCTGTGAAAGAGGTTTCTTCCCAGTGTCTTTCCCGCCTTCTTTTGTTGGGGTGTTCCTCCCTGGGTTACTTTATGGGGAATGGTTTCCTCCACTTGCTTCCAGCCTCCCTCTCAAGCCTTTTGCTAATAAGCCTTTCTCACATGTTCAGGCCTGAATATATGCCCTGGCTGCCCCCTTTCTCATTTGAGTCTTCACAGTGGTTCTTGAATGTTGTCTCTTTTTCCTCCCCATGGAGGTATGCTATTCATTGTTTTTAATTTTTTATCTGTTTCATAGAAAAGGTGGGGAGGCTTTGGATTCTTCTTTTCACTCCTTGATTAAAGTTTGCAGATGTTTTAATTTTTTAAAGAAATAGTCCCTTGATGCTTGGTATATTCTTTAGTTCATATCTCTTCACCGTAGAGTTAGAACAGGACAATTGAGGAAGGCTGGGAGGCTGAAGGGTACCTGGTGAGATGGAAAAACTTCCATCTTGCTTTTTTTATAGTATGTAAGGTTGCCCACCATGAAACTACTGTTCTGTTTCTGGTTAGCCATCTCCAGGGGATCTTAGAGAGAAAGCTGGACTAGTTCTTGGTTTGGTCCAATCAGGTACTGGTACATTTTCAAGCAAGAATCTATCTTCAGTGGTCCTCAAAATGGACCACTGTACGACCCCCGTATCAGTGGGGGATGTATTCCCAGACTTACCGTGGATACCAGAAACCACAGGTAATAGCAAATCCTATTAAAATGAATGACTTCCAGCACAAGCATACCATAGAGTTGCGCAAACATACTTAATAAATACTAAAAATAAGAATAAACAATAAACAGTAGCTGCTTCGGGATCGGGCTAAATTAGATTTTTCTAATTCCTAGAGAACACCTCTCTAGGAATCTCTAGGTCCTCTAGTGCAACTCTATAGTCAGCTTCCAGCTGGAGGACCTAGAAAATGCCTAGAGACACCTTTTTTTGGACATGGATAATTGAATCTGTGTGTACCAGACCACGGATACAGGGGTCATACTGTATTTATTCCTTAACTGTTAAG
This sequence comes from Gambelia wislizenii, assembly GCA_030847615.1. NCBI lineage: Eukaryota > Metazoa > Chordata > Lepidosauria > Squamata > Crotaphytidae > Gambelia > Gambelia wislizenii. Next base: position 369,941,128 of record JAUMIR010000003.1, read on the forward strand.
AGATTTAGTGTAAATTTTAAGCATAGCTATAGGCTGTGGAGTTCTGAGTAAAATAAAGTAAACCATGTAGAGATTAGCCTGCCCTTGCTTTCTCTCTGCTTTGTATGACACTTCTGGATTTTGTGAATGTAGTGTGTGTGCATGTGTGTGATGCAAAGACTCCCTGAAACAACATCTCAGGCTTGGCCAAATTGATCACCAACAGTGGTCCGCCCTGGCCTTACATCGGGAGGCATGGAGACGTACTATCCACAATGCTGCAGCCTTATTTGAGAACTCACGACGAACAAGTCTTGAAGAGAAACAACAACGCAGAAAGAATCAAAACCCAAAAACATCACCCAAGGAGACCTTCTGCTGTGCTTTTGGCCTTTTTAGTCATCAGCGCGCTTGCAGGAAGCGCGGGATGAGTCCTTCCTGAATCTTCGTTTGCAAAGAAAAGCCAGAGAGAGCATGTGTGTGTGTGTAGGGGAGATATACCTCTTCCTCTTAACTGCTCATTTCCTAATACAGTGATGTGCAACCTTTTGAGTTTGGTGTGTCAAACTTCGCCAAAAAACTGAGCATAACTCGGGTGGTGTGTCACTTTGAGGAAAAAACTTTAGGGAGGCGGGGGGAGGAAAGTGGCAACCGGGGCTTCAAAGCCCCGATTGTCACTTTAGGGAGGGTGGGGGAGTGGAGGAAAGTGGCGACTGGGGCTTCGAAGCCCCAATCACCACTTTAGGGAGGGTGGGGATGCGTGAAACATCCTTCTCGGCATGTGGCCGCCTCAGTGGCTGTGTGTCATCAGAAATGGCTACGCGTGTCAGTGCTGAAACGCGTGTCATAGGTTCGCCATCACTGTCCTAATACATATGAATAATTCACTTTCAGGTAGTTATGAGTGGTGTGTATAGGCAGAGGAGCATTATCTGTTGCTGTATGGGCATACATGAATACACAGCTGATGGACAGAAAAGACATCCTTCAAGGCAGTACTTTTTAAACAATCTGATGGGGCACTTGCAGGGTTTCCCCCCCAGATTACAGGGACTGGTACCATATTTGTGCCCATTAACTACGACTGAGTCTTCTTTCCCTGGAAAATCTCCACGGACCATCAGCCAATATTTTGCAGACCAGCAGCTGTCCACGGACCACTACTTTGAGTAGTGCTAGTCCATGGACCACTACTTTGAGTAGTGCTACTTTAAGACACATGAATGCTCAGCCCTATGGGGAATACTATGGCATGGATCATCCTAACTATCGTATCCAGTGATATGTCTTTACACTTCAGAATCTTATCTAGTTTCTTCATAGCTGCCTTTCCAAGTCCTAGTCTTCTTCTGAGTTCTTGACTGCAATCTCCATTCTGATTAATGACTGAGCCAAGGTGTGGAAAATCTTGAACTATTTCAGTATCTTCATTGTCTACTTTAAAGTTATATAAATCATCTGTGGTCATTATTTTTGTTTGTTCAACTGTAAAGCTGCCTTTCCACTTTCTTCCTTGACTTTCTTCAGTAATCATTTCAAGTCTTTGCTATTTTCTGCTAGTAGTATGGTGTCATCTGCATATCTTAAATTGTTTATGTCCCTTCCTCCAGTTTTCATGCCTCATTCCTCCAAGTCTAATTCTGCTTTATATATGATAAGTTAAGAGTGCAAGTTAAACATATAAGATGATAAAATGTAGCCTTGCCTGACCCCTTTGTCAATTGGAAACCATTCAGTTTTCCCATATTCTGTCCTGACAGTAGCTTCTTGTCCTGAATACAGGTTACACATCAGGACAGTCAAATGTTGTACACCCATTTCATTAAGAACAATTCATAGTTTTTCACAATCTCCACAGGCAAAGGCTTTGTTACAATGTATAAAGCATTATCTGCCATTTCTTGCTCCGTATATGGTAAGCGTCTTTGTTTTACAATTCTGAGTTATTACTTTGCATGGGAGGTTAGTGCACTGGTCCTGTGGTTATTGCAATCCTAGATGTGCCCTTTCTTGGGCGTTGGAATGTATATTGAACATATCCAATCTGCGGCCATTGTTTTGTTTTCCATATTTGTTGTTTCTGAGAGATCCTCCTCCAGTATCACCCGCCCCCACTACTGCAGCTGACCAGTACCTGCTTGGCACAGTCTGATTCCTCAGCAAAAGCCTGACTGACATGGAAGACCTTACCAGCAGCACTGTCACAGTCAGCATAGTTTCTTACTTCATAGGAGCTTACAATCCCACCACCACAGAAAGGTAGTGCTATTGTGGGATTTAAAAGTTGCATTGACACTATTGCATCAAAGTATGAAGTTATATTGATGCAATAGTGTTAGACCATACTTCTCCATAGGGTGTTCAGGAAACAGCTGTTTTCAGGTTCTTCTGTGTGAAATTGTGATATTCTATAAAGCTTTGAGGAAATGTGAAGTCGAAGGCTTTTACGGATGGCATCCATAAGTTTTTTGTGGGTTTTTTTTCCGGGCTGTGAGGCCATGTTCTAGAAGAGTTTATTCGCTCACTGTGGGTCGAAGTAGAATGAACATCCAACAACTGAATACACAAATTTATATACTAATCCTCTTCAATAGGGACTCACAGTATATAAGCCCCGCACACCCACACACCACCATTCTCTGAAGATGCCAGCCACAAATGCAGGCAAAACGTCAGGAATAAACTCTTCTAGAACATGGCCTCACAGCTTGGAAAACCCCCCACAAAAAACCTTTGAGGGAACAATTTGCACCATAGGCTTCAACCCTAGGCAGTCATGGGAGAAAGTCCCATCAGATGAAGCACAAAGTGCATCTGTTGAAGCAGGGTTTCAGTCCATGAATGTTTATGCCGTAATAGGCTTTAAGTTACACAAGATACTCTTTTGTCAGTTGGGTAATTCTAGATTTTCTAATAGGGTATTTAGTTGATATTTCCTTATATTTGAATCCCCTTATTGTCCTGAAGTAGTAAGATATATTTATACAAATATACCTTTGTTAACAAAATAGATTTCCTGGGCATTAGTACTTCAACAGAGAATTTGGTACCAGAAGCAGAAATAACATGGAAAGAATAGGGATACATAGGTTCCTAACACCACAGAAAAAGAGCAGTTCAACAGGTTTCAGCAGAAGTTTTCTACAAAATCAACAATATACATGTGTGAAGTGAAACAACCAGGTCAGATAATCTGTGCATAAGCAAGCAAACAAACACTTTGAACCTTCTAGTAACCACTTGAAGGCTTCTAAAATGCACTGAGGGATGACTTTTTTTTTCCTTTTATCAGCTTCCACTTTATGATTTTCATTTTGGTGGCTAAATGTACAGGTCAGCATGCTGGAAGTAGCTGGTGATACAGGCTTATTTTCCCTCCCCTTTTCTCTTTCCTTTGCTGTTCATGCATGCTAAGTAAGGGATTCTGGAGGCAGCTGCTGTTTTCCTTGCTTGTTGTAGGCAGGCACACACAGTACACTGGGATCAGCTAAGCCAAAATTCCATTTCCCCCTCTTCCAGCTTTATTGTGTTGTTTACTACAGCCATGCTGCTGAAACTTGCCCCTGAAAGTCTGTGCTTCTCCAGCCCTCCTTCACCATCCTTTAGCAGTTGATGCTGTTAAAATACTTCCAGGTAGACAAAGGACAAAGAGGAATAGTAGGGCCTGGGTTTATTGTATAAAGGAGCTACATTGTCAGAGGCTTTCTTAATGGGGGTATGCCTGTACAGAATAATTTTCCAAGCTATATCATTCATCAAGGGACAAAGTGGTTCTGTTTCCATAAACAGTTTGTTCCATTGCTTGTAGTGATTCCTGATGTCCCTTGATAAATGATGAGAGGGAAGGGTAAGAGTTTTGTAGTAATGTTATTTGAAGATTTAGAACTGGCTAAGCCAGGTGTTGAGAGCTCAAATCGCTTTAAGGCTGCTTTTTAAAATCTCGCTTTCGCCAAGAAGCTCAAGGTGGCATATGCGATTCTTGCACATTTTAGCTGCACAGAGGCCTCGTGAGATGGTTACCCAGCTTCATGGCTGAGTAGATGTTTAAATCAGAACTCCAGTCCCAGCCCTTTGTCTGAAATGCAGACAACTTTGGCACAGTGGTTTTACATTACTGCCTTTGGACAAGCCTTAAATGTTCTCACAAAGCTGTAGGAAATGGCTGCAAAAGGGTGCTTGGAATTTAATCAAAAGGCAGCAAATAGCTCCTTTACCACAGTCATTGTGAAGGCCTAGACTAAAGAGTATCCCGAGTAGCTGTGCTCCTTAAGAATCTGTGGAAATATTTAGGCCAGTTTTGGTTTTCCAATGGCTTATTTTAATGATTTTTTCTTCAATGGTGAAGTTATGTTTGACCATTGAGCACAAGTCTCCTTCATCTCAGTGTTCTGCTTGAAGACACTCATTCACGGTCGAAACAGGACTGGTTCTCTTTCTTTCTAATACCTGCTATTGTGGGAGTGCATTGCTTCATAACCTGCTGTGTTACAGCAGTATATAAATAATTTATAATGAAAATAAAGTTATTTTGGAAGAAACTCTGAAAAGAGAAATCAACTGTTCTCTCAATTGCATATTTTATAGCACAATAATTTAGTAATTGTATTGCTTAATTGTGGGTAGGATCCAAACAGGATACTTCTGCTAGTGGAGACAAGAAGGGGCTGGTCCTACTTCCTCCTGCACCCTCCTTCTTTGTGCCTTAAAATCTGCTACATGCAGCTGGAGCTCCTCCTGTGCAAGGTTTTCAGCACTGTGAAGGGAGAGGGGAATAAAGCTTGTATGTTTCAAGTTGCAAAATAAGGTGAATATCTAACATTAAATCTTTTCTGTTCCATGAAAAGTACACATGTATTTTTATATTTTTAATTGATTGATGTAGTCCTATGGCCTCTCCCTTGATGCTGTGACAACACTATCAATGTGCAGTGACAGCGCTGTCAATCTGCTTGAGGTATGTACGCCCCTATATTTCCATCATCCCCCAACTTGATAAGGCCTATAATACCCAGCCATCTGTTAAGTGACATATCCACATGGTGTAAAACAAGGGTGATTGCACTGCAGGTGGGGGCAATTTTTGCCTTCGGCCCCCCAGTGGGGTTCACAGGCATGATTTTAGAGACCTTAACATTTATCTATTTATATATTATTCTCTTGGGTATGTCGCCTTTCCCAGTGTGCTAATTGGCTGCTCAGGAAACACACCCAACCAATCACCACCCACATGCAAATTTCCTCTCCACCTCACAATCCACTCCTACCACTCAGTCTGTGGCCCAGTTTGGGACCCAGACAGTCAACTGGCAGCGGCCGCAGCAGGGCAGCAGAGTGAGTCACTCTCAGCAATTCTTGGAAAAGTGTGGAACACTGAGAAGGGAGAGGAAGGATTTAAAAATCCACCAGCCTACCTTACAGGGTTGTTGTGAAGTCTGCCAGGTGTTTTCGGGGGAGTTTTTTTAAATGGCATGCATTACGCTGGGTACAGCTAGTGACATAATATTACTTCTGGTTTCACAAAACACCATGTTTTGCAGTTTGTGATGTTCTGAGGGTATTATTCTATCCAGTGTTTGTTTTCAAAGGGCCTGGGGACTTTGGGGTGTCTTGAGGGGGATGCAAAGGAGGAGGTGGAGTTGTACGTATCTATTCCTGGTGCAGTAGTGCATGTGACTCTCTGGGGCCACTTTCCCTTGCATCATTAGAGGTTGCCCCTTGTATCTGCTGAACCAATACGTACAGTTTCAATTGTGCGTGGGACACAAAATAGGGACACATACTATACAGTTGTGCTCGAAAAGGCCTAGAGAGGCATTTTCTCTAGGCATCTTCAGAGTCCTCCAATGCAACTCTATGGTATGTTTGTATAGGAAGTCCTTTATTTTAATGGGTTTTGCTATTATCTGTGGTTCCGCTTACACGGATAAGTCCAGGAACGTATCGGGGGTGACCTGTATTTTATTTTCACAGCAGAAGAAAGTAATAAAGGACATCCCTCTCCCCTGCATCATCAGTTGTCATAATCATACCCTAATTTTCAGAGTGCACTTCTACTTACACACTTCCCTGTGTCAGTTGCAATTTCCTTGCTCAGAGTTCACGTTTCATCCAAAGCAAGAACTGTGATTGCCAGGAGGAAAGCCTTTCCATTAGTTCCCTCAAGGATGTTCGCTGTATTTGCCCTGAGAACTGCGATTCAGCTTCACTTTTTACCTTCCTGAAGAGATGCAAAATGTATCTGTCCACACTACTGCTGTTGTTTCTGTTACTGTGTTTATTTGCTACTGTATGGAGACTTGAAAGTCAGTAAATGGTGACAACAATGATAAATACATTGGATGTTATTTTTCACTACTACTAATAAAATGCACTAGAATCCGTTTTGATGCCCTTAGTGTGGAGAATTAAACTAGATTAATGATGTTTTACTATTATATCTTGGTGACATCTGGCATTTTAATATTAGTTTATGTTTAATTTTACTGTAGTACTTTTTGTTTTGAAACAAAAAGACATAAGATAAAGCAAATAAAATTGTTCTAACACAGCTAGGAGACCTGTTTTCATTGCTGTCTGGGAGCAAAACCTAGATTGTACCACACACCCTGTTCAGACCAGTACTTTAAAAGTACCTGCCTTTGTCTGTCCCCTTCTTGATATTACCTAAAGCAGATTGCTTCATTCTGCTGCATGATAGGGCTGGTCCTGTGATCATTAAGTATTTTTATGTGGTGGAGCCACAGTTAGGAAAGGCATGTTAATTTTCTGGAACTTCAGATGTGTAGTTTTACTGAATGTGAGGTGCATCTGCTCCCCTACCTGAACAGTAGTGTAACCTCCTCTTGAAAAGCATCTTGTGCTGGAAGTGAGACATCTGTAAGGAAAGAGCAATACTCTGTTGCATGAACAATGCATACTTTGAGTCATGGCTGAGATTTTTATAAGCTTGTCCTTTCCTTCCTATCCCTCTTCTCCTGATCTTAAATTTACATTGTAAACTCATGTTATCTGCTTATGCTAATCTATAGAATCATAAAGTTGGAAGAGACCATAAGGGCCATCCAGTCCAACTTCCTGTCATGCGGTAATACACATTCAAAGCACTCCCAACTGATGGCCATCCAGCCTTATTTAAAAACTCCAAAGAAGGAGATTTCACCATACTCCAAGCATTTTCTACTGTCAAACTGTTCTTACTGTCAGGAAGTCCTTCCTAATGTTTAAGTGGGATCCCTTTTCCTATAGTTTTTAATCCATTGCTCTGGGTCCCAGGAGCAGCAGAAAACAAGCTTGTTCTTTCTTCAATATGGCATCCTTTCAGATATTTAGACATGGCTATCATATCACTTCTTAACCTTCTCTTCTCCAGGCTAAACATACCCAGCTCCCTAAGCTGCTCCTCATAGGGCATGGTTTTGAGATCTTTCACGATAGTATTTTGGTTACTCTCCTCTGGACACAAACCAGCTTGTCAGTATCCATGAATTGCAATGGCCAGAGCTGGACCAGGTGAAATCTGACCAAAGCAGAATAGAGTGGCCTTATTACTTCCCTCGATCTAGACCAGTGGTTCTTAACCTGTGGTCTGAGGACCCCCGTGGTCTGTGATGTCCTCACAGGGGGTCTGCGAAGGCTTGAAAGCTGCTTGGCCCACCTCCTCTCTGCAGTGGAGTGGCCAAGTGACAGGATCCAAGGTGCTAGCTAGCTGGCTGGCTTGGCTTTAGCATTGCCATTCAATTCGCTCTAGCCACAAACTTGCAGGTGGAAGCAGGAGAAAAGTCTTCCCTCCCTCTTCAGTGCCTCTGAGGGATGGTTTAATGGATGGTGTAATTGTATTATTAATAATAATATCAGGAATTGTTTTTGTTGTTGTTAGGGTTTAAATTTTGAGTTAAGTCTTGGAGGTCTGCAGTAACAAAAGATATTTAAAGAGGGTCCCTGGTAAAGGAAAGGTTAATTAAGAGCCACTTATCAAGATACTATACTATTGATGCAGCATAGAATTGCATTGGCTTTTTTAGCTGCTGCATCACACTGTTGACTCATGTTTAGTTTGTGGTCCACTAAGACTCCTAGGTCCCTTTCCTATGTACTGTTGTCAAGCCAGGTGTCACCCATCCTATATCTGTGCATTTCATTTTTACTGCCCAAGCGTAGTATCCTACATTTCTACCTGTTGAAATTCATTTGGTTAGGTTTGACCCAGCTCTCTTATCTGCTAAGGTCATTTTGAGTTCTGATCCTGTCCTCTGGGGTATTAGCTACCTCTCCCAATTTGGTGTCAGCTGCAACTTTGATAAGCATGCCCTCTATTCCATCATCTGAGTCATTTACAAAGATGTTGCATAGCAGCGGGTCCAGGACAGAACCCTGTAATCGCTTCTCTCTAGGGTGAAGAGGAGCCATTGGTGAGCACCTTTTCGGTTCAGTCGGTCAATCAGTTACAAATCCACCTAACAGTAGCATTGTCCAGCCCACATTTTACTAGCTTAATTGCAAGAATATCATGGGGTGCCTTATCAAAGGCCTCTTTTCTAATTTAATATTATTTTAAGTGGTGGGTGGGCTAGGGTACTGCAATTATTGAGTTTTTATATTGTAAGTCGCCCCAATTGCGTTGCAGAGGGGCGGGATAGAAATAAATTTTGTTGTTGTTGTTATTATTATTATTATTATTATTGTTATTATTATACAGTTGTCCCTCCGTATCCACGGATTTAGTATTCAGCAAGAACCTTCACCAGTTGGTTTCCAACATTTGTAAATACAGTTGTCCCTCTGTATCCATGGATTTGGTATCCACGGATTTAAGTACTCACAGATTTAAGTATTCACGGCTTGAAAATATTCTTTAAAAAATAATAATCCAAAAGCAAACCTTGATTTTGCCATCTTATATAAGGGACACTCTTTTGCTATGCCACCACTTACGACTCCTCAGACGCTTTCATCAGTGTTGTATATGCACAATCCTAAATATACACTGGACGGACTATGTGACGAATGTTGCTGTCCTTGAGCAAGTAGGGATCACCAGCATTGAGGCCATGATATTGAGAACACAACTGCGCTGGGCAGGGCACGTTTCTAGGATGGAGGACCATCGCTTCCCAAAAATAGTACTCTACGGTGAACTCGCCATGGGTCAGCATAAGAGGGGCGGTCCAAAAAAGCGATACAAGGACTCCCTGAAACAACATCTCAGGCTCGGCCAAATTGATCACCAACAATGGTCCGCCCTGGCCTCACATCAGGAGGCATGGAGACGCACTATCCATAATGCTGCAGCCTTGAGAACTCACGCCGAACAAGTCTTGAAGAGAATCGACAATGCAGAAAGAATCACAACATGGAAACATCTTCCAAGGAGACCTGCTGTGCTTTCTGCAGCCGGACTTGTTTATCTCGGATTGGCCTTTTTTGTCATCAACATGCTTGCAGAAAGTGCGGGATGAGTCCTTCCTGAATCTTTGTTTGCGAAGAAAAGCCAGAGATAAGGGACACCATTTTGCTATGCCATTGCATATAATGGGACTTGAGTATTCACGGATTTTGGTATCCACGGGTGTGTGTGTGTGTGTGTCCTGGAACCAAACCCCAGCGAAGATGAAGGGACAACTTTATAAAGTGTCATGAACACTAATGGTGTTATATGCATGCTTATAGTTACATTTAGCAAAAGAGCTAAATCTAGAAGTGCAGTTTTTTTTATCATTAATTTCTTTGGGTTCTTATATTTGCTCTACTTTTGTATTAATTAATTGTTGCCTTGTATCATTATAACTTTGTTAGCTCCCTTAGCAGTGCCTGCTAAAAGGTGGTGTACAGACCAAATAGCTTAATGATAATAATAATAATAATATTAAAATTTATTTATACCCCGCCCCTCTGTTAAAACAATCGGGGCTGCTTACAAAAATTAAAATACAATACAAATAAAATCCCTAAACACCCCCACTCCCACCCTCCCCCATAAAAAAGCATTAAACAAATATAAATTTAAAACAACTAATCTAAAATCACATTTAAAACTATAAATACAATAAAATATAATAAATGGCCAGCAGCCTAGAAGAGGCCAGGATCCCCTGAGGCCGGGATCTAATTAGGAAAGGCCTGCCGAAAGAGATCCGTCTTTAGTGCTTTTTTAAAGCCACTCAGGCTTGTTATCTGACGGATCTCATTCGGCAGGTCATTCCACAATTTGGGGGCGATTACCGAAAAGGCCCTCTGGGAGGTTGCAGACAGCCTAGATTTTTGTGGCTGAAGCAAATTCCTCCCAGAGGACCGGAATGCGCGGGTAGGATTGTATGGGAGGAGGTGGTTCCGGAGATAAGTTGGACCCAAGCCATTTAGGGCTTTAAAGGTAATAACCAACACCTTATACTGGGCCCGGAAACTGATTGGCAGCCAGTGAAGAGATTTTAATACTGGAGTTATATGGTCTCTCCGAGATGTTCCCGAGACCACTCTGGCTGCCATATTTTGTACCAACTAAAGTTTCCGGACCAAGCATGAGGGCAGCCCCATGTAGAGCGCATTGCAGAAATCTAGACGGGAGGTTACCAGCGCGTGCACCACAGTCTCGAGGTCCCTTACTTCCAGGAAATGGCGCAGCTGGCGTATCAGCTGAAGCTGATAACAGGCGCTCCTGACTGTCGCATTCACCTGACTCGTCATCTGAAGCGATGAATCAAGGAGCACCCCCAGACTGCGAACACAGTCCTTAACGGAGAGCGTGACCCCGTCCAGGACTGGAGGTTGCAACCCAACTCCTGGTTTGGGGGCCGCTACCGTGAGCACCTCCGTTTTATCTGGATTTAATCTCAATCTGTTTTTCCTCATCCAGCCCATTACTGCTTTAAGACAATCATTAAGAGGAGAGACACCATCGGAATTCGAGGCCGATGATCGGGGCAAGGAGAAATAGATCTGGGTGTCATCAGCGTACTGATAACACCCAGCCCCATAACTGCGAATAATCTCACCCAGCGGCTTCATATAAATGTTAAACAGCATCGGGGACAGGATGGCGCCCTGTGGAACACCACAAGTAAGCTCCTTTCTGCTGGAGCAGCTGTCCCCGAGCAACACCCTCTGGGACCTGCCCGAGAGGAAGGACCGGAACCACTGGAGCGCAGTGCCTCCGATTCCTAACCCCCTCAAGCGATCCAAGAGGATGCTATGATCTATCGTATCGAAAGCCGCTGAGATGTCTAAAAGCACCAACAGGGTCACACTACCCCTGTCAATGCTTAGACGCAGGTCATCAGTCAAGGCAACCATGGCAGTCTCAACTCCAAATCCCGTCCTAAAGCCAGTTTGAAATGGGTCTAGATAATCGGTTTCATCCAAGACCACTTGGAGTTGAAGCGCAACTGCCCTCTCGATCACTTTGCTCAAGAATGGTAACATAGAAACCGGCCTATAGTTGTTCATGTCCAGGGGGTCAAGGGAAGATTTTTTCAGGAGCGGCCTAACGGCTGCTTCCTTTAAACAAGATGGAACACACCCTTCTCTGAGGGATGCATTGATGATGTCCTTAAGGAACATCATCAAGGCAGTCCCCCCCTGGATGGCCAGCCATGAAGGGCAAGGATCGAGAGGGCAGGTCGTCTTCCTAACCCTACCAAGTAGCTTGTCCACGTCCTCAGTACTCACAGATTGAAATTGATCCAGTAAACTGACATCAACGGAGTTGCTGGACACCTCGTCAATTGTTTCTGCCAAATTAATGGTATCTAAGTCGGCTCTTATCTGAGAGATTTTATCTGCAAAGAAATTGTTAAACGCGTCACAGCAGGCCGTCGTTGGGTTAAGCAACGGGTTCTGCACAGGAATAACCTGCGTCATCTCCCTTACCACACTAAACAGCTCTGCTGGACGGGACTCTGCAGACGCAATACGTGCAGAGGAGAAGGATCGCTGTGCTGCACGTATTGCCTCTCGATAGGACCAAAGAAAGTTCCTATGACGAGTCCTGTCGGATAAGAGTCGAGTTTTCCGCCAGTTGCGCTCTAGTCGTTGTCCAACCCGCTTCATTTTCCTAAGCTCTGCTGTATACCATGGCTTACGGTTTGAAGCGGGTTGGAAAGGACGCTTGGGAGCGATCGTGTCGATAGCCTTGGTAAGATCGTTGTTCCAGGTATTAACCAAAGTTTCGACAGGGTCACCGGCGTTACCAACCATTAAACCCTCCAAGGCTTTCTGGAATCCTATTGGTTCCATTAGCCTTCGAGGGCGGACCATTCTAATAGGTCCACCACCCCCGGTGGGGCAGACAGTGGCTCTTAGCTCCATCTTGACCAGGAAATGATCCGTCCATGACAACGCGGTGGTTTTTATAACCTCCACCCACGAATATTCCTGTTCCGTACTGAAGACCGCATCGAGGGTATGACCCGCACAATGTGTGGGCCCGATGACCATTTGGGATAGGCCCATGTTTGTCATGGTTTCCATGAACTCCCGAGCTGCACCAGTCAAATTTGTCAAGCTGTTCTCAAGTGGAATGTTGAAGTCCCCCAAAACTAAAAGTCTGGGAGACTCCAACAGCAACTCTGAGACCAGCTGTGTCAGCTCGGTTAGGGAGTCTGCTAGACAACGGGGTGGTCGGTATACTAGCAGAATCCCCAAACTATCCCTGGTCCTCAGACTAAGGTACATACACTCAAAGTGGACTGTGTTTCGGACAGGTATCCTGGTCAAGGTCAGATTGTTCTTATAAACCAGAGCCACTCCGCCCCCCCCCCCGCCCACTTCCCCTCACCCGCTCACTGACAGAATACCCGGCTGGGAGGGCCTGCGCCCACGTGACAGCACTATCCTCTCCCAGCCAGGTTTCTGTGAAGCACGCCAGGTCGGCATCCTCATCCAAGAGTAGATCGTAAATAATATGAGTTTTATTCTTAACCGACCTGGCATTGCAGAGGAGCAAAGTAAGGTTCTGTGGAATGGTTGGTACGCCCTCCAATCCATTCCGGGAAACAGGGTGAACTGAAGGTGGGATAGCTAACAAACAGCGATCCCGCCTTCTTTTGTACCATCTGTTCACTCTGTTCCGACCATACCTCCCTTTCCCCAGCACAACTCCAATTTCCGCCCCCACTCCATCCCCGGCCTCAGCTGACGCCAATTGCAAGCTTGGAGTCCCTCTGGCTGCTGGCTGGCGTTCCTGAGGGGTGTGGGAGTGGCTTAAAACGCCAGCCACTCCTGGCCACGCCCCCTCCTGCTGCTGGTCTGCTTCCAGAAGTCCTCAGGGCCCTCCATAGCCCTCTGGCCCGGTGGAATGGGGAGAAGAGGCTGCTTCAGGCTTGGAGTCCCTCTGGCTGCTGGCTGGTGTTCCTGAGGGGTGTGGGAGTGGCTTAAAACACCAGCCACTCCTGGCCACGCCCCCTCCTGCTGCTGCTCTGCTTCCAGAAGTCCTCAGGGCCCTCCACAGCCCTCTGGCCCGGTGGAATGGGGAGAAGAGGCTGCTTCAGGCTTAGAGTCCCTCTGGCTGCTGGCTGGTGTTCCTGAGGGGTGTGGGAGTGGCTTAAAATGCCAGCCACTCCTGGCCACGCCCCCTCCTGCTGCTGCTCTGCTTCCAGAAGTCCTCAGGGCCCTCCACAGCCCTCTGGCCCGGTGGAATGGGGAGAAGAGGCTGCTTCAGGCTTAGAGTCCCTCTGGCTGCTGGCTGGTGTTCCTGAGGGGTGTGGGAGTGGCTTAAAATGCCAGTCACTCCTGGCCACGCCCCCTCCTGCTGCTGGTCTGCTTCCAGAAGTCCTCAGGGCCCTCCACAGCCCTCTGGCCCGGTGGAATGGGGAGAAGAGGCTGCTTCAGGCTTGGAGTCCCTCTGGCTGCTGGCTGGTGTTCCTGAGGGGTGTGGGAGTGGCTTAAAATGCCAGCCACTCCTGGCCACGCCCCCTCCTGCTGCTGCTCTGCTTCCAGAAGTCCTCAGGGCCCTCCACAGCCCTCTGGCCCGGTGGAATGGGGAGAAGTGTACAGACCAAATAGCTTTGCTTGTTTGTAGTTATGAATGTTTCTCCTGTTAGCAAAAGTCCAGTTCAATGATGTGAGCAGAATCTTCCCTTTTTAACCAGTAAATTAAAAACTGTGAAATTTTGCCCAAGGAACTTTTGATTTGTTTTTCTTACACAGCAGTCATCAGGTATTGTGGCATGGCAGGTGGTGGCTGGTCCATTGCAACTGGTGGGGCAAAGGGTGGGATGATCAAGAGTAGGCAAAGCAATTGTCATTGGTAAACAGAATCAGGGATTTGTGGTTTTGACCCCTTCTTCTTCCCCTCCAGTGAGACCAGGAACACTATGAAACACCACCATATTAACAGGAGGAGACTGTCGAAACTGTTGTTCTCTCTCCACCACCTGTAAATGGATCATTGAACATTTTAGATGATTTTTGACATGAGATCTCTCCCCAAACACTCTCAAATCACACATAACTTCATGTCTTCTTGGGCTAAAGTATAACTGCACACCTAGTCTTTTCAGCACCACTGTGGTGCAGAACAAACGGAAGTGGAAGTGGGGTTTAGGACCTGCTGGTTGTAATGATTTGTACATGGGATTTCCCCACAAACCACCATCAAATCAGAGAACACATTTGTAGACACCAGTCAGGTATGATAAAGTTTTGCTGACTCAGTCCCCACATCCCGAGTGAAGACTATTTAGCACTTCCTTCCAGTGTGTCTGGTGCAGAGGAGGATGGGGCAGCCTTTCCTGCTGAAGGTGTTGCCAGCTAGCAGTTTATAATAGGGAGCCACCAGCTCTAGGTAGGTAGATAGGAGGTTGGGAAGATCTGGTCTTCCCACTTCTGCCTCCTGCAGTGTTTGTTATCAGTCTCAGAAGATCTTCTCTGTTGTAGAAGGTTATTTGCTCTGAGGGCTTTTCAAGCAAGTAGTGCTTTCTGGTTACATTATACAGTTGCCCCTCCACATTCGCGAACTCAGCATTCGCGGTTTTAATTATTCGCGGTTTTGGGAGGGCCCCCCCGGGCCCCCCCAAAACCGCGAAAAGGGGCCTCCGGAGGCCCCTTGAAAGCTGTGGGAAGGAGCCGGGAGGGCCGGCTAGGTGTTCACGGGGCTTTTGGAGACCCCCCAGAGGCCCCGTGAAGGCCTGGGGAGGGTGGGGGGAGGGTGGGGGGAGGCCTTCACGGAGCCTTGGAAGGCTCCGTGAAGGGCTGGGGAGGGTGGGGGGAGGCCGCGGAGGCCTTCACGGAGCCTTGAAAGGCTCCGTGAAGGCCCCGGGGAGGGAGGGGGGAGGGTGGGGGGAGGCCTTCACGGAGCCTTGGAAGGCTCCGTGAAGGGCTGGGGAGGGTGGGGGGAGGCCGCGGAGGCCTTCACGGAGCCTTGAAAGGCTCCGTGAAGGCCCCGGGGAGGGTGGGGGGAGGCCTTCACGGAGCCTTGGAAGGCTCCGTGAAGGGCTGGGGAGGGTGGGGGGAGGCCGCGGAGGCCTTCACGGAGCCTTGAAAGGCTCCGTGAAGGCCCCGGGGAGGGAGGGTGGAGGGTGGGGGGAGGCCTTCACGGAGCCTTCCAAGGCTCCGTGAAGGGCTGGCGAGGGTGGGGGGAGGCCGCGGAGGCCTTCACGGAGCCTTGAAAGGCTCCGTGAAGGCCCCGGGGAGGGAGGGGGGAGGGTGGGGGGAGGCCTTCACGGAGCCTTGGAAGGCTCCGTGAAGGGCTGGGGAGGGTGGGGGGAGGCCGCGGAGGCCTTCACGGAGCCTTGAAAGGCTCCGTGAAGGCCCCGGGGAGGGAGGGGGGAGGATGGGTGGAGGCCTTCACGGAGCCTTCGAAGGCTCCGTGAAGGGCTGGGGAGGGTGGGGGGAGGCCGCGGAGGCCTTCACGGAGCCTTGAAAGACTCCGTGAAGGCCCCGGGGAGGGAGGGGGGAGGGTGGGGGGAGGCCTTCACGGAGCCTTCGAAGGCTCCGTGAAGGGCTGGGGAGGGTGGGGGGAGGCCGTGGAGGCCTTCACGGGGCCTTGAAAGACTCCGTGAAGGCCCCGGGGAGGGAGGGGGGAGGGTGGGGGGAGGCCTTCACGGAGCCTTCGAAGGCTCCGTGAAGGCCTGGGGAGGGTGGGGGGAGGCCGCGGAGGCCTTCACGGAGCCTTCGAAGGCTCCGTGAAGGCCCCGGGGAAGGCAATCCATATTCGCGGTTTTTTTACATTCGCGGGGGTCCGTGGAACGTAACCCCCGCGAATGTCAAGGGACAACTGTACTTTAAAACTCCCTCTGTGTGTTTTGGCATAAGCATAAGCAACACAGGCACAAAGTAAGGAATATAGCAATATGGGAAGATTTCCCACCCACCCCCAGGTCAGCTTGAAGGGCAACTAGCACCAAAATGACAGAAATTCCTTTTGCAGAACTAGGGGCAGCTCTAGGATTTGTTGTGTGCCTTCAAGTTTTTTCTCACCTGTGACAATGCTAAGGTGAACCTATCATGGGGTTTTCATGGCAAGATTTATTCTTGTCAGTTATCAGTGAGTCATAAACTTTCTCCCACCCCATCATAGCATATACCTTTAAAAATATTTATTGTAATCAACATTTGTCACATAGTATCCTGTTGTGGTATTTTGTTGTTGTTACTATTATGTGCCTTCAGGTTCACTCTGATGTACAGCAACCCTGTCATAGGGTTTTCTTGGCAAGAGTTACTTAGAAGTTTGCCATTGCTTTCCTCTTAGGCTGAGAGAGAGTGACTTGCCCAAGATTGCTAGTGGGTTCCATTACCAAACTGATATTTAAACCCTGGCCTGCCAGAATCTTAACAGTCAACCATTATATTTACTCAGTAGCTCTAGAATGCATATAACTTTAATTTTTCCACTAAAATGACAGGAAGATACCTCAGTCTTCGTGAAACTGCAAACTTTTAGGTCTGCATTTGCAATATATAAATAAATAAAATAAAATATCAGTTATCTGTTGTGGCTGTGCCCTTGAATTAAGGATGGAATGGATAGTTGACAATTTCCCGAATGTGGTCAAAAGTTGGTGTGCCCAACCACTCAGGAAATGCTGACAGGAAGAAAAGCAGCGCTTGAAAAGTTCCCACAACAGCAAAACAGTGCAACTTTGTCAACTCTGCGCAACCTTAAAAGTTGCACAGTTGAAATACAGGGTAACTCTCCAAGGCAAGGTTGTGCACTTACACTAACTAGAACTGTGCAGTTTTTGCAATCATCTGAATGGTTCAGCATTGTAAAGGGAAGAATGGAGTAGAACATTCCTTGAATATTAAGCCCTAAATTTCTACACTTTAACTGTTAAAACTACAAGCTATTTTCTCCTCTGATTAGAATAGCAAATTATCAGGGATGAGAAGGAATTGGGGAATCAGAGTAGGCAGGCACGTCAAGAAGGAAGGGGAATGCAAGCTCAGAGCCCAGAGAATCCATTGTTTGGTGGTTCCATAAACTAGAGGGTGAAAGGGGACTGATAGTGAATTTTGCTGCATGCCTTGGCCCTTCTATCAAACAAGACTAGAAAACCAGCCCCAACATTCTAGTATGCAATACTGTACATCTTTATTTTCTAGTATCATCCAATCCTGCGCTGTGTTGTCCCTGTTTCACAAAATGTTGTGCAAAATGAAACAGTCATGGCCAAAAAACAACCTACAACTGTGCAGTTGTTCTTCAGAAAGTTGTGCAGTTCTGAGTAAAAGTGTGAGTTTCTTGAAAATGCACAGTTTCTAAACATTGCAGTGATTTTTCCAACCTTTGCAAGAAAAAGGCACCTGTTGCAAGACATATTGGTAAAAAAAATTACAGCTCAACAAAGGTAAAGAACAGAGAAACCTAAAGTGGCCAGATGGCCACTTCTGGTTTGGATTGGGGGGGGGGTTGGGGCCATGCTCATGCTTCCTCCCTTAGCTACATCAAAAGCGGTGGTATCTGGAGGCCCCAAGAGCAGGAAAACCCCTCTTCTGCTCCATTTTCCCCCCAGAAGAAAATCCTGCGGCGTCTGGGGATACAAGCCACGAAAAGGCCTAGAGGATTGTGTGTGAGATGCCCTTTGTCTGGTTCTGCCAAAAAATAAGAAAAATGCAGACAATTATCTTTAAAGAGGGTGGGAAATTTATATATGTAGAAGTCCATTGCACCACTTTATCTGAAATTTGGCATGCTTCATCCACTGAAAAATGGATTCTATGCCTGTTAATTTTTTCCCATTTTATCAAAAGCCAAAAACAGTTCTGTTTCCTCATTACAGTTGTAGTAGGGGGTCTCCAAAGCACCCTCATTTTCACTCCCTTTCCTCCCCCTGCAGGCTACATCCTGGCTGCTTAGTTTTTCAACTCATTTCTCCCACTTCTGTAATTTAATTCCATTTGTCCAACTCAGTTTTTTCCTTCCTGAAAACTGGTTGCTTGTGTTAATTACAGCAGTGGGCTCCCTAAATACCGTATATTCCGGCGTATAAGACGACCCGGCGTATAAGACGACCCCCCCAATTTTTAAGGTAAAATGCAGAGTTTGTGATATATTCGCCCTATAAGACGACCCCCCTCTTCCAACGCATAGCCCCCGCATGCCCCTCCTGCGCTCCCTTCCAGGAGGGAGTGCAGGAGGAGGATGCGGAGGCTGTGTGCCCAAACGGGGCACGTTCGCCCCTTCTCCCCACCTTCCAGGAAGGTGGGGAGAAGGGGTGAATCGCGAGTTTGGCCGCGCAGCCTCTGCATGCCCCTCCTGCGCTCCCTTCCTGGAGAGAGCGCAGGAGGGGGATCTGGAGGCTGTACGGCCAAACGGGGCACGTTCGCCCCTTCTCCCCACCTTCCAGGAAGGTGGGGAGAGGGGGCGAATCGCGGGTTTGGCCGTGCAGCCTCCGCATGACCCTCCTGCGCTCCCTTCCAGGAGAGAGCGCAGGAGGGGGATCCGGAGGCTGTACGGCCAAACGGGGCACGTTCGCCCCTTCTCCCCACCTTTCAAGAAGGTGGGGAGAAGGGACGAATCGCGGGTTTGGCCGCACAGCCTCTGCATGCCCCTCCTGCGCTCCCTTCCAGGAGAGAGCGCAGGAGGGGGATCCGGAGGCTGTACAGCCAAACGGGGCACGTTCGCCCCTTCTCCCCACCTTCCAGGAAAGTGGGGAGAAGGGGCGAATCGCGGGTTTGGCCGCGCAGCCTCTGCATGCCCCTCCTGCGCTCCCTTCCAGGAGGGAGCGCAGGAGGGGGATCCGCAGGCTGTGCGGCCAAACAGGGCACGTTCACCCCTTCTCCCCACCTTCTAGGAAAGTGGGGAGAGGGGGCGAATCGCGGGTTTGCCTCGGCCGCTGCAGAAGCGATCCAGCGGCGGCTGCGGCAAACTGCAATGTTCGCCTCCCTCCTCTGTCTTCCGTTGCTCCCCAAAGGGGGAGAAGGCAGAGGAGGGGGGGCGAATGATCTTCAAAACACTTTGCTTCACCCCCCTGCCCCATCTCCTGCCTCTTCGCTCCATTTGCGAAGAGGCAAGAGATAGGCAGGTGGGCGAAGCAAAGTGTATCCGGCGTATAGGACGACTGTCAATTTTGGAGGGCACTTTTGAGTGCTCAAAAGTCGTCTTATACGCCGGAATATACGGTACAACAGTATGATTGTCTATGAGTATCACTCACTAGTGCTCTACAGAACCACAAAATATTGTGTTTTAATCCACTTTGTGGACAATCTGTTGGTGGGAAAATGAGGGAGATGGAAAGGGGCTTGTCCAGTATAATTTTTTTGGGAGGTGGGTTTTTGCAATAGAATGCAAGATTGTTGTTTTACTAGAGGTGGCAGAAGCAAAGAGATCAGCTGCAGCAATGCCTGTTTAGCAGCAGTCTCCTACACTGTCAAGAATAGACTTCTGAAGCCAGGGCAAGTAAGTAAGGAATAACTACATGATTCCTGGTTGAGAGTAGGACAGCATTGGCTGGGTGAAAGGAACCTTGCCTGGCAGGACAGCACCCTCCCTACCTCTAAAGATGTTCCCCCTGTCTGAAGCTAAAGAGAGTTCAAAATCAGTTTGTGATCTGGGAAAGGTGGGGAGTTAGCTTTCAAGAGAAGAGTCTTGAAATTCCATTTGATATGATCTTAAGCAGGACCCTACTTCTAATGTGCTTTTGTGCTGATCAGAGATGCTATAGAATGTATAGCACCTATGTTTTACCTCATGCCCACTTGAAATACAGCCGAGTTTTAAACCACTGCTGTTTTACACCTGTATGTTCTGATTGGTCAGGGTTTTTTTTTAGTTTTAGATGGTTTTAATTTTATATTGTTTAATTCTTTTTATGGGAGAGGGTGGGAATGGGTGGTGCTTTTAGTCGTTATTATAATGTTTTACTTGTTGGAAGCCGCCCCGATTGTTTTTAGCAGAGGGGCGGGGTATAAATTATTATTATTATTATTATTATTACTACTACTACTACTACTATTATTATTAACACACCCCACACTAAAATCAACTTTTGGCCATTCTGGTGTTGTTGAAATGCAACTAACATCATGTTTCACTATTGGCTGTGCTGGCTAGGACTGATAGAAGTTGCAGTCAGACAACATCTACTGGCCTACTGGTTGCCCATCTTTGCTAATAGGCAGACTCTGGCCTACCTCTTGTAAACCATGGTAAACCAATGTCTTCAATAGAACCACTCGAGTGCTAACAGGGGCTTGCAGGATCATGTACTCTGCAACCATTTTTTAGATAATTAGAACAGAAAAAAGAAAAATGAAGTTGAGGAAAAGGTTAGGCTAGAAGTCTTTTCCTTCTCCTTAATTTTTTAACAACAACAACAACAATAATAAAAATTCTTACCAGTGGGGTACAACATGAATTAAAATACAATATGTGACATAAAATCATTTAAACACACAGATAAAAACACATAGGATTAAAACAAACATTTTAGATCTCAAAAGTTTATATGGGGGATCATTAAGTCAGATACGTTTTATACACTCCTGTGAAGACAAGGTCTATGGCATTCAGGGGGATTCCCCCCCACCATGCTATCTTCTTATAAAAGACCTTTTACATATCTCCAGTTTAGATCCAACACTGGTGGGTTGTGGTAGTGGAAGCAGTGGAGGAAGCATGGAGTCAATTGTTTAGGTTTCCATCATTAGTACTGTTACTAAGGAGAGTAGTATGACCCAATGAACCCATTGTGTCTGAGTAAAGAGCCATGGGGACTTGTGCGTTTATCAGAAAGCATTTTCTCATACCCTAACACTTGTTATGCCATGCCTACTCTTAAGAAAGTCACCTTTAAGGCTGTAGAAGTAACTCCTTCACTTTTGATTCAACACAGTGTGTCACAAGAATTGCTACTTTTTATAAAATAAGAAAATGGGAAATTGCCTTATCCCACCTCAAGCTGCTTACCCCCAGTGTTGTGTACACTCCCATATCTGTGGAACCAATATCTGAAGTTTCACCTTTCTGTGTTACACAAAATAGGGACACATACCATAGAGTCACATGGGAAAATGCCTAGAGAGGTGTCCTCTCTAGGCATCTTCTAGGTCCTCCAATGCAACTCTATAGTATGTTTTTACCAGAAGTGCTTTATTTTAATAGGGTTTGCTGTTGCCCATGGTTTTCATTGTCCACAGTAAGTCTGTGAACTGAACCTCTGCAGATACAGGGGCCTAACTGTATTCTGATTATCAGAGGAGATATTTGTAGTCTCAGGCATGGCCCTTTCCTGGCTATGTTGTTCAATTTAAACTGGAAAGTAAGTCTGGGATTTTCTGTTTAAAGTGGCCTAAGTGTAATCATTAATCCCAACTAAAGTAAACCCATTGAATTGATGGGACGTTAGTAAACCAAAAGTTGGAATTGGATTAGAGCACTTGTTCTTTTGCAGTTCTGTCCTCTTGCAACAGGGTTAGAACTCATGACCTTGGCTCTAACTAGCCAGCTATCCACAGCCACAGTAGAGGTAACTGGTGCAGTAAAATGATTTATTCCTTTAAATTAAATTAAAAACATGTTCCACTCCTAGACTCACCAATCCCAGATAACAAAGCAAAAACAGAAAATGGGATTGTGTCTAGCTTTGGTTGTTACCACACAAACAAAAGAGATTAGTATGCACGCTGTAACTGGATTATATCCCCAATAGTGATGAGGGTTCAAATTTAAACGTGTCCAGGAAGCTGTAGTTATTCTATATAGAGGGTCCTGTGCAAAATTATGTGATAAAGACCGACCTGGGGGTGATTTCCATACATGTTTTTTTAAAACAGATTAACGAAGGTACCATGGTTTATTTTATGTAATCCTTAGATGGATAAGCTGCCTTGAGTCCCAGTTCTAGGAGAAGGGCACCTTATAAATCAAAGAAGGGGTTGCAGGGTCATTCAGGAACATGGAGACTGGGCTGTGAATCAAGTGAAAGGTGTGAGGGAATGCTGCAGACCTGGCATTCTGGGAGCCTTGGACCAATCTCCTTCCAAAGAGTAACAGCAGCTCTTATTATAAGCTGAAGACTAGAAATAAACCAACTGCAGGAGGAAGAGCCTCATTTAACCCTGTCACTATGATTCTATGAATGCAGAATTTGGAAAACTTTCAGATTATTTGCAGCATCATTGTGGCTTTGTTTTCTTTTTGCTAAGCCAGTGTGAAACCATTATATAGCACTGGTAGTACTGTCTGTGCCAAGTCACAAATGAACAAATATTTCAGATTTCTAGAGACCAACATAACATGCAGAGGTGTGGATATTTTTCCATGCTCCCATCTTCCCAATGGCCAACAGACACACTTAAACTAGAGAGTATCTATATGAAGCATGCTTTTTCTAGATCTCTCGCCTCTCTCATCTTGGTAAGTGTCTTCTTGGTACAATCTGCTCTAAAATGGCTAAAGCTTTAGATAGTTTGAGCTCTGTGCTTATAATGATTAGAGCAGGAAAATGGTAGCATGTTTAAACCTATGATGATTGTGGGAGCAAAGAACATTGTTAACAGCCGTGTTGTGAATTAGTTGGAATGGTAGAGCAGAAGACGGAAACCTCCAAATGGTGCAAACAAATGTTTGCTGTATTTCTTGTACTACTATTAGTGTTAGTATTTATGTGCTCTCATTATGCCAGGACTTCCAAACTTTGATTAAATAAAAGCTGATCAAAATCAATTTTAAAAACCCAGTTTTACAAAGTGAACATTCTTTGAGGACAAATGGAAACAGTATCAAAACCCAGTCCTAAAACTGGTCTTAAGGACCAAAGGTTGTGCCGAACAATACAGTCCTGATAAGCTCAAGTAAGTTCAGTAGGGATGGAACCAGCTTAACTTCCCTTGGGAGGAAATTCCACAGTTGAGGTGCCCAGTCAAGGAAGAAAAAAAAGAGTTTTGCATTGTCATGTTGAGAAAAAATATGTGCAATTAATAAACAGTTAAAATCGATATCAAAAGTTTATTTTGCATGAAGATCATTACAGTTGTCCCTCCACATTCACAGATTTGGCATTCACAGATTTAAGTATTCACGATTTGAAAATATTCTTAAAAAAATAATAATCCAAAACGCAAACCTTGATTTTGCCATCTTATATCAGGGACACCATTTTGCTATGCCATTGCATATAATAGGACTTGAGTATTCATGGACTTGGGTATTCACGGGGGGGTCCTGGAACCAAACCCCAGCGAATGTGAAGGGACAACTGTAATCTACCACTCTTGGCCCCTTAATATTAATTATGGAATAAACTTCTCTATATTAATCTAAGTATTTTCTTACTTCCTGCAAGAGTTACTGTGTTTTCCAGCGTATAAGATGACTTTTTAACCCTTCAAAATCTCCTCAAAAATTGGGGGTCATCTTATACGCTGGGTATACGGACCCAGGAAGGAAGAGAGGTGGCTAGCAAGCTTCCCCCCCCCCACCGCCTGCCACCCCTCCGCCTTTCCCGAGCCTGAGATGGGGCTGCCTGCAAGGTTCAGGAAAGGCAGAGGGGTGGCTGGCTGGGTGGGGACACCCTTGCCAGCCAAACCTCTGTGCTTTCTCAACTCGTGATGAGCCCATTGTGAGTTGGGAAAGCGCAGAGGTTTGGCTGGCAAGGCTCTCCCCAGCCAGCCAGCCAAACCTCTGCATTTCCCCTGCTTGGCCGGGGGAAATGCGGAGGTTTGGCTGGCTGGCTGGCTGGCTGGGGAGAGCCTTGCCAGTCAAACCTCTGTGCATTCCCAACTCGCAATGAACCGGCTTTCGACCCTTGAATGTTTGGGGAAAATAATAAAAGGCCGATTCAAGTGGGGCACTCACTGAGGAAACCATCAGCAGTTTCCTCAGTGAGTGCCCCGCGTGAATTCACCTTTGCCCCAAACACTCAAGGGTCTAAAGCCAGTTCAAGAGGGAAGCTCACTTAGCAGGATCTCTTCTTAGCCCAGTTTCCTCAGTGAGTGCTCCGCTTGAATCACCCTTTTCCCCAAACACTCAAGGGTCTAAAGCCGGTTCAAGGGGGAAGCTGGCTAAGGAGAGCTCCCACTAAGTGAGCTTCCCTCTTGAACCGGCTTTAGACCCTTGAGTGTTTAGGGCAAAGGCGGATTCAAGCGGGGCACTCACTGAGGAAACCGGCAGAGGTAGAGAAGGAGGTACCGGTAATAGGATACAAGGGCAGGCCAGATGGGTGAAAGAGGCATGTTTGCGCTGCTCTGATAGTCTTGGACACAGGGAGAGCTGGGCAGGCAGGGAGAGCTGACCAATCCAAGCAGGCATTGTGTACAACAGCCAGCCAATCGCTGGTATCGTGATTGGCTGGTTGTAGTATACTGGGTACCACATACAGCACATATCTGTACCTCTTTGTACAGTATAGCACCAGTACATACAGTACGGTATATAAATGTCCAACAGTCAAAACCCCATCGTTCCACCAGCAAGAAGAAAGAAATATGAAGCCAGTTTCAAACTTAAAGTTGTAAACTTTGCCATGAAACATAATAACTGCGCTGCTACAAGGCAATATGGAGTAACAGAAAAGATGGTTCGGGACTGGAAAGCAAATGCAAAAATATTAAAGAGTATGCCAAGGGGTAAGTGTGCATTAAGAAGAGGCACCCCACATTGGCCAGAACTGGAAAAACATGTAGCAGACATTGTGAATGAGCATCGCCAAAACGGTTATGTAGTGACACGAAATAAAATACATTTGTTTGCACTTCAGTGGGCCAAAATCTAACCCAGAGCATAGCAACGGATTTAAGGCCACTGCATCTTGGTTACTAGATTCATGGGAAGGCATAATATGGTACTGAGGCAAAAGATGAAAATTGCCCAAAAAAGTTACCCGCAGATCTTGATTGCAAACTAAATAGTTTCCATCAATACGTAATACAACTGCGCAAAAAACATGGCTATGCGTTAAGTACTATTGGAAGTATGGATGAAACTCCAGTGAATGGTTGGAAATAAAACTGTCCATCAAAAAGGTGAAAAAACAATTTTACTTAACAGGACATGAGAAGTCCAGTTTTACAGTGGTACTAGGATGCACAGCTGATGGCACCAAACTGAGACCAATGATTATTTTTTTTAAAAAAACAATGCTGAAACTCAAGTTCCTGTTGGTTGTTTTGTACATGTGAATGAAAAAGGCTGGCTGGATGAAGAAGGGGTAAAGCTATGGCTTGATAATGTATGGAGCAGGCGACCAGGTGGACTTATTCAAAAATGTAGTCTACTGGTGTGGGATATGTTCAGGGCTCATTTAACTCCCAGCACCAAGCAAAGGCTTGCAAGACTAAACACACATGTGGCAGTTATTCCTGCAGGATTGACATCGTTGGTACAGCCACTGGATGTGTGCCTAAACAAGCCATTTAAAGATCACATTCGAGAACGAATGGGTGGTTAGCGGCGAAAAGTCATTCACAAAAGGAGGAAACATGCATGCTCCACAGTTGGATGTTTTGTGCAAGTTTGTCATAAAAGCCTGGAATGATATTGATGCAGAAATAGTAATCAAGTCTTTCAAGAAGTGTGGCATATCAAATTTATTAAGATGGTATGGAGGACGACTACTTGTGGCAAGATGAAGAGGAAGAGGAAGTTAAGACCACACCATCTGATACGGAATTCGATCCATATGATGACTGCCTTACAAATGTATCACAAGATATCATTGATGTATTTATGATATGAGATGATGAACAGGAGGATTTTGAAGGCTTTTAAAGGGAAACTGTCATGCCAGCAAAACCTGTAAAAATACCGTAGCTTGCAGTTATGATGGGCGTTGCTAACTCGCCAGGGTCTTGCCCGGCACTTGCTCTCTCTCTGTTGTTTGTTATCTTCCTCCTATCTTCATCAGTTCCAGTTTGTTTGACGGCTTAGAAAACAAACAGCATGGCAGCTCCCATGGGTTTATTGTCTTATCCTTCCTTTCAACTTTAGAGTGAATTAGGAAAAGTTTAATCCACTTGCACTGTTTTATGTTTACATGTTTGATGACAAGCAGCCTTATGTTTATAAGTGATAGTTTTCCTGCTAAGTACCTGCATGTCATAAGCATTTGAATTAAAATTATCATATTGAAATCAAATCTGATGGGTTTTTAAAAAAAAATTATTTGGTGTGCGTTGGAAGAGGGGTAGTCTTATATGGCGAGTATATCCCAAGCTCTATATTTTAACTGGAAAAGTTGGGGGTCATCTTATACACCCAGTCGTCTTACACGCCAGAATATATGGCACTTTGTTCTTATTCTGAACTTTGTCTATATTGTGCTTCAGCCATAATTTTGAAAGAAAAATTAAACTATAAACACAGACCTTTGGAGGGAAAATAGGAGGAGGTCTACCCACCTGCACCTCTTGCCTTTAGCTTTCTCCTTTGGTTTGCCACATTCCACTGAGCTATAGGACACCCACGTTTGTGTATGTGTCTTCAAGTCACCTGTTGACTTATGGCGACTCATGAATTTCATAGGGTTTTCTTAGGCGAGGAAGATTCAGAAATGGCTTTGCCAGTTCCTTCCTCTGAATTATAGTCTACAGAACCTGGTATCCGTTGGCAATCTCCTATTCATGTCCTGACCAGAGCTGACCATGGTTTAGCTTCCAAGATAAGACAGGATCTGGTGCTTATAGAATACGTATACCTCTTGTTTTAGATGATGGGAAGTAGTTGTACTAGTATAATACAGCATTTTGGTGTACAGCATGGGTCAGGGAAGTACAGCCCACAGGCCATATGAAATCTGCAGGGCCTTTTTTTTGGCTTTCCAGGCTCCTCAGAGTGCTGTAAAAAAAATAATAATTAGTTTTTGATCTCAGATGGTTGGGAGGTAATTTTGGAGAAAAGTCCAAATATTGGGGGGGAGTGGCCTTTCTTGGTCCTGAAATGACACAGAAAGGGACAAAAACATAGTGAAATTGTCACCAGGAGGCATTTGGGGGCCAAAAATTCCGATTTGGGATGAAGGAGGTATGATTCTTCAAGATCCCCTAGGGGCAGAGGAACCTTCTAGACCCTGACATTTGCCCACTCCAGTGCCTATGTACCTTCAAGTCGCCTGTCAGCTTATGACAACCCTATTAATTTCATTAGTTTTTTTAAGGAAAGGGATACTCAGAGGTAGTTTTGCCATTTCCTTCCTCTGAAATATAGCCTACATCACCTGGGACTCATTAGCAGTCTCCCATCCAGATACTAACCAGAGCTCACCCAGTGTAGCTATCAAGATCAGATGAGATCTGTGTTTTCTGTCACTTCAGATTTGTGCTCCACAAATCATTCCTGGCTCTGGGTACTAGGAATCCATTGTTTTAATTTCTTGTCTTCTTTAGAAACAATCCTGTGCAAATCAATAGATAGTCATGTTATACATACTGTATATACTTTCTCTGAGCAGGTCCTCTGCATGCAGCATGAGGGTAGCACTGTATTTAAAAGACTGGTATGTATACATGTGGAATAAATTTCAGCTGTTTTTGTTTGGGGGGATGGGGAGAAAACCTCCAATCATTGTCTCTGTTTAGTTTGCCAATAGCTTCAGTTTCAGTATAAACGTTAATTAAGTACTGAATCCCTTGTGAATGAAAACATTAGCTTGCACAACATATTTTACACCCAGCTATGCAAAAGACCTGCTTGCTTGTCAGACTCCTCAGTGAATGGCTAGGCTTAAACTTTTCAGAAATGAATTGTATGGAGCAGAGAGGATTTTTTCTGTGTATCAACTGTGGAAGCCCTCCTTAAAAACCCTCTGCTCAGATCATATTACACCACTATAGCTTTGGTTCTGTTCTTTGATATTTGCAGAGTAATGTAAGAGCAGAATAGTTCATTGAACTTGGATTAAAAATAATAGATAAGAGTTTATGGAACTTGTGGGTCAAAACTGTGACTGCTAAAAAATCCACAGGACCCTAACTTAATATGTAAAAGTTATGTACCTGTACTTCTATCCATCTTGCTCTTTTCTTGTTTTTCACATAGACATGTTATCCATTCTCTTTATCTTTGCCCAGTATTGCTTGAGCATATTTCCAGTTAGGTTTTTCTCAGAATAGATTCTAATCAGGACTGTGGAGCTGGAAGCAATTTTTGGTGGAGGCAGAAGAAATGTACCGACTCTAACTCCAGCTTCAAAATAAAAACTTATAATACTATAACAATGTATGTGTTATGTTCTGTTAGTCTTCATAGAATCATAGAGTTTGAAGAGACCACAAGGGCCATCCAGTCCAGTCCCCTGCCATGCAGGAATACACAATCAAATCATTCCCGACAGATGGCCATCCAGCCTCTGCTTAAAAACCTCCAAAGCAGGAGACTCCACCACACTACGAGGCAATGTATTCCACTGCCGAACAGCTCTTACTGTCAGGAAGTTCTTCCTAATGTTTAGGTGGAACCTCTTTTCCTGTAGTTTGAACCCATTGCTCTGTGTCCTAGTCTTTGGAGCAGCAGAAAACAATCTTGCTCCATTCTCAGTATGACATCCCTTCAAATATTTAAACATGGCTATTATGTCCCCTCTTAACCTTCTCTTCTCCAGACTAAACATACCCAGCTCCCTAAGCCGTTCCTCATTGGGATATGGCTTCCAGACTTTCACCATCCTGGTCGCTCTCCTCTGGACACGTTCCAGCTTCTCAATATCCTTCCTGAATTGTGGTGCCCAGAACTGGACACAGTATTTCAGGCGAGGTCTGACCAAAGCAGAATAGAGTGGCACTATTACTTCCATTGATCTAGACACTACACTCCTATTAATGCAGCCTAGAATCGCATTGGCTTTTTAAGCTTCTGCATCATACTGCTGACTCATGTTCAGTTTGTGGTCCACTAAGACTCCTAGATCCCTTTCGCATGTACTGCCCTCAAGCCAGGTGTCACCCATCCTATATTTGTGCCTTTCATCTTTACTGCCCAAGTGTAGTATCCCACGTTTCTCTCTGTTGAAATTCATTCAGTTAATTTTGGCCCAGCTTTCTAATCTGTTCAGGTCATTTTGGATTCTGATCCTGTCCTCTGGGGTATTAGCTACTCCTCCTAATTTGGTGTCATCTGCAAACTTGATAAGCATACCTCTATTCCCTCATCCAAGTCATTGATAAAGATGTTGAATAGCACTGGGCCCAGGACAGAACCCTGTGGCACCCCATTAGTCACTTCTCTCGAAGATGAAGAGGAGCCATTGATGACTATCCTTTGGGTTCGGTCAGTCAACCAGTTACAAATCCACCTAACAGTTGCATTGTCTAGCCCACAGGTTACTAACTGTTTTGCAAGAATATCATGAGGGACCTTATCAAAAGCCTTACTGAAATCAAGATACACTACATCCACAGCATTTCCTTCATCTATCAAGTTTGTAACTCTATCAAAAAAAGACATAAGATTAGTCTGGCACGGCTTGTTTTTGAGAAATCCATGTTGATTTTTAGTGATCACGTCATACCTTTCTAAGTGCTTACAGACCATCTGTTTAATGATCTGCTGTAGAATCTAGAATTCATTTTATATATTCTTTAGTTTTAGGATGTATCCTATGTTTCTGTTAAAAAACTTTTAGATTTATTAAATGCATAGTTTGTTGCATATTTCTCTCTCTCTCTCTCTCTCTCTCTGCCTTTTCTTTGCAAATGAAGATTCAGGAAGGACTCATCCCGTACTTTCTGCAAGCGGGCTGATGACTGAAAAGGCCAATCCGAAATAAACAAGTCCGGTTGCAGAAAACACAGCAGAGAGTCTCCTTGGATGATGTTTCCGGGTTGTGATTCTTTCTGTGTTGTCGTTTCTCTTCAAGACTTGTTCAGGGTAGGTTCTCAAATAAGCCTACAGCATTGTGGATAGCGCGTCTCCATGCCTCCCGATATGAGGCCAGGGCGGACCATTGTTGGTGATCAATTTGGCCGAGCCTGAGATGTTGTTTCAGGGAGTCCTTGTATTGCTTGTTTGGAGCGCCCCTCTTACGCTGACCCGTGGCAAGTTCACCGTAGAGTACTATTTTTGGGAGGCGATGGTCCTCCATCCTAGAAACATGCCCTGCCCAGCGCAGCTGTGTTCTCAATATCATGGCCTCAATGCTGGTGATCCCTGCTTGCTCAAGGACAGCAACATTCGTTACATAGTCAGTCCAGTGTATATTTAGGATTGTGCGTATATAGCGCTGATGAAAACATTTGAGGAGTCGTAAGTGTTGGCGATAGGTAACCCATGTTTCAGACCCGTAAAGGAGAATAGACAGTACAATGGCTCTATACACACTGATTTTTGTGTTTCGTCTCAGGTGTTTGCTACTCCAGACTCTTTTGTAAAGTCTTCCAAATGCACTATATGCCTTTGCTAATCTGTGATCGATTTCTTTGTCAATCTTGGCATCGGAGGAGATGATGCTTCTCAGGTAGGGGAAAGCCTTTGACACTGAGTAGAAAAGATCTGTGGCAGATCCTGGCAAGACTAGGATGTCCCCCCCAAATTCCTTAAAATGATTATCTTGCTACATGAGGGCCAGCACGGTCAAGTCAGATATGGCGATGCTCTTTCAGAGCCCTTTCTAATAACTAATGGAGGGAAGCAAGGTTGTGTTCTTGCACCAACTTTATTTACAATCTTCTTCAGTATGATGCTCCAAAGGGCTACGACAGAGCTTGAAGAAGACGACAGCATCTATATACGTTACCATACTGATGGTAGCTTGTTTAACTTAAGCCATCTGAGGGCTTGCACTAAGACTCTAAGCTATCTGGTCCGTGAGCTGCTCTTCGCTGATGCTGCTACCCTTGTTGCCCACACAGAAGCAGCTCTGCAGTGTCTAAATCCTGCTTCGCAACAGCTGCAGAGCTGTTTCGGCTGGAAGTCAACCTTAAGAAAACAGAAGTTCTTTACCAGCCTGCACCACAGGATGAACACCACCATCCACACATTGCCATAGGCAAATCTGTGCATATTTACTTTCATAGGAATTTAAGGGGAAATTGTTCAGAAATTTTAATCAAAGAAATATTTGATGTTCTAAATATCTAAGTAGACTGACATGCTTTTTGCTACCATTTTACTGCAGTGAATTTGTTATTACTAATTTTATACATTTGCCATTTATGTATTTTATACATTTGCCATCATATATAGCAATATACAATACTTTTTTCACTGCAGCTCCCGGAATCCCTCAACCAGCATAGTCAGTGGATATGTTGGCTGGGGAATTCTGAGAGTTACAGTCCAAAAATGTAATGTAATGTTTCCAGGCTTTGGTTATGAGGTGGTACCGTTGACTCTATTGCATTACATTGCATGTTAAGGGTGGCACTAGAGATGTGGAGACCTACAATCCCCCCCCTCACAAGAAAAATTAGAAATGAGGGGGATCCGTGAAAAATTCCTAAGAAATATTTTCTTTTTTGAAATAAGTACAATGCTTTTAATACATGGTATGAAGAAGTTAAGTTACAGCGGCAGAGTTCTTGCAAGCTGTGGCAGAAGGAAATGAGATGGAGAAGAGGATCGTTCTACCAGTCCTGCTGAAGGACTGCTTGCTTTTCACTCTTTCCTCCCTGTCTCTTGTCCCTTTGTACCATGTCCATTTGGACTAAGGCTGCAGGGAGGGATTGTATTTTGTTGTTGTTGTTAATTGTATGTAAGCTGCTGTGAGGGGGCTTTTGCTAAAAGAACAGGGATTTTTTTTAAAAAAATCCTCACAGTACATAAGTACTTGGTGTTTTTAATATTCATATGAAGTTCAACTCAGTGTTTAATACTGCAACTATATAACAGTTTCTGTCAAAAGTACTGTAATACATTTTTTGTTGTTGACTACAGCAGTGGTTCTTAATCTGTGGTTTGGGAACCCCCAGGGGTCTCCGATATCCTCACAGGGGTCCGCGAAGACTTGAAGGCTGCTCGGCCCACCTCCTTCCTGCAGTGGAGTAGCCACGTGATAGGAGCCAAGGCAAAGGCTGGCTGGCTTGGCTTGCATATTGCCATTCAATCCACTCCAGCCACAAACTTGCAGGAGGAAGCAGAAGTCTTCCCCTCCAGTGCCTCTGAAGGAAGGTTTAATGGATGGTGTGTTGTTATTATTCAGTTGCTGTTGTTATTATTATTATTATTATTATTATTATTGAGTCTGCTTTACTTTGAATGCATAGGGCTGTTTTGTAAATTTCATGAACATGCCATATAGTGTACACTTTTATGTATTAATGAATCATTAATCATACATTTTTTTTATAGTGAAGCACAAAAATAAGTTCTAGTTTAATGACTGAAGCTTGCATAGATTATGTTTTCTACACTCATTTCTACCATTTTTTTCCAGGAAAAAAGAGGGAAAGCATTTATTTTATACATTTATAAACCATCGTTTCTTCCCAACAAAACAGATCTCAAATTTTTGTAAATTTGACATTTTGAGGGGTGGGGCTTACATTTTTTTTAAAAAAAATATCTTTCATGGAACCCCGCCCCCCACTGCCCTGTAAATTATAAAACCAGCACGAGAAGAAGTAAGCCTGACTAGAACCTTTCTCCCTGATGTATTAGCCCTTTTTATTTGCAAGGTGTGCGATGGTGGTGTTTTCAACTGGGAGCAAAATTAGAATACTTCACTGTTGCTTAAAGTGGCACAGTCCTTTCTATTAACTCATTCTGTTGGTTACATAGAGTCGGCCCAGTTCATCAACACACAGAAAGAAGTAGAATAGTCTCCAGTACCTACCAACCTGCAGATATTTAATGTGATTCAAGGTACATGTCCCCCACTTAAGAGCATTTCTAATTTGAAATGATCTGATGTTAATTATCTGTAACTTTAATACGTCCAAATAATTTTTACACCTTTATGGTTTGCTGCTTTTGTTTTGCTGATGCATGGAGTGGGCATGACTAGTTTAAGAACAATGAGATCATTGTTAGCAAGATGGCCGTAGGTAACAATTTGCCGAAAACCCTTAATGCAGCATAATGACCTGTTTTGAAGGAGTGCTTGAAGAAACAAAGGAACAGCACTTTGAAGACAAACCTTGGTGGAGTTGAAAGCACACAGTTGACTGGACAGACATTACATGATGCTTTCACCAGCTGAATGGTGGAAATGCAGGTTGCCAGCAGAGGAAGAAGGAGGTTTCTTAAGGCTTTAGAAATTAGGATCAGTGATTTCTATGAGGTAGCAGTGAAGGGAAATTGTTGTATAGTGTCTGAATTCTTACTTTGGTTCAAATAACTTTTGCCTTGCTGTGAAATAGATTAAATGATATTGTACATTCACCACAGCTGCATAAAAAGGAGGAAGGAAGGGGGAGGGCAAAAAAAGAAAAAAATGTGGCAGAACTTTTAAGATTCACTGGTTTTAACATGGGCATTCATGGATATAAACCCACTTCTTTGGATGCAGTACTCATACTCAGGATGCTCATGCGAAAATAAAAACCAGTTAGTTTTAAAGATAGTGCCACATTTCTTCCCCCCCTCCTTCTTTCCTCCTTTTTATGCTGCAAGAAACTAACACGACTACTTCTTTGAAAACCACCAGAGCTGAAATTACTTATATACTTAAAGTTTTTTTTATTATTGCTTGAAATTTCCCCCCTGTTTCAGTTAATATGCATTGCTTCCATTCAGAAGCCAATCTATCCCTGCTTTACATATCACTGCAACTCTTCCATTTGTTGTGGGGGGGGCACTAACTCCTTCCCTGCTTTCCCTGGATGCTGACCCATATGTTGGGGCATAGAAAGACGCACTGTGTCCACCACGACCACCTGCAGAGTTGTTCCACATCAACAGGACGCCAAGGAGAAGGTTTTCTGGAGAGATTTCTGCAAAGACTTCAGGCTGAGAAGGAAAAATTCCTTCACCCCAGCACACTGCCTTGAGCTCTGGCTTGCCAAATAAAGACAGCAACACGGCCAGCCTTCACTCAACTTGAGGGCTTTAATCTTTGTTTGCAGTATATTTACAATATATATACAGAGTATAGGACAGCCGTCTCTAATACTTATAAATCTCTCTCAAACTAACAAACTGCTTCGCCAACCACCATCCACAACAAACCCACACTGGAGATAATTCACATCTCCTTTTTATAGGCAGTTAAACAATGCCTGTTACATCAGGCATCTCAGTGTGCATACTCTTAAGTGCTCACTCACACACACACCTGCCACTGGAGCTTAACTACTTTCATTACTAAGCTTACAGCTCCATCTTGTGGTCACATCCATGTCGTTTCCTGACACCATACTGCCAAATGGCTAGACTTAAATGCAGTACTACATTCACCCTTCAAGTCAGTTACTCTACTGGCATTTCCGTCGTCATTTTTCCTCTCACCAGGGAAACCTATATGGGTCAAGAGAAATCTACAGACCAGTAAAGTGTAGTCACTGTGGGATGTTGAAAGATTGGAAAAGTTTCTGTAAGAGGCAACCAGAGCAATTCCCCTCCAGAAAGAGGTTCCACTGGGGGTTTTTTTTGGGGGGGGGTTCAAAAAAGACAAGCGGGGACATGATAGAGATTTATAAACTCATATTTTACCTATCAAAATTGTTACCATAAAATGTGGGGATGGCCAATAATTTAAGTGATTTTGAAAGAGTGGTAGGTTTGTTTGTTTGTTTGTTTGTGGATGACATGATCAGTGGCTACTACTTGTAACTGTGTGTCAGCTCCAGATTTTAGAAGCGGTGTTCCATTAAATAGCAGTTGTAGGAGACGAGTGGTGGAAGAGGACTATTGTCCTGTTTGAGAACTTCCCACAGACATCTAAGAGGGTGCTGTGAAGTATAGAGTGCTGAAACTAGTAGGCATTGGTCTGATCCAGAAGGCCTCTTTTAAAGTTGTTACAGGGTTGTAAATATGAATTGGAACCCTTTGTTGAAAGGTTCCATCTTCTAGGTTAGCTGTCCTAGGGTCATTGTGTAGACATCATAAATGTTTAAAGTACTTTGGCATTGCAAAAGAGAAGAATCAGGAGAAAGCCTTGACAGTACAGCTGTCCCTCCACATTCGCGAACTTGACATTCGCGGTTTTGGTTATTCGCGGTTTTGGGAGGGCCCCCCCGGGCCCCCCCAAAACCGCGAAACGGGGCCTCCAGAGGCCCCGTGAAAAGACCTGGAGGGAGCGGGGAGGCCCGGGGAGGCCTCCACGGGGGCCCCGGAGGCGCTCCGTAGGCCCCATGAAGGCCTGGGGAGGGGTGGGGAGGCCTTCGCGGGTCCCCCGGAGGCCCTCCAGAGGCCCCGCGAAGGCTTGGGGAGGGGTGGGGAGGCCTTCGCGGGATGCCCGGAGGCCCCATGAAGGCCTGAGGAGGGGTGGGGAGGCCTTCGCGGGTCCCCCGGAGGCCCTCCGGAGGCCCGGCGAAGGCCTGGGGAGGGAGGGAGGGAGGGCCGGGGAGACCTCCGCGGGGCCTAGGAAGGCCCGGCGAAGGCCTGGGGAGGGGGGAGGGAGGGCCAGGGAGACCTCCGCGGGGCCTAGGAAGGCCCCGCAAAGGCCTGGAGAGGGAGGGAGGGAGGGAGGGCTGGGGAGACCTCCGTGGGGCCTAGCAAGGCCCCGCGAAGGCCTGGGGAGGGGGGAGGGAGGGCCAGGGAGACCTCCGCGGGGCCTAGCAAGGCCCCGCGAAGGCCTGGGGAGGGGGGAGGGAGGGCCAGGGAGACCTCCGCGGGGCCTAGCAAGGCCCCACGAAGGCCTGGAGAGGGAGGGATGGAGGGCCAGGGAGACCTCCGCGGGGCCTAGCAAGGCCCCGCGAAGGCCTGGGGAGGGAGGGATGGAGGGCCAGGGAGACCTCCGCGGGGCCTAGCAAGGCCCCGCGAAGGCCTGGAGAGGGAGGGAGGGAGGGCCAGGGAGACCTCCGCAGGGCCTAGCAAGGCCCCGCGAAGGCCTGGGGAGGGAGGGGGGAGGGGAGTCGTTATTCGCGGATTTTTCACGTTCGCGGGGGTCCGCGGAACGGAACCCCCGCGAATGTGAAGGGACGACTGTATGCCAATAGTGAGGCAGTACAAATTTCTTGGTTACCCAGCCTTCTTTGGAACCTTTTTACAATTTCTCAGATTTCTTTCTCTGCTTGACTACTTGCATTAGACATTTAGAAGAAGGAAATAGGCCAAATCTATCAGGTTGCTCCCTCCTCGTATCTATGGGAGCTATGTTCCTGGACTTTTTGTGGCTACGAGAAACTGGGTAATAGCAAATCTTATTAAAATGAATGACTTCTGGTCCAATTTCTGGTAGAAAAAGACCATAGAATAGCTCTGGAGGACCTAGAAAATGCCTAGACAACATATTTTTTCGGATGTGGATAAATGAAACCGTGGATACTAGTTCTGTAGGTATGTGGCTTGACCTGTAGTGTGCACAGAGAAGTACTAAAAAAATTACTAGCTTTGTACATGAGATGTTTCATGAGATTTTAGAAGTGTAAATTAGACCAGAGCATTAAAAACCACAGCCTTGTAGCACCTTCAGGGGTTTGCTTGTTTCTTATGGCATAAGATTTTGTGGATTAGAGTCTTCTTCATCAGTCATAGTGTGTTATTCTCATTGGGTGGAACGGGTCTGAAGCATGGGTCACCTATTGCCACCACTTGCAACTCCTCGAACGCTTTCATCAGCGCTGTATACACACAATCCTAAATATACACTGGACTGACTATGTGACGAATGTTGCTGTCCTTGAGCAAGCAGGGATCACCAGCATTGAGGCCATGATATTGAGAACAGAGCTGCGCTGGGCAGGGCACGTTTCTAGGATGGAGGATCATCGCCTCCCAAAAATAGTACTCTACGGTGAACTCGCCACGGATCAGCGTAAGAGGGGCGCTCCAAACAAGTGATACAAGGACTCCCTGAAACAGCATCTCAGGGTCAGCCAAACTGATCACCAACAATGGTCTGCCCTGGCCTCACATCGGGAGGCATGGAGACGCACTATCCACAATGCTGCAGCCTTATATGAGAACTCACGCTGAACAAGTCTTGACAACGCAGAAAGAATCACAACCTGGAATCATCACCCAAGGAGACCTTCTGCTGTGCTTTCTGCAACCATAGAATAGAATCATAGAATTGTAGAGTTGGAAAAGACCACGAGGGCCATCCAGTCCAACCCCCTGCCACGCAGGAAATCTTGATCAAAGCATCCCCGACAGATGGCAATCCAGCCTCTGTTTAAAGACCTCCAAGGAAGGAGACCCCACCACACTCCGAGGGAGTGTGTTCCACTGCCGAATAGCTCTTACTGTCAAAAAGTTCCTCCTAATGTTGAGGTGGAATCTCTGTTCCTGGAGCTTGCATCCATTGCTCCATGTTCCAGTCTCTGGAGCAGCAGAAAACAAGCCTGCTCCATCCTCAGCGTGACATCCCTTCAAATACTTAAACAGGGCTATCATATCGCCTCTTAACCATCTTTTTTCCAGGCTAAACATGCCCAGCTCCCTAAGTCTCTCCTCATAAGGCATGGTTTCCAGACCTTTCACCATTTTAGTTGCCCTTCTCTGGACATGCTCCAATTTGTCAATATCCTAGCCCAGTATTCATGATGGACCAGCAGCAACTCTCCAGGGTTTCAGGTACAATTCCATCCTTGCCCTACCTGGAATTCCCAAGCATTACTTGGTCACTTGCCTATCCCGGACTTGTTTATCTCAGATTGGCCTTTTAGTCATCATCGCGCTTGCAGAAAGCGCAGGATGAGTCCTTCCTGAATCTTCGTTTGCAAAGAAAAGCCAGAGAGAGAGAGAGAGGGAAGAGTTGTACCGGAGCCCACCTAAACATACACCCTTGTAAACAGTGTGACGAAAAAGCTAAAAATTTCAAGAATTAGATGTCAAATTAGAGCACCAGTGTATGCAAGATAAGAATAGATAGTCTATTCACAAGAATAGTTAGTGAGAATAGCCACGCTTTCTAGCTGTTCTGTTACTGGCCTAAATCCAAATATTAATGTCAAGGAGAGTATACCACTGAATCAATTCAATTTACTTAAGTGTTAAGTTAGTATTCAGTTATTAGTAACAGATTGGAAACTGTTTCATGCAGTGTAGATGTGTAAATAGCTATTGCTTAAAACCAATCTGTAAGCCGCTCTGATAGCCTTGTGGCTGAAGAGCGGGGTATAAATAAATAAATTAAAAAATATATAGTATTTTAAGCATTTTTATCCCTCTGTGCCCTAAGATTGGCTCTTAGAGGTATCCCTCTGTGCCCTAAGATTGGCTCTTATAGCTGCTACAGAACAAGAATCAACAAATTTTGTCTTGTCTTACTGGCCAACCAAAAATGAGTTGTGATTGGACTCTCATCCTGTAAGAGGAGCTAGACCTCATGTCACATCTTTCAAACTAAACATGAAAGCTGAGTTTCAGGGGGAATTTCATGCTTTTCTCTCAAGCCTGCGAGTGGGGAGGGAGAGGGGAAGAACATAAGCCCTAGCTACTAGCTAGCTCTGGTGTTCTTTTAGTAATTTCTTCTCTGTTAATGCCAGCTTTCAGTGACACTGCTCATATAGACAGTTTTGAGACAGCTCTCCTGTCTGCTGGATTAGCTAGCCATGATAGGAGGGGAAGCATGACACATATATCTCTTCATTTTACACTGCTTTTGTGATCTTTTGGTGGCGGTAAAGGGAGTGAGGAGCAACATGTATCTTCCTTAATGGGTTCAGACTGTTTGCTCTTGTTCTTGATGTGCATTGGCAATTATTACTGCTGTGCTTCAGGAGACTAATTTGTCAGAAGATTAGATACGGTAGAGACTAAGTGGTCATTGAACAAGCTGGATTTTTACAATTCAATAAGCAGGGTCCTGTCAGCGTTGAATGGTCCATTATTGTTCCTTCCTCAGTCTTGGGTATGTTGCTTATGTGGCTTCTTTTTTCAGTGATGTTTGTTCTCTTATGTGACAGTTCTGTGTTAAAGATTCTTGTTTAATTGTTTCCAGTAAATTCTTTAAATTGATTTTAGCCATACTGTTTGTTGCCCAGTCAGATACCTACTTCCATCAGTGTGGTAGTTCAGGCTGGAAAAATCTGACTCCTATATTTTGATGATGATTGACTAACTAGCTCTTATTTGTTACTATTTGTGTGCAAACTAATAACTATCAGATACTGGACTGCACTGTGTGTGTTTCTGTAGGCAGTTTGTAGATGCCTCCAGAGCTTGTTTTTCTACTGATAGAGAGACAGAGAATGGATTAA
The DNA here is from genome assembly GCA_030847615.1 of Gambelia wislizenii. Lineage (NCBI taxonomy): Eukaryota > Metazoa > Chordata > Lepidosauria > Squamata > Crotaphytidae > Gambelia > Gambelia wislizenii. The sequence goes on from JAUMIR010000003.1 coordinate 369,980,719, forward strand.
ACTCAATCATTACTTTGGTTTGGGATAGTAGATGTGTGTCTAAGCACCTGTACTTTTATAAAAATTGCTTATCTAGGTCTTGAAGTAGTTAATTGTAGTTAATTGATTACTGGTCAATAGACTGCATTGGCTCTGGGTGTCTGAATAAAACAAAGGAAGCCAGCATAATATAGATTAATGATTCTCTACTTTTAGCCCCCCAAATGGTTTGGATTTCAACTCCTTGGCCATTGGCTATGCTGGCTGCAGATTCTGAGAGTTGAAATCCAAAATATCTAGAGGCTCAATGGTTGAAAACAAGTTCTACACCAGCCTTCTTCACCCTAGCGTCTTCAGATGTGTTGGGTTTTAACTCTGATCAGGGTTGATGGGAGGTGCAGTGCAGCATTTATGGAAGGCACTGAGTTGGGTAAGGCTGGTAAAGAATAATTTTACACTTAGTCCACAGTTAGTTCTCCCTTGGGTGTGGACTGGCTTAGAGACCTAGTCTGAGGGCTTCATTTGTGACAGGAGTGGGAAAAATGTGACTATCTTTTGAGCAAAGTTTGCACACCAGTTTAAAACCCTCATTTTAAAGTAAACCATGTCAGTATGCCATATTTAATGAAAAGGAAAGAGGGAGGTTGGCTATGAGGAAAGGGAGGAAGTAAACAAGCTCATCTTCCACTTCTCATCTCTTGAACATGGTTAACAGACTGGAGAAATGTCAGCTCTGCATCAGGTCCTAGATGGTCTTTACCTAAAATGGCTCTGAGTGAATCTCGCCAAGAAAAAATGGCCTTCCGTAAGTGTTATATCCTGATTTAACTGACACCAATAAAGCAAATATGTGGAATCCTACAAATCAAAGAGCTGTAAGGTTTTGATAATACAGGCAAGCCAAGCAATCATCTAGTGAGAAAGTTGGAGTTACCCAGTATAACAAGCCCAGAAAGAACACAAATATATATTGTGATTCTTTTTAAATATAAATATCATTGTTCATTCAAAAGTATTTTGAAATCAGTGTGCTATTTCCCCCCTAAAACAAATATGAACAACTCAATAGCCTGAATGAATAAATGCAGTAAGACAAGGCTAAGTGATGACAAAACCTTTGTGCTGACGGAAAGCTTTAACCTGATTAGCACTAAGAAGAATAGAAGAGGAATGTAAGCTGCACTAGATGAGATGATGACCTTCTATCTTCCAGGCTCTGGAACCCTCTATCATCCACAGTTCCTGTGAGACCCTCAGAACGTAAACAGAGGCTGGATGGCCATCTGTTGGGAATGTTTTGATTGCATGGCAGGGGGGGTTGGACTGAATAGCCCTTGTGGTCTCTTCCAACTCTGTGATTCTCTGATTTAGGGAAGCTCAGCTGACTATCTCTGGTTTGACCTTCTGTTGGAAGGCAAAGGCCTTTATTCAGGCAGGCCTTTGCTCTGGATAGAAATGTAAAACATCTGGGAATTTTGAAGCCATGGGAAGAAATGTTTTCCACTTTTTGAGGAAAATTTCAAAAAAATTGAAAAATGCAATATTAACCTCCCCTTTACAGATTGAAAGTCATTTTGAAACTATTTTAGGAACATGAAATTCATTATGATAGTTTGCCATAAAGCTATCGTGTTTGGTATATTGATTTAATATACAATTTAATCAGAAGATAAGTACAAATCGAACTTACCGGTATTTATTTGTTGCTACAAACGGAGCTACATGGTCCAGCGCTGTAAAGATTTGGTTTTGCTACTTGGAGGAGCAGGCAACCCCCTCACATAAAATCAGAGAAAAACTACAACATTAGTAAAACAGAGAAAACTATTTTGCCCTCACTAGTTCTCCACACTGTCAAGTAATGTACTCTTTGTCTTAGACATTTTAATCATCATTCTAAAACAAAATATTGTATAATTCATTTTTTCACATTTTTCGGTGGAGAGGTGCTTCTGACAATAAACTTTTCCCCCAGCTTTCACATCTCCTGCTGTGGAAGGGGGCTTTTAATTGGATGAGTGCTTCATTTTTTCTTTTATTTATATATTTAAAAATGTGTTCAATTGTTTAATGTTTTATACACTTTAGGGTTTAACTGCATGTATATTATTTAATTGTATCCTCCTTGAGAGCCAATTGTAGGAGGAAGGTGGAATATAAATTAAATAAATTGTGCTTCTGATTTTGATTATGGGTTACAGGCCCCCTGAGGTCTTTGTCATACTGCGAAGTTATTGCACGTCCATACTTCTTTGACTGTCATGGCTGCATCCTATAGGATCCTGGGATTTCTAGTCCCAGACCTCTCTGAAGAGAGAATTGTCTCTTAAATATTCCATGAAACTATGTAAGGATAGAACTCTGGCATTTAAAGTTGGGAGCAAAGTGATGTGCTATAAATACTCGTGTATAAGTTGATCTCATGTATGAGTTGAGGGCAAATTTTGGGCCCAAAATGATGGAATTTGCTATGACCTGTGGATAAGTTGAGGGTAAAACTTAAGGACATGTACCAAAGGATGAAAAGGAGAAAGCAATTTTCAGCCTTTAAATTTAATTTAATATTTGATAAAAGCAACCCAGAAAATTCCTCCCAGCTTTAGGCATGCAGAGGTGGGCTATAGGGCCTTTTCGGTAGCCTCAGCATCCTCCTCCTTCCTCCCTCCACCCCAGGCTGCGTGGACTGGCCTCTGCACACCTCTTGCTGGGAAGAGTTTCCTGGGTTGCTTCTGGATGATCTGTTCCCACAGCCCCTCTCCCACAGCTCGGGCTCCCTGGAGGCCCCTGGGAAACCATCCAGAGTGATTGCCCTAGATTGGGCTGTGGGAGGGATTGAGGGAGTGGATTCTCCAAAACCAACCCAGAAAACTACTCCTGGCTTGAGGCATGCTCTGCTCATGGAAAATGGTGCTATCTCACTTTGCCAGGTTTCTTCTCCACCCCACCCCACCCACCATCGCCAATTTTCCACACTCTTCTTCCCCTCTCCTCCCAGCTCACATGTATACCTGCCCTCCCCTCATTTTGGAAAAAGGAAACTTGGTCAACACATGCTCTGTCTCTGTCTCTCTCTTATGTATAATATGTACACACAAAGGTGCCATATGCTTTGGACAGGGAAGCCAGACCTTGCTGGAGGAGAAGGCGAACTACAAGCGCTTCTCAAACTACCTGTCCACTGACAAACACCTCTCCCCTCCTTCCCTGCTTGCCGCTGTGCACTTTCCAAGTCTGGTCCTGTCTCTGTTATCAAGTTGGGCTGCCCTCACGGTGGGGCCTGACTGCTACTTGTCCCCCCCCCCGCCTTTCACTGCCACCTTTCCTTTCACTCACCACACCTCTTCCGCCTCCCCTCTTCTGCTTTCTTCCAAGCTCCCATCCCAGCTTGAACTGCACAGAGGCGGACTCGAGGGCCTTTTTGGCAGCCTTGGCTTCCTCCTTCCTTCTCTCCCCCCCCCCAGTTGGGCAGGCTGGCCTTGACTCCTGTTCCAGCATTGACTTGTGAATAAGTCAACCCAGGTTTTTAAGATTAATTTTTAGACTTAAATTTGTTGACTTATACACAAGTATATACGTAATTGTTTAATGTGAAAGAGACCAGAAATTCTCTTGTCTAAACTAGATCTGTCTTCCCTCTTCGCACCCCCATCAATTGATTTGCTTAACGTCTAAACCAGAGAGGAGTTTTGGAAAGTTTTAAAGCTTCATTTGGTGTTACTCTATTGAGATTTTTATATATATTTCTTTCCTAAAAGGTGCAGCTGGACATGTGCAAATTTTGTGTGTTTTGGAGAAAATATTTGATAGGGCCATCAGCTTTAAATGCTGCCACCACCACTGTTGTTGTTACTTCCCTTCAAACATCTCCCACCTCATCCTTGTTGCTTTACTTCTATGGAGTCTGTGCCAGACACTTGTTCTCTTTCTTCTAGTCTTTCTCATTTCATTCCAGTCCTGCTCTCAATTAGCCCCCTCCCCACCCTGCAAACTCAATCTGGTTCCCCCACCACCACATTAGCTTTAAATTTCTCACAGTCTTTTAAATATCTCTGCAGCCAGTTTTTAACTGAGGTTCCCAATTTTTTCTCTTCTTCTTTCCTTCCCCTCCTTCTCTGTCTGGCTGATCCCCAAGTTCCCACCCTCTCTGACAAGCAAATACAAGACCAACTAAACCACTAGCTTACTGAAACAGCAGCAAAAGAATGTATTTTGACTAGCATGGAGGCATTCCAGGCTGCTTTGTAGTGAGCTTTCTAAGCACAGGGTTTTGGTGGCTACAGCATGAATTTCATGAAGGAATGTGTGAACCTGTGCAATTGCCAGCTGAGGGTACAGTTGATCCAGGGTGTAACAATTGGGGTACATTTGATCCAGAAAGTTTCAAAATGAAGCCCCCAAGTATCAAGATGAGGAAACAAGTGCTTTTAATTGGGGCTGGAAAAACTGTAGTTCAGATTCTTTGGATTCAGCATCAAGGTATTATTTTTTCCGGAGAATGTTTTCTATATGTATGAGACTTATTGCAAAGGAATTGAAAGGCATTGATGGTTATCCCATTTTCTGGCTTCTCCAAGGATCAAGCACTTGAGATTTTTCCAAGACTGCATTTGGCTGGCTGTCTCCACATGTTTTCAAATCTGGAACCTTTAAAAGGAAAGCTGTGGCTTAGGAGTTCAGTGTAGAGTGTTGCTCAATTCTGCCACTTGGTGCCACTGTAATTTAGTTCCTCGTTCATGAAGAGCTGACAGAGAATGTCTTGCTAAGGGGCAAGTAAAAGTGTTCTCATCAAATCCTGACATTAACCACACCTGAGAAGTTAAGTACTGTACTGTTTTATCAAATATCTAATCTTGGTACTGAAAGCTTGAACTTCATGGCACGGAGTGAAGGGGTGGGTGCTCTGTTATGTCTAGTGTACTACTGTGGGTTTTTAAAATTATTATAATATTAATATAATATCCATGAAATTACAGCGAGGCCAGATAACAAACAGAAACATTAGTGTCTCTCAAATAAGCATCAGGGCCAGTATTATAATCATTTATCAATATTACATTATTGAATAAAATTGGTACATGTGTGACTCAGGCTTTATGTCAGTTGATGAGTTTTGTGAGTTTGCCTCCTTGAGTCCCCATTAGTGGGAGAAAGGCAAGATATAAGTGAATAAAGTAAATAAGATGAACACTGTATTTGCTTTTGACAGGTTTACCCTTTCAAATAGTTAAGAATACCTTTTGATATTTAAATAAATATGTTTACATATTCTGTCTTCAGAAATTAACTCACCATCAGTAGAAAAAGTGACAGTTAGTCTAGTTTTGGGGTCAGAGATACTTCAAGAAAGCCAGCCAAATAAAATATCTGATGGGAGGATTTTTTTTACACTTCTTGCAAGTACAGTTGTATCCTTGGTCTTGCCACTGCCCTAGGGAGGAACGCTCTTCTCTTATCCACATGTGAGGAGGTTTCTTAGAGGAGCTACCATCATAGCCCCTCCAGTGAGGCACCAGTTCCCATCCTGGAGCCTCCCACTGGTTCTAAAACAATGAATGTGACCAACCTTTGAGCCACTGAGGATGGTCCCACTACGAACCCTTACCCCGAAGGTGGCCTTTTGGGTTGCCACTGTTAAGGTCTATGTGGGTAACAAATAATGGAAGCTCAAAAGTCCAGGTTTATTTAGATTACTTTTATTGCTAGCAATGACACAGGGGGGTCATTCCTGCCAAACTGTGCCAAAGAATTAAAGGCACACAGGCTTTTTATTACACAGAAACAAACCCCCAAAAAATCTAAAGCACTGCGCATGTGTATTATAGTGGTTACCAGGCAGAAACAGAAATCATTTTTTTCAGCTCTCTGTGTCTGACTACTATTTTTGATAAGGCAGCCGAACTGGGCAATGCGCCCAGAAGAAGATAACTTCAGGTGCTTGCCTAGGTTAAATGAATGAACTATTGTGTACTAAATTTAGCTAGCAGGAAAGACCTTGTCTTTGATTTCAGAAGACAAACCATACTATTTGTTTCAAACATAGCATACTATAACAATCATTGGTTATTAATCAATACAAACTATATCAGAATCTTCACTAAATTTCATTTCTCCAAATGCACATCATTTCTTGTAAATGACTTCATATACTTTACATATAATGTCTCTAGCTCTTTGTTTTTCCAAACATAGCATCTTATCTATGTGTCTGGGCTTCTGGCTAAGCTGGAACAAGTACAGTTATATCTCTCAGCTTTCTCTGACACAGACATATTTTGGCAGACTAGGTCTTTTGTTCTACAGACTCAATATAACAAACTTTTGGGAAATCAATACAGACAGATCCTCTCACCACCACCTCAGCTAGGAGGGTGTCAGAGCTGGCTGCACTCTCCATCAGGGAACACCTATGCTCTTTCAATGAAGACTACGTGGCTCTGTGCCCAGACCCATCCTTCATCCCAAAGGTATTGTCTAGCTTCCACCTTTCCCAGGAGCTGATGCTACCCTCCTTCTGTCCCAGTCCATCTCACCCAATGGAGTAGTTGTGGCACAAAGTAGACATCCACAGAGCTCTCAAGATCTACATCAAGAAGACAAAGCCCTTCAGGCGCTGTGGCTCACTCTTCGTGTCATTCAACCCAAAGTCCTTGGGAACAAAGGCGTCAAGACAAACCATAAAGACAGATCATTAAACGGAGAGTCTGCGAACATTTAGAAGGCAATGCCATAATCACAAAATGTCAACATGGGTTTCAGAGAAACAGGTCATGCCAGACTAATCTGATCTCTTTTTTTTTGATAAAATTACCAGCTTGGTAGATGAAGGGAACGCTGTGGATATCGCATACCTTGATTTCAGTAAGGCCTTTGACAAGGTTCATTGAGGATGGAGCAGGCTTGTTTTCTGCTGCTCCAGAGACTAGAACACGGAGCAAGCTCCAGGAACAGAGATTCCACCTCAACATTAGGAGGAACTTTCTGATAGTAAGAGCTGTTCGGCAGTGGAACACACTCCCTTGGAGTGTGGTGGGGTCTCCTTCCTTGGAGGTCTTTAAACAGAGGCTGTTTAAAGATCTGTCAAGGATGCTTTGATTGTGATTCCTGCGTGCCAGGGGGTTGGACTGGATGGCCCTCGTGGTCTTTTCCAACTCTGCAATTCTATGATTCTATGATTCATAGCCACATGGGTAAATGTGTGTATCCTGCTGGCGTACGACATGGCCCAAACTCCCAGACCGGCCAGAGTCATGGCCCACTCCACTATATCAGTGTCCACATCGGCGGCCTTCTCATCCAACGCCCCCATAACAAATATGCAGGGTGGCAACCTGAAGCACCCCCTCCTCCTTCATCCGACACTACAAAGTGGACAAATTTAGGGTTGTTGACTCCACCTTCGGAAGAAGGGTACTCCAGGAGGTCATAAAGGAGTAGGATACCAAAACGCAGTGACAGCTGCCCTAAGTGGGTAGGAAAGCTTGGGCATGTCCCAAAGGTCATGGATTCCTCCTCTCACCAACCCAGAGAATGCCACATTACAGTTGTCCCTCCATATCCACGGATTTCGTATCCACAGATTTAAGTGTTCTTGGCTTGAAAGTATTCTTTAAAAAATAATAATCCAAAAAGCAAACATTGATTTTGCCATCTTATATAAGGGACATCATTTTGCTATGCCATTGCATATAATGGGACTTGAGTATTCACGGATTCTGGTATCCACCGGGGGGTCCTGGAACCAAACCCCAGTGAATATGAAGGGACAGCTGTTACTGTGAAGGTGCATTCTGGAGTTGGTGAGAGGAGGAATCCACCCCACCCTTAGTGACTGCTCTAACACACCCTACAAGGGGAAGAAATCTCAGACTGTAATCCTCCCTCTCCCCACCCCTCTCTCTCTGATGGGGCTTTACTAGTCAGTGAAGTGGCCTTGTGGAGAGCTAGCTGAAGGGGAGGAGCCGAGGACAAATCTTCAGCTATTGCAAGGCCAAGATTTTCTGCTTCTTGCCTCTCTCTGGGCGGTGAGAGGAACTATCCCAAAGATCATGGATTCCTCTTCTCTCCAACAACCCCAGAATGCACCTTCCTGGGAAGTAACCAGTTTTTTTCACTAAATTGGGAGGATGTCCCCTGTAAGCATTTGTGGCAATTCACACTCATTGTGTTTGAGAACTATCTGGGGTTGTGAAAAACTGTTAGAATAAAGAGTATTTGATCCCCGCTATCAGTGGACAGTTAAACAACACTTACATTATATTCTACTAGAATTCCCCCTGAAATAGGATGCCTGGATTTCGGCTAGTGATTTCTATTTTAATTATTCTTGTATAACATTTTATTATAAAACGTAAGGAAGAATGGCTAGGTGTTTTTTTTACAAGGTAGTTCTTCTTAGAGACTAAAACTTGTTTGTAATTGCAGTCTTACACATATTTACCTTGCTTACTCCATTTTGTTGGGTAAATACTCTTGCGTTCAACCCATAAAGTAGACTGAGAATTTGTTTATCAAAGGATTTCCTTCAGCCAGCTGAAATGTAATGATTAACTCGTAATTAGGAATGCCAACCACCTTATAAGAAAATTATACCATTGAAAATGTTCAGCTGAAGTTAGAACCCCATCATTTAAAAGGAGAGAAGTAGTCAACCTCTACTTAATTCTTTTTCACTGTTAGATATATATATATATATATATATATAGTTATTTAGTGCCTGGCAGTTCAGGTGAATTGTTTCAACATTTATGAATGATTGCTCCTCTCTCACCCCCACTGTTGGTTAGATCTGGACTTCATCAAATTTGGAATAGACCAGTTGAATTCAGTGGGACTTGATTAAGTTCCATTGATTTCCATGGGTGTAAGTCTGGATCCAACCTATTGTTGCAGACTGGGGGATCCAACTCTGGTGGTGACCCAGAAATGACCCATTATATCAGCTCCATAGAGTCATGTCGGATCATACTGTAGGCCTCCCAAGTCTAGCACCCTGTTCCCAGTGGCCAGTCAGACACATATGGAAATGTAAGAATGTAGCTGCACTGTCTTACATTCCCCCAAAACTGATATCGAGTCATACTCTCCCAAAACTGGGAATGATACATAGCTATCCTGATGAGTAGCTACTGATGGCCCTAACCTTCATGAACGTATCTAATACCCCTTTAAAGGTGTCCAGGTTGCTAATTGCCACTACTTCTTGTGGCACTGAATTCCACAGTTTAAACATGTGCTGTGTGAAGAAGTACAGTATTTCCTTTTATCTGTCCTTTACCTCTTACTATTCAGCTTTGATTGATGACCCCATTGGGTTCCAGTACAAGTACTATGAGAGAGAAAGAAAGGTTCTATCTATCTTCTTCATGCCTTGCATAAATGTAAGCTCATGTGTTATATTCCCTCTATTCACTTTTCTCCTAAGGTAAACAGCCCATATACTGTTTTTTTTCATGGCAGGGTGGTTCCAATTTCTAAGTAGTTTTGGTCGCTCTGCTCTGCACTTTTTCTAGGTGTAAAACGCCCTCTCTTTTTTTGGGAATGTGGTGGCAAGAACTGTACACAGTATTCCAGAGGTGATTGCACCATGGATTTGTAAAAGGCTAGTATTCTCTGTGGTGACCTGTACCTTTTGGAATGCACCCCCCTATCGTATTTCAGAGGTACCACTTGTGGCATGATTAGGTGCCTGTTAAAGACAATCTCTTTACCCAGGCCTTTTCTTACAGACTATGCTGCTCAGTGTAACAGTTGTGTTTTCAGCCTTTGATTTTAAATATTTTAGTAGGTGGTTATTTAATGTTCTGTATTTTAATTGTTGTTTTTGGATTCTTTTAAAAGAGTTTTATTTCTTTCTGTATGCTTTTTAGGAATAGCATTTCATCTGTGGTAAAGTGGTAGTGTAATTAATTAGTTCGCCCTTTGTTCCCCCACCTTGTTTTTAAGCTTGGTATCTCTGATCACTCCAGCTGATTATTATAGGTAAGTCAGCTGAACAAACCTTATCCTGCTAAGTGATTGGCTCAGATTCCTGCCTCGCCAAGCAGTTTTTAATTTCAGTTAATGTACGACAAACAATAGTAAAAAAAATTAAAGTCACTCTGAGCCTAGATTTATCTTCTCATATGCTTGTCAGAGCAGAGAAAGTACTTGAGTATAATGCCCTAATTATTTGCCCAAACCTAACCATGATTTATCAGTATAAATGGAGAAATAGCAAAAATATACACTGAGTATCTCTTAACAGTTAAGGCATAACTATTTTTGAATAATTTTCCCCCATAAAAATAATCTGAACTGAGTATTCTTAGTATGCTTTCTTGTTGCAATGCAGAGCAAGATTGGGCTAGTTCATCATTCTTTGCAAGAATCCCAGCAGCCAGCAGATGCAAGGAAATGGCACCATTGGCATACTGTGGTCTAATGTGACTTTGGAACAATGCTTTTCTATACAATAACAGTTTTCATGCATGGTCAAGATTTTGAAAAGTGCATCCAACTGTTGTTTCTCTATGTGGGCCTGTCCATCCTCTTCTAGGACTTCAGTTCTTAAGTTTGCTGGGAGTTTAAGATTTATCTTGTGTTCAACTTGTACCATTTAGAACTAGTCTAAACTGCCTCTTCCTTCTTTCTTGTTTCTAGTTCCAAGAGAGCTGGTAGAACTTCATTTGAAACTGATGAGAAAGATCGGGAAATCTGTCACAGCAGATCGATGGGAAAAATACTTAATCAAGGTACAATGTGTTTTACGTTGCATACTTTAAAATTCCCTTATTGGATGATATACAGTGGTTAGGAAATCCAGAAAATGGACAGCTTCTGTACCACTTCTCATTGTATAGCCAGTTGATATCTGGCCTGGAGTTCATTGTGTTGGACATCGGGGGTTATGGACTGGCTGGTGTTTCCTCTCATCACTGAGGATACCTATTTATGTGCTTCAGTCTAAACATATGTTTAGTTCTTAAAATTTCCTAGCAGGAAAGCAATCTGACTAAATTTTTATCCTAGCCTTCATTTAAGGAGCTTGCAGCGTCAGACACTTGTCATTCACTGGGTCAGATGGATGGGTGTGTATGAGAGGGAGGGAGGGAGTGTGCATCTAAGAGCATTTCACAAAATTTTGAAATCTTAGTCAGTTTCTAGAGTGGTTGTGAGTCAATGTGCAGGGATACTGTTTGTGAAGCACAACCTTAAAATCAGTCCTAAGTGTTTGAAATTATTTGTATAGTTCTCTGGAATAGGGATTCATATATTTTGTGCTCCCCACTAAGCCTTCCTCTCCCAAGTGGAAAGTGAGATCATCTTGTCTCTGATACCACGTATAGGTTCAGAGTGCCTCCAGTGTTTAGGGTGATCATGGGAACAAGCCTTATCTCAGTCATCCCTACTCAGACAGATTTCAAGATCATCAAAGTGCTTCTAAGTCAGGAGTAGGTGACTGTGGGACACCAGAGGGCTGCATTGCCTCCCCAGGAGCTCCTCCCTTGTAAAAAGCAAATTTCTTGTCCCCCAAATCCCCAAATACCTCCATGTTTTTGTGCTCTCCATGGGTCATTTTAGGCTCAGGAGATGCCTTTTAAACAACAGTAAGTGACCTGGAAACTATTTCCTTTTCACTTTCTGTTCTTTTTTTTAAAGGTCTTTCTTGAGGGTAAAATAGTTTGCAAGCCCCAAAAATATGGCAAAAATGCCCCCACCCCAGAAGGTGTTTGGGGGCAGAAAAATGGGGGGGGAGCCCTGGAGAGCCCTGAGGCCACAAAAATGGCCTGGAGGTCTCATATGGCATATAGCCTGCTCTTTCCTTACCCCTGTTCTAAATCAAGTGGAAGATCCATGCCCACCCCCACCCCCCAGGATTAGAGCTTGCAGTAAGGACTGAATGCCCTCAGCTTCATGTTTACCAAAAGAAAGAGAAAGCAACCATGGAGGCTAAATCTGGAACCCATACTTCAGATCCTGGCCTCTAATCCTTTAACTTTTATTTGAACAAGAATTACAACTATTCTTAGTAAAAGATGGAAGTATAAGCTGTTGATCCATACAGTACTCAAGCATGTGCCTCTGAGAGTTAAGTGAATGCAGTCAGGTACATTGAAAATAAAGGATTGCTATCGTTACAATCAACAAAAAGGTTTTGTTGTTGTTGTTATTATATTTATTTTTATTGTGCTTTTCTTCCAAAATTGGGACTCAAAGCTGCTTACAATTAAGATTATACTCTTTAGCCTTTGAACACTTCTATGCAGATTTTTTTAAAAAAAAACCAATAGCCTTGCATTTTGAGAAAGCACAAAAACCTATTTCTCTACAAATTAATTTTATAGTTTCCTGTAAATTAGTTTTACTAGTCATTCTGAAAGGCTTAAGTCTTCTCAATTTTCTCCCCATATCTGACCATAGGAACAGTGTGGTTATATCCCACAACTGCCACCATAGTCCTTCACATCTCTAATTATGGGTATTGATATTGCTGATTGCTGTCAAGTTGGCTTCATTTTCTGGTGACCCTATGAATGAGAGACCTCCAAGAGCCCTGTTGTGCCAGCAATTCATCTGACTCTTTTTTCCTCCCAGCTTCTGTTCCATCCCTATCTCTACAAGCAATGGAACTTAGGGCAGAGGTTTGTTGGGGGTAGTTGTTGTGACTCAAGAGCCTTCAATATTTCAATTAAACGTTCAATTTTGCCTTACAGATGTGTCAAGAATTCAACAGCACCTGGGCATGGGAGATGGAGAAAAAAGGATATATTGAAATGAGTGTTGAATGCAAATTGGGGATATTGAAGGTACTGGTCTTCTCTTCTACCTATTAATATTTTTCTTTTGGCTCTTGTGTTCCTCTTTGCCAATTCCCCACTCCATTTCTAAATTACAATAATATACGTGATAACCAAATTAGTAACTATTAACTTGAAACTGTGGCTTGAAGTGGATTGCAAACCATGATGTGGAGGTTAATATTAATCCTACTTTGGAAAATACTCCAATGTAAGCCTTGATTATAGAATCATAGAATTGTAGAGTTGGAAGAAACCACAAGGGCCATCCAGTCCAACCTCCTGCCATGCAGGATGTTCTGACGGTAAATATGTATCCTGTAAATACTATGGAAGACTGCGAATATGTTACTGTTCCATCTTGCCTTGGCCCAGAAGCAGAACGGCCCTCCCTCCATCCCAATTGCCATTGCTCTGGCTGCAGAGGGAGAGAAAGTAAGGCAGGCAGAGCTCCATCTTGCCTCCGCTCAGAAGCACTCTGGCTGCAGAGGGAGAAAATGAAAGGCAGGTAGAGCTCAGTCTTGCCTTCACCCAGAAGCAGAAGGGCCCTCCCTCCATCCCAACTGCTGTTGCCCTGCCCAAGGAGGGAGAGAAGGAAAGTCAGGCAGAGCTCCATCTTGCCTCAGCCAAGAAGCAGAACTGCCCTCTCTCCATCCCAACTGCCATGGCCCTGGCTGCAGAGGGACAGAAGAAAAGGCAGGCAGAGCTTCATCTTGCCTTGGCCCAGAAGCAGAACGGCCCTCCCTCCAACTGCCATTGCTCTGGCCAAGGAGGGAGAGAAGAGAATGCTAGACTTAATCCCTTCCCCTACTGCCATCCCCTTTCCTTTTGTATCATGTCTTCATTAGATTGTAAGCTTGAGGGCAGGAAACTATTTTGTTGTTTTTTTTTCTTGTAAAGCACCATGTACATTGGTGGCACTATAGAAATAAAAGATGATGATGATGATGATGATGATGATAATGATAATGATAATGATTAAAGATGAATTATCTTGTTTTATATCTTCAGGTTTCCATACTTAGAGCAGAAGAATATTTCTAATTTTCTCTGAGCCGGGCATTTACAAATACGTAAAGTGGATTTTATTTTATTTTATTTTATTTTATTTTATTTTTGTGGACTGTTGGATGTTCCTCAAATCCTTATCACTCTTTCCAGTTACCTTTCCTTTTAAATTCAAAAGGAGAAATCAGTTTAAGAAAAAAAAAATATAATTTTGTATTGTTTGCTAATATACTGAAAAAGTAGCAAGTCAATCTTGTATGCAGGCTAGAGACTGTAGTGGGTATATCCTCTGCTGTCACATGAATTTGGCAGTAATTCACAAACAACTCAAATAGGTATGGAATCTATGTTAATGTTGTGCTTAGCATAGACAACCTCATAGCATTATCAGTCTGGCATTTTAGTATGCTGTGTGAATATCTGAGCTCACATTCCCTCACCCTTCAGTCTAGTTGCGAGAGGCATGGGAGAGAGGTTTACCTTTAGTTTAGCTTTTCAGTTCTCAGGGTGTTTAGAAGAGGGGAGAAGTTGGCTTGTGCATAGTAGGGATACCTTTGTGTAAGCCTTTGCCATATATAAAGCTACTAGCTGTACTCAGCATAACATACACCGTTACCTTATCCCGCTCTCCAACATGCTTCATGGGGCGAGGTAGAGAGGCCAAGTTCTGCCACTTCCTCAGGAAAGAAAGCCCAGCTGGGCTTTAATCCTGAGTAAACTCACCCAGGATTACGGCGCGAGCCCCTGAGGCAGCCATAAGAAACCTGTCCCGACAGTATGTGTGGGGTTCAGCTGAATAGCTCAGAGGGGGGGGAGAGAAACCCTTTACTTGCAAGTAAACTCCCCACGGACCTGCCCGGCAGCATGCTTGGGGCCTGCAGCTAGTGGAAGAGTTCCACATGTTTGGGAACAGCAACATGCCCAAGAGAATTACCTATATAGATTGCTTGAGAGCATACCTTTGGTGTTGCTCTAGTGGGAAATGCACACCAGTCTACAGAATTTGTACTTGCTAGTCTGAGGGTGGGGGATAGGCAATGTCTGTGTGTTGCTAGCACATGTTCTCTTAAAGTGACAGATGCAGAAGAGCTGCTTCCCGTTTTTAAAAAAGGTCATACTTTTGCTCTGCCGCTTTACCGGGCGAGAATGAGCATGCCTGTGAAAACAAAACAATGGCAGATTCGTCATTCCAAGCCTCCCTTGCAAGCCCTCCGGGGTCCGACCAATCAGCATTCAGCTCTGCTGCGTCCCCTTTGTGAATCGGTTGTACAGATGACCTATTGTGCACATTTTTGCAAACTTTTTAAAAAAGATTGCGAGAAATAGTGAAAGTTGTTATCGCGGACTATGTGGAGTTTTCAGCCCCCCTCCTTCCGAATATCGTGAATGTAGGTCAGCGTCCATGAGGACCACTAACATTCTCAGATTGTTCGAGGTTTTTTTTCCCCATGTAGCCAACCCCCTACTTTTATACCTTGATAGCCCGAAAATCTGTTTTGATGTGTTGGCCCTGATCCAGCACAAATGTTCAAAGCATTTTATATATCTTACCTTGATAATCTAGCTGTGTGAGCTAGGCACTTTCTTCAGTGAAATTCATCATTCAAGAAGCTAAACACATTACCTGTAGGAAATAAAGGAGGCAGTGTAGTGGGTTGAGTGTTGGATACAACTCTGGAGACCAAGGTTTGAATCCCTGCTCGGCCATAGAAACCCACCGGGTGATTTTGGGCAAGTCACACACTCTCAGCTTCAGAAGAAGGCAAAGGCAAACCCCCTCTGAACAAATCTTTCTAAGAGAATCCCGTGATAGGGTCACCAAGTTGGAAACGACTTGAAGGCACACAGCAGCAACAACAATAATAGGAAATAAAATTTCCTATTATAAATTTCCTATAAAGTTGTGTTTTTTAAACAGAGGCTGGATGGCCATCTGTTGGGAATGCTATGATTGTGTATTCCTGCAGGGCAGGGAGTTGGAGTAGATGGCCCTTATGGTCTCTTCCAACTCTATGATTCTATTATTCTAGGCTTCTTTTTAAAAGATAAGGAAAACAAAAGCACTGAAAACTGCTTGCTTTGATTGTTACTTTAAATATATTACAGACTGAGCTATGGTAGCTGCCTCCCCCCAGTCAAGAAGAGGTGGAGCTTTTCAAATAAAATGGAAAGTAACCAAGAGTGTGACATCTGAAACTGCCTTGTACTGAGTCAGACCACTGATCCATCTAGCCCAGTCTTTGTTACTTTTGTTTGACAGAAGCTCTTCAGCAACTATGGGACAAATCTTCATTCTTCTCTGTTTCCAGAGATCCTTTAAATGAGAGGCTGGGGATTTGAACCTTTGACTGTCTGCATGCAAAGCAGGTGCTCTTCACTGTGCTCCAGTCCTTCCATATCATCTTCCTAAATAAAGCCCTTCAGTGACTGTTGTTGCAGATTTCTCTCTGGTTCACAAGTCAAGTGACCCTGTGGTGTGTCCTGTGCTGCTCTTATTAATTTTTTTCTCCCTCTTTGTTTTAGTACCTTTGTGAGTGCCAGTTTGATGACAATCTGAAATTTAAAAATATCATTAATGAGGAAGATGCAGACGCTATGCGCCTTCAGCCACTTGGTAGAGACAAAGATGGCCTGACATATTGGTACCAGTTGGACCAAGAGCACAATGTTAGGATGTATGTGGAAGAGCAGGATGATCAAGATGGATCTTCATGGAAGTGCATTGTCAGGTATGCATACAGTTCCCCAGATAAAAGTTTCTGCCATGTCTTCAACCCTGTCTCAGGTTCTTTTCCCAGGGAGAATTCCTGGGACTTCCTTAACTGTGCTATACCTTTCCATTCAATAGGATATTACTTACAGCTGCTTTTACATATGCATTCTTATTAGTTTCAGTGCAGCAACGTTAAATGATGTTTTTAGAAGCCTATATAATGAAAAAGTCTTACCAGGTGGTAGAAACAGGTTGAACCTAAGTGAATGATAGGTGTATACTGGATGTTGTGCATCAGTGTTTGGCTGTAGCTTTTTTTAAAATCCAGTTCTGGTAATGATGTCTGTGCCTTTGTTTTTCCTAGGTCTGAAATGGGGGTAGGGATTGGTGTCATGGTTTCTTACATTACAAGGACAATATTGACTCTGAAGTAAAAATGGGCAACTGTTGAGAGCTAGGGGACCACATTGCTCCCTCATCAAGGGATCTTGGGGGGCCACCCTCACCCATCCACTCCAAAATGTGAAAAAGTCAGTTCCTTAATTCCCCAATGGGGAAACCTGACAAAATGCCCGAAGTCTTCAGCGGGCATTTTGGACAATTACAGGTTGAGTCTTCTTTATCCAGAATTCCAAAATCCGAAATATTTCAGATTCCAAAATTGTCCTCTTGAGTGGCTGAGGTAGTAATACCTTTGCTTTCTGACGGTTCACTGTACACAAACTTTGTTTCATGCACAAAATTACTGAAAGTATTGTGTAAAAAATTACCTTCAGGCTATATGTATAAGGTGTATATGAAACGTAAATGAATTTCATGTTAGACTTGGGTCCCATTTCCAAGATATCTCATATGCAAGTATTCTAAAATCTGAAATATTCCAAAATCCAAAATATCTCTGGTCCGAAGCATTTTGGATAAGGGAGACTCAACCTGTACTTTTACAAGCAGTTATTTAAAAAAAATAATAAGGGACCCTGGAAGCCACAAAGTATGGTTAAATTGTTCCCCACAGATCCTAGGGGTTATTTGGGATGCCCTGGGGGCCACGAAATCTGTTCTGGAAGCCACATGTATCCACCAGTTTGCAATTCATCATCCCTGCCCTAAAAGCTACAGTAGCTTCCTATGGAATTCCTTGTGATAGGACGCACTTAGGGAAAGCCTCTTGTCCAGGTGAAAGGTTGCAGTTTTCCCAAAACAGTCTGCTACTTTCCCTCTGAACTTCCTAGCAAAAGCCCACAAAGAAGAATACAGACCAGGGATGGGATTGTACATGAGAATGGTAACTTGTAAGGTTTGTTGCATTTCTTATTTTTCATCCAGAAGCCGAAACGAGCTGGCTGAAACTCTTGAACTCTTGAAAGCACAAATTGATCCTGAGTTACTGAAAAAGCAACAGGAGGATAACTCCTCACGAGAGAGCCTTAGTATTGAAGACGACGAGGCCAAAAAGGGGGAAGCAGCGACAGCCCAAGGTTTTGCTACTGTTCTCATCTTGCAGTGGGCATTTTGCATTCTCATTCTCATTATTCACTATTCTGGGGAAATTGCACACTAGGGATGTGGGCGGAGGGTGAGGCTCAATATTAAGTGTCCTTAAATTAAATTTTAAAAAGAGTGTACTGTTGTTTCAACCAGACTGGACAAAGTTAGTGTCTCAGTTTTAAACATTTTGTTACACAAAATCTAGTTAGAGACTGTGGAACATGAACGGTTGCTGTGTTTTGAAATGGAACAAATAGTTCTCATAGAGGTTGTGTTAATAGAGGTTGTGTTAATTCAGAACATTGGTCTAACTATTTCAGTGATTGTGTATTAACTCCTCTCTGCTAGCATAACCACAAAACTGGGCAAGTTTTATTTATCTTATTTATTTATTTATTTATTTATTTTATCTGATCTGAGAATCCTGGTTTGTGGCCCCTTTTTACAAGCCAGTCTTGGCTTGTAAAGGGAGCAACAAGCCTAGTTCAGAAAACTATGCCAGACATACCCTTTCTGGATTATTCAGTGGTCACTAGCGGGGAAGAGCAAAGTGGGAGTGAATGAGCCACATGCTTTAGCATGCAACTTCTTCACATTAAGCCAAGATTTTCCAGAATCCTGGTTTATCATTCTGTATGAATGTTCATAGACTTGCTGTATAGACTTATGTTGGCAGGATAGGCAAATTGGTGACTTTGTTTTGTGCCTGAAGAAGAATCAAATGCTGCTTCCTGCTCCCCCATGTATTGAGTTTCTGCTGTTCATTCAGTCAGTGCCTGATGTTTTCTTCAAGTCAAATTGGAATCCCGGTAACTTAAGTTTGTCTACGTGTGTTTCTTTTCTGGTGTTCCTTGAAGCTTGCATCTGGCTTCTTTTCTGTGTGTCTTCTCAGGTTAAAGATTTTCAAATGGAGTTCTGTTCTGTGGTTTTGGCATGCTGTAGGCTAGATTGCAAAGGTTGATCTGAGGGATGCTGGTGCACATCTCCTTTTGCCTTTGGCCAAGGAGCCATACATTTCTCTGCCTGGACTCTGAGGTCTTCATTAGAGGCTATTCTCCAAGTACCTTTGCCACATAAGACCCGAGGAGGGCCTGCTAAGGAGAAGGCTGTCTCAACTTCACTGGCTACTAGTTCATTTCTGGGCTCAGTTTGGAATCCTGGTTATGATCTATGAAGCCTTATATTGCTTAAGTCCAGACTGTCTGAGAGACCATATCTTCCTATATGAGCCTGCCCAAGTCTTAAGATCCTTGGAGAAGGGTTTTTTCTTGATCCCACCATCACCACAAGCCTGCCAGGTGAGGACATGTGAGAGGGCCTTGTCAACAGCTGCTCCCAGGCTATGGAATTCCCTTCCACAGGAGGCTAGGCTCCCTCTGCTCTCTTTTTCCTTCTCCTTTTTATTTAAATAGGCGTCTGGTGATTAATCTGGTTGTGCAGGATATTTTAATAGAGCATGTGCTGCTGTACTTTTATTCATAATGTTATTGTTTTAAAAATTATTTTCTACTATTTTAAATGATTGTTGTTTTAATACTTTAGCTAATGTATTCCTTTTTAAACTTTTTTTATCATCAGGGTTTTAGTTACATCTTGTTTTAATCTTTTTATAAGCTGCCTTTGGTCCTGTGTTGGGAGAAAGGCAGGATGTTAAATACATACATAAAAGGTAGTGTCCTGGTTGTGGAGTACCTTCTGTTTGACACCTAGAGAACAATTGTACAAAGCCAAGGCCTTTTCAGGCTTTTTGTGGCCCCGCTGGGAGTTTGAAGGATGCTGTGATTGAGTCCTCAACACATTTTAAGACTTGTCTTGCATTTTATCATATTATCTGCACAATGGTTGCTTTATATTGTGGTTGTGTTTTGGTTGCAAACATGGCATGTGTGTATCAGCTATACTATAGACAGTGAAATCAATAGGAGCATCATAAAAAGGAACAAGGCCAGATAAAACTAATGAATTTAAAGTCAAGAAGGCTTGGGGGAAATAAAGGGTCTTGGTAATAATCTCTAATGAAAGCATGACTGGAGCTCCAGGCCTACTGGCCTTTTTGACCTGTCTTCTATAAACTTCAAATGGCAAAATAATTCTTTCTCCTTCCCAGAGAATGTGACCTTTGTAGTTCCATATAGTAGGCAGGGGGTCAGTTAACAGTATCTATGAGAGAATACTTAACTCCTGCATTATGCTTTAGTCCCCAGGATTCCTCTTTTGGATGAAGCCATGGCAGTTAAAACCAGTATATTTTTGCCTTTTAAGCATGTCATATGATTCTGTTATACCAAAATGGTTCACTCTCTGAAAAGTACAATTGGAATCCTACTCCAGCTAGCATTTAGCATTTATGGCTAAGATCTTATACACTTCCAGTGTAATGTAAATATATTTCATGTAGTTACACTGGATCTCATTATTCCCCAGCCAGTTGCGCAACAAGTATCATGGTCTTGTTTCCACCATTGAAACATGGTTGTTTAGCTCTGTGTGTGTGTTTATGGAATGATTGGCTGCTTGAGGGACTGCATGTGTGCAACCCAAGAAAGTGCAACTACGTGTTCAGTTGTTTTTTTCACTCACAGGGGCAGAGTGGTGTAGTTGGTTTGAGTGTTGCAGTAGGGTTCAGCCACAGAAACCCACTGGGTGATCTTAGGCAAACCACACTCCCTTAGCCTCAGAGGAAGGCAATGACAAACCTCCTCTAAATCAATCTTGCCAAGAAAACCCAAAGGGCGGGTTGTCATAGGTCAGAGTGGACTTGAAGGCACATAATTGTAACAACAGCAAAGTACCACAACAGGATTCCGGCTTATGCAACTGACACTGGTTACATTGGCTATTTTAATGTGTTATGATGAGGTGGGGGGGGGGACTTTTGACTGAATAATTGTCTAACTTTACTGTTTTTTGTTTTTAAAAACAGAAACTGAATTAAAAGCAAAGGAAGAAAAAGAGGAGATAAAAAAGGAGCAGATAAAGCAACCGGAAAATCTTCTACCTCCCGTAGTTCCAGAAGAGGAGAACAAGTTAAAATCAGAGAGAACCGAGGAGAAAGAAATTATAAAACTGCCAGTTATAGTCAAGCTAGAGAAACCTTTGGAAAACAATGGGGAAATACAGATTACCAAAGAAGAAAATGACTCTTTTAAGGAAAATGTTAAGCCTGTTAAAGCAGAAGTGAAGGAGCATAAGCTAGAGCCAAAAGACTTGAAAGATGTAAATAGTATCAGTGAGAAAACTGTTCATGAGCCTGAGAGGACAGATTTCTGTGTCAGTGTCAAAGCTCCCCAGGAAGTTGTAGAGAGAACTATGGAAGAAAGTGAAAAACTCAAAAATGACCAGCAAGCAAAGATCCCTCTGAAAAAGCGAGAGATTAAACTGACTGACGATTATGACAGTCCGCTAAAAGGAGCCTTGCGGAAATGTATTACCCCAACCAATGATATTTTGAAGGAGGAGGGGAAACAGGAGGAGGAGACCTTTAAAAGAGTTCCTACAATTACTGATGGTAAATTCCTTGTAAATGGGGAAGTTAGTAGTGAGAAAATCATGCCAAATAACAAGTTGGAACATTCCCCTAGCACAAAGGAAGACACTTCCAGCCTCTCCAAGGAGAAAAATGGTGTGAGCAGTGAAAAGCTACTAGAGACTGTTAGCACAATCGTCAGAACAAGCGATGCAGAGAGAAATATTTTGCATACAGGGAAGGAGGTAGCTAGTGTGATTACAGAAGTTCCTTATCAGAAAGTGCCTTTAAAGGAGGAAACAGGCTCTAAGGGAAAGGAAAACTTACTTGAGAGTAGGAGTTCAGATGTTATTGTTGAGGCACCTTCCAA
Organism: Gambelia wislizenii; assembly: GCA_030847615.1. Taxonomy (NCBI): domain Eukaryota; kingdom Metazoa; phylum Chordata; class Lepidosauria; order Squamata; family Crotaphytidae; genus Gambelia; species Gambelia wislizenii. The sequence continues at coordinate 370,002,519 of JAUMIR010000003.1, forward strand.
AACGGATGGTGGTCTCAAGAAGCCTGAAGAATCCGTTAAAGCAAAAGCTGGCCAGCCACTTCCCAAGGAGAGTCTAGATAAATCTTGTAAAGCATCTTCCCCAAAGGAGCTGGTTACTCCAACAGATGAAGAGGGCTTGATAAATAAAGATCAGTCAGAAGAGAAACCCGACCTACCAAGAGCAGATGTGGCTCCATCTCCATCTTCAGGCCCTCACTCCGTGAAACCTGTGACTGAAAAGGAGGACTCCAAAAGCACAGAGAAAAACAAAATGCAAAAGGAGCAGGATTCTAAACCTGAGAAGGGTACTGGAGCTGAAGACAGTGAGACATCCAAATTAGGCAATGCCCAAAGTTCTGTTGAAGAACCATTGGAGCTTAAAAAAGAGTCTACGAAAAACAAGTGCAAATATAAGCTGGTTTCTGAAGAAGGAAACTCTCTCACAGAGAACAGGGAAATCACCTCTGAGAGGCAGAAAGATGGGATCAAGCTCACAATCCGAATCTCAAGTAGAAAGAAAACCACTCCTCCTCCTCCTCCTCCTCCAAAGACTCAGAATACAGCAGCTGAAAAGGAGGAGGAAGTGGTAAATGTTGGGCGCGTTTTAAGGAGGTCTCCTCGGATATCCAAACCTACTCCTAAGATAGTGGAGACCCGAGATCAGAAGCCTGAGAAAAAACGCAATGAGGAAGAGGAAGAGAAGCCAGCCACAGTGCAAAAGCAGGAGAAGAAAGAGGACTCGAAAAAGCAGGAGAAAGGCATGAACTCTAAGGCAAGCAAGGTACAAATTCAGGTGCAGGTTGTGTTCATTCTTCTAAATATTAGTGACTGGTAATCGTAGAAATCCAAATATCTGTCAGAAGAGTCCAGTTTCTATCTGCTCACCCTTCATGAGACTCCAGTCTATCTAAGCTGTGGCAATTTCCCCGCCCCCCACAAAACTGCTCAGTTTGCATTTTTAACAGAATTATGAACTTTTTAGCGCAAATATTATGCATAGAAGCAGGAGATGTATGGGTAATAAAATAAAGCACAGGGGGTATTTGGATGAAAAAATCGAAGCTTACCAGAGAGCTTACAGAGCTGTGGAAAATACTGAAACTTGCTTCTCTTGAACAGTGAGGTGGTGATCCAGGTTTTTATGAAAGGTTTTTATTTGCTCAGTCACCTGATTCTTCAATAGCCTCTTCAGAATAAAATGAGAATTCTCTAAGTCAGCCTTCTATACCGGTTGCTTTCTAGACATTTTGGACTACAACTTCCATCATTCCAGACCATTAGCTTGGTAGGAGCCCAAGTAGTGTTGGTGCAATACTCTCTCTGGCTTTTCTTCACAAACGAAGATTCAGGAAGGACTCATCCCGCGCTTTCTGCAAGCGCGCTGATGACTAAAAAGGCCAATCTGAGATAAACAAGTCCGGTTGCAGAAAGCACAGCAGAAGGTCTCCTTGGGTGATGTTTTTGGGTTGTGATTCTTTCTGCATTGTCGTTTCTCTTCAAGACGTGTTTGGCGTGAGTTCTCAAATAAGGCTGCAGCATTGTGGATAGTGCGTCTCCATGCCTCCCGATGTGAGGCCGGGGCGGACCACTGTTGGTGATCAATTTGGCCGAGCCTGAGATGTTGTTTCAGGGAGATTTTGTATCGCTTTTTTGGAGCGCTCCTCTTACGCTGACCCGTGGCGAGTTCACCATAGAGTACTATTTTTGGGAGGCGATGGTCCTCCATCCTAGAAATGTGCCCTGCCCAGTGCAGCTGCATTCTCAATATCATGTAGGAACCATGAAATAATGTTCATGGTGTAGCACTGTAGCATTTAAGCAATTAAACAATTGATTGGTTTGAATGTCCACTAATGGCCTATGTGCAGTCCCTAGTACACTTACTTGGAAAGCAGTTCCCACAGAATTCATTGGAGCTTACTAATGAATACAAATACATCAGCTCATACTATTGAAAACATCTTGTAGGTAGGTCTAACAGGCAGGGCTTCCAGTTCTGTCCATTAATGGTGAAGTCACTATGGTGGCAGTGAGAACCTCCTGTGCAAGGATACGGTTATTGTTAATTCACTTTCTATCTTTCTGACTGTGATCAGACAGATGGGGTTTTGCTTCTGTCGCAAAATAGGGCTTAGGAAGCTATTTTATCTAGTGTGACTGAAAAAAGGATGAATTTAAGCGACATTGGACAGCAGTTCTCCCTGCACTATTGTATCACTTTAATGACGAGTTTTTTAGGTGGGTTATGGAGTAAACTTTTGGATATAGTGATATGTTGCCTGAGGAAATATTTACCTTCTCATTATTTCTGCAACCAGGAGTCCATAATGTTGTTTTTTTTACATAAATAAAAATGGAACTTGAGTACAGGAGCTAAGAGAGATGCTTTGAAAGTGGCATCCCCTCCAAAGTCAGAAAGTGAGAAATTATAGGCCAGGCTGCGATTTTACTGAAAATTCCACGATGAAGAAATGCAAATTCCTAACAAGCCCCTTGGATGAGGGCCACATGAGGAAAACAGGAAGTTCCAGGAAAGAAATGGCTTCTCTCACTGCTTCACATTGAATTTGTGATGACTGCATCCTCACTTGTCCATTCATCCCTGTTTGGTTAAGGGGAGCTTGGACAAGCTGCTGCTTTGCCTCTGTGGCCCCCACCCCCAAGCCTGGTTTTAGAATTTAGTCAGAAACAACCTGTCCTTCCTCTTGGTTGTAGATCACTCGTCCCATGCCCCAGTGCTTCCCAACATGGGGTCCTCAGATGTGGCTAGATTATAGTTCCCAGAATCACTGACTGTTAGCCATGCTAACTGGAGCTTCAAGAGAAAACATCTGGGGAATCTCAAGATTGGGAATCAGTGCTTTACTGCATGGTTTTCTCTCTGTCCACAGGGAGGCAGGTTGTTTTCAGAGGAAATAGCAACAGCAATAATATTTATGTACTGCTTTTCAGTGTCAAAGCACTCCCGAAGTGGTTTACAATGTTTTTTAGCTAATTGTCCCCAACAAACTGGGTACTCATTTTACCAACCTACGAAAGGATGGAAGGCTGAGTCAACCTTGGAGCCCTCTGGGATCAAACTCATAACCTTGTGGCTTGCAGTACTGGCATTTAACCACTGCGCCACCAGGATACCAGACTCTGCTGGACATAAAGAAGTGGCTTCAGTTTCTTTCCCTTGTCCCCACACTGAGTGGTTGCGGGTTCCCAGTTTGGTCTGCTCAGCTGGTTCAAGCAAGGTCTTCCTTTGTTCTACAAGCCATGTTGAAGTAGAAGAATTAGTTTTATTGGGAGTACAAAACCTGTTCACTCCTCCTTCCACCATTAGTGCTTGTGCCTTGGCTCACACATCTTGACATTGGACACCAGACTGTCTGTTCAGATGGCTGCGCATTCACTTTTGTGCTAGATTGGGAAAGGAAATCAGCCAGTGTTCTTCAGAGATATTTCTCTGAAGATGCCAGCCATAGATGCAGGCGAAACGTCAGAAATAAACTCTTCCAGAACACGGCCTCACACCCCGGAAAAAAAATGCAAGGAAAATCTATGGATTGTTACGTTGTATGGTGCCCTCCTGCCCTTGCAGGGCAGTGGGACAGTTAACAGAGTAACAGCAGAAACGTGAGGTTTGGGCAAAGGTTGCATACTTTGTTTAAAAGCATGGAGACAGATGACCAGAATGTCTTTTGGTTGCTTTATTGAAAAGCTAAAACAGCTAAGTAAAACAGACTACATCTTGACAAAGAAAAGCCAAAGTTACAGAGCTCAAGAAAAAATCATCTTGCTTCTCCTTCTGAGAGACTCAGCTGACTGCTTAAACATACAGTTTACATACACAGAATTCCCCCCTCCCTCCAGTAGAACTCTTTCTCAAAACATTCCAGTTTAGTTCTGTGTGAACTAGGGAGTAAGAGGACATCTGGCTTCCCAGGCACAGAGAGGTGATCTCACTTTACTCTAACCTTGAAAGCAAAACACAGTAAATCAAAACAGATAACAGTGAGGCCTCTGCAGCCTAGCAATTTACAGGTATCTCTTTTGCCTAGGGAAAAATCATCTCAGGGCCTGTATATTTTTTGACTGCAATACCCATTTTCCCTGAAAGCCTTTGACTTCATGTAGGAGAATTTAGAAACTTTTATTTACCTTTTAGACTATTAACAGCAGTTTGTTCTAATGTCTTAACCCTGACAAAATGGCATTAATTATGTATACTTCATTGATACAAGGTAGTTCTATAAACTATTATTTATGAAGCTGGCTTGTTTGGTTAAATTATATTAAAATTAATAACAGCTTGGGTGGTGCTGTAAACAGTAGTCAGTCTCAATTTGAAAGCTTTCTACCTTCCTCCTTGCACCTTCACGCAGAGGGTGAGGGAAGAAGACCATACAAGCTCAGAGTTTGCTGTAACTCATTGTTATGACACTAAACTGTGGTTTTAGCACTGTACCCCAATGCACTCATTGTGATGTCTAGACAATGTTACTTGAACTACACGTTCCCTTTTTGTACAAGCAAATGTAAATCAAAAAATTGTAGTATAGAAGTAATTCATTTGAAGTAGTCAACCTTGCTAAAATTTTAATGAGAATTTTCCTAAGTTTTGAGATAGTAATAGTTGTCCCTTATCTTATTGGATTTCTAGGCTTCACAGAGAAGTAAAGTTCGGTGGGCTGGCACTCGAACTCGTGGCAGGTGGAGATATTCAAGCAATGATGAGAGTGAGGGTTCAGAGAGTGAAGAAAACTCTGAGGAGGAGGGGGAGGAAGAAGGAGAGGAGGAAGAGGAGGAAGAAGAACCTGCACCTGCTGATGACGATGAGCCATGCAAGAAGTGTGGGCTTCCTAATCATCCTGAGCTGGTAGGTTGTTGTCTTTCAGTACAGCGAAGCCTTAAAAACCAGTCTTATATACTGTGCAGAGAGACTGGTCAATTCAGACATCATTCCTAACCAAGGTTAGAGAAAATTTAGCTGTGATTTGGCATGATTTGATTGAATTGACAAAGCACGGTTTGTGATCAGCTGGCAAATCAGGTTCAGATACCATGGTTTGAAGGGAGGTTGGCATGGTGACTGGACTGGCTGACTGTGGCCATCATTCCACCTCTTGAAGACAGGATGAATTTATGAGGCTGATTATGGAGAGGGATGGAAAGTGAATGCACCCAAGCTGTTACGTACCACGGCAGAGTTCAAACCATGGATGATCATACTTGCTAGTGGAAACTGTGGTTAGATGGGAGAACCTGTTGGGGCAGTTTTGACAGCACCTCTCTTCCATGGGCAATTGAATCTCCAGGTGTAGACTTTTCCAAAGACTGATCACACAGGTGTTATTCCAGGTTTGTTCTTGGTCAGACCATTAGGATTCGCACTCTGGCTGCCTCCCATGTGTTCTTGGCCCTGTAAGCCAGTAGAGACTTCCAGAGGTTCCATACAAGTGGGAAAGGAGGTAGCTCTGCAGCAAGGTAGAGTAGTAGAATGCTTAATTTTGTTTTTATTTATTTATTTCCCCCAAATTGGGACTCAGGGTAGCTTGAGATTATTTTAGTAAGCAAATGCACCTGTACAAGAAAAAAGGAGCAAAATCCGATTGCTCAAACTATCGAGGCATAACACTGCTCTCTATTGCTGGAAAAATCCTTGCAAGGATACTCCTGAACAGATTAGTTCCTGCTATTGCAGAAGAACTTCTCCCTGAAAGCCAATGTGGCTTCAGAGCCAATAGGAGTACTACAGACATGGTATTTGCCCTTAGGCAACTGCAAGAAAAATGTTGGAAGCAGAACAAGGGTCTCTATGTAACATTTGTCGACCTCACCAAAGCCTTTGACACTGTAAATAGAAAAGGTCTGTGGCAGATCCTGGAAAAACTAGGATGTCCCCCCAAATTCCTTAAAATGATTATCTTGCTACACGAGGGACAGCGTGGTCAAGTCAGATATGGCGATGCTCTTTCAGAGCCCTTTCTAATAACTAATGGAGTGAAGCAAGGTTGTGTTCTTGCACCAACTTTATTTACAATCTTCTTTAGCACGATGCTCCAAAGGGCTATGGCAGAGCTTGAAGAAGACGACGGCATCTATATACGCTACCGTACTGATGGTAGCTTGTTTAACTTAAGCCGTCTCAGGGTTCACACTAAGACTCTAAACTATCTAGTCCGTGAGCTGCTCTTCGCCGATGATGCTGCCCTTGTTGCCCACACAGAAGCAGCTCTGCAGCGCCTAACGTCCTGCTTTGCAACAGCTGCAGAGCTGTTTGGGCTAGAAGTCAACCTGAAGAAAACAGAAGTTCTTTACCAGCCTGCACCACAGGACGAACACCACCATCCCCACATTGCCGTCGGCAAATCTGTGCTCAAGTCCGTTCAGCAGTTCACCTACCTGGGAAGCATCATCTCCTCAGATGCCAAGATTGACAAAGAGATCGATCACAGATTAGCAAAGGCATATAGTGCATTTGGAAGACTTCACAAAAGAGTCTGGAGCAATAAACACCTGAGGCAAAGCACAAAAATCAGTGTGTATAGAGCCATCGTACTGTCTATCCTCCTTTATAGATCTGAAACATGGGTCACCTATCGCCACCACCTACGACTCCTCGAGCGCTTTCATCAGCGCTGTCTACACACAATCCTAAATATACACTGGACTGACTATGTGACGAATGTTGCTGTCCTTGAGCAAGCAGGGATCACCAGCATTGAGGCCATGATATTGAGAACACAGCTGCGCTGGGCAGGGCACGTTTCGAGGATGGAGGACCATCGCCTCCCAAAAATACTACTCTACGGTGAACTCGCCACGGGTCAGCGTAAGAGGGGTGCTCCAAAAAAGTGATACAAAGACTCCCTGAAACAACATCTCAGGCTCGGCCAAATTGATCACCAACAGTGGTCCGCCCTGGCCTCACATCGGGAGGCATGGAGACGCACTATCCACCATGCTGCAGCCTTATTTGAGAACTCACGACGAACAAGTCTTGAAGAGAAACGACAACGCAGAAAGAATCACAGCCCGGAAACATCACCCAAGGAGACCTTCTGCTGTGCTTTTTGCAACCGGACTTGTTTATCTTGGATTGGCCTTTTTAGTCATCAGCGCGCTTGCAGAAAGCGCGGGATGAGTCCTTCCTGAATCTTCGTTTGCGAAGAAAAGCCAGAGAGAGCATCTGCTATCTGCATAATGCTGAACGTTTTTAACAAGAATGTAGTCCACTGAGCCAGGTGTTATTTACTTATTTAACAATTTGTTGTATATTATTATTGCATATAATAAGAATAAAAGTATAGTATAAATAGAAGTTTTGTATAATTAAAGCAACAGACCGTTCAGTTGGGAGGCAAGAAAATCATAAAACTGCTGTCAGAGGCAATAACCAGTTTAAAACTATTGGGTAAATAAGTACAGGTCACACACACTCCATATTCATGAAACCAATATCTGCGGTTTCAGTTATCCATGGCTGCAAAAATAGGGACACAGTTGCACGGGAAAATGCCTAAAGAGGCGTCTTCTCTAGGAGTTGCTAGGTCCTCTATGGCATGTTTGTACCAGAAGTCCTTTATTTTAATAGGGCTTGCTGTGATCTGCAGTTTCACTTATAAATGGTAAGTCCAGGAACCTATCCCCCACAGATACAGAGGTATGGTGACCTGTATGTCTTGACCCAATATGGTAATGTTGAGACTGTTCAGAATTCCTTGGGGAAGGTATTCATAAGTCAGGGCTTGAACCCTGGAAAGGCCTTTGTTTTGTACAGTCACAGTATCAGACATTAAAAACTTGGAAACATCTTTACATTAAAAATACGGTAATAACATGTCAAATTGGTATCCTTATGCATGTATACACTGGTTTATGTATGTGCATCAGCAGTCTGTTTGGTCCTGTCCTGTCCTTTTTGGGTGAGATCCCAGAGTCCCCTTTGAATCTACACTGAACTTCACCAAAGAGAGGAGATAGAGCAGGGTTTGCCCTTTCTACATGTCAGCAGTGAATCCAGTCTTGATCTGGCAGTTTTGATAACACGTTGGGCATGATCTAGTCCCATTGAGTTCAGGGGGAAGAGTTAAGCATGTGCTTAGCTGTCTTCCGGTGTTGTCAGTGGAACTTAAAAGAGCTTGATGCGGGCTGGATATTTTATAGCTAGAAAATTTACCAGCTTATGAATCTTTGATTGGTAACATAATATCAAGAAACTGAATGCAAACATAGAGGTAAGATGCCCCTTGATGTGTTTTGACAGAATGGGTCAAAAGCACACTGAAATCTTGGTTTGTTTCCACAGATTCTCTTATGTGATTCCTGTGACAGTGGCTACCATACGGCATGTCTTCGGCCTCCGCTGATGATCATTCCTGATGGAGAGTGGTTCTGTCCACCTTGTCAACATGTAAGCTTTGTCTTCTTTTACTTTATTATTGTCTCTCCCTGCCCACCCCCCACATTTAAACCATGAGTGGTAGTGCTGCTAAAAAAAGGAAAAATCAGGCAGGCCTGAAGTACCTTGAAGGTACCAGTTCCCATCTGTTCTCATCAGGCCTAGTTAGTACTTGGGTGGGGGACTGCCAATGGCTACTAGGTGCTGTAGGCTATATTTCAGGGGAAAGCAATGGCAGGCCATTGCTGAGTATTCCTTGCCTAAGAAGACCTTGTCTCAGTCATTCATCAGAATGGAGACTGCAGTCAAGAAATCAGAAGAAAACTAGGAAGGGTAGCAATGAAGGAACTAGACAAAATCCTGAAGTGTCAAGATATATAATTGACTATTAAAGTTAGGATTGTCCATTCCATTGTATTTCCCATTTCTATGTATAGTTGTGAAAGCTGGACAGTGAAGAAAGCTGATGGGAAGAAAATCAACTTGTTTGAAATGTAGCACTGGAAAAGAGTTCTACAAATACTGTGGACTGCTAAAAAGACAAATCAATAAGTCCTAGAGCAAATCAAGTCTAGAAGCTAAGATGACTAAACTGAGACTGTCATACTTTGGCCATATCATGAGAAGACATGATTCACTAGAAAAGACAATATACTTGGAAAGATAGAAGGCAGTAGGAAAAGAGGAAGACCACATTCCAGATGGATAGACTCAAGGAAACCACGTCCCTGAATCTGCAAGACCTGAGCAGGGCTGTTGATGATAGGGTGACTTGGAGGTCTCTCATTCATGGGGTCACCATAAGTCAAAGTTGGCAGCAGTTAACAAGAAGACCTTACAAAATTCATGAAATTCCCTTAAGTTGACAGGTGACTTGAAGGTGCATACATATGCTTACCACATTCTGCACAGATAAAAGTAACTTGCCTGTGTCTCATATAAACTTGAAAAGTAACTTATTTCATATTTTATATCACTGCATCATTCTGGTTTGGTTAATAATGGAAAGACATTAAAACTTCACCCCTAACTGCTGAATATCTTTTTCAGTCACGTCAGAATCAGCTTCCATTGAATATTGTAGGATCACCCAGACTTCTCTTGCTTTTTTGTTTTCTCTTTCTTTCCCTGTACAGACTTCATAATTTTTTAGATTTGTGATAGGCTCTCACTTCCTAAAAAGCTGAAATTGCTGATTAGGTTCGTAGACTTTGCAATGAATCTTCCCGGGCCACCCAAATTCAGTCCTTTGCTAATGCAGGAAATTCCTTGAGATAGCCGCCGACAATTGTCCGTCCACCCTTTGCTTAGAAACCTCTAAGAAAGGAGAATATGCCCCCTTCCCAGGCAGTCTATCCCATTTTTGAACAGTTTACACCATTGGAAAGTTCTTCCTGTTAGGACTTTTTTTCAAAGGATTTTCCTTACTAATTTACTATTACTATTCAGGTTACTTTTTTCTGTGTCTTCCCCAGCTTTAACATGCATTTTTGAGATGACATATCCAAAAGGAGAGGAAAAAGTATTCCTTAACACTAAATTTGTGTTTTTCATCATTGCAGTACACTGAGTTGATGTTTCAGTGAGCTTTGTGTTGTGAAGATGTAATTAAAATTGAGGCTGGGAACAAGAGCTATAACTAATTGAGTATCCATATTTTGCATATGTAAGATTAGAGTTTGTTTTTTGTTCAGTTGAGTATCCCTTTACATATGCTGCATCTCATCTGCTATATATATATATATATATATATATATATATATATATATGATACTGGCCTAGTCACTAGCTTTAGAGAGAGCTTTTTTAAAAATTTATTTCCAGTACATGTGTTATTTTGCATCCTGAGTAGAATTCAAGCAGGGCTATCATAAGTACCCTTTTAGATGGAAAAGGAAAGTATAAAGTAATTTTTTTTTAAAGTTCTACTGAGCTTTCTTAATATGTTATCTGATATCCATTTAAACACTACAGATCATTGGGCATCCCTATTGTTCACCTCCCTATTAGGTACACTGTTAATATTTTCCACCAATTTCCGGGATTCATTCCTCAGTCTTAAAAAAAAAAAAAACAACAACTGGTGTTAAGCTAGCCTTCCAGTCTACAAGGTTCACTTTAGTTACCTTCTGTTGTTGAGTTGCATTCACTGTTAAGTGAATTATGTGTACCTGCTTCTGCTAGTTCTAAACTTTCATCTGTTGGCTCTGTTTTGCAAAGACAGGAATATGGGACAAGGCCAGAACACGGTGATAGAGTGCACGATTTAGCCAAAAGTCTTCATTTTCCTCCCTAGTATCTACAGTTGAAAGGATCTGGTAGAAGTTGGCAGGAAGGACCCTTTTCATCTTGACTCTTTGGAGAACCACTGCCAGTCAGTATAGTATACTGTATAGGATACAGCACACTGGGGTAAATGGACAAATATTTTTGATGATGTAAGACAGCTTCTTAACTGTTGGTGTTTATGTTTTCAGAAGGAGAGCATCCTTTTTTTCCTTATAGCATCTTTGTACGGAACTCTGTGCATCAGACAGTCTAACCTGGCCTTTCTCAACCTTTTCACCCTGGGGGGAGCCCTTGAAATAATTTTCCTGTCTCAGGGAACCCTTGCATAAAAATTATTGTATCTAGAACTCAAAAGAAAATGTGTTTTTCCCCCCCAGTCACAGTCTTTTGTGAGAACCCTTAGCGCCCTCTTGTAGAAACCTAGCATTCTGAGAAACCTTGGTTGAGAAACCCTGATCGAACCTAAGGACAGTTCACTCTAGTCTTATACAGGCAGTCACAGCCTTGGTTCACCTCTGTTTTTGCTTTGGCAGTGTTATGTAAGATCATAAGACATTGGATCAAAAGCCTATCTTGTCCAAATTTCTGTTCATGCAGCGGCGAGTCAGTTGCATGTGAGAAGCCCACCAGCAGAACATAAGAATAGCAATACTCTTTACACATTAGGCATCTGCATCTGGTATACTAAAATAAATGTATGTTAGCTCTCTGTGTATCTGGCAGTTTCATCTTACATTTTTTACATGGCTAGCCTTACTGATGAAAAGTTGTATTTTCTTTCACAGCATGTAGGCCCTGGAACAAGGTGGTTAAAATTCCATTTAAGTATTAGCCATGGCTAAAGTGACCCTTGGCTTCCAGAAGTCTAAGCTAGTTTCTAAGCCTGATTAAACAGGAATGGGTTTTTTAACCTTTAATTGTCTTGGAGGCAGGCGTTTTTTTTACCCCACCCCAAACATTCTCTGTGTCTTTACAAAATCTTAAACCATTCTGACATGCTCATTCATGTGTTGTGAACCCTTTACTTCTGCCTAACTGGCTGTGCCCATTGAATAGATGGCATTTCCGAAAATAATAATACTTTGGAACCTGTGGGCTTGAAGGGTAAGGCTGAGTTTAGGAATATAAGCAGTACACTTCACAGTGTAGTTATCTCTCATCTTCAAGAGCTGTTGCATTTCTTCATTATTGTCACTGAAATCTTTCCCTCTCATGCTGCTTAGTACCTGACTACTGTCACATCTTTACTGGCTGTAGTGGCTGTCATACAGAGGAATGTTTGGGTGATGTCATGGATCTCTTCACAAGGATATTTACACCAGTGAAGAGATCCATGACATCAATACTGGAAGCCAGGTGGAGAGCATCTGGATAAAAATTAAAGGGGAGGGAAACAACAGGGATGTTATTGTGGGACTCTACTACAGACCCCCAAGTCAGACGGAGGAATTGGATGATGCCTTTCTAGAACAGATGAACACACACGCAGAAAGGAGAGATGTAGTAGTGATAGGTGACTTCAACTATTCTGATATTTGCTGGCAATCTAACTCAACCAAAACTTCAAGGTCTAGCAAATTCCTTACTTGCCTGGAAGACAATTTCATGGTCCAAAAGGTGGAAGAGGCAACAAGGGGGTCAGCTATTTTAGATCTGATCCTAACCAACAGGGATGACCTGGTTAATGGGGTGCAAGTGGTGGGATCCTTAGGTGAGAGTGATCATGTTCTCCTGGAGTTTGTTATACAATGGAAAGGAGAAGCCAGGCATAGTCAGACACGCATTCTTGACTTTAGGAGAGCTGATTTCAATAAACTCAGGGAAATACTGGGGGTGATCCCATGGTCAGGAATACTAAAAGAGAAGAGACCTCAAGACGGATGGGACTTTCTCAAAAGGGAGATACTGAAGGCACAATTTCAAACAGTACCATTGAGGAAGAAAAATGGGAGGTGTCTCAAGAAACCAGGATGGATGACTAACAGAGCTATCAACAGAGCTAAGTTTTAAACGGAACATGTATAAGAAATGGAAAAAGGGGGAAATCACCAAAGAAGAATTCAAACAGATAGCGAACACGTGTAGGAGTAAAGTCAGAAAAGCTAAAGCACAGAATGAGCTCAGGCTTGCTAGAGAGGTTAAGAACAATAAAAAGGATTTTTTGGGGTATGTCCACAGCAAAAGGAGGAAGAAGGAAATGGTAGGGCCAGTACGCGGACCAGATGGCAAAATGCTAACAGGGGACAGAGAAAAGGCAGAATTACTCAACACCTTCTTTGCCTCAGTGTTTTCAGAAAAGGTAAAGGGGGACCAACCTGAGGATAAAAGTACAGAAGACAACAGGGGAAATCCAGCACAGAATAAGCAAAGAGGTAGTACAGGAATACCTTCTTAATCTAAATGAATTTAAATCTCCAGGACCAGATGAACTACATCCAAGAGTATTAAAAGAGCTGGCAAATATAATCTCAGAGCCATTGGCAATAATCTTTGAGAACTCCTGGAGAACAGAAGTCCCAGCAGACTGGAGGAGGGCAAATGTTGTCTCCATCTTCAAAAAGGGGAAAAAAGAGGATCCCAACAATTATCGTCCAGTTAATCTGACCTCAATACCAGGGAAGATTCTAGAGCAGATCATTAAACAGAGAGTCTGTGAACATTTAGAAGGCAATGCCATAATCACAAAAAGTCAACATGGGTTTCAGAGTAACAAGTCATGCCAGAGTACCGTAATCTGATCTCTTTTTTTGATAAAATTACCAGCTTGGTAGATGAAGGGAACGCTGTGGTCATCGCATACCTTGATTTCAGTAAGGCCTTTGACAAAGTTCCCCATGACATTCTTGCAAACAAGCTTGTAAAATGAGGGCTAGACAAGTTAACAGTTCAATGGATTTGTAATTGGTTGACCGGCCAAACCCAAAGGGTGCTCAGCAGTGGCTCCTCTTCATCTTGGAAAGATGTGACCAGTGGGGTGCCACAGGGTTCTGTCCTGGGCCCAGTGCTATTCAACAGCTTTATCAATGACTTGGATGAGGGAATTAGGGGCATACTTATCAAATTTGCAGATGACACCAAATTAGGAGGAGTAGCTAATACCCTGGAGGACAGGATCAAAATTCAAGATGACCTGGATAAACTGGAGAGCTGGGCCAAAGCTAACAAAATGAAATTCAATACGGAGAAATGTAAGGTACTGCACTTAGGGCGAAAAAATGAAATGCATAGATACAGGATGGGGGAGACGTGGCTGAATGAGACTACGTGCGAAAGGGATCTAGGAGTCCTAGTAGACCACAAGTTGAACATGAGTCAACAGTGTGATGCGGCAGCTAAAAAGGCCAATGCAATTTTGGGCTGCATCAATAGAAGTATAGTGTCCAGATCAAGGGAAGTAATAGTGCCGCTCTATTCTGCCTTGGTCAGACCTCACCTAGAATACTGTGTCCAGTTCTGGGCACCACAATTCAAAAAGGATATTGACAAAATGGAGCGTGTCCAGAGGAGGGCAACTAAAATGGTGAAAGGTCTGGAAACGATGCCTTATGAGGAGAGACTTAGGGAGCTGGGTATGTTTAGCCTGGAAAAAAGACGGTTAAGAGGCGATATGATAGCCCTGTTTAAGTATTTGAAGGGGTGTCACATTGAGGATGGAGCAAGCTTGTTTTCTGCTGCTCCAGAGATTGGAACACGGAGCAATGGATGCAAGCTCCAGGAACAGAGATTCCACCTCAACATTAGGAGGAACTTTTTGACAGTAAGAGCTGTTCGGCAGTGGAACGCACTCCCTCGGAGTGTGGTGGGATCTCCTTCCTTGGAGGTCTTTAAACAGAGGCTGGATGGCCATCTGTCGAGGATGCTTTGATCGTGATTTCCTGCATGGCAGGGGGTTGGACTGGATGGCCCTCGTGGTCTCTTCCAACTCTGCAATTCTATGATTCTATGAGGGCCTCTTTAAAATTTGGCGGATGGAGTGTGTTATTGTTAATGCTGTGTTTTGGTTCATCCCTACAGAAATTACTTTGTGAAAAGTTAGAAGAACAGCTGCAAGACCTGGATGTTGTCTTGAAAAAGAAAGAACGTGCAGAACGAAGGTATCAGATCATAATTTAGAGGGTTAACACCCCCTGTAATTTCACAGAATAAGACAGTACCATAATTTGAGCAGTGTGGCTATTTCATGCCACACAGACCTTGCTGCATCCAAATGGAGAGGGGGAAATCAGAACAGGCAGTTCATTAGCTTAATATCAATCCATATTCATAAACATCTCAAGTTATATTAAAGGCCCTTGGACAGAACAATGAATACAACTTGGTGTTCCCTTTGGAAATTATAAACAGAAGAAGGGGGGGGGTTGGTTCTATTTTCAACCCTGCTTGAATCTCACAGAATCCTTGGGAGTCAGGAAAGAGAGAGGACAGAGGCAAAATATGACCCTTAGATCAGCAAAACAAGAGTTTATGATGAAAATGCAGAATGGGAGGAATTTACTACAACCTTTAAAAACCAGGCTTTCTACAACCTCCAGGAGGACCTCTTCGGCCACTGCTCCCAGACTATGGAATGGCCTGCCGGATGAAATCCATCACATTACCACCCTAAATAGCTTTAAAAAAGCTCTTAAGATAGATTTCTTCTGGCAGGTCTTTCCTGAATAGATACCCGGCCATCAAAAAAGAAAATCTAATTTGTCCCGACTTTGCCATAGCCATTGTTTACTGTTTAATTTTAGTATTTTTAAGAGTGTTTTAATTTCTGAATTATCTAATAGTATTTTAAGGGGTGTGTGGGATGGAGGGTTTGGGATGTATATTTTAGATGTTGTAAGCTGCCCTGATTGTGTTTTGTAGAGGAGCAGGATATAAATAAATGACTCCACTGTTTATTTACTATAGTGGACTGCCTATAAGTAAAACAAGATATTAGTACCTATCTGGAGGCTGGAGGAACTGGTGTTCACTTAAAAGAGGGGTGGCCAGTCCTCAGACTTGACACAGCCAAGTGAGCCTACCAAATTTTAGCCCAGGTGGCTTTAGCCAGTGGTTGGATCCATTGATCTATGAATATTGCTTATGGAATGGTCCCATTTAGGGGAGTGAGGGATAAGCAATTTTTACCAATTAACACTACCCTCTGCAGCCCTACACCCCAATCTGTTCCAAGAGTTAGGGATTGTTTTAACAATGCAACTGCAAAGGGTAAGAAGAATTGTCAAAGTTGCCTTCCCCTTTCCGTTTCTGGAGAGCTTATCTGGATCCAACACAGTCCTGCCAGCTGCTTTAGTAACAGAGCTGTGACACCTATTTGTGTTTTACTACCAACCTGCTTCTTGAAGACATTTTTCAGGGAGCACATTAAATTCTCAGCCAAGAGTTTTAAAAAGTGAGCTTTTTTTTTTTTTGACTACACTCCCACAATCCCCCAGGGATGTTATAGATGAGAACTTAGGAACTTGTAGTCCAAAGGTAACTTTCCCAAGCTGTGTAACTTTCATAAGCCCACTTTCTGACCACCTGCTGTCCCAGTGCATGTGTTGTGGGCCTGTAAGGGCCTTCTTCCTGAATAAACCTTACTATATCATACAATTTTGCTACAAGGAGTTGGATTGTTCAAGTCCATGCCAGTGTCTAGAGATTATAGGGTCTCCCAAGGCCGTCGCTGTTTTAAACCATAGGCCAAGAGAGAGAGAGAGAAAGGTTTGTAGGGGTAGGACACTGAGATGTGGGAGCATAGAAGCCAGAGCTTGAGGCATAAAGACTTATGCAGGTGTTAGAGAAATAGAGTGGGTAAGCCCTCTGGATCCATGGGGGTTCAGTTCTGGGGTCCCCTGTGGATGGCAAAAACACGGATGGTTGTGCTTCATATTATTAAATGGTGGAGACATGTGCACAGACTTGTCAGCACATCTGTGTGCATGTTACTGAGATGCGACAATCCGCAGGCAGTTGAAACTGGATCGGGAGCCTGCAGATCGGGAGGGCTCAGTGTAATTCATAAAGTTTGGGAAATGTTACTTGCATTCTGCACTTCGTGTAACCCAAATTGACAAGTGAGTAAGTGTGCAGGTGTACAAATTGGCTTTTATGCAATCCTGAAGTACAGTATACACATCTGCATGAGTAGGCCTTTCTATCCTAGGCATTCCTCTCTTATATATGACTAAGGTTCTACTGGTGTTCTTCTTACTTGTAAGTTCACTCAAGATTGTAAAGAGTTGTTCTGAGGACAATACCATAGGATGCATGTGATATAGCACCATATGATCTCCCCTGCTTTGGAAGTCTTTAAAAAGAATGGGATGCCTACATCTCAGGAGTGGTTTAGTAGTGGATTTCTGCACTGGGAGTGAGTTGGACTAGATGGCCCTCAAGATCCCTTCCACTTCTAAGATTCTGTGATAATTGCATAGCTTTACTTAAAGCTGATTGTGGTGCCCATTTTGTAGGGTATTACAATGTGTGCATGAAAGGTTTATGGCACTGTGACAGCAAAACACAGGTTATTTTGTGCTAATATGAAACTTTGATGGTAGGAAGAGCAGTAGCATCCTGAGTGGTGTTCCAGGGGTGTCCTTTTCAGGGTTGAATTCCCTCAACATGTCTCCCTTCCTCTTTGTTTGAAGATCACAAACCACCTCTTCACTGAGAGGCCTAAAATGTTGTACTCCTGAAGCTTTAAAGCTAAACTGTGGTGTTTTAACAGCTCTACTTCAGTCTTTAATTTCATATGTTTCAAGGGTTCTTTTAAAATTAATTCAAGCATTCACATATGTCAGGCTTCCCCATCTTGGTTCCCTCATTTGTTCAATTCACTTAAAATACAGTTCCCACTATCCCACAATAAGATGTCCATTGGTCATGCTAGTTGAGGATTATGGGACTTGTAGTCCAATACATCTGCAGGGTGCCAGCCCAAAGAAGCCTGAGCTATGGCACCTAAATATTGCCAAATCATAAAAATAACTTGGTCTTATTTTTACATTGTTTCTCTGGCCTGAACCAAAGGGATCAAGAAAGTCAAAAACCTCCTGCAAGGAAAAGAAATTGCTCTTTTGCTTTCCAAAGTTCCTGGATTTTATCATGTATAATTAGATTATTCGTTCTCTGTGCTTTATGTTATTTCTGTACTACAAGCTGCCACACAGTTTTATTTAAAATTCAGGGTAAACATATTTTAAAACAAATAAATAGAAGATGAAATGACTGTGGCAAAGAAAAACAAAAGCACCAACTTGGCCATACAATTGAGTTCATAGGATTTAATAACAATATGTTCTCTGGAGCCTGCAGAATAGCAACCCGCAAAGAACTGGGTTAGATCCCCATGTGCCAGATTTTACACTACTGTATTTCCTAACAATAGTTAGGAAACCAGGAATTCTTTGTTTTCTTTAAAATGTTTATAGTATGATTACAAATAAAGAAGAGATTGAGGTAGGAAAGGGGAGAAGCAAAATACATAGGGTATACATACACATTGATAGAAGCTGACCATAATTCCAAGAATTATGGAAATCCCCTATTGAAATCCACAAACACCTGGAAAACTTCAACAGGAAAGAAGAAACCTTAAAAGTAAACAAAATCTGGCTGCCAGTTTTGAAAAACAATAGAATAAAACCTCAACACTTACAAAGGAATTCCTCCCAGGGACAGGGGGATTTCCAGCTGGATTTCCAGCAGCAGTTAATGGTCCATCAACCAACCATTAGTCAAACAGACACTAAAGAGCCTTGCATTTCTATACCCAGAAACTAACCTTTCAATTACACAAATTTACATATACTCCCCAACAGGGCATCACAGCATATACAAGTCCACATACACTCCTTCACAACCATTCTCTGAAGATGCCAGCTACAGATGCAGGCAAAACGTCAGAAAGAAACAATTCCAGAACACGGTCTCACAGCCTGGAAAAAACCCAAGGAAAATCTAAAGAAGCTAGTTGCAAACTCCATTTGCAACCATAGATGCAAGAAGTCACCCTGGGGGGGCAGCTATTTCAAAGCCTGACAAAATCCTTTGTAAAATAAACAGGTGCCATAGTATAGGGGAAGCAGGGAAAAGAGGCTACAGGAGAGTGGACAGATATTGTGAAGAAGTGACTTCTTTTTTTTTCTTTTGTTTTGTGTTTGTCCCAAAGGAAGGAACGCCTCGTGTACGTGGGGATCAGTATCGAGAATATCATTCCTCCAAGAGTAAGTGAAATGCATCCATTGACATTAATTTGATTTTGCTTTCAGATACCGAATCAGAGCTGGGTGTACTTTATGATGAAAATAATCAACATTTTGTCCCAGTGGAAAAGCAGAATTTGCAGTTTGCCTAAAAGTTCAGAACCCAAATGAACTTGTTTCCATCTGCTCATTTTATCTGATCAATTCTGCTTCTGCTACTGATGTCAAGGGCTAAGCAGCTATATAGGCTGCTAAAACCTTGTTTCCTGACCCCTAGAAAACCAGTGGAGTCATTAAAATAATTTTTATTCAAATATTCAAGCACGTAGACAGAAACAGTGTACATGTTTGAATATTTGGATAAAAAATTATTTTAATGAAAACTATTAAATGTATATCTTCCTTTCTCCCACCTTCCTACTGCCTGCAACTTCTCTGCATCCAGATTTGGAAATAATGCCACCTGTCGTTTGGGAGACTTGTGCAGGTTTAGTTTGAGAGTCAGTGTGGTATAGTTGTTTGAGTGTTGGACTAAGATTCCATGAGGCCAGCCTTCAAATCCTGGCTCAGCCCTGGAAACCCACTGGCTGACCTTGGGCAAGTTACAATCTCTCAGTCTCAGGGGAAACCAGTGGCAAAGCTCCTCCCAATAAGTCTTGTCAAGAAAACGCAAGGTTGTCATAACTTGAAGGCACATAACAACAACAGGCTGGTGGCGGGGGGAGACGTGTGGAATTGTGCATCTCATTGTGCACCACTAGACATTTTCTAACGAAAATGGAGAGGATTGAAGCAAAACTTGTACCTTCAAATCATAGAGGTGGGCTTGCCATGTAGGCTGCAGCTGTTGCTGCACTTAATCATAAATCTCTCTTTAAACAGGAGCCTGAAATACCTGAAGGCATAGATGAAAAGAAGAAAGATTCAAAAAAATCAAAGGCAAAACTACTTGAAAGGAGGTCAACTAGGCAACGGAAATGCATCAGCTATAGGTAAGTGACTCATTTTGCTTCTTCTGAATTGATGTAAAAGATGCCGTGTTCTTCAGTTCACTTATCCAAAGGAGAATCTGCAAAAGGGGAGGGCTTGCTCCAGCAGCAAAAGGAGGCTGAGAAGGGTGTTGAGCTTCCCTCTTGTGTATTTGTATGTCATGTGGTTTGCCTCTGAGCCTTCTCAGTTCCTTTAAAAATAAAATTTTAAGCTTACACTTACACTTATAAACACAGTATGCGTGTACTAATATTTCCCACACCTTTCCCACACCTCTGTCTGAAATCTGTGTGAAAGCAAGCCCAGGTGGTTTCTGTGATGTCTGATATGCCATAACCTTCATTATCTCCAGAATACTGTATTGAGCTGAATGGCCCTCCTCGTGTGGGGAGATTTGTCTGTGGCTACTGTGAAGTAAAGCTGTATGCTGGCTTTTATGGGCAAGTTGTCAAGTCCCTGACGGATGAGAAAAACTGATTATACAGCAGAACCTCCCTTTTGCCCCTGGACATCCGACAGTTCTCCAGGGGGATTAAAGCATTCTGCAGTTATAGCACTTTGAAAGGTTCATTGCTTGTTAGTAAAAAAATTGCACTTGAAATGTATTATGTTCACCAGCAGGCCTGTGAAAGGCCTCATCTTTGCTGCTTCTGCCTTTGTGCAGTCTCTCCAGTTAATTTCAGCTGCTTTTAGGCAAAGCTTGAACTCTAAAACCTCCAAGACAGTTGACATCTTTTTGCCTGAACTGTGAATAAAACAAGTTTAAAACTATGTTTAAATCCCTGCCCCTCATTTTGCAGTGTTATATAAAATTCAGGCGGCTGCTGAAACATCCAAATATCAAGAACATCTGCTTTTGCTTTCGAAAGGGGTAAGAGGGAGAAGCTGATGTATAGTTGTAATCAGGAATCAATGTTGTCCTCTTAGATGTTTTAGAATAAAGTAACATTTTGAGAAGTGGTCTGCAAAGATGAAAAGAAATGGTAGCTTGCAACTGATTTTTTTTTGTGTGGGGGGGAGTGCTTAAATCTATAAAGAAGTTTTAAAAAATATGTCCTGTTTGTGTATACTATTATAAACTGTTCCAGAATGATTAGGGGACTGATTTTAATTTTTGGAAGGAACTCTGTAGAGCCACAACATAACACTTCTGTGGAATGTATCTCTTTTTTTAAAGGGGAAAAAAATACTGTTATCAGGTAAAATGAAGGAAGACCAAGAAGACTGATGGGGAGTTTGTTAGTCTCTTCCTTTAGGCAGTCATTTGAGGAGAATGAGAGACAAGTTAAGTTTTCTTTTTCCCACCACCCCCACCATCATTCAATCAATCAGTCAGTCAGTCGATAACAATGTGAATGAAATTTCATTCTTTGTAACTTGTGCTTAGACATTTTGCCTTCTTCAAAATGAGAACTGGTAGGAGGTACACCTGACAGCCAGGAGGATCCATTCCAGTTTCCCTGCTTGGAGAACGGTGGTTAATGTTCAGATACCTAGCTACATTTTGATTCTTCCATTGCTATATGTTTACTAGCATATCCCTTGGAATGTCTTTGAGTCATGCGTTGAAACTAGTGATTTTTTCCCTCTAGATTTGATGAGTTTGATGAAGCCATTGATGAAGCAATTGAGGATGACATCAAGGAGGCTGATGGAGGAGGTGTGCCTTACTGATCTGCTCTTGAACAGGGCTAAAAAATTTGGGTGATGGTAATCCTGAGTAACAAATTGATGCCATTTCACGTATGTGGAAAGCAACCACAGGACTCGCATGTAGCTAAATTCAGCTTTCCCAATTTTGGTCCACTCAGCTGCTTGGAATTAGTCCCAAGTGAGCTGAATTCAGGTTCCCCTCAGCCGTGGTACTTGGTGCCAGTTATGGTCACTCCGCGTGACTGTGTTGTGGAAGATAATAATGGTGGGTGAGTGGGACCATGTGCTCCTGCTTGCCTGTGAACATGACAGACAAGACAAAAATGAAAAGAATCAAAGACCTGAACTGCATTCTTATATCCTAGGCCTGCTTAAACTCCCAGCTTTTCATGGTGGGGAGACATGACCCACTCTCTTCTTCTAACAGGAGGCACAGAAAAATACCTAGGCACCTTTTATAAAGGGAAGCTGGAAGTAGCAGCAGGGGAGTGAAGTTTAGGTAGCAAGCAGAACTACTTCACCATTGCCTTTGTTTTGACCCCCCTGGACATAGGTGGAGGAAGAGGGAAAGACATGTCTAACATCACAGGGCATCGTGGGAAGGATATATCCACCATCCTAGAGGAAGAAAGGAAGGAGAGCAAGAGGCCTCCAAGGGCTGCTGCAGTTCGTCGCAAGAAGCGACGGCGACTGAATGACCTGGACAGCGACAGCAACCTAGATGAAGAAGAGAGTGAGGATGAGTTCAGAATCAGTGAAGGGTAAGCCCTACTGTAGGTATAGGGTCCAGTGCATTCCAGTGTGGGCATACCTCAGTTAACAAAGCCTCTAACAAAGAAGCTCCTTTTTACAAAGTCTTTTTCTGCCCCCTCAGCCTATCCTTCTTGTCCTTCTTTCCTTCTTGTCCTCTGTCTAGCCAGAAGTTTTTTGAAACAGCACTTGAATTGGGAGGGTGGAAAAGGACTGGTGAAAAACAGCCTTTCAGTTGCTGGGTTGAGCATCATGTCTGCAGTGCACACTGCCATAAAGCTTGAACTGGAATGGGATACTTCTCAACCAATCCTATGCTAGTTGCCTGTGCTTGCTTACAACAGTCAAAGTAACAGCTGCTCCCCCTAGAATCCCTTGCTGAGCATGATTGAACAGCAAAACAGAGAGAATGGGGCGAAGTGAATTAATGTGCTTCACCAGCTGCACCTCTCACACACAGTTGTTAAGAAAGCACAGTGCTACACATTTGACCACCAAAATAGAACTCATAACAAAAGCAGAGGTTGGTGAAAGAAAAAAAAAATCTCTGGATGCATTTTGGAAGAAACTTTCGAATGGTCTGTAGAAGGCTCAAAATGTTTTTGTTTACTTGTGCAAGGCTTACCTGATTGGATATTTTCATTTCATGTGTGCGTACTGTTAATTTTGAATAAACATTTTGCTGAAAGATGTTAAACTGTGTATGTGGTGTAGGGACCTACCCCCATTCTTCCAGTGTTATTCCTGCCACTGGTACTGTATTTTCTGTTAAAGAAGTAAAACCCAGAAGCACATCTATTTTCTTAACCAAGGTATGCTTGTATATTTCTGCTGATTTCACTTAAAGCGAAACAGCAGGATTCTAAAAATGTTCAGCTTTGGATTCAGAAGTGCTACAATCTAGTGCTAGTCGTGGTCACCATATTGGCCAGGATATGGCTGGAAAAATGGTATTTTTCACACCATTGGGTGATTGCAGCTTGGCGGGGGGTGGTCAGAGGGAATTGTCCCCCAATCTTGTCCACTTCCTGACTCCTGCACTAGACAATCATAGATGTAATCCAGCCAAACACAAATAGAATTATCCTTGGCAAATGTCCTTCCAGCACTGTTAACCCATCAGGCTGTGGATGGAAAAATGTTCATTCTGTGTCACCCTTAGAAATATAATACACCAGAGGGAAGAACTATAGGCTGTCCTTCCCCCCACCCCATAATGATGGAGTTCAAGTACATGGAATTGTTTGGCATGTGCATTCAAGTGTGCAGTCACGTGCCAAACAATGTCTTCCCAGGAGAGCTGTGCTATGCTCTGTGATATTTCTGTATTGTTTGGGGCCTGATGTCAAATGGTTGATCATTTTTTATTATGTCTTTAAAGAATGGTGTACAACCTGTGGCTCTATAGCTGCATCTACCCCTTCCTCATTCCTTGCGTGGCCTTCAAAATTAGAAGCAACCCCTTCTCTTTTCCCTGTGAAGTGGAAGGCACTTTTCCATGGCTTTGAAGATGGTTCTCTGTGGCTCTGCTCTCTCTCTTTGCCATGTTTTTTAGATCCCAGCAGGCAGGAATGCAGAGGTCTAAACTGCCAAAATATGTGTACATGTTTGTATACGTTCACATGCTTATGCCCAGTTGCTCTCCAGGCTGAAAAGTTTGTGTACTGGTATACTTACCTCAGTTAACATAGTAGATATGATCCTGGGCATTATGTCTTCAACAGAAAATTTGATACCATAGGCATAAATAGCAGGATGGAAAAGAGAAGTGATATATTCATACCCCACAAAAAAGAAGAGCAGTTCAACACATTTCAGCAAACGTTTTATTCAGAACTAACCACATGCACATATGAAATGAAACAACCAGGTCTAGTAAGCTTAGCATAAGTAGACAAAAACATTCTGAACCTGTAGAAGCTCTTCCAAAATGCATCCCATGATGACTTTTGCTTTCAACAACCTCCCACTTTTCTTACGATTTCCATTTTAGTGACCAAATTTCTAAATCTATGCTTTTTAACAAGCTGGAGGTAACTGATGAGGCAGACTTATCTGATCGCCCTCCTTTCTGTCTGTTTTGCTATTCACTCATGCTCAGTATGGAATTCTGGAGGCAACTGCTGTTTCCCTTGCCTGTTATAGACAGGTACAAATGGCTATGGTAGAATCAGCTAGAGCAGAATCTTGCTTTTTCCCAGCTCAAGCTTTATTGAATTGTTTACTGCAGAGATGTTGCTGCAACCCAACATTGAAAGTCTGTATTTCTGCAGCCCTCCTCTACCACCTTCCCAATGCTGACACTGCTAGAATTCTTCCCGTTAGACAAAGGAAGAGGAGCAAAAGTTGGGATGGAGGTGGGCAGCCATAAAAAGACTTTGTAAAAAAGGAGTTTCTCTCTGAGAGACTTTGTTAACTGAGGTATGTCTGGATTCCTGTCTTAAAGGATGAAACTTGACCTCTCTGGTACGTAAGCTGTGCTTGTTGGAAGTTTCCAAACATACAGAGTCCCCTTCTAAATTTTGGAGCAGTAGCCATATAATTTATATAATATCAGAAACTGCATGTTTGCATCATCCACAGAGGCTTCCTACTGAGACATCAGTGGATCATTATAGCTGGGACAGATAAAGTGTGTGAATTTTTCCCCATGATAGGTAGAAACATAAAGCCACTGAAAATATGGTGGTTCTTCGTGGTCTCTGTGACTCACACATGTGGGTTATCCTGCGCCTGTGCAGTGCATGTTTTGGAAATTTCTAGAGAGTTACATAAGTGTTTTGGCAGTAACCCCACCCACTTCCAGTGCCGCTATATAAGGGCCTTTCTGCCAAAACTGCCTGTTCCTTTTCATTCGCCACTGCAGCAGCATCGATAGGAACCACATTCTTTGGCCTTTCGACTACATCTTTTCCTTCTAGCTAGCCATTCTGGCTTCTCCATACCAGGACTCATCTGATACTTAGTTGATTCCTGGATTGTGTTTGTGTTCGAGGATATGCTCACCCTTCAGGCCCGTCATCCCACTGGCATCCTTTAAGAAATGTGTCTCATGTGGCACTAAGCTCCCAGAGAAGGATGGATATCTGAAGTGCCTTCTCTGCCTTGGAGAAGCTCATGTGATTGCCTCCTGTGCCCACTGTAGAGCTTTCAAGCCTCAGGCAAGGCAGAGCAGAGAGTTGTGCTCAAAAGCACTCTTGTACCAGCAGTCTCTGAGACCGCAAATGCCGTCTTTTCTTTCAAAAAAAGCCAGAAAATGTAAATCTTAAGTTAAGCTAGGTTGATTTTTATTTTCAGTATAAGTTTTCTTAATTCCCAAGATCTTTCCCTTTGATCTTTGTCCCCACAGATCTCAGGATGAGTTCGTTGTGTCCGATGACAATGTAGATGAAAGTGAAGAAGATCAGCCGTCACACGAAGACAGCGATACGGAATTTTCCAGGCGTCGGCCCAGGCGGCACCATTCTAGGCCAATGAGGCAAAGCAGAAGGCTACGGAGAAAACCAGTCAAGAAAAAATACTCAGAAGATGATGAAGAGGAGGACTCTGAGGATAATGTAAGCGCCGACTCTGGTAAGTTGGATCATTACACTTTTTGTGACTTGCTGGCTAGGCCTCAGGTTAGCAACCCATTTTCCTGAAGGATCAAGCATCTATTCAGCAACTGAACAGTACTCCTCCAGGTCTGGATTTGGCCATGATCCCCTGCAGGTACTGCCCCTTGCAGACCAAATCTAAGCCCAGTCCCCCAGCATGGATTTCTTCATTTGGTATTTCAGTTTGGATTTCAATTTGGATTTTAAGTTTTCAGGAGCAAAATAGCATGGTTAGATTATAGACTCAGACCAGGCATCTAGGTTATGGTTTCTCCAGTACTGAAATTAAGGCACCAGCTTTTGGGCACTGCTAGATAATTCTGAGTGCTGGATTTTGACCTTTTCAGTCCTAATAGGGACCACTGTACTTTAAGAACTGCTTGCTCCCAAGGGAACTTCCCTGGACTTGTAGGTTGGAGTTGGAGGTCCTTCTTGAGGCTGTAACCTCATCTGAAAGAAGGCAAAATAGAGAGCAATGTTTGTAGTCACCCCCTGTCTTTGGTGTTCTCTCCACAGAAGGGTTTTCATGCAATTTTTTTTTTTTTAGCACTGGGTGAAGATCTTTTTATTTGCCCAGACTTTTCTCGTGTATATCATTTTACTCTCCTAGCTGTGCTTTACGTGATTTTTAAGAAATTTCTTCTTTCTTATAATCTGCTTTCCTGTATTTTAATGTTGATGGCTATTAAATTAATGGTTTTAATTGTTAAGGCAAATAAACAGAGTTTAGGGAGCAGAATAGATAGAGGTAGGGATCTAGACAGATACTGTAGACAGAATACATATGTACATCTTGTCAGCATTTCAACAGAACTAACAGATAGTAACTGCTTCTAACAAGATTAATTAATTTAAATCTACTTTCCCATTGAAAATTCATATATTTCCTGAGAGAGCCTGTGTACCAACTAGTTTAAAATCAATCAGTCATCTTTATTTTCAGTCAATAGACCATAATATCCTCACATTAGAGTACACATTATTTGCTAAAAAGATGTATAATACACAATAAAACATCTATATGTTAGAATATTAAACTACTGTATTGAATTCTTTATTATGGTCATTGACCAGCACATCTAAACTACTGTAATTTAACAAATAGTAATTTAACAATTGAATTTAAATTATGGTAAGCATATCTTGTTAAACAAAAGAAATATACAACCTGTCTTAAAATGAAGTCTGAATTTAATATAAATGTGTGTGTTTCATACGTACATAGCTTACACTCAGAATCTTCTAAAAATGAATTATGACCTCAAACACCAGAATGGTAATGTAAGAGAGGATGGTGGAAGAGAAAATGCCCCCCCTACCTCCCAGGAAGAATATCACGACAAGAGGAAGGACAATTGGCCCTGACCATTGGAAAGAGAAGGAGCAACTGCTGAGACTGGGTTCCCCACCCACCTTCCGCCAAAGAACGCTTGGTTCTAATGGCCTTTGCCCTGAGACTGCAGAATTTAAGCAAAGCACAGCCTGGCTCCTTCTGTCAGCCAAAAGTTGTACCCCTTGTCTCCCAGAAAGATATCAGGATAAGAGGGGAACCAACCTGGTCCCATCCATCTACCAAGACCAGAGTTTGCTTCCATCCCTGCCAAAACTCCTCAGAAACTCCACCTGCCATTTGTCTTGGGACAGCAGCACAGCTCATCTGTTGGCTCCATCTATTTGCCACAGGAGTGAGGGGATGTTGGGCTAGCTAACGTATGGGGAGCTGTGGTTGGTGTTTTGTTTGTATTCTAATCTGCTCTAAACCACCCTGAAGATCATTAGATCAAAAGGGGGAATAAAAATCCTTTTTAAAAAATAGGCCGGACTTTAACGGTAAATGACATAGTAGGTATGATATTGTAGAACTTCATCCTAAAGCGTTCTGGATGAAGGGAGCAAATGTCTCTCCCCGCAATATATTTTCCTTTCTTTGAGCGGTCTAGCACGTTAGACCAATTTCACTCTGTTCCCCTTCCCCCTAGTTTGTCTCTTCTGTGCTACTGCTGATTTTTTTTCTTGTGCCACCACTTTCTGTTGCTGCTCAAACCAGTTGTATCTGTACCACTGAACACATGGCAGATTGCTTAAGATGGATGCTGTATTTATTTTCAAATGTATACCTTGGTTTCCAACAGCACTCTCAAAATAGTCTCCTGGCATTTAAAAAAAGCTGCTATTGACCAGCCAGGGTGACTTTGGACCCATCATAATATTTATCCATAAGGAAGGATGTGGGAACTAAGATTACTTGGCAACATAATGCCATGTTAGAAGGCAGGGGCATATTTTGCTTTCTGGCTGCCAGTTGCTTATCTGTATTAGAAGGTTTGTTGAAGTTCATTTTCATATGAGAAGAAACTGTGAGAGGACCAAAACTGTCTGGAAACTTTTCACCTTTTGGGCGTAGTTTTCTATCATTATGAGAAGGGTGAATGTTCAATTGACAGATTGTTAACACTTGTGACCAATCATTCCACTTCACAGGCTGAACTTAGTGCAATTGCTTCTCTTCTTTTCTCTGCTTTGTTTGTTGTGCAGAAAGTGACATTTCTTCAGATTACAGCGATGAAGATTACTTAGAAACCCGGAGGAGGTCTCGGCGGAATCAGAAGAGACAAGTCAATTATAAGGAAGATTCTGAAAGTGAGGGTTCTCAGAAAAGCTTCCGATATGGAAAAGAACTGAGAAGAGTTCATAAGCGCAGGCTCTCCAGTTCAGACAGTGAAGGTAAAAGTGAAAATGTTGGGTTGTAGCACAAATTAAGTAGAACGTTATGTCAGAGAGAGAGGGCGGGAGGGAGGAGAGGGGAGAGACTGAGTGAGAGCAGTGGAAATTTTAAACATAAGAACAGCTAGCTTTGTAAAATTGAGCGCTCAGGCAGTTCTTAATTATTATATCTTATTCCAGGGGTAAGCTTGGTGCTGCGGGGACCTGGACAACAGCCAGGCAGTCGGACCTTTAGAGACTCAAGTTTAAATCACTCCAAATGAATTGGCAGAACGTTTTCAACACTCTGGCCCAGATTTAAATGAAAATTTATGAGGACGTTCCCAGATAACTTCTGCTTCCATCCCCTGACATGGGAAAGTTTTCTGCAATAGAGGACTCTCCTGTTATCTGTGAAGCTGCCTCATACAGAGTCAGGCCACCAGACCACACAACACAGTATTGTCTACCCTGACTGGCAGCAGTCCCCTGGGATATTGGCAGAGTGGTTTCTCAACAACCCCACTACCTAAAATAATCCCACCCAACCACCCACTGGAGATGGTTGAGGATTGAATCTTGGACCGTATGCCAGGAAAATACCTTGGATCATTTGCAAGCTGCCCCTTCCCAGAAAACTAGGTAGAAGTGATGCTTCTAAAGTATTTCCTTCACTGTTGGTTTGAAGGCTACATAGCTGCCTCAGGACCTCAGCTCCTTGTTACAGCTGAACCAGAACTTGAACCCAGATGAGACTGAAATACAGTGCTTGACAAGTCCGCTCATGTTACAAGGCTAGATATCTATCACTGACAAGCCTGGTTTCTAGCTCTCACACAGCCTTGGGATGTCCTTGAGCCCCTTTACCATGCATAGGATGAGACACGGTAGCTTTCCCTTTGGGCACTTCCCACTAGTTCTAACCAGTGAGGAGGGACTCTTTATTCAAAACTGTTATCTGGCAACAGTGAGTTGTGCCATTATTGCTACAGTGTTTCACTGCTGTAATATATACAGTTGTCCCTCCACATTCAAGGATTTGGCATTCACAGATTTAAGTATTCACGGCTTGGAAAATATTCTTAAAATAATAATAATCCAAAAAGCAAACCTTGATTTTGCCATCTTATATAAGGGACATCATTTTGCTATGCCATTGCATATAATGGGACTTGAGTATTCATGGATTTGGGTATTCACGGGGGTCCTGGAACCAAACCCCAGCGAATGTGAAGGGACAACTGTAATAGGGCAGGCTGCCATACTCCCTAAAAGGCATAAAAATGTATCTTCTGATGGGAAATGGATAGTGGAGAGCATATCCTTTCCTGGTTGGTAGGATCTATTTGTCTGCAATTTCCACCTTCTAGCTGTGACCTGCTAAGACATTAAAAGCTCTGCCCCTTATCTACCTTAAAGGCATCCTACAGTAGGGCTTCTCTGAGTGTCTCCAGAGTGTCTTATGGGATCAGTAATTAATTAGCTTGAAACAGATGTCCCTTCGTGAGATGAGTGCTAAGATTGGCACATGTTGTTTGCAGCATATGTTGCTGCATGATTAAGATTTAGGAAGGAGCATCAAAGAGGAGCCTGTGCAATGGATTTTTCTGGTGGAGCGCAGCGTGCACAGAACTGGCCTCACCCTTTAAACCAGAGATTCATCTGCTGTGGCCTTGCAAGCATGGACGTAGGTTTGATTAGAGTTTCCTTCTCTTAGATGGTTGACCTTACAGGGTTGGACGAGCACCATCTGCCCGGGTTTGGGATTAGAGTTTTCCTTCTCCTAGGACGGTTGCCACAAGGCTAGAGAGCCCACCCTGCCCTTTGACGCTCTTTGTCAGACCCTTCGGTTTTGACCTGTCTGGCATGGGAGACCCTACCAGTGGCTATTATGCCACCGCCAGCATAGCTCAAAACATCATTAGGGTACGCAAGCCTCTCTCCCACGACAAGGGGGCATCAATGGAGAGGAGCATCAAAGATCACACCCACTATTATAGTCTTTTAATTATTTTTGTCACCTGTAACCATAACAGAATTTAATATTTAACTGGTCAGAGTGCTTCTCAAAAATTATCCAAAATCTGCAGACTGTAAGGCAGACTTTTATCCCATGGTACAGATCAGGAGTGGAGGCTGAAAGGTTATCATTTGACCACCTGGTGAGCTAACAGCCGATATGGAATTTTATCTGGGGGCTTCCTGTCTCATAGCTCCACCTTTTAACCCCATGCTGCATGAGTTTTCCAGGGACAATTTTTGTGGGGGCTGAGGCTGGACAGCTTAGGGTCTTCTGTTAAATTTTTATGCCAGCATGGAATTCTCTAGTTTCAAATTCTTAAAATCATGAATAAGGATGCAAACCCATCTATATAAAAGAGGAAAGCATAGAAATTTCATCCAGCTAAATCACATTGTCTTATTTATTTCATGTTTACACTGAAATGTTTGGTGGTTGACTGTGCTGGGCAGAGCTTGGACAAGTTACTGTTTTCCCAGTAATCTCCCAACCACTGGCTATTCTGGTTAGTGGATCCTAGGTGTCGCAGTAAAAAACAAAAAGAAAAAATCTTTTCCAAGCTGGGGCAGGAAGGTAAGGGTAGGCTGTAGATTATTTGATTTTCTGCAAAACCTGATGAAATGTACATTCCCTCCTCTTCATCACAAATGTTTGAGGCACAGTAGGACCCCCATATCCACTGATTCATTAACCACAGATTCAGTTATCCGTGGGGCAAAAAACAGCACACCTACCATAGAGTCTTCCTAGAAAATGCCTAGAGAGTCATCCTCTAGACATTTCCTAGGTCCTCCAAGGCAAATTCTATGATATTTTAAACTGGAAGTCCCATTATTTTCATTGGCGTTTGCTGTTATCCATGGTTTTCGGTATCCACGGGAGCCTCTGGAACCAATCCCCTGTGGATACGTGGGTCTTACTGTATTTCAAAATATTAAAAAATTATAAAGATTTTTAAAAATCAGTTTATTAAAAGAAATCATAAAGTGGGAACACTGCAACCAACCAGAAAAAATAAGCTTCAGAAAAGGCAAGCACACGCACACACATACAGAATAAATGATTGGGATTCCCAGTACAAACAAAGCATGGGGGCTTAGTCCACAGAAGAGAGAACCTAGTGGCTAAAATGTTCTCTGGTATCTCTTCCGTAACAAAAAAATTTTATACATTCATTTTTGTAATTTTTTTTTTTTTAAACTAAAAAGCAGATCGCCAAGCTGGGCTTGAATTTGTGTTCTCCCTAAACTTAGAGGGACTTCTTTCTGAGTAAATAAACTTAAGACAACATTGTAAAGTAGCTTTAGCAAGCCAGTTTTTTGGACAAGCTGCTGATGAGAATCCCCATGTTGAAGCCTATGTCCCAATTATTCATAGGTGTGTTGAGGTCCCTCCAGAAATATAAAGCCTTTTATAAAGCAAGAACTTATTTGGCCCTTAGAATTTTGCACATCTAATTATATCAAAAGATTCAAAACTTGCATGATCTGTAGTAACCTGTTTTCACATTTGTTTTGGTTGATTAGAAAGTGTACCCCTAAAACTAAAACCATAGAATGGTTAGTATAGTAGGATCCCTGTATCCGCTGGGGATTGGTTCAGGGACGTGTGGATACCGAAAACCATGGACAATATCAAACAGCATTGAAAATAATGGGACTTCTGGTTTAAAATACCATAGAGTTGCCTTGGAGGACCTATAAAATGGCTAAAGAGGACACATTTTCTAGGAAGACTCTATAGTAGGTGTGCTGTTTTGTGTCCCGTGGATAACTGAATCAGTGGGTAATGAATCAGTGGGTACGGGGGTCCTCCTGTACCCCCTTTCATATGAAAGGTCATCCTTGGAAATAATTTTTTGTGTTGGATCTTCATTTTTAGGACAAAAGTGAGCCACAATTGCACGAGCTGGGGCAGACTTTAAGGAAAGGGATGTGGGGATATACGATACCATTGCAATATTCAGTTCTCAAGGGAGTGCCATGCGGATGCATGATGGGCAGTTAATTGAATAGCTTTGATTGCTAACAAGTGGCCACCAGTTTTCGTTGGCATTTATTTTTTATTTTGTCATGACCACCAATTTTCTTCCAGTATAAGCCCATGAATCTGTTGTGCTCATAAAGCAGGGGTGGACAACTGTAGAACGTTAGTCCCCCCCCCCCAAGAGACCTTGGAGGGACACATCCCCATGCATCTGCTCCAGAAAAAAAAGTCAGTCTTTTTTTGCCCCATGATTCCCCCAAACACCCTCTAGGGGACATATTTTGGGGCCTTTTTTAACAACAGGAAGTGAGCTAAAGTCACGTCCTGTTTCAAAAAAAAGGCCTCTCCAGGAACTAAAATCACCTAGCCATCCCTCCCCAAGTATGGGAGGAACGTCCCACATACTCCTAGAGGGGATTTTGGAGCAAAAAATGTTTTTTCCCCCACATTTTAAAATTATTTTTACCTCTTGGTGGCCCAAATGGTCTCCAGGCCTTCTAGAGGTCATTTTGTGTCATTGTGGACCAAAAAAAATTTTTTTAGACCCTTGGGCAGCTGTGAGTGCCACAAGAATGGGCCTGAGGGCCGCATGTGGCCCACAAGCTGAACTTTGCTTACCCCTGATGTAAAGGATACTGTGTAAAAACAATAGTACAAGAGCAATTGTAGCTGTTGCTTGTCCTCAAATTTTGCTAACAGCTTTAAGTCTGATGCTTGTTCCAGAGAGCTACGTGGCCAAGAACTCCGAGGATGACAAACCAGCCAAGTCAAAGAGGTCAGTTCGGAAACGCGGTCACAGCACCGATGAGTACTCAGAAGGAGAGGAGGGGGATGAAGAAGGGCGGCCCGTCCGAAAGCGTCTGAATCGGATTGAAACGGATGACGAAGACAACTGTGGCAACACCAATGATGAGACCAGTAAGCTCGTACCCGCCAGCAAGCCCTTGGCACCCCACACTCCTCAAGACGTCACCAAGAAGCCCTGCTACCGGATAGAAAGTGATGATGAAGATGACTTTGATAATGTTGGGAAGGTAGAAAGCCCATTGGACTACAGCCTGGTGGATTTGCCATCCACCAATGGACAGAGCCCTGGGAAAACTATTGAGAACTTGATTGGAAAGCCTGCCGAGAAGATTCCCACCCCCAAGGACAGCACAGCCAATGCCAACTTGGCACCCAACGGGACAAGTGGTGGCCAGGAGGCAGGAGGGCCAGAGGAAGACGAGGATGAACTCTTGCGAGTGACTGACCTTGTTGATTACGTCTGTAACAGTGAACAGTTATAAGACTTCCATTTTTGTGCTAATTTATTCCACGGTAGCTCATACCAGCGGGCCAGTTATTAAAAAGGTGTTTTATTTTTCCTAGAAAACTCTCCACTACAGTATCACTTTTTAGCAGTCAGAATTTCACCAGTCCTGCAGTTTGGGGTATTTTTTTCTCTCCGCCTGCCTGCCCCCTGTGAAGTGACCAGGTTTTTTTGGAACGCTTTTTTCAAGATAATTATTATCAATCCCTTATTCGCGTTCTCTTATCTCCCTCCTCCTCTTCTTCCATTTCCAGACCCTTAAACTTCATCCACACACAGAGACCTTGAAGTAAACAAGAGATTTGTATATTTTTGACTTTATATTTCCTGAGTGCACACAAATTGAGGGACTGGGGGGGTGAGGGGATGGGATCAGGTTGTTGAAAGAAAGCATTCCAAGATGGTCAGGGCCCAAAATCCGAACTGGGTGGGTGGGTGGCAGCAGATGTGGGAAGAGGGTAGCGGGGGTACAAAAGCACTTGTGCTCCAACTTTTTAATAGGAGATATATATTATATTTAAATGTTCACAACTTAGATTACAATTTAACATGCAATTTTAAGGAAAAGAAATATTATCTTTTACTGTTGCATTTTGTGACTTGTAGGTTAACTTACCATAGTTCATTTTAGTAATTGCTTTCCAGAAAAGCAGCCTTGATAAGAACCTGAAGATTTCCACAATGGAGAGAGGTGGAGGAAGTACCATGGCAGAAAAGGATCTCGTGTCACCTTTCAAATTCACAGTTCTCTCTAATAAACGTCTTTTAAAATTGTTTTGTACAGCAAAAAGTGTAAACTGTAATGAGCTTTTGACCGTTTGAGACTTTGCTAGCGATGGGTTCATAACCAGTCTCTTTTTTGTAATGTGTTCTTTCATCCGGTGGGATTCATTCACGACACCTCTTGGGAGGAAATTGCAGTCTTAGCTGTGAAGAGGCCAGGTTATGCAGCAAACCATGTTCAAGAGATGGCAGGTCTCCTGTAAAGAGAGAACTGACGGCTTTTAAAACCCCTTCAGTGCTCATAGTATCTACTTCAAATTGAAGTATGCAAATGGAGCAGGATTTTTTTTTCTTTCTTCTGAGGGGTTCTCTGTTTGGGGAGGCATACGTGTGTGTATATGTGTGTGAGAATGAATATTAGAGAGAGATTAATTTTACTTTTAACAATTTGGATGTTCTAGAATATGCAGTAGTAATTGCTGGCCTATAGGCCCCTTCATGTTTTTAATATACATTTTAATATTGGACAGTTGACCAATTGATTTCCAAATGGGGGTATTTCTAGAGTGGGGAACACATTTCCCTCAAGATATCACTGTTCTCAGAGACAGGCAGCAAAAACCCTCTAACTCCAACTTAGCTTTTTTTTAACAAGAATGTCATTTGCCATCTTGTTCCCTGCCAAATTCTGTAAGATCAAGTGCAGGCTTCAGTAACTTTGCTTTTCCTTTTCTTCTGTTGTATGCTGTGTAGCACATGCATGGTTGGAAGCGTAGTCTTACAAAGCTCTGACATCTGAAATGGTCTGCTCACTCACGCACCCACCCCTGGTCTCTGTTTTGTAAATGCTGGGTTTGGGACTTTACTCTGGTGCTAGGTCCGTTGCTGGCGACGGCTGCACCGGTCTTGCTGCTGGCACTGAGGTGAGAGTTCTCCTTCACTTTGCCCACCCATATGCCCCAGCATTTTGTTGCTTTTTTAAAAGTGTTTGTTGCTGAGCTCTTCTGTTTTTGCTTTGTTTTGTTTTTATCATGACTTCAAAGCTGACTTTTGGCCAAGGCAGAATACCTCACAAGAAAATATTGGGATTCCCCAAATCTTTTTTGGGCCTTGAAATTCTTCTTCAGTTCTGTCTCTCACCCTGTTTTCACTCCCTGTATAGCTCAGCAGGACCCACTCCATCAGTTGCATTTGTCTGTATTCTAGCTCTCTCACGCTCAAGTCCGCCTTTAAAGTTCTAAGTCCTCAGATGTTAACAAAAGTTACCTTATCTAAATGGTACCCTTCATGTTTTAGTCAGTGAAGCAAAGTGATAGGCAGCATTTATTCTAACAAGAGAATATAGTTGTAAATCTGCAGAAATACAGGCCTTGTTATTTATAATGCTATTTTGCTTTTGCTTGCATGATGTTGCAAAGCAGCATGGCCTCTCCCATTCATTTTGCATGAGAGCAAGCCACAGGATTACTTCAGCCACTCAAGATAGACTTTTTATGTTGTTTTATTTTTAGAAGGCACAGGTGCATGAAAATGTAAGGCAGGGTTAGCTTCTTTCTTAAGAGGAGGCAAACGGCTTCTGCACTATCCCCAGATGAAGCAGAAATGCACCTCTGGTTATACTGATAGGCAAACAAGTTTTAGGCCCCAAATCTCAAACCGTGGGAACGAATAAAAGTACTGGAAGGATTAACTCTGTGACTAGCTCAGATATGACTCAAGATGCAGGCATTGACTCTTAGAACCTCTCTTCATGGTTTTGCAGTGGTGTGCTGATTTGAAGGTATCTGCACAATTCCAGAAACGTATTCAAAAGAGTTTGGCAGAATCTCTACTAATTGCTCTGGGGACAGCTGGGAACTTTTTGGAGGATAAAGCAGAAGAGGTGTGCAACCAAATAGGAGTATGTGAGACTAGGATCTCTATGGAAAATTACGGTAGGTCCTGGACTGAGCTGACAGTTGCCCATCCCTTCACTATGTCACATGCCTCTTTTCTCAGAGACAATTGCGTGCTGTCCTTTCTTCCTTATAGTTTTCACTCATATTTAAGGCTTCTGAAAAGCAGAAATGTCCTCGAGAACTTTTCTCTAGTTCTTGTTAGTTAGTACTCTAATTCTTGTGGAGCCAAACTGCATTTTAGATTCTTAGGTTGGGGGTCGTTAGCCCCATCACCTTTCTAAACTGTCCAAGCTGTCTGTCTATTTATTGTAAATGCTTGATGAGTTTTATGTAACAAGCATTTGTGTGATAAAGGTAACTTCCTAGCAAATTGTTCTGGTAGAATAGAGAGAATTCACTTTTAAAACCACTTTTAAAACAGGCTCATTTCTCTTTTGCTCAGAGCACTTTGAGAACTGTATTTGAGAGAAATGTTAAGCATTTTGTTTGAAACACCTGGCCCTTCAAATAGGTAGTCCTTGGAGGTCATGATTGATTGAGGTTTGCAGTATAAATGTTCTTGAGTCTTGCAGTAGTCAAGAGGCATCAAACTGGAAGGGAATTGGGGGGGGGGTGGAGACCTTATGAGTAGGCACATCCTGAAAAAAATTGACCCAAGCTAAATGAGAGGGCTTCATACGTTGTGGTTATGTATTTCTCCTGATCTTGCACAAGGCACAGTTGATTCTTCTTGTGCGGAGGTATGTGTGTAGATCTATCAAAAAGGATTGGTGTGAATTTGTTAGTACTGTATTACTTTTTTAGGAGGTTGTCCTAACATGTGCTACTTCCAGTGTAGTTCCTTGCATTGGCTTACCTCCCATTTCCTCCTGTGGAAGCCAAGACAGAACAGAATTGGATTTCCTTGAGCCAAACTGAACATGGGTTTGAGTTCTTGGCTGGCCTTGCTCTCTCCACTTCATTTTGTACATTCCATTCTCATGTCTTCTCTCCACCACTCCCATGACCCAATTCAGTTTCTTCTTTTGCAAAAGTGAAAGGCCACAACATTCCCACATTTTAGGGAACCACATTCTGTCAGGATCCCATTGATTCTCTTCACATTATCTAGCAATCTTATCTGATTTCACAGCTGCTCCCACAGATGTGTGTATCTTATCATATGACTGGATAACATGCATGAACGTCTACAGTGGTTTTCAGATACTGCTGAGGTTACAGAGCATAACATACTCTTAACTTAAGAGTAATTAACTCCTAATCTTTTCATTCAGTTGAGTTGATGGAAGACTTCAGCATTTCAAAGCAAACAGTAAATTGGAAATGAATGTTGCTGCTCTTGACAAGGGTTGACTTTTTCTAAAAAAAGACAACCGTTTGAATAGAAGAAGAGGGAAATAAGGCTATACAGTAAGGGTGGTAATAGTGCTGCATTGGACAGTGTTTTTGCAACTTAACTCCCAAAGTTCTCAGACATCCCAGTTTTTTCAGGTTAAAAACATGTCTGAAAATCATCCCAGGTGCCACCAAATCACCTCAAAGCCCAGAAGCTTACCGTTTTCTATATCCCATGAACCCCAGCCCATAAAAAATGTTTTAAAACATAGCCTCAGATCCAAGAAGCTAAAACATGGTATTATCTCCAGTTAAATCCAGGTGACATTTTCAGAGTGAAATGTGGTGGTTTGGCCTGACAGCGAGGGTGTGGGGCATGACTTGGCCCCTGCCACAGTTGCCCACAAGTGTTGTAGGGTTCTTCACAAGGCTTTCTCCTACAGCCTAGTGAGATTAATAATAGTTATGGCCTGACAGGGAGGCCAAGACGCAGTTTTACTTTGCAGAAGGCTTTCAAGGAAGTTTAAAGTAAAAAAGAAATGGGCAGGGTAGATATTTTTATAGATACTGTTTGGGAGCCACCTTCCCAGCAACTGCAGTATCCAAATGTTGGCTGAGATTGTTTGTTGTTAACTGCCACCAAGTTGACTTCCACTTATGGCAACCCTATGAATGAGAGACTTCCAGATCACCCTATCATCAACACCGCTGCTCAGTGCTAATTACAAAGATCAAGATCATATTTTGGGTAACTGTTGGTGGGCAAAAGTGTCTGGTTTATCACTTGCACTTTGTTTCAGTCGCTGTCTTACAACTCTATAATAGTATTTCATATAATGATGAATAATGATGATCACACCAATTTAAGTGGTTTTTAAAATTAAGTCACAGCTTCTGCTTTATATAGAAGAGGTTGTTTGCATTGTTGAAATGAAACGCTATTCATATATTTTAGTAACACTTTCAGAAACAGAAATAGTTGTATTCAAACTGAATTTGTAAAGAACATAACTACATTAGGACCCCTCCTCCTTTGTCTCCTGCCCAAGTTGGATATCAAAATTGTCTCCCCACAAATACATCCATTTATCTTGGTGAGTTGACAGGGAAGCAGACATCTTAAAATTTTGCTTGTTTACCTGGACATAAGTTCCATCGAGTTCAGCGTCACATATTTACAAAGGGGTGTGCATAGAACTGCAGAGCAGTTTTTTTCTAAATAATCATATTTATTGATTTAAGAGCTCTTTCTTTCTAAACAAAATGCAGCAAAGTTAGAACTGAAATTTTCTCCTGATGTTGTTCATGAGAGTTTCAAAATGTGTGGTAACTTAATTCCCATATTTGAAGATAATGCACTGAGAAACCAGAAAGTGTAACATTTATGTGAAGTTTTTCAGAGATGACACACAGCGCATCCACACATTATTGCTGCTGAATTCAGTTCTTTACATTACTTTCACCATATACACTGAGTAGATTTTAATGATCTATTTATAAATGCTGCCTTCTTTGTCAGTTTGTGGACTGACTTTGATTGGTGTACTTCTTTTAATGTCAGCCACACCTCTCTACAGATATGAAGGGGTGTCAAGTGTAACAAGACAAAAGCCTGTATCTCCATGCCGCATTTGTTTTCATAGCCACCTCATCTCCTCTCCTTAATTAGATTGAAACTGTAAGGTAGCAGTGCTTGTGGAAAAAATTAAAAGGTTAGGCCCATTCCTAGATCTGCTGACCCAGAAAGATTGCCCTATTGCTAAATGTGCATATTGTAAGCAGTGGAGCCATTGCCATGTGTAAACATGGTGGCATTTAGCACCTTTTGGTTTTTTTTTTTTGTTTTTTTTTTCTGTACTGAAATGAATCAAAGCAGAAGACAACCGAAGAGGGAAGTCAGTGGACAACAGTAAAGGGCAGAGCATAAAAGTTGTTTCTTTGGACAGATTACCCTAGTTTCAGAGCAAGGAAAAGATTTCCTTTTTTAAAAACTACAACTCCTAGAACCTTTCAGTTAATACAAGCACTAGCTGTGCTGGCTGGGGGGATTCTGGAAGGTGGAGACCAAAAAAGGGCCATTTCTGAGCTCTGGGTTGGGTTCAGTCTTGTATCTTTGAGTGGGCTTGTTTTCTGCTGCTCCAGAGACTGGAACACTGAGCAATGGATACAAGCTCCAGGAACAGAGATTCCACCTCAACATGAGGAGGAACTTTTTGACAGTAAGAGCTGTTCGGCAGTGGAACACACTCCCTCAGAGCGTGGTGGGGTCTCCTTCCTTGGAGATCTTTAAACAGAGGCTGGATTGCCACCTGTCAGGGATGCTTTGATCAAGATTTCCTGCGTGGCAGGGAGTTGGACTGGATGGCCCTCGTGGTCTCTTCCAACTCTACAATTCTATGATTCTTTGCTTTGCTGTGTGTCCCAGGCAGTTCTGCAATAATCATTTACAGATTTAATTTGTGTCAGTGCCAGACTGGTTAGCATCTCTGTATAGTAAAGTGATGAAGGGGTGCTTAGGTGTACTAGCCAAGACAGAGAAGGAAGAGCCCAGTCTTGATTGTACTGAAGAAAGTGATTCAAAGGATAAAGTCTCTCCATCCCCCAACCAGGGTACAAATGCTATCAGCAAAAGCTGGAATATTTTCCCTACAGATGAAACATTGCAATATTTCTGTACACAGGGCATTTCCCATAGCCTTGAACAAGAGTCCCAGAAACCTGCAGGGTATGATTTGAAGGGAACTAAGCATCTGGTGTATCTTTTAATTGTTGTATCCTTATAGGATACATAGTATAGCATCTGCATGAAGGCAAATTAGAAACATGACTGGATACATGTTTACATTAAGAGAGACTTCCATCTCTACATGGCAGTGAGGTTTAAAGCGTCTTCTAAAGCTGTTTGGACACAATTTAGGAAATTATAACTTAAGTTCTCTGCATTTAAAAAAAAAATAATATGTGGGTTTCACCTAGCCTACTAGAAATCAAACAATGTTAAGTTGGTCACATTTTCAACAAGCCGTAGAGAAAATAACCAAAAACTGATCATGGCTTAAGCTATTTCAGAGATATGGAAAGTGAAATTGTAGACTTTTGGACCATGCCAGGTAAGACTGTGGGTGAATAATATTACATTTTAAAAAGACTTCCATACATTTTTTTCAAAAACTTTCTCTGCATAGTAAATTTAGCTCTGCTAAACCTTTCTTCCCAATGTCCTAGTTCTATGAAAGGAGGGGATTTTGTGAGTGTGGATATTCTTAATGTGGAGGGGCATGGAAAACTGTCATTCGTCACATGTAACTAAAAAGATACCCATAGATTTTCCTTGTTCCCCTCCTCCTCCCCAGGGCTGTAAGGCTGTGTTGTGGAAGAGTTTATTTCTGACGTTTTGCCTGCATCTGTGGCTTGCATCTTCAGATGCTGGCGAAACGTCAGAAATAAACTCTTCCAGAATACAGCCTCACAGCCCGGAAAAAAAACCAAGGAAAATCTATGATGCTGGCTGTGAAAGCCTTCGACTTCACATAAAATGGTACCATTCAGAGTTCTGCTGGCTGTCTATATTATGTGTAGACCATATCTTGTTTTTTTCTATTTCTCTTAAGGCCAATTTCAGAACTGTCTCACCCCTGCCCCTGAATTTGGCAAAAGAATTATCTTCCTATTAGGTCTTTTCAAATTAATATTAATAAATCTTGCATAATGGGCCAACAGAAGTTATTGCTTCTCTTCTCTCCCTCCTGCTTTGACCTAAAAAGCAGGAGGGCCACTGCAGTGTGGCCACTGTTCACCCTAAGTTTTAAGTACAAAAATCTCTGGTTTCAATAAAGTTGTGTTAAGGACAGATGTAACTCTCACCTTGAACTTGATGAGGGGTGTGTACTTGGCTCAGTTGTGCCCAACTCTTCAGCTCTTAACTGAAAGGACCTGAAATTGCTAAAAATTTCAGTCAAGATAAGAGGGAAAGGTAGATAGGCCTGCTCTTAATTACCTTAAAGTCTTGCATGGTGGAGTTTCATCTCCATTTTGAGTGATAAATCTTTGAACTATAGATGGGAACTTTTACTTCATATAGTGCAGTGACATGGTTTTGCCTGGGGGAGATTCTGCAGCTGTCTGGCATTTCAGTAGCAAGGCTTTATTTCCTAGTTTAGATAGGGT
The DNA here is from genome assembly GCA_030847615.1 of Gambelia wislizenii. Taxonomy (NCBI): domain Eukaryota; kingdom Metazoa; phylum Chordata; class Lepidosauria; order Squamata; family Crotaphytidae; genus Gambelia; species Gambelia wislizenii. The sequence goes on from JAUMIR010000003.1 coordinate 370,044,513, forward strand.
CCCTCTCCTCTTTCTGCATGCTCTATTTCTGAGCATCTGTAGAGGCATTAAGGATGGTAGTGGTTAAAATGCAATGTTTTTTTTCCTGTCCGTTCCCCTCCCATCAGTATGAGAGATGGCTAACCCCTACCCCACTGGTCTTTTCTGCTTGCTTTGTGCGTTTCTCATACTTCTCTGTACAGGTGCCCCATAACTCTGTTCTTTCTCCCCTCCTTGAAAGCTTAAAACGTGGACCATTTCTACGCTGACTGAAATTCACCATCCTCCCTCCATTTATGTCATACAGGCTTACATAGGACAGCCAGGTTCCATTGCGGTCTTTGGTCAGTCTCTTAACACTTGCACCAGGTTTCTTGAGCCTCTGCAGGCCACTTCTTAACTAGGTCCATTTTACACTACACAGTTATAGCGCTATGATTCCACTTTTAATGGCCATAGTTTCATCTTATGGAATCCTGCAATTTGCAGTTTAAGGCGAGGCATTTCAAATTCTCTGCCTCATAAAACTAACTAGATGTCCTAAGGCTCCATGGGATGCAGCCATTGGACTCGTAGCAGTAGAACTGTGTGGTGTGAAATGGCTCCTAGTGAGCCGTTTAAATCATGTATGGGGGTTCTGTACACAGTCAGGGGAGCCAGAAAATCTTGTGTATTTCTCAGAGTCCCCCAGAAACCCCAGCAGTGGTGAGAGACTGAATTCATGAAGATAAAATTTGAAGTGAAGGAAGACTATACCAGATAGTTAGAAGAGTGGCCCACAGCTAAAACAGTTGCATGCTTTTGGCTCTCCCATTGAAATCAAGATATTACAGTGAGCTGGATCCTGTTTTCTGTGTGTTGAACAAACTCAGTTCTCTGTATGTGCTTTACTTGGTAGCACTTTGTGTATAGTTAGTTTCACTGTTTTAATTTCCCATACTCTGAGCTGCATCTATTATTGGACAGCTTCTTCAAAAAGAAACAGACAAGAGAAATATAAAGCAGATTGTTGCAAAACTCATATCAATGAGGAAGAGAAGGTGGGGTGTACCTTAAAACTGGAATAAAATTACCAAATGGTAGTGGCCCTAAGCACTCTGGCTTGACATCTCACTTCCTTATTTCCTAATATGTAAGATTATTTTGTGCATGTTTATGGGTGCTTAGAATGGTTCCCCCCAAGCATACAGTGGCAAAAGGGGGATATTGCAGGATTAAGGACAGTGGGGCTCACAGTGGCACTTGTTTGATACTCTGGCCAACCCTACTACCAAATTATTCAGAGAGAACAATGCTTCATCCATTAAATAATACCACAGGATTTAGCTTTCGGCTTGTTGTTGATCAGTGAGTGGGAGAAATCTTTCTTCTTGAACAGTACTGGCCTACTGAGGTTTGACCTGGTAGCACCACAAAACCCTGATTAAATGGTTCCTGTTTCCCATTTTGTATTCAGTAAGGCCTTCAGAAGCCTACTCAGCATCCTATGCTATGCAACTTACAATGCACATTTAAAAGGTATTTAAAACTTCTGCTTGATCCTCTTCCTGATGGGGGGAAGGCATAGGCGTAGATGGCTCTCTACTGGTACCATCTATGTTGCTGTTGGTGCAAGTAGTGTAGTTGTTTCTTCCCCTTTCATTTGTGGAAAACAAATTGCACGAAATCAGGTCTCTGCAAATGTTCTGTGTACTGTGTAGTTGCTGTCCCTTGAAGCCGTTTGATGCACCTTGAGTAGCCCATCAGAAGTTTTTTTTTTTTTAATTTTATTTTTTTTAACAGGAGCATTTCCCTATCTTAAAAATAGAACCCTCTGAATCTGACCTTCAGTAGTGATTTGGATCCCCCCCCCCTTTGCTCATTCAGTAGTTTTTAAATCTTAGATTGAATGCATGGTCCACCAAGAATACTGCTTGAGGTGGTCCTTTACTGATGACTGAGCACCAGCAGCCAGCAACCTTGGAAAGCCATTTTAGCATTTTGCCAAGCCTGGCTGAGATCTCCCACAGTGGGCACATAGCTAGAGTTTTCACACTTTTAACCTCACTCAGTTCATCATATGTAAAAATGATAATATTGATATATACCTGGAAAATAAACTTGGAGTAATCCTGTTGACAACTGAACCTTGCTTTAAAAATAAATAAAATGTAATCATGAATTGGTGACATTTTGAACAGAAAGGACTCTGTGGCGTTTATGTACTGTGTATACCTATGAGGCTGCAAGGAGGAAAAAGGTACGTAGTTGATCCGGGCATGGGTCTTTCATTTTGTGGTTGGAGCAGACCAACCGAGAAGCCAAGTTGCCCTTTCCAATCTGTTCACGCAGGGTAGGGTCTATATACTTCAGTGCAGAGGGGATGGTGTACACATTTTCCCTGTGTGGAGATGATTTCTATATTGCTATTTTGTATTGTTATGAAATATTCCTATGAAATGGCCACTTAGAGGGAGGAGAAAAAACTTAGGGGAGAGAACTGGAAGTGTTTTAATTGTACATACATTTGGGGTTATTTTATCACTTCTCTCTTTCTGTTCCCCGCAACCCCATCCACCCCCAGAAAAGTCATTTGCATGGGAAAAAAAATAACTTGGAATGGAGAGTTGTAGTGCCCTCAGCGCTCAAGGTGATTAACTGCAGTTGACTAACAGCTGGTGTTTTTAGCTTTGCAGTACATGACTGTTTAAATACTGTATTCCTTGTAAATGAAGTTTTAAAAAAATGTTACGGCTGGTGCCAATATTTTTGTTAATGAAATGTTCAATGTCGTCTCACTACGGTCTGGTCAAGAGCTCTTTGTGTATAAGCTGGGCCTGCAGCCTTTTTATAGCTTGGAGGCCTACTTGTGTAACTTTTTTTTCCTTTCATAATGTTTTTTTTTTGTTTGTTTATAATATCTACTGTCATTTCTTTCATATAAATATGACATGTAAATTGTCATAATAAAAAAACATTTAAATATGTGGATGCACAGACTTGCATGTTGGAGAAGAGCCCGCTTTCAACTTCATCCTCTTATTGTGGATGATGGTGGGTAACATGGTGATAATACGCTTGAACTGAATTTGCAGATAATCCAAGATTGGAAGGAGCTAGTAGATGATCCAGATGAAGACATCCCTTACATCACCACTCTTTAAAAATCAAAGGGTTCTCTTGAATTATACCCCTGTGAAATTCACAGTCAACATAGTTGTATCCTGTATGCTCTTAATGTGGCTAAAAGATTTAAACACCCCCAATTTGAGAAAGATAAGCACTCACCATACAGGTCGGCCCTGGTATTCATGGTCCACTGTTTCACTTATCCATATCCAAAAAATATGTTCTCTCTAAGCATTTCTAGTTCCTTCAATATGATTCTGTGGTCAACTTCCAGCATTCATCTTACTGAAAATAATAGGATTCCCTACTATCCATGGTTTTGGGAATCCATGGGGTGGGGGTGGGTGGGTCCTGGAACATATCTCCCAGTGGATACAGGGGTCAGCTGGTATATTCAGTTTCACTGATTTAGCTACACGAGTGTGTATCTTATAGAAAACAACTTCTAGAAAATGTGTTTTTAGAAATACGGTCATTCATGTCTGATGTACTTCCCACACCTTTCCTTATTTTCTTCTCCCCTTTCTTTGTAATCATACTTCTTAAAATCTAATTTGAAAAATCAAAAAGCCGAACAGAGTGCAACGGAAGGCTGTTCAATTAGGGTATTAAATCAAATGTAAGGTGGTATGTGTTTATAAGAATGAAGATGTGCATAGCCATATAGGGTTTGGACTAAGTATTAGCAGTTCCAAGGTAATGTGACCTTTCATAGACTACTGATGGCTGATTGGTTATTCACAAGCTGACAATCATACCAAAGTATAATAAAGCTTCAGTGTGGTCAAAATCAAAACTTTTAAAGGAGATAGTTATTTAAATGGTACAAGCACTTTTAAAATGTCTTATATAATTAGTTATGCATGCATCCTAAAACATCTTTTCTGTTGGCAAGAGGTGTCATTATTTTATTGTCACTCAGTCTGGGATGGACCCATGTGATAAAATTCACTTCTTTCCACCAGGAAAAGAACAGAGAAGTTTGCTTTTCCTGTGTTAGGGCAAAAATACTATAAAGAGAGCCAGTGTGGTGTGGTAGTTTGAACATTGGACTATGACTCTGGAGATAAAGGTTTGAATCTTCGGTTGGCCGTGGAAACACACTGAATGACTTTGGGCAAGTCATACTCTCTCAGCCTCAGAGGAAGGCAAAGACAAACCGACTCTGAACAAACCTTGCCATGAAAACCCCATTATAGGTTTGCCTTAGGGTCATCACAAGTCAGAAACAAAGGCACATAACAAAGTATTATTTAAACTGGTTTTTAGAAGAGCCAGCAGCTTTGGAAATCAGACTGGTTTGTTTTTTTCCTTTGACAGGTTCTGTGCCTTTAATATCTATGTGTGATGATGTGACTATACAAACAAAGCTAGCACTGTTACATATTATCCTGGTATGTGGCTCTTAAAGAGCCTCACAACTATGAAGCAAAAGCAGCCACTCAATCTACTGCTTGTAAGTTGTCCTGAACCATATTTTCCTATATAGAACTTTTAGTGATGCCAGGCAAAATGTCCAACTGATTCTCCAAAATAACTGTTAGTGTTTGGGCTTTGCCTTATTTGCTGATGGTTTACTTTGCTCCATCTTTTTAATGAAGGCAGCATAGTATAGTGGTTGGAGCACTGGTCTACAACTCTGGAGACCAGGGTTTGAATCCATGCTCGGCTTAATTTTTAAAAAAAAAAATACTGGCAGGACTAGAGAGTTGGAGAGCCAGCATGGTACAGACTCTGGGAGACCAGGTTCAAATCCCCATTTGGGCACAGATGCCCACTGGGTGACCTTGGGCAAGTCACACACTCTCAGCCTCAGAGGACAGCAATAGTGAGCCCTCTCTGAATAAATCTTGCCAAGAAAAGCCCAATAGGGATACAATAATTTGGAAACAACTTAAAGCCACATAAAAAGCTGATTTTAGTCCCTATATTGGGAGAAAGGTGGGGTATAAAATCATTGTCATCATCATCAACAACAAGAAGAAAGTACAGTAGGACCCCTGGATCCACTGATTCACTATCCACTGATTCAATTATCCACGGGACACAAAACAGCACACCTACCATAGTTCCTAGAAAATGTGTCCTCTAACCATTTTCTAGGTCCTCCAAGGCAACTCTGTTATTTTAAACCAGAAGTCCCATTATTTTAAATGGTGTTGGCTATTATCCATGGTTTTCGGTATCCACGCCTTCCCCCAGAACCAATCCCCAGCGGATAAGGGGGTCCTGCCGTACTGTATACTGAACTAATTAAAAGTGTGGAAGGCCTCTTCTCTCCCCCCCCCCTGATTTGATGGGGTGAATCTGGTAAAGAGTTCAGAAAAGTTATGCTTTGAAAGTTATGGTTTTGTAATACAACTCCCAGAATACCTTGCTGGGCAGGGAATTCTGGGAGTTTTAGGCAGAAAGTAACATTCCCAAAACTACATTTTGTGAAACTGCACAAACCTATGTCTCTCAGGTTATCTTTAGGGTTGCCAGACTGAAAATTGGAGTGGTCTCCTGTACCTTTAATGGTTGTGTAGGACCATGTTAAATACCTGCTGAAGTTCCCTCTTCTACACCAGTGGTTCTTAACCTGTGGTCCAGGGACCCCCAGGTGGCTGTGATGTCTTCACAGGGGGTTCATGGAGGCTTGAAAGCTGCTTGGCCCATCTCCTGTTTGCAGTAAAGCAGCCACATGACAGGGGCCAAGGCAAAGGCTGGCTGGCTGGCTTGGCCTGCGCATTGCCATTCAATCCACTCCAGCCACAAACTTGCAGGAAAAAGCAGGAGAAAAGTCTTCCCTCCCCCTCCAGTGCCTCTGAGGGAAGGTTTCATGGATGGTGTAATCGTGTTGTTGTTATTTAATTATAGTTTTAACTCTTGAGTTAAGTCTTGGGGGTCCACAGCAACAAAAGATATTTAAAGGGGGTCCCTGGTAAAGAAAAAGTTAAGAGACACTAGATTTTCCTTGGGTTTTTTCCAGCCTGTGAGTGTTCTGGAAGAACCAAGGAAACCAAGGAAAATCTATGGATGCCAGACTTCGACTTTACATTAAGAAGTTACATCTACACTTCAGCCAGATCCGACCAACACAAATACAGTAATCTAGTCTGATACTGGATTATTTGCCATGGCTCCTTCCTGCGGAATCCTGAGATTTGTAGTTTGGTGAAGTACCAGCAATCTTTGGCAGAGAAGGCTAAATACCTTTTAAAACTACAAATCCCTAACATTTAATAATTTGCAACACGTCTTAAATGCTATTTAAGAATATCTCAAAACAAAATAAAGATGTAACACACACAGACAGAGAAAACTACAAACCCCAGGATTCCATAGGAAGGAGCCGTGGCAAATAATACAGTTTCAAGGTACATTATTTTGTGTGGTGTGGATTTGGTGAAACTTCGCCAACCTATTCTCTCTCAGCTTGCCAAGTTAAAAAGTGAAGAGGGCTCCTGTACCTTTAATGGTTGTGTTGAAAAGGGAATTCGAGCAGCTGCCACACAACCGGGTCGTTCCTTTTTTTTTTTTTACACAACCCTTAAAGGTAGAGGAGCCCTCTCCAGTTTTCAATCTGGCAACAGCAATCCTTCCTTTTCCCCAACCACCACCATTGTAGTTGTCATGGCAATAGTGACGCCAGCATTCAACATGGCCGCCATTACCCGTAGGTAATGGCCCACACACGTCACTGCTACGTCACACTCAAATGATAGAGACCCAAAGAGAGAGCGGCGTCCCTGCTGAGGCGGGACCGGAAAGACCCGGCTGCTTCCGGTTCCGTCCTGCCAAGCCGTGCTTCCGGTTTTTCTGTGGTTTGTCGGTCGGCGCGGCAACCGCAAGGAGACCGGAGGGGGATCCGGTCGACGTGGGCTGTTTGTCTTTTCCCCTCCCTCGAGGCCCGCCATGAGCTTCCTCAAGCGCCTCCCGGAGCCGAGCGAGGGGGTCCGGCTGCGGCAGCCCGAGACGGAGGCCGTGCTGGGAGGACGGGGCCTGGGCACCGGCACCCTCTATATAGCCGAGAGGTGAGACCCAGGGTGGGCTGAAGGCGTGGTGGTTCGCCTGCGGAACTCCCGGCCACAAGCGTTGGAGAGCAGGGAAAACCTCAGAGTGGGAAAAGGTTACTTTTGAGGAGGGAAAAATTCCATTGCCGTGGTGGTTCGCTCGCGGGACTCCCTGCCACAAGACATGGGATTGCAGGGAAAACCTCAGAGCGGGAAAAAGTTACTTTTGAGGAGGGAGAAATTCCATTGCCATGGTGGTGGTTCGCTTACGGGACTCCCTGCCACAAGACATGGGAGAGTAGGGAAAATCTCAGAGCGGGAAAAAGTTACTTTTGAGGAGGGAAAAATTCCATTGCCATGGTGGTGGTTCGCTTGCGGGACTCCCTGCCACAAGACGTGGGAGAGCAGGGAAAACCTCAGAGTGGGAAAAGGTTATTTTTGAGGAGGGAAAAATTCCATTGCCATGGTGGTGGTTCGCTCGCGGGACTCCCTGCCACAAGACATGGGAGAGCAGGGAAAACCTCAGAGCGGGAAAAAGTTACTTTTGAGGAGGGAGAAATTCCATTGCCATGGTGGTGGTTCGCTTACGGGACTCCCTGCCACAAGACATGGGAGAGCAGGGAAAATCTCAGAGCGGGAAAAAGTTACTTTTGAGGAGGGAAAAATTCCATTGCCATGGTGATTTGCTTGCGGGACTCCCTGCCACAAGATGTTTTTCCTCAGAGTGGGAAAATGTTACTTTTGAGGAGGGAAAAATTCCATTGCCATGGTGGTGGTTCGCTTGCAGGACTCCCTGTCACAAGATGTTTTTCCTCTGAGCGGGAAAAAGTTATTTTTGAGGAGGGAAAAATTCCATTTCTGTGGTTGTTCACTTGCGGAACCTCCTCCCACATGACATCGGGGAGCGGGGAAAACCTTTGAGCAGGAAAAAATTACTTTTGAGGAAGGAAATTTTAAACATTCCATTCCTGTTATTGTTTGCTTGTAAAACCCATTGCCACAAAATGTGGGGAACAGGGAAAACCTCAGGACTTGAAAAGGTTCCCCCAAGATCCAATTCAAAAAAAATATTTTTTTTAAAGGGGGGGTTAATCCAAGATGGCGGCTGCCACGTGGAGGGAGGGTGTAAGGAGCAAAACAATCCATGTCCTACCAGGAGCGTAGGCAGGAAACAGACTGGCCAGCCGGGGGTCGTCCCTACTGGATGACCTCACCAGGGGCAGTCCCAAAGTTTTGTTTCCTGCCTACCGGGAGCAATGGTGAGGGACAACCCAAAGCTGACAGATGCTTTGGAGCCCTCCCCACTGGAAAAAAATTCCATTCCTGTGGTTGTTGGTCTGCGGAACCCCCTGCCACAAGATGTGGGGAAGCAGGGAAAATCTCTGAGCTTAAACAGGTTACTTTGGGGGAGGAAAATTCCATTCCCATGTTTGTTTGCTTGCAAAAACCCCTGCCACAAGATGTGGTAAGCAGGGAAAACCTCAGAGCTTAAGAAAGTTACTTTGGGGGGAGTAGAAGTCTTTGTAGCAGAGTTGTGATCACTAGGTGAAGAAATAAGCACACAGACACAGATGTGCGTCTAAACGACTTCTCTTTACTAGAGCATGTTGGGGCAATATTTACAATGAGTCTGAGACTCGTAGCATACAGACTACATATCACAGCGCAGTGTACAGCACAGTCCTGCACTGTACAGCCCAGACTGAATGCATACAGTCTAAGAGCAAACTCCAAGTCAAGTAGAGAGACAGTGAATGGGGTGGGGTTTGGTTCCAGGATCCCCCCGTGAATACCCAAATCCGTGGATACTCAAGTCCCATTGTATACAGTGGCATAGCAAAATGGTGTCACTTATACAAAATGGCAAAATCAAGGTTTGCTTTTTGGATTATTATTTTTTTAAGAATATTTTCAAGCCATGAATACTGTACTTAAAACCGTGAATGCCAAATCTGTGAATGTGGAGGGGCAACTGTAATCTAGATATGCTAGCCAGCTGCATTTAGCCTGCACACTGCTGGCCCCTGCAGGCTGTAGCACATTGCACCATGCCAGCTCTTTACAACTTTTTGATAGTAAGAGCTGTTTGGCAGTGGAACACACTCCCTTGGAGCGTGGTGGGGTCTCCTTCCTTGGAGGTCTTTAAACAGAGTCTGGATGGCTATCTGTCAGGGATGCTTTGATCAAGATTTCCTGCGTGGCAGGGGGTTGGACTGGATGGCCCTCGTGGTCTCTTCCAACTCTGCAATTCTATGATTCTATGATTCTATAAATCTCCAGTGGTTATGTATCCCATCACCTTGACATGTTTGTCTGAAGAACCCCACCACCACAAGAAGTGAGAAGCGGGGAAAACCTCTGAGCTGGAAAAAGTTACTTTTGGGGAAGTAAAAATTCCATTGCCATGGTTGTTTACTTGCACAACCCCCTGCCGCAAGATGTGGAGAGGAAAGCCTCAGGGCTTGAAAAAGTTACTTTTAGGGCAGAAAAAAAATCCATTTCCATTATTTTTTGCTTGTGGAACTCCCTGCCCAAGATGTGGGGAACAGGGAAAACCTCTGAGTTTGAAAAAGTTAGTTTGGAGGAGGAAAAATTCATACTGAGTCATACTGAAGATGGAGCAAGCTTGGGATTATGGGGTCCATGGGGGACCCCCCTATTTTCACAGGGTGAGGACACCTTCTCTTTCTCTGTTAGGTCCACACATTGGACAAGCAAGGGTAGAAGAGGGCAACCAACCTGATGAAAGGAGTAGAGTGAACTCCTCTGTGAGGAAAGGTTGTATTTTGTTTTTGTTGTTGTTATTGTTTGTTTGTTTGTTTTTAGTTTTGGGGGACATGTACCAAATATGGTGTACCAAATTATGCATGGTGTGGAAAAAGTAGGGAAGGAGACTTTTTGTTCCTTGGAACGTGTCCAGAGGAGGGCAACTAAACGGTGGGAGGTCTGGATGCGTGCCCTATGAGGTGTGGCTTAGGGAGCTGGGTGTGTTTAGCCTGGAGAAGGGAAGGTAAAAAGGTGGTCTGATAGCTATGTTTAAATATTTGAAGGGATGTCCTACTGAGGATGGAGCCAGCTTGTTTTCTGATGCTCCAGAGACTAGGACACAGAGCAATGGACTCAAGCTATAGGAAAAGAAATTCCACCTAAACATTAGTAGGAACTTCCTGACAGTGAGTTGTTTAGCAGTGAAATGCGCAGCCTCAGAGTGTGGTGGAGTCCTCATCTTTGGAGGTTTTTAAAGAGAGGCTGGATGGCCATCTGTCTGGAATGCTTTGATTGTGTCTTCCTGGAGGGCCGGGGTTGGACTAGATGGCCCTTGTGGTCTCTTCCAACTCTAGGATTCTATGATCCCACCACTCCCTGGGGCAGGATGTTCCGTTTGATCCTGCATGAGCTGTTTCTCTTATTCTTAGCTACAAAATATATATTTCTGAATCCACACATTGAAGAACAAACAAAAGAAGAGAGAGCTTTGTGGGATTAGGATTGTGTTCCTTGTAGGTTGCAAGGTGCAGTATTAGATGAGTTTGGAGGAGGCCAACCCAGCAGGTCTCATTTTATGTCATATGTTTACAATTAAAGATGATAGGATAACTTACGGATTTGGGTTTGACTCGCACAAAGATGGATGAGGGAGGACCTGGTATTAGATTGCAGGATCTGAAACATTGGCCATGTTGACTGGGACATTCTGGGAGTTTTGGTTCAAAAATAGTAACTTCCAAGCCCAGGTCTGTGCGCACCCATGAAGTCATTTACAGTATTTTGTTGAAATTAAGACAGTTTGGTTCAGGTTAGGGCCAGTATTGTGTGAATGCAGTAGCAATTACGTACTGTAGTACAATGTCTTAACTTTTTCACCAGGGACCCCCTCTAAATATCTTTTGTTGCTGTGGACCCCTATGACTTAAATCAATATTTAAAATCCTGATGATAATAATAATAATAATAATAATAGTAATAATATCACCTAATAAGGTACTAATAATACAATTACACCATCCATTAACCCTTCCCTCAGAGGCAGTCGAGGGGAGGGAAGACTTTTCTCCTGCTTCTTCCTGCAAATTTGTGGCTGGACTGGGTTGAAGAGCAATGTGCATGTCAGACCAGCCAGCCTGTGTCTTGGCCCCTTCACATGGGCTGAGCAGCCTTCCAGCCTTTGTGGACCCTCTGTGAGGAAATTGTGGCTCCCTGGGGGGTCTGTGAACCACAGGTTAAGAACCACTGCTGTGGAATATTAACATAAGCCACCATAGATAAATAAGGCTATCAGATCCAGAAGTGGATGGATCTAGTGTAGTACTTGATGGTGAGAACCAGAACAGGGACCTACTGTCTTGGAAGCATTTGGCTGTCCATTATCAGAAAGAAGATACTGCCTAATCCATCTCTTGTGGGTAGAGAGGGAAGGAGATGTTCACAAGTCAAAGCTGGGACCTGCAATGAAATGGTGCAGCATATTTGCAACACACAGCAGTTGTGCTTCACAACCCATGTGGAACCCACTGTATATTTTGACTACAACTTCTGTAAGCCACAATCTGCAAAGTGTTATGGGGTTTATTTATTTATTTAAAAAATTATACTCCACCCTTTATCTGAAGGTCTCAAGGCAGCTTACAATAAAATCAACTTAAAACATCCAATCATTACAAAGTTTAAAACATTTAAAAGTACTAAGTAGTTTTTCAATTTAATACCAGTTTAGAACAAGTTAAAACAATCTTGAATGATACAACTATAAAACATGTGCAGCCTAGATAAAATCAGTTTGGCCAAAAAGCTTTAATAAAAAACTAGGTTTTAACTTAGTGCCAAAATGATTCTAACATTGTTGCCAGTTGGGGTTTCAGAAGGAGGGAATTCCGCAATCGGGGTGCCACCGTTGAAAAGACCCTCTCCTATTTCCTCTCACAACGTATTTTCCCTACTGATGGGACACAAAGAAGGGCTCCGCCAGTAGATCTCAATTCTCGGGGAGGCATATATAAAAGGAGGTGCTCCCTCAAGTATTGTGGTCCCAAGCTGTTTAGGGCTTTATATTATTCCTAGCACCTTGCCTTCAGAAAGGAAATGTATTGGCAGCTAGTGCAGTTTCTTCAGGACAGGTGTTATATGATATCTGAATGGTATTCCAGTCAGCAGTCTAGCTACTAGATTTTGCAGTAGCTCCAAGTTGTCTTCAAGGGCAGCCCCCACATAGAGTGCATTGCAGTAGTCTATTTGGGAAGTTACCAGTGCATGGACTACTGTGGCTAAGTTATTCCTGTCCAGGAAAGGCCATAGCTGGCAGACTAGTCAGAGCTGACCCCAAGCACTTCAAGCCACTGAGTCTGTCTTGGCCTCCAGTGACTAGAATAGACGGACAGGTTGCTTACCTGTAACCATAGATCTTCGAGTGGTCTTCTGTGAATTCACACAGCTGGGTTACTCCTGCGCCTGCGCAGAGCATCGGAACCTTCTAGAATCGCTAGGCAGAATGTGCTTTGATACATTTTTGGGGATAACTCCGCCCACATCAACAGTCCCTTATAAGGGATTCCTGCCCAATTCTCCTCAGTTCCTTGAATGATGCCGCAACCAGCAGCATCTGGAACATTAAGCATGTTTATATGATGTATTAGGACATAGAGGGGAGGATGGGTGGGGTCTGTGTGAATTCACAGAAGACCACTCGAAGATCTATGGTTACAGGTAAGCAACCTGTCCATCTTCTTCGTGGTCTCTGTGAAACACACAGCTGGATAGACTGGCAAGCTTCACTCCAGGAGGAAGGTATGTCCTATACACATTGACACTAGTACCCTGTTGCACAGTCTAACATCCGTTGGATTTTTGACAGCACATTCTTAATCAAAATAATATTATATATATACTTATCACATTAAATAGCTTGGCAATACATTAAAACTCACTTATTGTATAGAAGACAAAAGTACAGCCTTCCCAAAGGCAGCCTCGTTCCTGGAATGAGAGTCAAGTCTGTAATGGGAAATGAAAGTCAAAGGTGATGACCAAGTTGCAGCTCTGCAAATGTCCTCTAGAGGCACTCCAGAGAGGAAAGCTGTCGAAGTGGAGACAGCCCTCGTTGAGTGTCCTCGAATCCGTGGGGTAGAGGCTTCTTCGCCAGTTCATAGCAGACAGCAATGGTCGATGTCACCCACTTCGACAAACGCTATGGAGAGATAGGTTGTCCCAGTCTTGAGTCAGCATAGGATACAAACAGCCTAGGCGACTTCCTGAGGGAGCAGTTCTCTGGATGTAGAAGGCAAGCGCCCTCCTGACGTCCATGGAGTGGAGGGTACGCTCAGATTTGTCCTTCGGGTCCTGCATCAGAGCAGGGAGAGTAATAGACTGATTGAGATGAAAGGTCGACACCACCTTCGGAAGGAAGGAGATGTCAGGAGGGAGCACCACCTTATGTTTGTGGAAGGCAGTATACGGAGGGTCAGAGTGCAGGGCACAGAGTTCACCAGCTCTGCACGCTGAAGTTATTGCAATCAAAAAAAGGCTGTTTTCCAAGACAGGAGTCTTAGGTCCGTGGATGCCATGGGTTCGAAGGGACGCCGAACCAGTTGCGACTGGACCAAATCGAGGCTTCACGTTGGTGTAGGCTCGAGTACCAGCGGATACAGGTTGACGTAGCCTTTCAAGAACTTCTTGACAGTCAGACCGTGAAGGGTGATGGGTAACCTCTAGCCTGGAATTCGACAGAAATGGCTGCCAGGTAGCACTGGATCGATGAAATTGAGAGCCCTGTAGCAGACAAGTGGAGCAAGAAGTCTAGGACGGTCGGGATGGAGAACGGTTCCGTGATCGATCCTTGATCAGATAGGAAGGCCTCAAAATTCTTCCATTTGTAGTAGTATGACTTGCGGGTAGCAAGCCTCCGTGCAGCGTCGATGACAGCCTGGACCTCTGGGGGAAGGGAAGGGTGTACCGAAGACGGTCTCAAGGCCATACTGTCAAAGCCGTCAGACGAAGAGTCTCCACATCTGGATGTCTGACCTTCCCATGCTGAATGGTGAGGAGATCGGGACGGGACAGAAGTCAGATGAACTGATGCCCGGCCAGACGCAGCAGGGGTGCAAACCAAGGTTGTTGGGGCCATCATGGAGTGATGAGGATGGCATCCGCTTGGTCCCGACGTAGCTTCGCGATTACCCTCATCAGCAGTGGAAACGGAGGAAAGAGGTAGAGGAGTGGTTCTGACCATCGGAACAGGAACGCGTCGCCCCTCGATCCCGGGGCACAGTGCCTTGAATAGAACTGTTGACAGTGGGTGTTTTCTGGGGACGCAAACAGGTCGACTTGGGGAGATCCCCACCGTTGGCATAGGTCCGTGGTCACCGACTCGTGCAGCTTCCATTCGTGAATGGAGAGACTTGAACGGCTGAGTCCGTCTGCAACAGTATTCTCCTCTCTCGGGAGGTGGATGGATTGGAGAACGATGTTCTTGAAGATGCACCAATCCCAAATGTCCAATGTGAGTTGAAGAAGCTGAGAGGACCTTGTTCCCCCTTGCTTGTTCAGGTAGTACATCACTGAGGTGTTGTCTGTCACTACCAGAACAGTCTCGTTTGTCACCAAAGTCTCAAATGCTCAAAGTGCCTTTTGGACACTGAGGAGCTCCAGGACGTTGATATGGAGAGTCCGTTCTTCGGCATTCCAGGAACCCAGTATCTCGTAAGATTCAAGGTGTGCTCCCCATCCTAGCAGTGAAGCGTCCATTGTCAGAGAGGTGTCTGGCTGAGGAGGATCGAAGGGCATTCCTGACAGGACGTTGTCTGGCACCAACCACCACTCTAGCGACCGATGAACTGCCCGAGGCATTGTGAGCAATTTCTTCGGGGAGTCGCGTAGGGGGTCAAACACTTGTAGAAACCAGTGTTGGAGCGGACGAAATCGAAGCCTGGCCAGGCGGGTCACATAGGTAGTAGCTGCCATGTGCCCGAGAAGTACCTGGACGGAATGGGCGCGGAGCCTCCGGGACCGGCGGCAAGCATGGACTAGAGACCGAAGAGTGCCGAACCGGTCTTGAGGCAGGTAGGCTGCGGCCGCACGTGAGTCCAGCCTGGCCCCGATAAACTGGATAGCCTGAGCTGGTTGGAGCTGCGACTTCTCTATGTTGACAACAAGTCCCAGGCCGTCTAAGACATCTAAGGTGAGGTCGATATCGAGTTCGAGCTGACATCGAGAGCTTGCCACAATCAGCCAGTCATTGATGTAGGGGAAGACCACCACTCCACGCTGGCGTAGAAAGGCCGCAACCACCACCATGCACTTCGTGAAGACCCTCAGGGCCGTCGAAAGTCCAAATGGCAGGACCCTGAACTGGAAAGTCTCGGTCCCAATCTGAAATGCCAGAAAGCGTCTGTGGGAAGGATGGATCCCGATGTGGAAATAGGCGTCCTTGAGGTCTATGGATGCAAACCAGTCGTACTGTTGCAGGAGTGGAAGGATGGAGGCTAAGGTGACCATTCTGAACTTCTTTGGTTCTATATATCTGTTCAACCCACGGAGGTCGAGAATGGGATGGAGTCCCCCGTCCTTCTTCATGACCAGAAAGTACCTCGAGAAGAAGCAGAGGTGGTGGAGATCTGAGCCCACGGGTTCGATAGCCCCCTTTTGCAACAGTGTCTGCACCTCCTCGAGGAGGGGAGGGAAGGGCGGTGTTGATCGAACCCGACCTGTCGGAGGTAGAGAGTTGAATTCGATCCAATAGCCGGTCTGGATGATTCGAAGAACCCAGCAGTCTGATGTTATTGAAGACCAAGCTTCGTGGAAATTCGACAGTCGATCTCCGAAAAGTGGAGTCTAGAGAAAAAAGAGACAAGATGAAGTGAGCAGTTAGAACTTTCTCCTGCCTTGATCCTTTGATCATTGCCTGTGGGGTGGCCGATAATCTGGCGGCTGAACCTTGGCTCCTCACCGAACAGGCTGGAGAGGGAGAAGGTACGTATCAGGATCAACAATACGATTGGCCAGAGAACCCCCAATGGAACTGCTGGCCTGATGAATAGGTTTGCCAGGTGGTGCGGCCCCTGGAACGGTACCGAGAAGATGAGGTGGCCATACCGTATTTCTTAGCGGTGGTCCTCATCTTATGAGTAAATCCCAACTTTTCATCTTTGGATCCATTAAACAGCCCGGATTCATCAAAGGGCAGATCCTCTATGGTGGCTGAGGCCTGTGGGGTGAGGCCGGATGAGCGGAGCCAGGCGTGTTGGCTCAGGGCGATGGATCCTGCAGTTGTTTTGGCCGCGCAGTCGGCAACATGTCGAGCCGAGTGCATCCGATGCCTTGCGAGCGACTGTACCTCTGCCTGGATCGCCTCAGCCATCCAACGCCGTTCTTCCGGGAGATCTTGGAGCAGGGGCGTCATCCTCTCCCACAGCACCTGCTGGTAGGCCCCCATGCAGGCTGAGTAGTTGGCCACACGAAAACTCAGTCCAGCCGCTGAGTAGAGTTTCTTGCCCATAATGTCGAGCTTACGACCCTCAGGGTCCGGCGGAGTGGATTGAGGCCTACGTTGCTTCCTGTTTTGGGACGCTTCGACCACCATGGAGTTCGGCTTCGGGTGGGTTTGAAGCCAGTCAATGTGCTCCCCTCCAACTCGATACAGCTGGTCAATTTTCTTGGAAGTAGACTGGATCGAGGAGGGGTTCTCCCAAGACCCTTGCGTGAGCTTGAGCAGGGATGGTAAGACAGGGAGAGCAGCCGTGGGGGGAGCTTTAGACTGAATCCGGTGGAAGATCGGGTCTACCGGTTCAGCCTCCTTTTCCACCACCTTAAGGTCGAGAGTGTGTGACATGCGCACCATCTGTTCCGAAAAAGCACGGATGTCATCAGTGGGTGATGCAGAGTCCTCATCAATCAGCTCGGATTTCGGTGATTGTAGGTACTGCGTGTAGTAGTTCCACGATCCCGAGGAAGATGTTGAATCCGCTGGGGATGGACTGCGATCCTCACAGAGCAGAGAGGTGGTGCGTGAAGGTGGAGTTGGAGGCAGAGGCGTTGTTCAGGTCGTGGAGAGACCTGACTCTTCACATCCCTTTTCAGGATGACCCGAGGCTCTTCCATATGGAAATGCCAGGGTGAGCGACACACAGACCGGCCGGCATATACATCCCCGAAGTCATCTCCCTGGGACGTCAGGATCTGCGAACCCATAGGCGACACGATCCCAGCTCGACAAATAGACCGTGCCAGGTCGTAGGCTGTATAGGCCGGAACGTCCCCATGGATATCAGTTGAAAAAGGTAGGGTTTGAGGTGAGGGCTCGGTTTCAACAACCTCGACGTCAGATGGGGAATGCTCAAGAAGTTGGGTCCTCGAGATGGCGAGGGTTGGTGATTGGCCCAGCCGCTGAGGTGTCATCTCCACGTCAGTACCAGAAGGAACTTCGACGGCCACAATCTCTACCGAAACAGAGGGGGTAGGAGCATGCCTCGGCACAGCAGTCTCCGCAGGTAGAACTGGAGAAGGTCTGGCAAATGTGGCCTCGGTTCCAGCAGCGGGTTGCAACTCTACGGTGCCAGCAGGCCGCACAGCTTTATCAGGAGATGCTGCAGATGGAGCGGCTGCCGACTTCGGCTTTTTAGATGCCTCTTTCAGCTTGCTCTTAGATTTAGAGCCATCATCATGCTGAGAGGTATGCTTTTCTTTCCTTTTCTTCTTCAGAGACTGCACAGCCTCTGCAGAAGAGCCTGGCCAGGCCGTGGAATCAGAAGGTGCCCGGTCCCAAGGGACAGCCGTTGAGGTGGAAGGGTCCTGGTCCCGAGTTGACGTTGATGGTATCGAGCAGGCTCGATCCCGAGCCGAATCCGACGGAGAGTGCTTGTGCGAAGTACGCACAACTTCTGGGTCTGAGGCAACCGAATGGCATCGGGACAGGCTACGGGACTGATGACGCTTCTGGCCTTTATGTTTGAGAGACGGTGAATGACCACGTTTTGAGGGTACGGACACCGATGCAGCTGCCGGCGTTGGTGTAGCAGCCGGAGTTGAGGCCGAAGTTGGAATCAAGGCTTTCTCATACAGAAAGGATTTCAGCCAAGATAGCCTGTGCTTGCGAGCCTGAGGGGTGAAGGCCTTGCAATTCACACAGGAATCAACATTGTGGCTTTCTCCCAGGCAAATCAGGCAGCAGGAATGACTGTCCGCACTTGAAAGTTTAGCCTGACAGATTACACACCTCTTGAAGGCCCCTTTTCCAGACATTTTTCTACTCACAGAGTCGCCAAGCCAAGTGAGAAGACAGAGAGTAGTCAAGAACAGTCCAAGTCGTCACCAAAATCAGAGGTAGAATGCCAAACCGGAGGGGAGAAACATGAAACATTGTCAAAAAACAGTCCAGGTCAGAAAAGCCAAGCTGAGTCAATCCAAGTCAAACTGAAAGTGAAAGAGAGAAAACTAGCGAACGAAGGAACGAAGGTTCCTTCAAGCTGCTAACGTGGCAGAAAGAAAAGAACTGAGGAGAATTGGGCAGGAATCCCTTATAAGGGACCGTTGGTGTGGGCGGAGTTACCGCCAAAAATGTATCAAAGCACATTCTGCCTAGCGATTCTAGAAGGTTCCGATGCTCTGAACTGGCGCAGGAGTACCCCAGCTGTGTGATTTACAGAGATCATGAAGAAGATCTAGGAGTACTCCCAGACTACGCACCTTCTCCTTCAGGTGCAAAAGTGCAACCCCATCTTGGGCAGACAATCTACCCAATTCCTAGACTTGAGCGCCACCAATCCAACCTCCATCTTATCGGGATTCAACTTCAGTTTATTCACACTCACTCAGCCCATTAGAGCATCCAGGCGCTGCTACAGCACCTCCATAACCCCAGCCGACCCCAGTGACCAGAAATAGAGCTGAACATCGTCAGCAAACTCATAATGACCTCTCCCAGCAACCTCATATAAACAGCATGGGAGATAGGATTGAACCCTGTGGCACCCCAGAGCACAATGGCTGAGCAGGAGTCCCCTAAAGCCACTCTGGAACCAGCTTTGCAGATAGGAGCAGAACCACTGAAAAACAGTGCCTCCTACTCCTATTCGCCAGAGCTGGTCTGGTATCATAGAATCATAGAATTGTAGAGTTGGAAGAGACCACGAGGGCCATCCAGTCCAACCCCCCTGCCACGCAAGAAATCTTGATCAGAGCATCCCCGACAGATGGCAATCCAGCCTCTGTTTAAAGACCTCCAAGGAAGGAGACCTCACCACGCTCCGAGGGAGTGTGTTCCACTGCCGAACAGCTCTTACTGTCAAAAAGTTCCTCCTCATGTTGAGGTGGAATCTCTGTTCCTGGAGCTTGCATCCATTGCTCCGTGTTCCAGTCTCTGGAGCAGCTGAAAACAAGCCTGCTCCATCCTCAGCGTGACATCCCTTCAAATACTTAAACAGGGCTATCATATAATAATAATAATAATAATAATAATAATATTTTATTTATATCCCGCCCCTCTGCAACGCAATCGGGGCAGCTTACAATATAAAAACCCCATACTCACAATACCCTAGCCCACCCACCCCTTAAAATAATATTAAATTACAAAGAATTAAAAACATGCATTAATCAAAATATATATAAATTAAAAGAAAAAAAAAAGAAAAAAATTTAAAACATACAATCGTAGCCTAGAAAGGGCAGCTGAGTCTTGGGCCGGGATAATTATTCAGGAAACGCCTGCCGGAAAAGATCCGTCTTGACAGCTTTTTTAAAGCTGTCTAAGGTGGTAATAAGACGGATCTCGTCCGGCAGGCCATTCCATAATCTGGGAGCAGCAGCAGAAAAGGCCCTCTGGGAGGTCACCGACAGCCTTGTTTTCATAGGCTGTAACAGATTCCTCCCAGAGGACCGAAGTGTGCGGGGAGGGTCGTACAGAAGGAGGCGGTCCCGGAGGTAAGTTGGACCCAAGCCATGTAGGGCTTTAAAGGTCATAACCAACACCTTGTACTGTGCCCGGAAACTAATAGGCAGCCAATGGAGAGCTTTTAGCACCGGTGTTATATGCTCTCTTCTGGGAACGCCAGAGGTCAACCTGGCTGCCATGTTCTGGACTAGTTGAAGTTTCCGAGTCAAGCACAAGGGTAGCCCCATGTAGAGCGCATTACAGAAATCCAGACGGGAGGTTACCAGTGCATGTACCACAGTTTCGAGGTCCCTAGTTTCCAGGAAAGGGCGCAGCTGGCGTACCAGCCGAAGTTGATAACAGGCACTCCTGACCGTTGCATTTACCTGATTAGTCATCTGGAGCGACGGGTCCAGGAGCACCCCCAGACTGCGAACACAATCCTTGGAGGAGAGTGTAGTTCCATCCAGGATTGGAGTTTGTATTCCCAGACCTGGTTTTGGGCCTGTAACTGTTAGTACCTCCGTTTTGTCTGGATTCAGTCTCAATTTGTTTTTCCTCATCCAGTCCATTACTGCTTTAAGACAATCATTCAGAGGAGAGACGCCATCTGAAGTCGAAGCCGATGACCGAGACATGGAGAAGTATATCTGGGTGTCATCCGCATACTGATGACACCGCATTCCATGCCTCCGAATGACCTCTCCCAGCGGCTTCATATAGATGTTAAATAGCATCGGGGACAGGATGGCACCCTGAGGAACGCCACAGTTAAGCTCTATTCTAGTAGAGCAACTGTCCCCAAGCCTCACCCTCTGGGATCTGCCCGAGAGGAAGGAACGGAACCACTGCAAGGCAGTGCCTCCGATTCCTAACTCCCTCAGGCGATCCAAGAGGATGGAATGGTCTATTGTATCAAAGGCCGCTGAGAGGTCCAGGAGCACCAACAGGGTCACACTACCCCTGTCGATACCCAAGCGGAGGTCATCAGCCAGAGCAACCATGGCAGTCTCCACTCCATAACCCGTCCTAAAGCCAGTTTGAAATGGATCTAGATAATCGGTTTCATCCAAGACAGCTTGGAGTTGGGAAGCGACCGCCCTCTCAATCACTTTGCTTAGAAAAGGCAGCAAAGAGACTGGCCTATAGTTGTTCCTGTCCAAGGGGTCCAGGGAAGGCTTTTTCAGGAGCGGCTTAACCACCGCTTCCTTCAGACAAGGTGGAAGGGACCCCTCCCTGAAGGACGCATTGATAATATCCCTAAGGAGTACTCTCAATGCGTCACCCCCTTGGGTGGCCAGCCAAGATGGACAGGGATCGAGGGGACAGGTCGTTTTCCTCACTCTACCAAGGAGCTTGTCCACGTCATCGGTACTCACAGATTGAAGCTGATCCAATAAAATTTCATCAACGGAGTTGCTGGACACCTCGTCTATAGATTCTGTCATAACACTGGCATCTAAGTCGGCTCTTATCCGAGAGATTTTATCTGCAAAGTGGATGTTAAATGCGTCACAGCAGGCCGTTGTCGGGTTGAGTAAGGGGTTCTGCGCAGGTGGAATCTGCGTCAGCTCCCCCACCACCCTAAACAGTTCTGCTGGACGGGACTCTGCAGATGCAATACGTGCAGCGGAGAAAGACTTCTGCGCTGCACGTATCGCCTCTCGATAAGAATTAAGGAAATTCCTATGACGAGTCTTGTCGGCTAAGAGTCGAGTCTTCCGCCAGGTGCGCTCTAGTCGTTGTCCAGCCTGCTTCATTTTCCTAAGCTCCTCTGAGTACCAGGGCTTACGGTTAGGAGCAGGCTGGAAAGGACGCTTGGGAGCGATTGTGTCAATAGCCTTGGTGAGGTTGGTGTTCCAAATATTAACCAAAGCTTCAACAGAATCACCGGCGTTGCCAACCATTAAACCCTCCAAGGCTTTCTGGAATCCAATTGGTTCCATTAGCCTTCGAGGGCGGACCATTCTAATGGGTCCACCACCCCCGGTGGGGCAGACAGTGGCTCTTAGCTCCATCTTGACCAGGAAATGATCCGTCCATGACAATGCAGAGGTTTCAATCACCTCTGCCCACGGATATTCCTTTTCCGTACTAAAGGCCGCATCGAGGGTATGACCTGCACAGTGAGTAGGCCCGACAACCAATTGGGATAGGCCCATGTTTGTCATGGATTCCATGAACTCCCGAGCTGTGCCCGTTAGATTTAGCAAGCTGGTCTCGAGTGGGATGTTGAAGTCGCCAAGAACTAAAAGTCTGGGCGACTCCAGCAGCAACTCTGAGACCAGCTGTGTTAGCTCGGTTAGGGAGTCCGTTAGACAACGGGGTGGCCGGTATACTAACAGAATCCCTAAGCTATCCCTGGACCTCAGGCTTAGGTACATATACTCGATGTGGACTGTGTTCCAGATAGGCTTCCTGGTCAAGGTTAGATTGTTTTTATGAACCAGAGCCACTCCGCCCCCCCGCCCACTTTTCCTTACCTGCTCACTAACTGAGTACCCGGCCGGGAGTGCCTGCGCCCAAGTCGCAGCACTGGCCTCTCCCAGCCAGGTCTCCGTAAAGCATGCCAGGTCGGCAGCCTCATCCAATAAGAGGTCATGGATAATATGTGTCTTGTTTTTAACCGACCTGGCATTGCAAAGGAGCAGAGTAAGGGTCTGTGGAATGGTTGGTGCGCTCTCCAATTTATTCTGGGAAACAGAGTGAACTGAAGGCAGGATAGGTATTAAACATCGATCCTGCCTTCTTTTGTAACAATTTTTCACTCTATTGCCGCCATACCTTCCCTTCCCCCACACAACCTCAATTCCCGCTCCCAGATCATTCCCGGCCCCTGGTAGGTATTCCTGGGGTGGGGTGGTGGAGTGACTTTTAAGGCCAGCCACTCCTGGCCACACCCCAACTCCCTGCTCAGCTGCCCTTAGCCTGGTGTAAAGGGGAAGGAAGACTTCCTTGCAGTCCTCTGGAGTCTTCTCTGGCTGGCTGGCTGGCTTGCTGGTAGGTGTTGCCTCTTAACCGTCTTTTTTCCAGGCTAAACATACCCAGCTCCCTAAGTCTCTCCTCATAAGGCATCGTTTCCAGACCTTTCACCATTTTAGTTGCCCTTCTCTGGACACGCTCCAATTTGTCAATATCCTTTCTGAATTGTGGTGCCCAGAACTGGACACAGTATTCTAAGTGAGGTCTGACCAAGGCAGAATAGAGTGGCACTATTACTTCCCTTGATCTAGACACTATACTTCTATTGATACAGCCCAAAATTGCATTGGCCTTTTTAGCTGCCGCATTACACTGTTGGCTCATGTTCAACTTGTGGTCTACTAGGACTCCTAGATCCCTTTCACACATAGTCTCATTCAGCCAGGTCTCTCCCATCCTATATTTATGCATTTCATTTTTCCGCCCTAAATGCAGTACTTTACATTTCTCCGTATTGAATTTCATTTTGTTAGCTTTGGCCCAGCTCTCCAGTCTATCCAGGTCATTCTGAATTTTGATCCTGTCCTCTAGGGTATTAGCTACTCCTCCTAATTTGGTGTCATCTGCAAATTTGATAAGTATGCCCCTAATTCCCTCATCCAAGTCATTGATAAAGATGTTGAATAGCACTGGGCCCAGGACAGAACCGTGTGGCACCCCACTGGTCACATCTTTCCAAGACGAAGAGGAGCCACTGCTGAACCATGATCAATGGTCTCAAAAGCTGCTGAGAGAGTCAGGAGGATCAACAGGGTGGCACTCCCTCTGTCTTTTCCCTGGAGTAGGCCATCAGTCAGAGCAACCAAGATACCGTACTCTGGCCCAAAACCAGACTGAAGTGGATCTAGATCATTTTTCCCCTCCAAGAACATCTGAAGCTGCCCGGTCACCACACATTCAAGCACCTTGTAGTCCTGAATGTCTGGAGGGTTCCAGGTTGCCTCCCATGGCTTAGGGGATTTTATCAGCATGAAACAGGAATTCTGTGCTGTTTGGGAGAAAGCAGTGCTTTCCTGTCTTTCTGAAATCCGCTGTTGTTGTCCTATGTAATGCTTAAAGGGCTCAGGTTGAGGGCTAGCTGGCAGCTGTGATCCTAAGGAAGGAAGAATAGTGTGTCTAAGGGCTTTTTAAACTACATAGTTTGCTGTTTTCTCAACCTGATGACTATCTGGGATTAAATACTGGGACTCACAGAGAACAGTTCTCCCATTCTGTTTCCTCTCCCTCCCCACTCCACAGCTGACAGCTTCAACATTTTATGGCTCAACTGTTTTCAGTTACTGACTTAATGCCTGGACTAGCAGTTGGCTTAACTTCTTTCTTTAGACTCTTGAGTGGTTGTTCTTACATTTGGTGAGATAGAAGTGACATTCAACATTTCAGCATAGCTGTGCGGGTCACCATGTCCCTCCTCCCTTCAAAATGCAGCAGGCAAAACAAGACAGAAGAATTCCTGCATTTGACAAAGCTTGATTGAACAGGAATCTTGATTGTGCAGAAGGCTTCATGCTTACAGCTGCGCTCATAAATGGAGCTTAGAAAAATTACTTTTTGATTAGACTCCCACAACCCCCAGTCAGTATAGCCCTTGACCATGCTCAACAGAATTTAACAATGTCATTCCAGTAATTGGAATACAGGAATACCTCAGTTAACAAAGCCTCTGAGAGATAAGCTTCTTTTTACAAAGTCTTTTTATGCCTGCCTACCCACCTTTACTCCTTGGCCTCTGTCTAGTTAGAATTTTTTAGCAGCATCAGCATTGGCAGGATGGTAAAGGAGTGCTGGAGAAAATTTTGGTGTTGGGTTGCAGAAGCATGTCTGTTGTAAAGCTTGAGCAGGGAAAGAACTGGATTTTACTCTAGCCAATCCAGCTGTAGCCATGTGTGCCTCCTTACAACAGACAAGGTAAACAACAGCTGTCTTTCTGTTCCCTTACTGAGCATGTATGAAGAGCGAAAAAGAGAGACAAGGGGAGAGCAGACAAGCCTTACCAGCTTCCCTACCCCCCAGCATGTTAAAAAAGCATAGATATGTAAGTTTGGCTGCCAAACTGGACATTATTAGAAAAATGGAGGCTAGTGAAAGAAAAAGATCATCCCTAGATGCATTTTGCAAGAAGCATCAAAGTGCTCTCTAAAACATTCCAAATGGCTTTGTTTACTCATGCAGTGCTTACCTGATCTGGTTGATTCATTTCATATATGTATATCTTTACTTCTGACAGAAAGGTCTGCTGAAACATGTTCAAGCTGCTCTTGTTTTTTGAATTGTTGGAAACATATCCCTATTTATAGAATCATAGAATCATAAAGTTGGAAGAGACCCCTAGGGCCATGTAGTCCTACCCCCTGCCATGCAGAATACTCAATCAAAGCACTCCCAACATCATTCCATGTTGTTTTTGCCGAAGTTTCTGTTAAAGACATAACACCCAGGAACTCATCTGCTTCATTAACTGAGGTATACTGGTACATTTAACCCGGTTAGTGAAGTGTTATATGCCAGCCCTGAGAAAGCAGAGAATCCTGTCTTCAGCTGCTATTTGACTCTAGCCCTGTTGATGGTGACTCATCAACACTATGTAAAACTATCAGCATATTTGCGTGTCCCATAAAGCCATGATTAGCATTAATCATGGTTTGTTGCTTAAGCTGCAAATTACATGGCAAATGACTAAATAAACTGCAGCTTGCCCTTCCCATTTCTGGTCTGTTTCTGGGCTATTTTCTCCATTCCTTTTTGTTAACTCTTGTTTTAGGAGACACACTGGGGAAGCAAGCTGGACACAAGCCACAGTTGTAGCTTAGGCAAGTCAGAAAAAGTTATGGTTTAGACAAACCAGAGTTCATAAGACAACAGTGGACTCATGGGTTCAGCTTGTGGTTTATGGCTGGTTAACAAAGCATGCTTTGTTAGCAGATGTAGACAATACATCAGATTTCAACAAATCACATTAAGGCTTGTTATGATGTGCAAACATGGTTGGTAGTATCTGACTTTATTTCCCCCTTTTCTATTCTCCCATCCCTCCTCCACCTATTTTTATCACATCTTTTGAAACTGATTTTTTAAAGTGAGCAAATGTTTTGGTAGTACAGTATATAAATGGATGAACATTCTGCATCAAATGGTTTAGTAGTCTTGGAATAGAATGGTATTTTTCACAAAACCCTGACAAATCTACCGCTGTGATCAGGTAAGAATTGCTCTTGACCAGCTTTCTCTGACCTGGTGCCCTTTAGATGTTTTGGAATACATTTCCTGTAAATGCCTGAGAATTGGCCATGCTGGCTAGGGCTTGTGGGAACTGTAGTCCAAATCATAGGGAGGCCAAAGATTATGGAATACTGGAGGTTGGATGACCTAGCACCTCTTACCCATTTGTTCCTCTCTCACTCTCCTAGCACATACTGGCCAGGAGGAGAAAGAATTGAGTTTGGTTACAAGGTGTCACCTAGGCTTTATTTTTCTTTTTTTCCTCCTAGCCGCCTGTCTTGGATAGAAACATCAGGCCTTGGGTTCTCGTTGGACTACCCCATCATAAGTTTACATGCCATCTCCAGGGATCTGAATGCCTACCCGTGGGAGCACTTGTATGTCATGGTAAATGCCAAGTTTGAAGGTAGGGAGTCATCTTTGCAGCTTCAGAAGTGAAGTAAACTTGAGTGAGCTCACTTGAGTGCTGTGAATGGGATTTGGAATTGGGGAGATGCTAGGCTCCCAGCTTCATCATGTAGTACATTGAGTGGTGGTGAGTTGGTCATGGGATGTCGGTGTAGTCTACCTTTGCAGGACTGGTGTGAGGATAAAATTAGTGTGGCCCCATGTGCACCGTGCTGGATGGAACCAACTTTATGACAGAGAAATGTGTCTAAAAAGAAAAGAAGAAAGTACCGTAAGCCTTACCATCTATGGTCTAAGTCCAGTTTAGTCTCAACTAGTGTAAACCCACTGAATGAGTGGAACTTGCAGGAATGTTGACTATCCTAGTTGGGGCTTACAACAGGCCCTAAAAACTAAACTGTGGCTTTTTTGAAGCATCACATACCAGTCAGGTGAAATTTTAAAACTAGCTGAATACTTAGAGCTGCCCTAAATTTTAAGTTCTCTCTGGAAGTCTTCATCTCTAAATACAAGGATGGGCAGTTGAGAAAATAACCTACAAGAGGCAAGAATGCCAGCCATTATTCAAGGATGCTGCGGATGTCTGGGCAAAAATCCCCTGAAAATTTAACTGATTTTTTTTCTTTTAAAAATCATGGTGGGGGGGGACGTTTGGAGACCAGCTTCAAAAGTGAGTTCCAGGGGGCATATGCAGTACTTTCCTTCTCCCTGATGTAGATCATTGGACTTGATGTCACAATAACATTTTGATTCCTTAGCTGACGACTCAAAAGAATCTCCCATGGGAGAAAAGGAGGAAGAAGAGGAGGAGGCGGAAGAAGAAGACAGCGACAATGAATTTGAGCCTATTTCGGAGTTTAGATTCATACCTAGTGACAAATCAGCCTGTAAGTAGAGTGGGGCATGTGACAAGCTTGACTTGAGTCTTAAAGAACTAGAATTACATATGTGTAAGTTTGGGATTGACCCTGTGTAAAAATAGTAGGGAGAGAGTCATGCCCTGGTGTTGTACTTGAGCTGGGACTCACAGGGACAAAGTGCTAGGACTGCTTTGATGAGAAGGAAAGATTACTTCATCTGCCACCCTACTCAGGCTTCCCTGTTCCCTCTCAGCTTAGCTGCAGTCTGCAGAATAGCTAGGGATGGGGGGGGGTAGATTTTCTTGGAAATTATTTCGAGGTATGACTATTGTAATAGCAATAGCATAGATACTTCCATACCACTTACCAGTGCAAAGCACTCCCTAAGCAGATTACAACGTGCTAGCTAATTGCCCCCCACAAGCTGGATACTCATTTTACCAACCTACAGAAGGATGGAAGGCTGAGTCAGCCTTGGAGCCCTCTGGGATTGAACTCACAACCTTGTGGCTGCAGTACTGGCATTTAACTACTGCTCCACCAGGGCTCCTGGTAATGCAAGTTTCTTGGGTTGGCTTGGTCTTGAATGGGCATGTGTAAGGCCTATTAGCCTTTCAAAAAGACCTGCTCCCGGTGGAGATGAAAAGTGCTAGAACTGATTTGTTACTATGGATCAACACGGGGCTCAGCATATTTGGATTCTCCCTGGGAGCGTGGCTATTGGGACTGTCCTCATCAGTGCCTACCCTTCTAAAAAGTTAATTCTCCATCACTGGTGTCTCCCTTTTTTGTGTGAAATAAGGGAGCCAGCTTGGCTCTGTCCCCCAGGTTTCTTACATAACCCCTCCCTTTGTGGATGCCAAGTGCACTGGACAAATCTTTTCTGTTAAAATAACAGGTGAATCTTTCTCTGGGCACTGCTGCCCCTGTTCATTGGGAGCTTAGCCTATAAATAAGATAGGTTGCATCATCTATCTTATGATGCAACTTAAGTCTGAGTCCTATCCTCTACCTACATTGGTCTTGTCCTAGCTGAGCTGCATGTACCTTGTTTTCCTTCTTCTTGTCATTGGTTTGGGTCCATTGAAAGTGAGTTGGATGACTGCCTCAGGGTGGCTGGTAATAAACCTCCACTTGCCATGGCTGCTGTTGGCTTAGCTGCTCTGATGTCAGAGACTGTCTTGCAAGCCTAGGGACAGGCAGCTAATTTTTGAGAGGCAGAAAGGAAGCCTTTGAATTCTGAGTTTCCCAGCAAATCCAGAATTGGAGTGGTGCTTTAGAGGCATGGAAACATAATAGATAAAACTTGATTGATAAAAGATTGATAAAACATAATAAGCTTGTAGTAGGAGTGGATTATCAAAAAAGATTGATAAAACATAATAGGCTTGTAGTAGGAGTGGATGCCATTTGCTGCTTGTAGAGCAGGATCCACAGTGCCTGGCATGACTTATAAATAGGCCATCACCTAGAGTAGTGGTTCTTAACCTGTGGTTCAAGAACCCCCCCAGGGGGCCACAATGTCCTCACAGGAGGTCCATGAAGGCTTGAAGGGTGCCCAGCCCACCTCCTGCCTGCAGTGCAGCAGCCCCATACAGGATCCAAGGCGCTGGCTGGCTGGCTGGCTTGGCCTGTGCATTGCCATTCAATCCACTCGAGGCAAAACTTGCAGGAAGAAACAGGATAAAAGTCTTCTGTCTCTCCAGTGCCTCTGAGGGAAGGTTTAATGGATGGTGGAATTGTATTATTGTTACCATTATTGTTGTTGTTTTAAATCTTGAGTTAAGCCTTGGGGTCTGCAGCAACAAAAGATATTTAAAGGGGGTTCCTGGTAAAGAAAAGGTTAAGAGCCACTGGCTTGGAGAACTCTGCACAGATGTCATCTGGGCTGCATGTACCTTGTTTATTTCATTGTTTATTAAAATATTTGTATCTCACACTATTATCATGGGATCTCATGGCACTATACAGGGGGAAAAACCAAATTTAAACAGTTTAAAACAGTTTCAGGTTTAAGACAATTTTAAAAAATTGGAACAGATTAAAAAAAACATATTAAACAAGTTATCAAGTTGAAACTGATTAAAAGGGTAAAACTGTGTAAATGTATATTTTGCACAAAGTAAATGAGGTCCCATTTAGAGAGCCAGCATGGTGTAATGGTTTGAGTGTTGGGCTATGACTCTGGAGACCGGGGTTCGAATCCCTGCATAGACACGAAAACCCACTGGTGACCTTGGGCAAGTCACACGCTCTCAGCCTTAAAAGAAGGCGATGGCAAACCTCCTCTGAACAAACCTTGCCAAGAAAACCCTGTGATAGGGTTGCCATAAGTTGGAAATTACTTGAAGGCACACAAAATCAACAATAAATGAGGTCCTAGAGGTTTTAATTTTGAAAAGAAACAAACATATTTTGACTTGGCACTGGAAAGAAACCAGTGGCAGTTTGACCTCCATGAGGAAGGCATTCTACAGTGTAGGGTACCACCACAGATAAGTCCATCTTCCATGTCCTCCCACAGCATATTTCCCTGACTGATGGGAGGCAGAGGAGGGCCCCTCCACAGATCTCAGTCTTTGGGCCCTCCTCCAGATCATGGGGGGATATAGAGTGCCACCATTCCCCACTGGCAACCATGGTAAGAGAGGCAAGGGACATCCTACTCCCTCAATGTCAGACCCAGACTCTCTTTATGATAAAAAGGAGGAAGGGAAAGGAAGGGTGGGGCGAAGAATTGTGGCAGCACCTTTAAGACTAATTGGTCTTTATTTTCACTTAGGTTTTCGTGGATATAAACCCACTTCTTTGGATGCAGTACTGAGAGTACTGAGAGAAGTGGGCTCATATCCACAAAAGCTCGTGTGAAAATCAAAACCAGTTTGTCTTAAAGGTGCTGCCGCATTTCTTTTTTCTCCCCTCCCCTTCCTTCCTCCTTTTTATGCTGCAAGGATCAAACATGGCTACTTCTCTGAAAACTGCCTTTAGGGTGGCATTATTCTTAAGACCCTCACAGTCCATCCATTGTCAAAGTACTGACTGAATCCTCAGCTTGGAAGAATGGATGGCTGGGAAGTGACATTGGCTGTGTGTTTAGAGGGGTGGAATCAGACCCAGGCCTGCTGCTGTGAACTTACTTTGTGAGGAGAGAGTTAAATTTGGCCTAGGCATTGACCACAGTCCCTCTTTCTTGAATGAGGCATCCTATCTTGGTAGCATCTCAACAAGACCGGAGTCCAGCTCAGTGAATCCTGAGTAGTTCTTACGAACTCATTCAGTCCCATGGCATCTTCCCTTAAAGGCCTGAGAGAAACCTTTTCACAAAGCCATCCTTTCCCAAATCAACACATTTCAGAAGTTTTGGACTGCAGTTCCTGTCATCCTTGTAGTGACAGGGTGTGGGAGTTGTAATCCAGTACCTCTGGAGGGAGCAAGGTAGGGACCTGCTGCTGAGTACTGCTGACAGTACCAGACTAGGTGGAACAGTGGTCAGACTCAGGATAAATGGCCTTCATCTGGCCATTCTGTTTGTTACTTGACTTAACAGCCAATGAACTCATGGTGTGCTTTATCTTTTCCCCATAGTGGAGGCTATGTTCTCTGCCATGTGCGAATGTCAGGCCCTGCACCCCAACCCGGAGGATGAAGACTCTGACAGTGATTATGACGGCGAGGAATACGATGTAGAGGCCCACGGTTAGTGGGTACTTTCTCAACATTGAATTTTCTTAATCGTCAGCAATTTAACCTTGACTCACAATTGGCCACAATAGCTAGCAGCTCTGTTCTGGAGTCTCCGAAGGTGAAGAATTGGTGAAAAGCAATGCTTGCTTTGGGCCAGGAATGGTTTCTTCCACTTAGATGCATTGATTCAAATATTTATAGCTCACCCTTTATCATGGGATCTCAGGGCAGTGTCCAAGTAAAACATTGTGAACAAGTGAAGGTAATTCAAGATTTAAAACAATAAAAGAAACAGGATCAAAATATACAAGTTAAGAAATTAATTAAATCAGCTTTAAAGGTTATAACAGTTAAAACCATGTACATGTTTATTTGAAAAGTAAATTAGGTTCCAAAGGCTTTAATAAAAGGCCCGGGTTTGACTTGGTGCTGTAAAGAAATCAATGTTGGGGCTAATTGGTATGCCTTCTAGGGCCCACTAGGGGAGGGCATTCCACGATTGGGATGCCACAGCCGAGAAGACCCTCTCCCATGTCCTTCCACACTGTATTGCCCTCTCTGGTGGGACACAGAGGAGGCCTCCACCATCAGATCTCAGTCTTCAGGCAGGTACTGGGAGAGAGAGGTGTCCTCTCTAAATTGAGGTCCCAAGCTGTTGAGGGCTTTGAATGTCATTGGTCAGCACCTTGGATTCAAATTGGATGCAAATTGACAACTGATGCAGCTCCCTTAAGACTAGTTTATGTGTTTTCTGTACAGAACTCTGCTCAGCAATCTTTGCATTTTGCAACAAATGAGAGAAATTCAGCATTAAAAATCAGAAGCTGATTTTAAAAAATATGCCATCTTTTAGTGATTTGGCACACACCTGTTAACTGAAGAAGCTCTTGAAAAGGAATATTTTAATGACATTTTTTTGTATACTCCCAAATACCAGTGACCCAAAGTATTAAGTGGAGGAGGGGTACCTTATGCCAGGGTGTGTGTGGGCTGTTCCTGCATGGAACAGTGCACACACTGTTGCATGGAAATGTTGGTGTCTACCCAGTGCACAGTGATAAAAAAAAAAAACCTCAAAGAAATCTACCTTATACTGAGTCGAATTACCGGTCCATTTAGCTTATTATTGTAACCTCTGGCTGAAAGCAGAGGCTGCCCAGGGTTTGAGTGGTTGTGTTGTGTGGTGTTCCTTGGTGATTTCCAATCCAAATACTTACCAGGCTTTTCAAAATCAGATAAGATTAAATGAGTTTGGGGTGGTATAATGACCATGGAAGTCTGGATGGTACTTCTATAATTAAGCATTAATGTATCTTTATGTCTAAATGCCCAGGGCAACCATGTGATTCTTGCATTCAGTGCTGTTCTTGGAGATCAGAATACTAGACAAGATGGGCCCTTGGCCAGACCCAGTACTTTGGGCCTTTGTAGCACAGATATTCCCATTTTTGAGCGGCTCAGAATAGTTACTTAGATCTCTAAATTGAGAGTCTAAAGCTTGTTATCTCTTACACCATCAGAGTTGATTTGATACATGAATATTTTTTAAAGAAAATTCTTGGTTGAATTGAGACCTGACCAATGTCTCATCAGTACATCTAACACTAAAAGGCAGTCTCTTATTTTAAGGAAAATACTGGCAATTTCGATAGTAAAGTGCAACATTGGCTTATCTGAATTGTGTTGATCTCCTTTCAGCCTTCAATTGTAAATACAGATGTAGTATTTGGGAAAAACCTAACTTTTAATCTCCTGCTGTTTTGTTCAGAGAATATCATGTCAGCTAGCAGGCTAAAAGCAGAGCTTAGAATAGTCTTGGGTGTGCATGTGTGGAAGTCGTAGTCCAAAAGTAACTTTTCCCAGTGTCTAGGCTTCAGAGCATCCTGAAGTCTCTGGGTAGCTCCTCCCACTTGCTCCTGGTAGGCAGGAAAGAAAGAACGGCTCACCCGTTCCAGTGAGGCAACATTGGAGGAGCAACCCACGGATGTCCAGTTGTTTCCTGCCTCCCACTCCTTGTAGGTGCATGTCACTGTGCTCCAGGTTGGTTTTCACCACATGGTTGGCAGAGCCATCTTTACCTCTCTCTCCTCCTCTGCCTCCTCATCCTCTTCTTCTTCTTTAAAAAAACAACCCTCCTTGCCACTTCTGCCTTCTCCCCCCACCCCCATCTCAGTCTCTCCTTTCTTCTTCCTGCTCCTTGCTCTGGCAACCGTGAGACTGGCAAGGATGAAGACAAAGATGCCAAAGAAGGGGGACAAACCCCCCGCCTTGGCCACCATTCCCACCCCCCAGGTACGCTCCCTCCGAACAGACTTGGAGCCAGCCAGACCGTGATCACAGCTTCCCCTCTCCCGACTGAGGAGGCGTGAAACATAACGGAGGAAGGGGATGCCCTCTGTGCTGTCACAACTGTTTTCCCACACCACCAAAGAGATACTCTTCAGCTGCCGGGAGCCCCGATTGGCTCTCAGGAGTCTGATCGGAGGCCCTGCGATTTACCGGGGGACGGGGAGACTCAGCTTCAGGCTTAGTTGCCTGGATCCGAGAATTGGTGGCAAGGGAGACGACAGGCCTGCTTGCCACCAGCTTTCTCCAGTCCAGCCTGGCTAGCCTGACAGAGTTTATCACGGCAGGGAGGATAAACAGACACTCCCCCTTCCCCTCAGCGCAAAGCCCACAGGAAGAAGGGAGCCTGTAAGGCGAAGAATCTGGCACATAAGGCCAGGCAGGCCAGCCGGTCTACAGAGGAGGAAGCAGCGTATGCTTCCTCTTTGGGCCTTTCCAAGACCTGCAACCATATGGGACTCAAGGATGGGAGGGCCAAGGCTCCATGGAGCGGGGAGGAAGAGGAGGAGAACTGGGCCTCCGCCTCAGAGCCAGTCTTGGATGCCGATTCTCCCCCAGGAAGCACCCCAGACCCAGGGGGGAGGACAAAGCAGTTTCAGTGCATTCCTCGGAAGAGGAGGGGGATGCCTTATCAGGCTCTGACCACTCGGAGGCTGAGGAGGGGGAGTTTTTTGCAGAGGAAGGGGAGCAACCAAGGGACACTGCTCATCCTTCCACACATCATTTTAAAATGGAGGATTTTCCACCTTGTTAAAGAAAACTCTGAAAACCTTAGGTCTCAGCCCCCCTCCCAGCCAGGAGCCTCAGTTGGACCCTGACCTTCCCAGAGTCTCTGGGGACTGTTTTCCAGTCTCACCCCCAGCAGCCTTGGAAATGCCTGTTCCAGTCAACGTCATGCAGGTGGTCAGAGACAAGTGGGCCAGCCCAGCAGCCAGTAGCACCCAACCCAGTTTTGCTAAGAAGCTGTACAGCCTACCTCAGAAGGTCATGATGAAACTCCAGGTCCCTCTTGGTGATGCCCCAGTATCAGCACTGGTATCCTCTGCAATTTTTTTGCCACGATGGTGAGGCAAAAAAGTTCCTGAAGATAGGAGGATTGATGCGGCACTCAAGAGAACACATGAGGCACCGTCATTGGTGATTAGGGCATCTGCCACTATGATTATCAGAGCTTCCCTGTAGTGAATCAAGGAGGTCCTAGCTGAGATCCCAGAGAGAGAAATGAAGATCAGGTAGGACTAAACAAGCTCTTACAAGCTTCTGCCTTCTTAGGTGATAACATGTTGGACTCTGTCCAGTTTTGCACAATAGCTCAAGGAGCATCGGTGGCAGCCAGGACACAGGTGTGGCTGAAGAACTGGAGCGCAGACTTTAAATCTAAGCAGAATCTAGTTTTTTTGCCCTTTTTGGGAGCCAAGCTGTTCCGACGGTCCTTGGAGCCAGTTCTGATCAAGGACAAGGACAAGACGAAAATGTTTGCTTCAGCAAAAAGAAGGCAGAAGATTTCCTAGGCAGAACTGTTCCTTTCATTCCTCCAAACCACAGTCCAGTACTTCCACAACCTCTTCATTTCAGTCTAGAGATTCCAGGTCTTAACAAACAGCGCTGGGGAGACAACAAGTTTCAGCACAAGCCCCAGCCAAGTACATCAGGAAGAATCTTTCATAGTTCCAACAGCAAAGGCCAACACAAGAATCAGCAGGCATGATAGTGTTACACCAGTAGGGGGCAGACTTCAGGGATTCATAGAAATATGGGAGAATTCAAATTTGGACCAGTAGGTTTTACAAATTCTTCATTAAGGTTACCAAATAGAGTTTGCAAGGCAACCTCCCCAGTGGTTTGTTCCCACACTGAAGTCCAAGGACCCAGCAAAACATGGCCTTCTATTAGATGCCATTCAGCACCTGATACTCTTAGGTGCCATAGAGAGGGTTCCACAATCCCAGAGGAGAGGAGAAGAGGATGTTACTCCAATCTATTCTTAGTATCTAAGAAGAATGGAGACTGGAGGGCAATCCTCAACTTGAAGGGTCTCAACAGGTTCATCAGAGAGAGGAAGCTTTTCATGGAAACCTTAAACACATTCTGGAGGCCCTACACCCAGGGGAGTTTCTTTCCTCTTTGTATCTTCAGGATGCCTAACTTCATGTTCCGATTTTTTGTGGACACTGCCGCTTCCTACGCTTCACATACAACAAGCATTACCAGTACAGAGCACTACCTTTCGGATTGTCTTCAGCCCCTGGGGTCTTCACAAAAATCATGGTGGCCCATTGGAGGAGGGCAAGACTACCCTTACCTGGACGACCTGTTGATTTAATCGCGCTCCTGTCATCAGGTGAAGAGGGATGTTCAAGTGGTGCTCTCATCCTTATAGGAACATGGCTTCCATGTGAACTTTGAGAAGAGTTCTCTACTTCCAGCCCAACAGATCCAGCACCTGGGAGCCAAGTTGAACTCGCTAATGGGGCAGGTCTCCCTTCCACAAGAGAGGATCACGGCCTTGAAGAAGGTGATTCAGAAGACACAGCGAGCACCCCGTATGGACATCATGTACCTTGTTCAGCTGCAGGGGCTGTTCTTATAGGACAATACAGGACTGTTCTTACAGGACAGTATTGACCGTAGCCTGTGTTCTAACACCATGAAGAGACAGGTAGCAGCCATCACCTCGGTGCTAACCCCAGAGAAGGCTTCAGGGTTGTCATCGCACCCACACATTCAGAGATTTCCATGTGAGATGCATGTGAGATGGTCTGGATTAGGGCGGTCCTAATCCAGACCAACAACATAACAGTGAAAGCCCACATAAATCACCAGGGGGGTACAAGGTCCCAATCCCTCGTGAAAGCGAACCTCATCCTGACCTAGGCGGATGAGAATCTCGTCTTCCTGGAGACGGAACATCTACAGGGGACTCTCAACACAAAGGCGGACTGGCTCAGCAGATCCGACCTGGACCAAGGGAAATGAAGCCCCCACTGGGAGGTGATCAAAACCATCACACAATCTCTGGGCCATCCAACACTGGATCTTTTTGCTTCCCCAGTGAATGCCAAGCTTCTGTGTTTCTTTTCGAGGTTCCTGATGGAGGGGGCGGAGGGTGTGGATGCTCTAACACGGGCCTGGCCTCCCATTCTGTTGTATGCCTTCTCTCCCTTCCCATTGATTCCCAAAGTTCTGATGAAGATTCACACAGAGGGAGCCAAGTTCATTCTAGTTGCCCCTGCATGGCCAAGGAGGGCCTGGTTCTCAGACATATTGAGCATGGCGACAGCTTCAGTCGCCCTCCTAATCTGGCCAGATCTCCTGTTGCAGGTTCATCACTTGGATTCAGCTTGGCTTCAGCTCCGCACCTGGAGATTGAACGGTCAATGCTGAACATACAGGGTTACTCCCACAGTGTGGTGTCCACCATTCTGGCATCCAGGCATGAATCTACACACAGAATCTATGACTATACCTTCAGGGTTTTTCATAGATGGTGCAAGTGGAAAAAGCAGAACTTTCTAGACATCTCAGTACCACTTCTGTTAGAGTTCTTACAGGACAGTATTGACCATAGCCTGTGTCCTAACACCATCAAGAGACAGGTAGCAGCCATCACCTCGGTGCTAACCCCAGAGAGGCTTCAGGGTTGTCATCACACCTGCACATCCGGAGATTTCTAAGAGGGCTGGCCAACCTGACACCTCCTACGATCCATTGCTTCCCAACGTGGGACCTTCCCATGGTCCTGAAGGCCCTAACTGTCCATGTTTTTGAGCCCCTGAGGGAGGTCTCGCTAAAAGCATCTCACATGGAAGGTTCTCCTTGTCACCATCACTTCTGCCCATCGGGTATTGGAGATAGGAGCTCTGCCAGATCAGACCAGATTCAATCATCCTTTGGCTGGATCTAGCTTTCCGACCCAAGGTCAACTCTGCATTTCATAGGTGTCAGGAGATCATCTTCCCCTCCTTCTGTCCTCACCTGACAAGGGAGCTGGAGAGAATATGGCACACCCTTGACGTTTGCAGGGCCATCAGCATATACATAGAGAGAACCAGACCGTTTCACAGGTTGGAGGCCATGTTCATTTCGGTCCATGCCCTGTCCGTTGGGCAAGAGAGTTTCCCCATCAACCCTAGCCTGTTGGATTAGGTCTTGTATTTCAGAGTGCTATGAGTCATTGGACATCCCAATTCTAGAGGGAATTCAGTCACACACTACTAGAAGTGTGGCAACATTGGCCACCTGGGCCAGGGATGCTACGCTGGAAGAGATCTGCAAGGCGGCCACTTGCAGCCTCGACCTTCATCAGACATTACAAACTGGTTAAGTTACAGTTGGCGGAAGCCACCTTTGGCAGAAGGGTTCTTCAGCAAGTGCTCAGACCTTGGGAGTATTATTTTCGCCAGCCTGCTCATCCTTGTCTGGAGGCTTAGGCATGTCCCAGAGACTTCAGGATGTTCTGAAGCCTGGACACCGGGAAAAGGAACATTGGTCTTACCTGTGATACGTTCTTTTCCAGTGGCTAAGCAAAGAACATCCTCCCTACTCTAGGGGCTGGCAAAGCATCTGTTACTACCTATTGGATCCTTTTCCTTTCATGTTTTATTCCCTTTTCTCAGTTCTTAAGTTCTATCTGGTTAACTTTGTATCCTTAGAGCACATCGGGAGTTGCTCCTCTCATATGACCTCACAGGAAAGGAGGTCATTCTTTCTTTCCTACCACCCAGGAGCAAGTGGGAGGAGCTACCCAGAGACTTCAGGATGTTCTTCGCCTAGCCACTGGAAAAGAACGTTTCACAGGTAAGACAAATGTTCCTTTTCCATGGTCTGGCTAAAAGTTGTTTGGATGTTTATTGTTGTTTGCAGAAATAGGCCAGGGCGACATCCCCTCTTTTTACACATATGAAGAAGGTTTGTCGCATTTAACTGCTGAGGGTCAGGCTACCTTGCAGAGACTGGAAGGCATGCTGGCACAGTCGATAAGCACTCAGTACCACATGGCTGGGGTACGGACAGAAGATTCAGTGAGAGACTTTGAAGGTAAGTGTCCTTTTTGCCACATTTGCTTGTTCAGTCTGAAGAGTAGGCATTTCTCTCCCTGAGTCATGGTTTCAAAGTAAAATAAAGCACATCTGTCAGAGTAGCTAATAGGCCTAGTTATACAATCAGGCAGTTTGTGGAGCCTTGAATGCAGGTGTAGTGTATTTCCCTGTATTCTTCTGGGAATATCATTTGACTCTGCCACTCAAGCATAATGATTGGGATGAAGAAGGATCTTAACAGACTGGTTTGGACTACAGTCGGCTCCCGTGAAAGTGGAAAAAACATGAATATCTCTGTGTCTCCCCAACCCCAACCCCGCCTCCTGGGAGGCTGCCAGCTGCAGCACTTCTGCTTGTTCCTCCGCAAGGTAATTGGTTGATTGAGTGGCCAAACCCAGAGGGTAGTCACCAAATGGCTTCTCTTCATCCTGGAGAAAAGTGACTAGTGGAGTGCCACAGGGTTCTGTCCTGGGCCTAGTGCTATTCAACATCTTTACCAATGACTTGGATGAGGGAATAGAGGGTATGCTTATCAAGTTTGCAGATGACACCAAATTAGGAGGGGTAGCTAATACCCCAGAGGACAGGATCAGAATTCAAAATGACCATAACAGATTAGAAAGCTGGGCTGAAACTAATAAAGTGAATTTCAGAAGGGAGAAATGTAGGATATTACACTTAGGCAGTAAAAATGAAAAGCACAGATATAGGATGGGTGACACTGGCTTGAGGGCAGTACATGCGAAAGGGATCTAGGAGTCTTAGTGGACCACAAACTGAACATGAGTCTGCAGTGTGACGTAGCAGCTAAAAAAGCCAATGCAATTCTAGGCTGCATCAATAGGACTATAGTATCTAGATCAAGGGAAGTAATAGTGCCACTCTATTCAGTATTCCAGACCTCACCTGGAATACTGTGTCCAGTTCTGGGCAATACAATTCAGGAACAATATGGACAAGCTGGAGCATGACCAGAGGAGGGTGACCAAAATGGTGGGAGGTCTGGAAGCCATGCCCTATAAGGAATGGCTTACGGAGCTGGGTATGTTTAGTCTGGAGAAGAGAAGGTTAAGAGGGGCCGTGATAGCCATGTGTAAATATTTGTAGGGATCTCATACTGAAGATGCAGCAAGCTTGTTTTCTGCTGCTTCAGAGATTAGGAGACGGAGCAATGGACTCAAATTCCAGGAAAAGAGCTTCCACCTAAACATTAGGAAGAACTTCCTGACAGTAAGATCTGTTCAGCAGTAGAATGCACTGCCTCGGAGTGTGGTGGCGTCTCCTTCTTTGGAGGTTTTTAAACAGAGACTGGATGGCCATCTGTTCGAAGTGCTTTGATTGTTTATTCCTGCAAGGCAGGGGGTTGGACTGGATGGCCTTTGTGGTCTTTACCAACTCTGTGATTCTAAGGAGGGGAAGCAAAAAGAACCAGGTTTACCACCATCAAGCCTTTCACTCTGCAGGGAAGAGACCTGTCCCAACCACAGTCCACCTCTTCCCCAGAACGCTCTTTTCTTCCTCCACCCTGGCACAGTTCTGTATGGCTTATGATGGAGGCAGCCCCGATTCCCTCTTTGGGAAAACTAAACATTTTTTGTTTTCTTTACATTTTCTGGTTATGCACATTGTCTGCTATTTTCCACAGTAGACTGCAAAACTCCAAAAAAAAAAAAAAACCCAACCATTTAATTACTGGTAAAAAGCTAGCAAATAATCAAATCCATGAAAGTTCTTAAGCCTTATCTACCAGTATTTCAAAAAGTGTAACATTCAAAACTCATCTTTGTTACAAAGTACAGTTGTCCCTTGACATTCGCGGGGGTTAGGTTCCACGGACCCCTGCGAATGTCAAAAAACCGCGAATATTGATTGCCCTCCCCCCACCCTCCCCAGGCCTTCACGGAGCCTTCCAAGGCTCCGTGAAGGCCTCCCCCCATCCTCCCCCCTCCCTCCCTGGGGCCTTTCAAGGCTCCGTGAAGGCCTCCGCAGCCTCCCCCCACCCTCCCCAGGACTTCATGGAGCCTTCCAAGGCTCCGTGAAGGCCTCTGCAACCCTCCCTCCCTGGGGCCTTCACGGAGCCTTCCAAGGCTCCGTGAAGGCCTCCCCCCATCCTCCCCGGGGCCTTCACGGAGCCTTCCAAGGCTCCGTGAAGGCCCCCGCGGACTCCCCCCACCCTCCCCAGGCCTTCACGGAGCCTTCCAAGGCTCCGTGAAGGTCTCCCCCCACCCTCCACCCTCCCTCCCCGGGGCCTTCACAGAGCCTTTCAAGGCTCCGTGAAGGCCTCCGCAGCCTCCCCCCTCCCTCCCCAGGGCCTTCACGGAGCCTTTCAAGGCTCCGTGAAGGCCTCCGCAGCCACTCCCCACCCTCCCCGGGACTTCATGGAGCCTTCCAAGGCTCCGTGAAGGCCTCCCCCCATCCTCCCCCCTCCCTCCCCAGGGCCTTCACGGAGCCTTCGAAGGCTCCGTGAAGGCCTCCCCATCCTCCCCCCTCCCTCCCCGGGGCCTCCCCCCAACCTCCCCCCTCCCTCCCCCCTCCCTCCCTGGGTCCTTCACAGAGCCTTCCAAGGCTCCGTGAAGGCCTCCCCCCTCCCTCCCCAGGGCCTTCACGGAGCCTTCGAAGGCTCCGTGAAGGCCTCCGCGGCCTCCCCCCACCCGCCCCAGGCCTTCACGGGGCCTCTGGAGGGTCTCCAAAGGCCCCGTGAACGCCTCCCCGGCCCTCCCCGCTCCTTCCCAGGGCTTTCAAGGGGCCTCCGGAGGCCCCTTTTCGCGTTTTTTGGGGGGGGCGGGGGGGCCCTCCCAAAACTGCGAATAATTAAAACCACGAATGCTGAGTTCGCGAATGTGGAGGGGCAACTGTAGTTACTCTGAATTCTCTGGGCTTAGGTCAGAATCAGATAACATTTTAAAAGAATAAAGTCTGTTCATCTTTGGCTGTTGACACAGCAAAGCGCCAAAGATGAACAGACTTCATTTTTTTAAACATGTTGTCTGATTCTGATCTAAGCTCAGAGAATTCAGAGTAACTACTGTAGTTTGGAATAAAGATGAGTTTTGAATGTTACAGTACCTTGTTACTTCAGCTCTCTGCAACTTAGTTTGCATGAATCAGTTTTTGACATGGTGCTGTGCACCATCACCAGTTGGCTGCACAGAGCATGGATTTTGACCCTTTGCATTCTTGATATGCACATCAGCCTTCTCTAGTTAGCAGAGGGCACTGCTTGCTTTGTGTCTCCAAATTTCTCAGTCGGTTGCTGCCTTTTACTTTCAGATGGAATGGAGGTGGACACAGCCCCAGCAGTTGCTGGGCAGTTCGAAGATGCAGACATTGATCACTGAGGATGACGTGAGCAGCTGTAAGATTGTCATTCTTAATTTTATCTTCTTTCCCTGTAAGGCAGCTTGGTTTCCCTCAGCCTTCCAATTCTTTAATTTCTTTAGCAGAAAAATGGTAAATTTACTTTAATCCTCGCTCCCTTCACTCATTTTGCAAATGGTGTTAGTTCAGTAACAGCATTCAGAATATTTTTTTTAAAAGGTTTAGAAGTGCTGAATGTTACCTCATATGAATTATAGCATCCCTATGAATCAACCTTATAGGAATTGTATTAATGCTCTCTATACAGTGTCTGGAGCATAATATCTTAGAATTCAGATTCCTGGTGATTGGTCTTTTTGCCTTTATTTGTGAGATGTTTGCCCTGTTCATCACAGGTACTTGGAAGACATTTTTGTACACTACAGTGTAAAAATTGAAATACAGTGTAGCAATTTTAAAAAAAATCACAATATAGCAAAAGAGCCGTGAGCCATGAAACTCACTAGTTGAGTTTGAACTAGTTACTCTTTCTTCAGCTAAGGAACCGATGGGACAAAGGGAACCTTGAGTTCCTTGGGGGAAAAGATGGGACTTTAAAAATTAAGTAATAATTAAAAAATACTGTGTACCCATCATGTTTCCTACTCTGATAACAGTGACCTCTTGTTTGATCAAACACGATGGCACTGGGTTTGTCTCTGATGATGCTTCAGTATTTTGCTGCTGCATCAGTTGTTCCATGCTTGGGTTTTCCTTGGCTGGTTTGGAGGATTTTTGTTTGTTTGTTTTGGCCTTGCATGTATACACTTCCTTTTGGGACTTTGAACTACGGTACTGGCTCATCTTTCCTTATAAGGAAAATAAAAGCTTGTGGATGAGGCACTCCCTTTCTGCTGCAGTGCTTTAAATGAGAAGTTGGAACTGTGGAACATTCCAGCTGTCGTTGGATTGCAGCTCCTAGAATTCCTCACTCCTGGCTATGCTAGCTAAGGCTGCTGGAAGTTGCAGTCCAACAGGATCCAAAGGTCTACATGATTTCCCACCCCTGATTTAAACAATATGCTGATTCAAGTAAATTTATGTAAATTTGTTTATTTATTTATTATTACATAAAATGTATTTATTTATTTATTTATTTATTTATTTAAATGTTCATATCTTGCCCTCTGTCTGGAACTCTCAAGGCACTGTACAGTAAAACCAGTCTACTAAATCTAACGCTATAAATAATTAAAAAAAGATTTTGAAAAGCTAGAATCACGCAAAACAATTTAACAAGTTAAAAAGGCAGATTAAAACTGTGTATACAGCAGCCTGCTGCCACATCTTCTCAAAACAGTATGGGCCATAGAATAGAGAGCTTCCCCAAATACTTACTTAGAAACTATGAGGGCCATAAAACCCTGCTGGAAAAGAGCAGGGTTTGGAAAAATTGAGGGATTGGATTCTAGCTCCCAGAATCCTAAAATTTTGGGACCTAAAATCCTGCAAGCTGACTGCCCCAGTTAGCTTCAATTGCTTTGAAAAAGAGCTACTCAGTCTTGTTGAGGGGAAAAAAAAGGGTAAGATATGTAGGCAAGAAAATCTAGTGCAGAAGTGCCTCTTAGCTGCAGGTAACATGTTGGTCATAGCAACATGTCCTCCTCCTGGTCTCTGGCCATGTTTCTTTCTCTCTTCCAACTATCCCCACCCAGGTTATACCTCTCTTACGGATTTTTGCTCCTTGGCTGCTCCTTGCCAAGCATTACAAAGTCTTGTCAGACCAAACAACATGAAAAAAATAGATTTGAACAATTACGCCAAGTTTATAAGCTTTCTGCGCATGGGATTTGAGTTTTCCAGCACCCACTAGAAAAAAATAATTATTTCTGGACACCATGCCAACAGATCCCTTGGTGTATGACAGAGGTCTTGTCCTGCTGTGTACTGTACTCTGTCCTTTTTGTAAAACAAGCAGGAGTTCCCGCAACTGAAACACAGTGTCTTCTACCTTTTAGATTCTCCTCTTGACATTTCCAGACCAGGCCAAGCCTTCCAAGCTAGAAGACATTGCAGCAGGAATTGTCCTTTCTGTATTAATGGTCTAAAACATGGGAGAGTTAGGTCTGTAAATGCTTTTATAGGTAATGCTTGTAAAATGGATTTGTTGCTGTGGAGTTGCTTTTTTACTCTCCCTCCCTCCCTCCTTCCCTCCTTCTCTCTCTCTCTCTCTCTCTCTCTCTCTCTCTCTCTTACATACACACACACACACATATACATAAATGAAAAATATACTTTGAATCTGAATGAGTTAATCATGACTTATTATTGGAAATCCTTGTACTTAGAACAGAATTCTAGATTGTCCTAGAATTTCCCTCCTATTTTTTGTGCCTGTTTATCCACAGCAGTCCACATTGGAACAGGAACAAGATTGTGGGTTTAGGTAAAGGTGGGCAGAAGTATTTTTGACTCGATCCATTGCGTGCTTGTTCTGCCAGGGCTTTTGTGGGGTCGCAAGGACAGCTGACCCACAGAGAAGAATCTTCTTGCGTCTTTGTTATAAATAAAAATGAAATGGTTCAATAAATATAATTTTTGTATCCAACAACTTTTTGTTTTGTTGATGGGGCTGGGAACTTCCTTTCTTTGGCCATAGAGAACTTTGGTTTCCATATTGAAGGTCTGACTAGTTCTCGTGTATAGTTCTTTTGGTATTT
This sequence comes from Gambelia wislizenii, assembly GCA_030847615.1. NCBI lineage: Eukaryota > Metazoa > Chordata > Lepidosauria > Squamata > Crotaphytidae > Gambelia > Gambelia wislizenii. Next base: position 370,089,009 of record JAUMIR010000003.1, read on the forward strand.
GGGGATTAAGACAGTGGGAAGAGAGACGATTTTTAGTGTTTGTTGATTTTTCCTGTCTATCAGCTGTCTTTTGCAACTGCTTATCTGGGGGGTGAACACTGAAAGGCAGGAAGGGGCCAGCAATTTCTCTTTCCATTGTAGCCCATGCCACAGAAGAGTTGTAATACAAAAAGAGGTTGCAACTTAACTCTTGCAGTCTTCCTCTTCCAGTGGCAAGGTTGTTGTTGTGTGCCTTCAAGCTGTTTCTGACTTATGGTGACCCTAAGGTGAACCCATCATAGGGTTTTCTTGGCAAGATTTGTTCAGAGGGGGTTTGCCTTCACCTTTCTCTGAGGCTGAGAGAGTGTGATCTGCCCAGTGTCACCCAGTGGGTTTCCATGGCTGAGCAGGGATTCGAATTCTGTTCTCCAGAGTCATTGTCCAATGCTTAAACCACTATAACCATGCTGGCTCTCCAGCAGCAGGTACCCTCCTCCAAACAGTCCAACCAGCAGAATCATCACTGGTTTTCCTGGGTGGAAAGAGAGTGTTTTTAAACCTGCATCTTTTTGCTTGTTTCTGCTACTGTTTAGTTTACCTGAACTCATTTAGGAGACTTCATATTTGTTTATAGCATTCTCCATGTTAGCTTACAAGCAACAAAGTAGACCTCAGGTTTACTTCCTCCACCATCACCTCTGCTGCTGCCTGGCCTCCTCCTCCGTCGCTGCCTGGCCTCCTCCACCGCCCAGCCTCATTGCTGCCCAGACGCCGCCTCCTTTGCCGCCCGGCCTCGCTGCTGCCCAGCCTCTGCCACTATCACCCTCACTGCTGCCTGGCCTCCTCCTCCTCTGCTGCTGCCTCCATCATCACCCAAGCCTCCGCCGCTGCTGCCTCCGTGCAGCCTGCAACCGCCATCAGGTCATCGTGGCCTCCTGACATCCCCTCCCTCCCTGCCCACTCCGCCCCCGTTGTTACTATCCACAGATAATAGAATCAGCGGATGGCGGGGTGCTACTGTATTTTTTGTAGTGCACAACTTTGAGTTCCTACTCACCATAAAACACCATGCTGCTAAAACTGTCAAGATGTTTGGAGGAGGCAAGGAAAAGCAGTTTTCTGCTCCTTAACATCAAAGCATTTCGTGTGCCACATTAAGGTAACTATTGTTCATATGGCACAAAATCAAACAAGAACTAAAACTACAACACAGAATAATCCTAATGACTGATCTTGGAGTAACAAAGGGTAGACATTCTGCTTCTCTTGGTGACCTTTTTCTGTTCATTTGATGAAATGAGTTGCAAATATAACACCCCCACCCTCACCCTGGATAATCACAAATTATGCCTGGACATTTTATAGCTGTTAATTGGTTTCACAAAAGCTGCCAAGATTTTGTGCTTCAGTAAAAGCCTTTTATGTGGCATTTGCACAAAAATCCAGAACACAATTGAAATTAGTTGGGGGGTTGGGTCTGGTTAGTCCCACATACTGTATCTTGTGCCAGTGTTTAATTAACATCTATTCTAGAGCAAACATTTTCCTTTCAATAGTTTTCAGAAGATGATCTGTGCTGGCAGTATGAGAACTGCTTCCCCCCTCTTCATTCTCCTCTCCCTGCATCTTCTGGTCTGAAGTCAACGCAAACATTTAGAAAGAGGCAATCTGGAAAGATTCATGTCAAAACAGATTACATTTTTGATCTATTCTCAGCTCACCAAAGCACTTTTAAAAACAGCAGTATAACTTTATCCCAAACTGATTTGAAATGTCAGCTATGACTGCTAAAAGCTGACGGTTAAAATATTAAACATCCACACCATTTCTATTAAAAGTGTGTGTTAAAATATTTGGTGGGCAGAAGTGTTGTATTATTCTGCAGGGCTTATTTTTAAGGTAATACTACTGTGATGTAAAGAACTGAACTTTGCCCTTAGCTGGTCTCTCTAATCTAAGCGAAAGCCTTCTGCTGGTGTAAGCTGAAGCCTTAGGAAGAGTGGCAGAGTTTACGTGACAACTGTTTACTGTACTGGTGCTTCTCAGTTCTTCCTTGTAACTTGTGAAACTGACATTTATAACAGAACAGCACTGTCAAGATGCTACTGAAATGAGGTATCAAGGTGCCCCTGTAGTCCAAAAGAGGGAAGAAAGCTGAGTATTTCTAGTTCTGAGCCTTAAATGAATTGGCTTAGAAACAGTGACCTTCAGTTTTATTCCACTGACCTTATTTTAATCACAAATGAGACATATTCCAAAATTATGGGCTCAAAGCAATGTGAATATTAAAACATTCATCAGTGTTCCCCTACTCTTCCCTTCAGCTGCTCACCTTGCCTCAGTGATGAAGAAAATGTGCTGCGAGATAGTTGCCACAACCCACTCCGCCAAGTTTAAATTAGATTTCTGTAACAATAGATGCAGGCCTGACTCAAAAGAAATAGGAGAGAAAAGGTGTGCAGGAATGACTTGAGGCAGGTTCTTTCCCAGAATGCCTGAGGTGGATTATCTTGAATATGACTTGCTTAAATTGCATAGAAAGAAATTAAGAAGGCATTCAGTTACCAGAAATTATTTCCCCCCCCCCTCTTAAACTATGTTGACTTGGAGGATAGGTCAAAAAGAGATAATCTTGTTTAAAGTTAACACATTCTTGCAATTTGAAAACCACAACTTAGCTTTGAAAAATCAGTCTTGGGTGTTCAAGGGCACAAGAAAATACTGTTTAATAAAACTGTGTAATGATGTTCCAAAATAAGTGTCTGAAAGTTGTTAAAGTAATAGAAATGCCCAGCTTCCTGCCTGTCTTCTGTCTGTGCAAAATGATGCTGTCTCAGTTTCATTCACAGTCTGTTGAAAAACACGCCTGTTGACATTTTACACTTCTCTGCGTAGCAGGGGAATGATTTCATCCCATGCTATGACCACCAACACAGACCCTGAAATGATACAAACATAAAAAGGCATTTAACGTTCTGTCTGAAGACCACACTGGGTGAGGGTTTGCTGGAACATCATGCGTTAGTGTCACTTCAGAGTGTCACACTTCCTATTTTGCATAAGCTTGATTTCAGGCCTTCAAAGGTTGCACATTATATGCTGCTGCCCTGCATTAATAGTAAAATTCACCCTCCTTGAATTTGCACAAGTTGGGCTCCCCAATTCTAGATCTACAGTATATGTTGTTACTATTTTATTCATTTATATCCCACCTTTCTCCTGATAATGGCACTCAAGGCAACTACCACCATATTTAAAACAACGCAAATTAAAAACAATACCAAAGCCCAAATAAAAATATAAATATAAGATTTTTAAAAAATTGTAGCTAAAAAACATTAAAAATATTAAGATGCAATTTAAAGACTATATACAAACCTTAAAAACAGCACCACACAGCATGAAAAGCCCAACTTTCATCAGTTTGTAAAAGCCTGATGGCACAAAAATGTTTTGACCTGTCGCTGCAAGGACTGTGGGGGCGGGGGAGCATCGTAGCTTCTCTAGGGAGGGAGTCCCAAATTCTGGAAGCAGCCACCAAGAAAGCCCTCTCCCTCGTTCCCACCAAATGAGCCTGAGAAGGTGGTTTATCCCTGTTCCTGGTTTTATATCTGGTTTCATGATGCTTGTAGTTGTTTTTTCGCTATTTCATGTTTCATGGTTTTAATTTGTACATGACTCAGAGAACTTAGGAGAGGGAAGCGTCACTGGCACCAGGGCTACTTTGTTTAAAAGGTGTGATTAAGCTGCTGGTTATGTTTCGTTTCTTGGGCAAAATTCACATATTCTGGAAGCCGAGTTGATGTGCTTTCAGTAGGGGGGAAAGTGTGATGTTTAAAACTAGGGCTTGGAAATTCTGGCCCTCCAGATGTTTGTTGGATCGTAATTCCTTAGGTTCCTCACTGTTACCTCTAAAATGAGTAACTCCACAGAGTAGCATTGCAACTTGCTGAATATTACTCCCACTCGCGCACACAGTTAACAACTGTGTTATCTCTAATTGTTCTTAATTTATACCCAAACCTGCTCATTACTTTTATTATGTGCTATCAAGTTGACTCTCACTTATGGCAGTACTCTATGATAGGGTTTTCTTGGCAATATTTGGTCTGAAGAGGTTTACCATTTCTTACTCTGAGGATGAGAGAGTGTGATTTGCCCAAGGTCACCAGTGGGTTTTCATGGTGGAGTGAAGATGTGAACACTGCTGTCTTAGTCCAGCATTCAAACCACTACTCTACACTGGCTCTCTCTCTTAATTTCCTTAATTTTTAAAAAAGTAGTCTGAAACAACAGTTCCATTAAAATGCCTTCTTCTGTTACTATGGGTGCTGGCAGTGGAGAGAAATATATAGTATAAGTTAGCATCATTTTACCTCTGACTTGATTTTAACAGAAATAGCTTCTGTTCCAGAGGGCTCCAAAGTTCACTCAGCCTTCCATCCTTTCATAGGTCGGTAAAATGAGTACCCGGCTTGTGGGGGCAATTAGCTAATACACATTGGAAACTGCTTAATACAGTGTAAATGTGTAAATCGGTATTGCTTAAAACAATTTGTAAGCCACTCTGATAGCCTTGTGGCTGAAAAGCGGGGTATAAATAAATAAATAAATAAATATTCTAGTACCTAACCACTGCAGTGGCTACAGAGCATGCAAAGGAAGTGTGGGACTTGGGTTATCAAACAGCTGTCAGAAGAGTTCTCCTAAAGAGGTGTTATACTTCACCAAAGTTGTCCCCTAATTGAGGCAGGTGCTCCTCAGTTCTTATGATTAGGACTTATGCTCCTGTTTGTCCTCGCATAAATAAAAGTATAAGGGCACTTACCTATGCATGGAGCTATCCAGTATACCAGTATGTAATTCCAAAAATTTTCACTGAAGCAACTTAAGTGCATAGAAAAAGCCAGAGCTGGGTTAAATATGGCTCCTGTGAGGTGTCCTCCTACAAGAAGACAAAAAGAAATTTCCTTCTCTAAGTCTTGATTATCATTACATACCAAAGTTAGAATCATCCAGGCCATAGTATTTCTGATTTCTGTGTATGGTTGTGAAACTTGGGGGTTGTTTAGATGACCAAAAAAAAAAAATATCCACAAGGATGCTGGCAGAATACTTTTTGTTTAGATAAGCTGCTGCCGGGATTTGCCATATTCAGAAGGAGGGGGGCTGAAAAATCCAAATGGATCGCAATAACAGCATTGCTGTTTCTCGCAATCTTTTTTAAAAATTGCATGAAAATGCGCATAACAAGCCATCTAAAACCAAAAGTTTTTTTCAAAGTGGAAAATAGCTCTTCCACATTTGTTGTTTAAAGAAAAAAATGGGGGGGCGGGAGAATGGAGGGAGATTTTCAGGAGGCATTTCACTTGCGGCCACCATCTTTTTTCAGGGGCATGCTCCATATAAACTGCAAACTTGGCCAGGATTCCATGCCAGCAATCTTGAGAATGAGTCATGGACACAAATGAAGACTGCTGCTATAGGGAAGTAAGGTGCTATTTTTCGCTATTAATTCTCCCATCTAGCTGAGTCCCTGGACACTGAAGAAAGCTGAGAACAATTAAAATCAACACATTTGAAACATAGCGCTGGAGGAGAGTTTGCAAACCGTGGACTGCCAAAAAGACAAACCAGTGGGTCTTTGAGCAACCAAACCTGAACTCTTATTCAAAGTGAAGATGACAAAACTGAAGTAGTTGTACTTTGGATATATTATAAGATGACAATTACTCATAGGAAAAGACTACATATTTAGTAAGACAGAAGGCAGTAGGAAAGTATGGAGACCACATTACAGGTGGATTGACTTGGTTAAGGAAGCCGCAGGCCTGAGTCTACAAGACCTGTGCTGTTGAGGACCCAGTCCAGTTGAGGACTAGATCTCAATGACTTGATGGCAAGCAAAAACAATAAGTCTTGATTTGACTTTTAAAAATGCAGTGTTGTTAATAGTTCAGGATATCTTGCTAGTAATCATACCCTTTGATACTTGGTAAAGTTAAGCAGTTATTCCTAATAGTTCTAACATATGATACTGACCCTTTCCTGCTTAAGATCTGTGCCCACACAGGACCTTACCCAGTATTGTCTACTTAGGGAGTTTCAGGAAAAGACTCTTCAAGTATAGCCAAGGGCTGAACTTTCAGGGCTTCCATGTGCAAAGGATGTACTCTGCCACTGAGCGACCAGTATCTCCACAGCTCTTTATTAGTGATAGCTAAACATCCTGCCAAGTGCGCCAGATGTTAAAGCCAAAGCTAGGGAGAATCTCATTCTGTTGCATGCAGCAGTATTTGTTACATTAGGCTTTGCATCTTTTTGAGCCTTGAAACAGTCTACAGTGGTGAAGATGCTGGAAGGGGTTTGGGACCCACTTTTACCATAGACAGGACTGTGGGTGGCCATGCTTAAAATTCCTGCATCTCACAGTTTTGGAGACACAGATGCCCCTGTTTTATGGTATGATGTACTCCCAGCAGAGCTAATGAGCCAGGTGGTTATGACCTGGTTTATTTCTGTGCTGCTGCTGCTGTTCCTGAACTCTGCCAGAGTTTTGCTTGTAAACTGCCCTGTTCCCCCCTCCCCCCGCCAGTACTCAGTCTTTGGTAAGACGATGATATAGTTGTTTCACATCATTTATTATGCTGAGCTGAACTGATGCTGCAAAATCAAACCAGTACCAAACTGGTTCTGTATTCTTTACGCATATGAGCTTCCTTGAAGCATCTGGGCAGACTCCCAAATGGAAGAGATTCCAAAGGTGAAGGAGAACTGCTACCAGCCATCTCTAGAAAAAAGCAATGTTTCATTTTTGTGACAAGCCATTGTGGGCGTTAATAATCAATTGTGCTGCTTCTCATTCATAGCATGGATTCACCCTGACACTGTCCCTGTTAGTCCAGTGCTGCTATTCCCTTGTTACAAATAGAAACTGGGCCAGCAAAGCTATGTCTAGCCAAAGGCCACCCCAGTGAATTAGGGATTTGACACTGGATTCCTCAAGACCATCCACATCCAGAACTCCAGTAAGCCTCCTTGGTTCACATACTATATTGTGCATAAAACAATGGTTAAGAGTTAGGGCTGTGACATCTCTGGTTCAAGTCCAGTCTCAGCCATGGGCTTGTTGGTAGCCTATGCCAAGGCAAACTTCCATGTCTGACCCCCATCTTTCCCTTATATAATTTAATGATAATAATACCAGACTTTCTTACATGATTGTTGGAAGTGTTATGGACATAATGAATGTGAAGTGTTGCATAAATACTAAACAAGCAAATGATTCAAAGCCATTAAAACACGAGTGGGCAACTGAAGACCTTCAGATGATTTTGTGGTGGGGGGACAACTCTATCCCCTCAACCAATATAAGTTGTGGTACAGGATTATGGGAGCTGCAGTTCAAAGATGACTGGTGGGCAGCACCTGCCTCAGATAACTACAGAATGACATTTAGTCACCTCATGAGAGCAATACCAGCATTGGTAGGTTCTGGAGCCAGTTTTGCAAATGTGACCCCCCCCCCATTTGTTTGTTTGTTTTTTGTTTTTGTTTTTTGGTTCACTGGTCCATTATAAAACTGTTTCCAACTGTTTCTGAGTAAATAGACCAGAACTGGTATCATTTTGCTATATTGGTTGTATAACCGAAAACTAATCTTCTAGCAAACTGAGTCCCAATGAATGATTCAGCAAAAGTGGTTGTCTCCTGAGGAAAAAAAGCTGTCTTTTTGGAGATGACATTTTCAGCATATGCTTTATTACAGGAATTTGCATATGCTGTACAGAGAAGTGGCAATCCATCCAAGGTATAACTAAGGAGAGTGTGAAACTATCTTTGCATCTCAAATGATCAACAGTATCACTACAATTTGGACTGTCCAGTTCATTTTTCAGGGGGCCTGTTCTCTAGAAAACTCTCAGGACTTTTATGGATCATTTCCCTCCTCTTGAAAGCATCTTGTTTTTCAGTAGAGATCCCTGGGTAAGAAGGCACCTCAATCCCTTACCCACCTTCCTCCATTTATAATTTTGACATCAGTATTTTCAGACCACTGCTGAATTAAGTAACATATGGGCAGAAACATTGGGTTGCACAATACAAATTACTTTCTTCCCTATCTGATAGGACAAAGATGTTATACAGTCAGTCCCCCATATCCGTGGAACCAATATCCATGGTTTCAGTTATCCATGGAACACAAAATAGGGGAACATCATAGAGTTGCACTGGAAAAGGCATCCTCTAGGTCCTCCCAACACAACTCAGTGTGTTTTTACTGGGAGACTTTTATTTGCATAGGGTTCGCTGTTATTTGCGGTTTCCAGTATTCACGGTAAGTCTGGGAACCAAACTCCCCCGGATACGGAGGTCTGCCTGTACTGCAAAGCAGGATAAGTGAAGTTCTGGCTGATGTTTAGAATTATAAAACAGAAGGTGAAAGGAAAGAGTTACATGGTTCTTAGTGTGCTGTTTTAGCACCAGGTGATTCTATACAGATTGCTTTTTCAGAGAATGGTATTTCAGGAGTGTTGGAATTAAATGTTGAAATATACAGATAAAGTGGCACTGTAAGCCAGGATAGAAGCTAAGAAGGCAAAATGGAACAGTATTGGACACACAGACAATGACCTGAAGGTGTATGAAGCAGAGTGTGGAAATGCGTCTTATGGATCATGAAACTCTGCTAGTGGAGAGTAAAGAAGAGTTGGAACAGAAGCCTGAGTTACATCTGATGATGTTCTTATAGGAACAGAATGTAAATACAATCTTAGGCAAAAATCACCTTTTGAAATGGGAAATGGCTCTGCAGGAGACATCGCCAGTGTTGCCAAAATGTGTCTGGTACTCCTCAGATTTGTCTTTTATTAAGAAAACTAAGAAAGTGTGCATGTGTGTAAGTTCAGATCAACCATCTGAACTTGCATAAGGCAGCTTTCTTCTAATGATTCAAACTGGGTCCCTGTACTACAAACTACTAAATTCAGTTTTATATTTAATAACCTTTGTCATTTTAAATGGAATCTGTCTGACCCCAATACTAGATTACTAAAGTACTGCAGGAAGGCTATAGTACAGGAAATTTTAGTTTATATATTAGGGGAAATGTCCAAACATAGAAAAGCAATTTATCATTGTGGTCTCTTCCAACTCTGATTCTACGATTCTATCAATCAAGCTGCAAATGGAAGCTCAAGAAACTGGAGATTTTCAGGAGGTGTTTAAAAGGGTATTGTTTGAAGACCATTCCGTTCAACTCTCTCCAGTTTAGCAGATTGGATCCAGCCTTAGTCATATGCAGCATGCTACCTCAAGGTCTATCCAACTGCAACCTCTGTCATTATTAACTTGCCACATTGATTTCAGGTTTACTATAAACATAAAGATAGTCTGCCTTGCATCGCTACAGGTATTCTCTGCCTTCAGCAAAAGGCGCCAAGTCATATTCTGTATTGCCATTTCACAAAAGTACAAATTCAACAGTGATTTGATTCCAGAAATGCCTTCTTTTTGTTTAAGTTGCTATTTTTCAAATACTGCGATAGGACTCAAAAAGCACAAGTAGAGCATTGAATTTAAATGCCTGCGTAATGACAGACTATTTCAAGAACTCAACAGCAGTGGAATTAGAAATGTGTTTACTTTGCTCATTAACAGAGTTTTCTTTTTTGTAATTGAATGGACACTGCCAAATTAATGACCCCAATTATGAAAAAAATGCAAATGCTTAACAGAGACTGGCCCAGACCATGAGCTGACTCCCTCAAGAGATAAGACTGAACATGGAATTTTTTTTTTAAATGTACTTGAACATCAACTGATTCTGAATGCTATCTCCTGATTTGCCCAGACTGAGGCAACACAGATTAGATTCCATGAAAAGCTCTTGTTTTGGAACACCAGTATCTTTCTGTCACTACAACTCACCATGTCTTTATAAGTCACCCTTATGGTGAATTTCCAATACTTGATGATTAGGGGCTTTGCTTGCTATAAAGAACACCTTAACTTCTGGAATTTAAGAAGATTTATTCTCAAGCAACACGCTAATATGGTCTCTTTTAACTCTGTCTAGCATTTGCAGGCAGTTTGCACCTTTGCGATAGAACTACAAAGAGTGTTCCAAGTTACCTTCCCTGTTCGATTGTACTTGTGGCTGTTAAGTCAATAGATAATAATGGTTATTTCACTACAGTGTGAGGAAGAGGTCCCACTGGCTCTTCCTCTACAAACTTTTGTCTTCCCTGGAAGCAAAAAGCTGAGCAACTTTACTAAATCCACAGATGGAATTTTCTGCCCTGGGACCCTCAGGGCTGCACAGCTTGTCCAAAAAACCCAAATGCATGTGGTCAGAAATCTACTTTTGGTTTTGAAAAACAGGTTGCTTTGTGTTAAACAGTGCAGAGAGTGATCTACAGCTTATTCAAAAGATGAATTGCTGCACAGCAAATCATATGCCTATGATTTCTGAACGTAGCAAATATTGTCCGCATTTACTTAAGTGGTCTCTTCCAGCAGGTAAATCTAAGCCTCCTCATGCAGCTCATGCATGCCTCAACTTCTCAGAGAAAGAATCTGGTTCATCCATGTAGTTTTTCATCTGCAGATTTTCTCGTGGACTATCACAGAGTTCAAGACTTCATTGATGTTAAACCTGGAGCCTTTTAAGACCACTGCTCATATTCTTATGGTTCAGAAATCTGACTGTCTGATATTGCTTCTGACTTCAAAATAAATGGCTTAGGGGATCTGTTCAATGATCTGGCCTTCTTTGATATAAATGCACTGTTGGCCTCAGCAAAGGTGCCCATCTGCCTCATGAAGACACTTAATGTTGTGCCCCAGTTTGTATCAGCAGATGTTGACAAAGGTGATTTAAACATCCCTGCTGAGCAGACAGAAATCTACCTTTCCTCTTGCGTGTTCGCAGTGTTTAATGTTTTGTAATGAAGTCCTCTGTGCCAGTACGGTAGTTTAATGGACTTACATAAAGACAGACTGGGTGACCTGCTTTTGATACTGTAGTGTTTGAGGTTATACAGCTTAAGTAAAATGTTTATTTCCTGGTTATATATATAGTAACAGCTGTTTTAACAGGTTTTAAACCGGCACTCACATCAATTAACTGTAACAATTAACACTAAAAGAATTCAGAGACAGAAACCTTAAGTTCTTAGAAGTAGCCCATGCCAGAATTAAATATACTTCCATGTGTGTAATGTTAACAGCTCTCTTGCAAGACTGCATTATATCTATTCTGCTTCCGACCATCTAGGATAGACAGGAACAAGCCACATATAGAGCCCACTAGTCTAAAGGCACAAGAGATCTGTGGCCTGTTCCCCGCCCCCCTGCCAATAGCTGCAGCATGCTACCTCAAGCCCTATCCATGTACAATGCCTTTCCTCCAATGGAAGAATAATCACAGTAGGCTGGGAGGAAATTTACAAAGCAAACTTCAGGGTTTACTGAGAAAAGACTACCCTCTCCTCAGTTAAAACTTGTAACGTGAAAGCCTCAGTCTGAAGTCAACATAGCACATACCCCCTCCCCACTTTGGGGTAGAAGCCAGCATGCATGGAAAGAATGTGAAACCAAAGGAGAAAAAGCAAGCAAGGGAAATACACTATTTACACTACAGACAAATAACTGAGATTAGTAGGGCTGAAAGGAGACAAAAAGTTCTTCTACACCAGCACCAACCACTGGTGCAAAACAGGCAAAAGCTCAGCACCCCACTTTTGGGCAAGAAATCTCACTGACATGAGCAATAGTCATATACACTGAGAAAAAGACATTGCCCCACCTGGCCTCTACTGGAGGCAGCAGGTGTCCTCAACATACAGCTGCCTAGAGCTTGGAAATATTATTTTTTCAGACTAAAACTCCCAGAATCCCTCATCCAAAAATTCTGCCCAATTAATAGCCACGGAGACTTTCTTGTGCAGAGTTTGGCTAAACTAGTGGTTTTCAATCAGGGTTGCATGGAACCATGGATTTTCTTGGAAACTTAACAAAAGAGACACTGGTAAAAGGCAGACAAACTGCTCTGGAAGATGGCTTGCCTACCACTATTGATCTTTCCTTCAGATGTGTAGGACTGCTGGGTTCATAACCAGCAACAGTGAAGCCCAACAGGTTTGACTACTGGATAAATGAGGGTATATCTTAGAATTCTACCCCACCCTCTGGTCCACAATCTCTGCAATACCCAAACATTTTGTGGTTCACTGGCAGACAGTTCAAAGTAGGAAACATTCCCTGAAAACAGAAACTTTGGACCCCATGAAATACAGAGCTGTTTTAGATAGTGTATATGCTCAAGGGCTTGGGGACTTGTTGGCTACACTGAGAATGTAAAAAGGACCCTGCTGGATGAGACAAAAAGCCTATCTAATCTAGCATTCTGTTCCTACAATGCCCAAGCATAGGCCTATCAGAAGCCCTACATCAGGACTGGAGTGCAATGGCAGACTCACTCATGTTCCACAACAGCTGAGAGCTGTACAGGTTGAGTGTCCCTTATCCTAAATGCTTGGGACCAGAGGTATTTTGGATTTTGGAATATTTCAGATTCTGGAATACTTACATATACATAATGAGTTATCTTGGAGATGGGACCCAAATCTAAACAAAATTCATTTAGGTTTCATGTACACCTTATACACAATGTGAAGTTGAAGGTTTTAACAGTCGGCCTCCATAGATTTTCCTTGGTTTTTTCCCCCCAGGCTGTGAGGCTGTGTTCTGGAACAGTTTATGCAAGTGAAACGTCAGAAATAAACTTGTGCAAAGTTTGGCTAAACTAGTGGTTTTCAAGCAGGGTTACATGGAGAAGAAATAAACTCCCAGAACACGGCCTCACAGCCTGGAAAAAAACCCAAGGCAAATCTTATACACAATGTTTTTAATAATTTTGTGCATGAAACAAAGTTTGGTATGTTGAACCATCAGAAGGCAAAGGTGTCACACAGTCTTGGCCACCCATGTGGACAATTTTGGAATACAGTATTTTGGATTTTGGAATTCTGGATAAGGGTGACTCGATCGTACTGCCTCTGATACTGGAAGCAGTACTGCATCATGCTGTACTAAAGTCCAGCGTAGATAAACAATGCAAAGCCAGTTGTATAACACCACAACTTACAACCATTGAAAGTTTGTTTATGGCCCCAGACAGCTGAAGAACTAAGGGAAAGGGTCACAAGGCGCTTTGAGGAACTTTCTCTTTCAAGGGAGGCTCATTTTGCTCCCACTCTACCAGGCAAAGGCATATTATTCAGGCAGGACTTTGGCACAGGAGGCGGACTGTGGCTCAAATGGGTCTTGCTGGGTATGTCTGGTTTAATTGTAATGATGTTACATTTTACTCAAGCCTTTGTTTCTCATGTGTATTTTCTTATTGTCAGAAATCCTTTTTGGTGGCAGGGCAGAGTAGGCATTAAATATAAAAGCAAATAAACCAACCTTCATATACCAAGGTGGTGATCAGCAAAGCCACTAGATGACTTTTTGTCTTGTGATTCAGGGAGTCAAACTGTAGTAAAGTCAGGTGGAACAAGAAGGAAAAGAGCAGTTCCAGGCTGAAAGCGTGTGCTACGGTGGTCTGGATGGGGCTGCTGCAGTTTTCGGCCAGCGCCCTCGAGTGCCCGGGTGTGATGCCCAAGAGCCAGATGAACCTGACGTAAAGGTGGGCCAGTAGCGCCCCAGCGAACTGTGCCGAAGTCTGTAGCCCCCAGGTCTTGGCCGTGACCCTCCCCTTGAAGAGCAGCTGGAAGCTGCTGGAAGGGTTGTTGATGCTGCCCCGCAAAGTCAAGCCGTGGAGCGCGGTCCAAACGTAAGTGAGGGCCAGCGCCAGGTGAGGTTTGGGGGGCAAGTCGGCCAGCAGGCGAAGCTCGAGGGTACAGGCGCAGAGCTGGAAGGCGCCCGTCAGCTCCAAGGCGAAGCGCTGGGCCGGGCGGGCGCGGGACAGGGAGTGGAGGGCCAGGCGCCGGGCCCCGGCCGTCACCGCCACCGTCGCGGCCATCAGCAGCAGCGAGACGCAGGCCTCGGCCGGAGCCATGGCCAAAGCGGCCGCGCTCCCTGGGTAAGAGGCCGGGAGGGCTGCCTTCTCTCTTCCCCCCCGGGACGCTCGCGGGGCAGGCTCCCTCGCCCCTCTCCTGGGAGGGCTTCCCGAGGGCCGGGCAGTTGTCTCGCTCAGCCCCGCCCCGCCCCGGCCGGGGGGATCTCAGCTCCCCTTCATCTGCCCCGCAGCCGCCTTTCGGGGCCCTGCTCTCCTCCGGCCCCCGGGCAGGCTGGCTGGCTGGCTCCTCGTCCCGCTCCCCGCCCACGGCCGCCTCCCATCCGCTCAGCCCTCGGACCGAAACTTGCCCGCAGGCGGGAGAGGGGGCTTTCTCCTCCCCTGCCTCCGCCCCCCAGCCCGGCTGGGGCCCGAAAAGGCGAAGGCGTTCGCCGGCCCTCCCGCCTCCTCTTTCTTACAGAGGGGGATCCCAGCGCGATCCCTGCCCGGTTGCGGAGGCTCTCCGGAGCCCAGCTCCCTTTGCCCCGATCCACCCGCCAGCGTCTCCTGGGGGGACGCGCGGGCATCGCCTCCCCTGCACCCCTCGCCTTCCAAGCCAGCCGCTTTCTCCCTCGCTCTCCTCGCCCACCGGCCGAGAGCTCGCTCGGAGCGACGCCCTGCAAGCCGGGCAGGCGCGGCCCAGCGGGGAAGGGGGCCCACCCACGGCCGCCGCACTGCAGCCCGCGCCCGCTGTCCCAGCTGCCGCTCCCAAGGCAAGGCAGGGCGCCTCCTCTCGCTTCCAGCCTCCAGGCGGTGGGGAGAGAGGCGGGGGCTTCCCCTTGGGCTGAGGAACCGGGGAAGGAGGTGGCCCCTTCTGCCCCAGGAGGAGGGGGCGGCACAACAACCACGCCAACAACAACAGGTGGCCGGGTCGTCAGCACGGTCACCCAGCCCAGCACGGAAGTGACTGTGCCAGGCGCAGGGCCACCACCCTCTTGGAAGGAGGGGCTCAGTGTCCAAAGGGCCACCCGGTCCGACCTTTGGGACACCCTCTGTAGTTAATTTTTTTTTAATTTTTTTTTTAGTCATTTATTATTTATTCCCCACCTCTCCCCTCAGGATGGGGCAGGGTACAACATCACAATATACACCACAATACACAATACCGTGCAACACAACACAGTTGAATACAGTTTAATACAGTGATGGCGAACCTATGACACGTGTGTTAGCACTGACACGCGTAGCCATTTATGATGACACGCGGCCGCATGCTGAGAAGGATTTTTCACATACACCCCACTGCCTCCCTAAAGTGGTGATCTGGGCTACAAAGCCCCGTTTGCCATTTTCCTCCCCACTCCCACCCTCCCTGAAGTGGTGATTAGGGCTTCGAAGCCCCGGTCACCACTTTCCTCCACCCCCACACCCTCCCTAAAGTGGTGATCAGGGCTTCGAAAACCCTGGTCGCCTCTTTCCTCCACCTCCCCACCCTCCCTAAAGTGGTGATTGGAGCTTCCAAACCCCGGTCGCCATTTTCCTCCACCCCCACCCTCCCTAAAGTGGTGATCGAGCTTCGAAGCCCCAGTCGCCATTTTCCTCCAACCCCACCCTCCGTAAAGTGGTGACCGGGGCTTCGAAACCCCGGTCGCCACTTTCCTCCACCTCCCCACCCTCCCTAAAGTGGTGATCGAGGTTTCGAAACCCCGGTCGCCATTTTCCTCCACCTCCCCACCCTCCCTAAAGTGGTGAGCAAGCTTTGAAGCCCTGGTCGCCATTTTCCTCCACCCCCCACCCTCCCTAAAGTGGTGATCAGGGCTTCGAAACCCCGGTTGCCACTTTCCTCCACCTCCCCACCCTTCCTAAAGTGGTGATCGAGCTTCGAAGCCCCAGTCGCCATTTTCCTCCACCCCCACCCTCCCTAAAGTGGTGATCGGGGCTTCGAAACCCCAGTCGCCACTTTCCTCCACCTCCCCACCCTCCCTAAAGTGGTGATCGAGGTTTCGAAGCCCCGGTCGCCATTTTCCTCCACCCCCACCCTCCCTAAAGTGGTGATCGGGGCTTCGAAACCCCAGTTGCCACTTTCCTCCACCTCCCCACCCTCCCTAAAGTGGTGATTGGGGCTTCGAAACCCCAGTCGCCACTTTCCTCCACCTCCCCACCCTCCCTAAAGTGGTGATCGGGGCTTTGAAACCCCAGTCGCCACTTTCCTCCACCCCCACCCTCCCTAAAGTGGTGATCAGGGCTTCGAAACCCCAGTCGCCACTTTCCTCCACCCCCCACCCTCCCTAAAGTGGTGATCAGGGCTTCGAAACCCCGGTTGCCACTTTCCTCCACCTCCCCACCCTTCCTAAAGTGGTGATCGAGCTTCGAAGCCCCAGTCGCCATTTTCCTCCACCCCCACCCTCCCTAAAGTGGTGATCGGGGCTTCGAAACCCCAGTCGCCACTTTCCTCCACCTCCCCACCCTCCCTAAAGTGGTGATCGAGGTTTCGAAGCCCCGGTCGCCACTTTCCTCCACCTCCTCACCCTCCCTAAAGTGGTGATCGAGGTTTCGAAGCCCCGGTCGCCATTTTCCTCCACCCCCCACCCTCCCTAAAGTGGTGATCAGGGCTTCGAAACCCCGGTTGCCACTTTCCTCCACCTCCCCACCCTTCCTAAAGTGGTGATCGAGCTTCGAAGCCCCAGTCGCCATTTTCCTCCACCCCCACCCTCCCTAAAGTGGTGATCGGGGCTTCGAAACCCCAGTCGCCACTTTCCTCCACCTCCCCACCCTCCCTAAAGTGGTGATCGAGGTTTCGAAGCCCCGGTCGCCATTTTCCTCCACCCCCACCCTCCCTAAAGTGGTGATCGGGGCTTCGAAACCCCAGTTGCCACTTTCCTCCACCTCCCCACCCTCCCTAAAGTGGTGATTGGGGCTTCGAAACCCCAGTCGCCACTTTCCTCCACCTCCCCACCCTCCCTAAAGTGGTGATCGGGGCTTTGAAACCCCAGTCGCCACTTTCCTCCACCCCCACCCTCCCTAAAGTGGTGATCAGGGCTTCGAAACCCCAGTCGCCACTTTCCTCCACCTCCCCACCCTCCCTAAAGTGGTGATCGAGGTTTCGAAGCCCCGGTCGCCATTTTCCTCCACCCCCACCCTCCCTAAAGTGGTGATCGGGGCTTCGAAACCCCAGTCGCCACTTTCCTCCACCTCCTCACCCTCCCTAAAGTGGTGATCGAGGTTTCGAAGCCCCGGTCGCCATTTTCCTCCACCCCCACCCTCCCTAAAGTGGTGATCGGGGCTTCGAAACCCCAGTCGCCACTTTCCTCCACCTCCCCACCCTCCCTAAAGTGGTGATCGGGGCTTTGAAACCCCAATCGCCACTTTCCTCCACCCCCACCCTCCCTAAAGTGGTGATCAAGCTTCGAAGCCCCAGTCGCCATTTTCCTCCACCCCCACCCTCCCTAAAGTGGTGATCGGGGCTTCGAAACCCCAGTCGCCACTTTCCTCCACCTCCCCACCCTCCCTAATGTGGTGATCGGGCCTTCGAAACCCCGGTGACCACTTTCCTCCACTCAGCTGCCATCTGTGGGGCACGTTCATTCATGGTTTACTGATTTCCATGTCAGCGGCAGGGTTTTTGCATGCAGGTTATCTTTACATCATATCACACGGGCCTCCAGATTGTCTTTGTGCTATACATGCCACCCTCCAACACACACACCAGGAGAAGAAAGACCAGCTGTAGTGGCAGATGTTTAATGAACACAGGTAAATAGCAGGCATTTTCAAATTGTCATAAAACACACACAAGGCCCCCTTCTCATAACACCACACAAAGTGTTGTACTGTTATGTGGATTGCAGCTACTCCACAGTAGCTCCTATTGTGACTGCACCGCCGTCTCTTCAGTGGTTTCTGTTGGCTGTGGGGGGCCTCAGTGCTGTCTGGAGAGGTTTCACCTTTTTCTTCCACAGTGAGCAGGGTGATGACTGTGGTGGCCTCATCCTGTTTATCCTGCATTTACGATCCTGAAATGAGAAGATTCAACAAGGTAGTTAATGACAGGAGTTAGAGACTGAACTCCATTATAAAATGGCTGAACAACTGCAGAACCATGCTGCATCAACTACCAAGTCATGCCTAGTCAGGCCACTAGGGGCAATGTCCTATAGAGATATATATGAGAGTTCAGAACAGGGCTCACTTCCTTCTCTTCCTGTGAATGCTGAGGCCTGGTGAAGCAGTTTTTCTTTCAATTGTAAATATTTGTACATATTGCAACTGTTTGACTTTGAAGATAAAAGTGTCTCCTGCTTATTTGGACGTCAAACAGTCTCTGTGTGAGTATTCTTGGGAAAGAGTTGCTACTGAGTCTGCTGAGATAATTTTTTGGCTTCTGCTGGGGACTGAGTGTCCTATCATCCCCTGACAGTTATGAGTACCAAAAAGCCAGCACACACTCACAGAGGAAAAACACAACACAAAACACCATCCGCCTTTCTGTCCTTGGCACCAAAACTTGTGTTGTAGCAACACAGGCACAAGAAATTGAGAGAAGGCTGCAAGGAATGCGACTGTGTGGTCACCATATACAAAGGTAGGTACACATGGAGAACAAAACAGACGTGTTGTGAAATATGACAAATAGAGCCTAAATTCAAAACTCTTATCTATTTAATCACAAATAAATTAAAATGACAGTGAATGCATGCTAGCAAAAACACCAACAAACACACCAGTGCAAGAGTTGTCAAAAAACAACAACCTTGCATACCCATCTTCCCCTAACAGTACATTTTAAAAAGACAACTAATGCACACTAGCGAAAAAACACGAAGTCACACATGAGTTCTACTAATTGTAAAAAACAAAAACACCCTTACCTTCTTCTGCCTCGAACAAAACAGGTGAGTGTGGCTCCGGAGTGGGTGCCACCGGTGTGGTAGGACCCGGGAGGGCGTATGCAACAGTGGAACCATCCCACAGGAACGTGCTGAATGTTGGTGCTCCTCGCCACATGCTTGAGATGAATGGTGGCATCTCCTCCAAAAATAGCATGGAGGTCATCGAAGAATGGCATGATGCTGCTCTGCTTCTGCTCTGGTCATTGTGGTTCACCACCTCGTGGTACCGTTGCCTGAGGGCCTTACTCTTCATTGGACACTCCTCAACCATCTGGTGGTGTCCCTTGAGCCACATGTTGGCAGCAATCAGTTTGAAAAGATCGATGTTTCGGTGATATTTCTGGAGCTGTTCCTGGACCTTCTCCTCAACCCAGAGGGTGATAAGTTCCATTGTCTCTTGGTGTGACCAGGCAATGCCCCTGCCACCTTTCCTCAGTCATGACTGTGATACAGCAGCCCTAACTCTTGCCAGTGGGGGAAACCAAAACCAAGCAATGTTGATAAAGTGGGGGGTCTGATTAACTTGTAAAAAAGCTGTTGGGTCTGCAGAAAGCTTTGAAGAAAGTTCAGGAGGTTTCCTCTGCAATAACACTGCACCTCAAATGTGCACACTCAAGCTGAGAGGCACTTCTTCCTGCTTTCTTGCCAGATGCCAAATGGCAGGAAGCTATTTCCCATCCCTCAAGCCTTCCATTCCCCCCATCTGTTCTCCACTTTTGCTCTTATCTGGGAATGTGTTGCAATGCAAATTGGATGTCCAAATGGGTGGGAATGCGCATTTCCACACATTATTTTAAAAACTTTGGGGAAAGCTGTGCAGGCTTTTCCCCCCATAGTTTTTGGAGTTTTTGCCCCCCCCCCCACTTCTGAATAAGGTGACTCACCATGGGATCTCATTGGGATGAAAGGTATTCTCTGCAAATTCTATTAGGATTATTTTCAGGATCTAGCCAACCAGTAAAATTCTGGGAGACCAGGGTTTGATCCCCATTCAGCTATGGAAACCTACTGGGTGACCTTGGGCAAGTCACACTTTTTCAGCCTCAGAGAGGAGCAAAGGCAAACCTCCCTCTGAACAAATCTTGCCAAGAAAAACCTTTATAGGGTTGCTTTAGTGTCACCGTAAGTCAAAAGTGACTTGAAGGCACACAGCAACAGCAAACACATTTGAAACTGTGTGTCAACTCTCAATCTGAGGAATATGTTTAGCAATAGCAAGCAATAGCAATAGCACTTTATTTCGATACCGCTTATCAGTGCCAACGCATTCCCTAAGCAGTTTACAAAGTGTTAGCTAATTGTCCCCAACAAGCTGGGTACTCATTTTACCAACCCACGGAAGGATGGAAGGCTGAGTGAACCCTGGAGCCCTCTGGGATCAAATTTACAACGTTGTGGGCTGCAGTACTGGCATTTAACCACTGCACCACCAAGGTTCCCTGGTCTACCAGAGAGAGAAGCTACCACTCATTTTGATGGATCTCCTCTCCAGCCTGGCCCAGCAATTCCAAATCCTTGGGCTCCTGTCACTCATCTTTCCCCCTTTCCCATCAAGTTCCCTCCCTGGACTGGGTACCTGGACCTCAAGGTGATCCCTATATGGACCAGTGGATGTGTTGTTCTGTGGATTCACTGTGGTAAGCATGACCAGACTCTCTATCAAAATTTAACAGGAACAGCCAGACATAGTTGTAAAAAGAATAAACAAGTGGAAGTTTATTAATACACCATTGGATCACACATTAACCTCTAAACTACTTTTAAAAGCCCTATTCAGTTCTCCCCTTCCCTGTCTTGCTGACTGTCCTATGTCTATTACAGCTTTCCCTATCTCTATGCCATCTTTCCCCTATCTACCCTCTGTCAGAGACAAGCCTCAGTTTGCATCCTTTCTCCTCCCCTCTCCTGCACAGCATTTCCTGAGCTGTGAAAGAACAACTCTGGGATCCAATTGCCTAGATAGGTGGTGGGGTCTCCTTCTCTGGACATCTTCAAAAGGAGGTTGGACAGCTACCTGCTGAGGTGAAGATCCTGCATTAAATAGGGGGTTAGGCTCAATGGCCTTTGAGGCCCCTTTCAACTCTATAATTCTATGTAGTAAGGATTCTTCTTGCATTTGGAAAGGAAGGATGGCTAGGGCAGCCTGTTGCAGCAAAAAGGTGCTCCCAGACTCCAATATTGTTCTTCTTATTTTGATCCATGCTCCCCACTTATCTGGCTCTTATGCTGTGCTGTGCTATGCTATGCTGTGCTATGTTATATTATGTTATTTATTTAAGATATTTATATTCTGCCCTACATCTAAGGATCTCAGGGTAGCATATAAGAAAGTCAATAAATAACAATAAATTTGAAAGGCAAGAAATACATTAAACCATTTATTATTTAAAACCAGACAATTTAAATCCAGTTAAACCTATTTAAAATAAAGCCAACCGTAGCACATGTGCAAATTGGATAAAATCAATTAGGCCCAGGCTTTAATAAAAAGCCATGGTTCGATTTGATGTTGGAATGACACCATGTTCTATGATGCTACTAAATAATACAAGAGCTGCCAGATGACCATGGAGGCAAACAGTGTAGATATAGGTCAACCAGAATGCTTAACCAGAATGCCAACCTCTGAAATACTCCAAAATCCAAAATTGTCCACAGGAGTGGCTGAGATAGCGATACCTTTGCTTTCTGATGGTTCAGTGTAGATAAACTTTGTTTCATGCACACTATTATTTTTAAAAATGTGTATAAAATTACCTTCAGGGTATGTGTATAAGGTGTATACAAAACATAAATTAATTTCATGTTTAGACTTGGGTCCCATCTCCAAGATATCTCATTATGTATATGCAAATATTCCAAAACCTGAGAAAATCCAAAACCAAAAACATTTCTGGTCCCAAACATTTTGGATAAGGGATATTCAACCTGTATAACAGTATCAGTGTAGTTCTTTCTGTATCCACTCCAGAAGTACGTCCTGCCGAGGCTAACTCTCAGGTGATTGGGTAAAGGGTTGCAACCTTGAGTCCTAACAGAAATTGACTTCAATTCTGCAGTCTACCCCCAGACAAAATAACTGATAATAGTTACTGTGGTTTTATATTCTTTTACAAACATTGATTTCTGACATTCACCCATTTCACATGATTTGCACTCAGATTACAGGGACTTCACACTTTGTGTCAGTGCATTTGAACCAGCAGTCACAGATTTGCCAGACAGCCATTCCTTAGATGCAGGAAAATACTCTCCCAGTCATAGGAATTTATGTTGGATATATAAATCTATGATTTCCCATTTCATACACTACAATTATCATGTAGGCTAATCAATGTTAAGATTATTTACATAATTATGTGCCTTCAAGTTGACTGCCAAGTTACGGTGACCCCCATAAATTTCATAGTTGTCTCAGTCAATGAATATTCAGAGATAGCTTGCCATTGCCTTCCTCTGAAATATAGCCTTACAGTACCTGGTATTCCCAGGCAGCCTCCCTTCCAAATAC
Organism: Gambelia wislizenii; assembly: GCA_030847615.1. Lineage (NCBI taxonomy): Eukaryota > Metazoa > Chordata > Lepidosauria > Squamata > Crotaphytidae > Gambelia > Gambelia wislizenii. Next base: position 370,111,390 of record JAUMIR010000003.1, read on the forward strand.
TAACCAGGCATGACTCTGCTTAGTTTCTGAGATCAGATAGAGTCTTGTGCCTTCAAGGTATTTTGGCTATTTACAAATACAGACAATATATTCTGTGAATCAATCTTTGGTTCAAGCGAACTGTAGCATTTTTTCATAACTTTAGTATTCCAATTAACCAGAAATGTTAAAACAAAATTAGTGAGTGGTGTAATGGTGTTAAGAGATCCAAGTCAAATCCCCACTGGGCCATGAAACTCACTGGTTGATCTTGGACTATTCTCTCTGCCTGACCTACTTCATAGAGTTAGTATGAGAATAAATTAGTGATGAGAAGAGTTGTTTTGAACTGGTTGGGAGAACAATGGGATATAGCTACAGGTAATAAAATAAAAACACATACTTGTAAAAATATATACTTGTATCTGAGGAAGTAGACTAAGGAGATTATCAGACAGGAATGAAAAAAATGTTCCTGTCCCACAGTCTCCACTCCCATCCCTGTCCTGCCACAATCACCCTCCTAATCACACTTACCTCCTCCTCCATTGGCAGGGCAGCCTAGGAGCAAATGGAGCTCTAATGGAAGCTCCATTCACTTCCTGGAGTGAAATCCCTCCTGTTCTTGTGAGAAGACACGAGTGTGGGAAAATAAAAAATATGAAGAGAAATACACAAGAAAAAGATACACCAAGCACCTAACACATTAAACATTACAAGTAACCCAGGGAGGGTCATTAAAAAGTGTGTCACGTACCTGGATGTCCCGATCTCACCCGGAAGTGTTCTGGCAGGGACTTCCCATTGATGCTGGGATCTCGCCAGCATAACGGGAAACCTTTTCATTAGCAGGAATATCCATGACAGAAATGGAACAGGAATCTATTGACGGCTTCTCCCATCAATAAAAAGCAGCACCGGTGGAACGACAGCCGAACAGGTGCATTATGAGGGGGGAACAAAGTTGTCTGAAAAGGGAGCCCTTTTGCAATCTCCGGGCATTTGTGTAATGCAACTTTTAATACATCTGATAATCTCCACAGTCTACAAAGATCATGCTACAGCTTCTTCGTCTCAGTTAGTCTCAAAGGTGCTACAAGGTCCTTTTGTATACTTGCAAGATTCACTATACAATAGTGTAACAATAGTTGCCAAAGTAGGACAAAAAGAAAAGTTACAATGTATCAACCTTTTCAGTATAGCATGGGGGGGTGCATGCACATGTGGGGTAAAAGTGGAGGGATCCTTAGAGGGGGACTGACCATGTTCTCCTGGAGTTTGTTATACAGAGGAAAGGGGAAGCTAAGCATCGTCAGACATGCATTCTAGAATTTAAGAAAGCTGATTTCAGAAAACTTAGGGAATTTGTGGGGGTGATCCCATGGTCAGGAATACTAAAAGAGAAGGGAGTTCATGGATGGGAGTAAATGGATGGGCGTTTCTTAAAACTCAAGCTGAACATGGGTAAGCAGTGTGATGTGGCAGCTAAAAAAGCCAATGTGATTCTAGGCTGCATCAGTAGTAGTGTCTACATCAAGGAAAGTAATAGTGCCACTCTATTCTGCTTTGGTCACACCTCACCTGGAATACTGTGTCCAGTTCTGGGCACCACAATTCAAGAAGGATATGGACAAGCTGGAATGTGTCCAGAGGAGGGTGGCCAAAATGGTGGAAGGTGTGGAAGCCGTGCCCTATGAGGAGTGGCTTAGGGAGCTGGACATGTTTAATCTGGAGAAGGTTGAGAGGTGGCATGGTTGATAGCCATGTTTAAATATTTGAAAGGATGTCATACTGAGGATGGAGTAAGCTTGTTTTCTGCTGCTCCAGAGACTAGGACATGGAGCAATGGACTCAAACTACAGGAAAAGAGATTCCACTTAAACATTAGGAAGAAGTTCCTGACAGTAAGAGCAGTTCGGAAGTGGAATGCACTGCCTCAGAGTGTGGTGGAGTCTCCTTTGGAGATTTTAAAACAGAGGCTGGATGGCCATCTGTTGGGAATGCTTTGATTGTTTATTCCTGCAAGGCAGGGGGTTGGACAAGATGTCCCTTGTGGTCCCCTCCAACTCTATGATTCTATGACTATGTTGTGTGAAGATGTGGGATAGGACCTTTCTTTGCTGTGGCACCCCAGCTGTGGAATGCCCTTCCCTCTGAAGGTCTAATTGGGGCCTATGCTAGTTTCTTTTTGGTGGCAGGTTAAAACATGGCTTTTGATCAAAGCTAGGGGGTTGTCTAATGATTTTGCTGAAATCAGCACATGTTTTAATTGTTTTATTGATTAAATTATTGACTATGTTTTAGACTGTTTACCTTACTCCTCACTATTCTAAATTTAAATTGTTCTAAATTGCTTTTAAATTAATTTTATCTGTACATCATCCTGAGATTGTGTGATGCAGAGCTGAATACGAACATTATAAGTATGTATGCTTGGGTGAGTGCAATAGAACAATTTGTGGTACAAGTTTAATGCACCTTTAAGTCACCTTAGTGACTTAATTGCTACTAAGTTAGCAAAACTACTGAATTTTGAAAACCTGTACAACTGCAAATGAAACCCACTGGGTGGCCTTTGGCAATTCTCACTTTGTGCTAGAGGAAGGCAATGGCAAATGTCTTCAGAATATATCTTGCCAAGAAAACCTTAGGATAGGGTCCCCATAACAGCTGCAAAATCACAATCTTATTGGGGCACTTGTGACAGCATGCCAACAAATTATTTGCATATTGATGTGAACCATTTGTGGCACACAGGAAATTTCCTCACTTTTGGGTCGCCTATGATATTTTTTACATCAGTTTTCCACACCCTTAAGAGTCTACTTATCTGATTTCTTCTCTTGGGTTACTTTGCTTGCAAGGGGGGACAATGTACTCTGAAAGTTGCAAGGAAGGACAAGGGAAAAGATACAGGTTTGGGGAACTTGAAACCTTTTTCCTGGTTGGGGTCTCTTCCAACTCTACAATTCTATGATTCTATGAGACAAAGCTTTCAAATGCCCCCTCCCTTTGAAACTTTCCCCTAGTTTCAGTTTTAGCAAACATCAGCACTGCTGTGACATCAGCAGGGATCTTCACCCTTATTGCAGACCTACTCACATGTCTGGCAACTAGCACAGTACATAAACCTGGAAGTCAGGAATAAATGTGGGCGTAAAAAGCTTAGAAACTTACACACTGTGGTGTGACTGTAAGGGAGATGGGGAAACAAGGAGGGAAAGAAGAAAGCAGGGAGCAAGGATGGGGGGCGGAGGAAGGTCTGGGTGAGATACCTAAATACCCTAAAGACACTAGATCCCATCTGATCTTGAAAACTAAGCAGGATCAGTTCTGGTTAGTATTTGGATGGGAGACTGCCAATGAATACCACATGCTGTAAACTACATTTCAGAGGAAGGAACTGGCAAAACCACCTCTGAATATTTCTTGCCTAAGAAAACCCTATGAAATTCCTGGGGTCATATTAAGTTGACAGGTGACTTGAAGTCACACACACACACATAGGGTTAGCATTCACCCATATTTGTGGTTATATGCCATACATTCTCACCTTTTGCTGGACATTTCATTAACTTGTAAGTACAGTATCTAAAAGTATCAAAATGACCTGAACAGATTAGAAAGCTGGGCCAAAACTAACAAAATGAACCTCAACAGGGAGAAATGTAGGATACTACACTTGGGCAGTAAAAATGAAATGCACAGATATAGGATGGGTGACACCTGGCTTGATGGCAGTACATGAGAAAGGGATCTAGGAGTCTTAGTGGACCACAAGCTGAACATGAGTCAGCAGTGTGATGCAGCAGCTAAAAAGCCAATGCAATTCTAGGCTGCATCAATAGGAGTATAGTATCTAGATCAAGGGAAGTAACAGTGCCACTCTATTCTGCTTTGCTCAGACCTCACCTGGAATACTGTGTCCAGTTCTGGGCACCACAACTCAAGAAAGATATTGACAAACTGGAACATGTCCTGAGGAGGGTGACCAGGATGGTGGGAGGTCTGGAAGCAATGCCCTATGAGAAGCAGCTTAGGTAGCTGGGTATGTTTAGTCTTGGGAAGAGAAGGTTAAGAGGGGACATGATAGCCATGTTTAAATATTTGAAGGGATGTCATACTGAGGATGGAGCAAGCTTGTTTTCTGCTGTTCCAGAGACTAGGCATGGAGCAATGGGTTCAAACTACAGGAAAAGAGGTTCCACCTAAACATTAGGAAGAACTTCCTGACAATAAGAGCTGTTTGACAGTGGAATGCACTGCCTCATAATGTGGTGGAGTCTCCTTTGAAGGTTTCTAAACAGAGGCTGGTTAGCCATCTGTCGGGAATGACTTGATTGTTTATTCCTGCATGGCAGGGGGTTGGACTGGATGGCCCTTGTGGTCTCTTCCCACTCTATGATTCTATGTGCACTTCAAAGATGATCTTGCTTATACTGTAGTTATTGTTTTAGACCGACAGAGAAGGAAAGAAAGATGGTAACAAACCTGCATACACCAGTGAGGTGATAGTGAAGGCAAGCACACTGGCTCTGACACGGAGCTCTTGCATCTGGGACTTCAGCATGGTAAACTGGAATGTGAAGGAGGTTAAAAGCTCCGTGCCAAAGGCCTTCAACAGACCTGTCTGGAGAGGCTGGCTGCAGATATGGGGATAGGAAAGCAACCCACTGATTCCCGATAACCAGAGCACGTTTTGATAGAGCAGGGCTAAGAAGGCGCCAATGAACTGGGCCACAATCTTCAACATGCCCAGCCTCATCGAAATGCCTTTCCGCAGGATATACACCAGAGTGGAGGCCGGATTGCTCGTGTTCTCATTCAAGGTCAAGTAGAAATGGAGAGCGGCGAAGGAATACAGGTGAGCAAGATAGAGCTGGGGTTTGGGCTCTGCTTCCGCCAAAGGGTGCAGCGTATTAAAGCCGGTGCATAGCTGGAAAGTGGCCAACATCTCCAACAGGAAGAGCCGGAGTCCCAGGGTACTGATAAAACTGCGGGTAAGTATCCTGCCCTCAGTTGCCATGAGGGTGGTGATCCCCTGTAAGAAAATCAACGGCACTGCAGAGTCTTTTTCCATGATGAAATGCCACTGTAAAATTTTCACTCCAACCCTTTTCCCCCAAGTGCTTGGCTTCTCTTGCCACCAAACTTTCTCTGTTGCCTTTCACTTTCCTTATAGTTAATTTACCCCCACTTTTTACAGCTACATGCTCTCCTTCTTGGCAAGGACTGGATCAAACATCCCACTTTGCCTTGATCTCCCTCTCTTATGATGAGTCCAAACACCTGCTATTGAAGAGTATGATCACTATTGTGGTGTCACAGAGATGTCCAAGTCTTTCCTTATACACCTCACTCTTTAAAAGGCCATGAGTTGCTCCTTGTTGTCAGTCCCCAAGGAAGAAGGAACAAAAAACATCCCCTATTTTTCCACAAATTGCAATTGTCCTATTGGTCCCCGCTGAAGTAAAATGAGCCCCGCTGTCTATTACTAAGTGCTTCTTCTAGGAGAACCAATAAGGCTATTTGATCTTCAGCCAAAGAGGTGACTACTTTGTCAGGGTACTGAGGCCTTCTTCATTTCAGGATGGAATTAAGAGAATTCACGAGGAAAAGTTAAGGCTCTTTCCACTCAAATTTTCACTATTTATTTTGCGAATGGGTAAAAGGCGCTCACAGAAACTGCCCATAAATTGCTCCTATTGAAATATTTGCCATCTTCTCATTTTGCCAGCAGGTTCATTCTTGTTAAAAGAAGGAAGGGTGTCCTCTTGATGGACTGATTAACACCTCCTTTTCCTTCTTGTGTGTGTATATGGGGGGGGGGAATGGGGTCTCAGCAGAACCCCATATTATTTGGTGGCATAAGCAAACACATTTGACTGGGGACAAATGCTACTGTGTCATGTTAGGAAAGGAAAAACATTCCTTAAAGTCCTGCTTTTTGCCTTTCCCCACTCTATCCCTGGCCAAACTTTCCTTCCACTCCTCCTCTGTCAGTTCCAACAAAGCTGCCAAAAAGAGGCGCCAAACGAGGCTAAGAGGCAACTGTCAAGTCAGCCACGTCACAGCGGGAGGGAGAGAATCAAGGAAGCGCATGCGCACTCCAGCTCTGCCTCTCGCTTCAAGTTCTAACCCGGGACGGTTTCTTTCCGAACGCTGAGAGCCAAAAGACCGTTGGATGCGGTCACGTGGTCTAAGGAGGGCGTGGGGGGGAGGGGAGGAATAGCGTCGAAGTCCTTTTCAATAGAAACGGCCGAAGGAAGATTCTCGTTCGACAGACACCCCCGCCAAGAGCTTTCATGGGAGCGTCCATAGATGTGTCCTCACAGTGGAGGCTTCACCATTAGAAAAGGACCGGGGGGGGGGAGCAAGAGAGTTTTATCTACCCCATCCAAAATTGCCAATACCTCTCCCGTGCTTGTAACAGTTACCTAAGAAGTAGCAACAGAGCAAATTTAGCCTCCCCCCTTTCCATTGTCATAACGTTACAGTATACAAGCATCACCAGTTTTATTTCTGCCTGTCACATAAAAGGTTAAAGGCACAGGAATCCTGACAGGAAAAAGGTGCTAACCCTTTCATACCAGAGTGATAGCCCTAATCCCCATCCCCAGCAAGGCTTCTCCTGAAACGTTAGCAACCATTTTTTAAATTAAATTAAATTTATTTATTGGAGTTATATCCCACCTTTCTCCCAAGATGGGATTCAAGGCGGGGAGGGGGATGAAACCATGGGATGGAAACATTGAAGAGGTCACAAAATTCTCTGTGTCAAAAGAATTCTCTGTGTACTAAAAGCACAAGGCAAGACCTAGAATTTGTCAGAAGATGCTTTTTTCCTGGAAGGATCAAGCAATTGGAAAATTCAACTGCTTACCCTAATATGGATTTTTTAAAAAACCATCTGAACTATTTTAAAAAAGGTACATTCATCTGCTTGCCACAATATAAGATTTTGGCACTGTCTATATGAGGCAAAAAACCCTGGAGTACCATGCAGTAACGGCAATTCGTAGCAGCAGCGACTTGTCTTAAGTATTTTTGCCCCCATAAGCTTGTGTTTGTACTTTGCTGCTGCCAAAGTTAAAAAAAAAATGATGTGCAAGGTGTGCTAGAGTGATAGAACGATTTTTCGATTAAACAGGACAGCAAAAACAACAACAACAACCTGTTTTATCACCGTAGCAATTTCTTGCTAAGGTGAAAATCCAACATGGCGGCAGTGGGCACTTGCCTTGTTAGCAAGCCTCCGTCCCCCTGCGCTCACCTGGCATTCAAGCAGGAATGTGCACCCCCTTGCTGTTTTTAAAAAACTGGGGGGAAAGCCACAAAGGTTTTTCCTGCATTGTTTTTGCCTTTGGGGACCCTGCTCCTTCCGAATACAGTGGATTGATGCAGGATCCCATTTAGGCAGGTCGTATTCCCAGTGAATTCCATGAGGGGTATTTTCACTCTTCAGACCAGTGGTTCGAGATTTCTTCTTTGACCAACATGGATATCTTTGTAAAGGGATCTTGTAGCATCTTTGAGAGAAAGAAGTTGGTAACACAAGCTTTCTTAAGACTCCTGCTGCCACACAGCAGAAATAATGCAGTTTGACATCACTTTAACTCACGGCTCCATCCTATGGAATCCCGGGATTTGTAGTTTGTCATGACACCAGAACTCTTTGACAGAGCAGGCTAAATATCTCACAAAACTACAAATCCCAGAATTCTATAGCATTACACCATGGCAGTTAAAGTGGTGTCAAAAATGAAATGCATAGATATAGGATGGGGGAGACCTGGCTGAACAAGACTACGTGCAAAAGGGATCTAGGAGTCCTAGTAGACCACAAGTTGAACATGAGTCAACAGTGTGATGTGGCAGCTAAAAAGGCCAATATGATTTTGGGCTGCATCTATAGAAGTATAGTGTCTAGATCAAGGGAAGTAATCGTGCCGCTCTATTCTGCCTTGGTCAGGCCTCACCTACAATACTGTGTCCAGTTCTGGGCCCCACAATTCAAAAAGAATATTGACAAATTGGAGCATGTCCAGTGGAGGGCGACTAAAATGGTGAAAGGTCTGGAAACCATGCCTTATGAGGAAAGACTTAGGAAGCTGCGTATGTTTAGCCTGGAAAAAAGATGGTTAAGGGGTGATATGATACCCCTGTTTAAGTATTTGAAGGGTTGTCACACTGAGGATGGAGCAAGACTAGAACACTGAGCAATGGATGCAAGCTCCAGGAACAGAGATTCCACCTCAACATTAGGAGGAACTTTTTGACAGTAAAAGCTGTTCAGCAGTGGAATGCACTCCCTCAGAGCGTGGTGGGGTCTCCTTCCTTGGAGGTCTTTAAACAGAGGCTGGATGGCCATCTGTCAGGGATGCTTTGATTGTGTATTCCTGCATGTCAGGGGGTTGGACTGGATGGCCCTCGTGGTCTCTTCCAACTCTACAATTCTATGATTCTATGAAATTGCATTATTTCTGCAGTGTGTCAGCAACCTAGGTCTACTTCATCATGTTATCCCCATGCCAACTTCCATTCCATTTCATGGTGCGCTCTTATGCCAAAATGACCACACCAGAGGGGAAGATCCAACTCAGTTTTATTTGCTGCAGTGAAATAGATGCCCGGGGAGTCAGTCCACAAAGCAGGCATCCATGAACAGGCAAACAGTCGTGTATTTGTACAGTTTGACATTTAAAGTATCAATAATTCTACCACTACATCACTGATCAGCAGACTATGATTCTTAGGCATAGAAAGCCTAGACCCAAAGGGTGTGATTTTAGTATTGAAACGAGCCAGGTTAAACAAGTCTACAGAAATCTTGCTTTTCTCTGCCAAGTTTGAAAATGTTGCGAGCTGCCAGGTTGCTTATCACCTTTCCCTGGAGCTGCATAGTGCTCCCTTTGTTGGTAATGTCCTAGTTTGATTGTTACATTTTGCAACAAGAGGAGCAATTCAAGAGAAAGTGACACTTGTTTCAATGCACACAGAGAGCTTTCAAGCCTTTCTAATACCCCAAGGTGGTGTAGACTGACCCGGCTAACATGAGTTCATGAAAATCCTTGTGGGCTTCATGAATTGTTGCTAGCACTTTCTATATTTCACATCCCATTCTCTGTGAGAAAAGGACAAATTCAGCATTATAGTTTCAAACAAGTTCTACTGAGGAGGCATGAGAGAAAAGGATTAGCCTACCCATTATTCCCAAGAGGACTTGAGAGAGAGTGACTAGCCTATCAATCAGATGCAGACTTTGAATGGATATCTTTGGGTTTTGTGAAGAGCTTGGAAAAAAGTCATGACCACTGGGTATGTTGTTGGCTCCTGGGGCCTGTATTCCCCAAAGTAACTTTTCCAGGCCCTGTTTTTATGTTACCTGAAAAATGTCAACTTTAGTCCTTCAACAGTGGAAATCCTAAACACAGGGAAGACAATTTTATACCATCTGAAACTGGAATCATATTCTCACACTACTAAATAAAGTTGCCCAATTTGGACTCAACTGCTTTTTAAAAACCTTGTTGTTGTTGTCGTTGTTGTCATGTGCCTTCAAGTCGTTTCCTACTTATGGCAACCCTAAGGTGAACCTATCACAGGTTTTTCTGAGACTGAGAGCATGTGGCTTGGCCAAAGTTGCCCAGTTGGTTTTCATTGTCGAGGGGGGATTCGAACCTGGGTCTCCAGAGTCGTAGTTCAACACTTGAACCATGTTAGCACACCATATACAGTTATCTCCCAAATTAATATCTTCCTAGCTTTTAAATTAGCAAAGGACAGCCCACTGTAGAACAAATTTTAAAAAGCAGGCAAAGTCTAATCTTACAGTGAATTATTGTTTGTTTATTAAAATAATGCAATACTTTGCATGGCACTTTGCAAATAAGACAGATCATGTGGTAGAAGATGGTCGGACCATAAAGGAACATAAATTTAAATCATTTCATAAAATTTAAGGATGAGAAATATGAAAGATGGGAAATTCTGGATTTCTCTCTAGCTATACCCATTGTACGGTATCCCCAGTTAGTGCTAGAGCTATGCTATAGTTTCCCGCAAGAGGGCAGCAGGGATTCAATAATATAAATGGCTGTTTCACAGGATCTTCTAATCTTCAAGCCACAACCTGGATAATTCCCCCCCACCCCCAAACAACTTCAGATAAGGAGGATGCAATTACAGCAGCAAGAATTACTACCGTATCTCTGAACCTGTCAGAAAGGTTCTGCATTTTGCTGAATCAAGTGGTAAAATTCATCCAGGACTCAACCACTTCAGGTTGGACTAGTATGTTTATTTGAATACTTTGCCATGCAACACCACCACCACACATAGGAAAAAAGCCTGCCAGGAGAACAATGCTTCTCCAGCTCATAGAATCATAAAGTTGGAGGTATCCTTGTAGGATATCTAATACAATGGTCTCCAAGATTTTGTATTTAACATCTCACAAGTCACTCTGGCTGCATCTGCACTGCAGAAATAATCCAGTTTGACACCACTTTAACTGCCATGGATCAATGCTATGGAATTCTGGGATTTGTAGTTTTGTGAGATACAGGTTGAGCCCCTTGTATCCACAGATTTAGTATCCATGGTTTCACTTATCCACATCCAAAAGATTGTGTTCTCTCTAGGCATTTCTAGGTCCTCCAATGTGATTCTAAGGGTGAACTTCCCGCTTCTGGCTGAGGGGAAGAGGGAACGGGTGTGTGGAACGAGTCTTGCTCTGGTTAGAGTGATTTTTCAACCAGCTGTGAATCCACCTGACATGGTTTGCATTTAACCCCCATTTAATCAATTTGCTAACCAAAATATCACAGGGGATAATATCACAGGGGATTTTGCTGAAGGCTTTGTGGACATAAAGGATTTAGAGGGAACTAACAGTAACAATATATTCTGCTATGATCAGACTTCATCTGGAATACTGTGTCCAGTTCTGGGCACCACAGTTCAAGGAGGATATTGTCAAGCTGGAATGTGTCCAGAAGCAAGCAACCAAGATGGCAAAAGATCTGGATACCAAGCCCTGTGAAGAACAGTTTAGAGAGCTGGATATGTTTAGCTTGGAGAACAGAAGATGGAGAGGATATGATTGTTGTTGCTGTGTACTTTCAATTAATTTCTGATTTACGGTGACCCTAAGGCAGTTTGCCTCACAGGGTTTTCTTGGCAAGATTTGTTCAGAGGGAGGATTGCCTTTGCTTCCCTCTGAGGCTGAGAAAGTGTGACTTGCCCAAGGTCACCCATTGGATTTCCATGGCCGAGTGGAGATTTGAACCCTGGTCTCCAGAGTCATCGTGCAACACTCAAACCACTGCACCACTATCTCTGAGGATATAATAGCCATCTTTAAATATTTGAAGGGATGTCATGTAGAAGATGAAGCAAGTTTGGTTTTTTCTGTTCCAGAGACTAAGGGCTGTTCCAGATACTGAGGGTTCGTGACCGCGGATCAGACCCGTTGCTCCTCCATTACCTGGACGAAACCAGAGGAAGTCCAGACCAGCACGCCAGCTGGTCTCTGCAGCTGGTGGCATTGTTGTCCCACTCTCCATAGCCAGAAAGCTGGCCTGCAGCACGTGACCTTGGTCACATGCTGTGGGACTCCTTCCTGGCTTCAGAGAATGTGATGTGGGCTGCAGCGATGGGCTGGTATGCTGGTAAGGGCTCCTGTGGTCATGCAAGGCCTGATCCAGTTTTTCTGGAAAGAAGCAGGTTTGTGTAGATTTTTTAAAAATATGTTTTACCAGTTTTTACTCCATCTTAGCCCCATCTTTGCCCTGGGGGTTATGAGGACTGCCCGGGGGCAAAAGCCCTGTGTTGTCAGGACTGCAGAGCTCTAAGATGGGGCAAGATGGGGTAAATAGCCCATCTAGGCAAGCCCAAAGGATTCAATATGCAAGAAAAGAGATTCCACCTTATGAAAAGAGCTGTTTAACAGTGGAATCAACTACCCAGGTTGGGGGAGGCTCTCTTGTTTTGGAAGTCTTTAAACAGAGGTTGGATGGCCATCTCTCAAGAGCACTTTAGCTGTGTATTCCTCCATGGCAGGAGGTTGGACTAGATGGCCCTTTGGTGTCCTTTCAAACAATATGATTCTACTCATTGTGATCTAGATTGTGATGTGTGTAATGGTGGTGACATAAGCAGATTTCCTATCATCTCCTTCCCTTGATAGGTACTTCAGCCAGCTGAAAATCTATATATTGCTCTTAGGTATGTTGCCATTTCCAGTGTGCTGATTGGCTGCTTAGGAAACTGACCAACCAATCAAAGCTCTGCTGGGCAGCCAATCAGCTCACTGGGGGTGGGACCATTTGGAAGTTTCACTCCTTTCTAAACATGGCAGAGGCAGAAGGGGTGTGAGTAGCATGGGGGGGATGTGACATGGTGTGTGTGTGCGCAGCATGTACTGGGTGCGGAGAGGGCAGTGCGAGTATGGGGAGGGAGGCACATGGTGGCACGGGGTGTGGGGAGGGCGGTGCGAGTGTGGGGAGGGCGCACGGGGTGCAGGCAGGACAGTGTGAGTGCGGGGAGGTTGGCACAGGGCAGTACGGGGTGCAGGGAAGGCAGTGCGAGTGCGGGGAGGGCGGTGCGAGTGTGAGGAGGGCAGAGCGAGTGCAGGAAGGGTGGCACATGGTGGCACGGAGTGCGGGGAGGGTGGTGTGAGTGGGGGGAGGGTGCCATGGGGTGCAGGGAGGGCACTACAAGTGCAGGGAGGGTGGCACAGGGTAGTATGGCATGCAGGGAAGGCAGTGCGAGTGTGGGGAGGGCGGTGCAAGTGCGGGGGGGCAGAGTGGTGCGAGTGGGGGGAGAGTGGCTCATGGCAAGATAAGTCTGGCAGGATTTATTTGTGTCTAATCCATGCTGATTTTTTTTTTTTACTACTCAGTGCATTGTTAAACATGGAGTCCCTTATCATGAGTTGTAGTATCTGTCTTGGTATCAAAGTCAGACAGATCAGCCTGTAATTTCCTATATCCTTCTCCTTCTACCTTGTTCGCTAAAGCCAGATTTAGGTGGTTGGGGTCTTAGAACAGTTCAAAAGTAAAGCACCTTTTGTACACATGTGTGAGCTTCTCTAGGAATTATGAAGTCGAAGGCTTTCACAGCCAGTATCCATAGATTTTCCTTGGGTTTTTTTCTGGGCTGTGAGGCCATGTTCTAGAATAGTTTCTTTCTGATGTTTCGCCTGCATCTGTGGCTAGCATCTGTTTACTTTTTAAGGTTTCTTCTTTCTTTCCAAACAAAATCTGGCTCCCAGTTTTGAAATACAATAGAGTCAAAACTCAACACTTACAAAAGAATTCCACCTAGGGACAGGGGGATTCCCAGCAGATAATGGCCCATCAACCAACCATTAGCCAAACAGACACTAACGAGCCTTGCATTTCTATATCCAGAAACTAACCATTCAATTACACAAATGTACATATTCTCCCCAACAGGGGTCCACAGCATAAAAACTCCACGCACACACCTACCCAACCATTCTCTGAAGATGCCAGCCACAGATGCAGGCGAAACATCAGAAAGAAACTATTCCAGAACACAGCCTCACAGCCCGGAAAAACCCCAAGGAAAATCTATTCTCTAGGAATTGTTCTAGGCAAATGAAGCAAATATTAAATCAAATACAAAGACATTGGAATGAATGCTTTGCATTTTTACTCAGTTACTGAATAACACACAAAATGTTGATTATAACAGAAACATCTGGAGATTCAGGATACAACTGGGATGGAAGAAGAAATAAGCTATATCTTTTTCCTTCAGTTCTGGACCTCAAGCCTGGAGCAATTGCACCAGCTGAACCACTGATCATCTAGCCCTGTTGGTGGCACATTCCATAGTTTAACTGTGTGCTACAAGGAGACACATCTGACTTCCTTTCACATCTGACTAAGAGGCTCTTGAGAGAAAAATAAGGGATGTTGGGGCTTAGGGACTGTTCTTCCTGTAAAAGGCAAGATCATAGTTATGCCAGGCAGTGTCATTCCCATGTGGATGAGCAAGAAAGGATCACCCAGTGGGTTAGATAAGTCAGGGCAACCTGTCCATCTCACTGCTAGAATCTGCACACTAGGGAAACAGAACGCTTCATAAGTTAACAGGTCTCATCTCATCATTCTCAGCTGAATGATCTGGTGTCTCCCTTATGTAATCTAGCCTATGTTCTCTTGAAGCCTTGATAGTTTGGAACTGTTTATCTGAACAACTACTTTTGTACTAAGTTTCTCTCTTTCTTCAGATCTCCAGATTCCTTCTCAAAACTTACCTTTCTTACATTGCTTTGAGCTACTTCTCATTCCCAGCTATATATAAGATACAGTTTGTGTTTCCATTCTTTCCTTTCTACCCTTGTCTCTCCCAGGTTGTGGAAAAGTTACTTTTTTGGACAACACCTCCCAAAATTTTGGCTGGGGATTTGGACTGGCATCCTTGTTAGTGACTTATGTAGGTTAAAATCGAGCTTATGCTTGCATACGTCTTTTGTTGGTCAATGCAGAGGTTGGTGTTCCTTTCCTCCCTCCACACTGACCAAATCCTCCCTCCCAACTTACTGTAGAGCTGCTGAAGCCTGCCCCCCCCCGCCAAGCCATTAATGTGTGGTGGAAAAGGGGAATATGAAACGTGTCTGGCTACGTCCTCATAGCAAGATGTGAAATGATAACATCATCCACTGAGACCTCCGGAGGACCCTGGCAGACCTCAGTGGATGATGTAATCATTTTATGTCTGGCTATGGCAACATAGTCAGATGCTTCTCTGACCCCCCCTCCACCAGGGACAGAATGGCCATCTGAGGCTTCAGCAAGTCTACAGTAAGTCTGAGGGGTGGTGAATGGCCAGCCGTAGTGTCACTCTACATGTGGAACTACTACGCCATGTTGGGCCATACTGGATTCTGGCCTCTGAGAATTATTTATATTATTTCTGTACTCAAAAAAATAACATTTCCAAACTATGGTCTCTTTTTCTTCTTCCCATGCTCTGTTTTAGATTGTAAGCTCCATCAGAACAGGGGGGAAAATTAGATCTATGTTTCATATATACCCAGATAAGGTATTTTGCTCATTGACGGAATGTTTTAAACAAATCTCTCTGGCTTTTCTTCGCAAACGAAGATTCAGGAAGGACTCATCCCGCGCCTTCTGCAAGCGCGCTGATGACTAAAAAGGCCAATCCGAGACAAACAAGTCCGGTTGCAAAAAGTGCAGCAGAAGGTCTCCTTGGGTGATGTTTTTGGGTTGTGATTCTTTCTGCGTTGTCGTTTCTCTTCAAGACTTGTTCGGCGTGAGTTCTCAAATAAGGCTGCAGCATTGTGGATAGTGCGTCTCCATGCCTCCCGATGTGAGGCCAGGGCGGACCACCGTTGGTGATCAATCTGGCCAAGCCTGAGATGTTGTTTCAGGGAGTCCTTGTATCGCTTTTTTGGAGCGCCCCTCCCACGCTGACCCGTGGCGAGTTCACCGTAGAGTAGTATTTTTGGGAGGCGATGGTCCTCCATCCTAGAAACGTGCCCTGCCCAGCGCACCTGTGTTCTCAATATCATGGCCTCAATGCTGGTGATCCCTGCTTGTTCAAGGACAGCAACATTCGTCACATAGTCAGTCCAGTGTATATTTAGGATTGTGCGTAGACAGCGCTGATGAAAGCGCTCGAGGAGTCGTAGGTGGTGGCGATAGGTAACCCATGTTTCAGATCCATAAAGGAGGATAGACAGTACAATGGCTCTATACACACTGATTTTTGTGCTTTGCCTCAGGTGTTTATTGCTCCAGACTCTTTTGTGAAGTCTTCCAAATGCACTATATGCCTTTGCTAATCTGTGATCGATCTCTTTGTCAATCTTGGCATCTGAGGAGATGATGCTTCCCAGGTAGGTGAACTGCTGAACGGACTTGAGCACTGATAAATAATGACAACAAAAGAGGAGGCTGAACTTCTTTCCCTAATGCTCACTTTGGTTTTCCTAGGTTGGGAATGTAGTCTTTGGGGATCCCAAAGCCAAGGCATTTCAAGCTGGCTATTTTAAAATGCATAAAACAGGCTTACTAAGGTTTTTTACCCCCAGTTTGGCAGAGAGAGTAGATATAACAGCTCATTTCACATCTTTGATTCATGATTTGCACGCATTACATATCCCAATAATGTGAGACAAGAAATTTGCATTAATAGATCTACTGTATATCTGTATTTATTGATGCTATCTGCAAACAAATAAAAACAAATGTGTTTCTTCTAATTCTAGAGGAAACATTTTAATTTAAAAAAATAATGTACACAAATTAACATCAAGAAACAGAACAATGCACCAACAGGGGGGGGAGCAGGTCTATATTAAATAGTGTTAGGGTAAGTAAACAACCTTGGGCTGTAGTCCTTGGCCCACTTACTTAGGAAAAAGCCCAAATGACTTCTGTGAGACTTCCTCGTGAGCCCAGCAGCAAAGGTGCTGGGTTCTGCATGGCCAGAAATAAAACATACTGTCTTGCTGGAATTGAAAACAGGCAAGAGCTTTATTGGTTATAGCTGAACAGGCTTGGTCCATGGTGACTTTTTATCTTTAAACTAGGCACAGATTGGATAGCCTGTCAAAAGGAAGATGCTTCCAAACAGAGGACTGTCCTCTGTTTAGTAGGACACGTGGCCATCCTCACCCCAACTCCCCATATAGGAATAATACCACGTTGGCAATCAATAACAATTACTGAGAAAGACAGATGAAGAGCTTCAAATGCTGTATGCTCTTTAAATGCTAGGTGTGATCACACTCTATGGTGTCAGTTACACGAAATAGATTTTCCTTGGTTTTTTTCCGGGCTGTGAGGCCATGTTCCGGAATAGTTTCTTTCTGACGTTTCGCCTGCATCCGTGGCTGGCATCTTCAGAGAAGATGTCAGCCACAGATGTAGGCGAAATGTCAGAAATAAACTATTCCAGAACACGGCCTCACAGCCTGGAAAAAAACCAAGGAAAATCTATGGATGCCGGCTGTGAAAGCCTTCAACTTCACAGTTACACGGCAGTTTTTATCACGGGGAGAAATGGGATTCCCTTATCCCGAGTTCGTCCCTTGTTGTTTACATGATTTGTTACATGATTTGCATAAGTCTCAGTGTTTTAAATTTCTTGTTCTGAGTGCCTCCATCCCGGGATAGGGGCACATAGCTGAGCAGTATTTGATTGGTCGAGCTTTGGAAGGGACGGACTTACAACGGAAGCCTGGCAAGTCTGGATCTGCCATTTTTTAAAAGGTCAGAACCACCCCCACCCCTGCCAGGCACAGCTACACTGGCCTCTAAGGAGAACCCCCCTCCCCTGCCACACGGGGCTACTGCCCCCGCCCCGTGCGACATCCCTCCCATCCTTGCCACCACACGGGGCTGGGAGTATTCTCCGTGACTGGCAGTCACGGAGAATACCCCCCTACCCCGCATGGCTTCCCCCCCCCTTGGAGCCATTACCCGCCTTTCCCCCACTGCTGCCTCTCCCTCCTCCCTGGCCCTTCTCTTCCCCATTCACAAGCAGCGAACAGGGGAGAGAGGAGGGGGGAATGGAGGAAGAGACAGACATTTCTCTCATTTTTTAAAAAAGTTTTTGTTCCTATTTGCATTGTCTAATATGTTTTTTAATGGGAATATCTTCTGCAAACTCCTAAAAGCTGGCAAAAGCACTCAGCTGGGTGAAATATTTGAACATGCTTTAGAAGCTCTGAAAATTTCAGCATTGTTGGCCCCCAAAACATCAATCATATTGAACTATTTAACTACCAACAGGTCTTGATCCCTACAGTTCTTTTGGTTCCTCTGTGGTTTAGTTGAAAATAATATTCATTGCTCTTTTCTCTGCCCATGGGGTTTCTGGCTGAGAAAAAGTGACAAGCAATGTGTCAAAGCAAAAAAGAAGAAGTCCTATATTTTCTCAGGAATGGAACAGCATAAAAATTGGATTTGAGGTTTAGATAAAAATTAGATTTCCTGTGAACTCTCTGGAACAAACAACAACAGAACTTTTGGCTACTGAATTCTGAAGTGGGGATTCATTCATCTAGAATAATTTGGAGTCTATGAATGGATAATTCAGTTGCAAGGGGAAAATTCAAGGACTCAAGAAATATGAGAATGTTCTCCTGATTCAATATTGTGCAGTTGAAAAGCTGACAGATGTGAAGTTGGAAAGAGGGGTGAGGGGGTTGGACACATGGTATACATTGGAGGCAGAGCATTGGAATGGGAATTAATAACAGCATGAGAATGAAGGAAACCTTGCGGAAGCTTTAAAAGCAGTCATGGATGATTGGAAACCCTTTTTATAAAAAATGTGTTTAGAGGTACCAGTTTTGGCAGCACAAGTTCAATGAGACAGCAGACGTAAGTAATTTTGTTACTAGTATGAATCACCTCTGAACAGAAATTAAAAGCTACTAACTCCTATGGAGAAACCACTTCTGGTATGAGATATAATCAAGGAGGAAAACACACTTTGTACTCAGTTTGCTTCTTCTGCTTTAATATAAAGCTTGCAATGTCTGACAGAGCCTTTATGCAGTCTGAATATCTACTTTTTAAAAAACCCTGCCAGCTGCCAATCCACAAGGTGGTCAGGCCTCAAAGCAATTTAATGAAGCTTCCACTGGTGACCACTCCACAGAGACCAGACTGAGAGAAGGAGATGAAAGGTTTCTTACATGGGCTAACTATCCTGTCTTTCCCCCATCTCAGAGCCTTGCAGTCCATACAATGCAGGGCATTTGCCCCATTTTGTCCCCGGGCAGACCTCACTACCCCTGGGGCAGATATGGGGCTGAGATGGGTGGAAGGTAGAGGAGGGTCTGAGAGACCATCTTATAATAATACCCAGTTTACTCCATTACCACTGGCAAAAGACAGATCAGGCCCCATATGTTTGCAGGAGCCCATTTGTGTAGGCTAGGCATAATCACTACTGCTGTAGTCTCCCTGACTCTCCCGGAAGGCAGGAAGGAGTCCCAGAGCATGTGACCAAGGCTGGTTGCATGCAGGGGGCTTTGGTCACATGTTCTTGACTCCCTTCCTGCCTTCCAAAACAGCAAAGAAAATTGTGGCGGTGGCTGCAAGGATGAGCCAGCATGCCTGTTTGGATTCCGGCCTGTTCCATATAGGGAACAGGGGAAGAACGGGCCAGATCTGTAGCCAGGATATGTCGGTGGGAAGCCGGCATAGCCTGGCTCATGTAGATGAGCCCAAAGAATGCAAACACGAGGCAGCATATTCCATTATAACCAACAGCTATGTCATTGGCAAATGATCATGTAAACACTTCACTCAGCAGTTGAGAAAAGAATATAGCAGCACACCAACCTCATCATAACATTTGTCAAGATGTGCTTCTAGGCCTTTCAATTGCTGAGAGAGAAACTTTCAGTTGCAAATGAAGAAACAATAATGTTCTCTGTTCTCTCTCACTCACGCCAACTACCTCAGCCTGCCCCCTCCTTCTGTACTTCACATCACACTTCAAATAACAGTTATGTTATGTAAGACCTGTGTGAGCAGATGACAATTTGGAAAAGGAGGATGGCCACAAGAAATTCTTCCACTTTGTACAAAAATAGCAGACTGAGCAAACAAGAGTTCGTTCACAACCCCAGTGTTAAATCACACTTTTGATGATTCACTGCTGAGTCAAGCTCCACAAGGAAAGTACAGCTAGCAAACATGCTTCCTCGGTTATGAACAAAGCTTCATCACTAGTAAATGGACCAAACAAGGAAAGAAAGAAAGTAATATCAGTATTCCCGTGAGTAAGCCAGTATTCCACCCTTTATGATGAAGGGTGGTTGGAGTGTGGAGAGACATATCTTTTATACTGTTGGAATGGTCAGGATATCCTATTTGTCAGGGATGGGAACCTGTGGCCCTGTGGATCCTGTTGGACCGCATCTCCCATGATCCCTTACCACTGGCTACACTGACTAGGGGTAATGGGAACAGCAGGCCACACACTCCCTAACATGGCTGCACTGGTACAGCCCATGAAGGGAAAGGGAAGAAAATAAGAAAAATGGGAGATGGAGTGGTAATGACTGCAAACGCCCTACACTGTCCATAGAAAAAATATTGGTTTCTATCATCAACTGTGTGGGTGATGATGCCTGAATGCTAGTCCAGAGATTGAAATGATATAGTACCTCTAAGTATTCCTTGCCTAAGAAAACAGTACCTCAGGCAAGCATTCTTGTTGGCTTACTGGACTCCAAAGAAAAACGGCAAGACAGCAGGAATGTTCCATCTCCCCTGCTACCTTACTGCATTATGTCGCCGTTCTTCTGGTGATCTTTTGTTCCTGTTCCATGGGGGACCAAGGTAAAACCGTGTCTTTTTGCTAGCGGGTTTTTCTGATTTGCAAAGTACACAGTTTTACCTTAGTCCCCCCCCCAGGACCGGAACAAAAAAATGACAACTCCATGTGATAAGGCAGCAAGGAAGATGGAACGTTCTTGCTGTCTTCCTGCTTTTCTTTGGAGTGTGGTAAGGATACAAAGCAGATTTTGTTTTTTAAAAATAACTATGTAATCTAACAAAAAATAATTGGAAACTACCTGAAGGTAACTAATATGTTCCTTTTGAGCCACAGGAAAGAAATACTTTTTGAAAATACAGGGAGGAGAAGAGCAGCACTTAAGGAGTAACATGTTTTATTAGTCATAAGCTTTTGTGGATTGCTGCCTACTTCATCAGATCCATCTGATCACAATATATCTGACGTATTGTCAAACAGCAAGCTTCATCCCTGAAAACAGTCACTATCAGAAAGCACATACAGACATTCTTGTTCAATTTTTCACTGGGCTTGGTAGGTTCAGTTACATCATCCTGGTAACATGAAAACACTAACATGATATTAATCCTCTAAGAATATTTGGTGTTGTATGATAGCAGAGTACAACAGGCTGCTGCTGTCAGCATATGATGGTAAAGCAAGAATAGCTACTTTAGATACGTTGTTGTTGTTGTTGTTGTTGTTGTTGTTGTTGTGTGCCTTCAAGTCATTTCTGAGTTATGGCAACCCTAAGGCGAACCTATCACAGGGTTTTCTTGGCAAGATTTGTTCAAAGAGGGTTTGCCTTTGCTAACCTCTGAGGCTGAAAGAGCGTGACTTGCCCAGGGTCACCCAGTAGGTTTAACCCCCATGGCTGAGCAGGGATTCAAACTCCAGTCTCCAGTCATAGGCCAATGCTCAAACTGTGCTGGGTCTCTATAAACTCATGGCAAGGTTTAAAAAGCCACCACTGGGAGTTTCTGTAACCAGTTTTAGCATTTCCTTTCCCCATAGAGAGATTTTACTCATAGTAAGGTAAAAACCTCTCTATAGGGAAAGGAAATGCTATAACTGGTTACAGAAACCCCTAGTAGTGGCTTTTATGTGTGTGGGTCTGCTCAGGCAGCCATTATGGATATTTCATGTGCCACCTGACTCTCTGGCTGCTGACACACTGCAGAAATAAGGC
Source organism: Gambelia wislizenii (assembly GCA_030847615.1). Classification (NCBI taxonomy): domain Eukaryota; kingdom Metazoa; phylum Chordata; class Lepidosauria; order Squamata; family Crotaphytidae; genus Gambelia; species Gambelia wislizenii. The sequence continues at coordinate 370,132,877 of JAUMIR010000003.1, forward strand.
AGTTTGAAACCACTTTAACTGCCATGGCTCAATGCTATAGGATTCTGGGATTTGTAGTTTTGCAAGATATTTAACCTTCTCCATCAGAGGGCTCTGGTGCCACAACAAACTACAAATCCCAGGATTCCATAGGATGGCGCCATGGTAGTTAAAGCAGTGTCAAGCTGCATTATTTTAGCCATGTGTCAGCAGCCAGAGAGTCAGGAGGCACATGAAATATCCATAATGGCTGCCTGAGCAGAACTGTACACAATAAAAGCCAGAGAGAGCGAGAGAGAGTATATAATGGGAGTTGAGCACACATAAATGTTGGTATCCACGTGGGGGTCCTGGAACCAAACCCCAGCACTTATTAAGGGCCCACTGTACTTCCCCATCAATCATTAAAAGACACTTTCTTACTCATTCTAATTGCAAAAGGCTGCCAGAGAGAGTAGAAGAGGGTAAGCACTTTTTAAAGTGTGGTATAGTGGTGAAAGACGTTTTTGAATGCCTGGGCAGGAAAATGGCAATGGCAGCCAGGGGAAGCTGGCCCCCTCAGACGTTGCTGGTGCTTTTACCTCTCCACGGAATAAATCCGAGGAGACCAATGCTGAGCCCCAAAGTTTTGCCCTTGACCTATCCACATGTCATATCAAAATCCATAATTCTGGCCCCCACACCTGCCCTCAACTTATACATGAGGCCAATTTATACACAGATATATATACAGTAACTACTTTGGTTACTTGGAATGATGAAAGAGGCAATAGCTACTTTTAAAAAATGCCACAACGATTATGGTAATAATCCCCAACTTTGGGGAGGCATCAAATTGTGATAGTAACTATTTTTAAAACCTCTGGGTGGCATGGACAGTTTGCAATAACCGTGGAGAAGTAGTCCTGGCATAAAAGTAATAAAATCAGCCCTCATATGATCACTTCAGTTCTGACACAACCAGAATGCCATGGGAAGAAACCACATCAGATCAACACATACATCTGAAGGAATCTAAGAAACATTAACCTAGGGCTTGATTCCTAGTAGATTTCAGTCCTCAGGCTTCTCTGTATTTCCTTGGGGAGGGGGGGAACACCTATTATTCGATAAGACTTACTTCAAAGTAAGCAGGTAAACAGGATTGCAGTCTTTAGTTGCCTCTTTATAGCTTTCCCAGCTGATAGATTTGTAAACAATTTGATATGTTTGTATAAATATATTCCTTAATTTGAAATGCAGCTAATAATTACACCCCACTTCCCTCAAGGCTTCCAGACTACTTGGCACAAATGAAAGAAATGGTCATTTGCATCTTTTAATATTCTGCATGTCTGCCTTTGCTATTCATGCTGGCTGATCCCATGAAAAGGGCCTGTCTGATGCCTCCATGGGAATCTGTTTTGCAACTGTAAGGATTATAACCACATTGTATAAGAATCTGAGACTAGCCTTTAGTTGATACAACAAAAACCCTGGGATTTAGCTAATAAAATAAATAAATAATCCTTGGCAAAGTGCTTGGTGCTGGAAACATGGCTGCATAACCCCCAACAGGCACATTAAAACATTTTACCCTGGCTCCTTTGCAATGTTTAGCATTCTCTGCATCTGTGTCCAAGTATGCACAGAATCCAAGGAGACACTTGTACCAGGGATTTTTAAAAATGCAACAATAGTGTGTACTGGCAAATTTGTCCCAGTAGCTCATATTCACATTCTCCAGGGAATGTTTGTTTACATCACAGAAGAATAAAAAATACAGGACTGATCACTTTGAATTTGTTGTTGTTGTGTGCCTTCACATTGTTTCTGACTTATGGCAATTGTAAGGTAACATGGGGCTTTCTTGGCCAGATTTGTTCAGAGGGGTTTTTCCATTGCCTTCCACTGAGGCTGAGAGAGTGTGACTTGCCCTAGGTCACCCAGTGAGTTTCCATGGCTGAGCGGGGATTCAAACCCTGGCCTCCCAGAGTCCTAATCCAGCGCTCTAACCATGCCGGCTGTCTTGGAAGAATTAGCTCTTTTAAAATTGGTGTAAAAAAGGCACATAACAACAACAACCTTCAGATCCCAGGATTCTATAGGATAGAACCATGGCAGTTAAACTGGAATATATTTGTTTTGCGTGAAAGAGTCCATGTTGTAACTGGCATGTATGTTTATAAGCTCCTTCTCTCAAAATAAGGATACTATGTATGTGAAATAACACAGAATATTTAGGATAAATCTTCACCGTGAATGTTGGAATGATTCTGAACTATATACAGTTCTGCCAGAGCTGACAGGGTTCACTAAGGAGATTATCAGATGCAGTGAAATGTGGCAAAAAACCCACATCCCAAACCGCATCATAAGAATGTGACAGGAACAGAAAGGGTGACATTATCAGACGCTGGCATCCTCAGCTGTTCCCAGGGTGTAGTGCTGGCATGGATGAGGTGTCACTTTTTTATTGATGGGGCTAAGCCCGTGCTACGTCCCCGGAATGCTGAAGGATGACATTGTCCGATAATGTCACCCTTTTCTGTTGTCACATTCTTCTGACATGGTTTTTGCCATGTCTGATAATCTCCTAAATGCTGCATTTTTTTCCAAATAGGGGGACTGTTGGGGTCACCCATTCCCAGTGCCACACTTTGACCACCATTGGAATCAATTGATAAAGAGGGAGTTGCCTTTGACCAGTTCAGGCTAAGTTCATCTCTGTATGCTGGCCTTTTATACCTGGTGTTTCAGCTTTAGGCCTAACTTCAGAAGTATACCGGTTACTTTCAAAACTACCATTTTGAAAGACTAGGCATGGAGCAATAGAGTCAAACTACAGGAAAAGAGATTCCTCCTAAACATTAGGAAGAACTTCCTGACAGTAAGAGCTGTTCCGTAGTGGAATGCATTGCCTGGGAGTGTGGTGGAGTCTCCTTCTTTGGAGGTTTTTAAACAGAGGCTGGATGGCCGTCTGTCGGGAGTGCTTTAATTGGGAGTTAGACAAGGCAGGGAGTTAGCCTGGATGGCCCCTGGGGTCTCTTCCAACTTTATGATTCTACCTTTTGCACTGGGAAGATTGTGTTTGACTCAGCAACTTCGCAACTGGATACCCCTGAGAACAGAAGAACTGGAGCAAGGGAGACAAAGTAACTCAGTGTACTGTAGGAAGGAGAGTTATTTTGTACCTTGCTGAAACTAAATGTTAATTGTCCATTTCTCTCTGCTATTTTATTTCAAGGGATAATCTCCTCCACAATTTCTTATCTGTGAGTATTGAAGAGATGGGAACCTAAGAGCATCTTATCAACTGGAAAAGCAATCTCTTTCCAGAGGTCAAGAGGTAAATTGTCAGTGACTGGAAACAATAATATTATTTTTCCAAAGAAGAGCAATGGAAATGTGGCAAAAGTTATTGTCACCCGTTTATATTGGCTGACTATTCTGTCTGATTAATCAGGATGTGCACATTCTGAAATGTTGGGAGTCTTTGGGAACAGACACGATTTCAGGATGAGTACATAAGTATATGCACCATGAGCAAAAGAACAGTAATTCTCACTCTCTGGAAGAAAAAAGTGGTGCCATTACTTATCATGATCTGAACAGGATGCTTCTGCTGATAGCACCTAGAATTGCTTTATAATTTTAATAATAATACTTATTTCTTACCTGCCTCTCGCTATAGATTGAGGTGAAGAGCAACAGATTAAAATCCAACAACAGATGGAAACATACCACCAGTTAAAAATCCTAAAAGAGCATACCTTTAGTTAAAAGATCATGCATATTTAAAACAATCAATTCATAACTTGAAACTCATAACTTTAAAATCGACTTGTTTTCTGCTGCTCCAGAGACTGGAACACGGAGCAATGGATGCAAGCTCCAGGAACAGAGATTCCACCTCAACATTAGGAGGAACTTTTTGACAGTAAAAGCTGTTCGGCAGTGGAACACACTCCCTCGGAGCGTGGTGGGGTCTCCTTCCTTGGAGGTCATTAAACAGAGGCTGGATTGCCATCTGTCGGGGATGCTTTGATCAAGATTTCCTGCATGGCAGGGGGTTGGACTAGATGGCCCTCGTGGTCTCTTCCAACTCTACAATTCTATGATTCTATGATTCTATGACTTGATAGGCCTGTTGGATTAGCCTGTCAAGCCACCAGCTTTAATCCCTGGTTCGTGCTCTACAAAGACCCTCAGTTCCTTTCTAGAAGTACTTGCATCAAGCCAGGAGTCACTCATATCTTGACATCTGGTTTCCTACCTATAGTCTCCTCATAGAGGGCTTTACCTGCTCGGTTTCCATGAGGAGAGCTTTCCCACAGCAAAATGGAAGGGCATCTTAATAATTCGATGGCTTCAAACTATATCAACTACACAGCTAAGAACTGGTCAGGGAACTAGTGAGTGAAGACACATTTCAATTACCTTGAATACTTTGAAGATGTGTGATTTCATCTTTATGGGCAGTCCCTCCACTGACACCATTGTCATGTTCATAGCTGTTGAGGCCAGTTCATCACCTGGCAGCTAACCTTCTGCCAATGAGAAATGCAAATTAAAGAAAGGCTACATCAAAATGCAATTAATGCATTTGAAATTCAAGTGAAAAACCCTAATCCTTCCCCCCAGGTATGCATACCAAGTTTCAGATAACGAAGTTTCATTGTTTTGAAGATATGGTTCAGTTAGACAGATAGAGAGATGGATCTCTTTTATTCTTATGGACTGAGCAACAGTGTCCTGGGACAGTATTTTGTTTTTGCTGCAAGAGATTGCTATTTGGAATTTTCTGCCTCAGGTACTAAACTATCTGGAAACTGGCTCTGCTTGAAATGCCATGGCCCATTTGCAGAAAACAGAGGCCATCTCTGGCTCTTATAGCAAAGGGGAAGTACAAAATGCACATCTGAGTTCAGTAGCAGTCTTTGGGCTGGGTGTGAAATGAAAGCTGGATGTAGCTTCTTAAGTAGGATGCCACTTAAATAACACCAAAAAGGAGGATGAAAGAGCTCTCTCTCTCTCTCTCTCTCTCTCTCTCTCTCTCTCTCTCTGGCTTTTCTTTGCAAAGGAAGATTCAGGAAGGACTCATCCCGCACTTTCTGCAAGCGCGCTGATGACTAAAAAGGCCAATCCGAGATAAACAAGGCCGGTTGCAGAAAGCACAGGAGAAGGTCTCCTTGGGTGATGTTTCCAGGTTGTGATTTTTTCTGCGTTGTCGTTTTTCTTCAAGACTTGTTCGGCGTGAGTTCTCAAATAAGGCTGCAGCATTGTGGATAGTGCGTCTCCATGCCTCCCGATGTGAGGCCAGAGCGGACCATTGTTGGTGATCAATTTGGCCGAGCCTGAGATGTTGTTTCAGGGAGTCTTTGTATTGTTTTTTTGGAGCGCCTTAAAGGAGGACCCCAATTTGCACAAAAATGTATGGTTGTATTTCTACATCATTGTTGGAGTGCTCCTACCATGGCCAGTCAATTAGGGACTGGGATAGAATGACAACCAGGAAGACCAGACACATTTCTACAGCCAAAAAGCACAGAGAAAAAGAGAAGTCATCCTCCCAAATTTCCAGAAATCCACAAGGAGGAGGTTTTCACTTTGCTTCTCACTGCAAAAATACAGTCAGATACTGGTTGGCTACTTTCTCCCCTTTCCCCCATTCACTAATTGGTTGTGTGCACATGCACGTGTGTGTGAAGTAAAGCAGTAATCAGTTTCATTGGATTTGTGTGTGTGTGGGGTATTGTACAAAGAGGTAGTGAATACTTCTTGCACAATGACCTAAAACACATACATAGGTATAACAGAGGCTTACTCCTGTGTATGTCACCAACAGTATTCTAGACCCTGTTCTAACTTAGAATCATAGAGTTGGAAGAGACGACAAGGGCCATCCAGTTGAACCCCCTGCCGTGCAGGAACACACAATCAAAGTACTCCAGACAGATGGCCATCCAGCCTCTGTTTAAAAACCTCCAAAGAAGGGGACTCCATCATACTCAGAGGCAGCGCGTTCCACTGTCAAACAGCTCTTACTATCAGGAAGTTCTTCCTAATGCTTTGGTGGAATCTCTTTTCCTGTAGTTTGAGTCCATTGCTCCGTGTCCTAGTGCTTTGTCTAGATGATGAAAATACTCCTCATAGAATTTGCAGAGAATACGATCTGTCCAAAGGAGTTCTGAAGGACAGTGTTTGGAGGGAGCGGGGCTAAAAACTCCACAAACTGTGCAGGAAAAGGATTTGTGATTTTCTCCCAAGGTTCCTGGAAAATGTGCATAGATGTGTATTTCTGGACATGTGGCCATCTGAATTCGCATTGTGCATTAACACTCGATTGCCCTTTATGAGTGCATGTGCCCACTCAATTTGAATGAATGTGAATAGATGCAAATAGGTGCGGAAATGGTGAAGACAAATCAACTTTGCTGCAACTGGGCAAAAATGCACACCCATTTGCAGTAAGCCATTGCATCTAGATGAGCCCCTTGTCTGCGGCAGAGCAGAAAACTAACTTGCTCCCTCTTCCAAATGACTCTCTGCAGATATTTAAATGTGGCTCTCGTCACCACTTAACCTTCTCTTCCCTGGGCTAAACATACCCAGCTCCCTAAGCTGCTCCTCATAGGGCATGGCTTGCAGACCTTTTATCATTTTGGTTGCCCTCCTTGGACATGTTCCAGAGAAATGCAAAATTAGAAATACAGTAATTTTTTATAATTTAAGCAGCATTTTCGTATATATGACCTGTATGGGGAGCACTATGACCCAGGTGACCAGTCTGCCTTCTGTGCCTGCTGTACAGATGCTCACTGTGAGTGGACAACTTCACTGTCTCTGGTCTCTCTCCTTGAGGTTCTTTTTCTTTAACAGACTCAGAGGATTACTACATGGGGTTTTGTTGCACTATCCATTAGTCATGATTACATAGAATCATAGAATCATGGAATTGCAGAGTTGGAAGAGACCACAAGGGCCATCCAGTCCAACCCCCTGCCATGCAGGAAATCACGATCAAAGCATCCCCGACAGATGGCAATCCAGCCTCTGTTTAAAGACCTCCAAGGAAGGAGACCCCACCACGCTCCGAGGGAGTGTGTTCCACTGCCGAACAGCTCTTACTGTCAAAAGTTCCTCCTAATGCTGAGGTGGAATCTCTGTTCCTGGAGCTTGCATCCATTGCTCCGTGTTCCAGTCTCTGGAGCAGCAGAAAACAAGCCTGCTCCATCCTCAGCGTGACATCCCTTCAAATACTTAAACAGGGCTATCATATCGCCTCTTAACCGTCTTTGGCCCAGCTCTCCAGTTTATCCAGGTCATCTTGAATTTTGATCCTGTCCTCCAGGGTATTAGCTACTCCTCCTAATTTGGTGTCATCTGCAAATTTGGTAAGTATGCCCCTAATTCCCTCATCCAAGTCATTGATAAAGATGTTGAATAGCACTGGGCCCAGGACAGAACCCTGTGGCACCCCACTGGTCACATCTTTCCAAGATGAAGAGGAGCCATTGCTGAGCACCCTTTGGGTTTGGCCGGTCAACCAATTACAAATCCATTGAACTGTTAACTTGTCTAGTCCACATTTTACAAGCTTGTTTGCAAGAATGTCATGGGGAACCTTGTCAAAGGCCTTACTGAAATCAAGGTATGTGATGTCCACAGCATTCCCTTCATCTACCAAGCTGGTAACTTTATCAAAAAAAAGAGATCAGATTAGTCTGGCATGACTTGTTTCTCTGAAACCCATGTTGACTTTTTGTGATTATGGCATTGCCTTCTAAATGTTCACAGACTCTCTGTTTAATGATCTGCTCTAGAATCTTCCCTGGTATTGACATGTGATTAAGGGAATGAGTTCTTCTCGATCGCCTGACGCAACCTCTCTTTTGTTGCTGGTCTGGCTGTGGGGTGTCTTTGTGGTGCCCCTTTTCATTCACAGCAAATTCCTCTGAATGAAATCAGTCGTGCTGTGAACCCACCATATTTTCTTGTGCAGTAATATCATTGAGCTATTGGAGAAGAACACATGACAGAGTGGGCGTGTATTGGTCCATCCTCCAGTTTTTGCCTTTGTTTACCTATACTTTTTAATCCCATTCAACTTCCAGTGACCATCGTATTGTCATTGGTCACAGAGACTGGCAGCGTGTGGCATGTAATCTACTGTTTGGTGTGAGTTTAAGCAATGTTAGGAAGCACTGTTTCATAATACGTTCAGTGTTTAGGGTACATTTCATTGTTTATCATATTAGTAGCCATTAGCAAGCAACAACAACTGTAGTTAAATATCCCTGGGTTGCTTTCTGGCAGTTCAAATCTGCGCATGTGCAAGAATGGGAACACGCGCGAGAACATGTGCGTGGGTTTTGAAATGGGTGCCCAATTTTGTTAATGGCAATAAGCAGATGTGAGGTAGCTCTGTGACATCCCTGAACAAGCATGAGCTTATAAGATCACAAGACATGACATTGTGCCAATGATTTTTCTTTTTAAAAAAGAAAAAGGCGGATGTGCTTTATTGAAAATGGATATGACGATTCATTGACAGAGGAGGAGTGATACACATGGGGGTGGAGCGGAAAGGGCTAATGTGGCGTCCTTGTAGCAGTACCAGATGTTACGCAACAATTTTAAAAACAAGATTGGGTCTAGTGTTTGATAACGTTTGTTTGCATCAAGGAATCTTCATTTCCCTAAGAAATGGCATGAACACTTATTGGAAGCATGGTGTGGTAACCCTCTCTTAGATTTTACAGGCCTAAAAACAGAGGGCACTTTCAAAAAAGACTGTCCCCTGGCAGTAGCCAGCCTAAATGCCCTAAAGGCAGCACCTCCTATCTGATCTTGGAATCTGATCAGAGTCAGCCCTGGTTAGTACTTGGATGGGCAGCTGCCAAGGAATATCAGGTGCTGTACGTTGTATTTCAGAGAAAGGAACTGGCAAAACCACCTCTGAGCATTCCTTACCTAAGTAAACCCTGTGAAATTCATGGGGTCACCAATAAGTTGACAGGCAACTTGAAGGCATAGACACACACCTCTGGCAATCCTTCAAATAGAGGATATATGGCCACCCTATTCTTAAGCCTTAAGGGAGCCTTGTAAGTTCCTTCCCCCCTCTGAAATCTTGAAATTGGATTCATAGAATGGATTATGATCCTTCTATCAGATTCAGAACACATTTTTGCTTGAAAAATCCTTAAAGTGAAGAACAGTTGGAATGCTGGTTACTCTGTTACCATCTCTTTCACCATCTTTCACGCTTCCTTGGACAGGCAAATAGCCTTCTTTGTTACTGTTCAACTGATAAAAGTGCTGGGGATTAGCAGTTGTGCTTTCTAGGGGCTCACTCCATCGTTCACTGAACCTTTACTGCCGATAATGGAAACTCTCCTGAATGCCTAATTTTCCTAATTTCCTTGAAATGGAATATTATTTATCTATTCATTATTTCCATTCATATCCTTCTGTTCATTAAACAAAATTCAGAGCGAGTAACAACTGTTAAATGCTTGGGAGCATTAAACCAACCATCATGCCAAAATAAAACCAGAATAACATCCCCATACACTTTAAAGATAATATATATATTTTAAAAATTGCTCTATTAAGTCTAATTGACCAGGAGCCAAAAGAACTCTTGACTGAAGCCAGGGACATTGTCAGAGAGAAATGCAAAAAGTCATTATCTACAGCCAAAAAGAAAGAGAAGCCTCAATGAGTAACAGACGAAACTCCCCAATCAGTTAAGGACAAATGAGAAGCAAAAGTAAAAGGGGACAGAAATAGTGTCAGAACTTTGAATACAGTGACTTGTGTGCAGGAAAATGTTATAGAACTATAATAGTATGGCAGAGAAATAGAAAATGGCAACCAAAGAAGAGACCTCTCCCACAAGATCTGAGAAATCAAAGGGAAATTTAAACCAACACTGGGGATGCTCTACAACCAGCAGGGGAACACATTGCATGACCAAATAGAAATAAAAAGGCAACGGAAACAATACATGGAAAAACTATATAAAAGAGATGAAAGGCTGACAGATTCATTGACGGATGAACCATTTGAAGATGAACCCACAATTTTAAAAAGTGAAATAGAAGCTGCACTCAGAGCACTCGGGAGAAAAAAATCACCATGAACAGATGGCACACCAATAGAGCTGTTTCAAGCAACAAAGACAGAATCCACTCAAATTCTAACTAAAATTTGTCAACAAAAATGGAAAACAAAACAATGGCTCACAGATTGGAAATGCTTGATATACATTCTAGTCTCCAAGAAAGGGGACACCAGGGATTGCAGTAACCACAGGACCATTGTGTTAATCTCCCATGCAACCAAAGTGATGCTCAAAACTCTACAATAAAGACTTTTTTTGGGGGAAAGAAATGCCAGGATTCCAAGCTGGGTGAAAATCTGATCTATCATGATGATTTCTTTGTACGTAGAGTGTGAGCAACTTGTTTGGTGAACAAAATACACAAAAGAGCATTACTGGCAGATGATGGATATTTGTGGCATTATAGAACATGAAGAACATTTCACCGCATAATAGCTGTCATCCATGTAGTGAGGCAGGACAGTTCTGGTACCTTTGCATGAGTGTCCTATTTTCCTTCCTGCTGTCCCCCAATATGCTTTTTGTTTTGGATTCTTTAGTGATTCTGGCTGCTGATTTAATACTGAGAAACTATGGACTTTATCAGACGCCCTAAATATGGTGTCATAATGATGCCACATAAATGCAAAACGGCGCACATATCAGATGACGTCACCCTTTCGCGTTTATGTCCTGGCCAAAACCCATCCTGTTTTATTGACAGCTGAAGCCATCAATTGATCCCCCGTGGCACTTTAGTGCTGGCATTGCCGGCTTATGAAACCTCACGTCATTGTACTCATGTGAATGCAGCGTGAATGGTCGGTCCCGTGCAAACACTTCTGGGTGAGATCATGACATCCAGGTAAGTGATGCACTTTTTATGACCCTCCCTGTGTGTTACTTGAAAGTTTTTAAGTGTGTGTGTACGCTTTTAAAACTATTTGTGTGTTATTTTTTGTTTTATTTTTGAATGTTCCCTTCGATGAAGTCTTGAGAGAATCTACAGGATTTTGAACAAGGAAGTGAACGGAGCTCCATTCACTTCCTCTTCATTGCAGGGGAAGCCTTTGCCAGGAGAGAAAGGTAAGTGTGGTGGGAGGCATTCTTTTGCCGGAATAAAGATGGCTTTAATTATGCTGGCAAAAGAGTGTTTTTAGAGGCTAGTCTAATAAAGTCTTATTGCTTGAGCACAAAATATAAATAGTTAGCTGAGTCTCAGCTACAGGCATGCAAAGTTTAGGGGGGCTGTAAAGCCATTAAGACAGGTCAGCTTCTGTGACTTGCTATTACTGTGGAACAGCCCCATTGTTTTTTCCTTTGTGTAGACTGGCCCTTGATATCATTAAGAACTTTGACAAGGTCAGATGTAAAAGGTGGGCTAGACAATGCTACTGTTAGGTGGATTTGTAATTGGTTGTTTTGTACCTCAGGCTAACAGTCTTAAATACAAAACTAGGGGTTTTTTTAAACCGAAGTAATCTAACTAAAAATAATTGGAAAATGCCTTCTGTCTTTTTTGATAGCGTTACAAGCTTGGCAGATGAAGGGAATGATATGGATGTAGCGTATCTTGATTTCAGTAAGGCCTTCAACAAAGTCCCCCGCAATATTCTTGCAATTAAGCTACCGTTAGTACAAATGTGGGCAAGACAGTACAGTACTACTGTTAGGTGGATTTGTAATTGATTGACCAACTGAATCCAAAGTGTGTTCACCAATAGCTCCTCTTCATCCTGGAGAGAATTGACTAGTGGGGTGCTACAGGGTTCTGTCCTGGGCCCAGTGCTATTCAACATCTTTATCAATGACTTGGATGAGGGAATAGAGGGCATTTTTATTAAGTTTGCAGATGACACCAAATTAGGAGGGGTAGCAAATACCGCAGAGGAAAGGATCAGAATTCAGAATGACCTTAACAGATTAGAAAGCTGGGCCAAACCTAACCAAATGAATTTCAACAGGGAGAAATGTAAGTTACTACACTTAGGCAGAAAAAAATGAAACACAGAGATATAGGATGGGTGACACCTGTTTGACAACAGTACATGTGAAAGGGATCTAGGAGTCTTAGTAGACCACAAGCTGAACATGAGTCAGCAGTGTGATGTGGCAGCTAAAAAAGCCGATGCAATTCTAGGCTGCATTTACTAGTAGTGTCTAGATCGAGGGAAGTACTAGCACCACTCTATACTACTTTGGTCAGACTTCACCTGGAATACTATGTCCAGTTCTGGGCACCACAATTTAAGAAGGATATTGACAAGCTGGAACATGTCCAGAGGAGGGAGACCAAAATGGTGAAAGGTCTGGAAGCCATGCCCTATGAGGAGTGGCATAGGGACCTGGGTATGTTTAGTTTGAAGAAGAGAAGGTTGAGAAGTGACATGATAGTCATGTTTAAATATTTGAAAGAATGTCACATTGAAGGTGGAGCAAGCTTCTTTTCTGCTGCTCCAGAGACTAGGACATGGAGCAATGGATCCAAACCACAGGAAAAGAGATGCCACCTAAACATTAGGAAGAATTTTGTGATGTTAAGAGCTGTTTGACAGTGGAATACACTGCCTGGGAGTGTGGTGGAGTCTCCTTCTTTGGAGGTTTTTAAGCAGAGGCTGGATGGCCATCTGTCTGGAATGCTATGATTGTGTTTTCCTGTAAGGCAGAGGATTGGACTGGATGGCCCTTGTGGTCTCTTCCAACTCTATGATTCTAATGTGATTTGTAGTTAATTTTTGTGAAGTCACCTTTGATTAACAGTGACCCTATGAATGAGAGACCTACAAGAGCCCCAGCCTTGAGTTACTCATGCAAATTCAGAAGAGCATGGCTTCCTTGATTGAATCAATCTATCTGTAATGTGGTTTCTTCTTAGAATCATAGAGTTGGAAGAGACCACAAGGGCCATCCAGTCTAACACCCTGCCATGCAGGAATACACAATCAAATCATTCCCGACAGAGGGCCATCCAGCCTCTGCTTAAAATCCTCCAAAGAAGGAGACTCCACCACACTCCCAGGCAGTGTATTCCACTTTTCCTACTGCTTTCCACCTTTCCAAACATTCTCATCTTTTTCAATGAATCATTTCATCTTACAATGCGTCAAAGTACAATAACTTCAGTTTATGCTTCTAGTGAGGGTTTAGGCATGATTTGCTGTAGGACCCATTCAATTGTCTTCCTAGCCATCCATGGTATCTAAAAATCTCTGGCTTAAGCATTCTGCCTTAAAGGGTAGGTATAAGCATTGCCCTGTGTGATCAGAACAAGGTTCACCTACCATACCTATCTCACACATCTAGTCAGATGTAAGTCCCATTATGTTCAATGGATCTTACTCCAGTACACAAAAGCTCATACTGTTATAAATTGGCTAGACTTTCATGTGCACAGGACTCTGTTTTTTCTTTTAACACAGCTATCTCCCTTTGGAAAATGGATATAGAATTTTAATCCTACCCAGAGCTTGAAAAAACTACCCTTTCAGCCCACAGCTCTCAGAAAGCTCTCGGATTCGGAGAGCTGCAGTCGTTTCCAAACTTTGTTATTGGTGTTGTTTTAATTTTGTTAAGTTGTGTGGTATTTGTAGTAGAGGGAGTAGGAAGGGTTAGTAGTAGGGAGATGGGAGGTTGTGTTATGTTATTGTCTTCTGTATTACATTTATCCTTACATGTTGTTTTTAGACTATAATATTGGTGTTTAATAAAAAAAATTTTAAATAAAAACTGCCTTAGGCCTGATCTACATGGGCCAGAATGCGCCAGCTCCCCACTGGCATATTCTGGCTGCAGATCTGACCCATTCCTCCTCTGTTACCAGCATGAAATGGGATGGAGTCCAGACTGCAATGCTGGCCCATCCCTGCTGCTGCTGCTGCTGCTGTGTCCTACTCACTGGATCCAGGCAGGAGGCCCACAGCACATGAGCAAGGCCCCATGCATGTGACCAGCCTGGTCACATGCTGTGGGCCTGCTTCCTTGATTCAGAGAGCGCGACATGAACGGTAGCTGCAGTGACAGGCTGGCATAGCAGTAGGGTCCCTTGAAGTCCCATGGAGCCCAATCAATTTCTTCAAAAGAAAATGGATTGTCCCAGGTGTTTTAATATAATGGTTAATTTGGCTTTACCCCACAGTGGCATAGTTAGACCTTTTGCCCCCTGGGGCAGTTTCTGAGTTTGCTGCCCCTCTCAATACAAGGTCTGTCTAATAAATAACGAGACTGTACTTCTACCTTTCAGACCAGCCAGGGAAAACTGATTGTGAACGCTTGAGTGGTGACCTTGAACAAGTCTGAACCTGTAGGACAAACATCAACACTCTCAGCCATTCCGTTAATTGTCAGTTGTCCTTTACAGCAGCTGTGTTGTCTGTTGTCTGCCGGAAAAATGATAAGTTTAAAAGTCGAACAACATGACATTCTGCAGCAACTTAAGGCGGACCCAAACCTTTTCCAAAAAAATATCACTTGGGATGAAACTTCTTCCAGTATGATCCTTAGACAAAATGGCAGTCAATGCACTGGAAAAAAAACTCACCATCACCAAGAATGAAAAAAGCACGTCAAAGCAAGTCCCCATTCAAAGCCATGCTCATTGTTTGTTTGTTTTTTATGTCAAGGGCATAATTTTGGCAGAATGGGTTCCAGAAGGCAAAACAGTGAACCAGCATTATTATAAGGAAATTCTGACAAAGCTGAGAAAAAGAGTCAGGAAAAAAAAGGCCAGAACTGTGGGAAAATGCTTTCATTCTTCATCAAGACAATGTGCCTGCTCACACAGCATTTTCTATGAAGCAGTTTTTGGCTGATAAACTCATTACTACACTTGAATATCCTCCATATTTGCCAGATTTGGCACCATGCAACTTTTTTCTTTTCCCTGAAGTGAAATGGGAAATTAAAGGAACACATTTTGAGTCAATTGATGCAGTAAAGAAGAAAACGGCAGATGTGATGACACAGCTGACCGAAACAGATCTGCTCCACGCCTTCGACCAGTGGAAAACAAGACTGCATCGGTATGTGAGTATGAATGGGGAGTATATTGAAGGGGACAAGCATTAGAATTGTAATATATATAAATAAAGTTGGCTCATTGTATCAGTCTCGTTATGTTATTTAATAGACAGACCTCGTACACAGCTAAAATACTACAAAAAGTCAAAATTATGTATAGGGAAATTATTTAAATTAAATAAATAAATAAGGAATAACAGGGACAAATAAATCCCTTTAAAAACGTTAGTTTGTATAGTTTGCACGCCTAAAACTGTGATACTTTAACTCACAAAAACAAAGAAGAATGATGTAAATAAATTACAAAGATATTACATGCACTTAACGAGATCACATTATAACAATCTAAGGCTTAGTCACCATCACAACTTATCAGACTGGTGGGCGTTTTTGCCATGGCTCCCTGTCCTCCATAAATGCAGCAAATGCACAGCAGTATGAAAGATTTGTTTAAATTGTTGAAAAATAAAATTGTGGCTCACATGAAAAGTGCTGCCCCCCAAAAATGCTACCTGGGTGGACTGCCCCCTCCACGCACCCTACCTACGCCACTGTTACCCTGTCTTAGCACCATCTTTGCCCTGGTGCCATAAGGACTGCTCGGAGGCAAAACACAGCAAAAGCCTTGTATCAAGGCTCAAAAAATGGGGCCAAGATGGGGTAAATAGCCTATCTAGAGAAGGCCTTAGTTTGGCCTTTTTTGCAAGAATTTCAGCAACAAGCAGCAAGTTGAAGTGGCGTGATAGAAACTGGCCAGTAAGCTATCTGTGAGCCACTATCTCCTCTCTCTTTTGCCAGTTCCTGGTGAAAGACATTTCTGTTCTGTTTTCAAATAGCTGCATTTGGAAGGGATAAGTGAACTAGGCCAGGAATGCCATTCAGGACTTTATCAAACCACCCCCTATTAATGTTCTTTTGTTGGCATAATTTGCTGCATTTTTATGCTGGCAAAAGAACCCCCCCTATCAGACCTACCTTTTAGAAGCATCAATGAAGCATCCTCAGCATAAATGGAGCATGAATGGAGCTCCATTTACTTCCATGTTCAAAATCTTGCCAATTTTGTGAGAAGATGCTAGTGCAGCAAATTAAAAAACTAAGGTAAAATAAAGACATAAAATGTAGACACAAGTACAGGAACACACTTTAAAAGTCCCAAGTAAACAGGGGAGGTAAAAAAAAAAAAAAGAGAGAGCGTCCCTTACCTGGCTATTCTGATCTCACCCGGAAGTGTTCTGTCAATTGACGTTGTATTCACTGAGTAAATGGCGCAAAGTTTCAAATGCCGGCAATGCCAGCAACAAAGCATGGTGGGAGATCTATGGTTTAGGCTGTCAATAAAAAAAGAATGACTTATTGACAGCATGATTGTGAAAGGATGTCGTTGTCTGGTATGCACGTCCTTTCGCGATCATTAGGCGTCCTTATGACGCCATATTTGCCTGGCCTGATAAAGTCCACAGTGTAGTGATTAGAATGAAGTCTGTGGTGAGACTCATCAGATCTGTATTCTATTTACCCATCAGCCATGATGCTATCTTTGGCCAGTAACTCTCTCATATCCTAACCTACCTCGTGGGGTTGTTGTAAAGATAAAGTAGGGAAGAGTAGAGAGCCATGTATGCCACTTTGAGTTCAGTGGAAGGGAAACAGGCTAGATTTTCAGACTACACTGTTATAGTGTTACTATTCCACTTTAATTGCTCTGGCTTCCTGCTGTGGAATTCTGGGGTTTGTAGTTTAGTGAGGCCTAAGAGCTCTCTGGCTGAGAGTTGTAAATGCCCCTCCCTAAACTGCAAATCCCAGGATTCAACAGGAGGCAGCCATAGCAAATATCATCATCATCATCTGGCTTTTCTTCGCAAACGAAGATTCAGGAAGGACTCATCCCACGCTTTCTGCAAGCGCGCTGATGACTAAAAAGGCCAATCCGAGATAAACAAGTCCGGTTGCAAAAAGCACAGCAGAAGGTCTCCTTGGGTGATGTTTTTGGGTTGTGATTCTTTCTGCGTTGTCGTTTCTCTTCAAGACTTGTTCGGCGTGAGTTCTCAAATAAGGCTGCAGCATTGTGGATAGTGCATCTCCATGCCTCCCGATGTGAGGCCAGGGCGGACCACTGTTGGTGATCAATTTGGCCGAGCCTGAGATGTTGTTTCAGGGAGTCTTTGTATCGCTTTTTTGGAGCGCCCCTCTTATGCTGACCCGTGGCGAGTTCACCGTAGAGTAGTATTTTTGGGAGGCGATGGTCCTCCATCCTAGAAACGTGCCCTGCCCAGCGCACCTGTGTTCTCAATATCATGGCCTCAATGCTGGTGATCCCGGCTTGCTCAAGGACAGCAACATTCGTCACATAGTCAGTCCAGTGTATATTTAGGATTGTGCGTAGACAGCATAGCAAATATAGTGGAATAGTAACATTATAACAGTGTTGTCTGAAAATCTAGCTAATCTCTCTCTCTCTCTCTCTCTCTCTGGCTTTTCTTCACAAACGAAGATTCAGGAATGACTCATCCCGCGTTTTCTGCAAGCGCGCTGATGACCTTTCGTAGGTCGGTAAATTCAGTACCCAGCTTGTGGGGGGGCAATTAGCTAACACACATTGGAAACTGTATAATGCAGTGTAGATGTGTAAATAGCTATTGCTTAGAACAATTTGTAAGCCGCTCTGATAGCCTTGTGGCTGAAGAGCGGGGTATAAATAAATAAATAAATAAATAATAATAAAAAAGGCCAATCCGAGATAAACAAGTCCGGTTGTAGAAAGCAGAGCAGAAGGTCTCCTTGCGTGATGTTTCCAGGTTGTGATTCTTTCTGTGTTGCCGTTTCTCTTCAAGACTTGTTCGGCGTGAGTTCTCAAATAAGGCTGCAGCATTGTGGATAGTGCGTCTCCATGCCTCCCCATGTGAGGCCATGGCAGACCATTGTTGGTGATCAGTTTGGCCAAGCCTGAGATGTTGCTTCAGGGAGTCCTTTTAACGCTTTTTTGGAGAACCCCTCTTTCACTGACCCATGGCGAGTTCACCGTACAGTAGTATTTTTGGGAGGCGATGGTCCTCCATCCTAGAAATGTGCCCTGCCCAGCGCAGCTGCGTTCTCAATATCATGGCCTCAATGCCGGTGATCCCTGCTTGCTCAAGGACAGCAACA
This sequence comes from Gambelia wislizenii, assembly GCA_030847615.1. NCBI lineage: Eukaryota > Metazoa > Chordata > Lepidosauria > Squamata > Crotaphytidae > Gambelia > Gambelia wislizenii. Next base: position 370,151,109 of record JAUMIR010000003.1, read on the forward strand.
TTCGTCACATAGTCAGTCCAGTGTATATTTAGGATTGTGCATAGACAGCGCTGATGAAAGCGCTCGAGGAGTCATAAGTGGTGGCGATAGGTGACCCATGTTTCAGACCCATAAAGGAGAATAGACAGTACAATGGTAGAAGATAAAATTATTATCCTTGGTGAATCAGGATGTAGCAGTTAATAAATAAAATAAAAGAATTGCTAACAAGGATTCTTATTTTATCTGGCAAGCTGCTATTTCTCCTCCTCCTCCTCTCTTTTGCAGTGGCTCACCAGGTGCCCCCACCCCAAGACAAAAGCTATTTAATGAAATCCCAAACTCTTGTCTGGAGTGCCAATGGCACAGCATTCCTCTGTGTCAGTTTCTTGCATAACCCCAGCTGAGGTGAAAACAGCTATTGAGGAAACAATGCCATGACCCCTGGAGGCGCATTAGCAGGGAAAGCTGTCAGAAGCTGTGAATGGCTCTGTTGAGGTGATGAATCAACATTCCCAGCAGGAAGACAGAGAGATTCTCCACCTTCTTCAGGCCTGGAAAAGGGGGTGGGTGGGCAGTGATGCCACAAAAGGTTTGCTCCCAAACATTAGTAGTGGAATGGAATGGTATGGAGAGTTTGAGGGGTTGGAGGAAACACAAGAAGGTTTTGAGATGCCTGACAATGAAGGAAAGTTTCTTCTTGCTCCCGTTCTAGGTAAAGACAGTGCTGATGGCTTGATTTTGCCTGATTTCCTAGAATGCTACTTTTCAGATTTGCAGGAAGTGAAATCTATAGAAAAAGACACACAGGACTTTATTAGATGTGGCAAATATGGCGTCAAAACAATGCCTAATTAACACGAAAGGGTGTGCGTATCAGACGACATCATGTTTTCACAATCATGTGTAGGGAATAAGTTCTTTTTTCTTGACAGGCCAAACCATCAATAGTTCTCCCACGGCATTTTTGTGCCGGTATTGCCGGCGTTTGAAACCGCACACCATTGTCCCCTTGTGATTACAGCATCAACGGGCAGAACCCTTCCCATTGAGATTGAGAAATCCAGGTAGGGGATGCTCTTTATTTGAACCTCCCCAGTTTACTTGGGACTTTGTGAGTGTGTTTCTGTGCTTGTGTGTACTTTTTGTGTTTTTTGGGGGGGCTGTATTTTTAAATTTGCCCATACTCGCGTCTTCTCACGACAACCGAAGAGATCACAAATGTGGAAGTAAGCAGAGCTCTGTTTGTGCTCTGGTAATGCCTGGGCTGCTTATTGACATTATTACAGGTAGGTCTGATAAAGTGGGTTCTTTTGCCGGCATAAAAACGCAGCAAAATATGGTGGGAAAGAAACATTTATGGAGGTTCGTCTGATAAAGTCCACAGATGGGTAGCCCTGTTAATCTATTGTTATCCATACTGGCAAACACACAAACTCAAACACAGGGTTTGTCTAAATGGTGAAAACACTCCTCAAGGAATGCAAGGAGAATCCTGTCTTAATGGGATCTCTCATCATTTTGCTGTATTTGGAAGGAGGGGGGCCAAAAATGTCAAAAACTCTGAAGGAAAAGCCTGTGCCGCTTTCCACAGAGTTAAAAAAAAATAGTGAGGGGAATGCGCATTCCTGCTCATTGGGACAAGCAATTTGCTTTGAATCGCTTTCCCATAGGAGAGGAAGCGCAAAGCTGATTGGCCAGACGAGCATGGGGATGGGCTTGCTAACAGGGCAAGCACCCGGCGACGCCATGTTGATTTTTTTGCCTTAACAAGTGAGCACTAAGGTGAGAAAAGAGGGTGTTGGTTCCCCCCCTTTCTTTCTGGAAAAGCAAAATATTGCTCCAGCACACAGTTGAAATTGTTTGTTTTTTAAGTTCAGTGGCAGCAGATTACGGTAGGTAAAAACTTGAGTACAGTAATGCACTCATCATGGCCACCATCTTGACTGGTGGACATGCAAAGCTTTGGGGGGCCAAAACACCATTAAGACAGGTCGCAGCTGCCACAAAATGCCATTACTGCAGGGCACTCCATTTGGGGGGGGGGCTTGTATAGATGCCCCTTCCACACAAAAGGGCTTGGTGGCATCTTAAAACCCAGTACATCTATTGTTCTGGGTTTTAAGCTCTGTTAATCTGTTGCTGCAGAAACAAGAGAAAGGTTGGTGACATCTTGAAGATGAAACAATAAGGGTATTGTGGCATAAAGTATGAAGGGTTATCCAGCATGAAATTGTCCAAATTGGAAAGTATCCAGATATTTGATTCTATCAGTTTAAGGGTGGAATTGAGACAACAGTTTCTTCCTGTCCCAGTCCAGGTGTTAATTGTTAGCAGTGTGTGTTTCCTGACTGCTGCTGTGATTATAAGTTTTATATAGAATTGTGAAACTGTGCTTATTGCATTTCATGCCCATTTGGCTAGTGTGTTTACCATTTTCCCACCTTTTTATAGTCCTGTTGTTGTTGTTGTTGTTGTTGTTGTTGTTGTGTGCCTTCAATTCATTTCAGAATTTATCATGGAGTTTTCTTGGCAAGATTAGTTCAGAGGGGATTTGCCTTTGCCTTCCTCTGAGGCTGAGAGAGTGGGACTTGCCCAAGGTTACCCAGTGGGTTTCCATGGCTGAATGAACCCTGGTCTCCAGAGTCCTAGGAATTTATCAGACAAGCCTCCAAAAATGTTTCTTTCCCACAATATTTTAAACCATAAGTATGCCAGAAAAATAACCCTTTTTATCAAATGTTGCCATAATAGCATGAAAAAGCAGCCCATACTTCCGTGTTGGCGAGTGGATGTGATCTCGGCAGTTCTCTTTAAAAGACGTGAGCACACTTAAAATCCTAAAATCAGCTAAATTAGAAAAACAAATGAACACGCAAGCACTGAAAGACGCTTAAAAACTTGCCAGAAGATAATACTGTACTTCATGCCTCTTATGGATTCCTGACCCCACAAGATAATAATAATAATAAAAAATAATAAAATTTTATTTCTATCCCGCCCCTCTGCAACGCAATCGGGGCGGCTTACAATATAAAAACTCCATAGACACAGTACCCTAGCCCACCCACCCCTTAAAATAATATTAAATTATAAAAGATTAAAAACATACAGTAATTAAAAATATATAAATTAGAAAGAAAAAAATTAAAACATACAATAGTTTAAAAAAATCTGATTGCAGCTCAGAAAGGACAGCCGAGTCTTGGGCCGGGATAGTTATTCAGGAAAGGCCTGCCGGAAAAGATCCGTCCTGACAGATTATTCTGTTGGTTCTTAATATGCTGTTGAGTTTCAGCCAGCTATCTAGGCAGACGAGATGGAGGGTAACCATGAACTATGTGTCTCAGAAAGCTGAAAATTTATAGTTTAACCTATACAGTCTCCATCTTCCAGCTGCAGACACACACACAATGGTCAGTATGCCAGGCCTTATTTTTGGGCTTTCTTTGCTGTTCTCCTGTCTGATCTTGGAAGCTAAGCAGTGCCAGCCTTGGTTAGTACTTGGATGGGAAATAGCCTTGGATGTAAGCTCTATTTCAGAGGAAGGCAATGACAAGCTACTTCTGAGTATTCCTTGCTTAAGAAAACCCCATGAAATTAATGAAGGTGTGCGTATGCACACAATTTTTGTATCATCTTGCCTGAGGAAGAGTTCTGGAGAACCTGAAACTTGTGCCAGTTTTGTAACATTGTAGTGGGCACAATAAAAAGAGAGCCACTGTGGTGGAGTGATTTGAGTGTTGGGCTACGAGGCTTATCACGTGCCAAATTAAAGCAGCAGGAAAGCTGGAAGGTTCCATCTTCCATGCTTCCTTATTGCATGACGTTTTAGTTCTTCTGTTCCAGTCCCATGGGAAACTCAGGTAAAACCGCGTGTTTTTGCTAACCGGAAAAATTCAGTTAGTAAAAAGATGTGGTTTTACTTCGTTTTCCCACAGGAACTGAATGGCAGAACACCGGAAGAATGATGATGTCATGCAGTAAGGCAGCACAGAAAGCAGAACCTTCTGGCTGCCCTGCTGCTTTAATTCTGTGTGCGAGAAGCCTCTACGACTCTGGAGAATAGGGTTCAAATCCCCACTTGGCCATGGAAACCCATTGGGTGACCTTGGGCAAGTCATACTCTCTCAGCCTCAAAGGAAGGCAAAGGCAACCCTCCTCTTAAAAAGATACATAGTAAATTTCAGTAACTAGCCAGAAATGAAACTGTTGAAGGAGAAAAGGGCTCAGTGAAGCTGGTTTCTCAGCAGAACCCATGGAGTGACCCTATTTCTCTGAATGTATCCACATTGCACACTTAACAGCAGTTTGGTATCACTGTACCTGCTATGACTCAATCCAATGGGATTGTGAGATTTGTAGTTTCATGAGCTTCTTAGAATTCTCTAAGAGCTATAGGATTAGAGCCCTCTGAAATAATGTTTCACATAGTAAGTATTAACACAAATAACATTAACATAAGTAAATTTATATAAATTAATGTTAGGAAAGATTACTATAAGTAAGCTTAAATGAAAATACTTTATTATGTACTTATTGAAACTACAAATCCCGGGATTCCATAGGATGGAGTTGTGGCCATTTAAGTGATATCAAACTGCTATAATTGTGTAACGTGTATATGCTCTTTGCCTCTGTCTCTGTGCTAGAGCCTGATGGAATGGCTGAAGCTAGGTGACAGTGATGAATCAGAAGAACTCCTGTCCGTACATTTGAAATGCACCATACGAAGCAGGGGTGGGGATTATGAGGCCATCCAGATGTTGTTGGACAGACTGCAATTCCCATTAGCTTTAGCCAGCATAGTCAACAGTGAGGGATGAGAATCAGTCTGGTGTAGTGGTCAGATTGTTGGCCTGGGATCTGGGAGATCGAGGTTCACTTACTCACTGAGCCCTAAAAGTTACATAATCATCTTGGACCAATTATTATCTCTCACCTTTATTCACATTTGAGTGCTGTACTGAGAATAAAGTCTGTGCCTCTTGAGCTCTGTGAAGGAAAGGTGGGATATAAGTGAAACTGGGAAAAATATAAATCAATATACAGATCACCTGTCATATCTGTGGAACCAATATCTGCAATTTCACTTATCTGCAGCTAAAAAAATAGGGACATATACCATAGAGTTGTGCTGGAAAATGCCTAGTGATCCTCTCTAGGAATCACTAGGACCTCCAATGCAACTCTATGGTATGTTTGTACCGGAAGTACTTTATTTTAATAGGGTTTGCTGTTATCTACTGTTTCCAGTATCCACGGTAAGTCTGGGAACCAAACTCCCCCCACCAATACAGGGGGTGACCTACAAATTCCACATTCTTGACATAAAGGCTAATGCTTAAGGTTGCAACATTTAGGCAACAATCCTGCAACATATTTCCCAAAGGCAAGCAGTCCCACTGAACCCACTGGCATTTAGTTTTAAGTAGAGGCATATAGGATTGCACTATTGGGTGATTATTTGGTTAGATGAATAAATTAAGCTACACTTTAATGGACTCAAATCTGTCACTGAATAACTGACTGACAAATACTAAAAGGAATCATAAAATTATTTGCAAGACACCTTCCTATCAAACTGCAGAGGAAGTGGTTTTGTAAGGAATATTCTTTCCCTGTGGAAAGGCTGTGGTTGTGCACGTGTGTCTGTTGTTTCTAAGCTAGGTGGCTGTTGTGTGTCCCTTCACAACTCCCAGCAGCCCTAGCTAGCATAGCCAATAGTGAAGAGTGCTGGGAGTTGTAGTCCAACAACATCTGGAGGGCTGCAGGATTCCCACACCTGTTCTAAAAGGATGCTCACTGTGGATCATTTCAAACTAAAGGAAATATAAATTCACGCCTTCCAAATGTTTTTCCTTCTCATAGCACCATTCTGCAGCAGCAGAAGAGATGGAAAATAGAGTCACTCTGTAAGCAAACCCAAGAAACCCCCTGCATTGGAATGGATACTAAGTTCTCTTGAGCGCTTTCCCTTTTTGTGAGGTATCTTTAGAGAACAGGCAGAAATTATCTTGTTCTATTGCTTGTCTTTTGTAAAGCTGGAGCATTGAAAAAATGTTTTTAAAAAGTAAAGACAGTCGGACCCCTGTATCTGTGGAACCAATACAGCATACCTACCAGGGTCTTCCTAGAAAATGCCTAGAGAGGTTGGATGGCCATCTGTCAGGGATGCTTTGATTGTGTATTCCTGCATGGCAGGGGGTTGGACTGGATGGCCCTTGTGGTCTCTTCCAACTCTACAATTCTATGATTCTATGAGTCCTCTCTAGACATCCTCCAAGGCAACTCTATGGTATTTGTAACCAGAAATCCCATTATTTCAATTGTGCTCAGTGTTATCTGCGGTTTTCAGTATCCACAGTAAGTCCAGGAACCAAACTCCTGTGGATATGGGAGTCTGACTGTATATATTTATCTGAAGGTATTTGTATATCACCTCTCAACCCATCAGGGTTTCCAAGGTGATGTACAATGAATAAAAACCAATGACTGAAATACATTTCATAGAATCATAGACTCATAGAGTTGGAAGAGACCACAAGGGCCATCCAGTCCAACCCCCTGCCATGCAGAAATACATAATCAAATCATTCTTGACAGATGGCCATCCAGCCTCTGTTTAAAAACCTCCAAAGAAGGAGACTCCACCACACTCTGAGGCAGCACACTCCACTGTTGAACAGCTCTTACTGTCAGGAAGTTCTTCCTAATATTCAGGTGGAATCTCTTTTCCTGTAGTTTGAACCCCTTGCTTTGTGTCCTTGTCTCTGGAGCTGCAGAAAACAAGCTTTGTGTTTGTGTATCTGTGCCTTCAAGTCTCCTGTTGACTTATGGCAACCCCATGAATTTCATAGGGTTTTCTTAAGAGATCGTTTTACCATTGCCTTCCTCTGAAATATAGCCTACAGCAGTGGTTCTTAACCTAGGACCTCCTTTAAATATATTTTGTTGACGTGGACCCCCAAGACTTAACTTAAGATTTAAAACCCCAATAATAACCCTGGTGGTGCAGTAATCTAATGCAACCTGGGGTCTGTGGACCACAGGTTAAGAACCATTGGCTTACAGCATCTGGTATTTGTTGGTGGTCTCCCATCCAAGTACTAACTAGGGCTGACCCTGCTTAGCTTTGAAGATCAGATGGAATCTGGTGCCTTTAGGGTATTTACGCCCTTAGCTCAGGGTAGCCCTAAGGAATTTCCAATATCCTGCAGCAAAGAGGGGTTTGGATTCAACCGAGCTTTAGCTAGCCTAGTGTCAGCTCAACTGGCTCTCAGCCATCTTAGTGCCGAAAGATTGTGCTCTAACAGTATTACATTCCATTATCTTGGGGCATGTTTATATCCCTCACTGCAAAACTATTCCTGTTTAAATGATCAGCCAGCTAAAATGTATAAAATTAATTCCCTCAATCATTGATGAATTGGATAATGGTCCTGCTGTTAGGGAGTATAATAATTCATTATACTTAATATTATTTTGGGAAAAAATTATAACTCTTCAGTGCTTCTTTCAGTGACTTTTATATTCATTGCCATTTCAGTCAAATTTATTTAATGGGATGGCAGACCTATACATTAGTAATAAGAAATCTACATAAATATTTGGGTCTTGTGCTGGGAGAAAGGATAATAAATTAATAATAAATTAATTAGATGAAATACAGTCGACCCCTATATCCATGTGGATACCTGAAACCGTGAATAATAGACAACTCTATTATTTTCAATGAGATGAACGCTGGAGCTTGACCATAGAATTGCACTGGAAGACCCAGAAATGCCAAGAGAGAAGTGGATAAGTAAAACTGTGGATACCGAATCTGTGGATGGGGAGATCGACCTGATCAGTACTTTACTTTTATTTTTAAGTATTAGTCTAATTTGGACTTTTCTTACAACTTAGCTATCACTCAATTTTTGTTATTTATTGTTTGTTATTTGTTATTATTAGATCTCTAACAATAAAAGGTAGTTTTATTAGTAAAGTAATTGTACTAAATTTACATTTACTAAGCAACTAGTAACGTATTTTTACTAACTACTATCACTTCATTTTTCTCTCTTTAGTATTAAATCATGCTATCATCAGCTCAGTGAAATAAATAAATAAATAAATAAATCAGCCACATTTTTTACTTAAAAAAATCTTTATATTCCACCTTAAGATATATTTCAGAAGAAAGCAATGGCAAACCACCTCTGAGTATGCCTTGCCTAAGAAAACCCTTATGAAATTCATGGGGAGGGGATGGCCATAAGCCAACAGCTGACTTGAAAAGTACAGACATACACACACACACAAGAACTCAGAGCAGTATCCAGACATCTCCCAAGGCAATTTAAAAGAACAGGAAAACATTAAAAACAAACAAACAAACAAACAAAAACTGGAGAGAAAACTCTCAAATGCGTCAAATGCATTGATTTTTGCAATTACAGTACAGTGGAGACATTATTGGCCAAACCCACAGGACACAAATCATCCACTTTGAAACTGGATTCTTTGCCATACCTCCTTCCTATGGAATCCTGGAATTTGTAGTTTTACAAGGTTGCTAGCCTTCAAATAATCCACTTTGAAACTGGCTTCTTTGCCATGGCTCCTTCCTATGGAATCCTGGGATTTGTAGTTTTACAAGGTTGTTAGCCTTCAAATAATCCACTTTGAAACTGGATTCTTTGCCATGCCTCCTTCCTATGGAATCCTGGGATTTGTAGTTTTACAAGGTCTTTAGCCCTCTCTGTGAAAGATTGCTGGTACCTCCCCAAACCACAAATCCCATGATTCCATAGGAAGGAGGCATGGCAAAGAATCCAGTTTCAAACTGGATTATTTGAAGGCTAGCAACCTTGTAAAACTATACATCCCAGGATTCCATAGGAAGGAGGCATGGCAAAGAATCCAGTTTCAGATTGGATTATTTGAAAGCTAGCAACCTTGTAAAACTATACATCCCAGGATTCCATAGGATGGAGGCATGGCAAAGAATCCAGTTTCAAAGTGGATCAATTTGAAGGCTAGCAACCTTGTAAAACTATACATCCTATGATTCCATAGGAAGGAGGCATGGCAAAGAATCCAGTTTCAAAGTGAATTATTTGAAGGCTAACAACCTTGTAAAACTATACATCCCAGGATTCCACAGGACGGAGGCATGGCAAAGAATCCAGTTTCAGACTGGATTATTTGAAGGCTAACAACCTTGTAAAACTATACATCCCAGGATTCCATAGGAAGGAGGCATGGCAAAGAATCCAGTTTCAAAGTGGGTTGGTTATTTGTGTAGCCTGGATTTGTCCAAATTTCCCTCCACCAACTCTCCACCCTGTTCAGATGTTCAGAACAGAATGACCACGCCTCAGGGGCGGGGCGAAACCATAAGCCCCTCCCTCCCTCCTTGGCTCCTCCTCCTCCCGCTTCCTTGGCGATGCCTGGGCTTGCGACAGCTCCCGTACCTTTTGCAAGGCGGGGAATTGCAGGACATGCCCAGCAGCCAATCAGAGAGGCGGGGCCGGGAGAGGCGAGCCAATGGGCGCGGCGAGAGCGTGGAGGGGGCCGGGAGGTGGGCGCTGCCGCAGTCCGTCGGTGGTGGGCAAGGGGCGGGGAGGTGAGCCGGGGAGCTGCGCGCCCGCGGGCTGGGCTGGGCTGGGCTGGGCTGCCGGGTGACAATAGGGGCGGGCGGGCGGGAGGGCTGGCCGGCCTCGCTCCTTGGCCTTTGGGAGAGGCGGGCGAGGAAGTGGCCGAGGAGGAGGAGAGGAGGGCGGACGCTTCAGCCTCGCTTGCCCACCTCAGCTGCTGGGGCGCCGGAGGAAGAGCACGAGAGAGAGAGGCACCGGTAAGAGGGAAAGACCGGCAAGAGGGGGAGAGAGAGACCAGCAAAAAAGAGAGAAACCAGTAAGAAAGAGAGAAAGCGGGGAGAAAGAAAGACCAGCAAGAGAGAGAGAAACCGGCAAGAGGGAAAAACCGGTAAGAGAGAGAAAAACCGGTAAGAAAGAAAGACCAGCAAGAGGGAGAAAGACCAGTAAGGGAGAAAGACCAGCAAGAGAGAAAGAAACCAGTAAGGGAGAGAGAAACCGGTAAGAGAGAGAGACCAGCAAGAGAGAGAGAAACCAGTAAGACAGAGAGAGACCAGCAAGAGAGAGAGAAACCAGTAAGAGAGAGAGACCAGTAAGAGAGAGAGAAACCAGTAAGAGAGAAAGACCAGCAAGAGAGAGAGAAACCAGTAAGAGAGAAAGACCAGCAAGAGAGAGAGAAACCAGTAAGAGAGAGAGAAACCAGTAAGAGAGAAAGACCAGCAAGAGAGAAAGAAACCAGTAAGAGAGAGAGAAACCAGTAAGAGAGAAAGACCAGCAAGAGAGAGAGAAACCAGTAAGAGAGAGAGAAACCAGTAAGAGAGAAAGACCAGCAAGAGAGAGAGAAACCAGCAAGAGAGAGAGGAACCAGTAAGAGAGAAAGACCAGCAAGAGAGAGAGGAACCAGTAAGAGAGAGAGGAACCAGTAAGAGAGAAAGACCAGCAAGAGAGAGAGGAACCAGTAAGAGAGAGAGAAACCAGTAAGAGAGAGAGGAACCAGTAAGAGAGAAAGACCAGCAAGAGAGAGAGGAACCAGTAAGAGAGAGAGAAACCAGTAAGAGAGAGAGGAACCAGTAAGAGAGAGAGGAACCAGTAAGAGAGAAAGACCAGCAAGAGAGAGAGGAACCAGCAAGAGAGAGAGGAACCAGTAAGAGGGGGAAACCGGCAAGAGGGAGAAAGACCAGTAAAAGAGGGAGGCCAGCCAGAGAGAGAAACCAGCAAGAGAGACCCGCGGGCCAATCGTGGTGCCTGGAGGGGACCCGGGGGGGGAGAGGGGGGAACCCCACCCGGGGGAGAGGCGGAGGGGGGGGGCTTTTGCGGGCCGGTCCTTCTGCTCCTTCGCCGTCTGGACGCGCCTCGCGGGCTGAGCCGAGTTTGAGCCGCCCTCCGGCAAGACTGTGTGTGTGTGTGGTCTTTTGTTCAAGGGAGGACAGGAGTCCCTTTTCCTCCTGAGAAAAGTTTTCACGGGGGTCCATAGCTGGATTGGGTCCCCCCACCCCTGTATATTGGGGAAGGGACATTGGAGAGGTTGCTCCTTCCCCCTCTACTTTTGCTGCTGGCTTGGCAGAATGTTAAAAATTCGGTGGTATTTATAAAAGCCCCCCCACCCGCCACAGCCGTCCAAAATAATTAAAGAAAAAGGGTTGGCATCTGCCAAGGGGGTGATGGATGGTCCTTGGTGCCCTCCTGAGCTGGGGTCTCATTCATTGGAAAACAATTGCAAGCCCCTCGGAGGGACCCCCCTTAACAAAGGGGTCGACCCCCTCTGCTCTTCTCCCTCCTTCTTTTCCCCAGTCTGAGTTGAGGACTGAAGCCAATTCTGACTGGTAATGGGATCAAGGAATTGGGATTAAAAACTTTCCCTTCTATTTCTCCCTCTTCCTCTCCCCCCCCTCCAATAACCAGCCCTAGAAGAATAATAGATTCTCATTTCAGCCCATTTAAATCCACTGGCTTAACTCCCAAACAATTTTAGCTTAATTGAGGAAGGGATGAGTCTTCAGGTGAGTTTATTCATTGCCTTTGGGGAGGAACAGGAAGAAATGCAGTTTTGGAAAAGGGTCGAAGTGATCCAATCCTGCTGTTTTCCCTGTGGCTGATGCCCTGTTTATTTATTTAATTTGTACCCCACCTTTCTTTTAGTATAGGGTCCAAGGCTTGGTTTCTTGCAACCAACCAGCTAAAACATATTGGATACATTTTTTTTTTAAGATTAAATAAGCAATTCTGATTTTATAGATTTTCATTGGTTTTTTTCCGGGCTGTGAGGCCATGTTCTGGAATAGTTTCTTTCTGATTTTTCGCCTGCATCTGTGGTTGGCTGCTATATTCGGCAAGATTTTATTCACGGAGGTTGTCCGTGAATAAAATCTTGCCGAATATAGCGGCCAGCCACAGATGCAAGCGAAACATCAGAAAGAAACTATTCCAGAACATGGCCTCACAGCACGGAAAAAACCCTAAGGAAAATCTTTGGATGCTGGCTGTGAAAGCCTTCGACTTCACAATTCTGATTTTTTTTAAAAGCACAACTAAATCAAGACTTTTAAAAAACAGATTAAAACATAGAAAAAAAGGGATAAAACTATAGCATACACACTTAAAGGGAAAAAAGCATAACCCACCTATTAAAAGGTGGCAGGCGGCTGGACTGGATGGCCCTTGTGGTCTCTTCCAACTCTATGATTAGCTAACACACATTGGAAACAACTTGGAGAGTGTCTAGCTGTGTTATAAAAGTGGTGTAGATGTGTAGGTTCTATTGCTTAACAATTTGTAAGCCGCTCTGAGAACCTTCATGGCTGAAGAGCGGGCATAAATACCTTTAAAAAATAATTCTAAAACACCCTTTTGCCACCGTAAATTGAGAGCCAAAGGTCTGCCTAAATAAAAGGGTCTTTGCCTCTTGGTGGAAAGAAAGCAGAGGAGGGAGTCAACCCAGCCTCCTGTGGGAAGGAATTCTGCAACTTGGGGGCAACCACTGAAAAGACTCTCTCTTGTGTTCTTAACAAATGTACCTGTGATGATGATAATGATAATGGAGGGAAATTCCAGAGAGAAATAATTGAAGGATTCAGGATTGCAACACCATAACTCTATAACAGGGGCCCTTGAACTGTTTTTTTTTTTAAAGGTGGCAAGGGGAGCTCAACATTGGCTGGCAGATGGTTATTAATTTTGCCTACTTGCAGAGGGAGGTGGGCCAATTACTTTTGCCATCCATTGTCATTCAACTCTCCTTATATAGGAAGATTCTTAAGAAGCAGAATGTATACTTTGACATACCTGTCATGTGTTCAGTGTAGCTCACTCCCAAGTACGTGTGTATAAGATAGATCGCTGGCAGCCTTTATGATTCCTAGGAGGGCTCAAGAGCAGTAATTGTTTTTATGTTTCTTAGTGCATGATCATTTAGTATACTTTTGCTTGATAAAATTCCAGAGGAGGCACAACTACATAGGACTCTTGGTGGTCCAATTTTGTTGGATCTTTTTTAATGAGGGGGGCAGGCTCAACCCCCCATGCCTAGCCTCCTGCCCTCCACCCTATTCCAGAGTCCATGTTGGAAAATATACATGTTAGGCATGATATCTGGGGAGTTACTCCTAATATCTTTAATTCTTGCTCCCCAGTCCTGTGTCTTTTTTGTGTGGCAGCACAGTTCTGATGTTTCTTTTCCCTGTATATACGGACCTGCTGATATTGAGCTGGTATAGGTCTTGCAATGTTGTTGAATTTTATATTGTTTATTTCCTTTGGGATTTGTTATTGTTAAAAAGTTGAAATTAAAAAAAAAGTTTCTTTTCCCCACTGACTTCATATTGTGCAAAAATCATGTAAAGGGGAAAAAATAGGGGAAATGGTTGTGAAATGTTTAAGGCTTTGGTTCAGATAAAGGAGCCCAGAATTAATTCTTTCCCTGTGTTTTAAGGAGCAGAGTGAAAGCATAGTTAATCTAGTGGGCACGTGGGTCTTTAGTGAGGCGTTTCTCATCCTAGCAGTGCTCTCTGGATGTGTTGGGTGACAGCTCCCTTCATCCCCAACCACTAGGATGCCTCAGGCAATAAGATGTGGATGATAGGCACACTCAGCCAACACATCTCAAGTGTACCAGCTTGAAGAAGGCTGCTCTAAAAAAGGAAATACATGTATGTGTGTGTTTGTGTAGGTTAGGAGTCTATTCCTTAGGAACATATTTCTGAATAGGTTTTATTGTTACCCCTTTGTTTCTTATTGTAAATCCACAGGGGAATTTCTGGAGAGGGTTTGCATATTCAGTGATGCTTAATGCAGGTGGATTACAGCTTAATGTGCCTTAACCAATCTGTTGTCTGCAAAAATAATTAGTATCCTTATTGTTTATTTTTAAAGATGCATTTTCCACATTAAATCATTGGTGGTTTAGTGATACTGGCTGGAACCCAAATGTTAGTCGCAACCAGAGTAGACCCATTGGATCAATGTTGCATACATAAGTGCAGACTTAGCAAGTTCCTGTTGAGTCAATGGTTTTCACTCTAGTTTTATTTAATGCAGGGCAGGGCTCATAATTGAACTGAGGCCAGTGTTTTGTATTCAGGCTGTTTCAGAATTGCGTGTTCATCTCTTCATGGCAGCAGGGGCAAGGAACGTCTAGCTAGAGATGAGGGATACCTTTATATGGTTCACATTTTAAGATGACTCTTAATTTTGCATTTTTTAATCAATAGGAGAGCCAAAGTTTAGATATCCTTTGAAATGTAAATCTTCCCAAACTTTGCAATAGAATTCTCCAATTCAAAAATGTATATAACAATTCATATATTCTGGGAAAGTATGCATACAGAAGTCACATACTTGTGAAATGTTAGGAAAATACTTTACAAAACTGAGCATATTGGGCAAGATGGCATATTTTATAAGAAAAAAGTACAGTAGGATCCCCATATCTGTGGGTTTTTGGTTCCTGGACTTACTGCAGATACCAGAAACTGTGGATAACAGCAAACCCTATTAAAATAATGGGAAGTCTGATTAAAAATTCCATAGAGTTGCATTGGAGGACCAAGAAAATGTCTAGAGAGGATAGCTCTCTAGGCATTTCCTAGGAAGACACTATGTTATGCATTCCTGATTTGTGTTCCACGGATAACTGAAACAATTGATGTTGGTTCTGTGGATACAGGGCTCCAATTGTACAATAATTCTTCAAATTCTTATCCTACCATTGGCAGCCATTACTGCATCTTGTCCCAGTAAGTTCCACAATTCCACTGTATAAAGGAGTTTTTCCTTTTATCTGCCCTGGATCTCCCACCATTTAATGTCAGTGGATGACTCTGGGTTCTAGTGTTATGAGAGAGGGAGAAAAGTTTCTATTTACTTTCTCTGTATCATGCATAATTTTCTATACTTTTAGCATGTTTTCCCCTTTGTTTTCTAAACTACTTTGTCCCAGACATTGTAAGTTTTCCTCAGTTGCTCCATTCCCTTGATAATTTCGGTTGCCTTTTTCTGAACCTTTTCCACTTCTACAGTATATTGCCCCTCTCTCTGGGCTCTTTCATACTACACAATTGTAGCACATAATACCACTGTAGTACTATAATTCCACTGTAAATGCCATGGCAACATCCAGTGGAATCTTGGGATTTGCAGTTTAGGGGGGGACATGAGAATTTATCAGCCAGAGAGTTCTAGTGCCTCCCCAAACTACAGTCCTCAGGACTTGCAGAAAGCGCGGGATGAGTCCTTCCTGAATCTTTGTTTGCAGAGAAAAGCCAGAGGAGAGGAGGAGGACAACAGTTGATGCACAGGAATATACTCTTTGAATCCAGCTATGCAAGGAATGAGATTCACAACCTCATCATGACCTTCATGCCCTTCTGTGCCACCTTTGAACAGATGGGCTCTCTGTAAAGTGTATTATCATTACTTCCATTGCTGTTTTTCCACATGTTGCCTACTTTTGCTCTAACATGGGGGTGGGCAACAAATGGGCTGCATAAGGCCCCTCTCCTGTCTTTGAAGCCCTTGCAATCACTGCCAAATGTACTTTACCCTCAATGCAATACCCTCCATCATTTCATCATTGAACACTGGGACCTGTGTGGCCAAAAAACATGGAAGTGCAGTTGAGATGGCAGAAGTTATTAATGAAGGAAATACAAGCTAAGTTTGCTTTTTCTGCAGCAGTTTCCTTTTGCCTGAGCTTACTGGGAAGAGTAAGATTCTACCTTTTTCCCCCTAGAAATACTGTACATTACAGTACTTTGCAGTGTGGTGGAATCTCCTTCTTTGGAGATTTTTAAACAGAGGCTGGATGGCCATCTGTCAGGAATGCTTAGATTGTGTGTTCCTGCAGGGCAGGGGGTTGGACTAGATGGCCTTTGTGGTCCCTTCCAACTCGATGAGTCTCAATGGAAGGCAGTAGGAAAAGGGGGAGACTGCACTGCAGGTGAATTGATTTGATCAAGGAAGCTGCAGCTGCCCTGAGTTGAAAGACCAGAGAAGGGAAGTTGAAGAGCAGGTTTCTCACTCTTAGGGTCACCATAAGTCAAAGCTGGCTTGATGAACAAGAACAACATAGGTTAGATGCCCTGTTGGGTAGAAAAGTTCTGATTGTGAATGTATAAAATTGTTAATGATGTGTCTTAACAAGAACCATGTGTAATCTGAAAGAATTCCAAAAAGGCGAAAGCAAAGACTACTACTGTTTATATATTCCCCCCTCAACACTGCCCCCCTAAACATACATTTTCATGAACCAGTTTTCCAAGTGTGGATTTGGAATAATGCCAGATACCTAAAAATATGACACCGGCCCCCTTACATGCTGCTTTTTGCTTCTTTGTACATTCAAGATGCTGAGGTCTCACCCCTTTCAACACCTCTTTGTCAAACTAATTGCATAATCTTGAGGAAGCACACAAATGCTGCGATGCCTGAGCCAGTGTGGTGGCAGTCCAAAGAAAGTGTAATGCAGTATAGTTGATGTTTAACCTGCCCCACCCTGTGCTGTGATCTGGACTGGAATAAATGCCCAAGGCAGGCGCTGGCGACAACTTTAAGGAGAGTAAGTGGAGGATGTTTTGGATGTGGATTGCAAAATGGGGTCTCAGAGCTTGGAAAGTTCCTTTTAAAAAGCTGTCTGTTCCATTGCTCATAGTGTTTGAACAGTAAATTGTCATTATTTGCTACAAAGTTGTGGGGGAGGGGAAGAAACCTTAACTCATTGCTTTATTTATTGCATTTTTCTGTTGCTTTTTGGTGCTTAAAGAAATATTGTACCATAGGGTTGAAAAGATCATGGTGTTTATATCAAAATTCCTCTTAAATGCCAGTAAAAGGAACTAGAATTCTTCTAAAATGACCTTAAAAGGAACTTTACAAGTAACTAGATGTGTTAGTTGTTATGCCAGTAAAATAACTTTGTTGCCATTGTAATATGTTGTTTTTGAAATGTAACTTCATCCCACCCTTGCAATAGCAACAACAAAAAGGTGAGAGCTCAGTTCTAGCATCAGACATGTAGCCGTGCTGTTGTGGATGTGATCTGTCTCCTGATCTTACCCCGAAAACCCACCTTAAAATCCAGCCAGCTGCACTGAGTGACAGCATTTGGAGGTTTTAGCAAGAGGGTGCATTATTCTCTGTGCTCCACTCACCAGCATCATAAAACCCTGTCCCTTGATGCAGCTGGCTGGATTTTTAGGTGGGTTTTGGGGGCATTTACAGTTGTGGCAATGGTACCGTGGTTGTCAATGTGAATGGGAAGCCATTACAAGGGCTAAAGCCTAACTTACAACATTGTAACTACAGTAATAGAATACTAAGCAAAGTGTTACACATAATTAGGTACCTTGTAATGTGTTGCTTCCCATGGGCTGCACTACCAGATTTAGCTGGACATGTAGTAGCAAAATTAGGAGCAGAAGGTTAACTTCTCTTGCCTCATTTTCAAGGGAGTGGCAAACCTGTGTCAGGTTTATAGGGGATGGATGTGTAGGGTCACAAGGTAGAATGTTTCGATTTATAAAAATATCCCCGTCCATAGAAACACAGCACAGTGAAGGCTAGGCTACAAACCTTTTGTCCAACAGGATATTTATTTTAATTTTTTTACTTGGAGGAACATTCAGTCATGTAGTCCTCTGTCTGCAGTCTGAAGTGGAATAATCCAGACTCGAGTTCACTGTTTTAGGGATATAAATCCCCAGAATTCCCAGCCTGTATGGCTAGTGGTAAGGGATTATGGGAGCTGTAGTCCAAAATTTCTGGAGGGGCCAAAGGCTAATTTTTTATTTCAAGAGGTGCAAGTACCCTGGACATAGTCATGGGTGGGAGGGAAGTACAGCCTAGTTTACAGTGCATTAGCTGTTCAAAGTCCAGTTCTGCTATTAGCTGAGAGAGTGTGATTTTACAGAGAGCTTGGGAAAGTGGCTTTTTGGACTATAGCTTCTAGAGCCAAGCTGGGGATTCTGGGAAGTACAGTCTCATATGTTTTCAGACTTGCTTTGCTTGGTACCTTGGACTTGATTTCTGGACTTTGTTATGTTTAAAACTACAACTCCCCAAATCACCTGGCCATACTGAGGCCAATTCTGGGAATTTTGTTCCAAACATTTTATTTTATTCCAAATAACTTAGGGATTGTCTATACAGTGAAAATACCCCTCACAGAATTCGCTGGGAATACAAGCTGTCTTTAAGGGATCCTGCATTGTGAAGCCCCCCCCCCCCAAAACAAGAAAAACTTCCAAGGCTTTTCCCGGCTTTTTTTAAAAAATGCTCCACTGATATGCGCATTTTCACTTGCTAAGACAAGCGATTACATGTATTACTTCCCTATACAAGACAAAGCGCAAACCTGACTGGCCAGATGAATGCAGGGGGGTGGGGCTTGGTTACAGGGCAAGTACCTGCTGCTGCCATGTTGGATTTTTGCCTTAGCGAGTGATTGATAAGGCGATAAAACAGGAATTTGTGTTATCTTTTTTCCTCTCTTTTTTCCCCGAAAGGTGAAGTATCGTTTGTGCGCACCATAGAAATATTTTTTTTAAAAAAAGGTTGGAGGTGGCAGATTTAAAAACTAGTACAGTAATTCACTCGTGGCTGCCATCTTAGCTACAGGCCTGCGAAGTTTATGGGCTGTATGGGCAAGCCCATAAACAAGCTCTGCTTTTAACCTACCAAGCATTCTCTAACATGGTTGACCAAGAATGTCAGGAACAGCAGTCTTTTTTGCCCATGGTACATTGTATTAAGAGAGACAGTGTTGTGTAGTGGTTTGAGCATCAGACTAGCATTGGGTTCAAATCCCTGCTTGGCCTTGGAAACACACTGGGTGGTCTTGGGCAAGTCACTCTCTCTCAGCCTCAGAGGAAGGCAAAGACAACCCCCCTCTGAACAAATCTTGCCAAGAAAACCCTGTGATAGGTTTGCCTTAGGGTCACCATAACTCAGAAATGACTTGAAGGCACACAACAATGACAACAAAAACAACAACAACACATTGAATTAATTTACTTCACAATAAGCCACCTGTCCTGATGTCTGAAGCAGGATGTGTTCTCTCTCTTTCTCTCTGGCTTTTCTTCGCAAACGGAAGATTCAGGAAGGATGTGTTAATAAACTGAGCATAGCCATTTTACAAAACAAAACATGACCAAAGAAACAACAACCCAAACCAACCAAACATGAGTTAATAGACTATTTACTTTTGGAATTGATCTGGTTATGGGAATTATACTACATCTGTTGTTGAAATACATTCATTATTTGTTCTCTGGCTTGGCAGTTGTGAGTGTGCCATCAAGGAAGAACAGGTGTGCTGGCATTTAGGGGTTGTGGATGTGAATTTGCATCTTGATGTATGTGATATGGCTGTGATTTGTTTAATGCAGGGGTGGAGATAGTGCAGTCTGTGGATCATGCGTGGGCCATGAAACCCTCAGGCCTTTCCAGTTTTTTTTTTTAATTAGCCTAAAATGGCCAAAAATGTTTTAAAAGCTCATAAAAGACCCCCATAAAAATATGGCTTTTGTTTACCCTTGCTCCTTACCACCTTCCAAAAACTAATAATTGGTCATATTTTGACTGACTTCCAGAACTGGAAGTGATTTCACATCACTTCAACTTATGCTGGGAAAGGCAGTGAAGTTTGTAGGGGGAGGAAAAAGTCCCGGTCCCATTACCAGTTGCCCATCAAAAATTCCAACTCCAAAATTGCCCACACGGGTGGCTGAGGTAGTGACTTTGCTTTCTGATGGTTCAATGTACACAAACTTTAAAATTATTAAATTATTAAAATTATTAAAAATATTGTGTATAAAATGACATTTGGGCTATCTGTATAAGGTGTATATGAAACATAAATGAATTTTGTGTTTAGACTTGGGTCATGTCTCCAAGATATCTCATATGCAAGTACTGTATTCCAAAATCTGAAATATTCCAAAATCTGAAATACCATACCTCTGGTCCCAAGCATTTTGGATAAGGGAGACTCAACCTGTAGTAGTTCTCCTCTCTGTTGCTTTGGTGCATCAGAGAAGAAGGCTGTTGCATCTTCTGCATGACAGCCTTTCAGATATTTGAAGATTGTTATTGTGTCTCCCGCATTAATTGTCTTTTCTCCAGGCTAAACATAACTCAGCTCTTTGGAACGTTTGTCATAGGACTTGGCCACAGTTCAGGAAAGTTATATTTTTGGAGTTCAGCTCCTAGAAACCTCCAGCTAGCATAACCACTGGCTCTGCAGGCTGGGGATTTCGGGAGCTGTGTAGTCCAGTGCAATGTTTTCAAACTCTGGACTTGCTCGGCAACATCTCTGGCTGTTCTTATTTGGATGGACTCTAATTTACCTTCTTTAAAATACAGTACTGTGTCCCCTTTCCATTGACGCCCCCTTGTCGTGGGAGAGAGGCTTCCGTACCCTAATGATGTTTTGAGCTATGCTGGCGGTGGCATAATAGCCACTGGTAGGGTCTCCCATGCCAGACAGGTCAAAACCGAAGGGTCTGACAAAGAGCGTCAAAGGGCAGGATGGGCTCTCTAGCCTTGTGGCAACCGTCCTAGGAGAAGGAAAACTCTAATCCCAAACCCGGGCAGATGGTGCTCGTCCAACCCTGTAAGGTCAACCATCTAAGAGAAGGAAACTCTAATCAAACCTACGACCCGAGGACGTCGCTGCTACCGTCCATGCTTGCAAGGCCAGCAGACGAACCTTTGGTTTAAAGGGTGAGGCCAGTTCTGTGCACGCTGCACTCCACCAGAAAAATCCATTGCACAGGCTCGAAGGACAAATCCAGTTCCGAAAAAGCCCTGTAGCGATAGGCGAGGGACGAAACCAGCAGGTGTAAAGATGCACTGGAAGCCGCAGCCCCAACCCTGCATGCAGGAGGTTCAGGACATTGGTCGCTCGAGCTGACCCGGGAGATGACAGTCTTGTTCGGCAGCATCCTGAACTACCAAGCAGCCTTTTTTAAGGAGAGCATTGCTTACTCCATATGGAGTGGGGCCTAGAAAAGGTGGCCTAACGAAAGCTCATCCCCAACTACCTGGTTGGCTAGCCGCGGCCAACGGGAATCTTCTGATGCGGTCAAACCAAGGCAACCTTCTGCTGTGCTTTTTGCAACCGGACTTGTTTATCTCAGATTGGCCTTTTTAGTCACCATCGCACTTGCAGAAAGTGCAGGATGAGTCCTTCCTGAATCTTCGTTTGCGAAGAAAAGCCAGAGAGAGAGAGACTGTGTCCATAACCCAGATGGGGTCTGAACCTGCTCCCCATCCCATGTGTCTGTGTGCTCATTGAGCACCTGGAAGGGGCTAGCTATAGAGCCCCAAGGGCTGGGTGGGGGGAGAAGCCTGAGGAAGTCTGTAATGAGTATGCACATGAATCCAGGCAGTGACCTTTCAAAGACTTGTGCCAAGAAGTACATATCATTGGAGCATAGGCAGTAACCTCCTTGCAGGTGATGCTAATCTCTGTCAGGATTCCATTGCAGAAGAGAATTGTCAAAGTGACATCAACTGTAGAAGGAATTGCCCCAGGGTCAGTTCTTACTCAGAGCATGTTGGATGCTTCAGGGCAGGGCTTTCTCTCCATCCCATCCCCATCACAGGTACATCTGGTGAGGACCTGTGAGAAAGCCTTCTTGGTGGCTGCTCCCAGGCTATGGAGTTCTCTTTCAAGAGACGCTCCTTTGGATCCCCTCTGTTCTCTTTTCACCAGCAGGCAAAGACTTTCTTATTTAAGCAGGTCTTTGGCTTTTAACTGCTTGCGGTAATGCAACGGGCATGCTGGTTTAAATACAGGTTCCCCTGGTATCCACGGAACCAATACCCACAGTTTCAGTTATCCACAGCTGAAAAAAGAGGGGACACATACCATAGAGTCATACAGGATAATGCCTGAAGAGGTGTCCTGTCTAGGAATTGCTTGGTCCTCCAGTGCAACTTTATAGTATGTTTGTACAGGAAGTCCTTTATTTTAATCGGGTTTGCTATTATTCATGATTTTACTTATAAAAAATGAGTCCAGGAACTTATCCCTCGAGGATACAGTGTGTGTGTTCTGTATGTAATAGGTTTTAATTTGTTTTTTTAACTGCCCTAAATTAATGTTTTAAGCGGATTGTTGTTTAAACCTTTTTTAATTTTTGTATTCAGATTCGTTGATAGCTGTTTTGTTTTAACATTCATTGTAAGCGGCTTGGGGTCCTATAGGAGAGAAGAGTGGGGTATACAGAAATACGCAAATAAATAACTAAGTCACATAGTTGGCTGGCACTTTGTGACATGCCTTCCCATTTCTGTGCTTCACTTCACCTTGTAGTTCTGTCCCAAAGGTCCCTGGGTGGGCAGGATGGGTCTGTTGCAGTGCATTGTAGGATTCATGCTGTGGGATGAATTTATGGGTCAGACTTTGAGAGTCAGCATTGACCTTTCGTGTTTCTCTTGCTTTTGTTTCTCAGGAACTGGAATTCAGTGTCCTATAGACTTTTAACCTGGAAGTAGTATACTACTTTCAGGAACCTACTAGTCATAGAGGATCTTATCTTCTGTGAAATGGTGCACTCTCCTTTTTAGGAACATAGCAAGCCTGCCTTGTACTGACTCATCCCCTGGGTTCATCTTGCTCAGAATTGGTTCATGTAGCTAAGGGTTGGGCAAAGTACAGCCTGTGGTCCACTTGTCCCCCCCAGGGTTTTTTTTGTGACCCTTAGGGCCCCCTGGATTTTTTTTTTACATTTTTGCCCACAATTTCCCCAAATGCCCTCTAGAGAGTGTGGAAGACATTTTCACCATATTTTGCCCCGCTCCCCGGGTAATTCTAGGCCAGTGATGGGCAACCTTTGAGCTTGGCGTGTCAAACTTCACCAAAAAACTGAGCATAACTCGGGTGGTGTGTCAATTTGAGGAAAAAACATCATTTCACAATATTTATAGTTTAAATAACATAAATGTATAATTGTTATATATAATTATATTTAATAACAAAAAACTAATTATTTAATTTACCTGCTTAGTGACTTCTTTGTTCATCTGTCAGTCGGTTTCTCTTGTTGGTCTTGATATTATTTAGCTTGTGTGGGGTGCCGTGAACTAAGATAAGTGAGTGGGAGGGGGAATTCTTTAACTAACCTGTCTATTAGTGACTTTTTTGTTGCTGAATTTCATTAGCTAAATCTTCAATTGAAGGTTGGTATTTTGTACACTTCAGGCCCAAGCAAGCGCTACTAACTTCATCTGTCAATCTGTTTCTTTTGTGGGTTTTGATATTATTTAACACTGAGAATAAGGCCTCACAAAAGTATGTAGAGGGAAAAATTGTGAGTAAAGCCATTGCTGGTGAAAAGAGAACAGAGGGGATCCAAAGGAGCGTCTCTTGAAAGAGAACTCCATAGCCTGGGAGCAGCCACCAAGAAGGCTTTCTCACAGGTCCTCACCAGATGTACCTGTGATGGGGATGGGATGGAGAGAAATCCCTGCCCTGAAGCATCCAACATGCTCTGAGTAAGAATTGACCCTGGGGCAATTCCTTCTACAGTTGATGTCACTTTGACAATTCTCTTCTGCAATGGAATCCTGACAGAGATTAGCATCACCTGCAAGGAGGTTACTGCCTATGCTCCAATGATATGCATTTCTTGGCACAAGTCTTTGAAAGGTCACTGCCTGGATTCATGTGCATACTCATTACAGACTTCCTCAGGCTTCTCCCCCCACCCAGCCCTTGGGGCTCTATAGCTAGCCCCTTCCAGGTGCTCAATGAGCACACAGACACATGGGATGGGGAGCAGGTTCAGACCCCATCTGGGTTATGGACACAGTCTCTCTCTCTGGCTTTTCTTCGCAAACGAAGATTCAGGAAGGACTCATCCTGCACTTTCTGCAAGTGCGATGGTGACTAAAAAGGCCAATCTGAGATAAACAAGTCCGGTTGCAAAAAGCACAGCAGAAGGTTGCCTTGGTTTGACCGCATCAGAAGATTCCCGTTGGCCGTGGCTAGCCAACCAGGTAGTTGGGGATGAGCTTTCGTTAGGCCACCTTTTCTAGGCCCCTCTCCATATGGAGCAAGCAGTGCTCTCCTTAAAAAAAGGCTGCTTGGTAGTTCAGGATGCTGCCGAACAAGACTGTCATCTCCTGGGTCAGCGTTGAGCGACCAATGCCATCTGTCGTAAAAACAATGGCGGATCCTGCATTGCAAGGCATTCCTTGCAAGTCCGCCCCCTCCGAGGTCTGACCAATCACAGCTCAGCTCTGCTGTGAGCCCGTTTTGCGAAGGTTGCTGGTAGATTATACAGCCAATAGTGCACAACTTTACAAAACTTTTTTCAAAAGTCAGGAAAAATAGCAAAAGCTTATATCGTGCATCTCACGGGTATTTTGGCCCCCCTCTTTCTGAATATGGCGACATTGGCCCGAAATGCGTGGGGACCATTAGGAATCTGGGCTAATTAGTTGAGGATTTTTTTTTTTGCCATTTAACTGACCCCCCCTATGAAATTCATGGGGTTGCCAGACCTTGACAAGCGACTTGAACGCATGCACACATAGACAGAGTTTAGGGAGTCTTTGCAAGCAGATAATCATCCAGCATTTAAATTTTTAAAAGGCTGATGTATTGTACAGAATTGAAACATCTTTTTTTAAAAACACACACACACACACACAGATTCCTATCTCCTTTCTTTGGTTTTGGAGTTTCTTTCTTCTCCCTTTTGTTCAGAAGGGAATAATTTTACACACCATATCCTGGAAAGTGATCTGGCAGAGCTGTCTTTGGTGGTGGAAATGCTCATTTCCTCCCCAGGCCGCAAAAAAGACCTAACTCTTGGTGGCAGTTTGAATTCCTTGCTCTTTGAGACGTTCTCTATAATGGACCACTGACGCCAAGTGGATTTCAGTTGGCAGCCTTTGCAAACCACACAAGACTTCACCAAATCTGGTTTATTCCCTAACCTACCAATACAGCATTATTGATAAAAGTCTATGCAACACTCTGGGTGGGAGGCAATGAAAGAAAGTAAAATGGTTTGGGGGTGTTTTGTGTGTGTGTGTGTGTGTGTGTGGTTTTGATTTTATTATGGACTGAAAATATTTGCCTTAAAATTGCTGAGCTAGCAGTTAGGTTGATCAGAGAGCATTGATTGAAAGTTTCATTCTTCTTGCCCTTCCCCCATCAAGTAATTTTGCATATGTCCTACTCTCTGCCTTCATCTTTGCAATAACTATACTAGATTGGCAACCTAGATTTGAGAAGAGTTTCCAGCTACTTCTCGAAGGATAATTTATCTTAAAACAGGGATGGGAGGGCTTGAATGTCCACTCCAGAGGGTCTTCTGTCCCTTTTCCCAACTGCTAGAATATCCATGATCTATCAAGCACTTGCTTGAATTTATTTATTTTATTTATTGGATTTATACAGAATCCTAGAGTTGGAAGCGACCACAAGGGCCATCTAGTCCAAACCCAATCTGCCACACAGGAATAAACAATCAAAGCACTCCAAACAGATGGCCATCCAGCCTCTGTTTAAAAACCTCCAAAGAAGGAGATTCCACCACACTCCAAGGCACTGCGTTCCACAGTCGAACAGCTCTTGCCATCAGGAAGTTCTTCCTAATGTTTAAGCGGAATCTCTTTTCCTGTAGTTGGAGTCCTTTCCTCCGTGTCCTAGTCTCTAGAGCCACAGAAAACAAGCTTGATCCATCCTCAGTATGACATCCCTTCATATATTTAAAACATGGCTATCATGTCACCTCTCAACCTTCTCTTCTCCAGGCTAAACATGCCCAGCTCCCTAAGCCACTCCTCATAGGGCATGGCTTCCAGACTTCCCACCATTTTGGTCACCCTCCTCTGAACTTGTCAATATCCTTCTTGATATCCTGCCTTTCTTCCAAGATAGGATTCAGTTTACTGAGCTGAACATGGAAATGCTGGCTTGGGAATTCTGGGAGTTGGCATCCCCCCAAAGGAACCATTCCAAACTCTGAGGAGGAGTCATCATATGTAGGTCCAGACTGTATGAAAAGCTGTGCCTCCCAATATGAGTTTGCCTAAGATCCTTGAGGGAAGGCTTTCTCTTGGGCCCCCCACCACGAAATGCCTACCTGGTGAGGATATGGGAGAGAGCCTTCTCAGTGGCTGCTCCCTGGCTGTATAATTCCATACCTCTTGAATCTAGGTTGGTTTCCTTCTTTGCTCTCTTTCCCTTGGTAGGCAAAGAACTTTCTGTTTCCCCAGGCCTTTGATGTTAAAAGACCTTTTGCATCAGCCAGTTAATGGGGGTGTGCTGTACGTTTTTTGATAATCATCATCATGGGTGACACCTGGCTTGATTGTAGTACATGCAAAACGAATCTAGGCGTCTTAGTGGACCACAAACTGAAAATGAGTCAGCAGTGTGACATGGCAGCTAAAAAAGCCAATGCAGTTCTGTGCTGCATCAATAGGAGTATAGTGTCTAGATCAAGGGAAGTAATAGTGCCACTCTATTCTGCTTTGGTCAGACCTCACGTGGAATACTGTGTCCAGTTCTGGGCACCACAGTTCAAGAAGGATATGGACAAGCTGGAACATGTCCAGAGGAGGGTGACCAAAATGGTGTGAGGTCTGGAAGCCATGCCCTATGAGGAGCGGCTTAGGGAGCTGGCTATGTTTAGCCTGGGAAAGAGAAGGTTAATAGGTGACATGATAGCCATATTTAAATATTTGAAGGGATGTCATACTGAGGATGGATCAAGCTTGGTTTCTGCTGCTCCAGAGACTAGGACATGGAGCAATGAACTCAAACAGGAAAAGAGTTTCCACCTAAACACTAGGAAGAACTTCCTGACAGTAAGAGCTGTTTGGCAGTGGCATGCGCTGCTGCGGAATGCAGCAGAGTCTCCTTCTTTGGAGGTTTTTAAACAGGCTAGATGGGCATTTGTCAGTTTGGTTTGATTGTTTCTTCCTGCATGGCAGAGGGTTGGATTGGATGTCCCATATGGTCTCATCAAACTCTATGATTCTATGTTTTGGTTTTTAAAATTGTTGTTGAGTCGTCGTTAGTAATGTAAGTGTTTGTTTTAAACTATTCTATTATGCCTAGTTTTAATTGTAGTCCTTTTAACTCACATTGTAAATGGCGTTGGGCCCCATATTGGGAGAAAAGTGGAATATAAATATTTAAATAAATAGATGTCTGAGGCATAACTGAACTGTGATAATAAATCCTGACAATGCTACCTTTACTCACCAACATAAGATAGGCATTGCAGAATTGAACCCATGGTTTGGACAGAAGCCCAGCAACTAGCAGGTGCTTGGTGGACCACCAGAAAATGGCCAGTAATATGCTTCTGGACTAGGTTATCTTTTGTTCACTTCTGATCTGTTGCTGTGAAATCAAAATATGTATAGATATGTGTGTATGTGTGTGTGCTTACTTCTGGACATCAGATTTTAAGGACTAGGACCCCAGAAATCAGCCAGCCAGCCAGCCAGCCAGCCAGCCCTTTTTTTGGACTACAACCCAGGGCTGGGGGTGAAAAGTTTTCTTTAAAGCAAAACAAAACCCAACCCCCCTTTTTTGGTTTAAACCAGGTTTTTGTGCAGTAAAACCAATATAGGATTAAATCAGTAAATTAAGTTGCAAGATGCAGTTCAGATGTTATGTCCACTAGCTCTTTTAAAGGAAGTTGTTTTGGTTGTATGTTAATTAAAGGAGTTGTCTCTGAATTGCAATTTTTGCACTATAAAATAAAGTGATTAAAAAGAAGCCACTGACACTGGATACCGGTCTAACAACAAACAACTGCCAATAAACTGTTAAAATTAAAATGTTTACATTCAAACAATCATTGTTGTTTTCCTTGGGTTTTTTTTCCTGGGCTGTGAGGCCATGTTCTGGAAGAATTTCTTTCTGACCCACAGATGCAGGTGAAATGTCAGAAAGAAACTCTTCCAGAACATGGCCTCACAGCCTGGGGAAAAAAAAACCCTAAGGAAATCTATGGATGCCGGCCACGAAAGCCTTCAACTTCACATTAAATCATTATTGTTCCAGTAAGAGGGTTGGAAAACAGTAATAATAGCCAGACTTAAAAGAAAAGAGTAATCAATTTAAAAAACAGGAGGTTTTTTTTAAAAAGTCATTTGGTTTAAATTGACCTGGTTGAAACCAGTCAACCCTGCTACAATCTCCAGAGATTCTCAGTGGCCATGGGAGTTGACAGCTTCTGGCTGTTGTAATCTCCAAAAGTAACTTTTCTCAGTTCTGACACACTAAGGTGGTAAGGTTGGGAATAGGTCTTGAAACCAAGATCTGCAAGGAATGATTGAAAGAGCTGGATATGTTTAGCTTGGATAAGAGAAGGTAAACAGGGGTCATGATGGTAATTTTCAGATATCTGAACGGTTGCTTTCAGAAGATGGAAAAGACTCAAAGACTTGTTCTCTGTTGCCCCAGAGGACAGAACTATAACCAGTTGGTAGAAACTGCAGGGAAGCAGATTTCAGGTAAACATGAGGAGAAACTTTTTAACAGAGGGAGTTGTTCAACAGAGAACAGACTGTCTCAGAAGGTGGTTGGTTTCTTCTCAATGGAGATATTTAAGCAGAAGCTGAATGACCATCTGTCAGGGATGCTGTAGCTGCCAGATTCCTGAACAGAGCGGTGATCTGGACCGAGCTTGGAAAAAATTACTTTTGGAGACTGTATCTCCTAGAATTCACTGGTGAGCACAAACACTGACTCTGCTGACTGGGGGATTAAGAGGTGCAACTCAAAAAGTCACCTTTTCAAGCCCTGTATTAGATGATCTTGAAGGTCAGTGTCCAGCTTTGTTCTGACTTGATGGTTAATGCCATATAGATTACTTTTTATTCTGGTAGAATTGTGCTACAATATGGGGAGAATTGGTGATTGTTGATGTCACAGATTGAAGCAGACATCCTAAGTAAAATACTGGACGATGCTATTAAATACGTTGAGGTAGGATTGGGAGTATATTATAAAAAGAGAGATAAGGCATACATAATAAAATACGTGACAAGTCTTGTTAAGAGGAAGTCAGTGAATGGAGTAGAATGAAGGTTAATCAGACAAGAAAAAGAAATACTGGAAGAGAAGACTGCATGCGGAGTGATTATTGTAACAGAAGCTAAGATTTTAAAATGTTTAGTATTGATTATTAATATTACTTATTATTAATTTTCATTACAATATTTCTATATAGTGTTTTAAAATCAATAAAATACATACCTAAAGAATTTATGAACCATTTTTGCTGATACTAGTTTATTTGGCATATTTGCAACCTATCCCTAGACACTCAGGTGGCATCTTCCCCTTCTGTTTTCTGAACTGCCATGGTGGTAAGTTGGATTGGAAAGATACATGCAGCAGAATAAAGTGGTAGACTGGGCTTTCCCCTTAAAAATAACAATGAACAGGTTTTATGCCACCTTTCTTCCTGATGTGCTGACTTTCTACTTTCAGGGAGTGTGTAGGTAATGGAATGTTTTAAAAAGCTGGCCTCATCTACCTGTTGTCTAAAGCTGTGGGGTCAATTCTACCCACATGTAGATCAAGCCTGAGGGTTGATCTGAGAGACTAATAAATTTCTGCATTTTCCCACTTTTTGGGGGGTCGTGGTGGAGCTGTAATTCCCAATATCCCCCATCCAGTATGACCACTGGCAGTTTCTGGGAGCTGTAGTCCAAAGATGTTACTTGGGTGACTTTCCTCACCCAAGTCAACTCTCTGGCCACTTTGGAGATTTCCACACAGCAAAAATATCCCCCAGAGAAATCGGGACAGAAATATTTCTGTCCCAATTTGGCCGGGGGATATTTTTGCCATGTGAAAATCTCCTTAGACTACACTGGATCTTTCTTGCTTGTGATACAGCTGGATGGCTGATCCAGTGAAGGCTCATGGCTTCCATGTCAGTGGGTAATTTGCTCTGGGTTTTAGTCTGAACTTTTAACATAGATGTCAAAACTGCTGAAGCCTATCAAATAGATTCAGAGTTTCAGTAGCTCCTTTAAAGTTCACACTAGAACTGGGAGCAGAGTCATTACCCCACCGGCAAGGCAGCCACCAGATGCCATTGGGAAAGTCTAAAACAAAATTTTAAACATCACTGATAATACAGAACAAAAAATCAGTCCAGAACTGTTTTTTCCCCATTGTCTTCTGCCTATCAAAAAACACCACAAAAGGTTGTAATTTATCCATATTTTGCCTTGGAGTAAATTCTGTTGAACTCTGAGACTTTTCTGCTGAACAAACCTGCATAATATTAGGCTAGAAGGTACCTTTTCACATCATTATTTTTCTTGGTTTTATTTCACATACGGTCTTTCATGGAAAGAATAGTTTAATACAAATGTGATGGACTGTATAGGAAACCTGTGATGGTTCTTAGGAATGTCAACTCCCTCTCTCTTTTCTCTCCTCCCATCTGAATTCCATGCTCTTGTTTTTGAACATAATCAATTGAACCTTTGAGCATCACGAAGGAAATTTTATAGCTGACCTTGAGCATAGCAGGTTAAATGTTTCATCTGCTTGTTCCACTGCTTCCTGTTGGTTGGACGTCTGATGAGAGACATTTTGCTGTGCTATGTTTCTGCTTTGCTTGTCTGAAAAAATGGGAATTAAATAAGGAATTGCTGTAAAATAACTATAAGCGCTATGATAACAAGGTTAAAAACACAATAAAAGGAATGATAGATATCAAAATTAAGGAAAGGACAAAATGGAACAGAATACAGTGGGCCCTTGGTATCTGCTGGGCTTTGGTTCCAGGACCCTATGTGGATACCAAAATCCGTGGATGCTCAAGTCCCATAATATACAGTAGTGTCGTAAAATTGTGTCCCTTATATAAAATGGCAAAATCAAGATTTACTTCTTGGATTTTATTTATTTAATTTGTGTGGTGGGGGGATATTTTCAAGCCATGGATGATGGAATCTGTGGATGCCAAATCTGTGGATACAGAGGACTGACTGTAATAAGAAACAACTCTAAGACATGGATGGAGAGGTAGAATAAACAAATTTAAAAGGAGACATGTTTTACTGCAGTGGAAAAGAATTAAGATGATAGTCCTGTTGAGTGGTTTGGACTATAGGAGGTCATAAAGACAGAAGAATCTGTAAATACAATAGAAATTATTGTAAGGGGGATGTGACCACCCATTCTTTATTTTATTTGTTGGATACATTGTTTTGTTAATAAAAATGATTTTTTTAAAAGAAGGTGAATTGTCACTCTTGGAGGATACCAGGGAAGGAAATTCATCTTCTAGAACGAGAGAGGTAGAGGGAGTTTGGAGGAGCCAGGGGCTGCAAAACAGTTGTGGGGACCACATCTGGCCCTGGGGCCACAGTTTGCAACCTTTGATCTAGCAAGATCTACTTTCCTGCAATATTCCCTCCAATCATTAACATTTCCCCATCTCTTTGGAGCAACAGTTTCATCTTCTGCATGACAATTCTATGATTCTATGATTCTATGGAGATTTTCAGACTACACTGTTACTGTGTTACTATTCCACTTTAACTGCTCTGGCTTCCTCCTGTGGAATTCTGGGGTTTGTAGTTTAGTGAGGCCTAAGAGCTCTCTGGCTGAGAGTTGTAAATGCCCCTCCCTAAGCTGCAAATCCCAGGATTCAAGAAGAGGCAGCCATAGCAAATAAAGTGGAATAGTAACACTATAACAGTGTTGTCTGAAAATCTCCTAAAACAGCTTCTCAGATATTTGAAGACTGTTACTCTGCTTCCCCTAACCATCACTTCTCCTGACTTAATTTGTCCAACTTTTTCAATTGCTGTTCATATGACTTGAGTTTCTAGACCTCCTATTCTAGTCACCCACCTCTGAATGTGTCAATGTTCAGTTGTCAATGTCCTTCTTAAAAGTATCAGCCCAGAACTGGGCATAATGCCATAGATACAAGCTGACCAGCAGAGAACTGAGCGCTGCTGTGAATCTGGACAGTATATATATATTTAAACTGGAATCTATGATTACCTTTTGCTTTTTAAGCTGCTGCTTCTTAACTGCTGGCTTATGTTTTTTTGGTCAGCCTACTTGTAGCTGTGTTCACTCAAATGTAAGTCACTACTGAGTAAAATAGTAAGTCACTTACACCCAAGTGGTTGGCACAGGATTGCAATGGTAGGCTCTCAGTATGTGAAAGTGACTAAAACTGCTAAATATGGAAATTCTAGACCTGGTCAATCTGATTGGGGAGGCTTTCCTGGGAGCTGTAATTCAAAAAGTAACTTTTCCAAGCTATGCAGCAATTTCCCAGGTGCTAGAAATGTGCTGAGGAACAAAGAGATTTAACTTAACAGATGACCTTAACAGAATAGAAAGCTGGGCCAAAACTAACAAAACGAATTTCAACAGGGAGAAATTCAGAGTATCACACTTCATACAGAGGATGGAGCAAGGTTGTTTTCTGCTGCTTCAGAGACTAGGACATGAAGCAATGGACTCAAAGTTGGCATCTCTGCTGCAGGCATGCAAAGTTTATGGGGGCTGTAAAACCATTAAGACAGGTCACAGCTGCTGGGACCTGCTATTACTCTGGAGCAGGCCCATTGCGTTGTACATGTTTTGCCTGCTGAGCCCAGTCCCTTCCATGCTTTTGGATAGCAGGCTTTATAGTCCTATTCACTTCGAAATTCTGCAAGGCTGGTAAGTTATGTGTGTAATTATTGTAGTTAATCTTTGGCTTTTAATGTGGAGGTTTTAAGCGCTTCAGTCAGCAGGGAGGCTGTTGTTGTTGGCAGAGTCTGATCCTCATAGAAAAAGGTTTTTTTCTTTGTCTTTCCTCCCCCCCCCCTCCAATGTACCTGCTTACATTTATTCCTGGTTCAATTAATCCTCCTTTTATTAATAAGAAAATTCTTTCCGCTTAGCGCACTTCAAAGAGAACAGAGCAACAGGGAGGCTGTTCTGTTTACAGGCAGGTTGTATTCATTTGGTTAAAAGCCCCCCCCCCGGTGTTTAGAACATTAATCTTAATCATTAATTGTGAGCCCCCTTTTTGCTGGGATTTCATTGTGACTTCTTAGAGTATCATCCTGTCAAATAAGTCAGTGTGACATGGAAATAAATTTGTTTTAATCAGTTCAGTTGCAATATGTAGGCACGGCCTATGCTTACATTGTGGTAAGAACCTGTGGTCTTCCATGTGTTGTTGGATTGCAACCCTCATCAGCCCCAGTCAGCATAGCGAGGGTTGGTGGGAGTCAAAGGGGTTGTCTAAACAACGAAAATACTCCTCACAGAATGCAAGGAGAATAGGATCTGTTTCAATGAGATTCTGCATCATTTTGACATATTGGGAAGGAAGTGGTCCAAATCCACCGTATACCTTCGCGAATTTTCCTGAAGTTAAAAAAACAACAACAACAGCAGGGGGAATGCGCTGCACATTCTTGCTCATTGGGACAAGCGATTCAGTTTGATTCGCTTTCCCTATAAAAGTGGAAGTTGAAAGCTGATTGGTCAGATATGCGCAGCGGTGGAGTTTGCTAACAGGGCAAGCACCTGGAGCCTCCATGTTGGAGTGAGCACTGAAGTGATAAAACAGCTTTTTTTAGTTTGCTTTTTTGTTAAACCGAAATGCAGTTATCTCTTCATATTCACTGGGGTTTGGTCCAGGACCCCCTCGTGGATACCAACATCCATGAATACTCAAGTGCCATTATATGCAATGGCATAGCAAAATGGTGTCCCTTCTATAAGATGGCAAAATCAAGGTTTGCTTTTTGGATTATTATCTTTTAAAGAGTATTTTCAAGCCGTGAATACTTAATTCCGTGGATACCAAATCTGTGGATATGGAGGGACAACTGTATTGCTCTTTGGCACCTTGGAGATTTTTTTTTTTTAAATACTGTCCGGCAGTGACAAGTTGAGGTAAATAAAAACATGAGTAATTCACTCATGGCTGCCATCTTGATTCGCAGGCATGCCCGTTTGGACAGAAAACACAGATAGCTTCGCGTGCCTATGATCTGCCAAAACCCAACAACGTTAAGACAAATAACAACTGCGAATTGCCATTACTATGGAGCAATCCACATCCCCCCTCCGGTATCTCTTCTCTCTCTCTCTGGATTTTCTTTGCAAACGAAGATTCAGGAAGGACTCATCCCGCACTTTCTGCAAGCGCGCTGATGACTAAAAAGGCCAATCCGAGATAAACAAGTCTGGTTGCAGAAAGCACAGCAGAAGGTCTCCTTGGGTGATGTTTCCAGGATGTGATTCTTTCTGCGTTGTCGTTTCTCTTCAAGACTTGTTCGGCGTGAGTTCTCAAATAAGGCTGCAGTATTGTGGATAGTGCGTCTCCATGCCTCCTGATGTGAGGCCAGGGCGGACCATTGTTGGTGATCAATTTGGCCGAGCCTGAGATGTTGCTTCAGGGAGTCCTTGTATTGCTTTTTGGGAGCGCCCCTCTTACGCTGACCCGTGGCGAGTTCACCGTAGAGTAGTATTTTTGGGAGGCGATGGTCCTCCATCCTAGAAACGTGCCCTGCCCAGCGCAGCTGTGTTCTCAATATCATGGCCCCAATGCTGGTGATCCCTGCTTGCTCAAGGACAGCAACATTCGTCACATAGTCAGTCCAATAGGATTGTGCATATACAGCACTGATGAAAACGTTCGATGAGTCGTAAGTGGTGGCGATAGGTGACCCATGTTTCAGACCCATAAAGGAGAATAGACAGTGACAAGCCCCTGGCCAAAGAACCTCTGGAAAGCCACCCCTGACTTAGATTAGCATCAAAACTCTTTAAAAAAAATTTTTTTTATTTTATTTTATTTAGTTATTTATACCCCGCTCTTCAGCCACAAGGCTATCAGAGCAGCTTACAAATTGTTTTAAGCTGTAGCTATTTACACATCTACACTGCATTAAACAGTTTCCAATGTGTGTTAGCTAATTGCCCCCCACAAGCTGGGTACTCATTTTACTGACCTACGAAAGGATGGAAGGCTGAGTGAACCTTGGAGCCCGCTGGAATTGAACTTGCAACATGGTGGCTTGCAGTACTGGCATTTAACCACTGCGCCACCAGGGCTCCTGAATTTTAAGTTCTTAAAATTCATACATCTACCATATTACACTCTTAAATAATACTTCTTTCTTTAACATGAATGCATTGCTTTCATCTTAATTCTTAACATTGATTTAATTCTTTATCCCCCTGCAAGTGCTCCCCACCCCCAGGACCATCTATACCAATTATTTATTTCATTTTCCAAAATTGCATTGATTCCCTTGGGGGTATATACCCCCTTTTTCTTAAAAACACATAATCCATAAATGGTTTCCATTTTTCACTAGATTTACAACTTTCAATCTACATGTTAATTTATCATTAATAACCATATCTCATATTTCTATATACAATTCCTCTATATGATAATCTTGTATCTTCCATTTTCTGGGTACCATTAATCTTGCCGCTGTTAATAAATTTGTAATCAGATCTTTCATAACTTGGGTACAATTAACCTTATCATAAATTGATAATAATGCATATATCTAGACACATTTCTAAATCTTGTTCTGTTATCTCTCTTATTTCTTTCAATACCATTTGCCAAAATTTCTGTACATATTTACAGCTCCACCACATATGAACATAAGTGCCTTTTTCTTGACATCCCCTCCAACATAACATTGACTAGTTTTGATCTATTTGACTTATTCTTACATCAAAACTCTTTCTACAGGTAAATGCAAGGAGCATGGCCTCTTCAGGTGTGGCACCAGTGTTGTGTAACTTAATGCCCAGCTGCATCCTTGAGCTAATTTTGTGTGGCCTGAGCACTGTGGGTTCCTCCTGCTTTGTTAATTGGGTTTTCTGATGATTTCTGTTCGGTGTCTAGAGTTGCTATAACTGGTGTTTTGTACATTTGATTGTGTTTTGTTTCCACGTTGAGAGCTGCTTTTGGCCTAAGTCTGTTTAATGGTAGCTGAGTGAAAATTGTTGCTTGTGCTGTTGCACTGGATTACACACCTTTATGTGCTTGTGCAAAGTAGTTGTGCAAGACCTGGAGCAATTAACTGCGCAACTGATTTGCTTGATTGTGTTATTACTCATTTATATTCCACCTTTGTCCCAAAATTGGGACTCAAGGGAGATTTTTGGACGCCTCTTTCAGCCTCTTGCTGAAAGAGGTGCAAGCAGCTTGCGGTGCAGTAACGAGGCTGCCGCGCGGCAAGGGGTCCATTTTGGATGACGGCGTTTCTCTCTTGGCATCATCCATGACTGTTGCGGCTAGCATTGGAGGCGGCTGCGCTGTTTTTCACTCACGGAAGTTGTCTGAAAATCTCCAAGGCATCTGAAAATCTCCAAGGTGTCTTATTAAAATTAGAAAGAAATGCAGTTACAATGGCATTAGTAAAAATGTGTTGTTGTTGTTGTTGTCCATCAAGTCAACTTCAATTATAGTGACCCTATCAATGAGAGACCTCCAAGAGCACCAGTCATCAACAGCTGTGCTCAGGTCTTGCAAACTCAGGGCAGCCAAGGCTTCTATGATTGTATCAGTCTACCTGTAGTGTGGTCTCCCTCCTTTCTTAATGCCTCCCACTTTATCAAGCATTATTGTCTTTCCAATGTGTCACATCATCTCATGATATGTCCAAAGTATGACAGCCTCAGTTTAGTTTTTGTGGTGACTAGGGAGAATGCTGGCTTGAATTGCTGGAAAATCTATTCGGTTGTCTTTCTAGCAGTCCGTGGTAACCCTAGAACTCTCCTCCAGCACTACATTTCAAATGCATTCATTTTTCTTGCTTTCAGCTTTGTTCAGGAGTGGCTTAGGGAGCTGGGTATGTTTAGCCTGGAGAAGAGAAGGTTAAGAGGGGACATGATAGCTATGTTTAAATATTTGAAGGGACGTCATATTGAAGAAGGAGTATGCTTGTTTTCTGCTGCTCCAGAGACTAGGACATGGAGCAGTGTGCTCAAACTACAGGAAAAGTGATTTTACCTAAACGTTAGGAAGAACTTCCTGATGATAAGAGATGTTTGGCAGTGGAATGCGCTGCCTCGGAGTCTGGTGGAGCCTCCTTCTTTGGAGGTTTTAAAACAGATGTTGGATGGCCATCTGTTGGGAGTAATTTGATTGTGTCTTCCTGCATGACAGGATGAGGTTGGACTGGATGGCCCTTGGGGTCTCTTCCATCTCTAGTTCTGTGATTCTGATTCACTGTCCAGCTTTCACAACCGTACATAGAAATCAGAAATATGATGGCCTGGATGAACCTGGCATTGGTATTTAATACTAAATCTTTACATCTGGGGATCTTTTCTTGTTTATTTATGCTACTGTTCCACATCATAAAAAATGTATTGGATAACACGCCTATGCTAATTTTGAACATGCACAGTCACTAGGATAAATGGATCATGTGCTAGATCAAGGGTGCTAACTGTATGGTCTTCCAGATGTTGTTGGACTGAAACTCACAACATTTGCCACCATTGGCTATACTAGCTATAATTGCTGGGAATTACAGTCCAACAACATTTGGAGGGCTGTCCAGTGGACATGGCTATTAGAGTGCAAACTAATGTAAACCTTTGATTTTTCTTGAAAAGAAGATGAGATACAAATTAGTATATGTAACAGTTTATAATAATAATCTACCTAGCTATCACTGAAATAAATAACATAGTATTATAGTAAAAATAAATAGTTGTATCTAAGCTCAGTGCAATGTTATTAGTATTATTGTAAGTATTGGCATAGGATATGGTGCTGCTGTTTATTTAAATAACTTTTTTAAAGGAATAGGTAATTTTCCAGAAGATGGGACAGCCATTACTAGCCATGGTAATGAAATGGGGGTAGTACAGTTGAGTACTAGATGATGGAGGAGTTTAGAGTGTTGTTTGTCACGTTAATATAAATTCTTGTGAAGTGTTATACAGCTACCGTATATAACATTTCTCAGGGTTTAAAATCACATAGAGAGTCTGTACAGATAGAAGAAGTTCTCTTTCTTTCTCTTTTTAAATCAACCCCTGTTTAAAGAAAGGAATAGAAACTTGTGAGGAAGGGGTGTAGATAGTCTGCTTCCCCCTTGTCACATGTCTATTTTACACTGGGGTGTGTGTGTGTGGAGCAAGCAAAAGAGGGAACCTTCTGAATGTCCCTTGCTGGTACTGAATTTGCTGTGTGCCGGCAACCTTCCCCCCCCCCCTGTATTTCTTTACTTTTGCTGTCACGCTGCTGAAATCTGGCTATACAGTGGCAAACATAGTCAAAATCCCATTTATCAGGACTTCTGCTTTAAAACAAGGTGCATGCTTTTCAAGCTGATTAGTACTCCCAGAAACTTTCTGGGAGTGCTAATCTGCATCAGACCAAAAGGACATGGTTCCCTATCAGCAGAAGTGATCATTTAAAAAGTTTTTTGGCCACTGCATACTCTCTAGCAGTCCCAATTTCTCAGAGACTGCCCCCATTAGTCCTCTGTTGTCCCACTTTTTCATTTGCTTTTAAGCTGTCCTCCTCCTCCTCTTTTATCCCTTTCCCCCAGCTTATTTCAAAGACTGCAAACTGAGTTCAAAGTGCAAGAATAGTTTGTCCTTATTTAACTCAGTGGTGAGAGAAGAAAGGAGGGGGGGGCAGAATCTTGGCATTTCCAGTAGGCTTAGGCAAAAGCAAACTGCTGCAGCCTCCCCTAGCCTGTGTTTTCTTTCTCATTAATGATAACATTTTTTTAAAATTGACTATTTCTGGGGGTCACCTTGGGTCCCACTCTGGGAGAAAGGTGGCATGCAAATGAAATAATAAATAAATTAATTAATACTAACTTTTGCCATCTTGACCACACTCAGATGTTGCTTGGCTATACAGTTGTCCCTTCACATTCACTGGGGTCTGCTTCCAGGACCTCCCCCCCATGAATACTCCAATCCATGAATATTCAAGTCCCATTATATGCTCTCTCTCTCTGGCTTTTCTTCGCAAACGAAGATTCAGGAAGGACTCATCCGCGCTTTCTGCAAGCACGCTGAT
Source organism: Gambelia wislizenii (assembly GCA_030847615.1). Classification (NCBI taxonomy): domain Eukaryota; kingdom Metazoa; phylum Chordata; class Lepidosauria; order Squamata; family Crotaphytidae; genus Gambelia; species Gambelia wislizenii. Next base: position 370,190,212 of record JAUMIR010000003.1, read on the forward strand.
GACTAAAAAGGCCAATCCGAGATAAACAAGTCCGATTGCAGAAAGCACAGCAGAAGGTCTCCTTGGGTGATGTTTTTGGGTTGTGATTCTTTCTGCGTTGTCGTTTCTCTTCGACTTGTTCAGCGTGAGTTCTCAAATAAGGCTGCAGCATTGTGGATAGTGCGTCTCCATGCCTCCCGATGTGAGGCCAGGGTGGACCATTGTTGGTGATCAATTTGGCCGAGCCTGAGATGTTGCTTCAGGGAGCCCTTGTATTGCTTTTATGTGCAATGGCATAGCAAAATGGTGTCCCTTATATAAGATGGCAAAATCAAGGTTTGCTTTTTGGATTATTATTTGTTTAAGAATATTTTCCAGCTGTGAATACTTAAATCCGTGAATGCCAAATCTGTGAATGTGGAGGGACAACTGTACATGTCTCGGTTTTCATCTGTGAAATGTTGGAGGGTATGCCACTGTTCCCAGTGGATTGGGGAGGAAGCAGTGTACCTCCGACCCTGATGGAAGTTACTCACTTCTGTTCTGCACAGTGTAATAACACCTGGAGAAAGTTATTGCGATTGCATGAAACAAATAACAGCGAGACCTTTGATCTAATCCAGCAGAGCTTTTATCATGTTTATTCATTTAGCACAGGACCAATCTGATTAAGAACACAGTGTTTTATATATGGAAAACAAAGGCCTATCTAACTCTGCACTGTGTCCCATGGTAATCAGGCGATCTACCAGAGAACTATGGCAAAGGTCTTTCCCAGCACCTGGTACCTAAAGTCCTTTAGAGATGCCAGCAGCTGAACAGCAGGTACCATGGGTCCTGTTGTGTATTTTTTAAAACCTTAAAGAATCTGTTTGTTTATTTATTTGATACCTATCCCTTCTTTTGCCCAGCTGGGACTCTTCTTTATATGGGAAATATCTCTGAACCACCTTTGAACACCCATTTCCCCGACCCTGATGCTCTCCTTCCAGATGTGTTTGACTGCAACTCCATCATCCCCAAACGTACTAACACTCACCTTGCAGTTACAACCCTCCCCCAGATTATTTTAAAATTATTAGCAGCATATTTTGGATTGGTGTGATCTTCCAAATGGACTTCACTGGTCGGAGGTAGTGAATTATTATATGTTAATTAAGAGTGAAGAAGCTATTTTCTTAACTCTGTTTCAGATATTAATTTTAGGCAGGCTCAAAGCACCCTGAAGGTTTGCCTGCAATGAGACAGGTTAATGGGGGAACTGGGGAGAGAATTTGTTAAATGACAGGTTGGCTTTGATCATGATTGGATAGATTGGAGAGCTGGGCCAAAGCTAACAAAATGAAATTAAATACGGAGAAATGTAAAGTACTGCATTTAGGGCGGAAAAATGAAATGCATAGATATAGGATGGGAGAGACCTGGCTGAACGAGACTACGTGCGAAAGGGATCTATGAGTCTTAGTAGACCACAAGTTGAACATGAGTCAACAGTGTGATGCGGCAGCTAAAAAGGCCAATGCGATTTTGGGCTGTATCAATAGACATTTAGTGTCTAGATCAAGGGAAGTAATAGTGCCACTCTATTCTGCCTTGGTCAGACCTCACCTAGAATACTGTGTCCAGTTCTGGGCATCACAATCCAAAAAGGATATTGACAAATTGGAGCGTGTCCAGAAAAGGGCAACTAAAATGGTGAAAGGTCTGGAAACCATGCCTTATGAGGAGAGACTTAGGGAGCTGGGTATGTTTAGCCTAGAAAAAAGATGGTTAAGAGGCGATATGATAGCCCTGTTTAAGTATTTGAGGGGATGTCACGCTGAGGATGGAGCAGGCTTGTTTTCTGCTGCTCCAGAGACTGGAACACGGAGCAATGGGTGCAAGCTCCAGGAACAGAGATTCCACCTCAACATGAGGAGGAACTTTTTGACAGTAAGAGCTGTTCGGCAGTGGAACACACTCCCTCGGAGCGTGGTGGGGTCTCCTTCCTTGGAGGTCTTTAAACAGAGGCTGGATGGCCATCTGTTGGGGATGCTTTGATCAAGATTTCCTGCCTGGCAGGGGGTTGGACTGGATGGCCCTCGTGGTCTCTTCCAACTCTACAATTCTATGATTCTATGATGATCCAGTTGCATTTACATGAGGGATTTTCCTTTGATTATTAACTACCAAGGTGAATATGCAGTCGACCCTCCATATCGATGGAATCAACCAACCATAGCTCAAAAATATTTGGAAAAACCTTGCTGGTCACCATTTTATATATTTTACTGTGCCGTTGTATATAATGGGACTTGAGCATCCATGGATTTTGGTATCTATGGGGGGAGTCTTGGAACCAAACCCCATCAGACACCAGGGCCCCCACTGTATGTGCCTTTAAGTCACCCGTTGACTTATTGTGACCCCCTGAATTTCATAGGGTTTTCTTAGGCAATGCTTAAAGATGGTTTTGCCAGTGCCTTCCTCTGAAATACAGTCAGACCCCGATATCTGTGGGGGTTCAGTTCCTAGACTTGCTGTGGATACCGGAAACTGCAGATAACAGTGAACCCTATTAAAATAAAGGACTTCTGATAAAAAAACATACCATAGAGTTGTGTTGGGGGACATAGAAGATGCCTAGAGAGGATGCTTATCTAGACATTTTCCAGTGCAACTCGATAGTATGTGCTCCTATTTTGTGTCCGGCGGATAAATGAAACCGTGGATATTGGTTTTGTGGATATGGGGGTCTGACTATGTAGCCTATAGCACCTAGTATTCATTGGCGTTCTCTCATCCAAGTACTAACTAGGGCTGATCTTGCTTAGCTTCCAAGATATGACAGGATCTGATGGCTTTTGGGTATTTAGGCAGCCTATACAGTTCAGTAAAAGACTGGATTTTAATGGCAAGTAACTTAAAGATTTGTACTTTTAAATAAAAAGTCTTAATACGTTGCCTTCAGGAGAACAAGAGCTACAAAGCAAGTGAATGCCTTTGGGAACAATTTGTGTTTGCAGTCCTCAGACAGCAGGAGAGGACATCTTAGTCCTCTAGAGTTGTGATTTGTTGCAGAATCAACAGGAAACCATACCTGCAGTGTAGACATTCTGTAACATTGTCACCTGTGGGAAGAAATGACCTAAATCCTATTGGTAGTACAGTCAAAATAATCACACTGAATCAATTATCAAATAGTGAGTCAACACTTACATAAATCTGATTGATTCTGTTGCTTTACTCTAGCTTAGACTACCCCCATAGGAATCAGTGCATTGCTTCCAAGTTTCAGCTGCTTGCCACATATAGCTTGTTTTTTTTACAGACCAAGGAACAGCCCACAGGCTGTAACAAAAATTGGCCTAACAAATCCATTGCATTTGCTCTTTTTCCAGCAGCTGTAATGTGATTAGTACAAACAATGTCCCATGCGGTCTTTTGGCAAATTGCGATGCCAAAAAGCAGAACTGATGTGCTTTGGTTGTTGGTGTTTTTTGGCCTGATCCCATATGGCCATGTTGGTTGGGGATGATGGGAGTTGTAGGCAACTGCATAGAGAATGATCCCACCCCTGCTACTTTGAAGCAGGGATGAGAGTTATATGTCCCTCCAGATGTTGTCAGACTAGAATCATAGAGTTGGAAGAGACCATGAAGGCCATCCAGTCCTACCCCCCTGCTATGTAGGAATACACAGTCAAAGCACTCCGACAGATGGTCATCCAGCCTCTGTTTAAAAACTTCCAGAGAAGGAGACTCCACCACACTCTGAGGCAGTGTATTCCAGGAATCCCAGGAGCTGGGAGTTGTAGTCCAGGAACTGTAATTGGCATGGGGAGGAATTCTGGGAATTGCAGTCCAACAACACCTGGAGGGCTGCATGATTCCTATCTATGGTCTGAAGGGACAGGTAAGGAGCTGTCCTGAATGCAACGTTACTCATTTCCTTCTCATTTCTCCCTGGAAAGCATTGTTGGCATGGTTTGTTTGGAGTCGAATGAAGTGTGTTGTTTCAACGCATTCTTTTCCATGTTGTATTGAAATTGAAAATTATGTGCAGCTGGCTATGGTTTTGGCCTAGCTGGGTAAAGCGCTGTGATTAATCACTTGCTGCTTTGGGGTGGATGTGTAGGCAAGGCGGGAGGGCATTCTTATGGCCCAACTACACTCAGCTGTTCTTGGCCAGCTGATGCTTTCAGAAGGCTTGTTTATGTAACCAGAGTTGAGGAATCCATTCTGCCTGCAGGGAGGAAGCATTCCAGAGCTGTTGCTGCTTCGTTGATGGTTGTGGGTGAGGCCTCACACTGTGCTCACTAGGCTAACCTTTCCCAACCTGGTGCCCTCCAGATATGTTGGAATATGGCTTCCCATCCTCCCCAGCCTGGTAGCTGGGGTGATGGGATTGTAGAATAGTTCACCCTCATAGTGCCATGTTTTTGATGCTGGTTAGAAATGATGGGAGTGCTAGTCTAGCAAACTGAGAGGGGCGCGCACACGCACACACACACACCCCTTCTGCTTTGAATTTTTAAAAGCATTTCCATCTAGCTTAATATTGTCTAAACAGGCTGGCAGTGGCTGTCCAAGCTCTCAGTTCTACTACACAATCCTTTTAACTGGAGATACTAGAAATTGAACCCAGGGCCTTATGCATGCAAAGCATATGCTGCTACTGCCTGCAGATTCATTGGGGAATTTCAGAGCTCAGCCTCGGAATCTGTTGGCAGAACTCAGCCTGAGTCCTGAAATAAATGGCATAGTAACTAAAGCGTATGTGGGAACGTTGCTCTTCCAGGATGTGTTTTGGACTACAACTCCCATCTTCCATGCCCAGCATGGTCAAGTGTAGATTATATATGCTCTTACCATTGTGTACTGCTATCCTCTCCCTGCTTGTATAATGACAGCATGCCCCATCCAGCTCACCTCCAGATGTGTTGAACTGCAGTTCCCATCACTCCCAACCAACTCACAGCCCTGCTGGATAGGATGATGGGAGCCTTAGCCCAACATTTCTGGTGGATGGGTGGGGGGTTTGTCAACATCTGTCCACAATTTCTTGGCTATGCTGATGTCCATTTCTTATTATAGAGGACAGGTGGGAAAATCTCATTTCCTTTGCAGAAAGTAACATTCTTCTGCAGAAAATGCTGTTTTCTTCATAATCTCTTCCCCGCCCACCTGCCCGCCCACCGCATGTTGTTTCGGGTTATTCTATACAGAATAAGTCCCAAACTGTGAAGGTTCTCATCACACCGCTTGTTTTCCTTATCAGGGTTTCCTGGCCACTTTTTCACCTGCTGTTCAAATATTTGCAAAGACTCAATCCCCACTGCTGCCCCAAACAAACCCTACCCAAGCTGGGCCTCTCCATCCATATGTGTCAGACTGCAAGCCTCATCATCCCCAGATGACAGGCAAGCACAGAATATGTTTCCTTCTCATCAAGTATTCCTAACATGCCCCTGCTTGCTTTCTTGCTGCATTTATTTATATCCTTCTTGAGACTCAGGGCAGCTTACAAAAGTTAAAACAGGTGTATTATGTCAAGATATATTATGGCAAACTAACCCAGCCTGCCCTCCCCAGATGAGCTGTTTTACAACCCCCACTATCCTCATTTAGCATGGCCACTGCTTAGCTTATTTTGAGGACTGTGGGGTTGTAGGAAAAATACCCAGAATTTTTTTTTAAGCTGTCATAAGAGGTCTCTGGTTTACCTAATATCCACATGATCTCCCCCTGAGAATGAGGAAGACTGGGTTTTAATTAAGGAGAGAAGAAGAAAAATTTACACCAAGTGTTAGAGCTCCTGTTATAGCAGCATACAAGGCAAAGGCAAGGAAGTGAATTGACTCATAACCTGAACACATGGATGACCATGCTGGCTTGGGGATGCTGGGAGCTGCAGTAAAAAAAAACCCATTTCCAAGCTCTGCTTTTGATGTTTCTATGACTGGGAAGCCCTTTAGTTGTTGACTCCTTTATTTTACTTCTAGAACAGATGTGGTAAATGCATGCACCCAGATGTTGTTGAGCTGTAACTCTCAGCATTCTTATCATTGGCTAGGGCTTCTGGGAGTTGCAGCTCAACAATATCTGGAAGGGCACACAATTTCTCTGCAGAAAGCTTTTTTTTCCTGCAGAGAAAACATGCTTTTATGCACAGAAAACAACATTCCTGTGAAGAAAATGCTGTTTTCTGCATCAAACCCCACATGTGGTTGTCCCCACCTCCCAGAATAAGTCCTGAACTGCAAAAATGCTGCAGTTTGCTGAGACCTTCTGACATGGTTGAGGATATTGTTGAAATTCTTTGTTCTTTCCTGCAAGAACAAAATTAACAAAAATCTGTATCTCTAAGCAAGAGTGGAAATATCATGGTCCTCTAGATTTTCTTGGACTGCAAGTCCTATCAACTCTAGCTAGTGGTGAAGAATGCTGGAAGTTCCAAGGCAATAACATCTAGTGTGTTTGTCTGTATCTTCAAGTTTTCTGTCAACTTATGGTGACCCCTATGAATTTCATAGGGTTTTCTTAGGCAAGTAATACTCAGAGGTGGTTTTGCCAGTTCCTTCCTCTGAAATCAAGCCTACAGCATCTGGTATTCATTGGTGGTCTCCCATCCAAGTACTAACCAGGGCTTAGCTTTCAAATGAGGTGGGATCTGGTGCCTTTAGGGTATTGATGACTTGGAACTTGTCCTGGCCCTTATATTGAAATTGACTACTTCTTCATTTGGCCAACTCCCACCAAGCTGAAAAGGTCCATAAATGTCACCCCCAGCCCTCGTAGGCCACAAAGGAATTTTGTCTAAAAGATTCACAGAGCAACCAAAGTGATGAATTAGCTGCAAGGCCTTGCTCATTATCAGGCAGACGGAATTGACATCTGCCCCACTTGGAACACTTAGCATACTCTTATTGTCAGTGACAATCAATGAAATTTATATAAGTATTGACTTGTGTGTGTATGTGCCTTCAAGTCACCTGTCAATCTATGGTGTCCCCATAGATTTCATAAGGTTTTTTAAAGCAAGGAATACTCAGAGGTGGTTTTGCCACTTCCTTCCTCTGAAATGTAACCTACAGCAACTAGTATTCATTGGTGGCCACCCATCCAAGTACTTTCCAGGGCTGACCTTGCTTAGCTTTCAAGATCAGATGGGATTTGGTACCTTTAGATATCTAGAGGGGCACACAATTCCCACCCCTCATCTTAGGGTTTTAGACATGGGTACTTTGTGTGTAGGTTGGTGGGGCTGAAAGGTCATTGTCCAGCCCACCATGGAGAAGGCAGCTGTAACAGGAGAGACCATGGCTTAGGGCTGTGTATATATTTGTATAGTGACTTGATAGTGTGCTCTTTAAATAGCTGGGGATAATATGTCTGCCCTCCCTTCTTACATGTTTTCTCAGACATAAAGCATCCTGTCAAATATACTGTATTCTCAATTTAAAAAACGATGACAACTAAGTGACAGCAAGTTCTGATAAGAGGAAAGCTTAAAATAGATAGAAGACGCTAAATAGTTAAGAAAGGATAAACGGTGATGTTTGTGCCTGTAGCTCTGAAAGAGAATGGTAGGATCTTCTTGGCATCTTTTCTTTGGTCTTTATTGTAGATTTCCTTGAGGTTGGCTCCTGACATTAGAATATTTAGATATCTCAATATCAATACCCAAGATTAGTACTGGATTCAGCGAGCATCTAAAGCATCAAAGTCAGCAAGCATCTAAATCTATATTGAAGAGCATCATAAAGATAAGATTTAGGGCCACAGTATTCCAGAAAGGTATTCCACAGGGCTCAGTAGTTGCTCTTTGGTAACAGCACTATTCGTGTGGATGACAGTGAGTAGGCAGGGTATTTGGCCAAACACATTGGTGATGTAAAGTGTGGCAAAGCCAGTAGAGGATGAGCTAAAAACTGGGTCTATTTAAATAGAAAATTGGGGACGGATAACAGAATGAAGTTAACCCAGGACTGATGGAACACAATTTAGGAGAGTACAACCTAATGAATGTGAATCTGAAGATATATATATATATATATATATATATATATATATATATACATACACACACACATATACACACACATTTCCCCTCTTCAGACTTCTGAATTATGTGTATACACAAACACAATCACACACACGAGAGAGAGAGAGAGAAATTTATAGTAGACAGCAAACTAATAAGAGGTAGTGATGTGATGCTGCAGCATGCAAAGCCAGGCTATTTTTGATTGCATCAGCAGGGTTTGGAAAGCATTATGAAGCTGCCTTCTGCTGTCAGACCATGTGGTTTGTCTAACCACAGGTTGTCTGTTCTGACTGGCAGTTCTCCAAGGTCTTACTTCCTTTAATCAGGAGATGCTAGGGATTGAATGTGGGACCTTCTGTGGATGAAATATTTATTCCTTACTGTTATCATCAGCTTCAACTTATGGTGCACTCATAAATGAAAGACAGCTGAGACATTCTGTTACGAGCAGCCCAGCTCAGGTCTTGTAATCTCAGGGCTGTGGTTTCCTTTTTTTAAAACCAATCCACCTGTAATGAGACCTTCCTCTTTTCCTACTGCCTTCCACTTTACCACACATTATTGTTGTTATTTATTTATTTGTCTCCTTTATTTATAAATAAATAATAAATATTATTTATTTGTCTCCTACCTTTTTTTCCAATGAGCTCAAGATACCTTACATGATTCCCCTCCCTTCCTTTATCTTCACACAAACAGCCCTGTGAGGTAGGCCAGAGAGTGACCGGCCCAGGGTCACCCAGTAACCATCATGGCTCAGTGTGAACTTCAACCTGGATTTCTCAAGGCTCAGATCAATGTTCTTATCACTATACCACACTGGCTTTTTGTCCTGGGACCCATTCATGTTATATAGTGGGCCCTCCATATCCATAGAATGGAGCATCCGTGGATCATCACTGCATATCTAAAATGGTGGCACTGAATACCTAAAATGGTGGCACCCATAACTAAAATGGTGATACCCATTGATTAATATGGGACTCAACTATCCACAGGTTTTGCTATCCATGGAGAGCTCTGGAACCAAACCACTGCAGACATGGAGGGCCCACCGTGCAATTATAGCTCTATATTCCACTTTAATTGCCATGGCAACATCCTATGGAATCCTGGAATTTGCAGTTTAGGGAAAGGCATTTGGAGTTCTCAGCCAGAGAACTCTAGTGCCACCCCAAACTACAGATCCCAGGATCCCATAGGAAGCAGCCATGGCAGTTAAAGTAATCAAAAGTAATTTTCCAAGTTGTAGGGAAAAGCTGCCTCAGAGGTGTTGTCTGTATGAGTGGAAAAATGTGGATTGGTGCGTACTAACACCAATTTGAAGCAACTTCAATTTGTCTTAACCGTTTTTTAGCAAAATCACGGGTATATGAAGCTATCCACTTTTGCTGTCCCAACGAGCGTGCCTGTTAATCAAGATGGCAGTGCAAGTGAATTACTCGCATGTTTTATTTTCACCAGTTGCCTTCGCCAAACAGTATTTTTTTTTTTAAATAAAGCATATCTAAGGTGAGAAAGTGCAATATTCCACCTAAATAAAAAAGGCTGTTTCATCACCTCATCACACGATTGCTACAGTGAAAATCCAAGATCATAGTCTTGGGCTTGCCTTGTTAGCAAGCTCTACCCCATGTGCACATCCAGCCAATCAGCTTTCCACTTCTGCTCTTATTGGGAATGCAAATGAATGCAAATCAGATTGTCCCAATGAGTGGGATTGCACATTTCCTGCTGATTCTTTAAAAAACTCCGGGATAAGTCATGAAGGCTTTTCCTTTGGAGTTTTTTGGTGAATTTGGCCCCTCTCTGTCTGAATACTGCAGATTGATGTAGGATGGCATTTAGACAAATCATATTCTCCTCAAATTCGATGAGGAGTATTTTCACTGTTTGAACAACCCCAGAAGCTTCCTGCAGTTTCTTCCAGCTTATTCACATCAGGCCAAACTACAGTTAGACTGCATGATGAGTGCAGTTTTTGTGTTACTAATTAATTGTAGGAAATGCTGCTCCTAAAAATTGATTAAAATTCTGCTGTGGAAAAATAAAGGAGCAGAAACACAGTGATTCTATATAGCTGTTCAGGGTTAAATAGGAGCCTGGCAGACTAATCTGAAATGATCTTCTTTTTTCCCCTCTGGAATTTTTGAAGCCTGAGATCTGTGGGCAGAGGTGTCTGCTGGGTTTTGTTTACACTCCAGACGTGTCACTTCAATGGCATGTTCGCATACCCTTCACAGATCTCTTTGGCAGTGAGTCATGGTTACACTTCAGCTCCCTCAAAAACTAGCTGTCATATTTCCCCCTGGGCTCCTTTTTTTTTTTTAAAGGGCTGCTTTCATTTTCTCTCTTCCCTTTCTTGTGCTAAACTTTTTTGACAGCTGGCAATATTTGATTTGTACTTGTGATGCTGCTACCTAATTTGTGATTAGTGATTCGAGGACCTAATCTGGGGGAAGTATTGCAGGAATCCCTGTGGCTATGACTTGGTTTGGGGATCTAATATGAAGTCTAACATGGAATGACAGTAGGCCTGTGAATGTGCTCATTGTATAAGAAGTCCAGGGTCGCCAGAGTGAAAACTGGAGAGAGGGCTCCTGTACCTTTAAGTTTATTTATTTATTTAAATATTTAAATGCTGCCCTATATATGAAGATCTCAGGGCAGCTTACAATAAAGTCAATTTAAAACAATAAAAATAACAGTAGTTTAAAAGATTAAAATATATATTATTGCTTATCAGCTAAAACTATAACATGAGCAACCTGGATAAAATCAGTTAGGCCTGCCTGAAGGCTTTAATAAAAAGCTAAGGGTTGGCTTGATGCTGAAACAGTCCCAGTTTTGGTGCTACTGGTTTCACGGGGAGGGAATTCAACAACCAGGGTGCCACCGAAGAGTAGACCTTGAAGGAGTTTCAGCAGGTGTTGCTTGTTAACTACTGTACACATTACTGGAAACCACAGATAATAGCGAAGCCTATTAAAATTGATTGGAGTGTGCTGGAGTCTCCTTCTTTGGAGGCTTATAAACAGAGGCTGGATGGCCACCTGTCGGGAATGCTTTGATTGTGTATTCCTGCAGGGCAGGGCGTTAGACTAGATGGCCCTTGTGGTCTCTTCCAACTCTATGATTTTATAAAGTAGTGCTCTAACGTTTTCAATCTGACAACCCTAAAGAAGACCTGTTCCAACCTGGCAAGACTTCATTTCATCACGCCATACTGCATCTGAAGAAATGGGTTTATATCCAAAAAAAGCTCATGTTAAAATAAAAACCAGATAATCGTAAAGGTGCTGCCACATCCCCCCTTCCCCCATTCCTCCTTTTTATGCTGTAAGAGACTTAACGTGACTACTGTACTCCTTTGAAAATTCCATCTGAATGTATCTTAGGGTCAGCTTCTGTAGTTGCCAACATTTTACATGAGCCTGCTCCTGTGAATTTTGCCACCAACCAGGAGGGCTCATAGCTGTGTGGTAGAGAACAGAGCTTATAATGTTATTTTAAACAAATTATAGTAGGACCCTCGTATCCGCTGGGGGCCCGTATCTGGACCCCACTGTGAATAACAAAATCCGTGGATAATAGTGAATGCCATTGAAAATAATGGGACTTCCGGGTTAAAATTCCATAGAGTTGCCTTGGAGGATCTAGAAAATGGCTAGAGAGTATAGATTTTCTAGGAAGACTCTATGGCAGCTATGCTGAAACCAAAACTGTGGATAATTGGATCAGCGGATAATGAATCAGTGGATATGGGGGTCCTACTGTACCTATTAAATAATCTCTAACAAGTCATTATTATGTCTCTCTCTCTCTCTGGCTTTTCTTCGCAAACGAAGATTTAGGAAGGACTCATCCCGCACTTTCTGCAAGCACGCTGATGACTAAAAAGGTCAATTTTTAGTTGGTATTGTAGAGTTCTAATTGTTGTAAGCCGCCCTGATTGTTTTTAGCAGAGGGGTGGGGTATAAATACTTTTTATTATTTATTATTATTATCCGAGATAAACAAGTACGGTGGCAGAAAGCACAGCAGAAGGTCTCTTTGAGTGATGTTTCCGGGTTGTGATTCTTTCTGCGTTGTTGTTTCTCTTCAAGACTTGTTCAGCATGAGTTCTCAAATAAGGCTGCATCATTGTGGATAGTGTGTCTCCATGCCTCCAGATGTGAGGCCAGGGCGGACCATTGTTGGTGATCAATTTGACTGAACCTGAGATGTTGTTTCAGGGAGTCCTTGTATCGTTTTTTTGGAGTACCCCTCTTACGCTCACCTGTGGCGAGTTCACCGTAGAGTACTATTTTGGGGAGGCGATGGTCCTCCATCCTAGAAATGTGCCCTGCCCAGCACAGCTGTGTTCTCAATATCATGGCCTCAATGCTGGTGATCCCTGCTTGCTCAAGGACAGCGACATTCGTCACATAGCCCAGTGCATATTTAGGATAATGACTCCTGAAATCATTGATGACATTTGAAATAGCCACTGATTTCAGCAGTTAGGTTTAAAGAGGCTTTAGACACCAAATAGCTGCAAGGGAAGCTTTTCAGATATCAGGGTCTGGTCCCGAGTCTCCAGTGTTTGAGGGTCATCTGGGAGATGAGGGTGCAGTTTTGGATCAGCTCTAGACAAGAGGAAAGGGTTGTGTGTAAATTGTAAGGTCAGCTGCTAGAGCAGAAACTAGCTATAATTTACAAGACTTAACTTGCAAAGGGATGCCAGCATAAATCACTATGTAGAACACATACTTGGAGGGCACAGGTTCAGTCCTTGAGATCCAGTTGTAGAATCGAGAAGGTGCCCACTACCTGAAATCCTGGAGAGATTCTGCTAGTCAGTGTGGACAGTGCTGGAGCTGAGAAAATTTACAGGTTGTCTCCCCACCATCAACAGAACCAACGAAACCATGGTATCAGTTATCTATGGCTGGGGTGGGGAAGGGCACATACCATAGAGTCACACTGGAAAATGCCTAGAGAGGTGTTCTCTCTAGGAATCACTAGGTCCTCCAGCACAACTCTATGGTATGTTTGTACCAGAAGTCCTTAATTTTAATAGGGTTTGCTATTATTGAGGTTTCAGTTATAAATTATAAGTCCAGGATCATATAGCCTGTGGACACAAGGTATGTGTAACCTGTACTCTTTTGGACTACAGTTTGTAGGATTCCCATGACCATGCTGCTATTCTGGGATATGTAGTTCAAAGAAGCATGATTTACAAACTCTAGATAGTACTGAACTAGCTGGACCAGTGATTTGATCGTATGAGGCAGTTGCTTTCTGTTCCTTCAGGTAATAGAAATCTTCCAGTGTGTAGGAATAGCTACCCCATTTTCCCTAGAGACAGAAATCTCTTTATCCTGTCTGGCAGGGAATGTTTTATTTTATTTATTTTTTTTGCAGCAAAGAATAACCTCAGAAATCTTGAGACAGCTATGCAAATCACAGGGTTGTGTACAAGTATATACATACATATCTCTCTATCGCTCTATCTCCAAGCATTGCATTACTTGTGAATATCTGTGTGAGACAACAGCTTTTAAAAGCAGGCACATGGGCAGCATCTAGCACATTAAACAAAACATGGCTTGCAGTTGCACCAGTGTCATAGATGTGATTGCATGCTAGCATCCTGGATACAACATTCAATATGTGGGAAAAACCACCAGTGATCGGCACACAAGACTCAGGAACTATAAGTGAACAAACACTACTGAAAAGCTGGAAGACCTTGCTGCTTAATATTTTCATTCGGAGAGGCCCAGCCTTTGCAATTTGGCAGTATTTCTAATAAAGGAACTCCCTGATCCAGCCATACTTGAGAGAGAGAGAGAGAGAGAGAGAAATCCTGGATCTACAGACTTGAGGACACTTTAATGGCCTTAATTTAGGGGGCAGTCCCACTCCTAACCTCTAGCACAATCATCTGAATTCCATGCTGAGACCATGGGAATTCTGTAACTATCATAGACAGCCCTTTGGTGCTTAAATTAAATTAAATTAAACTTGTGTGGCAGCAGGGTGCTTAGAATGCAATGTGCTGTGCTTTTATATTTTTATCATTTAATTATGTTTTAAATGTGCTTTAAGCTGTTTTAAATACATGTTTCTTAAAATAGAATTGCTTCTTTAACTTGCGTAAAATCGGATATATAGCTGGACTTTGTTTTAAATTTTTGTAAGCTGCTTTGAGTTCCTTGTTGGGAGGAAGGTGAGATATTAAATAAACAAAATATCTCCCATTCCAGCAGGCATTACTGGAAAAGGTGGAAGCCAAAATGTTTGATGTTTTTTACAAGCACTTTTTTCAATAATTAATTTTTATTAAATATTCAAATTTTACATCTATCTCCGAATTTGCTGTATATACAGTATGCGGGTATGTGTATGTGTGTGTATATATGAAAAAAATGACTAACAGAACTGTTTTCAGACAGACTTTTAGTTCTGGGCGACTTTAACATTCCACTCGAGACCAGCTTGACAAATCTGACTGGTGCAGCTCGGGAGTTCATGGAAACCATGACAAACATGGGCCTATCCCAATTGGTCATTGGGCCCACACATTGTGCGGGTCATACTCTCGATGCGGTCTTTAGTACAGAACAGGAATATCCGTGGGCGGCAGTTATTAAAACCGCCGCATTGTCATGGACGGATCATTTCCTGGTCAAGACTGAACTAAGAGTCTCTTCCCGCCCCACCGGGGGTGGTGGACCCATTAGAATGGTCCGCCCCCGAAGGCTAATGGAACCAATAGGATTCCAGAAAGCCTTGGAGGGTTTAATGGTTGGTAACGCCGGTGACCCTGTCGAAGCTTTGGTTAATACCTGGAACACCGATCTTACCAAGGCTATTGACACGATCGCTCCCAAGCGTCCTTTCCAACCCGCCTCTAACCGTAAGCCATGGTATACTTCAGAGCTTAGGAAAATGAAGCGGGTTGGACAACGACTAGAGCGCAACTGGCGGAAAACTCGACTCTTATCCGACAGGACTCGACATAGGAATTTTCTTCGGTCCTATCGAGAGGCAATACGTGCAGCACAGAGATCCTTCTCCTCTGCACGTATTGCGTCTGCAGAGTCCCGTCCAGCAGAGCTGTTTAGGGTGGTAAGGGAGATGACGCAGGTTATACCTGCACAGAACCCATTGCTTAACCCAACAACAGCCTGCTGTGATGCATTTAACAACTACTTTGCAGATAAAATCTCTCGGATAAGAGCCGACTTAGATGCCAGCATTTTGACAGAAACAATTGACGAGGTGTCCAGCAACTCCGTTGATGTAAGTTTACTGAATCAATTTCAATCTGTGAGTACCGAGGACGTGGACAAGCTACTTGGTAGAGTGAGGAAGACGACCTGCCCTCTTGATCCTTGCCCTTCATGGCTGGCCATCCAGGGGGGGACTGCCTTGATGGTGTTCCTTAAGGACATCATCAATGCATCCCTCAGAGAAGGGTGTGTTCCATCCTGTTTAAAGGAAGCGGTGGTTAGGCCGCTCCTGAAAAAACCTTCTCTAGACCCCCTGGACATGAATAACTATAGGCCGGTTTCTATGTTACCATTCTTGAGCAAAGTGATCGAGAGGGCAGTTGCTCTTCAACTCCAAGTGGTCTTGGATGAAACTGATTATCTAGACCCATTTCAAACTGGCTTCAGGACGGGATTTGGAGTTGAGACTGCCATGGTTGCCTTGACCGATGATCTGCATCTAAGCATCGACAGGGGTAATGTGTCCCTGTTGGTGCTTCTGGACCTCTCAGCGGCTTTCGATACGATAGATCATGGCATTCTCCTGGATTGCCTGAGTGGGTTAGGAATCAGAGGCACTGCGCTCCAGTGGTTCCGGTCCTTCCTCTCGGGCAGGTCCCAGAGGGTGCGGCTTGGAGACAGCTGCTCCAGCAGAAAGGAGCTTACTTGTGGTGTTCCACAGGGCGCCATCCTGTCCCCGATGCTGTTTAACATCTATATGAAGCCGCTGGGTGAGATTATTCGGGGTTATGGGGCTGGGTGTTATCAGTACGCTGATGACACCCAGATCTATTTCTCCTTGTCCCGATCATCGGCCTCGAATCCCAATGGCATCTCTCCTCTTAATGACTGTCTTAAAGCTGTAATGGGCTGGATGAGGAAAAACAGATTGAGATTAAATCCAGACAAAACAGAGGTGCTCAAGGTAGCGGCCCCGAAACCAGGAGTTGAGTTGCAACCTCCAGTCCTGGACGGGGTCACGCTCTCCGTTAAGGACTGTGTTCGCAGTCTGGGGGTGCTCCTTGATTCATCGCTTCAGATGACGAGTCAAGTGAATGCGACGGTCAGGAGCGCTTGTTATCAGCTTCGGCTGATACGCCAGCTGTGCCCTTTCCTGGAAGTAAGGGACCTTGAGACTGTGGTGCACGCGCTGGTAACCTCTCGTCTAGATTTCTGCAATGCGCTCTACATGGGGCTACCCTCGTGCTTGGTCCGGAAACTTCAGTTGGTACAAAATATGGCAGCTAGAGTGGTCTCAGGAACATCTCGGAGAGACCATATAACTCCAGTGTTAAGATCTCTCCACTGGCTGCCTATCAGTTTCCGGGCCCAGTATAAGGTGTTGGTTATTATCTTTAAAGCCCTAAATGGCTTGGGTCCAACTTATCTCCGGAACCGCCTCCTCCCATACAATCCTCCCCGCATACTCCGGTCCTCTGGGAGGAATCTGCTTCAGCCACAAAAATCTAGGCTGTCTGCAACCTCCCAGAGGGCCTTTTCAGTAATCGCCCCCAAATTGTGGAATGGCCTGCCGAATGAGATCCGTCAGCTGACGAGCTTGAGTAGCTTTAAAAAAGCACTAAAGACGGATCTCTTTCGGCAGGCCTTTCCTGATTAGATCCCGGCCTCAGGAACTCAGTCTCCTGGCTTTTTAAAAATTATGTATATATTTGTTTTTAATGTGTTTTTTTAGCTAGAAGGTTTTAATCTTATTGTGTTTAATGTCTTTTTATGTGGGAGGGTGGGGGTGGGTGATGTTTTTAGTCATTATTATAATGTTTTAATTGTTGGAAGCCGCCCCAATTGTTTTTAGCAGAGGGGCAGGGTATAAATAAATTTTATTATTATTATTATTATTAGAACTTCTATCTCAGAAAGGTAGTATAAAATTTGAAGTTGAATATACATAGTGGACAGATTCAATGCCATCAATGAATTATGCAAACTAATCAGTTCTGCAGATGTTCTTCTTATTTTGCATAATTTACGTTATGGGCTTGAGAAGAAGGCACAAGGAACTTTATTGAAAGCCGAAGTTCCTTCCTTAGGCCCCTGAAAATCCTTCTTGTTTCATTTTTGGATGAATGAATATCACCAGATGTTACCTGTTTGTTAGTGTTTTTTTTTTTTTTTAATGTAGCTTCTTCAGCTATGAGACTTGGAAATGCTGAAAACTCTCTCCCCGTATGCCTGGAACGGGTACCCGCAGGTTCAGTTATCCATCATCTGAAAAATATGGTCTCTCTAGGCATTTTCTAGGTCCTCCAGCTGGAAGTTACTATAGAGTCATGTTGGGGATGCCTAGAGAGGCGGCCTTTCTAGGCATCTCCTAGGTCCTTTGGCATGATTCTATGGGGTTTGCTATTAGCTGCAGTTTCACGTATTCGTACTAAGTCTGGGATCCTATCCCCCATGGATATGGTGGGAAACCTGTATAACACTTTTTGTGTTTTTCTCAAAATTTTCAGAGTATAATATCTGAGTTGACCACTTGGGGGAGACAGAGAGTATTTCTACTTATTTTCCAATGGTACAATAGTAACCATAATGGCAACTTGTTAGTAATGCATAACACAGTATTTCTGGAATAAAGTAAAAGTGACTTTTGAGTGATCAGAGTAACGAGTGAAGTACCTAGTTACTTTTAAAAAGTAACATTCCAATCTGATGGGGGCACATTCCCCCCCCCGACTAATATGTACTGTTTAAATATTTACTGTTGAACAAACATTCTTAATACTTACAAATACTTATCGTTGTACCAAAAAAAAAAATAATAATCAGAATCCTGGGATGTAGTGATATACAGTTGTCCCTTCATATTCGCTGGGGTTTGGTTCCAGGACCCCCCGCCCCCCCGTGGATACCAAAATCTGTGAATACTCAAGTCCAATTATATGCAATGGCATAGCAAAATGGTGTCCCTTATAAAAAATGGCAAAATCAGGGTTTGCTTTTATTATTTTTTAAAGAATATTTTCAAGCCGTGAATACTTAAATCCATGGATGCCAAATCTGTGAATACAGAGGTACAACTGTAACGATAATTGTGTAAAACCATACATATGTAAGGTCTCTGCCTGTCACACTTTACTTCTGTCTGGAACTGTTGACAGTTGGGGGAGGATTAAGAGGCTTGGAAGGTCTTTAATGAGACCTTTGAGAATTGATGGATTGTTCCAGATGACACGCACGATAGAGCAGCTCCCTTGAGCATCAGGCGAGCGCACAAGACCACCTGCTCCCACCGGGTTGGCCAGCAAGGCGTGTGAACTGGCTGTCTGCACCGGCTTCATTGCTGACATCTATGGGAATCGACCCTAAATGTGAAACATTCTGGGCCATACGTTTTGTTGGCAGTTCTTGGCACTCTGTACGGAGGGCAGTGGCTGTCTTGGAGCTGTTGTGGTATAGAATCTCCCTTTCTCTTCCTCTTACTCCCCCCTTTCCATCTCAATTACAAGCTTCCTTCAGCTCTTTTGCTGAAAACCGGGCTGGAAAATGCATCACATTGGAATTGCAAATCTTTTTGGCTTCTCCATAATTCATATGCCTCCTAACTCATTTGCATGGACCAGGTGGACGACAAGTTGCCAATGGTGGATGTTTGTGGGGGAGAGGGTAGTTTGCTGGAACTCTAATAAACCAAATCCAAACACCCACAGAGAGAGAGAGAGTGAGGGGGGGGGACATACTTTCCTATTTAGAAATTAAGGGATAAATCTTAGTTGAAGGTATTGCTCCTAGATGAAGAAAAAAATGAGGGGATCTTTTACTCTCAGTTAGGGAGGTGGGATGAGGAAGATTTCGTCTAGCCTCCTCCTAGCCAGAAAGTGGATGCAGAGCAGAGTGGAGGGTGAAACCTGGCATCAAAGTGATTGGGAGGGAAAGAAGAAGCTGATTAAATAATTACAGAGTGCTTGGGGAGTGTTTGTTAAATTGCAGCAAGAAATCAAATAATTCTTGTAAATTGTAGCAAGCTGCTGTTTTAATGACTGAGGTGGGGCTCCAAGGTTCACTCAGCCTTCCATCCTTTCGTAGGTCGGTAAAATGAGTACCCGGCTTGTGGGGGCAATTAGCTAACACACATTGGAAGCTGCTTCTTGCAGTGTAGATGTGTAAATTGCTATTGCTTAAAACAATTTGTATGCCGCCTTGATAGCCTTTGTGGCTGAAGTGCGGGTTATAAATAACTAATATATATAAATAAATATAAATCTAAGGTTGGATTAAATCAGAGGGAGCAATTTGGGGATGTCCCAGTAAGGGCTGATTTTCTGCCTCTGGGGCCCTCCATGGATTGCTTGAAATGTCTCCCCCCCCCATCACACCATCAGGAGTAACTGGAAGTCAAGTAGTTTTGTGTTGAACAGTACATATTCAAACCTGAACTCTTCCTAGAAGCCAAGATGAGTACACTGAGACTGTCGTACTTTGGCCATATCTTGAGAAGATAGGACTCACTAGAAGAGACAGTAATGTTGGTCAAGGTAGAAGGCAGTAGGAAAAGAGAAGTCGGTTGTTGAGGATGGGGTGATTTGGAGGTCTCTCATTCATAGGGTCACCGTAAGTTGAAGTCAACTTGACAGCAGTTAACAATAAAAATATTTAAATTGTGAATTGTCACTCTTGGGGACTTACAGCGAGGTCAGTTTACTTTTAAGGGGGCACGAAAAGGGAAGCCCAGAGAGTCTGATGGAGCCAAAGATTGCAAAAAACAAGCCAGGGGGATAGATGCAACCTTAGGGCTGCACTCAACAGATTATACAAGTGATGAGCATTATTTCATAGCCTTCTGTCCTTTGGACAGTACCTCTCTTCTGGAAAGTGTTCTCCAGCATTAGTGATGGGAGAAGTGGATAATGTGCGTGCTCAGAAGTATTTATTTATTGTTTTTATTTATTTAATTATTTTATATGCCACCTTTCACCTGGCATGAGACCCAGTAAGGCTCACCAAGGCTAAAACCACGATGAGCTAAAAAAAATTAAAAAATGAACAACCCTGATAAGAAAAACCCAATAATAACAGTTAAAACCATTATCACATTAAAGGATTGGTAATTTTTTTTAAAAAAGTATAATATTAGTTTAAAAAACATAACTATAAAATTAAAAATACAGAACACACATCCCATGAAGGGCAAACTGCAATCAATTAATCATTAAAGGCTGTTTAAATAAAATATGGGTAAATCCCATCTTGGGAGAAAGGCAGGATATAAATTCAACAAATAAATAAATAAATAGTTCTTGTGCATTTTTTGAATTTAGACATTAGGAAGCAAAATTGGCAAAGGAAAAAGGGAAGAGATATGAGCCAGGGAGGAGAAAACAGAAAAGCTCAGGAAAAGCCCCTGTTCTCCCCTTTTTTTCAAAGCCATTTTTTCTAGAAAAATTGGATTATGGCATACAATATTTTCTTTAGAATGTTGAATAAAATATTTAAGACAAGGAGTTGTCCTATTTACTTCCTCCTATTATTTCTAAAAGCAACACAGCAGGTAGACTTTGAGGTAAGACTATGTACAGTAGCTCACATCATTACAATTCCTGGTCTTGGTTTACTTCCTCCCCTGCAGGTCTTTTTATGGGAGTGAGTGTTTTCTGTCTGCCTGGCACTGTGGGGAACCAAAGGAGACAATACTTTTCTTGGGTTTATTAATAGTGATAGTTTCCTTTGTATTTATTGCTCTTTTTTCCCTGTTCCTCATAAACTAGTAAAACTGGGTTGAGGACCTTATAGCTGCTGCTGCTTGTTCCTCCACCTTCTAATATAAAAGTAAGAAATACAATTTGTAGCTATTTTCTGAATAAATGACACTTTTAATTTAGCAAACATAGTAATTAAGCCACATTTTGCATACAGTGTTTTAAGTTCCTATGGAAACAAACTGGTCTTCCTTCTGTAAAGGGTGCAACATTGCATTTTCCCCCATTTTTTTCTGAAAAAAATTATTCTGTTTAAAAAAATGTATCCCCCACCTCCATGTGGGTTCAAAGTATCCATACATTTTCATCTCTAGGGAGAGACCATGGTTGAGTGATGGGTTACATTGGATAAAGAAAGTCCTGGGGTCAGTTCCTGGCTTTTTCAGTTAGAAAAGGGTCAGGTAGCAGATGATGGAAAAGACACTTCTGTACCTGAGACCCTGAGGGGATGACTGATAGTCAGAGTACATAGTCTGGGGTTAGATCAGGTGTACACAGCTTTGCAGGTCTATGTACCAAGTCCAGCCCTTGGGACCCCTGGTGGGCTACACACCCCACCTCCTTTTATCTCTCTCTCTGGCTTTGCTTCACAAATGAAGATTCAGGAAGGACTCATCCTGCGCTTTCTGCAAGCGCGCTGATGACTAAAAATGCCAATTTGAGATAAAGAAGTCTGGTTGCTGAAAGCACAGCAGAAGGTCTCCTTGGGTGATGTTTCCGGGTTGTGTTTCTTTCTGCGTTGTCATTTTTCTTTAAGACTTGTTTGGCGTGAGATCTCAAATAAGGCAGCAGCATTGTGGATAGTGTGTCTCCATGCCTCCCGATGTGAGGCCAAGGCGGACCATTGTTGGTGATCAATTTGGCCGAGCCTGAGATGTTGTTTCAGGGAGCCCTTGTATTGCTTTTTTTGGAGCGCCCCTCTTACGCTGACCCGTGGCGAGTTCACCATAGAGTAGTATTTTTGGGAGGCGATGGTCCTCCATCCTAGAAACGTGCCCTGCCCAGCGCAGCTGTGTTCTCAATATCATGGCCTCAATGCTGGTGATCCCTGCTTGCTCAAGGACAGCAACATTCGTCACATAGTCAGTCCAGTGTATATTTAGGATTGTGCGTAGACAGTGCTGATGAAAGCACTCGAGGAGTCGTATGTGGTGGCGATAGGTGACCCATGTTTCAGATCCATAAAGGAGAATAGACAGTACAATGGCTCTATGCACACTGATTTTTGTGCTTCACCTCAGATGTTTATTACTCCAGACTCTTTTGTGAAGTCTTCCAAATGCGCTATATGCCTTTGCTAATCTGTGATCGATCTCTTTGTCAATCTTGGCATCTGAGGAGATGATGCTTCCCAGGTAGGTGAACTGCTGAACGGACTTGAGCACAGATTTGCTGATGGCAATGTGGGGATGGTGGTGTTCCTCCTGCGGTGCGGGCTGGTAAAGAACTTCCATTTTCTTCAGGTTGACTTCCAGCCCAAACAGCTCTGCAGCTGTTGCAAAGCAGGATGTTAGGCACTGCAGAGCTGCTTCTGTGTGGGCAACAAGGGCATCAGCATCAGCAAAGAGCAGCTCACGGACCTCCTTTTATAAGCACTAGCTAAATGTGTTGGCACTCAAGCCTTGATCCAACTGTTTATCCTAACTAGAGGAGACCCATTGAATCAATGGTGAAATGGAAAATCAGCACTTAGAATCATAGAATCATACTAGTGCCAGACTCATCCAGGCCACCATATTTCTAATTTCTATGTATGGTTGTGAAAGCTAGACAGTGAATCAGATTCATAGAACCATAGATTTGGAAAACACCCCAAGGGCCATCCAGTCCAACCCCTTCCCATGCAGGAATACACAATCAAACTACCCCTGACAGATGGCCATCCAGCCTCTGTTTAAAAACCTCCAAAGGAGGGGACTCCACCACACTCCTAGACAGTACATTCCACTTTCAAACAGCTCTTACTGTCAGGAAATTCTTCCTAAAGTTTGGTTGGAAGCTCTTTTCCTATAGTTTGAATCCATTGCTCCATGTCCTAGTCTCTGGAGCAGCAGAAAACAAGCTTGCTCCGTCTTCAATATGGCATCATTTCAAACATTTAAACGTGAGTATTGTCATGATGGAGTTCAATCCTCCTGCTACAGGGTGGTGCAACTCCCATCATGTGCAAGAACTACATTTCCCATTATCTGCAATCAACAATTCTCTGATCATCAGGAACAAGTAAACAAAGGGTTAAGAGAAGACCCTTCTCTTCTCCATGCTAAACATACCCAGCTCCCCAAGCTGCTCCTCCTAGGAAATGGCTTCCAGTCCTTTCACTCCTTTTGGTTACCCTTCTCTGGACATTTTCCAGCTTGTCAATATCCTCTTTGAATTGTGGTGCCTAAAACTGGACACAATATTCCAGGTGAGGTTTGACCAAAGCAGAATAGAGTGGCACTATTACTTCTCTCAATCTGGACACTATAATCTTATTGATGCAGCCTAGAATCACATTGGCTTTTTTTAACTGCCCCATCACACTGCTGACTCAAGTTCAGCTTGTGGTCTACTAAGATCCCTTTCCCATGTACTGTTGTGGTAACTCCTGTTGATTCAGTGGGTCTCCTCTAGCCAGAAATAGGGATTGGATTTAGGCCATGGAGGGGAATCATGTGGTACTCCATATATTGTTGGACTGTAATTCCCAGCATCCCTTCTACCCATTGGCTATGCTGGTTAGGGCTGCTGGAAGTTGCGGTCTAGCAACATCTGGAGGGCTGGCTTTTTTTTTAAACCAAAACAGCTGTGTGCGTCTTGTTTTAAAGGAGTGCACAAGGGGTTTCCAAGAGCACAGTTCTCCTTGTTTTCAGAGGATGGGATAGTGAGCTGTGGTGGCCACATTTGGCCTACAGCCTACACTGACCCACCTTGGGCTAATAATCTGATCTGCTATAAGGCAATTTCTTGTGGGGTTGTATTTTCAGTGTTTTTACAAGCAAAGCAGCTTCAGCATGAAACATACCATAAAAACATAGCAATAACAATTGACACACAGTAACAACATTTTGAACTCAATTTAGCTCCACTGAAGAGTAGTACAGTAGTTGTTTCATGGCTTTACACCACCTTGAGTTATGGTGACCTTATTGTAGGGTTTTCTTGGCAAGATTTGTTCAGAGGAGGTTTTCCATTGCCTTCTTCTAAGACTGAGAAAGTGACTTGTCAAACATTATCCAGTGGTTTCCACTTTAGAGTCAAACCATTTAAAGCAATGGGGCCAAAGTTAAATATGGACTTAATCTTGCTTTGAGTAGATTTATTGTAATCCATGGAATCTAAGTTAGTTACAAACTGAAGTTCCACAATGAATCTGCTATAAGTAGAACCAAGTGTAGAGTCAACCATACGCAAAGTTTAAAGATAATCTTTTCATCCTTAAAACAGTATCAGTTAAGTATGGTCTGCTAGAAATAATGGATCTCTATAGTGGTTTGAGCGTTGGACTATGACCCTGGAGACCAAAGTTTGATTCCTTGCTCAGCCATGGAAACCCGTTGGGTGACCTTGGACAAGTCACACACACTCAGCCTCAGAAAACCCCATAAGTTGGAAATGACGTGAAGGCATTCAGCAACAACAAGCATTGAAAACCGCTTCTGGAGCTTAAAGCTGGTTCAGTATTTTCCAAACATTATGCTTTAATTTCCAAAACATTATGTTGTTCCCATTGCCAGCCAATAATATTTACTGTATTCTCTCTCTATACTCAAGACTTATTTTTTGTGAATTTCCTTCTGTAATTATCCCTCCTGTTTTATGAGCTCAGCCGGTTCACCCTTAGCTAACTTTCCAGCCTTTCTGTATCAACCCTGCCTTGGGTCCCTCAACAGGGAAGCAGAATTTGCCTCAAGCCACAGAGAATCTTATCTGTTGCCTCACTGGCTTTTCATTTCGGCAGGCATTGTCCAAACTCTTCCAAGCATGCCTTTGCAACAGGAGGCACTGGAAACTTTCTTGTCTTTTTAAAATGAAAATCGAGCTTTTAAAAAGGAACCTGGATTCTCAAGCATCTCAGCACTGCAGATCTATTTCAGCGAAGTGAGAAAGATAGGAATTCAATAA
The DNA here is from genome assembly GCA_030847615.1 of Gambelia wislizenii. Lineage (NCBI taxonomy): Eukaryota > Metazoa > Chordata > Lepidosauria > Squamata > Crotaphytidae > Gambelia > Gambelia wislizenii. Next base: position 370,215,299 of record JAUMIR010000003.1, read on the forward strand.
ACATAATCAGAAATTGATACAATAAATAAATAAAATTATCAGTATAATAAAACTCCTTTCAGAGGGGTTATTAAGCAGAGGTTGGACGTCCATCTCTGAGAGATATTTTAGCTTTGGATTTCTGCATCACAGACAGAGAGTTGGAGTAGATGATCCATTTCTGTGATTGTCTTGGAGGTTCAAAGACAGCAGATGTAAGAGCTTCATTTCCTGGGGCATCAAAGTCACATACTAAATATCACCAAACATTATGAGGTTCTCTTCTGTGTCCCACTAGGGAGGTACATGTCATGAGGACATCTTGCCACCACAATTGTGGAATACCCTCCCTTTGGAGGTTTGATTGGCACTACTGCTCTCATCATTTAGGCACAAGTTAAAAATACAATTAAAACAATTAAAATAATTTTAACCCCCATGAAAATCTTGTTTATTAAAGCCTTTAGACCTCATTGATTACTTCAAAGGCTTTTGTGTACAGTTTTAAACTGTTCTAGTCTTTTATATCTGTTTTAGTTTGTTAATGTGTTTGCTATGTTTCTGGTCTTTTAAAATTATTTTAATTGTTTTAAACTGTTTTAACCTGTTTCCATTGATTTTATTTGTATGATGCCCTAAGATCTTTTGATATAGGGTAGGAGAGGAGTTTTCAAAGGAAACAATTAAGTAAATAAACTGAAGGGAAAATTAGCAATGGATATGTAATTCATATTAAGACTTCAGTAAACTTTATCATATTTTTAAATTCTAGTGATGTAACTACTTATGATAATTTTCCTTAGGAGTGTGTGTGTGTGTGTCCTGTCTGTCTATAAAATTTATTTTTGTTGTTTCAAGCAGGTGACATGGCTTTCCTTCTCACTTTATTCTCATAACAACCCTGTGAGGTATGTCAGGCTGAAAGAGATGGCTGGCCTGAGGTCACCCAGTGAGTTTTGTGGTTCACTGGCAACTAGACTTTGGATCTTCTAATACCTAGACCAGCACAGTCCCAATTCTAGGAAACATTTTGCTTGATCTTCTATGACTGTGGTTGTTTAGAGGAAGTATAGAATACATTATTGCTTAGCAGCATTTAAGTTTGCAATGTTTAGAGTCATTCTACAGAAACCCCCAATTCATTAAAACTTCTGCTTCTTCATTTTGCAAAAATCTCCTCTCTTGAAAAGTAAAATATGTAACCAGATCACTTTTAACTGAATCTGGTAGGATATCACCAGCTAATGTGAAAGTAGTTCTTCCCTTTTGAGTGGCAGTCAAGCACTCACTTTTCAAAGTTCTTTTGAAACAGGTTTTTTTTTTGCGGGGGGGGGGACAGTTTTACTTCTCATCCTTAGGCAACAACATAAAGACAATTGCATGGTTGGAGTCTCAAAAAATCTACAGTGCAAAATCATTTCCTGACCCCTCTCTCCATCAAATAGTTTTACTTTAGTCTTTTGAAGAATAAGTACCGTATATTCCGGCATATAAGACAACTGGGTGTATAAGACCCCCTCCCCCAACTTCCAGCCAAAAATCTAGGCTTAGGCATATATTCAGCATATAAGACCCGCCCCCAATTTGGCTGGCTGGCTGACTGGCTGGGGGAGTCTTGCCAGCTGATCCTCTTTGTTTCCCAACTCACGAGGATCTCCTCATGAGTTGGGAAAGCGAACAAGATCAGCTGGCAGGGCTCCCCCAGCCAGCCAGCTGCAACATTCGCCCCTCTCTTCAACCTTCCAGTCAAACTTGACTCGAAGGTGGAGGAAACGGGCGAAAATGCCCAGTTTGCCTCAGCAGCCCCCTTCCCTCCGTCTTGGCTCTTCCGAAGGGGACCAAGGTGGGGGAAGCGGGGGCAGCCGTGGCAAACCCCTAGATTCACCCCCTCTCCCCACCTTCAAGGAAGGTGGGGAGAAAGGGCGAACATGCCCTGTTTGGCCCCACAGCCCCGATCCTTCCTTCTGGGCGCCCTTCCGAAGGGAGCCCAGGAGGAGGACGCGGGGCTGTGGAGCCAAACCCCGGGATTCGCCCCCTCTCCCCACCTTCAAGGAAGAGGGAGTGAATCTAGGGGTTTAACTCCGCAGCCCCGATGCCTCCTTCTGGGCTCCCTTTGCAGAGTTAAACGGGGCATCTTCGCTCGCTCTCCCCACTTTCAAGGGGCGGTGATGCCCCGTTTGGCTGCACAGCCCCGATCCCTCCTTCTGGGCTCCCTCCTCCCGCGATTCCCCAACCCACAGGAGGCTGCCCAGCCTCCTCGTTGGTTGGTGAATGTGGGATGGCCAGCTGGCTGGGGAGGGGTTCACCCTCCTCCCGCGATTCCCCAACTCACGAGGAGGCTGCCCAGCCTCCTGGTGGGTTGGGGAATGCGGGATGGCCAGCTGGTGGGGGGGCTGGAGGGAGGGCTTCGGGGAGGTTGGAAGGGTAGCTGGAGGGAGGGGGCTTCTCAGCCACCCCCCCTCCCTGAAGCTGCAATCTCGAGCGGGATTGCGACTTTGGGGAGGGGGGGTGGCTGGAGGGAAGATGCTGGAGGGAGGGGGCCTCGGGGAGGGTGGAAGGGTGGCTGGAGGGAGGGGGCTTCACAGCCAACCCCCCTCCCCGAAGCCGCGATCTCGAGTGGGATTGCGACTTTGGGGAGGGGGGGTGGCTGGAGGGAGGACACTGGAGGGAGGGGGCTTTGGGGAGGGTGGAAGGGTGGTTGGAGGGAGGGGAGGTTCTCAGCCACACACACCCTCCTCGAAGCCGCAATCAAGCGGGATCGCGGCTTTGGGGAGGAGGGGTGGCTGGAGGGAGGATGCTGGAGGGAGGGGCTTCGGGGAGGGTGGAAGGGTGGCTGGAATGGGGGGCTTCCCAGCCACCCACCCCCTCCCCGCAGCCACGATCGGGAGCTGGATTGCAGCTTCAGGGAGAGTGGAAGGGTGGCTGGAGGGGGGGCTTTCCAGCAACATTCGGCCCCCTCCTCTGTCCTCGTTCGCTCCCCAAAGGGGGAGAAGGCAGGGGGCCGAATGAACCGTAAGCACTTTGCCTCACCCCCCCCCCCCCCCGCCTGATCTCCTGCCTCTTTTCTCCATTTGCGAAGGGAGCAAAGAGGCAGGAGTTCAGATGGCAGGGTGAAGCAAAGTGTATCCGGTATATAAGATGAGCCCTGATTTTGGAGCCTATTTTTCAGAACTCAAATCTCATCTTATACGCCGGAATATACGGTAAGTTTCTGTCCCAACAGGTCAGCTGTGCCAGGGACGAAGAATTAAAGGGTAAGAGAACACCCTAATTTTAGTCTTTGTATCTGAAAAAATCTGGAGAAATGAACCACCAGTTAGTGTAGAGCCAGGATAGGTGAACATGTAGTGCTCCAGGTGTTGTTGGATTGCAGTCCCCATCATCCTTTGCTGGCTAAGACTAATGAGAGTTGCACTTAACAACATCTGGAGGGCATCTTTGCATAAAGCAACTTCCTTTTTTACTGCTCTTCAGCATTTTGTAACATTGGGAGAGTTATGCATTTCTTTGGTGCCGCAACTAAACACAACTAAATTCATTTCTGCATTTGTCTTAATCTCCTTTTGCTACAATGAAAAGGCACTGCCAGCTGGGGAGATAACTGCAGTTCTTTTCTAGGGCTCATGTTCTGGATGCAGAATATGTTGGCGGGAAAAAAGAATATGTTGCACTTGGGGCTTGGCATCTCCAGTTTAAAGGATCTTGTATGGGTGGTTGATGAGCAACACATTTGCTAGGGCACCACTGTCTAGCAGAATAGGTTGAGGTGGGAACTATGTGCCCCTCCACCTCGGGCCATATGAGGCCACCAAGGCCTTTTTTAAACTCTCTATTTAAAAGACTTTTTAGTGAAAAATGTGATTTTCTACTTGTGAAGTGATGTTTCTCCTTTTAAACAAGCTCCCCCATCCAGCTTTTGCAGTCAAAAATAGCTCTCTTCTAACTGGAAATGGACTTCTAGCCTCTTCGGTTTTTCTTGGTTTTCTTTCTTGGATGGTTTTTGGGAGGCTTTTGCATGTGTTGGTGTATCCTCTTCCCAGTGCCACACCTTGACCACCCCTGGGATCAATTGACAAAGAGAGATCTGCCTTTGACCAGTTCAGGCTAAGTTCATCTCTGTAGGCTGGTCTTGTATACATGGGTGTTTCAGCTTTACGCCTAACTTCAGAAGCATGGCAGCTACTTTCAAAACTACCATTTTGCAAGACTAGAACATGGAGTAATGGATTCAGACTACAGGAAAAGAGATTCTACCTGAACATTAGGAAGAACTTTCTGACATTAAGAGCTGTTCAGCAGTGGAACGCACTCCCTCGGAGTGTGGTGGGGTCTCCTCCTTTGGAGGTCTTTAAACAGAGGCTGGATAGCCTTCTGTCAGGAATGCTTTGATTGTGTATTTCTGCATGGCAGGGGGTTGGACTGGATAGTCCCTGAGGTCTCATCCAACTCTGTGTTTCTATGATTCTACTATTATTGTTTACCAACAACCAGGGATTCCACAAACTAAGGCTGCAAGGCTTGCTAGTGCACCCTAGATGGAGGTTGGATTAATATTTTACACAATGTTTTCAGGGTACAATGGAAGTCTCCAATGAAGGCAAGATTCAGGGACTGCTCAACCATGACTCCTCTTTTTCACCACACACACACACTATTCAGGGCCCCTTTCACACTGTGCTATGTTCCACTTTATCTGCCATGACAACATCCCATGGAATTCTGGGATTGGCAATTCAGGGAGGGCAATTTAGTATCTCAGCCAGAGAGTGTGAATGCCTCACCAGACGACAAACCCCAGGATTCCAGAGGATGTAGCCATAGCAGTTAAAGTGAAATCATGGTACTATAACTCGTGTGGTGTGAATGGGCCCCAGGCTAGGGCTGCTGGGAGTTGCAGTCTGTCAACATCTGGAGAGCCACATGAGTCCCACCCTGCTCTGGCTGGCTCTTTGTTTGTTACCGGGGTCTTGTCTATATGGTCAAAATAATCTCAACGGCATGCAAAACGTATGGCGATCCATTCATATGGACATGCACACAAATACGTGTCATTTGGAAGGGTGGCAGCCAAATCCACTGCAAAGTCCGTGTGCGTCGTGTTCGGGGGGTTGTCCAGGTTTTTAAAAAAGCTCTGTACGACATGCAAATGTGTGATAGTTTGAACACTTGCATTCACACAGATATGAACAGGCAGCTTAATCTGATTGGCTGGATGAGCATGGGGAGCTAGCAAACAGGGAAAGTGCTTGCGCCCGACGTGTTAACTTTCCAGATAAGCAAGGGTCCAGTAAATTGATAAAATGGAGATCTTATACTTCCCCCCCCCTTTCTTTTCTTTGTAAATGTGAACTATCGCTTGTGCACACCATGGGAAACTTTTTTTTTTTAATTGGCAGCGGCAGATTTAAAATCGTGAGTGAATCACTTGCGGCCACCATCTTGGCTAGGCGGTCATGCGGAGTTTAGGGTGGCTCTTTAGACTGTAAAGACAGGCCTCATTGTTGTGAATGTCTGCATTTTTGGACATGTTTGTATTCCCCCCACTCCTATAGACAAGACTTGAGACAACATATTTTTATGGCTGCGGTAGGAAAGAGCTCACTCAGAGCTGTCCAGGGTTCTGAATATGGGATTTTCATAACACAGGAGAGCTTCTGCCTTTGTAGCTAATATACTGACTGGTTTGCTGTACTTTGACATGCTCACCTTGAATGGCTTCTCCTTGCTGCACAAAACCTTACCTGTGCTACCACACACAACCCTTCCTGACAGTTCTGTGGGGACCAAAGTCCCACTTTCAAATCTGAACCTGTAGGGTGCCCCTGGCTTCCCCGAAGGGGCTCTTGCAATCCCAGTAGGGGACATATTCTGTCTCCTCCAGAGTATGAAAGACATATGCAGCATTAAGTCCACCACCAGTAGCATTTCACTGACTTTACACAAACAGTGATGTCGTCCGAGTTGCCCAGAAATCACGTTCCTATTATAGGTTTCTTCTTGCCCAGTCAGTCAGATGGGAGGGTGTTGAAAAACATTTTTTTTAAATGTAATTGGTTCTTGTATAGACAGCTCAGAGAAAGATTTAAGATGGATGAAAACACACATGAAATAAATGTAGAAGACTCTGAGTTTGGGAAAACACTAATTAAGGAGCAAACAAAGTTAATACCTAAAATATATATTTTTTTGCTAAAATTAGATATAGAGCAGGAAACCATTAAGAGTTGCATGATCAAATGGGCGCAAGAGATTAAAAGTAAAATTGAATTAGAGAAATGGGAAAAAACTGGAAGAAGAGACTGAAGCGTTCATTAAGTTACGAATTTAAAGAGAACTACTATAAAATGCAATAGTGATGGTATTTGACACCACAGAAGATAACAAAAATATACAAAAATTCCAAATGCTGGAAATGTAAAGAAAAGACCAGAAACATTTATTCATATGTGGTGGACATGCCAGAAGGTTGAAAAATACCTGACAGACATACATGAAATAATAATGAAAATGTTGAAATGCAGAATAGGGAAAACAGCTAAAATGTATCTACTAAACATGATAAATGATGAATTAGAAAAGAAACATGGAAAGATATTATTCAATATGATTAGTGCAGCGAGAGTTACAAACGCAAAGATGTGGAAAGAAGAAAAGACACCAGAAATATAAGATTGGATATTGAAAGTCATTGAATATTGAATACACGGAGATGGACAAACTGACATGCTTATTAAAAGACAAATCTATAGATGTCTATAAAACAGATTGGAAAGAAGTTATAAAGTATTTTAAAAGAACTCTTAGTGATATGTTTATTAAAGGAATAGAATTCTAAAATCAATTAAAAATATAAGACAAATATATGAGATAATTTAACATAAGGTAATGATAATGTGGAATAAATAAGTAAATACTAGAGTACAGTGGGATATGTATTTTAAAGATAATATGAATAGATCAAGGAAAATGGAAAATGGTAGGTGAATAAGGTTAGAGAATGGAAGTCATTTTAAATGTTTATGTTAGGTATTGTCTTTGCTGTGTATATGTTATTTGTGTTCATATTGTGTATATGATGTTTATGTTTTTTTATTAAACTACAAGAAATATTAAATTAATATTAAAAAAAGAAAAGCACATTTTTAATAAAATAATTTCCTAGCTCTTAATGTGCTAATACATTAATGCTAAGGGGGAAGACAAGAATGAAGTAAGAGAAGCAAGAGGAAAGATAAATAACAAAGATAATGAATAATATTTACAACATAAACTCCAAACAAGGAAGGAATAAGCTACTCTGCCAAAATTTATAAGACTGCATATGACAGAATATTACTATAAATTAGAGAGGGTTTGAAATATTTATAGAGAAGCCTGAGGACCCCCCCCCTTTTAAGTTGATTACTTAACAAATGGGAATTTCAGTGTTTGTGTTATCATTGTTACATTTTATTGTTTTAGTTTATTTGTAATTATTTTAATTTGTTGGTTTATTTTATTTTGTATAATGTCTTATGTGTTATATAATTAAACAATTTATGTTGCTGTTGTTGTTTTGTCTTTTTGATATCTATGTTAATAAAAATATTTTTAAAAAATCTTTTAAAAACAAAGAAAAGAAAAGCCTAACCTTTGCAAAGAGAATGCCTGCCTGTTGTTCCTTAGCTCTGGTTTAAAATATAAAGGATCTTTCCCCCCCAGTACAAAAATGAATATTTGCTAACCTATTGAAATTTGCCAGCCTATTCACAGGCAGCAGATGAGAACAAATTTATACGTGTCTGAAATTCTTTGAAAATTGGGTGGCAGGGTATGTGTTCCTTATCCCTTATAAGCCAGTGGTCCCCTCTTTCTTTTAATAGTATTTTTAGTTTATTTCTGCCGTGCAAGTTTGCCTTTATTAGCTTTAACTTCTGTTTCCATGCTTCCCCTCAATGCTCTTAGTGCCTTTTAAAGGGTCATAGTTCTGATCATTACTTGCTGGTAGCTTTTGCGTTTCCATTCCTTTACATCCCCACTTCAGCATATTTGTAAATACACTTGTCCCTTCATATTCACTGGAGTTTGGTTCCAGGACCCCCCGTGGATACCAAAATCTGTGAATACTCAAATCCCATTATATGCAATGGCATAGCAAAATGGTGTCCTTTATCTAAGATGGCAAAATCAAGGTTTGCTTTTTGGATTATTACTTTTTAAAGAATATTTTCAAGCCGTGAATACTTAAATCCATTGATACCAAATCCATGGATATGGAAGGACAACTGTATCTAGCCATGGAAGTACCACTTGATGTAGCTGATGGAGTAGAGTAAACTCCAATAGCAATAGCATTGATTTTTCTATACCACACTCCCTAAGCAGTTTACAGCATGTTAGCTAATTGCCCCCAAGAAGCTGGGCACTCATTTTACTGACCTACACTTTACCAATCCCAGGAATACCTGAGCCAGATAATTTTTTTAAAGATGCTGCAAGTTCTTGTTGCAACAGACTAATATGGCTCCCCCTGTTGGACATCTCAGCTCTCTGTTTTCTTCACAGCTGGAAGCTGTCATTCTACCTCAATCCCCCATTTCCCTGGATCCTCTTCCATACCATTCTGGAGAGAAATAGAAACTGACATCAAAGCATGGTGGCCTGTTGCCATCCCCCCCCAATAAATCAAAGAGTTGGAAGGGATCCCAAGTGTCATCTAGTCCAACCCCCTGCCAGTGCAGTTAAAGGCAGCTAAATCATCCCTGCGAAGTAGACGTCCAATCGAGAGTTGACTACCATCCAAGGTAGTCCGCCCACTGTTGAAGAACTCCAGCAGTCAGGAAGTTCTTTCTAATATTTAGTGACAATTTCCATTCTTGTAATTTGAATCCATTGGTTCAAGCACTACTCTCTAGAGCATCAGTAAACAAGCTTGTTCCAGCTTCCCCATGAGAGTGCTTCTGACATTTAAAGGTGGTTGTCATAGCACCTCTCAATAAAATAAGAATATAAAAGTGATCAAATAGACTAACATGAATATTTCAAATTGTATGGTCAGTGGGAGAATTGAAAGAAGGGTTGTGTGTTGTCTTTTTTCAGGTGGTGCATGACTCTCCTTTTCATTATTACAATTTAGAATTTAAATTGCAAATCCTAGTGGCCTTTCCATCCCTTTTTAACAGCCATCTGTTATCCCTACGGCTGTAGATATCTGGCTGATGAAACTGAGGAGGGGAGAAAGTCTCTGAAGCTTTGCAAAGTAGCCTAAGGAACCTGAGATATGATTTGGTGTCTTTCTCAAGAGATTTGGGGACCTTTTGTAGTTTCACTGAATATGTCATCCTTTCTCTCAGGGCTCTTTTGGGTTTAAACTAGGGTTGAGGTGGAAATTCTGAGATGAAAATCTGAGGCAGTTGTGTGTGTTGTTGATTAGGCTTCAACTTACAGCAACTCTATGAATGATAGAACTGCAAGAGTCCTGTGACTTTCTCAATTAAGTCAGTCGTTCTGTAATATGGTCTTCTTTGACTTCCGCATCACTGAATATTACCATCTTTTCCAGTGAGTCATGTCATTTCATGATATGTTTCAAGTATGATAGCTCACTTTAGTTATTTTGGCTTCTAAGGAGAGTTCAGACTTGATTTCATCTTAAGTCTTGTCTATATGGGGGGGAGGGAATACGAACACGTTCGGAAAGGCAGGCATTTGCAACAATGCCATCTCCCTACACGACCAAAAGAGCCCCCCTAAATTCCGCATGGCCCCCTAGCACGATGGCATCCACGAGTGATTTACTCATGATTTTAAATATGCCGCCAATTTTTTTTTTAAAAAACAAGTTTCCCAAAGTAACAAGCAACACTTTGTATTTACAATTAAATAAGTAAATAAAGAGTATGAGATTGCCGTTTGATTGACTTACCGGACCCTCGCTTAGCCAAAAATCCAACATGGCGGCTGTAGCTGCTTTCCCACTTTGCTAGCCCCACCCCCTGTGCTCGTCCAGCCAATCAGATTGCACTGCCTGTTCATAGCTGTGCAAATGAGAGCATTCAAATGATCGCACATTCAGAAGTCATACAGAGTTTTTCAGAAAATCTGTACGAAGCCCCGGGCGCAACGCACATGGACTTTGTGGTGGAATTGGCTGCTCCCCTTATGAATGACACGTATTTGTGCAAATGATCATTTGAACAGATTGCTGATCTTTTGCATCACATTTGTATTATTTTGACCGTATAGACAGGTCCGTAGATTCATTACTTTCTTCTTTTGGCATCCATGGTCTCTGTAGAACTCTCCTCCAGCACTCCATTTCAATTGTGTCGATCCTCTTTCTGTCAGTTTTCTTCACTGTCCAGGTTTCACAACCATACAGAGAAATCAGAAATACTCTAGCATGGATGATCCTGACTTTGGTATTCATTGAAATAGTTTTACACTTGAGGATCTTATCTCGCTCCTTCATAGAGGAATCTTGGTAGTTTCACTGAAAAAGTTATGAAATAATCCAATTTCTGTGTATGGTTGTGAAAACTGGACAGTGAAGGAAGACTGCCCAGAAGACAAATACATGGGTCCTAGAGCAAATCAAGCTTGAAAATTCACTAGAAACCAATACCGAGGCTACCATGGTTTGGATATATCATGAGATGACATGACTCATTAGAAGAGATTATAATGCTTGGTAAAGTGGAAGGCGGTAGGAAAAGAGGAAGATTACATTATAGGTGGATAGATGCAAATGGTGGAAGCCAGAGCCGTGAGTTTGCAGGACCTGAGCAGAGCAGTTGATGTTTGGGGGTCTTGCAGGTCTCTCATTCATAAATGAAAGCCAACACTTCCGGTTGCGGAACGGCTTGGCGACGGCAGCTAGAGGAGGGAGCTCCGGACCTAGCGTCGATCTCTAGTGCGACAGAATACTGGGGAACTTCGAGGAAACCCCCCACTTTGGGAAGAGAGGGGGGGAAGGAGTTACTCGTCGGGGCAAGGAGTCCCCCTGAAGAAGGTGGGTCGGGGAACGGAGGTTCCACGCCAACCGAGGGAGACCCTTGCGAAGAGTTAACCCTGGAGCACTAGAGGAGCCATAGCTCGAGGGAGCTCGTTGGCTTAAGCCAAGCCCGCAATTTTAAAAACTTTTCTTTTTTGTTCACCTTCTAACGAAGGAAATCTTTTCTTTTTACATTTTGGAAGCAAACCTTCGGCAGTAAGGACTCTCTTTTATTTGGCAAAAGTAAGACACGCCATCAATGGTCTGAGAAAAGTGCTTAAATAACGAGGAGAGAAAACCTGCCTCTTAGTGAGGCCGTTTTGATCGGCGAGTATAGACGATTTTCACATATATTTTTTTTTTCTTTCTTTTTTTTTTTTTCTTCTTCTCCCTTAAGAATATTTTTTGAAAGCTGGTGAAGCTTGGTTTTCTTTTTTTTTTTTTTTTTTCTTTTTGACTTGAAAGTTCTGAGACTGCTTTTGGACTCTGTATGACTGCTGGACATTTGTTTGGAAATATCCCTATTTTTTTTTTCCTTTGGTGATTTGGCTTGAGGCTTGAGGCGTGAACGGGATCGGGGAGGTAAAGCTGTTTCCTATCAGCGACCAACAAACCCACATAAACCTACAGCTGACGGTGATCACTCGCGAACTGCTTCCTAACAGTAAATTGAAAGGTTGCTTTCATCTAGCTGCGTGGAGAAAGAAGAGAAAGGACAGAAAGGAATCTGAGAGAAGGTAAAATAACTGACTCAACTGTATTATACTAACTTGGAAGACCAGCTTGGGAAAGTGGGAATAGAGAGGAGGAAGAGAAAGGCGTCAAGAGAGGAAGAAAGAAGCCACAGTTTTGACTCCGCTTAGAAAGATATTGGAAATAGGCTTATTTGTAATATAGTTGATGTATACAAATGGTAATTAATTGGTAATGGTATGAAAATAGATGATATTGAGAGATTTTGGAATTGATATAAAATAACATTTAGTTGAGTTAATAAGCCTTAGGAAGGAAAAAGGGAATTTTTTTTTTATTTTGCCTTTTATAAAGATATAACTGATACTTATTGCATTACATGTTGTCCTCTGCTGTATATTGATTGTGTCTCTCTTATTGCTGTTCGTGGGAGTGTTATCCTAGCCCATAGTAATTTCATTTTCTCTTTGCATTGTGTTAACGGAGGGGGGAGATATAGGATTCAATTGTAAGATACTGCATATAGGAGCATATAACTCTATTGAATCTCTTACAGAAATTAAAGAGGGGATTTATATCAACTATAAATATATATATCCATATATTATATATGGGTATACATATATATACAATAAACATATAACTAAGAAGATATATATACAGTAAAGACTTTAAACATACATTACTTAAGCTGAAAAACAACAAGACAAATTTATGGTGACATCTTAAATAAAAGCAGATAAAAGGCAGAAATATATAAATCTACCAAAAGAAAGAAATGGCATACAGTACCAGAAAAACAACTGCTTTAGCTCAGTCCCAAACATTGACAACAAGAAGAGGCTCAGTAGAACTAGTGAAAGCTCCAGAACTCCATACTATGATTATGGAGGAATTAAAAACAGAACTTAAGAACTTTAAACAAGACATAAGAGCAGAATTAAAAGATTTGAGAAGAGAAATAAGAGCTGACTATAAAAGAGAATCTGAATTACTAGGGAAAAAGATAGACAAAATAAATAAGGAATTAGAAGAGATGAAATTGGAAATTGGACAATTGAAAACTAAATCACAGGAAACTGAGAAAATTACAAAGACAATACAAACAATACAGAATAAGGAGGAACAACAAATATTAACTCAAGAATTGAGATACCGAGATAGATGTTTAAAACTAAGAGGAATACCTGAAAAAATCAAAGAAAATCTTATGGAGAGAATCATTCCAGCATTAGCTAATTACATTCAATGTACAGAGGCAGAGATAGATGGGGAAATTGACAAGGCATTTCGCGTGAATTCAAAAGTTGCAAAGGAAAAAAAAATTCCTAGAGATGTGGTATTAGTCTTGACCAGAACAAAAACAAGAGAAAATATTATTCAGAAAAGCTATGAGAAAAATCTAATAATAGAAGAGAAAGAGATAAAAATATTTAAAGATATACCCCCAGCTATATTGAAGAAACGACAAGAATATAAAGAGTTAACACAAAAATTAACGAAGAGAGGAGTAAAATACAAATGGGAAAGAATAGAAGGTATCTCTTTTACATATAGGCAGAAAAGATACAAAATTGATACAGTAAGAAAGGCGGAAGAATTTAGTAAAAAAATGGAAGAACAGAACAAAGAGAAACGAGGTAAGAAACAAATAGAAGTGGAGACAGAAAATGACAATCAGCGAACAGAATCTGATGCAGAAGAAGAAGAATTAGAAGAAGATGAGGGGAAAGTTGAAAATGAGGAAACAGAACAGGAACAGGAACCCGATGAAGAAACTGAGGAAGAGCGCGAACTAGAAGAAAGAGAAAAAGGAACGGCGCCAGAAGAAAAGGTAGATATCGAAGATGACAATTAAATTTGTTTCATGGAATGTCAAAGGACTAAACTCACAATATAAACGTAAACAGGTTTTCCACTACTTAGAGAAATTGAAGGCTGACGTGATTTGCTTACAGGAAACAAGAATTAAGGAAGAAGATGAAAAATATATAAGAAATCCAAAACTGGGTCACGTATATCACTCCGCTACAAAGAAAAAAAAGAGAGGTGTTGTCCTATATATCAATAAAGCATATAAGGTTAGAGAACTCTTTAAAGATGAAGCAGGGCAAATCATTGCCGTTGAGGTGTTTATGCAAAATCTGAAACTTTTAGTAGTAGGCATATATGCCCCTAACGCACAACAAGAAAAATTCTATATGAAACTACATAAAATGCTAGAAGAGTACAACACGGAAAATTTGCTGATTCTAGGAGATTATAACGGAGTAATAGACCCAGCAACAGATAGATCTAAGGGGAAAAACCAAAAATATCAAGGAAAATTGCCAAGAAGCTTTTTTGAACTGATTGAACAATTATCAATACAAGATGTTTGGTCATATAAATATGGCAAGCAAAAAGGTTATACCTTTTTCTCAGACTGTCACAAAACAATGTCCAGAATAGACCTCTTTATTATTTCTAAACATCTACTCCCGATCACAAAAAGCATGGATATATTAGCAAAGGTGGTATCAGATCACTCACCGATTGAACTAAGAATAGAGTTAAGGAAAAGGGATTTCAATTGGAGACTGAACGATAGTTTGCTTAGAAATGAAGAATTTGTTAAGACAATCAAAAAAGAAATAAAATACTATTTTGCGGAGAATATGACATCAGAGTGCTCGATGAAAGTGATATGGGATGCCGGAAAGGCAGTAATGCGAGGTCTATTTTTGAAACGAGGAGCAGAAGTAAAAAGAAAAAAACTAGAAAGATTCAAATTGTTGACTGAAGAGTTAAAAAGCAGAGAAGAAAAACTGAGACATAACCCAAAAGATGAGGAAATCAATGCGCAAATAAAATTGATTAAAAGCCAACTGAATAGCGAGATGGCAGAAGTGATAGAGAGACAATTGAAAAGAAACAAGCAGATAAGTTTCGAGCACTCAAATAAAGTCGGGAAATGGCTATCATACAAGCTGAAAAAAGAAAGGGAAAAGAAAATGATTACGGAAATTAAATACAAAGATAAAGAAGTACTAGATCAAGAGAAAATCAAAGGGATTTTCCTGGAATATTATAAAAATTTGTTTAAGATTGGAAAAACTATGAAGGGGAAAAAGGAAGATATGAAAAGATATCTGGAAAAACAAAGTTTTCCCCAACTGACAGAAGATCAGATTAAGTTACTAGATGCACCTATATCAGCATCAGAAATCCTATTAGCAATAAAGACAATGAAATTCAATAAAGCACCAGGCCCAGACGGCTTTACAAGCACATATTATAAAACATTTCAAGAAGAATTAATAGCGCCACTCTATAAGACTCTAAACGAAATAGAAGAGAAAGGAATACCGGATTCCTGGATCAATGCAAACATCACACTCATACCGAAAGAGGGGAAAGACGTCAAAGATGTAAGAAATTACCGACCAATATCATTATTAAATAATGATTATAAGATTTACACGATGATATTAGCTAAGAGAATAAAAGAAATATTGATACATATTGTGCATAAAGATCAGAGTGGATTTGTGCCAGATAGGCAAATCCGACATAACATAAGAATTATAGTAGACTTAATTGAATACTTCGAAACCCATAACGAAAAGAAGCTAGCTATGTTTTTTGCTGACGCCGAGAAAGCATTTGACAGCGTACAATGGGACTTCATGATAGAAGTGTTGAAGAGGATGAAACTGGGTGATAGCTTTGTAAAAAGGATAGAGCAGCTTTACAACAAACAGACAGCGCAACTAATAATAAACGGTGAGAAAACGGAAATAATAGATATCAATAAGGGGACAAGACAAGGGTGTCCCTTATCACCACTGCTCTTCATTCTCGTCCTGGAAGTACTAAATAGAAGTTTAAGAGCCAACTGCAATTACCCAGGGGTTAAGATAAGAAATCAAACATACAAACTCAGAGCTTTCGCGGACGATATAGTTTTTTTTATGGAAGATCCAATTAATCAAATAAAAGAATTGATGACAGTCCTGAAAGAATTTGGAGACTATTCAGGAATTAAGATAAATGCAGAAAAATCAATAATAATGACTAAAAATATGACAAAACAGGAAGAGCTTAGCTTGTCAGCAATAACAAATTGCAGAATAGAGAAAAAAGTTAGATATTTGGGGATATACATCGCTAAAAGAAATGCAGATCTATTTGATAATAATTACAAGGTAACCTGGAAGAACATAAAAGATGATCTGAAAAGATGGCAGAAATTAAACCTCTCAATATTGGGACGAATTTCAATTTGTAAGATGAATATCCTCCCCAGAATGTTATTTCTCTTTCAAAATTTACCAATAGTTAAGAAAGATAAAATGTTTAAAATCTGGAATAAAGACCTTAGAGAATTTATCTGGAATAAGAAAAAGGGAAGGACAAAATGGAAATATTTGACTGACACTAAAGAGAGAGGCGGTTGTGATATGCCAGATCTGAAAATATATCATATGGCGGCATCTCTAGTGTGGATTCAAGACTGGATAAGACTAGATGATGAGCAGACATTGAATATAGAAGGCTATAACCTAAGGTTCGGATGGCACGCTTATCTGCAATACGAAAAGGAAAAGGTTAACAAGGACTTTAATAATCATTGTATAAGAAAACCATTATTGAAAACCTGGAAGGCAGTCAAACAAAAATTCTATACGAAAATCCCTCAATGGGTATCGCCGCAGGAAGCCTTTATGGGTAGATGGAAAGAAATAAAAGACTGGATAAGATATAGAGATTTAGGAACCTTAAATGAAAACAATGAGTTTATGCTGAGAACTAAACAAGAACTAGAGGAGACCCAGAGAATAAACTGGTTCGAGTATTTACAATTAAAACAAAGATTCAAAGAGGACCATAGAAAAGAGGGGTTTGAAATGGAGAGTAATACATTAGATAATATTATATGGGATGAAAACAAAAAAAAGAAAATATCAAAATATTACAAACTGTTATTGGAGGTAGAACTAGAACAAGAAAACATAAAAGAATTCATGATAAGATGGTCCAAAGACCTGGGATATGCACTCTATTTGGAGGCATGGGAAAAGGCTAGAAAACAGACATGGAAGTTTACAGCATCGCAGAGTTTAAGAGAAAATTACATTAAAGTAACACAAAGATGGTATTTCACTCCAACAAAATTGAATAAAATGAATAATACAATCAATGTGGAATGCTGGAGATGTAAATCTAACCCTGGAACCTACATACACATGTGGTGGAGATGTAGAAAAATTCAGAGATTCTGGCAGAAAGTTCATAAGGAAATCAAACAATTGTTACAGATAGAATATGAAATGAAGCCAGAGGTTTATTTGCTAAACATGCTAGACGCAGTAGGTCGGGAAATTGAGCAAAAACATTGGAAACTTATGCTGTATTTAATAGTTGCGGCCAGATTGATAATAGCCAGAAAATGGAAATCACCAGAAACACCAAGTATAAATGATTGGAAGGACAAAGTACTAGAGATGATAGAAATGGATAATTTGACAAATAAGATCAAAAATAAATCAAGCAAAAAATTAGCAGACGATTGGGCAGTTGTGATAAATGACTGGGGGAAGAAGGGATATGTATTTGATAAACAATTAATGTTATTATAAGAAAACAGTTGAGCTAGAATAGAAGGAATAGAAAGAATAAAGAATACTGAATATAAGGATGGAGTGACAAGTTAACAAATGCAATATCCAAATACGTAAATGATTGTGTGTAAAACCTGAAAACCGGAGATATCGCTGAGGAAGTGGTTTTTGTTGTCTATCAGTCTATTTGTGTTGTTAAATTTGGTTGTTTGTGGATATGTCTTTGTTTATTTGTTAGATCGGTATTATATATATTCTTTATATAAAGTGACAACTTCAACAACAAGGAGTTACCAAATACGGATACAGATATTATATAAGAATATTATGTGGAAGGACGAAATAATTAAAGACAACGTACATATATATATATATATACATAAATGTAGAAATGTGGAAATGTGGTAATGTGGAAACAAACGTAAATGTTATTCATGGTTGCCTAATAAAAACTATTAAAATAAATGAAAGCCAACATGGTGGCAATGAGAAACAACAATAAAGCTGTGCATTTTTCAGAATTTAAAGGAGGAGTCTTGTGGTACCTTAAAGAGCAATTTATTTCTCCATAAGCTTTCATGCAAGGCAACCCACAACACCATCCCTGCCTTAAGGGCTAGTATTTTCTGTGTATATGTGCCTTCAAGTCTCCTGTCGATTTATGGGGTCCTTATCAATTTCATTGGGTTTTCTTAGGCAAGGAGTACTCAAGAGGAGATTTTGCCAACTCCATGCTCTGAATATAGTCTCCAGCGCCTGGTATTCGATGGCAGTCTCCCATCCAAGTAATAACCAGGGATCCTGCTTAGCTTCTAAGATCCAACAGGATCTGGTGCCTTTAGCATATTTAGGGTTTTTAAGAAATCCAACAAAAGAAGCTGGGATTTTTAGAATGCTAATAACTGCACTCAGTATTATACTGTACCATTGGAGGATGCACACAGCTCTGGCCAGTGCCTTTTCTGTGAGCAGAGCAAAGCTAGAGTAGCACAGAACAAATTTACTCCTCCTCCCCCACCCACTTTTCCCATGGCTTTAATTTTTAATTGTAGGAGATGGTGTCATTCCAGTAAATGTTCCAATGCATTTGGTAAAAAGTAATGCAGTGAGCCCTTTTAGTAATAGAAGAACTCATTTGCTGGGTTTCGTATTATAATAT
Source organism: Gambelia wislizenii (assembly GCA_030847615.1). Taxonomy (NCBI): domain Eukaryota; kingdom Metazoa; phylum Chordata; class Lepidosauria; order Squamata; family Crotaphytidae; genus Gambelia; species Gambelia wislizenii. The sequence continues at coordinate 370,233,705 of JAUMIR010000003.1, forward strand.
CTCTGCTGCAGGGTAGATAATGAATTGCACTTGCCATTTAAACCACATCTCATATGATGGCAGCAAATACATAATAGATAACGCTGCACTAGCAGCTGAAGAAGGCTGAGAGATTTTATAGATTCCATCCTCTTCCATGAAATGCTATGAAATGGGATTAGGTTGGTGTGGTGCGATTAATCAATGATACCTTAATCTAGATTGAAATCCCCCATTAAGCATTGGGTCTGACAACAAAGAACAAGCAAAGTTTGGAAAAGTTACTTGTTAAACTACAACTCCCAGAAACCCTCAGCCAGCATAGCCAAGGTAACTTTTCTAAATTCTAGCAGCGAGCTTGAGTTGTGGTGGTGGTGGTTTGACAGCTGTGGATGTTCAGAAGATGCACCAATGTTATCATAGAATCATAGAATTGCAGAGTTGGAAGAGACCACGAGGGCCATCCAGTCCAACCCCCTGCCACGCAGGAAATCTTGATCAAAGCTGACAATCAAAGCTGACATATTTCCTTATGATAACAAGGAAATATGTATGTTGCTTCTGTTATATCCAAGACCAGCCTTCCCTAACCTTGCACCCTCTGGATGTGTTGGACTACAGTCTCCATCTCCCCCAGCACATCCAGAGAGTGCCAGGCTGGTGATGGCTGGCCAAAACTATAAGAGTTCAATGGAAATTGAACTTTCCATTTGCCGAAGAGCTGTTTGGCAGTGGAACACACTCCCTCGGAGCGTGGTAGGATCTCCTTCCTTGGAGGTCTTTAAACAGAGGCTGGATTGCCATCTGTCAGGGATGCTTTGATCATGATTTCCTGCGTGGCAGGGGGTTGGACTGGATGGCCCTTGTGGTCTCTTCCAACTCTACAATTCTATGAAATCTCAAGTTCTGTTTAGTCAAATGCAATAATAGGAGCCACAGATGAGGCTGATAATTTACAGTTGGTATTGATGGATATCCTTTTTAAAATCTGGGTCTTCCACTTCAGAACTTGGACTAAAACTCCTAGAATCCTTACTCAACTTAGGATCATACAATTGGACGGGACCATAAGCGGTATCTAGTCCAATTCCCTGCCATTTAGGAATGTACAACTAAAGCATTCCTGAAAGATGCCCATCTAGCTTGTGTTTAAAGACCTCTGAAGAAGAGTCTACTACTCTCTGAGGAAGTTTGTTCCACTGCTGAACAGCTCTTACAGTAAAAAAGTTCTTCTTAATGTTTAGGTGGAATCCTTTTTCTTGTAATTTGAATCGACTGGTTTGTGTCCTAGTCCCTGAGAGTAGCAAAAAACAAGCTGGCTCCATCTTTTACATGGCATTTCTTTGATTTAAAGGTTGCTATCATATAATCTCTCCATCTTCTCTTGGACAGTTTTCCAGGTGAGGTTTGATCAAATTAGAATAAAGTGGTATTGCTACTTCCCTCGATCTGGATGCTCTACTCCTGTTGATGCAGCCTAGAAGTGCACTGAGGTTTTTTGGCATCATACTTTTGACTCATCTTTAGCTTGTGGTCTACTAAGACTCCTAGATACTCCAAATATCAAAAGAGAATTGATATTTTCTGTAATTGCTCTGCAGCATGCAAATTTTCATGAATCAAGTAACACAGGATATTGGTTAGTTCACGCTATTACTGTCAGGAAAGATTTGTGGAAAATCACTTTGAAGAGTACCACATGTGAAAATTTATTTAAGTTGTGCTTTGCTGCTAGGATCTGGGGCCTAAATATGAACTAAAATAAAACCATTGAATCAATGGCACTGTAAATGTTGGCTTACCATCTCCCATTAATTATATGGGTCTCTTCTAGTTCAGGCAGGCAATTGGAGTTTGGCCTTCCAGCTTCTCTTAGCAGTGCAGGCGATAAGTATTGTCTTCCTCTAGAGTTGAGGAGGGGCCATGTTGTTTTGTTTTTGGCATATGATGGCTGGGGATGATGGGAGTTGTAGTCTTAACAGATCTAGGAGGGCACCAGGTTAGTGAAGGCTGGTCTAGAGCAATCAACTGGATATCACTGTTTGAAAGGAAGTCCAGAGTGGAAATGCTAAATAGGGAAAGAACTTTTAAGCCGTGTTTCTTTTTCAAAGAAAGGGCATTTTTAGTGTTCTTTTAATCTTCTCCTGAAGCAAAGTCAATCCGTAGCTTCTCCAAAGATGAAAAGATTGTGTCAATACAAAGCTAAAGGGACTTGGATGACTAATGAAATGCAATTGTTAATTTGCCTGGACATTTTGTTCTCTTCTAGGGGAGCCTCTATTGAACTAGCTTTTTAAAAAAATTAAAAACCCAAATGAAAGGGTGTGCCTTCCCTCTCCCCCCCCAACTTTATGTCCAAGACAGCTGACATTTGTGGAGAGCATAAGGCATTCATCAGTTGACTTAACATATGGGAAATCCTTCAGTCAGGTTGGTTTATCATAGCAGCAGAATGAGATGGTATAGTCAGGATATGGAGGATTGGCACGTACCATTTCAGACATGAGGAGAAGAGTTTTGTTTAAAAGATCCCTTGCACTTCAGAATATACAGTAGGACCCCCATATCCACTGATTCATTATCCATTGATTCAGTTATCCACGGGAAGCTAAACAGCATACCTACCATAGAGTCTTCCTAGAAAGTGTGTCCTCCCTAGCCATTTTCTAGGTCCTCCAAGGCAACTCTGTGGTATTTTAAACCAGGAGTCCCATTATTTTCAATGGTGTTCACTATTATCCACGGTTTTCGGTATTCACGCCGTCGCCCCCCTAGAACCAATCCCCAGTGGATATGAAGGTCCTACTATACTGGAACACCACCCTGCATGTAAAGTAAATGGACAAGAAAAAATCTAGCACATCTGAGGGAGTGGCTTTAGAGGAAGCTTAGAAAAGCTACTTTTTGGACCACAACTCCCACAAACTGCCAGCCAACATGTTTTTTCCAAGCTCAAATTTTAGGCTAGCCTAGTCTGTTTTGTGCTGTCCTAGTTTTCTACATGTGGGGAGCAGTCCAAAACGTTGAGTGTCCCATCTGCAGCCTAAAGTGATACAGTCTGTTTTACCACCAGGTGACTAGCCCACCTTGGGTGGTTTGTTTTGTTTTTTGCCAGGCCACAAATTAAAAGAAGCAGAAATTAGGGAGCAGCTAGTGGAATGCACAGAAGAAATTGGGGACATGTCTCAAGATGCTCTAAATATAGTTGTGTGTATGTATGTGTCTTCAAGTCAGCTGTTGACTTATGGCGACCCCATGAAAATAGTTATTTTATTAGTAAAAAATTCCGACATGTTTTGGCCTGTGTATGTCCCCAAGGTCTTCCTCAGGGACCATTAAGAATCATAGTTCCAAAATGTTTGGACCAGGAACTTTTAGGCCATTTACTAGACAAATAAAAAAACTCAAGTAAGAACACCAAAAGCAAAGTAAATGCTTTGAGAGTTACTGGCCCAGAAATTTCCAAGCTCTGATTCTAAGTACTCTTTTGTTGAAGGCCTTAAGAGTACAGTACGACCTTCATATCCATGGGATTTGTACCTGTGGTTTCACTTACCTGCAGCCAGAAAAAAATGTTCTCTGTAGTCATTTTCTAGGTCTTCACGCATGATTGTGTTGGTATGCTTCCACCTGAAGTTGGTTCTCACTAGGAATCTCTAGAAAAGTGTTCTCTCTAGAAATCTCTAGTTCCTCCAGTGTGACTCCATGGTATGCTTGGGCCGGAAGTTGTTTATTTCAATAGGGGTTGCTGTTATAAATATATATATATATAATATTATAATAGGAGCCCTGGTGGCACAGTAGTTAGATGCCAGTACTGCAAGTCACCACTATGCAAGTTCGATTTCAGAGGGCTCCAAGGTTCACTCAGCCTTCCATCCTTTCGTAGGTCGGTAAAATGAGTACCCAGCTTGTGGGGGCAATTAGCTAACACACATGCAGTGTAGATGTGTAAATTGCTATTGCTTAAAACAATTTGTAAGCCACTCTGATAGCCTTGCTGCTGAAGAGCGGGGAATAAATAAATAAATAAATAAATAAATAATCTGCAGTTTCACGTTTCCACAGCAAATCCAGAAACCTACTCCTGCCATACTGCATTTGTTGTTGTTGTTATTTGCTGTCAAATCAACCTTAACTTATGGTGATCCTATCCATGAGTGACCCTCAGTCATCAATGGCCCTGCTTAGGTCTTGGAGATTTAGGGCAGTAACTTCCTTGGTTGAATAAATCTTCTTTTCCTACTGCCTTTTTAGCAAGCATTATCCCTCTTTTCCAGAGTGTCACATTGTCTCACGGTACATTCAAAGTACAATAGCTTCAGTTTGGTCATCTTCACTTCTAGTGAGGGTTCAGGCTTAATTCTTAAGAACGAAAAGTGTTGGGCTTCTTCACTAATGAAATTTTTCATTTTTTGGAGCATCTGGTGATGTGTCTCCTGTTTTTTTGGCAAGGCATAATTAAAAAACATGGAGAGAATCCCCCAGTGGAAGGAACACACTTCCAGGTGCTGATGCTGTTCAAAAATTTTACATGCAGATGTGAAAGAGACTTATGAATAAGCTATTGTCTCAGACAACTCCAGTCATTTGGCCCAGTTTGGAATCCTTGCTTTTCAGCTTTTACTTTTTCTGAAATAACAATAAAAAAAAAATCCTTTTTGCCTATATAATCAATAGCAAGCATGCATATCCTGTGGCAGCTGGTGGCTTCCATGTCAATGGAATGTTGAATCTACTCTGAAGCCTACCTTTCATTTTAAAGGAGCCACCCAACATGCTGAAACAAAAATAGGCTCACCATCCTGGATAGCTCTTTTAAAGTTTGTACTAAAGCCTGGAGCGGATTCACCATCCCACTGGTCTGGCAGCCACCAGCTCCTACTTTACACATAGAGCCCAGCCTGAGGCAGAGTTAGTTTCCAGCAACTAACATGCAAAACAATAATAAAAGGCGAGTGCCTTGGACCATATAATGAGTCCCCTTCATTCACTATAGAGTAACTCAAGCAAGCCATAAATATCCACAGTTGTGCTGCCACTTTCTGCTACTGGGTGTTATGTGTCTCCCCCCCCCCACTGCTGAGAAAGGGATTTATTTTTTTTTTATTTTTTATAAAGAGAACTGTGTCATCTTCGAGACTTATATTTATTATAGCATATAAGCTTTTATGGACTGGAATAATGAAGTGAGCTCTGATCCAGGAAAGCTTTGCCATGCTATATTTGCCATGATACGTCGAAGGCTTTGTTGCCATGATATACTTGTTGCAAGTCATCAGCATGCTTGCAGAAAGCGCAGGATGTGTCCTTCCTGAATCTTGGTTTGCGAAGAGAAGCCAGAGAGAGACTTGTTGCAAGACTCTCTGTTGTTTGTGCTGTAACAAATGAACATGACTACCCCTCTGAACAGTCTTCTTTCATTGCATTGTAAGTGCTACTTTGTTTCATTATATTTAAAAAAAATGTTCTTATCACCTTGAGTTTATCTTTGACATAGCGAGAAAGAGGAGGAGATGATAGGCCATTGGAAAAGTTCCTATAAATACTAAATAAACCCATATGTAAATATGTAAATCTCATTCATTTGATGAGTCTACTATAACTGAGGCTAGCATTTAGATTTAGGCCAGTGGTGGCCTTCAAGATGTTATTGGACAGCAGTTGCCAGCATTCCTCACCATTGGCTATGCTGGCTACAGCTGTTGGGAGTTGCACTAAAAAAACAAACAACACTTTTGGAGGGTTGCAAAATTCCCAGTCCTACAATCATAGAGATGGAAGGGGCTGTAGGGGCTATGTGCAGGAATACAAAACTAAAGCACTTGTGGAAAATGGCCATCCGACCTCTGTTTAAAGACCTCTAAAGAAAAGGAGTCCTTCACCCTTGGAGGTAGTCTATTGTACTGTTGAACAAAAGTTACAGTCAAGAAGTTCTTCCTAACATGCATGGTTTTTATGAAATGGAGAGGCTTTCAATAATTATAGACAAAAAGAAAACTTGGAAAGACCTAGAAGGATGGCAAGTTATAGTCAACTGAAAAGAAGATTAAATGAAGCAAAACAAGGGGGGAAAACAATAAATAAAGGAAAAAAAGATAGAGGATTTAATGCTGGGGAAAAAAAAGGAAAGCAATAAAAGATAAAATATAAACACCAGGAGAAAGGAAAATGAAGGAAGTCAAGGTATTGTGTTAAGTTTATGTTGGTTTTAAGAAGAAAGGAAATAATTGTGTGAGTGTTTTTTTTTTCTTTTTTCTTTTGTTTTTAGATAAAAGTGAAATTTTTTGTCTTGTCATATTTTTTGTCGTGGTGTTAATGTAAGTATAAAGTTTTAAATAAAAAGTAATAATTAAAAAAAAGAAGTTCTTCCTAACATTTAGGTGGAATTTCTTTTCTAGTAATTTGAATCCATTCGCTTCTGTTCTAGTCCCTGGAGCAGCAGATAACAAGTTCATTCCCTCTTCTATGTGACAGATATTTAAAGATGGCTATCCTATCACCTCTCTTATCTTCTGCAAGCTAAAGATACCCAACTCCCTCAGTTATTTCTCAAAGGGCTTGGTTTTGAGATTTTTTATTCTCTTGATCACCCTTCTCTCAAAACATTCCACGTTGTCGATATCCTTCTTGAATTGTGGTGCCCAGAACTGGATACAGTATTCCAGGTGAGGTCTGACCAAAGCAGAGTAGAGTGGTGATATTATTTTCCTTGATCTGCACACTATACTGTTGATGTTTAGTCATGTTTAGTCTGGAGAAGAGAAGGTTGAGAAGTGACATGATAGCCATGTTTAAATATTTGAAGGGATGTCATACTGGGGATGGAGCAAGCTTGTTTTCTGCTGCTCCAGAGACTAGGACACAGAGCAAAGAACTCAAACTACAGGAAAACGGTTCTACCTAAACATCAGAAGAACTTCCTTGACAGTAAGAGCTGTTTGGAAGTGGAATGCACTGCCTCCGAGTGTGGTGGAGTCTCCTTCTTTGGAGGTTTTTAAGCAGAGGCTGGATGGCCATCTGTCGGGAATTATTTGATTGTGTGTTCCTGAATGGCAGGTGGTTGCACTGGATGGTCCTTGTGGTCTCTTCCAACTCTATGATTCTGTGTAGCCTAGAATTTCATTGGTATTTTTGGCTACCGCATCCTGATTTAGACCTGCATGTCTGTATCGCTTCAAGTGAGTTCCCTGAGAGAGTGTGACAGGCGTAGGATTACTCAGTTAGCTTCATGGTTGTGTGGCAATGACAACACAGGACTCCTAGCTCAGCACTTTCACCATTTTACTGCTCTGGCATGCACACTCTTGTTTAAGTATGCAAAAAGATCTTTGAGACTGAGAGGAAAAAGCTGTAACATGAGCTTTCATAGACTTAGACTGCTGATACACTGCAGTTTGACACCACTTTAACTGCCATGGCTCAATGCTATGAAATTCTGGGATTTGTAGTTTTGTGAGATATTTAGCTGTCAGAGAGCTCTAGAGCCACAACAAACTACAAATCCCAGGATTCCATAGGATGGAGCCACGATAGCTAAAATGGTGTCAAACTGCATTATTTCTGCAGTGTATCAGTAGCCTTAGTCTACTTCCTTCATGCATCTGAGGAAGTAGACAAAGTCTACGAATGCTCATGCTACAACTCCTTTCTCTGACCCAAAGGTGCTACAAGTACCTTTTGTGTACTGAGGGCCTGTCCAAATGGTGAAAATAATCCAAATGGCAATCACAGGGAAAGTGATCTGTCCAAACAGACATTTGCATCAATATATCTTATTCAGAAGTTGGGGGCAGCCAAATCCACCTTAAACTCCTTCAGGGAAGCCTTCAGAGCTTTTCTCGGAGTTTTTAAAAAGCTCCGTAGGGGATGCCAATGTGCGATTGTTAAGACAGCCACATTCGTGTGGCTGCAACCAGGCACCGTAATCTGATTGGCTGGATGAGCATAGGGGGGCAGGGCTAGCAAATAGGGAAAGCGCTTTTAAAAGAGATTTAAAAGCATGAGTAAATCACTCACAGCTGCCATCTTTGCTAGAGGTCATGCTAAGTTTAGGGGGGTTCTTTTGACCATTAAGACAGGTTGCAGCACTGCGAATGGCTGCTTCTTTGGAGGAGATCATATTCCCCCTCCCCTCATGTAGACAGGACCTGATATTCCAGATGAACATGGCTATATCTTTGAACTTTTGTTTAAAATATTTCTGCTCCCCTTTCATTTCCCTCCTCCCTGTTTCATCCCCCGAACACCCTTGTGAGGTAGGTCAAGCTGAGTGAGAGTCCCAGTACACCCAGTGAGTTTCACGGCTCAGTAGATATTAGAATCTGGATATCCCATGTCCCAGCCCAACACTCTTATGGAATCATAAAGTTGGAAGGTCACCCAGTCTTGCCCCCTGCCAACACAAGATATCCTTTGAACCACTGTTTATCACCTGTGTTATATTCTTAAATGTGCTTGATTATCTAGAAATATAGGGAGATATCCTTTGGCATAAGCAAAATAAATTTGATGCCTAATGCCTTTTGAATTCTGGCGCTTGCGCTGTAGTCTATGTAGCCAAAGGAGTCATATAGCGCTTCCCAGTTGATGGTCAGGAAATTTCAACATGCGCTGTAATCTTTTACTGTCCCTCTCTGCTCCTCCCCCAAAGATTAATTTTTTTGTGGCTGAAAGCTTCACAATTATATGTCTCCTATTAGCTGAAGTCAGGCAAGGTGAGGCTTCAGCAACTAAAGAGAGAAGCCAGCCCTGACAGTGTACCTCCTGCCCAATAATAGCCTTTCAGTGAATGGAGGGGGGAACAGTGCTGGTGGAGGTGCTTTATAATTAGAAATGCTTGGCTCCGTCAGAAGAACCAACTCAACAGATGCCTCTCTCTCTGGCTTTTCTTTGCAAACGAAGATTCAGGAAGGACTCATCCCGCGCTTTCTGCAAGCGCGCTGATGACTAAAAAGGCCAATCCGAGATAAACCTTCCATCCTTTCGTAGGTTGATAAAATGAGTACCCAGCTTGTGGGGGCAATTAGCTAACACACACTGGAAACTGCTTAATGCAGTGTAGATGTGTAAATGGCTATTGCTTAAAACAAATTGTAAGACGCTCTGATAGCCTTGTGGCTGACGAGCAGGGTATAAATAAATAAATAAATAAAAACTGTCGAGGAAAGCAAAGGTATTTCAGTTTGCTGTGGGAGGGTGCAGCGCACGGGGAGGTGTCTGAGGGGAATTGGTCCCTGGTCCTCATGCACTTGCCCATGTCTGCTCTATGAGGATTCTTCAGCTGTGCCTCTGCTCAAAGGTACCCTTTTCCTTAAATCCCAAGTGAACGCATGGGTCTGAAGAACCTCTATTTTGAACTGACTGTTGTTGGTGTATCTTAGTAAACAAAGAAAGCCAAACTCTTAAGCCCAACACATGCTGTGCTCTCTCTCTCTCTCTGGCTTTTCTTCGCAAACGAAGATTCAGGAAGGACTCATTCCGCGCTTTCTGCAAGCGTGCTGATGATTAAAAAGGCCAATCTGAGATAAACAAGTCCGGTTACAGAAAGCACAACAGAAGGTCTCCTTAAGTGATGTTTCCGGGTTGTGAGTCTTTCTGCGTTGTCGTTTCTCTTCAAGACTTGCTCGGCGTGAGTTCTCAAATAAGACTGCAGTATTGTGGATAGTGAGTCTCCATGCCTCCCGATGTGAGGCCATGGTGGACCATTGTTGGTGATCAATTTGGCCGAGCCTGAGATGTTGTTTCAGGGAGTCCTTGTATCGCTTTTTTTGGAGCCCCCCTCTTACGCTGACCCGTGCTGAGTTCACCGTAGAGTACTATTGCTTCTTTGCCTTCATCTGTTCCCTAGGGGAGAGGCTTGAGGGATTCTGATGCAATCAGAAGCCCATTCTGGTTGGGGATTCTGGAAGCTTTAGTCCAAACCAATACCATTTCCAGCCTTGCAAGGGATCTGCTAAATGAGAACTGTAGAACCACTATGGCTGTGATCATGGCCAGCATTGTTGCAATGAAGTCAGGCTTCCCAGATCCAAAGTGTTGGGAGTTTTCGATTACCAGCAGTTGTGACATTCTTCTGCATCCCTGTCCATTCTTAGATTAGCTGCAGCCCACACAGCTGTGGGGCTGAGAGATGGATTTCTGCAGCAACATTTTTTTGTGTGAGTGATCCCTGCTGTATTCCATCATCTTTTGGGATGGTTTGAATAAGCGCAACAAAGACCCATTAGCTTTGCAAAATATTTGCTCTAGTTGGGGATGAAAACTGCCATATTTGAACCCCTAAGTCAGAGTCGCAAAATTGTAGAATTATCAGGCTGTCAGGTAGACCATATCTCCCCATATGAGTCTTCCCAGGCCCTGAAATCATCAGGAGAGGTCCTTTTCTCTGTCCTACCACCATCACAAGGACTATGGAGCCCTCTTCCAAGGGAGTCCAGAATGGTCCCCTCCTTGTCCTTCTGTTGGCAGGCAATAACCCTTATTTTGACAGGCTTTTAATACAGAAAGTTTTTAAAGAACGGGCAAAGGGGTGCTGTATTGTTTTAAACTCAATTGTTTTCATTTTTTAAATTGTATTTTATTAAGTATAGTTCTGAACTGTTTTAATTCCCTTTTAATGTTCACTTTTTGGATGTTTTTAGTCATATTGTGTGTGCTTTTTAAAAATTGTATGCCAATTTGTGAGTCCCAATTTTGGGAGGCCAGTGGGATACAAATAACAAATAGCAACAACAACACAGCTAGAAGGATCATCTACTCCATTCCTCTCCTACAGCCAAAGTATTCCTCGCAGATAGATATCCAACCTCTGCTAGATAATATTCCACATAAGAAGTTTTTATTATAATTGCATTCATTAATTGTATGTTTTTGTTACAATGATTATTGAATTATTATCTTTTTGACTTTGTTAAAGTGATCTAGAGTATGCTGGGATGCCCGAGAGCATACAGAATAGGCTATTGGGACCCAAATCTAGCTTCCTTTTTTTTTTTTTTAAGCTCAACTGTCATTTAAAAGGATGAGGAAGTTTCTGACCCCTCCTTTTGCAAATACATGCTTGAAAGGGTTTGGACAATGCCTGCCAAAATGAGAGTGGTTTGTTGATATGGATAAACACAGCTGCCTGCCTATGGGGTGTGTCTATGAAGACTGTCATGAAGGCACACGTATGCTAAAATTTACCACTGCTCTACCTGCGCTTATCCTGAAATAGTTAAAACAATGGCTCAGTAATCTTAACATGCTAGTCTTTAAAAAAAAATAATTAAAAGTGAGCCTGTATTTTTCAAAGTGGGACATATGGAAAAGATCTTCTGAGTCCTTTGTTGAAGAGGAGCTGTGTTGGGGGGTTAGCATCCCTCAAAGATAGCTTGCTCACCCTCACTTTATCATTCTCCTTTCTGTAATATTTCAAGTTCCAGAAATATGTGTTCTGGAGGATATGGGCAGTCCTACACAGGGTAGTGGTGAACCTCCCAAACCTAGTAGACACCCTATATGAACTGCAAGTACACCCCCAGAATTTTTCACAGACTCCTCTGCAATGTCACAGAGATTCAGATAAGCAGAGTTGGCTCCTGGTTTATCCAATATATGTATATATACAGCTTTTGCAGCAGCTGGGGCTCCATTAGGGCCTTGGCACTGTAGAAGAACTGAGTCCTCTTTCTGTTCCCATTTTACAGATGAGCAACTACAGCTGAAAAGTGAGAGGGGCAAGGCAAACCCTCTCTGAACAAATCTTGCAAAAAAACAAAACAAAACACAACTCATGATAGGGTCACCATAAGTCAGAAATTACTTGAAGGCAGGGGGTTAGACTAGATGGCCCTTGTGGTCTCTTCCGACTATGATTTTATGATTCTATGGAGATTTTCAGACTACACTGTTATAATGTTACTATTCCACTTTAACTGCTCTGGCTTCCTCCTATGGAATTCTGGGGTTTGTAGTTTAGTGAGGCCTAAGATCTTTCTGGCTGAGAGTTGTAAATGCCCCTCCCTAAACTGCAAATCCCAGGAGTCCACAGGAGGCAGCCAGAGCAAATAAAGTGGAATAGTAACACTATAACAGTGTAGTGTGAAAATCTCCTAAGACACACCACAACGACAGCCCTGGTTGTATCTACCTTTCTTTTGTATTCACTGAGCCTTCATTTTGCATCACCTTTCTGGTTGGGAGGGTTCCTGAGACCTCCCCATCTTGAGATCAGACCTCTCCCCTGACCCCTTAATCACTCTGGACATCCTTCAGTTGTCTGGCCTCTGAGGGACAGAGCAGCAGCCAACCTTTGCTGCACTTAATTCCCTCCCACACCATCCTATTTTCCTTGTGCATTGTGTCTTTTAAATTGTAAACCTGAGGGCAGGGAACTGTCAAATTAACAATTTGTAAGGTCCCCCTCCCCCCGACTTTTTGGCTGAAGGTCAGGATATAAATGCTCTAAATAAATAAATAAATAAACAACACCAGTAACATTGTTAGGGCAGAAATCTCTCAAGATCCACACCCCCCTTGTAGTTAAGGTTACAAAGATAAAATTATATATATATATATATATATATATATATATATATATTTTATTTGTAGCTATAAGCTATGAAGAGGTAGGGCTAGGATGGCAAATCCAGCCTTCTGTCAGTGACATAATGCTGGCATAACTTCCTGTTACATCAGCACATGCATTTATAAGATCATCGCAGAAGGAGGTACTTGTGCAATGATGCCCTTGTGCAATGATGCCCTTTTCAGAGTGAATCTCAGGTGCATATGCTGGAGCACTTCTTAGCATGACCTCAAAATATAAAGGAATGTCTGACTCTTATATGAGGCCCCTTCTAATTCTACGATCTATATTTATTCAAGCGTACATATATCTTAAAAAAATATATAATTCCAGGGAAAAAATATCTATCTACGGTAATCTATTACACCATTCTCATAGTTGCCAGTCTGCAAAGTCCACAAGCAGGATATGAGAAAGTGTACCTCCTTTACATGTTCTTCAGCAAATGGTATCGAAAGAGATAACTTCCTTTGATACTGGAGATGACATATATATCCATATAGTAGCCATGGGTGTCCCTAACCTCAGTAAATTTATCTAATTCCATTTTAATGCCATGTGTACATTGGCAGCTATCACATCTTGTGGCGGTAAATTCCGCAGCTTAATCCTATCTCAAGAACAACGTCCTTTTATCTGTCCCAAATCTCCCACCATTCAAGTTCAGTGGATGAATTCAGTAGAATTCATTGGATTCTAGTATTATGAGAGAGAGCTGTCTACTTTCTCTGCACCATGCATAGTTTTATATATCTCTATCAGGTTTCCCCCTTCCTATGTCGTATGTCTTTTTCTTAGCCTCAAACTTTATAACCTTTCCTTGTAGAGAAATTGTTCCAATTCTTTGAATATCTTTGCTTGTTTTTTTCTGTATCTCTTCCAGTTCTTCAATATCCTTTTGAGGACAGAGCAACCAAATGGTACCAAACATTCTATATACCCATTTAGATTTTATGGGTTAAAATCCAATTTTAGACAAGTTCAGATTTAAAAACATAGAATCATAGTGGAAGGTGTGACAAGGACCGTCTATTCCACCCATTGCCACAGTTTGCATGAATATCAGCCATGGCTTATTAAACTGAGAGTTTAGCATCAGCGTCATACACTGAATAAGAAAACTGCTGGGCTTTTTAAGTGCAGAATATTCAAGTTCAATTTATTCATACAGTCTATAGACCCATCAAACAACAGACATGATGTACATTAATAGATAAAAGCATAATACAAAATCAATAAAATTAGGATACTTATTGATAATAGACTTTTTTTTGGAACTCATCCAACTTATTCACCTATTAACTTCCCTGTCACTGGTCTTAATGAGCACAGATAAGAACTTAGCAACAGACAAGGTAATATTAGGACATTTATCCTCTAGTAAGAATTTGACATAGCACCTCTCCGAACGGCCAGGTAGATGGCATAGCAAGGGAGAAATCAGTTGTTTACGACTCTGAGAATGAAGGACGCAGAGTAGTACGATATGAGACATGGCTTCCAACTCCTGCGACCCACATTGACAGAGCCTTCATGCAAATGGTAGCCCCGCATATCTACCATACAAATTGCTGAAGGAAAAACATTATATCTGGCCTTCTTAAACAATATGCAATAGATTGGCTTTGTTAAACCATAGTTTCCTGTTGCATCTGAACACAGAAACTATGATTTAATCTCAGCTCTGTAATCTGGCATCCTGATTTTGTTTAAATCCAAATACCTATCATTTCCTGGCATTTTGCTGTGGACCACTGCTAAGAAATTTTACAGATAAACAGAGGGAGGGAAAACTAGTGATGGTTCATTTCATTTATTTATTTACTTATTTGTCTTATACCCTACCTTTCTCCCAAGCTGGGACTCAAGACAGCTTACAACAGTTAAAAAATACAGCTAAAATATCACAATGTACAAACATTTAAAAAGCATTAAATTAATTTCCACATACTTAAAAACACTACATGAATTAAAAATATAAAATCAATAAAAACACAACATTAAAACATTAAAAGCAGCACACTGATTAAAATTCACTTCTCAAACGCCTAAATAAAATCATCTTCAACTGCAGACGAAAAGAGAGGGGGAGGCCTCCAGAGCCATGCTGCAAAACTACAATGGAGTTCCAATTTCAGGGTTAAGGATGTATAACTGGTCATTGATACCACCTTTTTGAGCCACTGGGATCGTTTGTATGTTGAGTGACAAACTGGTTTTTACCATAACCAACCAGTGGTAAACCAACCAGTGTTCTTTTGTTTCTGAGATGGGGGAGAGCAGCTACAGGAATGCTACCAAAGCACTTGAGACATTTTTGCTGGGTAAGAGGGAAAGAAATGCTGAGCTCATCTGTTTCCTTTCACAAAGCCATCCTCCCCACCACCACCTCCCAAGTGGAATGTATATCAGCAAACCCTCAAACGATCCAGTTCTGAGCTCACATAAATTATAAATGCCTTGCTTTTATGAGTTCTTCTGATGAGACTCAGATGATTGGTATGCTGTGGATATCATGAGCAGTGTGTGACATCTGCTGCGGTTTGTGGATTTCAAGGCAATTCACATTTTGCTCCCAGAAATTAGATTTTTTTTTGGGGGGGGGTAGAAAGCTCCCTGAAAATGCCCATGCAGTGTGCTGTAGCTATAAAGAAAGAAAAAGCAGAGAAGAACCCTAAATCCAGTTGTTAGATCAACTACAGTAGACCCATTACATCAATGGCTTGAATGGTTAATCCGTGTTTGTGTAAATCATAATGATTCAGCTAACAATAACATTTATTTATAACGGCTTCTTCACCAAAGGGTGGAATGTCAAACATATATAATCAAAAGACAATAAAACACAACAACCCTGATGCTCTCCTTCCAGATGTGTTTGACTGCAACTCCATCATCCCCAAGTGTACTAACACTCACCTTGCGGTTACATCCCTCCCGCAGATTATTATTAGCAGCATATTTTGGATTGGTGTGATCTTCCAAATGGACTTCACTGGTGGGAGGTAGTGAATTATTATATGTTAATTAAGAGTGAAGAAGCTATTAAAACCCTAAGGAAAATCTTTGGATGCCGGCTGTGAAAGCCTTCGACTTCACAATTCTGATTTTTTTTAAAAGCACAACTAAATCAAGACTTTTAAAAAACAGATTAAAACATAGAAAAAAAGGATAAAACTATAGCATACACACTTAAAGGGAAAAAAGCATAACCCACCTATTAAAAGGTGGCAGGTGGTTGGACAGGATGGCCCTTGTGGTCTCTTCCAACTCTATGATTAGCTAACATTAGTTATTTTCTTAACTCTGTTTCAGATATTAATTTTAGGCAGGCTCAAAGCACCCTGAAGGTTTGCCTGCGATGAGACAGGATAATGGGGGAACTGGGGAGAGAATTTGTTAAATGACAGGTTGGCTTTGATCATGATTGGATAGATTGGAGAGCTGGGCCAAAGCTAACAAAATTAAATTCAATACGGAGAAATGTAAAGTACTGCACTTAGGGCGGAAAAATGAAATGCATAGATATAGGATGGGAGAGACCTGGCTGAACGAGACTACGTGCGAAAGGGATCTAGGAGTCCTAGTAGACCTTGAACATGAGTCAATAGTGTGATGCGGCAGCTAAAAAGGCCTATGCGATTTTGGGCTGTATCAATAGAAGTATAGTGTCTAGATCAAGGGAAGTAATAGTGCCAGTCTATTCTGCCTTGGTCAGACCTCACCTAGAATACTGTGTCCAGTTCTGGGCATCACAATCCAAAAAGGATATTGACAAATTGGAGCGTGTCCAGAAAAGGGCAACTAAAATGGTGAAAGGTCTGGAAACCATGCCTTATGAGGAGAGACTTAGGGAGCTGGGTATGTTTAGCCTGGAAAAAAGACGGTTAAGAGGCGATATGATAGCCCTGTTTAAGTATTTGAGGGGATGTCACGCTGAGGATGGAGCAGGCTTGTTTTCTGCTGCTCCAGAGACTGGAACACGGAGCAATGGATGCAAGCTCCAGGAACAGAGATTCCACCTCAACATTAGGAGGAACTTTTTGACAGTAAGAGCTGTTCGGCAGTGGAACACACTCCCTCGGAGTGTGGTGGGTCTCCTTCCTTGGAGGTCTTTAAACAGAGGCTGGATGGCCATCTGTCAGGGATGCTTTGATCAAGATTTCCTGCCTGGCAGGGGGTTGGACTGGATGGCCCTTGTGGTCTCTTCCAACTCTACAATTCTATGATTCTATGAAAATGCTAAAATGCTAAAATACTAAAATAATATCCTAATACAGTATACTAAAAACAAAATCCCCATCAGTCACTACCCATCTTGGCCACCTTAGGTACACTCAGCAGCTTAATCCGGTGAATCTAAGAGGGAGGTCTTCAGCCCTTTACGAAAGCAGGTAAGATCCTCCTACAGCTGGTGGTGCAAAGGAACACTGTTCCATGAATGTGGAGCCAGATCCTGAAAGACTCACAGCCTTGACAGAGCCCTATGCGTTGGTGGAATCACCAGTAATCCTTTGTCTGTAGATCTTAAATTCCTAGATAGTACATACCATGCTAACTAAGCTGCCAGATACTGGGGGTGCGGTTTAAATGCAGGGCCTTAAATACCAGGACTGAAAGCTTGTAATAAGCCCTAGCCCGAACTGGTAACCAGTGGAGGGAGCTACAAGGGGAAAGAGATGTGAATATTTAGAGAGATTTAAAACAACCCAAACATCACTGTTCTGGTAGCTGGTCTAACAGCTAGCTGGTCTAATTAATCAGGACTAGGGTTGTTCACCAATTTTCTTCTCAAAGGAAGCAATGAGTAATTTTAGTAATTTTCTTCCCACTGAGAGAAAAATCTTTGAAAATCACACAGTTTTGGGGACATATTCCACACAAAATTCACACGTGGTTCTTCTGCACAGGAAACAGCATTTTTATTTCTGGGTAGAAATATGATTTTTCTGTGCAGAAAATGCTATAATTTGGGACATACTCTGCACAAAATTTACATATGGTTGATTTAGATAGAAAACAGCACTTTCTGCACAGGAAATAATCCTGAATAGAAAATACTGCAAATTTTGTACAGAATAAATCCTAAACTGCAAAGATTATCATCAGTTCAGGATTTTTCTTGTCAGGGTTTCTTGACACTGAAGAAATATGTTTTTCATCCATTTCCCCATATATTTTTGAATGTTCTTTCCAGCTTTAATTGGAGCTAGCAGTTAGAATCGAGACACTTAGAAATTCTTAGGCAAAATGATAAAAATAGACATGGTCACTATCTAAGTGCTGTTTGATATATCTTGGATATTGTTGCATCTAGGATTTAAATATCCTCGATTGGTCTTCCACAGCTAGTGGCCATATGCTGGCTGGGGGTGATGAGAATTGTACTCAAGATGCATCTAGAGAGCATAAGATTAAGCAAGGATCCTAGCTTGATGGCAGTACATGCAAAAGGGATCTAGGAATCTTAGTGGACCACAAGCTGAACGTAAGTCAGCAGTGTGATGCAGCTAAAAAAGCCAATGTGATTCTAGGTTGCATCCTTTGTCTAGATCAAGGGAAGTAATAGTACCACTCTATTCTGCTTTGGTCAGATCTCACCTGGAATACTGTGTCCAGTTCTGGCCACCACAATTCAAGAAGGATGTTGACAAACTGGAACATGTCTAGAGTAGGGCAACCAAAATGGTGGGAGGTCTGGAACCCATGATCTATGAGGAGTGGCTTAGGGAGCTGGGTATGTTTAGTCTGGAGAAGAGAAGGTTAAGAGGTGACATGATAGCCATGTTTAAATATCTGAAGGAATGTCAAATATTTGAGGATGGAGCAAGCTTGTTTTCTGCAGCTCGAGACTCGGACATGGAGCAATGCGCTCGAAGTACAGGAAGAGATTCCACCTAAACATTAGGAGGAACTTCCTGACAGTAAGAGCTGTTCGGCAGTGGAACACGCTGCCTTGGAGTGTAGTGGGGTTTCCATCTTTGAAGAAAGGCTGGATGGCCATCTGTTGGGTATGCTGTGATCGTGTATTCCACAGGACAGGGGGTTGGACTAGATGGCCCTTGTGGTCTCTTCCAGCTCTATGATTCTATATGCTGATTCTCAGATTGTGGGTCCTTACATAGCTGCACAACCCAAATACAGGTCAGCCCCCCGTATGCATGGATTTGGTATCCATAGTTTCACTGATCAACATTAGAAAAATTATGTTCTCTGGGTTGGTGAGAGGAGGAATCCATTACTGTTGGGATGCTTCCTTCATCACCCAGAGAAGAGTAATTATGAAGCTAGGTCCTCCAGTGTGATTCTGTGGTCAACCTCTAGCCTTTATCTCTTTGAAAATGTTCCCAAGGTTTCAAGTATCCACAGGGGATCTTGGAACATGCCACCCGTGGATATGGGGGTTGACCTGTAGAAAATCTTTAGGGCCGAAATAACTTAAAAGGCAGGGAATACCCCCTCCCCATCTTGATTCCCCCCCCCATCTTGATTTGCATGCTCAGTGGGCATGAAGTGCTGACTGTTTGAAGGAGAGAACATTTGAGGGAGGATGGAGTGGAATGGAGTATCTTGAGAAAATGTGTTGACTGACTGAAACACTGAACAGGGAGATTCCACACTTTCTGGTTGATTCTGTTTGTACTTCTAATCAGTGCAGCAAAAACTTGTTTCTTCAGATGGCAACTCTCAGCATCCCCATGCCTGCATAGTTTGTGGCTGTTATAATGAGTTCCTACCCTCTGCTTCTAATACCAGATGTTCAACATATTACCAGATGTCCAATGTATTAATTTTGTATAGCAAAAATCTTTGGCATTTGTACATGCACGTGTTGTTTTACATTATATCCCTGCAACATGGAATCTGATGGTCTTTGCAGTTGGACCCTGTATGCTTTTACTGTTGCTAAAAGACTTATACTCCAAGGTTGGGAATAGAAAGGATCACCGTCTGTCATCAGCTGGTCTAGCTACTCATGAATATGTGTTTTATAAATGCCCACTACAACAAAATGTATTGTGGGAAATAAGGTCAGTGTCTAGTAGTTGTTGGTGCTCTGGATTAGGACTCTGGGACACAAAGGTTTGAATCCCTGCTTAGCCATGGAAGCCCACTAGATGACTTTTTCAGCCTCAGAAGGCAAGGGCAAACCTCCTCTGAAGAAACCTTGCCAAGAAAACCCCAGGATAGGTTTGCCTTAGGGTCACTGTAAGTCAGAAATAACTTGAAGGCACACAAAAACAAGGGGCTAAATACCCTAAAGGCACCAGATCCCCTCTGATCTTGGAAGCTAAGCAGGGTCAGCCTTGGTTAGTACTTAGATGGGAGACTGCCAATGAATACCAGATGCTGCAGGCTCTATTTCAGAGGCAGTAACTGGCAAAACCACTTCCAAATATTCTTTGCCTAACAAAACCCTAAGAAATTCATAGGGTTGCCATAAGTTGACAAGCGACTTGAAGACACAGGGACATACAAGGTATCTTTTTAGACTGCCATTCCCAGAATCCCCCTGGTCGAAGAAGTGCGGCAGTCCAAAAAGAAGAACCTTCTTCAAGCCCAGAAGGACCACCAATGAATACCAGGCGCTGTAGGCTCTATTTCAGAGGAAGGAACTGGCAAAACCACCTTCAAGTATTCCTTGCCTAAGAAAACCCTATGAAATTCATGGGGTCACCATAAGTCAAAAGGTGATTTGAAGGCATGCACCCACGCACGCACACACACGGTAGTGGAAACCTACTGGCTGACTTTGGGCAAGCCACACTCTCTCAGCCTCAGAGAAAGGCAATGTTAAACCTTCTCTGACAAAAATCTTACCATAAAAACTCCATGATAGCTTTGCCTTAGGGTCACCTTGTGTCAGAACTGTCTTGAAGGCACTCAGTGGCAACCATTGTCAGCTTATATAATAGAACCATAGAATCACAGAGTTGGAAGAGACCACAAGGGCCATCTAGTCCAACCCCCTGCCATGCAGGAATCATAGCATGCCCGACAGATGGCCATCTAGCCTCTGTTTAAAAACCTCCAAAGGAGACTCCACCACACTCCGAGGCAGCACATTCCACTACACTAATATTCATATCCTATATTTTCCTTACCTCTCTTTTTCTTTATTTCTTCTCTTTCCCCCCATATTTGTAATCCAATTTTTTTTAAAAAAACCCAGATGTTGGAAGGAAACCTTAAGGGGAGGCTATTTCCTCCACATCTTCTTTGCCAAAGGCTTCTGGTTGGCTACCTTTTGAAAGTAACAGGCTGTTGGACTGGATGGGTTTTTGGTTTCATCCCTCAGATCTGATTAAGTGTTTGACATGAGATTGGCTGCCAAAATTTTTTGGCAGTGTCTGCTATTCAACCTTAATTTTTTTAAAAAAATTCTTCTCAAAACTTTTAGCATAATGTTCAGGAGCAAGATGTGTGTTAATGCCTACATCCTGAAGTACCCAATTTGGTTTTCTCGGCTTTTCATTGATTGCAGAACAGGTGGAGAGAGCTTTGAAGCTGAGGAAAAGGAGTTTAAATTTCGTAACATTGAGAGACGTGGTTAAAAACATCCCTGTCAAGAATTAATAATACCCTCAATTTAAAATCATGCTTTTTTGTACTTCAAAGCATATGGCATACGTTATCTGAGAGCAAATTACCAAGATGCTTCAAGAGGTTCTATTATCGGTGGTACAGTACTTTCCATCACAGACTGGCGACATTAATTTCCAAGGCTGCTTTTGAAATACTGAACTCTGTGGACTCACTGAAATAATCATCACAATCATCAGAAAGTTTTCATATTGGCATATTTTTGAGGCTTGACCTGGCTGCTGATTTTTGAATGCAATCTAATTAGGCCTGAATGTCAAAGAGTTGTCCTCGTCTGATGTGGCGTGAAAAGTTAGCTGCTTTATTGAGCATCATGACGACAGATGAATTATGAATGCTCCTGTGAAGTGCAGCTGCTTGGGAATTATTTATTTATTTTGTATAGAGAGAAGTTTGTCAAAAGTTGTAGGCCTGCAATATGAAATGGTAACCAACGTTGCTAAAAATAATGAATTTTGCGGGCCAATTAGGTATAGAGTAAAGTATAGAAGGGAAGGTTGACTCTTTATCCACCTTCTGGGGGAGGTTAAGCAGAAGTGGTCAGAGATGCTTTAGCCATGGATTTTTGCATTGGAAGGGGGTTGGACTAGGTGAGCTCAGGGGATAACTCTACAATTCTATGAAGCAATGTATGAAGGCTGAATAAGAGGTTAGTTGTGCGCTTAAAATGGCTGCATCTGTCCAAATTCCTGAGAAAAAGAAGGGTCCTTCTCACAACCTGATTTGTTGTTGTGTGCCTTCAAGTTGACTCAGACTTAAGGCAATCCACTCCTAGGGTTTTCTTGGCAAGATTTATTTGGAGGAGGTTTGCCATTGCTTTTCTCCAAGGCTGAGAGAGTGTGGCTTACCCAGGGGGTTTCCAGGCTGAGCAGAGATTCGAACCCTGGCATTCAAACCACTATACCCCTGTACTCCCCCCCCCCAAAAAAAAACACCACCCCTCTCTGAATTATGGCAGGGATTTCTTGGCAAGATTTCTTCATAGGAGGTTTGTCATTGCCTTCCTGATAGGGTGAGAGTGTGTGACTTCCTCAAAGTCAACCAGTGGCTCTTCACTACCTGATATCTGGTCCTTTTTAAAGGAGAGATGGCTGGGATTGAATTTGTTGTTATATGCCTTCAGGAGATGTGTGACTTTTGGTGAACCTAAGGTAAACCTATCACAGGATTTTCTTGGCAAGATTTCTTTGGAGAAGGTTTGCCATTGCCTTCCTCTAAGACTGGGAGAGTGTGACTTACCCTAGATCACCAAGTGGGTTTCCATGGCTGAGAGGGCACTCAAACCCTGAGCCCTGGTCTCCTTCTCCTAGTCCAACAATCATACCTTTCCCTCACACTGGCTCTGCAGAATTGAACTTGGGACCCTCTATATGTGAAACGTATGCCTGATGATTGAGATAACAGTCACTCCTCAGTGCAACTGCCAAGGCATTACCAACAAAAGGGAGAACCATAAATTGCTCCAACAATCTCCATCCAGACCTTATTTGCTCACTGCATGTTTCTGTAATTTAAATCCGGCCAAGAGGACAGATGGGCTGGAGACAGCGAATTTCTGTGCCTAGCAATTGCTCAAAGGGGACCAAACTCTGAGATCTGGGAAGTTACTTTAAAAAAAAAGGCAAATTTGTCATTATAATTTGAATAATACCAGTGGTTAGGTGCCATTGTAGGTATGCAAATTTTTTACTTCCCTATTTCTCTAAAACAGCTACTTTTGGGCTACCTTGTGTAAAATCTGAATGCTGTAAGGCCCTGTTCTGTGAGACAAAGCATACCATCTTTCCTTCTATCTCAACTCCCACAAATAGAACATAAGTCACAGCATAAGCCAGCACTTGAATTGTGTAGTGTTCCTCCTCCACCATCCTCAGAACTAAAAAAGGAACTAGGAAGTTACAATTGCTCCTCCACATTCGCAAACTTAGCATTTGCGGTTTTGAATATTCGCGGTTTTGGGAACCCTCTCAAAACCCACCCTCCCAAAAGCAGCGACAAGGGGCCTCTGGAGGCCCCGTGAAGGCCTTGGGAGGGGGGGGGAGGGCCAGGGAGGTGACCACGGAGCCTCCGGAGACTCTCCGAAGGCCCCGTAAAGGCCTTGGGAGGGAGGGGGGAGGGCCGAGGAGGTATCCACAGGGCCTTGGGAGGGTCTCCGGAGACCACATGAAGGCCTTGGAAGGGAGGTGGAGGTGGGGGAAAGCGTCTATGGGGCCTCCGGAGGCCCTGTGGTTGCTTTGGCGGGGGAGGGCAGTCATTATTCGCGGAGTTTTCACATTTGCGGGGGTCTGTGGAACCTAACCCCCGCAAATGTGAAGGGATGACTGTACAGTTATATTGGGAACAGAGTGAAATGATCTCTTGTGAAGTTACCATTATAATGTAATAGGTATACCTTTGTTATTAGATGGAATTAATTATGAGTAATAGTTACAGTAGGACCCCCATATCTGCTAGAGATTGGTTCTTGAGGGTGGCGTAGATACAAACAACCATGGATAATAGCGAACACCATTGAAAATAATGGGACTTCTTGTTTAAAATACCATAGCGTTGCTTTGGAGGACCTAGAAAATGGCTAGAGAAGACACATTTTCTAGGAAGATTTAGTTGTGCACTTGGAAAATTGTCCCATGGATAATTGAATCAGTGAATAATGAATCAGTGGATACAGGGGTCCTACTTTGAAGCTGTACTCAGTTGGAGGTATTACTCAGTGGCAAGAGAAGCTGCTTGGCACGCAAAAAAGAATCACATAGTAGGGCCAAATCCACACTGTACAAATAATCCAGTTTGAAACTGGATTATTTGCCATGGCTCCTTCCTGTGGAATCCTGGGATTTCTAGTTTGGTGAGGCACAAGCACTCTTTGGCAGAGAAGACTAAAGGCCATGTAAAACTTCAAGTCCCAGGATTCC
Source organism: Gambelia wislizenii (assembly GCA_030847615.1). NCBI lineage: Eukaryota > Metazoa > Chordata > Lepidosauria > Squamata > Crotaphytidae > Gambelia > Gambelia wislizenii. Next base: position 370,257,774 of record JAUMIR010000003.1, read on the forward strand.
TTAGGAAGGGGCCATGGCATATAATCCAGTTTCAAACTGGATTATTTGTGTGAGGTGGATTTGGCCTAGGTGATGATGGGAGAGAATCTTTCTGTGCCTAAGATGATTGAAGCAGAAAAAACGAGCCCCCATAGAGAAAGAGCAAAACTTGGAAAAGTTATTTGTTTGGATTGCAATTACCAGAACTCGCCAGCTCCTATTTTTCCCCGTTTCTGACCAAACAGTCTGACCTGGTTTGAGACAGCTTATATTCTATGCACAAAGCACACTGAAATTCAAGTGACCGTTGGTAGCTGCTGTGTCAGTGAATCAGCCTGAACTTTAAAAAAGGAAGAGTTCTCCAAGGTGCTAAAGCTTATTCTTAAAATGAGATGAGCAGCTTGGATACCTCCTTTAAAGTTTAGGTTAAAACCCAGAGGGGATTCACTGGCGGGGAGTTCCCAGCTGCTACTATTTCCTTAGTTGATTTCGCCTGGAGTCATTCTGAATGGCTGCTGACACAGTTCATCTTGATCAAGACTCCAAGAGGTTTCCCTGTTGTACAGCATGCGTTTCACATTGAAAGACAACAGCAGAGCACAGCAAAAGAGAACTCCCCGGAAACATTTGACACAGTTCTTCTTGCCCTCCCTCTCCAACTCGCCTCCCAAACCCACTTTCCTCCAGCTGTTAGTTTTTCCTGATGTGATAACCATGTTGAGAGAACCATGTAGGCTGGCTGCTGGGCAGGAGCATGAATAATCAGAGAGGCAGATAGTGCCAGAAATACCCCATCTGGACAGTGGAAAGCTGGAACATCCCATCTGGCAAAGAGATGTTTGCCCCAGACCATGCAAACAATCTGTCCCATGGGGATTTCTAAAAGAGCATTTCCAAGCACTAACGGATCAGTTACAAGCCCACTAGCTAAAATTCCTTCTGCATGGAAAAAGTTGAGAGGGTACTGGGGAATACCGCAGAATGCCAGCTTGTCTGAGGGACATGAGGAGCAGCAATGTGTGAAATTTTTGAACCGTGCTTGCAATTTGGCAGCCTGGGATTTCTCTGCACTCATTTTTTTAAAAAAAATATTTTAACCATGGTCTAGTCTCTTTAAAGAACTGGCATGGTGTAAGTTGTTAAAAGTGCTGGATGGGGATCCAGGTTCGAAACCCCACCGGGCTGTGAAAATGACTAGATGATCCAGGGCCTGTCATCTCTCAGCCTAACATAGTGGGCAGGGTAGTTGTGAGGTTAAAATGTGTGTGTGTGTCAGAGAGAGAGAGAGAAAGAGAGAGAGAGAGACAGCATGGTATAGTGGTTTGAGCATTGGACTAGGACTCTGTGAGACCAGGGTTTGAATCTTCACTCTGCCATGGAAACTCACTGGGTGACCTTGGGCAAGTTACACTTTCTCAGCCTCAGAGAAAGGCAATGACAAACCCCCTCTGAACAAATCTTGCCAAGAAAATCCTGTGAGGGTCATCATATGTCGGAAATGACTTGAAGGCACACAACCACAACAACAAATGTACGTATGAGCTTGGAAGAGTTACTTTTTGAACAACTTCCTAAGTTTCCCTGTTGACTGGGGAATTCCAAGATTTGAGTCCAAAAGTAACTTTTCCAAACTCTGGTATAAATATGTATGTGTAGAGAACACTGCCCAAAATGTTTTGGAAGAATAGTGGCATATCGTAAGGCTTCAAACATATGCCTAAACCTTTGTGGACCATATGTAGGCAATGCTTTATAACCCTAAAATATAGCAAGGGAGCAACCTTGATGCCCCATCCATATCCACCATAAGGTAACGTAAGCAAATATATGTGTGTGTTCCTTGATCTGTGTGACTTACACATCAGTCTTGAACTTTTGTTGGCTACAATGTAGATTCCATGGTTCACACTCCCCTGCCCTTTTAAGTTCTGTTCTTGAAACTGAACTGTATATAAAAACAAAAATATATGTAAAATTGAATTCAAGGCATTGCATTGTGCAAAGAGCTTGGTTACCTGGTGCAGAATCCAGGAGTCTGAAAGTGACAGTTTTTGGTATACTCCACCAAGTTTCTAGTCCTTATGATGGTGGAAGCTTAAATGCTTTGCAGTTGTTGGAGAAATTTGAACAATATGAGGGAAACCGAACAGAACTATTATTGGGTGGGAGATAAACATGTTCTGCATTCTAGTGTTCAGCATAGATTTTTATCTGTCCCCAGGGTCTAATAGAGGCCTAGCAGAGGGAGAACAAGTGATGCAAAAATAAAATTAGATTGCTTTCCATACTGATTGAAGATTGCTTTGTTTTCTCTCTGGCTTTTCTTCGCAAACGAAGATTCAGGAAGGACTCATCCCATGCTTTCTGCAAGCACGCTGATGACTAAAAAGGCCAATCCGAGATAAACAAGTCCGGTTGCAAAAAGCACAGCAGAAGGTCTCCTTGGGTGATGTTTTTGGGTTGTGATTCTTTCTGCATTGTCGTTTCTCTTCAAGACTTGTTCGGCATGAGTTCTCAAATAAGGCTGCAGCATTGTGAATAGTGTGTCTCCATGCCTCCCGATGTGAGGCCAGGGCGGACCACTGTTGGTGATCAATTTGGCCGAGTCTGAGATGTTGTTTCAGGGAGTCTTTGTATCGCTTTTTTGGAGCGCCCCTCTTACGCTGACCCGTGGCAAGTTCACCGTAGAGTACCGTAGTATTTTTGGGAGGTAATGGTCCTCCATCCTAGAAACGTGCCCTGCCCAGTGCAGCTGCGTTCTCAATATCCTTTCTTGCGTTCCTTTCTTAATTTTGGTTTGACTTAAGAATGGGTCCTTTCTGTTCCGCCAGAGTGTTAAAACGGCAAATTTACTGGAGGAAGAATTTGATGGAGAGGTATCTACTTTCTAATAACCTGTCAGTCATTTGTTAGGAATGATTACAGTAGTAATGAACAAGAAGGAATGGAGGTGATACAGTCCTTTTCCACAAACATGAATGGATTGAACAACCTGGGTGAACAAAGAAGGTTCCCCCGCACATTTGTTAAAAAAAATATGTTAATGCATTTATTTATGCAAGGAACAGTTATGAAAGTAAAGTCTCAATACTGTTTGAAATTTTGTAGTGGGTGAAATAATTGGATTTTATTTTTGGTAAAATAAACAGAAAGAAGAACCTGGAGGACTTGCAGTCTGTGTTGAATCAGATTTAATTTGTAGAAAGAGTCATATAAGATAAACAAGGTTATTTTTTTATTTTATTGGAGGAAAAAAACACTGGGCTAAATTAAACCACAAATAGACCCATAGGCCTTTCACAGTATACAACAATAGTGCTGTGATTCCACTTTAAGAGATATGGCAACATCCTATGAAATCCCAGGATTTTCAGTTTAGGGAGGAGTATTTAGACTTCTCAGCCGGAGAGCTCTAGTGCCTCATCAAACTACAAATCCCAGCATTCCACAGAATGTTGCCATGGCAGCTGAAGTGCATTGTGCTATATTTGGCCCTCATAGTTGTGGCAGAGGTACTGTATTTTTTAAGGAAGGATTTTTAAAAAATCTTTTTGAGGAAGAAGATGACTAAGGCTACTCTTTGTGACTGGGCTTTGTTGGAAAAGCATTTTTGTAATAGCAGCTTCAAGAGAGAAGAATTATTTGGAGATCATTCCATCTACTAATTAGGATAGCATTACTTAGGACAGCATTACTTGGATAGAAACAAGCAGGCTGTACTGTTTTGAACTCGCACCTGTAGTTGTTTGCCATTATGTGCCTTCCGGTAGACTGTGCTAGGATTTTCTTGGCAAGATTTCTTCAGGGGAAGTTTGCCATTGTCCTAAGGTTGAGAGAGTATGACTCACCCAAGCTCACCCAGTGGGCTTCTATGGCTTGAGTCAGGATTCAAATGTTCATCTCCTGGAGTCGTAGTCCATCACTCAAGACACTACACCGTGCTGTCTCTCAGTATGAAGGAGTAAGTTGGAGTCAGAAGGGAGGAGGCATAAACCTTTAGTAGATGTTGAGTTTTCTACTGAAACCGTTGATCGAGGGCCACTTCATTCAAATATTGGTAATCTTTAAGTTGTTGATTCAGTAGGATATATATATAACTCCCTCTGTGGCTGAAAAAAATAGGGACATGTACGACTTTGGAAAGTACCTAGAGAGGTGTCCACTCTAGGAATTGATAGGTCCTCCAATGCAACTCTTTGGTATGTTTGTACTGGAAGTCTTTTATTTTAATAGGGTTCACAATTATCCACAGTTTCATGTATAAACATTAAGTCCTGGAACTTATTCCCCAGGGATACAGCGGTATGACCAGTAGTTGGCTACTGCACACAGATTTTAGAAGCCAGTTGGCTAGTCACAGGGCTCCAGTAGTGCAGAATACACCAACGCTCAGAAAAGTTTGAGGTTTTTTACTACAACTCCTAGGATTTCTCAACCAGCATGGCTGGTAGCCATGTAAATTGGGGAGTTCTAGGAGTTGTAGTCCAAAAAAGTAACTTTTCCAGCCACTGGAAAACCCTAAGTCTACCCAATTCCTTGATTGCTAGTTGGAAGGTTTTCTTGGTAGGTGGCTCAGCTGAAGTATAATATTCTTTTTTCTCTCCCTTGCCCCACTCCTCTTGATTCTAGGTTGTAGTTGCTGTTGTTGAAGATGTCCAATAATGGGCTAGAAGCAGAAGACAAGCCACCTGCTCCTCCGATGAGGAACACCAGCACCATGATCAGCACTGGTGGCAAAGACGTGGGAACCTTAAACCATGGCTCAAAACCTTTGCCTCCAAATCCGGAAGAAAAGAAAAAGAGGGACCGCTTCTATCGTTCCATCCTTCCGGGAGATAAAAGTACAGTTTTAACTCCTTTTAAGTACAATTTTAACTCCTTCTGGAGATTGCCCCTAAGCAATGGCAGTTGGCTTCACAGTCATTGTGGCAGTGAATCTGCTCTGGTGCTTAGTCTGAACTTCAGAGATGCTCAACCGTGTCCCAGAAATAGGTTGAGTAGCTTGGATTGCTCCTTTAAAGTCCAAACGGAAACCTGGAGTGGATTCACGGCCCCACTAACATGGGAGCCACCAGCCATCAATGTCCCCAAGCTCATGCTGGATAGGTTAAATCAGGGACAGACAAAGTGTGGCTTACCAAGGCTGTTTTTATGGCTGTCAGCCCCCCCAGACTCCCCAGAGTGACCTTTTGTGGTCATAACTTTGTGAAGTGACTCATATGGAAGCTTCCAGAAGTGGAAATTCATCTTTTAAATAGGCAACAGGGCACCCTGTACTCTTTTAACATCCAAAAATACCCTTTCCCCCCCCCAAAACCAGAAGTGGACTTCTGCCAACTTGTTTCCTCCCCCTTTTGGGGTTATTTCTGGCAGTCCACGTGGCCCTCAAAGGGTCTCAGGAGCAGAAAAGTAGCCCCTGGACTCACCGTAGTTGCCCACTCTTGGGATAAACCAAGGTTTGGAAGCATGGGCTTCTTCAGATGAGAATAAACCACTGCTCCCATCATCCTTCATCAATGACCAGATTGGTTGTTCCAGAGGGGAACTGGAGTCATCTGGTGGGTGATAGGTTCCCTAGCCCTGGGCAAAAAAGTTGTCACACTCAACACAAGTTTCATTATGTGCTGCTCCACCTTAATTATGCTCTAACCTGGGGTCCGTCTAAATGAGGGAATAAAATGTGGATTGGTGTGCAGTAATGCCAATGCACAGCAAGCAGCTGTCATTTGTCTCCACAACTTTTTTCCTAGATCGCTGGTGTGTAAAACTATCCCTGTTTGCTGTTCGAACAGGCATACCAGCAAATCAAGATGGTGGTGAATTACTCGCAGATTTATTCTCCCCAAGTTGCCACTGCCAAAACAGTATTTAAAAAAAGGCAAAACCTAAAGGTGTGGAAAACTGATCTTCTGCTTAAAGAGGGGAAAAAAGAAATGCCATTTTGTTGCCTCAGTGCATGATCACAATGGCGAAAAACCAACATGGTGGCTCCTGGCACTGCCTTGTTAGCAAGCCACCCACACACATCAGCTATCCACTTTGGGAATGTGTAGCACTACGATTAGGTTATCCTAATGAGCGGGAGTGCGCATTTCCTCTGCAGTTTAAAAAAAAAAAACATGGAAAAGCCCCGAAGTCTTTTCTGGTGTAGGTTTTGCAGTTTTTGGCCCCCCTCCTTCCAAATACTGCGATTCAGTGTTGGATCTAATTAAGACAGATGGAATTCCCCACGAATTCCATGAGGAGCTTTTTCACCGTCTAGATGGGCCCTCAGCCTTCCCCAGTTTGTTGCCCTCCAGATGTCTTGAGCTTCAACTCTCCTTGGGCCTCAGCAAACATTTCTAATGGCCAGGAACTCTGGGAGCTGCATTCCTCAGCATTGGGTGGGCAGCAGGTTGGAGAAGACAACCCAAACAGTCTATAAGAACAAATGCAAATGGGAAAATTTCTTCTTCTTTTTTGACTCCAACTCTCCTAATCCCCTAAAGATGATGCTGATTTCTGAGGGGAAGAAATCTAGTGATTTCCAGTCAGTTCTGTCTAAAACACTAGACATCATTCTAGTCTAAAATAGGGCAGGGAGGCTCAAAATATTCTGAAGCTGCCGCCCTACATCCTTAGATCAGAAGTGGGCAACTATAGTATGTGGAGGCCAGGAACCATCCTCCCCCAGACCTGCCTGTGGTCTGCAGTCCCTCTCAAAATGGTGACAGGAAGTGATGTCACAATTGAAAGGATCTGCAGAGGAAAATAGGTATTTGGGGAGTGGAGTGGGGATATTTTTGTGTATTTTCAGGGCTTTCTGCATGGTTTTGGGACAAAAATTACCTCAAAGCATACTGAAAACCAATAAATCAAGGGGATTGGGGGGTTTAGCCCCACAGAAGTGGGATTCAGGTGCTGCTGCAATTTGCTCACATCTGCCCTAGAGGGTACAGAAACTTTTTCACCCCATTTTTTTTTAGTGGGGGAATACAAATTTGAGGGTGGGTGGGTGAGTAGGAGAGATTCAGCTCTCACAGGTACACGAGGGTCCCCTCATTTTGGGATATTTCTCCATCTCTGATTTGAAGTCATGAAAATGTCATAGCCACCTTGAGTCCCATGCTTTTTAGGAAAAATACTGGATACAAATCAAATACATAAAAATCTCAAACATTACATAAGGTAGGAGGTATATCCACATTATCCAGCTAAAAGATACATTTACCATTTCCTAAACACATAAAGCATTGTTTTTATATTTAAGAATAATCATGACACAACGTGGCTACACCCATGAAGCATTCTCTTTATATATAGGAAAATTATTGCATAATATATAGGAAAATTATTGCATAACATTAACCCAAATCATGGAATAACTGGCTGCTGTTATATGTCCACTCCACTGCAGGTAGGAGGTGGGCCAAGCAGCCTTTAAGCCTTCATGCACCCCCTGTGAGGACACTGAGGACCCCTGGGTGTCCCTAGACCACAGGTTAAGAACCACTGGTATAGAGCTTTAAAGGTCATAACCAGCACTTTGAATTCTGTCTGGAAATGAACTGGTAGCCAGTGAAGCTGTTTCAAAAGAGGAGGTTATATGTTCCCTGTAACCAGCCCCAGTTAACAGCCTGGCTGTTGCATTTCAAACCCACTGAAGTTTCTAAACAATTTCCAAAGGCAGCGCTGCATAGGCAATGTTACAATAATTCAACTGGGATGTAATCAAAACATTTGTTATTGTGGCCAAATCTGACTTAATAAGGAATGGGAGTGCTGGCATACTAGTTTACAAAAGGGCTCCTAGTCTCTGCTGAAACCTGGGCCTCCAGGCTCAGAGCTGAATCCAGGAGTGCCTCCAAACTGTAAACCTGTGTTTTCAGGGGGAGTGTAACCCCATCTAACACAGGCTGAATCTCTGTTTTCAGATCTGTCTTTCAATTGGCTTGGAAAACCTCTCTCTTGTCTAGATCAAGCTTCAATTTGCCCCCATCCAGTCCATTACAGCTGCCAGGCACCAGTTTAGCACAGGAACAGCTTTCTTGGAATTAGGTGGAAAGGAGCAAAAGAGTTGGGTATCATCAGCATACTGGTGACACCTGACCCCAAAACTCTGGACAACTTTCCAGCAGTTTCATATACAGTTGTCCCTCCACATTCACGGATTTGGCATTCAAGGATTTAAGTATCCATGGTTTGAAAATGTTCTTAAAAAAATAATAATCCAAAAAGCAAACCTTGATTTTGCCATCTTATATAAGGGACACAATTTTGCTATGCCATTGCATATAATGGGACTTGAGTATTCACGGATTTGTGTATTCATGGGGGGTCCTGAAACAAGCCCCAGAGAACGAGAAGGGACAACTGTATATGTTAAATACTGTAGGAGACAAGACTGAACCATGAGGGACTCCATAGGCCAATGGACAAGGAGTTGGGCAGGAATCTCCCAGCACCACCCTCTAAGAGCACCCCTCCAGGGAAGAACAGAGCCACTGTAGAATAGTACCTCCAAGTACCATCCTAGAGAGGAAACTCAGAAGGATACCATGGTTGATGCCATTGAAAGCTGCTGAGAGGTCCAGCAGAATCAACAGAAACTCACTCCTCCTGTCTGGTTCCCTGTTATGGGTCATCCACCAAGGTGACCAAAGCTGCCTCTGCCCCATAACCAGGTCTGAAAACATCTTAAGGTCTAGAAATCAGGATTGAGTGTGGGAAAGCCAGTGGTGCTATGCTTTGCATCCAGCACCCAGCATGAAATCATTGCCACTTGCTGTTGTGCACATGAGAATCTCTGGTCAGGAGACAGGACTCCTGCTTATGCAGTGAGTTCCTGGATTCTTCATTGCATGAGTGGTGAAAATATCAAATTGCTCTTGCTGCACAGGTGGTATGACACAGTGGCTGACATCCTGTTAATGACATGTGGAGGCATAAGTCCATATGTCTTTTTGTTTTTGCTTGTTCCAGAGATTGGTATTCTTTCCCCCTCTCTGCAACAATCAGTCCACCCCCTGAACTCACTGTTCAGCCATGGCAGCCTTCCCACAGTCATTCTGTGACTGGTGGAGAGTGTGATATGGGGGGTGTTCCAAGATGCATCGGGTTATGTCCCCATAACAGAGGCTGGATGGCCATCTGTCAGGGATGCTGTGATCATGATTTCCTGCGCGGCAGGGAGTTGGACTGGATGGCCCTTGTGGTCTCTTCCAATTCTACAATTCTATGATTCTGGAGGACCCTGGTGGATCTCAACTATGATGTAATCCTTTTGCATCTGGCTACAGGGACATAACCAGGCACTTCCTCAACCCCCACCAAAGGCATGAAATCACTGTGGGGCAGAGTTGTGGCTAAATGGTGAGTGTAGGGTAGCCTAAAGAAGATATGTGGGATTACTGTGCCCAATGGGATTTTGGCCAGTAGGACCTTGGCTATAAAGCAATGTGGTTGTACAGTTGTGTGCTTTCCCTTAGTTACTAGCTTCTGCTAGTGCAACAAGGAGATGGGAAGAGAGACAACACTTGCATGGTGGAAATCAGTTCTGGTAATAGAAGATCATGGATACTTACAAAGAGGTGGAGATCTGTGGGGGCTGTAACTGTTTCCGCAGTTAGTTTGGCCACTTCCTTTGGCTTGCTGCTGCATGTGGGGGTAGTCTCCCTCCCCCTCTTGCTCAGATTTTGATGCTTCAGCTAAATGTGGCTGCTTTTGCTCAAGTGGCAATTACTGAAGCAGCTGAATTAAAAACTCATTTGACTGCTGAGTATGTTTTGTGTGTGTGTTTTAAGAAGCACAAACACAGAGACACTCCCATCAATGTTTGCGTCCTTCTGTGTTTTGTATTTCTCCAGAAGGGATACAAGAAGTGGACACAACTGTAATTCTTTACTCGTCTACAGATCTAAAATAAAACCATTAAAAAAACCTAATGTAAGATTTTCAGTGTGCTGATAGCACATGTGCTGGTAAGAGAAACCGAAATATATTTCAGTCACCATATGCATCCAGTAGGTTTTTGTGGCCTGTTTCTTGATGAAAGATGGCCAAGTAGGCAATGGAGGCTTTATCCACATTGTGGTTTTTCCCTTACCAAAGGTACTGCGTCTCTAGAGCAGATGGGACTGTACAGTTGTGACTTCAATGTGATCCTGTGGTACAGTAGCAGCTTCAGCCTGATCTTGTGCAGACTTAAGTGCCTGCCAGGCCTTGATAATAAACAATCAGGTTCAAGGACATTGGCAGGGTCAGGTGTGGAACAGTTGCCATCAATCCAAGTGGTCTGTAAGAGCCAGAGAATAACATCCAGGGGAACAAGAGCTTAGATAATGCCTCCACTCCAGAGATGAGTTGGTTTCACAAGAAGATGGGCAATCTGGAAGAATGGGGTACCATAACAACCCATAGTATAATTTTGGATTCCCTTTGCAAATGCCCACTAGATGAGGAGAAATTGAGAGCGGGGAGGAAGGGAGGGTAGCAGAAACACAAAGAAAAAGGTATGGCTTTGGTCCAACAATATGGACCTACATGAAATCAGGAAAGTATAAGCCAGTCACCTGTTGCCTTAAGGCAGGTGGACCCATGAATTTCCTAGGATTTTCTTAGGCATGGAACACTCTGAGATGGTTTGTCATTGCCTTCCTCTGAAATATAGCCTACAGCAGTGTCTCCTAACCTTTCTCTACCAGGGAACCCCTTTAAATATCTTTTGTTGCTACGGACCACTAAGACTTAACTCAAGATTTAAAACCCTAACAATAAATTAAATTTAAAACAACAACAACAACAACACAATTCCACCATCAATTAACCCTTCCGTCAGAGGTACTGGAGAGGGGTGGGAAGACTTTTCTCCTGCTCCTACCCACAAATTTATGGCTGGAGCGGATTGAAGAGCAATGGACAGGCCATGCCAGCCATCCTTTGCCTTGGCTCCTGTCATGTGGACTGAGCAGGCTTCAAGCCTTTGCGGACCCCCTGTGAGGACACTGCAGCCCCCTGGGGGTTTTGCAGACCACAGGTTAAGAATCACTGGTCTACTATACCTGGTATTCCTTGGTGGTCCCCCATTCAGATACTAACCTGGCATGACCCTGCTTAGCTTCCAAGATCAGTGGTATCTTGATTGCCTTTAGGGCACTTAAGCATTGGGAGGGCTTTGTCTCCATTCCACCACCTTCACAGATATGTCTCATGATGCCGACACAGGGGAAGGCCTTCTCAGTGGCTGCTTCCAGACTGTGGAACTCTCATGGGAGTCTAGGCTAGCCCTTTCCCTACTCTCCTTCTGCTGCCAAGTACAGACCTTTTTATTTGAACAGGCATTTGGTGACCATGGGCTTGTCTATACAAAACAATATAATGTGGATTGGTGCGCAGTACTGTCAATTCACAGCAGCTTCTATTTGATTTAATGTTCTTTTTTTAGATTGCAGGCATGCAAAACTATCTGTTTTTACTGTTCCAACGGGCATGCTTGTGAATTAAGATGGCAGGCATCAGTGAATTACTTACGTTTTTATTTACCTTGAGTTGCCACCACACAGTTTTAAAAAACTAACTAAATCTAAGGTGTGATCTTCTGCTTTAACAAAGAAGCAAATAATAAAAAAAGAGAGGCTATTTTCTCACTGTAGTGCTCAATCGCTACGGTGAAAATCCAACATGGTGGTTTTGGGTGCTTGCCTTGTTAGCAAGCTCCACCCCCTGCAAACGTCTGACCAATCTGCTTTCCACTTCCACTCTTATGGGGAGTGAGCACCAAAACAAATCAGTTGTCCTAACGAGTGGGAATGCACATTCCCCGCAGAGCTTTTTAAAAACTTTGGGAAAAGCCATCAAAGCTTTTTCCGTGGAGTATATAGAGTATTTGGCCTCCCTTCTTTCAAATACGGAGGATTGATGTGGGATCCCATTAAGACAAATTGTATTTTCCTTGAATTCTATGAGGAGTATTTTTGTCATTTTGACAACCCCCATGTTGCTATGCAAAAAGGTCTTTAATAGGATGTGTATACAGTAGGACCCCTATATCTGCAGAACCAATATCCAGCATTTCAGTTATCTGTGGGACACAAAATAGGGGGCACATACCATAGAGTTGTGCTGGAAAATGCCTAGAAAAGCATCCAGTAGGATCTTGGCTATAAAGCAATGTGGTTGTACAGTTATGTGCTTTCCCCTCCTTGCATTTTTAAGAGTCTTGGCTGTAAAAGTTTTAAAAGTTCACTGGCCCTTTTTTGTGGTACTTGGAAAAATCCTGCGTGAAATGTCTATGAAATGTGATCAAAAGAGATTAAATATGGTTCAACAGGCCTTTAAATTTCTAATTCTCGTAAGCCTATGTCTCATGCTGCGATGTATGGTATTTTAGCAGCAAAAAGCGATTACTGTATGATGGTTAATATTTTAATGCATTGAGGCTCAGACCTCCAAAGCCGTTTTGGATTTGGTCAAAGAAAACCATCTGCTCTTCATATGCTATTATAATCCTGTGTATGTAAGAACTTAAGTGCCAGTTTATTTAACAGGGCTTGAAGGTAATTAATTTGGTTCTTAATACCCACAGTTGTGTGCTTTTAAGCAGCTTATTTGACACAGAAAGAGACCTCAGCTCTTAGGGGCTTTCCGAAGCATTGCAGATTCACACAACCCAAAAGTATAAATTGTTGAATAATCGCAGGCTCCTAATTATCCTGGGTCTCTTTTTTGTGCTGCAATATTTTTTGCTCGTTATGTGCCTTCAACTCTGTCAATTCCAACTTATGACGACACTCTCCCAGGGTTTTCTTGGCAAGATGGAGTCAGTGGAGGTTTGCCATTGCCTCCTCTGAGGCTGAGAGAGTGGGACTTATCTACGGGCACCCAGTGGGTTTCTGTAGCTGAGCAGGGATATGAATGTGTGGTATTTTCTGTTTTAAAAAAGACCTCTCCTGGGCCTAGAATTGTCCAGAGAGGCAAAAAAATGTGACAAAAGTCCCACAAGTCACCTAAAGCCAAAATGGGGAGCGGGTGTCATTGATTATTTTTGCAAGGAGGTGCAGCTTCCCAAGGTCTCCTGGTGGGGCAGTGCAACCCCCGAACTGCCCTTGCCCACCTCTGTACAGATTATTTCAGACTGATGGAGAATTAGGAGAAGAATCATCCACTTGGATACTCCCCAAACTGACCCCACCCCCCAAATAATTCCATGCTTGAAGAAAACAAATACATCAGAAGGAAGATAAAGCTAACCATGAGGTTCTCCACCCTTACCCAGACAGGGGATTTGCAGATATGCACTTCCCACCCAACCCAGTCCAGTCCAAATGATATTAGTGCATGTATGCTATATGATTGTGCTGAATATACCAATCTCCTCTTGCTTATTTATTTGAAGTTGTAAAATTGTGGCCCCTAGGTTTCATTAGAATGTAGCTCCCAGCATCCCTTACCATTGGCCAGACAGGCTAGGACTGATGGGAGTTGCAGTCCTGTAGCACTTTGGGGGGGCATATGTCCTCCACCTTGTTTTAGACATCACCCTTGGGATTGTTCTCCATTCCCTGTCCCATGATACAATACAGGCAGTAGGCTGTTCTTTCTTTTTTCTCCCCATGCAAAGTTGCCTAGCTTGCCTTAAGAAGCTAACAAAGGAATATTCCTTTGAAGTACAAAGGTGGCTTAACAGCAGTGCTGGCTTCTATGTCATGAGGGCAGTGAATCTACTTCAGGTCTTAGTCCAATCTTTAAAGGAACTATTCAGGGTGCTGAAACCATTTTGGATGGGTTTTAGCACCTTGGATACCTCTTTCTAAAACACAGAGTAGATTCATTGACAAGGAAGCCACCACCTCTTAACAGCTCTATATTCAGGTGGCTGCTTCAGGTATACTGTAACTCACTTACATCCGTGTTTCTCCAAGAATGCTGATAATGTGCTCCTTAGCAGCATATATGTGTATGTATATGCCTTCAAGTCACCTGTCAGATTGGGATAATTAACTTGATAGTTATATGTTAGTACTAATGATTTTGTATTAATTTTGGGGTATATCGTGTGTGTGTATCAGTATGTAAAAATAATGTTTGTTAGCTATCCCAAGAATTCAATATAAAGGAAAAGGGGGGGGGGGAGTCACCTATTGACTTATGGCAACTCCCATCAATTACATAGTGTTTTCTTAGGCAAGGGATACTCAGAGGTAGTTTTGCCAGTGCCTTACTCTGAAATGTAGCCTACAGCACATGGTATTTGTTGGCAATCTCCCATCCAAGTACTAACCAGGGCTGACCATAGTTAGCTTCCAAGATCAGATTGCATCTGATGCCTTTAAAGTATTTAGGCCCTTATATGCATCTCCTGCAAAGTAAATTCAGAGATGTGCATTCTCATAATCTAATTACAGACACTTGGCTTTCTGGAACAGTTACAACTGAACCACTGAGCTATCATGAATCATTTCCCAGGGTGTGCACAGTTGGAATGAGCTTCTTTACCCTTTTAGCGGAGCTGAGCTATCCTGTATTAGAGCCGGAGGAAGAAAATCCACATGGCACAACCCTTGTCCCCCGGGAGAGGGCACACAGATAATTAAACTGACAGCTTGTCCCCATTTTATGGTGCCCAAAATCTGTTGCCGGAGACAGCCATGATGCTTGGAATGGCCAACTAGCTTGGAGTTTTCTTGTAATACTAGCTGGACCCAGCACACCGTAAACTGTTAAAAAACATTCCAACACGCCTGGTAGACCTCATGCCCGGTTGCCTGTGTCCTGTCACAGTGGCATACTGCCGCCACCGCCAGTTCACTGCCTGGGTCCTGTCACAGCGGCTAGTAGCTATAGCTATATTGTTTGGTTGCTCCCAGTATGCAGATATGGCCATGAGTGGCAGGAGCGGATTGTGAGGTGGAGAGGGAATTTGCATGTGGGTGATGATTTGCATGTGGATGGTGATTCGCTGAGGGAGTGACAGGAACGGCCAATCAGCACACTGAAAGAGGCAACATACTTAAACCCATTGTACATACCCAGGAGGCCTGCATACCTAAGGCCATTGTGCATGCCCAAGAGCTTCATAGATATAGATATAGATATAGATATGCATACATATTAAACTCATACCACCAGATATTAATTCAGACTACATTCTTCCAGCATTTAATTATATAGCTATCCTGATTTCATTGGTTGGTTAAAAAAAAGTATAGTTCAGTGATGCATTTGAACTTCAATGATCACATTAAAAATCTTCTCTTGTTTCTTAATTCATTGTGTTGCATATTTATGTAAGAAATTTATATTCTGACTTTTCAGGTGAAGTCCTCCCAAAGTGGCTTACAGAGATAATTAAAACAATAATTAAAACAGCAGCAGCTGTTTAAGAACCCAGCACAAGACTTGTGGGAGGTTGCAAATTGAAATGAGAAAAGTTTTAAACTAAGGATCATTTAAACAAATATGCATCCACCATAGCTGAAGACATCTTATTTCATCTGATTTTGGAAGCTAAGTAAGGTGGGACCTGGTTAGTACTTGGATGGGAGATCACTATGGAATATCAAGGGTTCCAGGTAGGGCGAGAAAGACTTCTTCCTGAAACCCTGGACAGCCAATCAGCATTGACAGTATCCTGTGAAACAGAACAATGGTCTGACCCTATAAGGCAACTCCAGTGGGTTTGTATGTGTTTCCTCTGGGAGAACAGTCTGGAAACGGAGGGGTAGGCAGCACCAAAAAGGTCTCCTCTTTAAGTCCTGCTGGTTGGATGGACTTTGATAGCAGATTGTCACAGGCTAGACATGAGGAGGAATGAGACTGGCCAAAAAGAGTGTCTGCAGTCTTTTGCAATAGTGCACTTACTTCCTCCTCTGTGACCTCTTTTGCTACCACTGGATGGATGTTTTTATTTGTTTGGGACTTTTTATTCCACAAATGAATCTCCTTTTTGGTTGAGTATTAAGGCTTTAGGCATGGGGTAGACAACAAATAACTGCAAGCCATAGCAATAACAATTTATTTTAAAAGGTGCACTAATCTAATAAGAAAATAGTAACAGCTGTTCTCCCACAACTCAAGCCTCACACTCTGGCTATTTCTCTTGCTTCTGATTCCTTTCTTGGGTTCTTTCTTGTTGGCCTACTTGTCTCTCTGCTCTGCTTTCTCTCTTCTTCACTTCTCCTTCAACCTCAATTCTAATTCCAGCTCTCTGTCTACAGCTTCAACTTAGCTTCCTTTTCCAGTGTTCACATTAACCACCCCTTGTTAGGCTTGGCTTACTTATATATACAGTTTTGCTTTCCCGTCCTATTCTCTGCAAACCCCTTATAATTTACAAGAAAGGAAACTTAGCCACTGAACATTAACCCCATATATACCAATTTATTCTGTGCCTTCAAGTCGTTTCCAACTTATGGCAACCCTAAGGAGAACCTATCATAGAGTTTTCTTGGCAAGATTTGTTCAGAGGGGGTTTGCCTTTGCCTTCCTCTGAGGCTGTGAGAATGTGACTTGCCCAAGGTCACTCAGTGAGTTTCCATGGCTGAGTGGGATTTGAACCTTGGTCTCCAGAGTCATAGTCCAACAACTCAAACCATGACACCACCCTGACTCTTTTATATATACAAATACAAAACAACATAAAAGCACTTCTAAACCCATACATATCAATAAGATAACATAAAGCACTGTTCCTTCTCACATAGGCATGCAAGCAAGACCTGCTGTACATGAATGAAAGGCTCAGGAATGGTCCTTCAGAAAATCTGGTCCCAAACTATTTAGGAGTTTCAAAGTCTAAGGCAGTATTTCATTATAATGTGTCTAATTGTGAAATGACTGGCCTTTCAGGACTAAATCTGTTAGTTCTAATTAGAGTAGACCCATTGCATAAATGGAATTTGCAACAGTGTCTGTTTACCAAGTTCCCATTGATTGATTTGGTCTTCTCAAACTGAGACTAGCAATTGTATTTAGGCCAGAAGTGGGCATTGGGTGGTCTTCCATATGTTGCTGGACTGCAACTCCCAGCATTCCTCAGCAATGGCTATGCTAACTAGGGCTGCTAGAACTTTTCAGTCCCTCAACAACCAGTTCACCAACATAATTCCTACCCCTAATTTAAGCCATAACCCCACAAATCTTAGAAATAAATTTCTAGCAATGGAGATGGAACTAGCGTTCAAAGCCAGAATGCACATCCTTGCTTGAAATCTCACGCTGCTACCATTTCCAAACAGGGAACTGAAGTTTTGTCTGCAACCATTTTATTCTGAGGAGGTTTACCATTGCCTTCCTCTGAGGCTGAGAGAGTATGGTTTGCCCAAAGTCACCCAGTGGGTTTCCATGGCCAAGGGAGATTTGAACCCTGGCCTCCCGGAGTCCTACTCAAACTACTACACCACAGTGATTCACATGTAACATGTCTACTCCCACTGAAAAAACCCAAAACATCCCAAATGAGAAGTGAATGTTCTCAGAAGTCCCAGAATGTTTAGTGACCTTCAGGTGTGTTAGGTTATAATTCCCATCAGCCCCAAGCCACTGTGCTGCCTGGGGACAATGGGAGTTGTAGGCCAACACATCTTGAGACCTCCAAGTCTGGTAAGACTGATGAGAGTGAGAGTGGATAAAGAAGAACGTGGAGGGTGAGGGGAGTGGGAGTGGAATGCTGTAATGGGCAGAAATGACTAGGTGGAATCCTGACCAGGGCTGTATCCACACTACATAGTTACAGCATTATGATCCTGCATTAACTGCCATGGTACTACCATGTGGTATCCTGGGCTTTGTAGTTTTGTGTGGTTCTTAAGAATTCTCTGTAGGAAAGGTACCAGTGCTGTCCACAGGAGAATTCTGAGTACTTCAACAGGCTGCAGGTCCTAGGATTTCTATAGGATGGAGCCATAACATGAGGTGATATGAACATGGGTATAACTGTCTTGTGTAGACACACCCCAGGAGTCCCTGTGTTAGATGGGAGATACTCTACAATGCTGAGTGAAATCAGGCAAAAAGAAGCACCATACATGCACTGTCCCATTTCCGGGGCTCTTCTGTATTCCCTTATAAAACCAGAGAATACCCGAAAATACGAGGCATGGTTTAGGGAGCTTGGAGAGGAGATGACTAAGTGGTGACATGATAGCTTTCTTTAAATATCTGAAGGAATGTAAGGTACAAGATGGAGCCAGCTTGTTTTCTGCTGCTCCAGAGACTAAAACAAGAATTCAACAACAGTGGATTCAAACGACAAGAAGAGATACCACCTAAACACTGCAAAGAACTCCCTGACAGTAAGAACTGTTTTAACAGTAGAACAGATTGTTAACTCGTTGGGACTAACATCTGAATTTAAGCCAGGAGTGGGAATCCTGTGGCCTGCCAGGTGTTGTTGGACTGTAGCTCCTAGCATTCCTCAGCATTGGCTATGCTTCTGGGGCTGCTGGGAATTGTAGTCTGGAACCTTCAGAAGGGTCATATGATTTTCACCCTGATTTAGGCCATGGTAGTGTAAATTCCAGAAGTAAACACAGAGCTTTACTTTACTAGGGAGCTGGGTATGTTTAGCTTGGAGAAAAGAAGACTGAGAGGTGACGTGATAGCCATCTTTAAATATCAGAAGGGATGTCATATACAAGATAGTGCCAGCTTGTTTTCTTCTAATCCATAGACTAGAATACAAAACCAATGGATTCAAATTATAAGAAAACACTGGGAAGAACTTTTTTTTAACAGTAAGAGCTATTCAGAAGTGGAATAGACTGCCTTGGAGGATGGTGGTCTCTCTTTGAAGGTCTTTAAACAGGATGGATGGCCATCTCTCAGGTGTGCTTTAGTTGTGTATTTCTGCATGGCTGGGGGTTGGACTAGATGGCCCTTAGGGTCCCTTCCAATAGATTATCACAGTACACAGTTATAGTGCTATTATTCCACTTTAACTGCTGTGGTGGCCTCTTGTGGAATCCTGGGATTTGTAGTTTAGGGAGGGGCATTTTGAATTCTCAGCCAGAGAGCTCTTAGGCCTCAATAAACTACAAACCCCAGAATTCCACAGGAGGTAACCATAGTAGTTAAAGTACAATAATAGCACTTATAACAGTGTACAGTTGTCTCTTCATATTTGCTGGGGTTTGGTTCCAGGACACCCCCCCCCCCCCGTGGATACCAAAATCTGTGAATACTCAAGTCCCATTATATGCCATGGCATAGCAAAATGGTGTCCCTTATATAAGATGGCAAAATCAAGGTTTGCTGTTTGGATTATTATTTTTTAAAGAATATTTTCAAGCCATGAATACTTAAATCCGTAAATACGGAGGGACAACTGTAGTGTGATACAGTTCAAGATTCTATGATCAGTCCCAGCCTGCTATGAAATCTCAGGTGAATGTATCAATACAAGGATCACTTGTGCTCTGCATCCTTAAAGCAATATAGCAGCACAATGTAAAGGAGAAGTTAAACCAGCAGAGAATCAGGACTAGCTCTCAAGGGAAGCTTGCAAGTTAAGTGTACAGTACAGTACAGTACTTCTTTCTGGGTTCTATGGGGCCAAATATAATTCAGTATTGTGAACACAATCACAATTTGTCTATCTAGCTATCTATGAAAAATCCAATAAATTATATATTAAACTTACAGTAACATATATCCACTGTTCTCAAAGTTCCATGCTTCCAATGAGATCCCGGTATAGGACTTGATTGCAGGACTCAGATGCCACCTTAAAGCTGTAAATAAATTTAAAAAGACAGTTGCAAATGCAACATAGAAATTGCACCACAAGGAATTTATCCCTTTTGTTCCTTCCTAAATATATAATTGAAAATACCACTACCTTATTCAAGGTGCAAAGGGCCTATTCCTTAGCTGGGTAGTTGCAGTGCTTCTGCAGCTCTTTCTGAACTCACTAGTACAGCCCCTTCCTTAGGGCTTTCCCACCCACTGGGCCAAACCAATAATTCCTAGGGGTTGCAAAAGCAGTGTGTGAACTTCCCCTAGCAGCAGAGAATGGGGGCTAAGCTAGGAAGCTCAAGTGAATTGGGTAATTTCATGACAGGCCTCTATAGGAACAGATCAACAGAGAACGAAAGAGAAGCCTTCTCCGCTGCCTGGGAGTGTGGTGGAGTCTCCATCTTGGGAGGTTTTTAAACAGGCTGGATGGCCATCTGTGGGGAGTGTGTGTGATTGTGTGTTTCTTCATGGCAGGGGGCTGGACTGAATGGCCTTCGTGGTCTCTTCCAGCTCTGGTTATATGACTCTGTGTTAGGGCTAGGTATGCTTAGAGGGCCAGATTTGGCACCTCTTGACCTTCAGCAAATTGCACTGCTGCCATTTCAGTGAAAAATTTGGGAAGATTTTTTGCTGTTTGGAGATAGGAGCCCTCCAAACAATACAGTGGGCCCTTGGTATCCACTGCGGGTTGGTTCCAAGCCCGCCCGTGGATACCAAAACCCATGGGTGCACTGTATTATATACAGTGTCAACTTATATAAAATGGCAAAATCAAGGTTTGCTTTTTGGGTTGATGTTTTTTAAAACATTTTCAAGCTGTGGATGGTGGAATCCATGAATACAGAACGCCGACTGTACTAGAATACTGTATTATTAATGAAGCAATTTTGTAGC
This sequence comes from Gambelia wislizenii, assembly GCA_030847615.1. Taxonomy (NCBI): domain Eukaryota; kingdom Metazoa; phylum Chordata; class Lepidosauria; order Squamata; family Crotaphytidae; genus Gambelia; species Gambelia wislizenii. The sequence goes on from JAUMIR010000003.1 coordinate 370,278,357, forward strand.
TGAATTTTTGCTTTTTTGGCTGAAATTGTAAAGAAATTGGTCTGAGGAACTGGGGGTCTAGGAGGATATCCATGGCTCCATACAGCCCATGGGTTGAACGATCCCCAACTCTGTTTTGTCTTTGGTTGGAATTAAATACCTGTAGGCCTACTGAAGTTCTCATAGAACGGGGAGGGGGAATGACATTTGGCCCTCCAGATGTTGTTGGACTGCAACTCCTAGCATCCTATGCCATTAGCTATGTGGGCTGTGGCTAATAGGAGTTGTAGTCTAGTCACATCAGTGGAGAGGGATATATTGTATTCTCCACCCCTGAATGAGAGTACCACTCTTTGATTGCTTAAACAACTGCAGCTTGCGTTAATTAGTAGAGGCCAATTTACTGGCTGATTTACAGTTAAGGGCCAATATTTGGGAACTGATCTTTGCCCCCTTGCCTGCTTTGGCTTCAAGTATAGAACTGTAACAGGGGATTGAAGAGAAATGTTGAGATTGCCTTGTTTCTCTCTCCTTAATTTGAAAGGTACTTTTTGCAGAAATAGTAATAATTAACCTCTGTGTGGTATGCTTAAAAATATTCCATATGCTTGCTTTTTAATAAATATTCTATTTATGATATTGATCAAAATATCAAAAGATCTCAGGGTAGCTTACAAGTAAAATTAATGCACACAGATTAAAACAGTTTAAATTAATAGAGGTAATTTAAATAAACTTTAAAAAACATACTAAACATAATAAGTTAAAACAGATTTTAAAACTTAAAAGACAGTTTAAAATGTCAGCATTTGAGAGAAATCATTGAGATTCAAAGGGTTTGATAAACAACGATTTTTTAGTTATCCTTACAACAATCCTGCTAGGTGTTAAGGCAGTATTGTTGCCTTCCATGCTGCCACAGTGGGGAGATATCTGAGGTTTGGAGAGAGTAGTTTGTTTAAGGTTACATATGGAGTTAACAATGGAGTCCAGATTTTGGATGGGGACTTCCTGGTTAGTATAATCTGAAAACTGTTTGGAGCGGTTAGAATTGTATGTTGACTCATGTAATTTTCAATATCATCAAAAGAAGCTCCAGTACAAGGAAGAATGTAAAATGCAGTCTATAAACCAGAGCTTGAAAAATTATTTTCAGATTACAGCTCTCAATATCCCCCAGCCAACTTGGTCAATGGCCATATTGGCTGGGGGATTCTGGAAAATGTAGTGCAAGAGGCTAACTTTTCAAAGCTCTGATAGAAATTAGTGTACGGCAAGGGTGAACAAAGTGCAGGCTGTTTTTATGCCCCCCCCCCCGGCACCTTCAACAGTCAAAACTTTTGTCTCAAAATAATCCCTAGAGGGTGTGAAGGGCATTTCTAACATGTTTGGAGTCCACCTGCAAAATATTTCAAACACACACACACACACACACACACACATATATGTATGGCTTTTCTTCGCAAACGAAGATTCAGGAAGGACTCATCCTGCACTTTCTGCAAGCGCGCTGATGACTAAAAAGGCCAATCCGAGATAAACAAGTCCGGTTGCAGAAAACACAGCAGAAGGTCTCCTTGGGTGATGTTTCCGGGTTGTGATTCTTTCTGCATTGTTTCTCTTCAAGACTTGTTTGGCATGAGTTTTCAAATAAGGCTGCAGCAGTGTGGATAGTGCGTCACCATGCCTCCTGATGTGAGGCCAGGGCGGACCATTGTTGGTGATCAATTTGGCCGAGCCTGAGATGTTTTTTCAGGGAGTCCTTGTATTGCTTTTTTGGAGCGCCCCTCTTACGCTGGCCCGTGGCGAGTTCACCGTAGAGTACTATTTTGGGGAGGCGATGGTCCTCCATCCTAGAAACGTGCCCTGCCCAATGCAGCTGTGTTCTCAATATCATGGCCTCAATACTGGTGATCCCTGCTTGCTCAAGGACAGCAACATTCGTCATATAGTCAGTCCAGTGTATATTTAGGATTGTGCATATGGATGGATGAAAGCGTTCGAGGAGTTGTAAGTGGTGGCGATAGGTGATACTTGCCTCAAAATGCCCTTTAGGGACCCAGGAAGATTTTTTTTATTTTTGGGTGGGAGCAGGTGCAGTGGGGTGTGTAGCCCTCCGAGGTCTCCTTAAGGGCTAATATAACCCATAGTCTTCCATGGTTGTTCCCCCGCCCCCAATCTAAACTTACCATCAAAGTATTTCAAGTTTCAAATACAGTCGTCCCTCCGTATTCACGGATTTGGTATCCACAGACTTGGTATCCACAGACGTATGTATTCGTGGCTTGAAAATATTCTTTAAAAAAAAAATCCAAAAAGCAAACCTTGATTTTGCCATTTTTTATAAGGGACACCATTTTGCTATGCCATTGCAAATAACTTGAGTATTCACGGATTTTGGTATCCACGGGGGGTCCTGGAACCAAACTTTGCCCAGCTAATATGAAGGGGCAGTTATAATCTCTATGCCTAACTATGCATGCTTCATAAAATGAAGCAATTTTAAGATCTCCTGATTTAAGTAGAAGAGATTTGAACTTGTGCTCAAGGCTGGCTTTCATGGCTTACAGATATGATTAACATTTTCCAGTTTCATTTCATTTTCCATTTCCTCCAATGAGCTCAAGGTGGCATATACAGTCCTCCCCTGCTTAAGCCTCACAACAACCCTCTGAGGTAGATTCCAGACACGCCTAACATTTCACAGACTAAAACTGGGGTGCATATGAGCAAGCAATATCAGAGTGTGGACAAGATGGCAAAAATTATTAATGAGGAAGAACTCACGAGCTAGAAGTGGCTGTAGCAGTTTGCTTTTGCCTGAGCCTACTGAGAAGGACAAGATTCCTCCTCCTCCTTTCTTCCTGCTGTGTTAAGTGAATGGAAACTGTTTTTGCATTTTGAACTCAGCTTATAGTGATTGAAATAAGCTGAAGACAAAGGAGGAAAGTGGAAAGAAGAGGGAGAAATTGGGACATTGTAAAAGCTGCCGAAAAAGTGGAATGAGAGAGGATTCATTGGGATTGTCCCTGCCAAACCAGGACAGTTGGAGAGTATAAGATTAGACTGAAAGATCAACTGAACCAAAAGCATTCTATGAGTGTCCTGGCTCACTGGGGATTGGAACATAAATCTCCCAGGTCCTAGTCCAGTACTGTAACCACTGTACTGACCATCTCTCAAATACAAGGTCCTCAGTTTACATTTCAGAATCTCCACCTGCATTTTTTTCAGAGACTTGGGGTCTGTGTGAGTTTGCTGCCTGAAAACTGAACAATCGCTGCCTGTCATGCAGCATCAAATATGCATGGGAAAGGACGCCTGCATTCCAACCTGTAGTGTGAAAAATGTGTTGCAAATTATATTTAATCAAGCTTGGACAAAATTATTTTGGGGGGGGGGGAGGTTACAGTTCTCTGTATCCCCCAGGCAGCCTGTCACTGTCATTGCTGGGTGGGGAATTCTGGAAGCTGCAGTCCCAAAACGTAACTTGATAGCCTTGATAGTAACAGGGGCAAATGGCTGGGTGGAAAAGCCTGTGTTTGTGCTATGAAATGTCAGGCTTTCTGGTTGGCATGGTGAGAAATACATAAAAAGTTTTAAAATAAATACAACTTCAGTTTGCTGCTAGTAAAGTGAATCTCAGTGTTTACTGTTCACTTCTGGAATTTGCACCACCATGGCTGAAATCAAGGAGCAAATTGTGTGATGCTTCTCATGCTTTTAGACTGCAACTCTTTACATTACAGCCAATAGTGAAGTTTCAAATAATCTTGACATCAGCACATGCAGGCCACAGGGTTCCCACTCATGTCTTAAATCCAGATGGTAGTCTTAACTGGAATAGACTCACTGAATTAACAACAACTTGATTAAGTGAATAGTTTATCTAAGTTCCAGTGATTCAGTGGGTTTAGTCTAGTTGAAAGACTAGCAATTGGTTTTAGGCCATGGTCTGGGTTTGTTTATTGATTCTAGGCTTAAAGAATGCCCCTTCTGTGGATCGGCTCTGCTTTGCTTTTCAAAGACTTCCTCTTCTTCTTTTGGTACTTCTTCAAACCTCAGGCTTTCCTTAGCATGCGGCTTCCTCCCTCTTGTTACTCAACTGCCCTGTTGGGGCTGCAGTCCTGTTAGTGCTCAGAACCCAGATTCATAGTTAACATGTATAATCCATCTTACTTTTGTGTTATAAAAAGTTTCCCTTACTGATTTTTGTGCCTCAAACAGTGCAGAAAATGTACAGCTGTTGAAGCAGGTTTGGGAAAGTTTTCCAGCTGTCCATATGATGTTTGACTGCCACTCCCAGCATTGCTTACCACTGGTTGTGCTGGCTAGAGCTGATGGGAGTTGAAGCCCGTGCTATAGAATGTATAGCACCTATGTTTTACCTCATGCCCACTTGAAATACAGCCGAGTTTTAAACCACTGCTGTTTTACACCTGTATGTTCTGATTGGTCAGGGTTTTTTTTAGTTTTAGATGGTTTTAATTTTATATTGTTTAATTCTTTTTATGGGAGAGGGTGGGGATGGGTGGTGCTTTTAGTCGTTATTATAATGTTTTAATTGTTGGAAGCCACCCCAATTGTTTTTAGCAGAGCGGCGGGGTATAAATGATAATAATAATAATAATTAATATTATTAATATCTGGAGGGCTGCATGATCCCAGAATCTTTGGTCTTTTGGGTGTTTTGGACTACAACTCCTATGATCCCTTATAAGTCCACCTACCTGGGGCTTCTTTGAACTGACATCTAAAACACTCGAACGGTAGCTTAGAAGAAAGTATCCATGTTACTGGTTTGCTCTATTTATCTCCCTTTCCTGGCTATTCTTCCTGATAAATGAACGGTAGTTCTTACTTGCTTTTTCCAAGGTTGTTTTAGATCAGGGTTGGGCAACTGGTGGTCATCCCGGTGTTGTTAGCTTGCAGCTCCCATCAGTCACAGCGAGCCCAGCCACTGGGGGATTATGGAAGTTGCAGTCCAGCAACATCTGAAGGGCTGTATGTTGTCTACATTGCTGTTTTTGTTGTTTCATTTTACCAGCCTGGGACTCAAAGTGACTTACAATAGTCAAAACAGATATAGCTAAAAATGTTCACATTGTATTTGCAGTTTTTCCACTTTTGTGGGGGTCCTACACCCCAACCCTCACAAAAGTTGAGGGCTGGCTGGACAGCGTGTTTCTGTATTACATTTAAGCCTTTGCTTTCATCATGGAACTCAGAGTAGCATACACAGGGAGTTCCAAGCTAGTTTGGTTTATGGTTAGAAGTTCAGACTAGGGGATGGAAATGGGAAAACTGACTTTTGGGACCTGAACCCCCAGGCTTTAGGAGTTGTAGTCCAAAAGGCACTTTTCCAGTATCAGGACTTCAACTGGGCAGACCTGTTTTAAATCCCTACACAGAACCAGTGTGATATAGTGGTTAACGTGGTGGCTTTAAGGCATGGAAGATACATATCTATGAAACTTCAGTGATCCTGACCTAGTATTCTCTCAGCCTCACAAGGTTGTTGCAAGGATAAAAGGGTGGGTGGGTGGGTGGGTGGAAGGAGCTGCATACATCTTGTGCTAATTGCAGGAACAGCAGGGTATACATGTAGAAAAGAAGTTCCTGTCTCTCGCCTGGATAAAGAGTTTGCTAGATCACATTTTCCTACACCACACTGAGCAACTAACTGCTGGGGATTTGAGGACTACACTAGACAAGCAAGGGGCCTTAATACTGCCTTTGCTCCCCCAACCCTGGGGGACACAGATCATTTTTGGGGGTCGCCAATGCTCCCATGTTAGAGGGCTTGGGGTCAAATTTGCCATGTTTTTGGGATCCTTGGGCCATTTTAGACCAAGGAGATGCCTTTTTAAAAACAGGAAGTGACCAGAAGGTCAATTTCCAGGTCACTTCCTGTTAGAATAAAGGGCTCCCCTGGTCCCAAAACAGCCTTAGGAGGAGCAAAATGTAAAATTGTCCACCCCCATACTTCCTAGGGGGCATTGAGGGCCAATTTAGGTGGTCCTTCCCCATTTTTTTTAAAACATGGGGCTGCTGAGCAGTCCTGTGGCCAACAAAATGGCCTTGGGTTTTCTCTGTGGCCCATACTTTCCCCACCAAACTATATTTTGCTGGAGGTTTCCTCTTCCTTGAAAAAACTTGCCCCCTTTCCTTCCTTCAACTTCCTTCTTAAAACCCACCTTTTCTATTAAAGTTTGGCAAACTCTTTTCTCTAGTTACCATAAATAAGACTGCAAGTAATCCCAAGCATAAAAACTCAAAACAACCACTTGATGGTCCATATTGCTTTCTTCCTCCCCATTCTCCTTTGTTTCCTTTCCTGTATTCTTTCGGCCATTTCAAATTTTAAACTGGAAGCTCCGCAAGGTTGAGACCTTTCCTCCACCATAATGCACCATGGACATTTGTCAGTATAATACTGTTTGCTGATGTAAATTTAGAATCATAGAATTGTAGAGTTGGAAGAGACCACAAGGGCCATCCAGTCCAATCTCCTGCCATGCAGGAAATCACGATCAAAGCATCCCTGACAGATGGCCATCCAACCTCTGTTTAAAGACATCCAAGGAAGTCGACCCTACCACACTCTGAGGGAGTGTGTTCCACTGCCGAACAGCTCTTACTGTCAGAAAGTTCCTCCTAATGTTGGGGTGGAATCTCTGTTCCTGGAGCTTGCATCCATTGCTCCGTGTTCTAGTCTCTGGAGCAGCAGAAAACAAGCTTGCTCCATCCTCAATATGACACCCCTTCAAATACTTAAACAGGGCAATCATATTGCCCCTTAACCGTCTTTTTTCCAGGCTTAACATACCCAGCTTCCTAAGTCTTTCCTCATAAGGCATGGTTTTCTAGACCTTTCACCATTTTAGTTGCCCTCCTCTGGAAATGCTCCAATTTATTTATTTATTTATTTATTTATTTATTTATTTTATTTATACCCCACTCTTCAGCCACAAAGGGTATCAGAGCAGCTTACAAATGGTCAATTGAACAGTTCTCTGCCCTCAGGCTTACAATCTAAATAAGACAGGACACATAAGGAAAAGGGAATGGCAGTGGGGGTGGAGATTAAATCCAGCAGATACTGCTGGTTCTTCTCTCCTTCCAAGGCAGGGTGTTGGCAATTGGGCTGGAGGGAGGGCCTTTCACCTGCTTCCGGGCACAAGCCTGATGGAGTTCTGCCTGCCTCTTCTTCTCTCCCTCCAAGGCAGGGTGGTGATAATTGGGCTGGAGGGAGGGCCTTTCACCTGCTTCTGGGCACAGGCCTGATGGAGTTCTGCCTGCTTCTTCTTCTCTCCCTCCAAGGCAGGGCGGTGGCATTTGGGCTGGAGGGAGGGCTTTTCACCTGCTTCTGGGCCCAGGCCTGATGGAGTTCTGTTTGCCTGTTTTTCTTTCCCTCCAAGGCAGGGCGGTGTTAGTTGGGCTGGAGGGGGAGGGCCTTTCATCTGCTTCTGGGCCCAGGCCTGATGGAGTTCTGCCTGCCTCTTCTTCTCTCCCTCCAAGGCAGGGCAGTGACAGTTGGGCTGGAGGGAGGGCCTTTCATCTGCTTCTGGGCACAAGCCTGATGGAGTTCTGCTTGCTTCTTCTTCTCTCCCTCCAAGGCAGGGTGGTGATAATTGGGCTGGAGGGAGGGGCTTTCACCTGCTTCTGGGCCCAGGCCTGATGGAGTTCTGCCTGCCTCTTCTTCTCTCCCTCCAAGGCAGGGCGGTGGCATTTGGGCTGGAGGGATGGCCTGTCACCTGCTTCTGGGCCCAGGCCTGATGGAATTCTGCCTGCCTCTTCTTCTCTCCCTCCAAGGCAGGACAGTGACAGTTGGGCTGGAGGGAGGGCAATATCCTTTTTGAATTGTGGTGCCCAGAACTAGATACAGTATTCTAGGTGAGGCCTAAACAAGGCAGAATAGAGTGGCACTGTTACTTCCCTTGATCTAGACACTATACAGTTGTCCCTCCACATTCATGGATTTGACATTCTTGGATTTAAGTATTCATGGCTTGAAAATAATCTTTAAAAAATAATAATCCAAAAAGCAAACCTTGATTTTGCCTTCTTATATAAGGGACACCATTTTCTATGCCATTGCATATAATGGGACTTGAGTATTCACGGATTTGGGTTTTCACGGGGGGTCCTAGAACCAAACCCCAGCGAATGTGAAGTGACAACTGTACTTCTATTGATGCAGCCCAAAATTGCATTGGCCTTTTTACACTGTTGACTCATGTTCAACTTGTGGTCCACTAGGCCTCCTAGATCCCTTTCGCACGTAGTCTCATTCATCCAGGTCTCCCCCATCCTATATTTATGCATTTTGTTTTTCCCCTCTAACTGCAGTACCTTACATTTCTCCATATTGAATTTCATTTTGTTAGCTTTGGCCCAGCTCTCCAGTCTATCCAGGTCATTTTGAATTTTGATCCTGTCCTCTAGGGTATTAGCTACTCCTCCCAATTTGGTGTCATCTGCAAATTTGATAAGTATGCCCCTAATTCCCTCATCTAAGTCATTGATAAAGATGTTGAATAGCACTGGGCCCAGGACAGAACCTTGTGGCACCCCACTGGTCACATCTTTCCAATAGGAAGAGGAGCCACTGCTGAGCACCCTTTGGGTTTGGCCGGTCAACCAATTATAAATCCATTTAACAGTTAACTTGTCTAGCCCACATTTTACAAGCTTGTTTGCAAGAATGTCATGGGGAACCTTGTCAAAGGCCTTACTGAAATCAAGGTATACGATATCCACAGCGTTCCCTTCATCTACCAAGCTGGTAATTTTATCAAAAAAATGAGATCAGATTAGTCTGGCATGACTTGTTTCTCTGAAACCCATGTTGACTTTTTGTGATTATGGCATTGCCTTCTAAATGTTCACAGACTCACTGTTTAATGATCTGCTCTAGAATCTTCCCTGGTATTGATGTCAGACTAACTGGATGATAATTGTTGGGATCCTCCTTTTCCCCCCGTTTTGAAGATGGGGACAATGTTTGCCCTCCTCCAGTTTGCTGGGATTTCTCCTGTTCTACAGGAGTTCTCAAAGATTATTGCCAATGGCTCTGGGATTACATTTGCCAGCTCTTTTATTACCCTTGGATGTAGTTCATCTGGTCCTGGAGATTTAAATTCATTTAGATTTAGAAGGTATTCCTTTATCATCTGGTGACTTTGCTTGTTTTCTTCTTCTTCCAAAAGCCAATAAAAAGAAAGAGAAAGAGCGACCTGAGATCTCCCTGCCTTCAGACTTTGAACATACGATTCATGTTGGATTTGATGCTGTCACTGGTGAATTCACGGTAAGGGGAATGGGACTGGAGGAGGAACAGGGAGGGATGGGATGAATGGAAAGGCTCCCCGGAATCGTTCTTATCTGCAGTACCAGGGGTGGGCAAAGTGTGTGCAACCCCAATCCCTTTTTTGCACAAGCACACCCCCATGCCCTCCAGAATTTTAATTTTTTGTAAAACAAAAAAAATTATCATTGCAGTTTGACATTGAAGTTCATCAGCAAAGCACTAAATGCACTATAGTCAATTGCGAAAGGAACTAATGAACTAAGTTCAGTGGGATAGTGGATATCATACTCAATTTAGTTCCTTTTATATTCCCTATATACCACCATCCCACACAAGGATGGACTACAAGTTGTCAGGAACATCATTGCAGATGGGATCATAACAGACCTAGCCACCAAAGTCTGCCACTTTGTTCTTACAGAGAACTACTTCACTTTGGGTAATAATACCAAGTTAATGGTACTGCCATGGTTAACGGTTAACTTCAAGTTAACGGTACTGCCATGGTTGCGCACATGGCATCACAATATGCCAACATTTTCATGGCTGATTTGGAACAACGCTTCCTTATCTCTTGCACCCAGAAACCTCTCCTCATTTGGACTGATGGAGAGGACTCACTCAAGACATTCCACCAGAATTTAAACAACTTCCACCCTACTATCAGTCTTACCCTGGAACTATCAACAGAACAAGTTCACTTTCCATACACTACCATACAGCTACGCAGTGGACATCTAAGCACCAGACTATATAGCAAACCCACTGATGGCTACATGTACTTACATGCCTCCAGTTTCCACCCTGAACACAGTACCAAATCCATAGTTTACAGCCAAGCCCTTCCATTCCATTGTAACTGCTGAGACCCACGACAGGAACACCAAACTCACACAACAAGCATTCCTCAAGCTACAGTACCCACCATATGAAGTAAAACAACAACAACAAGTCAACAACGCAAGACTTTGTACCTAGGACTAATCTATTACAGAACAGACCAAATACAGGTAATGGCAGATCCCCACAAGTGGTCACATACAGCTCCCAACTGAGAGCTCTCAGACATATCGTCAATCAACTATAACCTATTCTGGACAATAATGCTACCCTCTCAAGGCTCTCAGTGGTAGGCCTTTACTTGCCTACAGTCAGCCTCCCACTCCCAAACAGTTACTTACCTACAGGAGGGCACACAACACGGATGGGGAGACAAGTACAAGACCTTGCTACAAACCCAGATGCCAACTCTACCCACACATCTACTTGGGAAATGTCATTACAAGACCTAATTGCATCACCCACAATATTAGCGGTACTTTAATATGTTCATTCTCTAATGTCACACACACACACACACACACACACACACATACATGCCATCCTCTGTCATCAATGCCCTTCAGCACTCTGTATTGGGAAAACAGGCCAGTCTCTGTGCTGGAGGGTAAATGGACATAAACCAGACATTAGGAATGGGAATGGGAATACACAGAAAACAGTTGCAGAATAGTTTAATCTTCCAGGGTATTCCATCTTTGCCATCAGAACAGCAGTCCTTGAACAAAACAAAACACAGGAATATTGGAAAGAGAAACAGCAGAATTTGAATATAATCCACAAACTCCAGTCCATCAATAGTGGGTTAAACTGAGACAATAGTTTCTCGGTACACTACGCTTATTATAACAATAGTTAACACCCCATCCTCATGAGGTCTTTCTTGGCCAGTTTATCACATCTCTTTTCTGTTTCCTAGCCAGCATCACACTACATTCCAATAGCTACCTCCACTGCTCATATGGTTATCTACTCTCCTTGGCTTTAGGCAACATCTTTCCTCCTACCTTTGTCACCCAACGACCATTGCTAAAACTGAATGTGTCACCTCATCACCATACCCACAAGTTTTGTATTTCTATTGCTATTCACACATACTGCTTGCTTATTCATAACTATAAAGATCTGTTTGTAGGGACTTCACTCCATGCATTTGATGGAGTAGACGTAAGTCTATGAAACCTTATGCTACTAGCTTCTTTCTTTCTGTTAGTCTCCAAGGTACTGCAAGATCCCTTTGCACACTGATCCAGACTAACACAGCTATGTCTTTGAATTAGATCCTTTTACTTCCGTATCAATACCATAATATCATATTGATTAAAATCACAATTTGTTGATCTATAAATACAAGCATAATCATAATTATTAGCGTCCAAGTGCTTCTGAATAAAGATAGCCTGTGCAGCATTTTCTTCCCACTTTAACTATTATAGCTCTTTCTGATGTAATCCTAGGATTTGTCATCTGGTACAGTACTTAAGACTCTTAGGACTGTAGTTCAGGGAAGCGCATTGGAGAATTATAAACAGAGAATTCTGCTAGCAGATAATTCAAAGTACCTCCCTAAAGTACAAATCCCAGGATTCAGTAGGATGGAGCCATGACAGTTAAAGTGGTATCCGACTGCTCTAATTGTGCAGTGTGGATGCATTCCTGGTGTTAAGCAGGGAAGGTGCCTCAATCGTGAATGATACTGATCACTCTTAGTATCCTGTTTCCAGGGCATGCCAGAGCAATGGGCCCGCTTGCTGCAAACGTCCAATATCACCAAATCGGAACAGAAGAAGAACCCCCAAGCGGTGCTTGATGTACTTGAATTCTACAATTCCAAGAAGACCTCCAACAGCCAGAAATATATGAGCTTTACCGGTAGGTAGTCTTGATCAGGTTTTGTCTTACACAACAGGGTAAAAACAAGCAAGAAATGATGTCCCAACAGAAAACTACTGGATTGCAGCCCAGACTTGAGATATCAAATAGATAATACAAATAAGAAAATTAAATGAATGCAACATTTTGATAATATGGATTTCTGTAATACACCAATAAACATACATTGCCTCAACCATAACACTAAAAATATTGTAATGGAATCAAAGCATATTAGAAATATAATGGCATCACTAGACTCATTTTGACCTGAACTAAATCTTGATGGTGCAAAGTTACCTTTTATGAGAAGTCTTATATCTTGGTCACAAACTGTATAATCAAAAACAACACCCTGGATTATCTTTGGAAACTTGAGGAAAGGCAAGGTGTGTTGAATTTTATCCATGTTAGTCAATATAATCCATGCCAGTTAGCAGCCCAGCTACTACAAATTAAGTTTTTGAGAGGTCTTCAAGGGCAATCTCATACATAATACATTGCAATAGCCAAGTGTGGGTGTTACTTGGGCATCAATAACTTCTTGCTGGACTGCCACCTGATGTCAATAGTATTTAGCAGTATCACATGTGATTCTCTCTACTCTCTTAGATAAAACAGTACTGCATAGGCATTAGTTTCCCATTTAACGTTTTTTTGAGAAAAACCAGATGGACCTATACTTAACCTTAAGTAAATTTAATTACAGAGTTGCAATTATACTTGCAATTAGAATTGCTAGATATTTGTAAGACTCTTCATTCCAAATAATCACAAATGTTAGGGAAAAAAAGTACAGGGCATGTAATGGTATTACAAAATCCAGCCACATTGGGTAGGAATGCTAATTAAATGTCTGAATTGGGACATGAGAAGTGATTTAAAGCAAATGATAGCCAGAGCTAAGGAGGTGCTATTTATACATCTTTTCCAGTCTTGAGAATGTATGTTAATATGGGTGTGTTAGATATGACTGTAATTTTTCACTAGTTTTCTTCTTGAAGAAACAAAGGAATAATTTTAGCTATTTTCGTTCCCCTGCAAGAAAGTCTTTGATAACTGTGCAGTTTTTGGAGACAATTCAGGCTTTATTCTGCACAAAATTTGCATGTGGTTGTTTTTCACTGAAAATAGCATTTCCTGCACAAGAAAAATGCTGTTTTCTGTGCAGAACATCCACCTATGAATTTTGTGCAAATAAGTCATTGGTTACCTCATTTCCCATCTTCTTCGATTCCTACCCTCTTTTAGAGTTTTTTTCCCACCTTTCATGGGCTTGAACTTGGTTGTCTTTGGCACTAATTAATGTTTTAACATTGTATCATGTACATATAATAGTATGGTTTTTTGTGTATTGTGGTCTGCCCTTGGTTTTGATTAGAAATAAAAGGCAGAATGTAAGAACAATAAAAATATATATAAAATGAAACTAGACTACACCGGTAATTTTTGAAAAATCTGTTTTTCTTTTAGATAAATCTGTCGAAGATTATAATTCCTCCTCCAATACACTTGTAAGTTGTCTTTCACTGCCTTTGATATCTGTCTTTATCCAAATGTGTAAGATGTGTTTAAATCTTTGCAATGGGTACACTCTGGTGCCCTTAATATTTTCATAAGATGAAGTTGTAACTTACCCTATGAAATATGTCTGATTTCAAAGACTTGCAAGATGATACATTCAACCATTGGATTGAATTCCAAAAAAATAGATATCTTAAGGAGGCACCAATCCTGGGAAGTAAGGCCCACTGAACTCTGAAATTTGTTGTCTTTGAATTCTACCATTTTGAAATTTGTACCTGAGTAACCCTGTATGGGCCTGAGCTCCTTGATTTCCTGAAATTAGTAAAATGTGAATGCAGATACCCACACTGTTCCTAGGAAACTTGGATGGCGGGGAGGGGGATTCAATTTTCTTTAAACTAGATCCTGAGTAACTTGGGAAAGATTTTTTTTACTACATGGCCACAGGGGATCCAGGGATTTGTAGTCCAAAGAAGTAACCTTTCAGAGTTCTGACTAGTCCACCTAGGAGCTCATTAGTACTGGATCATGGTACAGTGGTTCTGAAAGCTCCCTTGAGGGGGGACAAACTTTTATTAATGGACAGCATTTCCACCTCAGCAGGATCTTGCATAGGAAATGCTCATTAAAAAGTGAAGACTTTTTATCCAGTCATTCTGAGAACATTCACTCTCCCTACCACCACCACAGGGGGCAGCGGGCAGGATTCTCTTTTAATCAACTGTTCAAGCCTATGCATCCAGTATCTGGAACAACATTGTAGACAGCCCACTTTTGCCCTTTATTGTAACCTCCTATAATCTGGTTATAATCTGATGAGTGGGTTTTAGAACAAATCAAGCCTGAACTCTCCCTAGAATCCAAGATGACTAAACAGAGATGGTAGTATTTCGGAAATATCACGGGAGGACATGACTCATTAGAAAAAAACCCAATAATCCTTGGTAGGGTAGAAGGTAGTAGGAAAAGAGGAAGACTGCATTCCAGGTGGATAGACTAAATCAAGGAAGCCACAGCCTTGAGTTTGAAAGAACTGAGCAGGGCTGTTGATAACAGAGAGAGTTGGAGGTCTCTCGTTCATAAGGCCATCATAAGTCGAAGTCGACTTGGTGACAATTAACAACAGCAACATAATCTGGTTGAGGGTGGGGTGCTGAGAGGTGAGAGTAGAAGTTCAAAACTCTTTACGCACCTCTTGGAAGACACTGCTCTGTGAAAGATGACTGTGTCCTACTGTTGATGGGATGCTTTCACATGCTGTTTTTATTTATTTAATTTATATCCTGCCATTCTCCCAATATGGGACTCAAGGCATCTCACAATATCAGTTAAAACAAGAGATAACAAAAAAATTAAGCGATTGTATTAAAAACATTAATTTAAATCTGTTTTTAAAAGTCCATTAAAATATGATAATGATGATAAATATAGTGTAACGTTCACCCCAATAAAAAGATCTACTGAGACAGTCAGTTAACACTCAAAGCCCTGGGTAAATGGAAAGGTCTCTGGCTGCCAGTGGAAGGAGAGCAGAGAGGGAGCCAACCTAGCTTCCCGTGGGAGAGAATTCTACACTCTGGGAGCAGCCACCAGGAAGGTTTTCTACTGTGTCCGCACCAAACATGCTTGTAGTGATGGTGGGACCAAGAGAAAGTCCTCCTTGGAGATCTTAAAACTTTGGCAGGCTCATATTGGGAGATATGGTCTTTCAGAGAGTCTTGGACCCAAGACATATAAGGCTTTATAGGTCATAACTAGCACTTTGAATTGTGCCTGGAAATGAACCAAATAGCCAGTGAAGCTGTTTTAATGCTATAATTTCTATTCCCGCTTCCATGGTAGACAAGGTAACTGACACCTGGGCCTAACACTCCCAGACTGAGCATCCTGGAGATCACATAGCAGATTCAACACAATAGAGCAAAGACAAACCAAGTGCATACTATTTCTTTCAGTAAGAGAAATGTGAAGCTTCTCTGCTCTCATGCTCACTTCACTACAATACCAGGAGTGTGAATGGCAGAGGTCAGAAGAAGGTGAATTCTCCAAGTGCTAGCTAAATTATCTCTCAAGATCCAAGAGCAATCTCCAGCAAAAGATTGGGTTTAGATGAGGATGGGCAGAAGGTAAATCAAGATTTACTGGTTGGTCTTTGGATAGTTTGCAGAAGTAGCTTATGTGGCTTTCTTTTGTTTACAGCTATCAAGGACAAAAGAGAATTCCTCTGCCCCATATATTAGATTCCTAAAATGAAGAGAGCTTGCGGTGGAGAAAAATGAGAGATCCTATTACACTAGACAATTGTAGAGCTATTATTCCAATTTAATAGCCAAAGCTGCATCCTGTGGAATCCTGGGGGTTGTAGTTTGGTAGGGCATGAGAGCTCTTTGAGGAGTCTAAATTTGTTGTTGTTGTGTGCCTTCAAGTAATTTCTGACTCATGGCGACCCTATATTGGGGTTTTCTTGGCAGAATTTGTTCAGAGAAGGTTTGCCCTTGCCTTCCTCTGAGGCTGAGAGAGTGCGACTTGACCAAGGTCACCCAGTGGGTTTTCATGGCAGAGTGGGGTTTCAAACCCTGGTCTCCAGAGTCATATTCCAATGCTCAAACCACTATACCATAGCCCTCCCTAAACTTCAGTTCCCAGGATTCCATAGGATGGAACCATGGCATTTGAAATGGAGTAATTTTGCTATAATTCATTAGTGTGAAAGGGGCCCAGGAGCAGACTGCATGTTAAATTAGAGGTGAGGACCATGTCACCTGGGGACAGCATGTAGTACATACATGTCTGCATGAGCCTTGTCCCCCTGGGCTCTCTGAAGCCCATTTCTTCTGGACACAAATAAGCCTAGAGAGGCTCCATTTGGGTCCTTAAATGCTGTTTCAGGACCCACCTGAAACACCAAGAAAATCGATCCAAAGGTGACCAGAGATGATTTGCCCTTTGACTTTGGATGCATACATACCAACCACTCTGTGAAAGGAATGGTAAGCTTGCTTCTTATACTGGAATTCTGAAGCTGAAAGGGTGGTTAATTGCACCCTTTATCTGGATCATAAGCTGGCATATGCCCTCAAGACAATGGGTGCATTTTGACACCAGTTTTAAGTGCTGTGACCCCATCTTAGGGAATCCTGGAATTTGTAGTTTTACAAGGTCTTTAGCCTTATTTGCCCAAGAGTGCTGGTGCCTCACAAAACTACAAACCCCAGAATTCTGTAGGCTGGAGTCATGGCAGCTAAAGTGGTGTCAAACTGCATTATTTCTACAGTGTAGCCACACCCCAGTGTGTCCATCTTGCCCTTAGCTCGGGTTGGTGAACCTTGGAGTTCTAGTAGGAAAAGGAAAAAAACAAACAAACCTCAGTCATGAATGCCCGAAGCAGAAGCATGTTGAATGTGTCGTTGTCAGGCATCTGTTGAATTTTAATGGTAGTGGGATCTCAGAGAAACAGCAGCCCACTCTACTTACTTGCATAAGCTTCTTTTTTGCTAGAAAATCTTGGCAGAAGTGAATAGATCACTCTGCCACCACTGTCTGCCCCTTTTCTGTGTTTTCTGTGTTTTTCCTCATCTGCATTGGCTTCGATAGTGTATGGAAAGACCTAAACCTTTGCATGCAGTCTGTAGCTGATGGCCAAGATGTGCATTTACATTTTATTAGCAAAAGCTCTAGCTTCTACTTAAATTTTATTGAAGAAAGGCAGCATCTTTAATTCTACTGGAGAAAGAAATTTGGTGCCATTTACCTCTGCCTTTTCACAAAAGGAATCCAAGCTTGTGTACATTAAGAATAGGCAAAATGCAACTCTGTGGCCCCCATATCCCCCCCCCCTTTATTTTAAAAGGCTATCTAAGGGCAGTGCTTCTTAAGCTAAGATGTGATGGATGAGCAGGTTTTTATCCTCATTGTGCCAGGGACATCATATTTATGTCCATTGGCTGCTACTGTTTCTCTCTTTCCTGGAAACTTGGGGACTGTCAAAATGGTGAAATACTCCTTGCAGAATGCGAGGAGA
Source organism: Gambelia wislizenii (assembly GCA_030847615.1). Taxonomy (NCBI): domain Eukaryota; kingdom Metazoa; phylum Chordata; class Lepidosauria; order Squamata; family Crotaphytidae; genus Gambelia; species Gambelia wislizenii. Next base: position 370,295,909 of record JAUMIR010000003.1, read on the forward strand.
ATTGTACCCGTCTTAATGGGATCCCACATCATGTCACCGTATTTGGAAGGAGGGGGCAGGGGCCAAAAATGTCAAAAATTCCAAGGGAAAAGCCTTTGCGGCTTTTCACAAAGTTTTTAAAAAACAGTGAGGGAGATGCAGTATTCCTGCTCATTGGGACAAGCAATTTGCTTTGGAATTCTTTCCCATAGGAGAGGAAGTGCAAAGCTGATTGGCCAGACAAGTGCAGGGTTGGGGCTTGCTAACAGAGCAAGTGTCTGGGGTTGTCATGTTGGTTTTTCGCCTTAGCGAGTGAGTGCTAAGGCAAGAAAATGGAGTATTGTTTCTTTACCTTTTTGTTGCAAATGCAAAATATCACTCCAGCACAGTGCAAATAGTTTTTTTTAAAGTTTGGCAGCAGCAGAAACATGAGTAATTCACTCGTGGTCACCACAGGCATGCAAAGCTTTTGGGGGCAAAACCATTAACAACCATTAGGACAAATTGCAGCTGCTGTGAAATGCCATTACTGCAGGACAGTCCGTTTGGAGGGGGGGCTCGTATACACAAGCCCTAGATGTGGACTGGCACTGGTCCACAGACCACCACATGGAGTAGCACTGATCTAGGGGATGTGGGGCAGTTTTGCCATATTTTAAGCCCCTCTCCGTGAGCACATTTAAGCCCAGGGGGTTGTTTTCAAAAGTGGAAGTGAGGGGTCTTATAATGTAACCCTTCCCAATTGGGTGCTCAGGGAAGCATGTGGCCTTCAGAGGTTGTGGGAGGGATATATTCCACCCTGAACCTCTGGCAGTTACCCAGCCCTCTCTCTGTACATTACCTTCATCCCCTGCTCCCTGGTCCCATTTGGGTAAGTCAGACAGAGAAATCATGGTTTGCTTACCTAGTGAACTGCAGAGCTCTGCAGAACTTTGAATCCAGCTCTTAGTCAAAATCTCAGGTATAATATCCTATGCTCCCTGCCCCTAGTGCTGAAGTTTACATTTTAATGGGTGCAGCCTGTTTTTCTCTTGTTTTTCAATACAGGTCCATTATATTTGCAGTCCTTGTGAGTGTGTATAAAATTACAATTTCAGGGATGACTTTGGTTGGCTTATTTTTTCTACATTGCCCTATTGTTGTTTGATGTCCTCTGAGTGTTGGTGGAATAACATCATCAAACTTCCACCAACAAAACCTGTTCCAAAAATGTAAGCTATTCTCCAGAGATATATTAAACCCTCCCTAGCAACTATCCCTTAATTCTCTACAATAGAAGGATTCTGTCTCTTCCTCTACCCACCTCACTGCCTACCCATACTGATTAGGAATTTTACTGGTTTGGTTATAAAAGGGCCATGACATTCTCATTACTCAGCAGGTGTGACAACAGTGCATCCTGAACAAAGGAGATTGGGTTTTTTAAAGTGCTCAGCGAGAGCTTTAATAAACAGCAATAAAGACCGTTGGCATTGGCTGTTGGCCAATGTGTCCTTCGTTAGCATGGTCAAATTAAATTGCTGTGCCAACAAAGTGTCCATGATGTAGTCCAGTGACTTCATTTTTTCCTACAGAACAACTATGAGAGAACCACTTTGCTGTACAGTATTCAGTCCCCCTGTGCATTTTTTAAAAATAAAACTATTCCCCATTACATGCAGAGTGGAAAACGCAGGAAAGGTTTGGGTATTCAGAAGCATCACTCAATTAAAAAAAATATTTTAAAAAAATAGCTAGAAGGCTGATATTTCTAGTGGGGGTTGGGGGGAGGAATATCAACTTACCTGCAATTTTATTTGAGCTAAATCTGTAACTTTATCCAGATGTACAATTTTGAGAGCTTTCAAAGAGCATTTTGTTCAGGAACGGCCTAAGACCATCTTTGTCATCAAAAGGTTAAGAATTAATACCTTCCTGGCCTCATCCAATATAGGCATTTCAAAGAATAATGTAAAAATCCATATTTAGATGTCAACAATGATCCATATTACATTTTACAAATACTCCTGGACTGTAGAGCAACAACAGTGATTCATGCACCAATTTGCATCATATGACAACCATGCATTTGCACTGTTTAAAACAAGTGGATAACCTTCCTGTTGCTTTGGGTCAAATTTCCTATTTTCATATTCCCATCCCAGTAAAACCAGATGTGGCTGGAAATCCACCTCTGCTTTCAGTCTTCCCCATTTTTTACTTCTAAAAGGTACAGAGGTGTGTGTGTGTAAAGCAATTAATGGGAAAACATGCTTCCAGCAGCACAATTCTCCTTTTAGTCCCTGAATTTTTGTGGGGGAGAGGGTGTGTGGCTTGGGGTGTGAAAAAAGCGGTAGACACACACAACCCTTGTTTTGCTTGCCACTGAGCTAAATGTTTTGACCTGAAATTGCCTATGGATTATATGGGGTGTCAGCTCACCTAAATATTAAGTTAGACTCTGCCCCCTTCAAGGCCCCTGCCTTCTTTTAAGCACCTTCTCTTTCTGATGAAGAAACACGTCTGTCTGTTGGAATTTTCTGCGAGGAAAAAAAATGTACCCTCACTAAATTTTCCCTTTTTTGGCAAAACTATGGAGAGTTAACCTTCAGAGACTTAGATGGTCTCTTGATGATATCCTCTTCCTACCTGTGACTAACCAGTATGTTTATACCTGCAACCCTGTGAGGTGGGACTAGCTGGAAGACACCCTTTATCTCTATTCCTCAGAGATAGGCTGCCATCCACATATTACGTTTTATTCATTGTTCAATAACTTGTTCAATAACTCATAAGCTGAATGTGTAGGAATCCAGTCTAATGGCCTGTGTGGAGAAGACCTTTTCTAGAGCTTCCTTTGAAACCAGGGCTGAATCCACACTACACATATAATCCAGTTTGAAGCTAGATTATTTTGCCATAGCTCCTTCCTATGGAATCCTGGGATTTGTAGTTTAGTGAAGCGCCAGCACACTTTGGCAGAGAAGGGAAAAAAAACTAGTAAATCTACAAATCCCAGGATTCAGTAGGAAGAAGCCATGGCAAATAATCTAGTTTCAAACTGGATTATTTGTGTAGTGTGGATTCAGCCCAGGTTAACCAAGTAGTCCAGTGCACATGTGAGGCTAACCCACAAAGCAGAGGAACTAGGTGAACTCCAATTTCCAGTGTGTTCAGTACTGTATAATTATTTTTAAAACAGAGCAGAAGGAGTTGACTTTTAAGAAGCAGCTGACTAAAACATACGCTGACTAAAACTTTATCAGGATCCAGAGACTGTCTCCTTGGCAAAGCTTTGTTTTGAGGCATTTCCAGAAAGGAGGCAGCAGGGTGGGGGAATGATAAAGGCTGAATTTATCTCACCACTTCACTACTTTTCTTTCTACTGCCATACTAGAGGAGAATGCCTCCTCTGGTCGCTTAGCAACGGCAGCACACTCAACCATTTTTCTCCCTCCGGCCGCTGGCCAGGGTCTGTTTGTGAAAAATTTAAAGCCAGGGTCTCTTTGTGAAAAATTTTGTGAGAAGCACATTGTTACACATCAAAGAGGCTGTGCTGCTGGCTCCACTTCCAAAGTTGCATAGTCCCTTTGTCTTGTATAGAGTTGCCAGAAGGGAAGCTAGAGAATGCTCCTCTACCTTTAATGGTTGTATAGAAGAGCCAATTTCAGCAGGGGATGCTTGTTACCCGACAAGCCACACATGCTGATAGGTTTTTTGAGGGGTTTTTCTGGGCTGTGAGGCCGTGTTCTGGAAGAGTTTATTCCTGATGTTTCGCCTGCATCTGTGGCTGCCAGCCACAGATGCAGGCGAAATGTCAGGAATAAACTCTTCCAGAACATGGCCTCACAGCCCGGAAAAAAACCCATGAAAAACCTATGGATGCCGGCCTTGCCGGCCGTGAGTCTTCGACTTCACATTCAACATATGCTGAATTTCCCTCCTTTACACAACTATTAAAACATATAGCAGCCCTCTCCAGTTTTCAATCTGGCAAGCCACACCTGTTGTCCATGCATTGCACATAGACACCTGCAGGAAAATGCCAATTGGTGTAGAGCAGAGCTTAGAAAATACTGGTTTTGAAGTATAGCTTCCAGAATCCCCCAGTTAGCATGACTACTACACTGGCCATGCTGGCTTAGGGATTCTGAGGTCATAGTTCAAAGTAAGTAACTTTCCTGGGCTTTGGCATAGATGTTTCACACATTCTTGCACCCTATTTAGAGATGTAAAATCTCTGGAAATTTTAAAGCCATAGGAAAAACCTTTTTTTCTGGGTTTTTTTTTCCAGAAAAAAATGGGAATTTTCAGAAAAACTGAAAAAATGCAACATTAGCACCTTTTACAGATTGAAAGTCACTTACTTTTGGAACACAAAATATGACTGCACAATTTGTTTTGGCATAAAATTATCACAATTGGTATATTAAAGATTCTATTGTCTTAAAGATTTTATTCATCATGCTAAAATAAAAATATTCCATAATTGATTTCTTCCTTTTTACAATTTTTTGGAACAGAACAAAGGCTTCAGTTAAAAAAAAAGGATTTTTTCATTTTTTTTCCAGGCCTTCACATCTCTATCCCTATTCCTAAGGTCCAACCCTCATGCAGGTGTTAGGCATGCTTATGAAAGGAGTCAAAGTATAGGGATGCACCTACAAGACCCCCTCCCCTTAATGTTATTACACATTAGGGTTGCCAGAGTGAAAACTGGAAAGGGCCCCTATGCCTGTAATGGTTGTGCAGAAAAGAAAATTCAGCAAGGGTTGCTTGCTACCTGGTTGTATGACAGACAACACCTGCTGAAATTCCTTCTTCTGCACAATCATTAAGGCACAGGAGACCTCTCCAGATTTTGCTCTGGCAACCCTATACCACATGCCTATTTCCTCTGTAGACTTTTCCTTGTGTAGTATGGAGGTGGGAGTTATAAGTTTGTCACCCGTTACAACTTATGATTTCTGGCTTCCACTCTAAATATACTGTGGTATTAAGTGTTGCCCATGTGCCTCCAACTTGGGGTGTCGACCTGCATTCCAATCTCCTGCTGCTACCTTTTAGGAGGAATGGGTAGCTATGGCCCTCCAGATATTTGGCATACAACTATCAGCCCTCGCCAGCATGGCTAATGGTGAGGCATAACAGGAATCACAGGGGTTGTCTAAATGGTCAAAATGACCCTCATGGAATTCGCTGGAAATACAACCTGTCTAAATGGGATCCCGCGTCAATCCACTGTGTTCGGAAGGAAGGGGGCTCAAAACGGCAAAAACCATGCAGGAAAAGTGGGGGTGTGCATTTCTGCTTGTTGGGATAAGCGATTTGATATGAATTGCTTTCCCATATGAGAGGAAGTGTAAAGCTGATTGGCCAGGTGAGCGTGGGGGGTGGGGCTTGCTAATAGGGCAAGTCCCTGCTGCCACCATGTTGGATTTTTGCCTTAGCGAGCAATCATGAAGGCGATAAAATGGGGTGTTTGGGGTGGTTTTTTGTTTTTCTGTCCTGTTAAATCGAGAAATCGCTCAATCACTCTAGCACACCTTAGACTTCTTTTTTTTAAAAAAAAAATGTTCAGCAGCAGCTAAGTACTAACGCGAGTAAATCACTCATCGCTGCCACCCTGCATGCAAAGCTTATGGGGACGCTGGAGCAAAAATATCATTAAGACAAGTCGCTGCTGCAGCAAAATGCCATTACTATGAGATACTTCATTTCCCCCTGCTCCCAACTGTATAGACAGAAACATCAGATGGCTGTGGTTGCCATGTGTTCCCTGTACAACGTGTCCAGGTGAATGCTTGCATTGGGCTTCAGAACATGTGGGAAAGCTACATGCGTAAAGATCTGCATACATCCGCTTTTTCCGAGAAGAAACTTGTACTAAAGATTTGGACCAAACCCAATTGAATACTTGCAAAGTGAAAATTCCCACAAGGTCAGTTATACATTTGTACATGAAGTTATGCAAAGCAGTTATGCAATAGCTACTGCTTGCATATTTTAGTCTGGTAATTGCATCTATGCCTGGGTTTTCACAGTGGTCTCCTGCCTCTGCCGTTCTTTTATATTACATATCAGTTGCAACCCCAGACTCCTGTATTCCACAAGAGCCAGCCCTCTGTTCCCCTACCCCCTGCAATTGGAATCAATAATTTTGAAATTATTCTGGTATAATCCTAGATCTTGCAACTGTGTATGTATTAACGCAACCATTTATATCCCAGATTTTCAACCACAAGCATCCCTAGAGAGGTACACAATCATATCAAAAATACATAAAGCAATAAATCAGCCAATAGGCAATAAAAACAAGCAATTTTCATCACAGCAAGGAAATGACAATAAAAACATTGGAAATGGCTGTATATTAAAGCCTATGAATCATGCTGTGCATCAGAACATAGAAATAAACTGATTATGTATACCTAGTTAACAATTGCCTATTTCTTTCACATGATTCAAGAATGTGCAGCTTATAACCAGGGGCAGTGTTTCACTGCTGTGATTATATTGGATCATTGAAATCTCCACACACACAAAAATCATGTTGTGAATGCAGAACCTGATACATATTCAGAGCTGTATGTAATCCTCTTAGTCACAGTGAAGTTCAAAAATCAGTAGCATTCACAGCATGCAGTATCTTTTGCATTCCAGTTTTTAACTTTAAAATACAGTCTTGGCTTCTAGTCCCTATGGAGTGGAAAGAGAGGCAAGACAATGGACATACCCTGTGAAACTTTGGTGCTATGTTGGATTCACAATCTTCTGTGCTTATGTAGCACTTTCCCCCTCAACCAGAAGAAGACAAATACATAAATCAGCAGCAACTACTATGTGTGGTCTTAAGTCATATAATCTTGTATATTTCTATCTAGGTCCGTATTTACCGCTTAACTGCATCTTGTTTCCAAGCAGAATGTGAAGGCAGTGTCTGAGACTCCTGCTGTTCCCCCAGTTTCAGAAGATGAGGATGATGAGGATGATGCCACTCCTCCCCCAGTCATTGCCCCTCGGCCTGAGCACACGAAATCCGTAAGTAGTCTCAAAAGCAATTCTGACTCATCTTGAGTAACCATTTGCCACTGGAGCATTCATTCAGGTGGCTTGCTCACCCCAAGTATGGTGTAAACTGGGCAGAAAGAATAGCCCACCATTGGCTATGAGGACTGTCTCTTAACAAGTTTTGCATCTAAGTGGGAATTTATTTTCCTACATAACCTATTCCATAATATGGAAAAAAATATCTTGTTGAGGGACAACTCTTAGAATCTCCTAGCCAGCAGTCATGCTGGCTGGGGTATTCTGGGAATTCTCCACCAAAATGTAACATTCCCAAGCTCTGCTTTGTACTTAAGTGTCTGGGCTGTATAGCTTCAGTAACAGGTGGGTCTCAATGGAATGTTCCTCTATATAATCAAATATTCCATCATGCAGAAAATGAACAGCTGTTCGACAGTGGAATATGCTGCTGCCTCAGAGTGTGGTAGAGTCTCCTTCTTTGGAGGTTTTAAAACAGGCTGGATGGCCATCTGTCAGGAGGCCTTTGATTGGGTATTCCTGCATGGCAGGGGGTAGGACTAGATGGCCCTTGTGGTCTATTCCAACTCTGTGATTCTACAATTTTAAGACCATTGGTCTGTTTAGATCAGTATTAACAGCACTGACCGGCAGTTGTTTTTCAAAGTTGCAGACCCATTGAATGACATAGGAGACATGATGTGTAGCTGTGATAAATAACCTATTCATCAGTTTTTTGGCCAGTGGGCTTGCATTTCAAAAGTATCCATTGCATCTTATTTTTAACGAAAGCCATCAATTCATTGTTTTCATATAAAAAAGGATATTTGTTTTGTTATCTGTTGTAGTGTTGATGCATATGGGAACGATTTTATGTATGTATGTATGTATGTTTTCTAATTCCATCCCATTCCAAATAATTTAGATATATACCCGGTCAGTGATAGAACCCCTTCCACCAGCCCCAACCAGAGATGTGGCCACCTCTCCACTCCCCTCCCCTTCAGACAACAACACAACACCCCCAGATACTCTGGTGAGGAATGTGGAGAAACAGAAAAAGAAGCCCAAAATGACCGACGAAGAGATCTTGGAAAAATTAAGTACGTAAGTCTTTTGCTCTTCAGTTTCTCAAATGCAATTTCAGTTTTGTTTTGGGTGGAGGGACATACTGCACTTTGGCTCATACAGTGCAGTCATTGCAGCTTCACACCATTATGATTACTGACAAAAACATTTCTTGCCAATCTTCACCTCAGTGTCTTGAGTGTTACTTCTTGGCCAGCTGAAGTGCAAATTTTATCACTCCCTGCATTGAAGAAATCTTTGTTTTCTTTTTTAAAAAGCTCTCATCTTTCTGAAACCTTTCATAGTGATGTCAGTAGTGGGTTAAGTGATAGCTGAGCTTTTCTAAATATATGGCACTCATGCCTGTGTGTGTTAGCTTTGAATGTCAGAGACACCTAGAAGCAGCTTTGAATGTCAGGACCTTAGGATGTGTGAGACAGTATTCTAACTGGGTTGGAAAATGCAGGTGAATGAACGAACAAAATTTGGAGGTGCTTTTAAAAAGTAATTAATTCCTGTTACTCCTTATCACTGTTTAAATGTTATTACTATACATACATCTTACAGTGTTTTTAGAAAAAATGTTCCTTTTTATGAGGAAGAAACTTTTAGGATTGACGAGAGTATGATATAAAACTTTTTTTTTACATTTAATATTGCTTTATTGCATATTTCAGTAGCAGTAGTGGTAGTAGTAGTTGTCGTCATCATCATCATCATCATCTATTTATATTGCACCATGAATTTACATGGCGCTTTATTTATTTTTAATTATTCTTTATTTAAAAAAGAAAAAAGTATATTATTCATGTTATTATTATGTGTTTCCATCAGGTTTCTTACATAGAATTAAACACAAATACAAATGAAATATACATTAATCATACATTGATTAATAATGCTACCTTGCTTTCCAAACTATCTTGCTGTCCAGACTTCCTATACACATTTATTTTTAGCTATTTTTAAAAACTTTTAAGTTCCTGTCAAAATGTTTCCGTCAAAATGTTTAGCATGCTGCTAAAAAGTAACTTTTAAAAGTAACTAGAAATAGTGTCCCATTACACCAATGAATTAATTTTGTTCCCACTAGTTAAGGTACTTTTGACATGTGTCTTCACAAGTACTTGCTACAGATAACTACATTATTTGTGACTCATTATAGGAGATGGAGTTAATATGTGACTCATTACTTGGAGCTTCAAACATAAAAAGACCCCATTAGATCACACCAAAGAATTACCTAGTCCAGCATCCTATTTCCTGCAGTGACCAAGTAGATGAAATTTGCTTGTTTATTTGTTTAATTTATATGCCATTTTCTTCTCCCATTTGGGACCCAAAGCAGTTTACCCTGTATGTTAGAACAAAATAGCTAAAACAATCTGAATACAGTTAAATTTTATTGGAATAAAATTAATCAATCCATTTAAAACATTAATTTAGGACAGTTAAAAATACACTAAAACATATTGCATGTTAAGTAACAGCATATCCATTGAACTATCCCAACCAGTTAAAGGTTGAAGCCTTTTTTAAATAACCTGCCAGTGAAAAGAGAGCAAAAAGGGGTCCAACAGAGCCTCTCTTGAGAAAGAGTTCCATGGCCTAGGCCAGTGGTTCTCAACCTGTGGGTCCCCAGATGTTGTTGGACTACAGTTCCCAGGAGCCCTCTGAGGTCTCACCTTGACAGCCAGGTGGTCCTCCCAGTCATTAGTGAGGCTGTGAGTTCAATCCTTCAGCCTCACTAATGACTGGGAGGACCACCTGGCTGTTAAGGTGAGACCTCAGAGGGCTCCTGGGAACTGTAGTCCAACAACATCTGACCCACAGGTTGAGAACTACTGGCCTAGGAGCAGCCAGGGAGAAGGCTGTCTCCTGAGTCCTCACCATATGCACCTGTAATGGTGGTGAGATTGAGAGAAAGCCCTCCCTGAAGATCTTAAAACTTGGACAGGCTTATATAGGGAGATATAGTTTTTCAGATAGTCTGGAACTAACCTGTATAGGGCTTTGAAGGTCATAACCAGTACTTTGAATAGTGTATAGAAACAGACCAGTAGCTAGTGAAGCTGTTTTGACAGGGGAGTTATGTGATCCTTGTAACCAGCCTTGGTCAGCAGTTTAGCTATGGCATTTTGGAAAAGCTAAAGTTTCTAAACAGTTTCCAAAGGCAGCCTCATGTAATGCTTCCTCATCTATTCTTGAAAGGCCTTGCTGTTCTTAGAAAACATGCCCGGCCCTACCATTTGGCAGAATGAGGCAGGTGTTGTGGCCAGCAGATTGTGAGTGTCATGAAAGGCAGTAAAATGGCTAAGAGTAAAAACACTGTTTAGGCATACCTCAGTTAATAAAGCCTCTGACAGTGAAGCTCCTTTTTACAAAGGCTTTTTATGCCAACCCAGTGCTGGTTTTCTTCCTTGTCCTCAGTCTAGCTGAAAGTTTTTTTAGCAGCATTAACACTGGGGGGATAGGGAAAGAGGGCTGGAGAAACACAGACTTTCAGGGCTCAGATGCAGCAGCATGCCTGTAGTAAACAATACAATAAAGCTTGAGCAGGAAAAGAATGGGATCCTATTCTAGGCAATCCTACTGAAATTGTGTGTGCCTGCCTACAGCAAGCAGGGTAAACAACAGCTGCCTCTAGAATACTTTACTGAGCATGCATGAACAGCTGAACAGAAAGAAAAGGATAACGCAGATTAGCTTGCATTACCAGCTCCCCCCAGCATGTTAAAAGAACATAGATCTGTAAGTTTGGCAAACCAAAATGGAAATTGTAAGAAAAATGGAGGCTGGGAAAAGGGGGAAAATAACATCCCTGGATGCATTTTGCAAGAATCTTTCAAGTGGTCTCTGGAAGGTTCAACATATTTTTGTTTACTTATGCTAGATTTACCTAACCTGGTTGTTTCATTTCCAACATGCATATAGTTAGTTTTGAAAAAAAGGTTTCCTAAAAATTATTAAATTGTTCTTTTTTTGTGTTGCGGTAACCTATCCCTATTCTTTCCACATTATTTCTGCCTCTGGTGTCAAATTTTCTGTTAAAGAAGTAATGTTCAATTTTCTTTTGCTTTTCTATTCAAAGGAGGTATAGTAAGTGTGGGTGACCCCAAGAAGAAATATACCAGTTTTGAGAAGATTGGACAAGGGTTAGTATGTTGTTATCACCTTCTTCCAGCTGTCTCTGAGATGAAGGCACTTCTTTTTTGAACACGAAAGTGCTAGAATTATCTTTTTGTGGCTAAAGTAAGGCTGGGATGTCATGGTAGTGAATTTCACTTTTCTTTGTTCTTTAATTGGTAACTGCATTTCTGGACATCTTAGATTAAAACTAAGACTCCTAGGCCTGTTGACCAATTAAATAAACATTAATTAGATAATTGTATTAATTTGGGGGGGTTGATTCCAATTTGCATGTGAGAGACTTTTCTAAAGGCAGAACACATGCTTTTAAAAATTGATTATTGAATGTGTTGCAATAGACATCACCTTTGAAGAGAAAAATTTGAAAAGGATTTTTTTGGTGGGGGGGGGGGGCTTTTTGCCTTTGGTATCTGTGCCCTGTTGTATCTTGCAACCACTTGGTGGGTTTTTAGTTCACCAAAGAGCCATTTGCATGAGCCGGTAGGCAGTTAGGTCAGAAAGACAAACAGCACACAAGGCACAGGGGAACCAGTCATTGTTGTCACATAGCCAACAATTCCAGTAAACAAATTTACCTGCCAGTAACCCCACAGGGGCTGGTGAGAAGACTGGGCCACAGCCAGCTGGAAAAGTGCAATGTAAAATTTTCAAAAAAAAAAAAAAAAACACCTAATAGAATTTGCCTCTGCCAGATGCCATGAACTCCCATGCTTTTAGATATAAAGTACAATTGCATTAAAATTGACTGAATGATTTCCCTCTCAAGATACTGAGGAGAAAAAACATCTTTTTGGTTTTGTGTGAAATGCGACTGCTGCTGATTGATTATGATCCCACTTTTCCCCCAGCATGGTATCAAAGGTTGCTCACACAGCTGTTGTGTTCCTTTTATCAGTGAAGACTGCTTCTTTTCTCACAGTGTGATCCTAATAAGGTTGCCAGTTTGGATATGGGATAGGGCTCTTGTAACTTTAGTCCAAAATAGATTGAGAAGCAGGATGACAGATAAAGATACTTGTCTTCCCTTACTTATCAATCTCAAATTTGCAGCTGCAGCCATTCTCTCCCAACACAGGAGAGAGTAGGGATCGGGAGGCAAGTTACATTCTTGTTGGCAACATAGAGGAAGAACAGATAAACTAGTAGAGGCTGCAGTGTTTTGCTTTTGCCTGAGCCTTCTGGGAACAGTTAGAACCCACCTTATCCTCTCCTCTTCCTTTCTCCCCACTGAGTTGAGTGTCAACTACTTTTACACTTGTGAACTCAGTTTGGCAGCAGAGGAAGTAAGCTGAAGACAAAGAGGAAAAATTGGGAGGAGGAGAGAGAAACTGGGACATTTTAACAGTGGCTGAAAAAGTGGAATGTCTGAGGATTAATTGGGACTGTCCCTGCCAAATCGGGACAGTTGGAAGGTATTCAACCTGGTAAGCTTAGATCCTAGCTAATTTGAGATCATGTTGAGAACAGAATGATGTCACCGCACCATACAGCCAGTTGGGTCTAACTGTATGATGATGTCACACACAGGGCCAACAAAGTCCTCAGCAAAACATGCAGGTCCTGAGGCTGTAGTCAGGGAATTTTGGGGGCCCCTGCAACACTTTATTTTGGGGGGCCCATATGTTTATTTCAGGTCAATGTAACCTAGCCTAACCTAACCTATTCACAGTACAGGATATTCAGATTATTACTAATAATGTTTTTGCAGGAGGAGGGTTACGACAGCCACACCCCCCCCCATAATGATGCCCCCCCCCCGCAGCTGCAAGTGCTGCAGGGCCCTTAAACCGGCCCTGGTTGTAGTGCAGGGCTGGGCACCCATTCAGATGTTTTTGGATTGTAACTCCCAGCATCCCTAGCCAGCATACCCAGTAATGAGTATCCTTGGGAGTTATAAGTCCAGCAATATCTGGAGGGTCACTCTTTGACCATCTCCATTCCACTGGGATGGCTAAACTTGCCTAAATTGTGTAGCGGGGGTATTTGCAATGCTGGTTGCAGATCACCAAACTTGAACCATTGTATTCCATTCTGACCAACTCTTCCCCACTTTCTGAATATAATCTAGTTTACAACTGGCCTAAGCTTTTCCTGTTTGCTTTCCTAGGAGAAACATAAGATTATAGGAAACACAGGCTGTTTATTAGTTTAGCATTCTTAGGAGCAGTCTAGAGTTTATAGTTCACCCTGTCCCTTCATGTCTAGTTGTTCAGATACCAAAGGATATATAGCCATGTAATAGTAACAGAATATTGTGTGTCAATGAATTGTTTGTGAATCCTGTTTGAGGGCTGTGCTGTAAAGTTCTTTTGTTTTGTGTTCTAGCGCTTCAGGTACCGTTTACACAGCAATGGATGTAGCTACAGGGCAAGAGGTAAGTGGTTAAGGGAGACAAACCCCAAATTGATTTTGAGGAGGCATAGAATTGGACCGTAAAGGGCCAAGCAGTTGCAAATATAGCCCTTTGATGAAGATCCCACATGACTACAACCATTGAGATGAAGGACTCAATGCAGATCTTTTGACTTGTTCCTTCTGTTTGAAGCTACCCATCTTCTAAAGTAATGTGACTTCCTTTATAGAAAATGGAGGTGTTTGGGATAAATAATCCAAGAGACAACAATGTCCTAAGCCCCTAGGGCAGTGGTGGGAATTATGCACCCCCAGGTGCTACTGGACTGCAACTCCCAGCAGCCCTAGCCAGCAAAGTGAATGGAGGACTGCATGATACCCACTCCATACAGTACAACCACTTTGGTGAAGCTATTCAGATCTGGAGCTGGTCAGTCCCTAGATGAGAGATTACCTGGGATTTCTGTTTAATGTAGATGCTATGTTGAGATGCCAGTTTCCATGGAAGGGAGGTTATATTTGCTTTTGTTGTTTTTATGCAGCCCAATAACAGTGCTTCACCAAAAAATGGGGGCGGGGGAGAGAAAGAAAAAAAGTTCTAAATCATAAAAACACATTATCACTACAGATATTATGGGGGCAGGGTGAGGAATGAAGCAGGGAGAAATGAGGCAAGCATATACCATTCCATTACATGTACTTTGACATGTACTTTGACTACAAGATGCTGGGAGAAGGACCCTAATCTGGCTCATAGAAGAACTAAATCTGGACTGCACAGTCTCTTAGGTTGCCCTCCACAATCCCAACCTCTTAGAGGCTACAAGAGGTGATGGAGAAAGAGCAAAGCCTCTTTTATCTCCAGTCAGCAAGTGGTGCATCTTCTTCGTGGTCTCTGTGAATCACACAGTTGGGTTTATTCCTGCGCCTGCGCAGTGCCTACGGAACCTTCTAGCATCGCTAGGCAGAATGTGCATTGATACATTTTTGGCGGTAACTCCGCCTACCATAACGGTCCCTTAAAAGGCTCTCCCGCCTAAATCCCCTCAGTTCCTTTTTTTCCGCCGCGCTAGCAGCTTGAAAGGAACCTTCGCATTGCTCGCTTTCGTTTTTCTCATACTGACTCGGACTGGCTTTTGGATTTCTCTCTTCGCTTTGTGTTTTGTGCTATTGGTGATTTCTGGCTTGACTTGGATTCCCTGACAACGGCTCTGACTCTCCCCCGGATTTGGCTACGGACTCTGATTTCAGGTTTGACCGCTTTCTCTTGACGACGCCTATTTCTTGCCCCTAATATGGCTGCGAAAACCGGCTTTAAGCGCTGCGTTGTGTGCCAAGCTAAGCTCCCCAGCTCCGATGGCCACTCTCTGTGCCTCATCTGCCTGGGAGAAACGCACAACGTGGATGCGTGTGTGCATTGTAAGGCCTTCACGCCTCAGGCCAGGAAACATCGCTCCTCGAGGCTAAAGTCTTTCTTATATGAGAAGGCCCTCATCCCGTCGACTTCTTCGACGCCGGCAGTATTTACTGGGGTTCCGCAACGGGGAAGATCCCCCGCCCCAAAGTCTCCCCAGTCACCACCTTCCAAGCGCCAACGCTCCCGAAGCCCATCTCGGAGACAATCTGTTGCTTCGGACCCAGAGGCTGTTCTCCACTCCCATAAACATGCCTTGCACTCAACCTCTGGCACTCGAGCCGCCTCGGGTTCAGTCGCTGAGAGTGCTAGAGACCGTCCTCGGGACCGTGCGGAATCTCGGGATGGAGACCGCACCCGAGAGCCTTCGGACTGCTCTAAGCCTAAGGTCCATAAGAAAAAGAAGGCCAAGCGTCCTCTGCGTGAGGAACATGAGAAGGAGCGCTCTCGGGCCCGAGAAGCTGTGCCATCTACAGCCGCAACTGCACCTGCTTCGGAGGCCCAACCTCCCTCGCAACGTCAGACGCCTCCCCGGGATCGGGACGTGGGGACCGAAACCCGTCCTAAATCACCGACTCCGACTCCTTCTCTTGAGGTCATTGAAGTAGAGGTGGGCTCGGCTGATGAATCTACCGGAGTCGAGCATGCCCATGGGCTTTCTCCCACTCTCTGCGTCTCCAGGTCGGAGCTGCTCCGAGACTCCTCCACCAGTCGAGGGGATTCTGACGAGCCGCATCATTTGGATGAACCCAGGCCTTCAACCTCCAGGGCTCGGGGAGACGAGCATGCCTACAGCGCCTATGAAATGGCGAAGTCAGCTTTTGCTACTCCGTTTCCCTTACCTCAGACCTCGATCTCTGCAGGGGACCGAGTGTTTCATCTCACATCGGAGGCTGCTGTTTTGCATTCTGTGGCTTCATCCCCACCTCGCCTATCCTTCCATGGGGGAGATAAAGGTACCATCTTTGCAAAAGAACCAACTAGACCTTTGCTCAAAGACACTAGCTGCCAAGTGTCCCCCTTCCGGCCCTTGCCTCCGCTACCTCCATCTCCACCACCACGCACGACATCGCTTCAGGACCCACGCCGCTCTCCGTCTCCGACGTCCGACTCTTCGGTTTCTTCTGAGTCTTCTGAGGAATACCAGCCATATGTACCGTCCCCCCAACCCGATCTCCTGGATGAGGACTCCTCGTCTCCTACCGACGACGTCCGTTCCTTTGCGGAACAAGTCATCAGGATGTCTCACGCCCTTGAGCTAAAGGTCACGGAGAAGGAGACAGAGCCGGTGGATCCGATTTATCAAAGGATCAAATCAAAGGCACCTCCAACTGCCAGTATCCCAGTCCTGCCGTCCCTCTCAAAACTGACGCAGAACTCCTGGGACAACCCGTCCTCTATCCCTTCAACCTCGAAGCGGATTGACAGGCTCTATCGCGTCTCCGGAGACAGTATTGATTGGCTCAGGGAACACCCTAAGCCCAACTCGGTCGTCGTAGAGGCAGCCCAGCCTCGGAGGCAACGTCGTCCCCAGTCCACCCCTCCTGACACCGAGGGCAGAAAGCTGGACATCATTGGCAAAAAGTTGTATTCTGCCGCTGGACTGAGCTTTCGTATTGCCAACTACGCGGCCTGTATGGGGGCTTATCAACAGGTGTTGTGGGAGAGGATGTTGCCCCTCATCCAGGACCTGCCTGACGAAAGAAAACGACTAGCAGAGGCTATCCAATCTGAAGCCCAGCTTCTGGCTGGCCAGCAGATGAATTCTGCGAGACATGTCGCTGACTGCGCAGCTAAGACGGTGGCGGGCTCCATTGCCTTGAGGCGTCACGCGTGGCTCCGATCGTCGGGACTCTCACCCCAGGCGGCTGCCACCATTGAAGATATGCCATTTGATACCACAGGCCTTTTCAATGCGTCGACAGACGAAAAACTTGAATTTACGCAGAAGATGAGGACGACTGCCAGAAAATATGGTATGCCATCAGCCTCGTCTTCTGCGTATCGCCCTAGACACCGCTCGGGTTGGAGCACCTACTCCCTTAGCCAACCATACCGGAGAGATAGTACCCCGCAGACCTCCAGGCGCTCTCGGTTTCATCAACCGACCTCCTCTGCTTCCTCGGTGAGGAGTCAGGGTTCCACATCCCGGTACCGAGTGCCGTCCAAACACAGGCCCAAGGACCAGGGCAGAAAACGGTTTTAATTGCAAAGCCTTATTTTGATGTTTGCATTTTCTTTCAGAACCCCCTGTTCGGAAGCCGCCTGTCACTGTTCCAGGAGGCCTGGTCCTCCATAACATCGGACCGCTGGGTACTGCAAATAGTACGACAGGGCTACTGGATCGAGTTCGACGAACTGCCTCCGACAGGCCGGACATACTCCACGGCCCCCTCCCCTCCCCTGATCGAGGAGATACAAACCCTTCTCCAGAAAGGAGCCATCGAACCTGTGCCTCCCGAGCATCTTCACCGCTGCTTCTTCTCCAGGTACTTCCTGGTACCGAAGAAGGACGGAGGCCTCCGTCCTATCCTCAACCTCAGGGGAGTGAACTCGTACATCACCCCGAAGAAATTTCGGATGACCACTCTTGCCCTCATCCTCCCTCTCCTCCAGCACGGGGATTGGTTTGCATCCATCGATCTCAAGGATGCCTACTTTCACATAGGTATTCACCCTGCACACAGGAGGTTCTTGGCGTTCCAGATTGGGACCGATACCTACCAATTCCGTGTCCTGCCCTTCGGACTCTCCACGGCACCGAGGGTCTTCATCAAATGCATGGCACCAGTGGCGGCCTTTCTTCGTCAGCACGGAGTCGTTGTCTTCCCGTACATCGACGATTGGCTTTTAGTGGCGAACTCGAGGCCCCAACTGGTCAGACACATAGACTTTACCCTGAATGTATTGCACACCCTCGGACTTGTTGTCAACATGGAAAAATCTCAGTTAACCCCATCACAAACGCTCCAATTCATAGGTGCCCGCTTGGATTCAATTTCCACGGCGGCCTATCTGCCAGAGGACCGCTTCAACACCCTACGATCCCTGATTCATGCTTGTCGTCGATCTCGTCGGATCCGAGCACGCGACATCCAAGTCCTCCTAGGCCACATGGCAGCCACCACATATGTCATTACTCTGGCCAGGCTTCGGTTTCGTCCTCTTCAGCAGTGGTTCCTCAATGCATTCGATCACCTCAACGACCCACCGAACATGTTTCTCACCATGCCTCGCTACGTCCAACGGTCCCTGAACTGGTGGTTGGACCCGAACAATGTCCTCTCAGGCCTCCCATTCGAGCCCCCTCAGCCGAGCGTCTCCATCGCGACGGATGCCTCGTTACAGGGATGGGGTGCCCACCTCGGATCCCACACGATTCAGGATGTTTGGTCCGACAACGAGAAACTGCTACACATCAATGTTCTCGAACTTCTGGCGGTCCAGAAAGCTCTTCGCTCCTTCGAGGTCATGGTGAGGAACAGGACGGTCCTTCTTCTCACAGACAACACGTCCGTGATGTATTATTTGAACAAGCAAGGGGGCACCAGGTCCCCTCAGCTCCTTCAACTCACACTACAAATTTGGGATTGGTGTGTGGAAAGGAACGTCTTTCTGCAGTGCATCCATCTTCCAGGGGACGAGAACACTCTTGCAGACGGACTGAGCCGTTCCAGTTCCAACGTCCACGAGTGGATGCTTCATCGACACGTAGCGTCCGACCTTTTCCTTCGTTGGGGGACCCCTCTGATAGATGTGTTCGCAACTGCACAGAACAAACAGTGCAACCAGTTCTGCTCCAGAGTGCAACACAAGGATTCGAGGGGAGATGCGTTCCTGTACCGATGGAACGGCCCGCTCCTGTATCTCTTCCCCCCGATCCCGCTTCTGACAAGGGTCATCGCCAAGCTTCGCCGAGACCAAGTGGATGCGATTCTCATCACGCCTTGGTGGCCTCGACAACCGTGGTTTGCTCCACTGCTTCTACTCTCTGACAGGCACTATCTCCACCTCCCAAGACGGCCGGATCTATTGACCATCCACCAAGGCAGGGTGAGACATCCAGACCTCGACTCTCTTCACCTGACGGCATGGAGAATCCGTCCGTGACCGCTGTCCTTCCTCAGTCTGCTCCTCCGTCCCTACTCCCTCCTGAGGTGCAGGCAGTTATTGATGCGGCGAGAAAACCTTCCACTCGGAAGGCCTACTTCTACAAGTTGAATCGATTCCAGCGGTTCCTCGCGGACAAAGGACTAACCATTGAATCCTGCTCGGTGTTGACGGTCCTCCAATTCCTCTTAGAACTCTCGAAAGCCGGGCTTTCGATTTCGTCTCTTCGTGTCTATTTGGCAGCTATCTCCGTTGAGTTTCAAGCTAGGAACCGACCATCTCCTTTCCAGGATCCAACAGTGAAAAGGTTCCTGAAGGGATACATGAACCTCCATCCTCCCGTACTCGATCCCGTGCCATCGTGGAGCCTTGAACTCGTCCTTTCTCAGCTGGTAAGACGCCCCTTCGAACCTATGGCTTCGACCGACCTTCGCCTGCTAACCTGGAAGACGGCCTTCCTGGTAGCCATCACCTCCGCTCGTCGGGCTGGGGAACTTTGCGCCCTCCGATCGGATCATCCATATCTCTGCTTCCATAAGCATAAGGTGGTTCTGAGACCTGACATTTCCTTTCTTCCTAAAGTAGTCTCCAGTTTTCATCTTAACCAGCCAATCGTTCTGCCTGCTTTAATGCAGGATCCGAAGGACGAATTCGAGCGTACCCTCCACTCGATGGATGTGCGGAGGGCGCTTGCTTTCTACATACAACGGACTGCTCCGTTTCGACAATCACCCCAACTCTTTGTCTTTTACTCTGACTCGAAGCGGGGTGCTCCGATCTCGCCGCAGCGTCTCTCGAAATGGGTTACTTCGACCATCGCGCTCTGCTACGAACTGGCCAAGAAGCCGCTGCCTCCACGGATTCGTGGGCACTCTACGAGAGCTGTCTCTGCTTCGACTGCGTTCCTCTCGGGGGTGCCCCTAGAGGACGTCTGCCGTGCTGCAACCTGGTCTTCACCATTGACATTTATCTCACACTACAGACTGGACTCTCGTTCTAGGAACGAGGCTGCCTTTGGGAGGGCTGTGCTTTTGTCTTCCATTCAATAAGTGAGTGTAATAATTGTAGTCATGTTTAACATATCCATTGCTGTTAGAATTTTGGTGAGAATGAGTCAGTGTTGTGGAATGTGCAAAAAAAAAACTTGTGGGGAATCCCTTTCAAGGCTTATGTAAGGGGTCCTCGTCTACTTACATACAGGACATACCCTCCTCCATTGGGGAAGCTTGCTAATCTACCCAACTGTGTGATTCACAGAGACCACGAAGAAGATGGACAGGTTGCTTACCTGTAACCATAGATCTTCGAGTGGTCTTCTGTGAATTCACACAGACCCGCCCTTCCTCCCCTCTATGTCCTACTAATGCACGATTGCTTAATGTTCCTGATGCTGCTAATTGCGGCGTCATTCAAGGAACTGAGGGGATTTAGGCGGGAGAGCCTTTTAAGGGACCGTTATGGTAGGCGGAGTTACCGCCAAAAATGTATCAATGCACATTCTGCCTAGCGATGCTAGAAGGTTCCGTAGGCACTGCGCAAGCGCAGGAATAAACCCAACTGTGTGAATTCATAGAAGACCACTCGAAGATCTATGGTTACAGGTAAGCAACCTGTCCTTCTGCTGGAGACCCAATGATATCATTGGCTCTGTCCACTGATGGCATCTGATAGTATGGGGAGAAATCTGGTCCTAAATCCAGAATGAGTTCCCCACCCTTGCTGTTAAGGGCCTTCAAGACGGTTACAATTTATGTGGATCCAATCCCAGGGTTTTCTTGACAAGATTTCTTCAGAGAAGTTTGTCATTGCCTTTTTCCAAGGCTGAGAGAGTGTGACTTGCCCAAGGTCAGCCAATGGGTTTTCATGTCTAAAAGTGGGGATTCAATCCCTGGTCTCCCAGAGTCCAAGATTCAAATTAGAGTACACTGGCTCCTCACTCTGCTACAGTCCATATATTTGGACAACCAGTGAGTTCTGAGGAGGTCCTTCAAAGGGAGTATCCTTGCTTATTGATACCTTCCTTATGGTTTACATCCCGATAAAGGATTCAGTGTTGGAAACTAGGAAGGGATCTAATTCGGGATAATGAAAGGAAATAACGGTGGTGCTTCCTCTGCTCTTCTCTCTTTTTGTTCTTTTCTACAAATTAAAAACAAAACAAACAGGTTGCAATCAAACAGATGAACTTGCAGCAGCAGCCCAAGAAAGAGCTGATCATTAATGAAATTCTTGTCATGAGGGAAAACAAGAACCCCAACATCGTCAACTATCTGGACAGGTATTTTCAAGTCTCCTGAGAGGGCAATTTGTGAGTTGGATAGTGCTCAATTTAGATCTAAATCATGTCTGATGGGTGGTGTGGTGTATTAGTGCTTCAGATTGGTTGTGTGGTGACTACTGTGGCCCTCTAAACTTAGTAGGTGAACATTTTAGATTCTGGGTTTATGAAGGTCCGTGCTGTCCTATATGAATCCATGGGGAAAAAAATCTTATTGGTCCGATCCCTATTCCAGTTATTTTATTTTATTGTGTGGGTGTAGGTGTGTTTTAGTATTTATTAAGTATTTTAAAATGTTTAATTATTTAATTGTATTTTAAGGGGTGGGTGGGATGGAGGGTTTTATATGTATATATTTTAAATGTTGCATTTTGTAGAGGGGTGAGATATAAATTATTATTATTAGTAGTAGTATTCGTATTATTATTATTATCATCATCATCCATTCTTTGGGTCATGGACGGGGAGCTGCTGACCTACAGAGTTTCCTGCCTTCATCTCCACTTCCTCCCTAGTCACCACCCCTCTGGAAATGCAATTAAGAGAGGAATCCTTGCTGTTACCTCTGATCACACATCCAAGATCATAGGGTTTCCTGATCATTTTTCTGATGAGGAAAACTGGGTAGAAGCAAAGCTAACTGAGCCATACAGCTGTAACAAGCTTTTCCCCAGGTGCTGTGTCTCAGCCAGAGCTTTGCACCCTCACCATCCTCTGAACTAGCCATGGTGGATGAGGATTCTGCGACCTAAAATCTAAACTCCCTGAACTTTTCCAAGCTCTAGTTATATAGAATCTGTATACTTAAAAGGGAGAGGCCCTCAACCTGGAGAACAAATGGGGCTCTTGTTTGGGTAGCATACTCATGAGCAAGTCCACTTCCTATGTTCGATCAAATGATCCTCATATTAAGATTCCCCCACCACCTCAGCAGTCCTGACAAGAAGTTCTAAAGATCAGTGGCTTTCCACAAAATGTCTCACATCTCTCTTAGTAATTTCACCACCTCCTTAAATAGGATGGTAGGTTTGCAATAACAATGACAGTCTATTGAGAGGACAGTAAGGTCTTGTTAACTTGGCGCAGCCTCCAGCTTCATTAAATACTGATTTTACAGCAGACAGCAGCCTTTGAGTATTAGATGGAGACCTCCAACGCATCCTATAAATGTAGCATTTCTAACTTTAGCTCAAGACTTGAGGCAGCCAACCCAGAAGATTATGGGCCTCTGTAAGGTAAAATGTAATATGGATGTTTGTAAAAAGATATAAATCCAGATTTAAACTTTGATCAGTTTCTTATGCTCAGCCAGTTTGTGCAGTATGTGTGAAAGAGAACCGCAATTGCATAAATGTTTGTACATTTATTTTGGCAGCCTTAAAGTGTACCAATTTCCTTTTTTAAAAAAAGAGCACACAAAACACTGATTCTTAGTACAGCTCCAATACTCATTTATATGTGCTCAAGGCTACTCGCGTAACATCTACACACACACACACGCTCCTTAACTACAACTAAAATCTGTTGAGAAGATGCTGGCCATAAGGCCATAGCCACATGATGACAGCACCCCTTCCTTGCAGTGTTACAGATATGCTGCTGCTTTTGGCTCTTTCCCTTTCTCTAGTAAGATCCATGGTATTCTGAATTATTTTGCTTTTTCCTGTCCCGCTGGGACAGGAGCTGTAATGATGCTGAGTCAGCTGCCTTGCCAGAAACACTACTATGCTCAGATCCTCTGGGGAAGAGACTGAACTCTCTCTGGCTGGCTGTTCCTGAAGCCGATTGGCCTATGTCCTTGCTTGCCTTTTAAACTTATAATTTATGGTTAGAGTTTTCAGTTCTTTTAAAGCTGTCTTGGGTATCTCATGTTAAGAGAGACAGGTGAGAAGAACCTGTGTTCAGTAGACACTTCAGTTTTGTAGAGTTAGAAGGTGACCACTGCTTGCTCAGATGTATGACCCATCAGAGCCAGAGAAACATGCACTAAGGGCACACTGGGAAGTATTAGTAGTATAGCAGCAAATTTTGAAATGCAGACATTTACCATTACAAGTCTCCAAAGATATTTCAGTTGGTCTACTTCATTATTGCTATTGTTGTTGTTGTCATCTGTTTATATAGTGCCATCACTGTACATGCTGCTTTAAAAGTAAAAGAACAGCAAAACAGTTCCCTGCCTTTAGGCTTATGATCTAAATAAAATATGACAGAAAAGGAAAAAGGGATGGCAGTGTGGGAGGGGATTAAGTCCAGCAGATACTGCCTCTTTTTCTCTCCCTCTGAAGCCACAACAGTGGCATAGAAACATAGAATCATAGAGTTGGAAAAGACCACAAGGGTCATCCAGTCCAACCCCCTGCCATGCAGGAAGAAACAATCAAATCATTCCCGGCAGATGGCCATCCAGCCTCTCTTTAAAAACCTCCAAAGAAGGAGACTCCACCACACTCCTAGGCAGTGTATTCTACTTCCGAACAACTCTTACTGTCAGGAAGTTATTCCTAATGTTTCAGTGGCATCTCTTTTCCTGTAGTTTGAACCCATTGATCCGTGTCCTAGTCTTTGGAGCAACAGAAAACAAGCTTGCCCCATCCTCATTATAACATCCCTTCAAGTATTTAAACATGGCTATCATGTCACCTCTCAACCTTCTCTTCTCCAGACTAAACATGCCCAGCTCCCTAAGCCTCTCCTCATAGGGCATGGCTTCCAGACCTCCCACCATGTTGGACTCCCTTCTCTAGTCACGTTCCAGCTTGTCCATATCATTCCTGAATAGTGGTGCCCAGAACTGGAAACAGTATTCCAGGTGAAGTCTGACCAAAGCAGAATAGAGTGGCACTATTACTTTCCTTGATCTAGACACTATACTCCTATTAATGCAGCCTAGAATTGCATTGGCTTTTTTAGCTGCTGCATCACACTGTTGACTCATGTTCAGCTTGTGCTACACTAAGACTCCTAGATCCCTTTTGCATGTACTGCCATCAAGCCAGGTGTCACCCATCCTGTATCTGTGCATTTCATTTTTACTACCCACGTGTAGTATTCTACATTTCCCCCTGTTGAAATTCATGTTATTAGTTTTGGCTAACAGATTAGGTTTTTATAGATTTTCCTTGGTTTTTTTCCGGGCTGTGAGGCCATATTCTGGAATAGTTTCTTTCTGATGTTTCGCCTGCATCTGTGGCTGGCATCCTCAAAGATTTCTCTGAGGATGCCAGCCACAGATGCAGGCGAAACGTCAGAAAGAAACTATTCCAGAACACAGCCTCACAGCCCGGAAAAAAACCAAGGAAAATATATGGATGCTGGCCATGAAAGCCTTCGACTTCAGACTAGGTTTTTAATCTGTTAAGGTCATTTTTAATTCTGATCCTGTCCTCTGGGTTATTAACTACCCCTCCTAATTTGGTGTCATCTGCAAACTTGATAAGCATACCCTCTATTCCCTCATCCAAGTCATTGATACAGATGTTGAATAGCACTGGGCCAAGGACAGAACCCTGTGGCACCCCACTGCTCACTTCTCTCCAGGATGAAGAGGAGCCATTGATGACTACCCTTTGGGTTCGGTCAGTCAGCCAATTACAAATCTACCTAACAGTTGCATTGTCTAGCCCACAAATTCTAACTTATAGAATATCATGGTGGACCTTGTCAAAAGCCTTACTGAAATCAAGATACACTACATCCACAGCATTCCCTTCATCTATCAAGGGTGTAACTCTATAAAAAAAAAAGAGATACACGTAGTCTGGCATGACTTGTTTTTGAGAACCCTATGTTGACTTTTAGTAATCACAGCATTCCTTTCTAAGTGCTTACAGACTGTGTCCTAAGCCCATCCACAAACAAGTTATGGAAAGGAACTAACAAGGCAATAAATTACATTCCCAGTGTTGTAATTAGTAGTAAAAATGAATTACTTTTTAAATACTACAACTTATGAGAACAACTTTTTTTAAAAACTTTAGGATTTCTGGGGCATTGACGGGTGGAACAGGGGCTTGGAAAAAGCATTCTAATCAAGCTTCTCCCCAGATAATGCTTCCCAGGATATAATGCCTTTGGCAGCCTGATAATACTAATACTAATATTAATAATATTTATTTATTTATTTATACCCCGCCCCTCTGCTAAAAACAATCGGGGCAGCTTCCAACAATTACCGTATATTCCGGTGTATAAGACGACCCGGCATATAAGACGACCCCCCAATTTTTAAGGTAAAATGCAGAGTTTGTGATATATTCGCCCTATAAGACGACCCCCCTCTTCCAACGCATAGCCCCCGCATGCCTCTCCTGCGCTCCCTTCCAGGAGGGAGCGCAGGAGGAGGATGCGGAGGCTGTGCGCCCAAAAGGGGCGAATCGCGGTTTGGCCGCGCAGCCTCTGCATGCCCCTCCTGCGCTCCCTTCCCTTCCGCTGCTTTCAGGGAGGGGGGTGGATGCACGGGGAGTGGGCGGGGGGAAGGGAGGAGGGGGCTTCTCCGCCACCCCCCCCTCCCTGAAAGCCGCGGTTCCGCTGCTTTCAGGGAGGGGGTGGATGCGCGGGGAGTGGGCGGGGGGAAGGGAGGAGGGGGCTTCTCCGCCACTCCCCCTCCCTGAAAGCCGCGGTTCCGCTGCTTTCAGGGAGGGGGGTGGATGCGCGGGGAGTGGGCGGGGGGAAGGGAGGAGGGGGCTTCTCCGCCACCCCCCCTCCCTGAAAGCCGCGCTTCCGCTGCTTTCAGGGAGGGGGGTGGATGCGCGGGGGTGGGTGGGGGGAAGGGAGGAGGGGGCTTCTCCGCCACCCCCCCCCCTGAAAGCCGTGGTTCCGCTGCTTTCAGGGAGGGGGGTGGATGCACGGGGAGTGGGTGGGGGGAAGGGAGGAGGGGGCTTCTCCGCCACCCCCCCTCCCTGAAAGCCGCGGTTCCGCTGCTTTCAGGGAGGGGGGTGGATGCGCGGGGGGTGAGTGGGGGGAAGGGAGGAGGGGGCTTCTCCGCCACTCCCCTCCCTGAAAGCCGCGGTTCCGCTGCTTTCAGGGAGGGGGGTGGATGCGTGGGGGGTGAGTGGGGGGAAGGGAGGAGGGGGCTTCTCCGCCACCCCCCTCCCTGAAAGCCGCGGTTCCGCTGCTTTCAGGGAGGGGGGTGGATGCACGGGGAGTGGGCGGGGGGAAGGGAGGAGGGGGCTTCCTAGCCACCCCCCAAAGCCGCGGTTCCGCGACTTTCGGGAGGGGGGGTGGAAGCGCGGGGGGTGGGCGGGTGGCAGGGAGGAGCACTTTGCTTCACCCCCTGCCCGATCTCCTGCCTCTTCGCTCCGTTTGCGAAGAGGCAGGAGATAGGCAGGCAGGTGAAGCAAAGTGTATCCGGCGTATAAGACAACTGTCGATTTTGGAGGGCACTTTTGAGTGCTCAAAAGTCGTCTTATACGCCGGAATATACGGTAAAATGCTACAATGCCGACTAAAAGCACCACCCACCCCACCCTTCCCCATATAAAGACATTAAACAGTATAAAATTAAAACCACCTAGCTAAAATCACATTTAAATATATATATATATAGACGAGACTAAAAAAGGCCAGGAGACGCAGCTCCTAAGGCTGGGATCTAATCAGGAAAGGCCTGCCGAAAGAGATCCGTCTTTAGTGCTTTTTTAAAGCTACTTAAGCTTGTCATCTGACGGATCTTGTTTGGCCAAATTTTCTAGCAATAGAATCTTCTAGGTCAGGGGTGGGAATCCTATAGCTCTCCAGATATTCTTGGAATGCAAGTCCCAGCAGTCCTAGCCAGCACAGCCAGCAGTGCAGAATGGTGGGAGTTGTAGTCCAGTAATGTTGAGAGGACCGCATTATTCTCACCCCAGTTTTAAGCAGCATTTGTCACAAAAGAGGCTGTTAGCAACTCTAGGGCCTGTTCCATTCCAATCAGACCAGATTCTGCAATTGCCAGAATGAAACAAAGTCACTTGTGTTATGAGATAGCATGCAGCTTATTGACTTGCAGGTTCAGAATATGAAAGATAAATGCAAAGAAAGCATATGCACACGGATGGAAGCCCAAATTCCTCACAGCTGGTGGTGGCAGTGCCTCAGGACATTGCTCAATGGGTTTCTGGATAGATACTGCCCTTTCTCCCCCCCCCCCCCCCAGAACAAATGGTGCTTCTGCTAAAATGGCATACAGGTCTTTCCTTATGCTCTCAAAGCTGTCCTGCAGGCAGGGAAATGAGTCATTTTCTGTAGGAGCAAGGACTCTAAGCTTCCTTCATGTTCTTTTTGTGGGATTAACTACTCGAACACATTTTATCAAGGTATGGAATTAAGCAGGAGACGGTACCAGACTTCGGCAAGATTGTTTATATCCAAAGCTGTGTCTACTTGGCACTAGCTAAGCTGTGTGAGTGGCCTGCCTAAAGAACAACCCACTCCATTTGGTTATACGTGGCTCTTCTATATAAGACATGCTGTAAGAGATATCCTGTTAGTGATGTATATGAATATAACTGGTGATTATGTCCACATGTGTACTTTCTCAGACCTTGTGGAAAAAACTATCCTTCCTTCCACAAGCCTTTCTGCCTCCCAGTTGTGCAACACAGCCAGGGAGTTACCAGCACACAGCTCTGTCACCCTGGCCAATGATAGGCGATGGGGGTGCATCTGGTACACTGTGGCTGCTCTTGAACACTGAGGGAGGAAGAAGCACTGTGGCCTCCCGTTAGTGCTTGAATAGTCAGAACAAGCCTGGGTGTTCCCCTGGACCCAACAAAGCTGTGCCTGGCAGCCCTATGGCTATTAGGGGAAGCTGCTGGGCAGAGGGACTAGTCTCTGCTACCTCCTGTAAGCTCACTGGTGGAGATATACCCTCTGCCAGCACCATACGGGTCTCAGCAATTGTCAGCTCATAATGCCTCATCTTTCTTTCAGTACCATTCTCAGTACAGAAGCACATTACAGTTGGACCCCCCCCCCACATACCATATCCATGGGGGGGTTGGTTGGTTCCCGGACTTACTGTGGATACTGGAAACAGCGGATAACAGAGAACCCCATTAAAAGAAAGGGCTTCTGGTAAAAAACATGCCATGGAGTTGTCTTGGAGGCCTTAGAAGATGCCTAGAGAGGACAGCTCTCTAGGCATTTTTCAGCCCAACTCTATGGTATGTGTCTGCTTTGTCCCACAGATAACTGAAACTGCAGATATTGGTTCTGTGGATACAGGGGTTTGACTGTACCTCTTTGCTATAGAAAGGAACTCTTTTGACCTGCTGGATTCATGGAGGACACTGTTTTAAGGGAATACGTAGGATGGGGGGGGTAGTCATAGTTCCCACCGAACTGTGTGAATCCTTCACATATCTCAGGGCAACTAACTGCAGCCCCTCCACCCATTGCCGCTAACCCGGGTATTTCCCAACAGCAAGTATTCCTCATAGGGAATTTGGGAATTTTTATTGGAGTAAGACCATTCTACTAAAAAATACACCCGACCGCAAAAGGCCATAACAATAATACAAAAACAATACTAATTATTTTCCTCTTTTCTTACTAATACAAAAGTAAATCTATCCTAACACTAATGTATTTTTCCCTTTAATCTAAACACACTATAATCACATTATATTTACACATTATAATTATACCTACTTAGAAATGGAAAAAAACCCAATAAAATATTAATTAAAAATAGGGGGACATAGTGGGGGCCAAAGGAATTTATTTTTGCAGTGGCGGGGTTCTTTTCTTTTTCTTTTTTGGAAGCAGAAACTTTTATCCACCCTGTGGACCTTTTCAAGCCTCAAAGCTCTTCTCCCAGGGCACTTTGAAAGATAAACACAGAAGTTCCTTCAATTTTACCCTCATAACATCCCTGTGAAGCAGGTTAGGTGAAGAGGGAGAAGGGGAGAGTGAAGGAATTGCCTCAGACCACCAAGTAAACTTAATATTTGGGCAGGAAGTTGAAGTTGGGTTCCTCCAACCACTGAAGTCATCCATACCTGGTGGTTTATATGTTACTTAACGCTACCTGTTTGTGCTCTGTTTTTCAAAATAGATCTGCTCTCAGGTTTGGCATTCTGTGTGTGTGGGCTAAGGGAACACATTGATCGTCTGTTGCTTCTCTCTTGTCCCAGTTACCTCGTGGGAGAAGAGCTGTGGGTAGTCATGGAGTATTTGGCAGGCGGGTCGTTGACAGACGTCGTGACAGAGACGTGCATGGATGAAGGACAAATAGCTGCTGTGTGTCGGGAGGTAAACATTTTATTTATCAATATGCATCCTCAAAGGAAATGCCATGCTTTCCTGGTGGATAAGGTGTGTTTTCCAGAGTTCCCAGGAGAGACAGACTGTGAAAACTCTCAGGCTATAAAAGGGATTTCTAATAATAACAAGTCAAATTGCAAATCAAGCAGTTCCATTTGATCCAAAAATAGGACTTCTCTCCATCTTTTGTGACAATTGTGAGGTGTTAATAAAGAACTGATTACATTTTTTGTACTGCTGCAAGATTGGCAACAGCTCAGAACTGGAAAAAAAAAGTATCTCTCAATTGAAGCCTGGTATAAAAGAATATGGATAATAGCACTTACGGAAAAGCTAACAACTTCTGTACAAGATTATAGAAATGACCAGCCAAAGTTAAGTTTCTTTTCAACACGATATCCTTTTATTAATTTCATCAGTGACAAGGGTCTGGTTTCATGTCTGCACAGTCACATGTGGACTTATGGAGAGATACTTTAGTGAAATGGTGAAGAATTATTTATTTATTAATTTACTATTACTTTCTCATACTGTGAACCTCTGAATCAAAGACTTCACATAAGCACTGAAAACCTTATTTTTGAAGAAATAATATACAAGGGTCTTATCTATGCCAGCCAGGATATCTGGCCAGTGTATCCTGGATGTGGAAGTGGCCCGTTCTGTCCCCGTTCTTCCCCTGGAGGAAGCAGACCAGAGTTCACACAGGAACGCCAGCCTATCCCTGCACACACCACTGCCATTTTCTTTGCTATCTTGGAAGCCAGGAAGAGGGGGCACAATTTGTGACTGCAGGCCCCCTGCATGTGATCAGCCTTGGTTGCTTGCTTAGGGACCCTTTCCTGGCTTCCAGGAGAGCCAGGGAGATGGCAGCGAGGGACGGTGTGCTAGGACCCAGTTTAATCTGGTACTGCTAGAATGGGTCGGGCCCTGCATGTCCATGGGAACCCATCCATTCCGGCAGTAAGACTAGGCATTGTCTTAAAATGCAGTAAAGGGCCCTACTCTGGCTTGCCCCTGTTCCAGCCCTATATCTGCCCAGGGGGTGTTGAGGACTGCCCCATAGCTGCTTTTGGAAGGTCGGGGGGGTGCAGGAGGGAGGGAAATTTGCCACCCACCCCCCTCACACACACTTCCCAGAGCGGCTGTGGGGCTCTTGAGCCCCATAGCTGCTTCAGGAAGGGCGGGTGGTGGTGGAAGGAGGGTGGCCAAGAGGCTTTTCAGCCACCCCCCAAAGCCGCAACAAGCCTTGAAAAGCTCCATCGCCGCCTTGGGAAGGGCAGGTGGTGGTGGCTGAAAAGCGCCTTTGCCGCGAACTCCCCGCTCTCCCAGGGCTTGGCTCTCCACCCCAAATGGAGCCAAGCCCCAGAAGAGCGGGGAGCTGGGCTCGCAGTTTGCTTGGGGAGCGTTCCATTTAAATCGGCTCCTCTCCTTTGTGTGCAAGGCGGAGAAGCTGATTTAAACAGGGTGCTTGCTGAGCAAACTGCAAATAGGCAGAACCGTAAAAGTGAAAGCCACGAATGTGGAGGGGCAACTGTAATTACTTTCCCAGTAACAAAGGTATACTGATATTACATTACAATTGTAACTCCTTTTGCAGAGTAATGGTAATTTTTTAGTTAGTTTTATACTTAGGACATTGGCCTCACTAAATAATAAGATGATGAATATCATGCTGTGTCTTGTGCTGCTTAAGAAACAGTCATTTTTTTAAAAGTGTGAGGAATGGAAAACACAAGAGTTGCTGTTTAAGTTTTGTAATACTGTATAGTATTAACTAACTACCAGAGGTATCAGGCATTAAGACTGCAATTAATTGTTTTTTAAACAGTAACTCACAAAAGTGACATGGCTCAGACACCACTGGAATATTTGAGGCTTGCTTTCTTGGGGGTTGTCTATACGGTGAAAATACTTCTCACAGAATTCGCTGGGAATATGAGCTGTCTTAATAGGATCCTGCATTGTCTTGTCGTATTGTGAAGGAGGGAAAAGTGCACAAGAAAAGCATTTGTGGCTTTTCCTGTCTTTTTTAAAAAGCTCCAGTGATGTGTGCATTTTTGCTCATTAAGACAAGTAATTTGACATGAATCGCTTCCCCATACAAGACAAAATGCAAATCTGATTGGTTGGGCGAGCGCAGCGGGTGGGGCTGGCTTACAGGGCAAGCATTCGCTGCCGCCATGTTGGATTTACACCTTAGCAAGTGATCACTAAGGTGATACAATGGGGATTTGTGCTTATTTTCTCTCTTTATTTTTTGGAAATTTGGAATATCTATTGTGCACACCATAGAAATAGTTTTTTTAAAAAAAGTTTGGGGGCAGTCCGTTTTTCCCTGCCTTCATGTAGACAACCCTTCAGTTCTACCAAATCTGCATGGATGGTGCCATTTGGGCTACAAAAGGATTGTCACTTATCAACTGAACTTTTGGATTAACACACCTTTGAATCTTCTTTATAAGCCTGTAGGGAAGAGTTGTGAATGAAATTATGCGTGCTAAGCAAGGGAGAAAATAGTTCTAGTTCAGGAAGAGCTGGATTCTGCTACCTTTATAAATTCAAGAATATTGGTAGAGTATGGTTAAATGCATACAGTACTTTTATGTTGCTTCTGCTACAGAGGATGGATGTTACTTATCGTCTCCTGATTACTTGATTCCCATTTTATCTTCTAAGATACCTCCATTGCTTGCAGACTCCTTCAACCTGTCTGTAGAGTCATGGGGGCTAGATATGTGTGGATGTTTCTTTAAACTGTGCTGAATTCTGCACCCAATACTGCATTTCGTACCTTCTGATTCCATTGAGCCCAAGAATCATCATTGCATAGTATCTAGAGATGGTTTGCATTTCAATAACAGGCTTTGTGTCTGCTTTCAAAAATAATTTCAGCTCTGTGGTATGGGGGGAAAAAACTTCACCTGCCAGTGGCCATTTTGGTTGCGGGGTTCGAGGAATTTTAGCCAAAGATGTAACTTCTACCAGCTCTAGGTCTGATTTGTTATAAGGCAGCTTCCTTTGTTCCTATGATTATATGTGCTGAAATTATTTTGTGACCCATAGCTGATGAAGTTTGCACCACTGCCTATGTTAGGCTGGATTAATTAATTGATTGATCATCCAGGTATGTTTTTGCCTCCCTCTTCTCCTCCTCCTCCCTCTTCTCCTCCTCCTTCTTCACAGTGTCTTCAAGCTTTGGAGTTCCTCCATTCCAACCAGGTTATCCACAGGGATATCAAAAGTGACAATATCCTCCTAGGAATGGATGGCTCAGTCAAGCTAAGTATGTGAGCATGATGATTGGAGAGAATTGAATTTGCATTTATTGTATTCATATTAATTGTATTTGTATTAATGTGTTGTATTTGTATTCCGCTTTTCATCCAAGAAATTCAAGGTGGCATTCAAGGTCCTCTTTTTTTATCTCCTCACAACAAACCTGTGAGGTTGGTCAGGCTGAGAGAGAGAGAGAGAGAAGGCTGGGCCCAGCTCATCAGTAATTTTTGTGGTTGACTGGGAGCCTGTGTCTTTTTTGCCCTAGACCAGCCTTGTAACCAGTGAGGTTCTCTAGCACAAACCCGACTTGGGGGAGGGAAACCTATCTGCCACCCAGAGAATTATGGGATACTTCACACTTTGTGGTAGTTCCACCCAAAGATGAAAGCCAGTGTTTGTTTTGGGTTTCATTCATCTTTTTAGTTTAATGAAAGGATAGACTGAGGAATGAAGGAAGGAGCTGCAGTTTAGAGAGACATGCTTTATCGACAAAAAGTCCCAAGTTCAATTTGTGCCAAGTCTAGTTTAAAAGAACATGAGTAGCAGGTGTCAACAACATCCCAGCGAACTGGTACAAGTCAGAGTAAACTCTATTGGCCTGGATAGATCACTGGTGTACAAACTAGCTTTCGAGGCAGCCATTTCTATTTATTTTCCTTCCTGTTTCTCCACAGCTGATTTCGGCTTCTGTGCTCAGATTACTCCAGAGCAGAGCAAACGCAGCACCATGGTGGGGACACCATATTGGATGGCTCCTGAGGTGGTGACAAGGAAGGCCTATGGGCCCAAAGTGGACATTTGGTCGCTGGGGATAATGGCCATTGAAATGATTGAGGGGGAGCCCCCGTATCTCAACGAGAATCCCTTGAGGGTAAGCTTTGGAATGTTTGATGAAGTTTTGACCCCGCCCTTCCTACAAAGAAGGTACACAGGATTTCAAGACATTTTCCCACTGAGGCTCTGATCAGGCCTGGTCCTTGGCTTAGGAAAGGGGCACAGTGGCAGAACTTTGAAACAGAAGGTCTCAGTTTCAGTCTCTGGCACAGCTGGTTAAATGAAAAAACTTATCTGCCTGGAGCGCATCTGCCAGCCAAAGCAGACATATTTGGGCAAAAAGTCTGATCTGGTCTAAGGGTGTCTCCTCTGCTTCCTTGTTTTCACTTGTGGGTTGTTTCCATATGGCCTGTGGGACTTCTGTACCCTTTAAGATCACAGGGGGAAAGCCCTAGTTATTGATGAGGTGGTAAAACTGCAGCTGAGATGGTATGTTATACTTGTGTAGTGTAAATTTACACTCACGTAGTTAGGTAGTGGTTGTGCTAAACTCCCTGCCTCCTGAATTGTGTACCCAACTGTGTATCTGCCAACACACTTGCTGCTTGTCCCTTTGTGCAATGGGGGGGGGTGCACAGTGCAATCTCAGTGAATCAAATGGTGCATCAAAGGCACCATCGGAGTCTGTTATGCACCAACTAAGAATGTGCAGCTACATGAGCAACAGTTACACTTGCAGAACTCTGCCTATGCAACTGTGAAATGATCACAGACTTTACATTGGGGTAGCTAACTGCGCAGAGGGAGGCAGCCATTTTTACTCTCTGTGCCCACTTGGCAGGCTACACCAGCATGTGTCAGTGCACCCAGTGTAACACAACATCACTTCTGGCCACCTTTGTGGCTGTTTTTCAGCTAATTTTTTGTCTTTGGCGGCGGGGGAAGGTATTTTTGCGAGGTTGGGGGTGGGGGCTTTGGAGGTTACTTACTGTGACTTTTAATCCAAAATGGCAATCGCTTTGTTTCTAAGTGCAGTAGGAGTACATAATTATGATTCACACGCAGCACATTCACTTCTTTCAGCATGACAACAAGCCTCCTTTTCTATCCCCCACTCCCTGGTGTATACATTGGCTACACCACATTTGCTTTTTCTCAGATTTTGCTTTGATCTCTCTGTATTTTCAGCATCACATAAAGAAGTGACTTGAGCTCCTTCCGTGCCGTTATTATTTTCTCTTTGTTGGGTATCAGCATTCCCAGACTCAGCGAGTATAAGTTTCAGAGTCCATCAGAAAACTTTTGTGCCCGAAATCCAAGAAGCATACAATACAGTTGCCCCTCCACATTCGCAAACTTAGCATTCGCGGTTTTGATTATTCACGGTTTTGGGAGGGCCCCCCGCCCTCCCAAAACCGCGACACGGGGCCTCCGGAGGCCCCGTGAAGGCCCTGGAGGGAGTGGGGAGGGCCGGGGAAGCCTCCACGGGGCCTTCGGAGACCCTCAGGAGGCCCCGTGAAGGCCCTGGGGGGAAGGGGGAGGGCCTGGGAGGCCTCCCTAACCCCCGCGAATGTGAAGAGAAGACGGTACAAGGTTGTTGCTGAGAATGAAGCTTAGTGGACACACTCTATGTTAAAAGCATTCAACAATCTACAAAATCTGGCAGGCTACAAAACCATTGGCTGTCCATCATCCACTGACACAAGCATTCCTTAACCCAGAAAGTCCCCCTTTTCTCAAGCCCTGAAACTTAAATCATTAATTTGCAGCTGCATCATTATCTTTCCCAAGCGAAGCCAAAACCATTACATAGCCAGCTTACAGCCCCATACAAACTGCTCAGCAGACTGAGTATCAAGGTTACAGAAAGATAAATGAAATTGGCAGGAACAGGAGCCAAGGGGTCTGATCCTGACACTCTCCTTTCTCTCTCTCTCTCTCTTTTTAAGGCTTTGTATCTCATTGCTACCAATGGCACACCAGAGCTGCAGAACCCCGAGAAGCTTTCACCCATATTTAGAGACTTCCTTAATCGTTGCCTTGAGATGGATGTGGAGAAGAGGGGATCTGCTAATGATCTCCTTCAGGTAATGCTACAATTGACACAGAGAGGGAGAACTATAGTGGGCCCACTGGCGTTCTGCGCTAACGGTCTAAATCCTGTTGTTAGTCTTAACTGGGGTAGACACACTGAATCATATGTGTTGGTGTGTCATGTTACCATTGGTTTATTCTAGTTGGGACTAATTACAGGACTTAGGGAAGTATCAAAACACCTATTACTGGAATCTCCATCAGTTCACATCAGAGATAGGCAAGCTGTGAAGTTGGGGGTCACCTTTCCCCCCTCCAGTTATCCAGGGGCAATAACCTGTCCTGTTGCCACTGCCAGATTTTCTACCACATTACCAAAATTTGGCAGTGCAGCATCAGCAAGAAAAAAGTTTCTTTTTTTATTTTTTTTAAATACACAGATGTATTTTAAATTGCACAATATAAAATTGACTTTGTAATCTTATCAGTCCAAATAAGATATTGTACATTCTCAAGTCAGAACAATTAACCATTTTTACATAAAAGAAAACAAAAACCCATGATCCTATTCCATCGTTATCCTGAATGATGCATCCTGACTTCCAAAACATCTCTAACCGTCATTGATTTTACATTGTAATTATTTCAGGCTTTGTAACAAACTATATTTATATCTAAGGTCCCATCCATCACCCTTTCTATCATTACAATCAACCATGTCATTCTCATCTTTGTCACTGTTTCTTCCATTTAATATCATTTTTTAAAAATATTAGTCAGTAGTAATTAAACAAAAATTAGTCTTAATTTCTCATGGAGCAATATTACTTTTGTATAAATCTTTCACCTTTTACAAAAAGATTTCAATTTAGCTTTAAAATGAGGTATACATGGAGCATGCACTTTGTTTTTAAAAGGAGTCATGCTTCTGTTAGGCTTCCCAAGCATTGTTTATTTTAAATACAAGATGCTTTCTGTGAAAGATAAATTATGGCTTTGTTCTGTCACTGATGCAGCAATGAACATCAGCGGCATATTAGCAAATTCAGAAACAGTGGGGTCCACAGAAATGTGAGGTGGGCTGCATCGTGCCCACAGGCCATGTGTTAGAATCACAGAGTTGGAAGAGACCACAAGGGCCATCCAGTGTTGGCTGCCTCCATTTCCTTAGTGACTGTGTTCAGATACAGTAGAAAACCATGGCTGCCTCCAAGTGTCCCCATGGTTACCAATGATGCAAGGACCAGGGAGAAAGACTTTTCAGCCGAAGTGACCCATTTATGCACAATCTGTACAGGAAGACTTGCCTGGTGTCTACTTTGTGCCATATCAAGGAACCACAGCTCAGTGGCAGAACTCATACTTTGTATGCAGAAGGTCACAGGTTCAATCCCTGGCCTCTCCAGGGATTGGAATACATAGCCCTTGGGGTACATTTTAGCTCTCTGGTTCTTCTTGTGGTTGCTATGTTTCTGACTCATGATGACCCTAAGGTGACCTATCACAGGTTTTTTTTTTTTGGCAAGGCTTCTTCAGAGAAGGTTTGCTATTGCCTTCCTCTGAGGCTGAGATTGTGACTCGTCCAAAGTCAACCAGTCAGTTTCCAAGCTGGCTCTCTGTGATTATATTATTCCAGTTAAAAAAAGATCGAGGAGCAGGTAATGGGAACGAATTCTCCTGCATTCTCTGAAGAGCCCTGCTAGAGGCTCTCCAAGGAGGTAATTCTGGGCTAGATGGACAAAAAAAGGTTGAGCTGGTACAAGACAGCTTCCGATGCCCCTCTTGTCAAGATAATTAAGTTCTGAAACCAGTTCCACATTTAGTGCTCTTTCTTTTTTTAGAAGTGGGCGCAATTGGAGTTAAAAGACAGCAGTAATCTTTTTAACTCACATCAGGAAGGGGACAGAATAAGAAAGAGGGAAGCAACAAGGAAGCATGATTTTAGTTACAGTGCAGTACTGGGCTGGGGCCAGTGTGGTTGAGAGCCAGCGTGGTGCAGTGGTCTGAGTATTGGACTAAGACTCTGGGAGACTAGGATTCGAATCCCCACTCAGCCATGGAAGCTGACTGGATGACCTTGGAATAGTCATATTCCCTCAGCCTAAGAGAGAAGCAGTGCCAAACCTCTGTAGAATAAATTTTGCCAAGAAAACCCCAGGATAGGGTCACAATTAAAATCACAATTAAAACATACAGAATAAAAAAACAGATAAAAACAACACAAAAACATCCCAATAAAAGCCACAATTTTTGCGTCAAAAGCCTGCTTAAACAACAGTGCTTTTGCCTGTCAGCGAAAAGAAAACAGGGAAAAATTGAATGAGATAATGAAAACATCTTAGAATCATAGAATTGGAAGTAACCTCAGGAGTCATCTAGTCCAGACCTCAGCCGTACAGGAATCCACAGTAAAACCATCACTGACTGATGGACAGCCACCCTCAGGTTAAAAACCTCTTAAAGAAGGAAAGTCTACCACCTTCTGGGATAAGTCTGTTCCACTGATGAACAGCTCCCGCTCTCAGAAAGTTCTTTTCCATTTAGGTGCAATTGTTTTTCCTGTAATTTTTGAATCCACTGGTTCACAACTTGCCCTCTGGAGCAGCAGAAAACAGTCCTCCCCCATCTTCTACCTGACTTCCCTTGAAATATTTAAAAATGGCTTCTTCTCCAAACTAAATATACCCAGCTCCCTTAGCCATTCCTCTTCCCAGACTACTGGTGAGCATGTCACCAGCAAGTGGCTTGGGCTAGAGAAAGTTACAAGGGGACATCATAGCCATGTTTAAATATTTGAAGGGATGTCATACTGAGGATGGAGCAAGCTTGTTTTCTGCTGCTCTGGAGACTAGGATATGGAGCAATGAGTTCAAACTACAGGAAAAGAGATTCCACTGAAACATGAGGAAGAACTTCCTCCTGACAATAAGAGCTGTTTGGCAGTGGAATACACTGCCTTGGAGTGTGGTGGAGTCTCCTTCTTTGGAGGTTTTTAAACAGAAGCTGGATGGCCATCTGTTGGGAATGTTTTGATTGTATATTCCTGCATGACTAGATGGCCCTTGTGGTATCTTCCAACTCTATGGTTCAATGTTTCTATGAATAACAATGGCTTAAATTCTATTGTTAGTGCCAAGTAGAGTAGTCTTATTGAATCAAAGGGATTTATCATGTGTTGATGCACAATTGAGCTGTTTGACTGGATGTCCCTTGTGGTCTCTTCCAACTCTATGATTCTTACATTGACAAAATCTCCCCCCCCTTTTTTTTCCCCCTCTTCTAGCACCAGTTCCTGAAGATTGCCAAACCATTGTCCAGCCTGACTCCTCTGATTATTGCAGCAAAAGAGGCGGCAAAGAACAACCATTGAAGCGTTTCATGTGGCTGTAATCATTGTGCCAAGCCTTCTTGTTTTTAATTTTTTTTCTTAAAACAGTTTCAAAGAGCTTGACTGTTAGGACTTTTACCATGCTCCAAGGATTTTTAATCCAGCAAGATCAGGATCATGAAAACAATTCATGTCAAAATCTTAAAAGTGGACATGCGACAGGGACGTGACTCTTAAAACTGACCTCCCTATTTGGGATGGGAGAGTATTTGTACATTTTGAAGGGCCACCAAGAGAACGCCTGATCTCAGCCAACATGTTGGCATGCCAGTATGTTTTTTAATGTGTTGATTTAAGAAGCAGTGCGGGGAGGGAGATACCTGGAGCCTTTTAGATAATGTTTTTGCTAATGACTTCTTACAGTCTGGGCTGTGTGAGAGCCCTGTTCTTAAACTACTGAAAGACTGGTGCAATTTGGATTACTTGAGAGCTAAGATAGGCAAACGGAGAAACCTGGACAGCTTTTTATAATCTCAAAGAGAAGCAGAGTTTCTTGCTCTGAAGTATCTGATCTTTGGCCATGTCTGCATGCAACCAGAAAAGACACTGAAATAGTTAGAATGAGTACCCCCCTCATCTGTGGGAAGGAAGATTATATTAATGAATGGTCATCATCCTGCGTGTTCGATTTTTGTATGTGTGTGTGATACAAATGGCGTGCTGATTAAATTCACATTGCTGTTTCCACCCTTCTGATCTCCTGTCACCTCTGTTTTGTTTTGGTGTTCTTGTCTGAGTAGAGCAAGCAGATTACCAGCCCTCTAAATGTCGCAAGAAAAATGTTGCAAGATCACAACTATCATCATCCTGAGCAAGCATAGGCATTGTTGAGGATGATGGGAGCTGTAGCCCACAACTTCTGGAGTCTCGGAGATTCCCTGGCACTGGGTTAAAATGAAGGCTTCCTAATTGCAATAGAGACATCACTTCCTTGTGTCGTTTTGAGGACTGTCGAGGAAAGCAAAGGTATTTCAGTTTGCTGTGGGAGGGTGCAGCGCACGGGGAAGTGTCTGAGGGGAATTGGTCCCTGGTCCTCATGCACTTGCCCATGTCTGCTCTATGAGGATTCTTCAGCTGTGCCTCTGCTCAAAGGTACCCTTTTCCTTAAATCCCAAGTGTACGCATGGGTCTGAAGAACCTCTATTTTGAACTGACTGTGGTTGGTGTATCTTCAGATTTTAGTAAATAAAGAAAGCCAAACTCTTAAGCCCAACACATGCTGTGCTCTCTCTCTCTCTCTGGCTTTTCTTTGCAAACGAAGATTCAGGAAGGACTCATTCCGCGTTTTCTGCAAGCGCGCTGATGATTAAAAAGGCCAATCTGAGATAAACAAGTCCGGTTGCAAAAAGCACAGCAGAAGGTCTCCTTGGGTGATGTTTCTGGTTGTGATTCTTTCTGCGTTGTCGTTTCTCCTCAAGACTTGTTCGTCGTGAGTTCTCAAATAAGGCTGCAGCATTGTGGATAGTGCGTCTCCATGCCTCCCGATGTGAGGCCGGGGTGGACCATTGTTGGTGATCAGTTTGGCC
This sequence comes from Gambelia wislizenii, assembly GCA_030847615.1. Classification (NCBI taxonomy): domain Eukaryota; kingdom Metazoa; phylum Chordata; class Lepidosauria; order Squamata; family Crotaphytidae; genus Gambelia; species Gambelia wislizenii. Next base: position 370,336,513 of record JAUMIR010000003.1, read on the forward strand.
GAGTCTGAGATGTTGTTTCAGGGAGTCCTTGTAACGCTTTTTTGGAGCACCCCTCTTTCGTTGGGCGAATTCACCGTAGAGTACTATTTTTGGAAGGCGATGGTCCTCCATCCTAGAAATGTGCCCTGCCCAGCGCAGCTGTGTTCTCAGTATCATGGCCTCAATGCTGGTGATCCCTGCTTGCTCAAGGACAGCAACATTCGTCACATAGTCAGTCCAGTGTATATGCATGCTGTGCTCTAGAAAGTTACCTTCCAGCAAACATGCTAGAAAGAAATGGTCTTTTCATCTCATGGACCGTATCTCACTGGAAGGTGGCAAGTTCTACAACCTGCTTAGACTGAGAACAGCTGGAGCCTTCCTCCTGCCAATCCCCTAATGGAGGCTGAAGGTGTGCCTCCTAGCAGTGATGGCAGGTCACTTCCATGTGAATGTGGCAATGACTCTGCTATGGATGTTAGTCTAAGATTTAAAAGGAGCTATCCAAAACGCTGAATTGATTTGGAGATAGGTTCAGTAGAATCTTAACGGCCATCCAGTCCAGCCCCCTGCCATGCAGGAAGACACAATCAAAGCACTTCTGACGGATGGCCATCCAGCCTCTGTTTAAAAACTTCCAAAGAAGGAGACTCCACCACACTCCCAGGCAGCATATTCCATTGTCAAACAGCTCTTACTGTCAGGAAGTTCTTGCAACTCTGTGTGTATGATTTGATGATTCTATTCTATGACCATCTAGTCCAACTCCTTGCCAGTACAGGAATCCACAACTAAAGTATCCCAGAGAGGCAGTGTTCTAATCTCTGCTTAAAAACGTTCCAAGGAAGGAGATCCCACCACCCTCTGAAGGTTTTTTTTTTGTCCCCATTAAGAATTTTCAAAGATCTTACTGTAGGATTGTGACATCAGTGAAGGGCCAGGTTCTAGCAGCCAAGCATTGGGCTTCTTGGATTGGTTGGTGTGGGATTCTCAGGGAGCATGAACCTTAGGAAACCTATGGTCCTTGGGTATGTAGGCAAAACATGGATTTTAGTATTTTTCTTGGCCTTGTTTTCAAGCAGAGATCTGGCAGTTTTTGGAATGGAATACCCTGATCTGAGTTCTTGTTATTGGCTGGCATCCTGTGAGTACCATATGCAGGTGTCATTGAAAGTTATGCTTGTGTATATTTTTTGGTCAGGAATTCCACACTTTTGTTTGCTACAACTCCTTCCCTTAGCTATCTACCTGTTTTCTTGCTGGGCATACCTCCCAAAGCTATTTGATGGCCAGAGGAGGACTGGAGAGGGACGAGGGACAACCAGTCAGACAGCCGGTGCTGTAAACAACTTGTGAGGAAAGCACCTAGCATGATTTGATGCAATATAGAGGTCAAAATGCTGGTGGCGCAATGGTTAAATTCTGGTACTATAAGCCACAACATTGCAAGTTCAGTCCTAAGGCTCCAAGGTTCACTCAGTCTTCCATCCTTTCGTAGGTTGGCAAAATGAATACCTGGCTTGTGATGACAATTTGCTAACACACATTGGAAACTGCTTGGAGCGTGCCTAGCGCACTATAAAAGCGGTGTAGATGTGTAGGTGCTGTTGCTTAACAATTTGTAAGCCGCTCTGAGAGCCTTCGTGGCTGGAGAGCGAGGTATAAATACATAAAATAAATAAAAATAATAAATAAAAAGCTGATAAAAGTTAGTCCGTATGAAACAAATCAGCTGTAGGGATGTGCAGAAGGATAGTCCAGAGAAGCCATTGCCAGAAGTCACGAAAATCAAGGCCAATTTTGTGAGAGCTGGGGGAGATGTCTTCTATGAGTGGTGCCCGATGTTGCTTCCAGCAGTGGCCCTGCCTCTAGCCTGCCTTTTCTAAACAGGTTGATGATGGAGCAGGAACAGTTGGGGCTGCTCTGATCATGCTGCAGTTGTTTGCCTCTGTGCTGAGGCTTTCATCCTCCTCTGGCCACTCAATGGCCACTCAGGGGAGGAAGCCAGCCAGAAAACAGGGAAGTGGCTTGGTGAGGGATATAGACACATAGCTATGCCTGGTGGAACTTTACAGTCCACCAAGGTGATGCAGGATCATGGTCAATATCTTTTTCACATTGTTTCTTGTGTATGTTTGCCCAACATATGACCCCTGGGACCGCAGAGCCAAAAGGAGGCACAGTTGGATCTCTGCAGATAGCCAAGTGGGTGAAAAGCCACGTGGGGGTTGAACACCCTGCCTTTCACCACAATTACTTATTTATTCTTTAAAAATGGCTGCACCACCTTTCACACCAACAGTCTGGGTGGGCAGTAGGAAAAATGCAGTTTAACAAAAAGTTGAGGGAGAAGGAAATTCATTAAGCTGAGGTGATGAAACCATCCTAAAATCCCTGGCAAATAAGTATGTCTTGACCACTGGTGGTTTGTGGAGTCAGAGAGCAGGATTGCCTTACTCCCAAGATGGTGGAGGGGTACCGCTCCCCTCTGGCTTGGTTCACAAGCTGTTCATGATCTTGACCTCTTGCATTGGAAAGACTGCAATAGCAGCACCAGCCAGATCTTGTTAGGAAGGGAGCCCCAATGCCACGGTGCCTTTGAAAGAAGAAAGAGCAAAAGGCTGACAACACAGTAGGGTTGTGCATCCAGGACCACACACAGAACTGGATGCAATTTAAAATCAGAAATCCACACATTTCCTGACTCACAAGGTGTTTTATAAAAACAAACAAACCCATTTTTAAAAAAGTACACATATTTGCAGTGGTGGCTTTCATCCATGTCAGTGGGGCAATCTACTCTTGGTTTTAGCCTGAACTTCAAGGGTGGTATCCAAGGTGCTGAATCCCTCTAAATAGATGCAACACCTTGGACACCTCCTTCAAAGTTCAGACTACAACCCACAGTGGATCACTCCCACTGACAGGGAAACCACCAACTTAACCTTCCACTGCCTGCTTTAAAATGGTAGAAAACCCACTGTGTACCTTTCTAAAATATGGACTTGTAATCATTCACACCTCCACTTCAAAATACATACTAATTATTTTCTATTTAAAAATATATTCATGGAACAGATTTGGAAGTAAAAAAGAAAAAAAGGTCTGTGAAAATAGACTTGCCGGATCTGCCTGGTCACAGAAAGCATGATTATTTATTGTTGTTATGCACCTTCTTGTCAACTCCCAATTTAGAGTTTTCTTAGGATTTCTTCAGAGGTGGTTTGCCATTGCTTTTCTCTAAGGTGGAGAATATGATTTGCGCAAGGTCACCCAGTGTGTTTCCATGGTTGATCGAGACCTTCTGCAGTCCGAGTCCAACTCTCAAACCATTCTGCCACACTGGCTCTCACACTGCTTGGTTATTATTTTCCATTTTGGTTTTTCACCTATACAGAGCCCAGAGGCACAGTTCATCACAGAAATCAACACTGTTGGACCTAACGCCATGGATGAATCTGCAGTGTGTCGCCTGACAGATGCCAATGAAAGTTTAAAAAACGAGATATGGGACCTGAGAGAGACAGCCGCCAACCTTGATACTGAAAAGCAGGAGATTATTACAGATAATAAATTGATGAAAGAGCAGAACAAAAGCCTGGAAGCCAAAATTGACTGTTTCCAAGCCATGGCGGAAGACTTTCGAAAGGAAGAAGAAGAACTCCAGGGGATGCTAAGGCAGCTAGAAGAGACAATCGCACAACTGGAATCCCAAAACACCACCTTGAAAGGAACCAACAAGATGCTCAGGACCGAGATACAAACAGTGTCCAGCCACATTGTTTTGTTTCAAGATTATAAGGCTGTGCAAGACCAGGATATCATCCGGATGAAGAAGGTGATGGAACAGATCACAGTGTACTTCAAACAACTGGAGGTGAAAATCGAAACAGCCGAGCAGCGGTACAACGAGGAACGGAATCAGACCACCGAGCTGAGGCGCACCTTGGAGGAGCTAGAACAGATCCGTGAAGTTCAAGAAAATGAGATCTTCTGCCTCAGAGAGCAGCTGGAAGAGGCATCGTTGCTGAGGTCAGAATCGGACGATAACATGGAATTCCCTTCTTTGCTTCACGAGATGGTGCAGGCCAAGCTGGTGCAAGATTCCCTGGCCATGCAAAATAGCATCCTCTTCATCTTGTCCAAGGTCATATGGATACTTTTGGCAACCATTGTTTGTCTGGGGTTCTTCAACATTTCAGCCAAACTGTACGTCTTCCTATTCAGCAACAAGGATTTAGAATCGGGAAGCCAATCCCTGCTGTTTTCGGGCCGCTTCAGTTTGCTGTCAGAAGTACTATATCCATATCATATGAAAAAAGCCAATGGGTTGCTGCCATTTTGAGAGTGATGCTGACGCTGCTTGGAGGGAGAGAAAAAACAGCTTTGCAGAACTAGCCTACAATTCTTGACTCAAAATGTGCACGTTCAAAATCGAAATAAAGTCTGCACTTTAAAATATACATATGCCAGCATATCCCGGTCTCAGTTGCCCTCTAATACTTCTTGAATTCCAGAAAATATCCTACAGTTGTTAGAAAATAACTTACACTTATGTGTTTGTAGGGTTACCAGATCTCAGGGCTTGGCCCTGAGTCTCCAGTTTTTGTGGGTCATTTCCAGGTGGAAGATGAGATGGGGAGGGCCTCATCTCCAGGCAAGAGGAAAGGGCTGGATGAAAGTGTCCAGCTCATCTAGTAGACCAATAGCTTGTTATGATTTGCAATGTTTCATTGATTTTTGCTGCAACTTGCAAAGACTCTCCAGGCTGTGTGTGTGTTCTTGGATGATAAGCTGTGAGCAATTGTGGTTAATGCAAAATACTTAATGACGTCACCAGGAGCTGACCTTAAATCTTAGGTTTTGGCCCAGAAACTCAGGGCCTGGAAAGATCTCCAACTGGCAACCCTATCTGTTTATCTCCTTCAAAACATCAGCTAGAAAGCACTTGGGAATGTGACATTTAGCACAATAAGTCCAGACTGCAATCCAAAAGAGTTACTGCTTCCAGACTCAACATGTAGTGCAGTTTCTAGGCCTGCACTAGACTGAAACCTGGACAAGGCTCTTGTACCTTCAACAGCTATACAAGAGAGGGAATTTCAGCAGATGTTGCTTGTCATACAACCAGGTAACAAGCAACACCTGCTGAAATTCCCTCTTCTACACAACCACTGAAAGCACAGGAGCCTTCTCCAGTTTTCACTCTGGCAACCCTAGAAGAGAATATCACATTTAAATGTTTCCTTCACAATAAATAAATGAATGAATAAATCAATAAATATTTAGTCCTCAGAAAACTAGCAGATGAGGAAGTGTTGGGCAAGGTCTAGAATGCCAGACCCCCATCAAGTTTGCATTGTGGGTGGGCCCTGATCCAGTCAGGGAAGGTACCTTAAACTCAAATTACCTTTGATCAAGAGAAGAACGGCTATGCCAGCATGTGTTGTGAGCAAGAGGAACAACTTTAATGGTTGACACAGTACTATTATACATTTGGCTTAGCACAATCGCATGTTGGTCAACAATGTATGTGCAGCACAGTAAAGTTTCTACCTTTCCATGATTGATGAGCAAACAAGTTTCAAACACCGTTTCAGCCACTGTACTAGACAGGCTAGGGATGTTGTGAGTAAGGACAAAGAAAATCTTGAGAAGGAGATCTCGGAAAAGTAGCCAAAGGGGGAAGGTTGGTGGAGGAGAGAGAAACTGGGACTTAAAAAAAAAAAAAGCAGCTGAAAAACTGGGATGACGGAATAAATTGGGACTGTCCATGCCAAAGCAGGACAGTTGAAGGGTATGAGTCACCAATTTTCAGGGGGGGAGGAATCTCATGGCAAGAGTGCTGCCTTGAAAAGTGTATGGGTATATGTATATTTTCATCACTACTTAGACTTGGCAGGTTTTATTTGAAACTAGTTGTACCTGGTGTAACATACACTGTTAAAAAATCCCCCCCAACATCCAGTAAAACTCACAACAACCCTGTAAGGTAGGCCATTGGATTTTCAAATTCCTCCTCCCCTTTCTCAGCATCCCACACTTTTCCTGGGATTGCTGAGGGTGACTCACTCTGTTACCCTGGCACAGAGGGTGATTGCCTGGGTCCTGTTGTAGCAGCAGCAGCAGCAGCAGCGGTGTCCCACTGTTGCAGCCACCACCACCAGTTGACTGCCTGGGTCCTGTGGTGAGTGTCTGAGGGAGTGAGAGGAGGGAGGGGTTGGCAGGAGTGGGTTGTGAGGTGGAGAGGGAATTTTCATAGGGGTGGTGATTGGTTGGGTGCATTTCCTGAGCAGCCAATCAGCACACTGGGAGAGGAAACATACCCAGGCCTATTGTACATACTACACACACACACACACACACACACACAGAGAGAGAGAGAGAGAGAGAGAGAGAGAGTACATACCATATATATATATATATATATATATATATATATATATAGCTGATGCTTGAAATATCATGCATAATGAGAACATCTGCTGAGATATCACAAGGGGCTCATCCCTAGGTCTCAGTCTTGGCCCTGCAATCTCAGGACCTGAATGGTCCCAAATTGGCAGCCCTACCATACTCCCTTGGAAGAGAGGACTACATCCTGGGACCAGCCAGTAGAGTTTAAAACTTCCAGGGAGTTTAAAATAACTCATTGTTGGGCATTTTGAAACTACTGTACAACCTCTCTTTTGCAGTCTAAAGTCTGTTCGACTGCCTAAAAAAAAAAAAAAACCACTCATTTTTTCCTACTGTAAATATAGGTCAGCTCTAAATGAGCCATCATCAAGATAACCTGAAACAAAGGAGATTTTCAGATGCCAAAAATTAGCTTCTTGCCGCGCAAGCAGCCTCCGGAACAGTACCGAGGCTGCTGCGCGGCAAGGGTCAATTTTGGACGCCGCCGTTTCTCTCTCGGCGTCGTCCGTGACTGTTGCGGCCAGCACTGGAGGCGGCTGCGCTGTTTTTTACTCACAGAAGAGTTCCATAACTTCAGCACTGCATTAAACAACAACAACAACAACATCTTAATACCGCCCCCCCCGCCACTAGACTAGAATTTCAGACAAAATCTAGGCCTGTGACTCTAACATCTTCACTTTGTTTCTCCTGTATGATTTTAAATCTTGTATGGAAAAAATCATGTTTGATTTTTTTTCTGATGAAGAAGCTGGTGAAGCTATGAAAGTCTGCATGATGCATTTTCTACAGTTTGGTTGGTCAATAGAGGTATCACTCTTTTGTGAATTTTGTTGTAAAGGTTGACACCCATATTCTTTGATTCAGTATCCAAGGTTTCACTTATCCACATCTGAAAATGTATGTTCTCTCTAAGCATTTCTAGGTCCTCCAATGTTATTCTATGGTCAACTTCCAGCATTTTGTCACAACAAGGGAAACATACCATGAGGGAACAGTGGACTGGGACATAATTCTTTGAGGTTTTTCCCTCCAACAAAAGTAAAACTCTTTCATTGGCCTACAATTGGCAAGTTTTACCTATAGAGCACCAAAAATATTTTTTCAGATGCAACAGTACAGAGAGCACTTGAGAAATGCAATGTTCTTTGCCCAAGAAAGGAGCAGTTCGCTTCACATTTACTTTTCTATTGTTAACAGAGTTGAAATTTTATTACTTTTTATTCCCCTTTGTCCCTGGCCCTCAGGTGGCCAAGAAGGAGTGGCCTCTGCCTTCAGTGAAATCTTTCAACGCCATCTTAAATGACAAGAGTATCATCTAAGACAGAATGTAGGCCTGCAAGTTTAATATTAAATTTCCCCCTTGTACGATTTTTAAGATCTTTGCCTGATGAAGAATCCAGTATAGCTTTGAAAGCTTGCATGATGCATTTTCTGGATTTTGGTTGGCAATAGAGATATGGTTTGTGGATTTTGTTGTATTCTTCTCTCCCTTATTCATTCTATCTCTCTCTCTCACACACACACACACACACTGTTGAAGTTGCTATAGAAATTGTGTCAGAACTTGGCTTCAAATCACACCATCAACTGTGGTCAACTTGCGTATCCCTTGGCATGTCCCAAGCGCTAACTGTACAACTGGTAATTCACTGATTTAATTGTGCTTCTCAGCATATGTCAACTAGCTTTATGGGCACTCAGTGTGGAACACATGAAGAAAGTGCAGGCTTCATTTTCAATCGATTCTAAGGTTATTGCACCCTCTGGAGTCTGCAACCCAAATCTGTTGTATGTACAACATTCGTATCTCGTCCTTTTAAAAAAATAACTGACTTCTATCATTTTTAACAATACACAAGACTCAACACATTTGTGTATTGTAAGTGGCATCATTGAACCTTCTGGAAGTCAGTGTGAAGAGTGGGGAAATGTGCAAAACTGGTATAGAGCCATTGTACTGTCTATCCTCCTTTATGGATCTGAAACATGGGTCACCTATCGCCACCAGCTACGACTCCTCGAGCGCTTTCATCAGCGCTGTCTACGCACAACCCTAAATATACACTGGACTGACTATGTGACGAATGTTGCTGTCCTTGAGCAAGCAGGGATCACCAGTATTGAGGCCATGATATTGAGAACGCAGCTGCGCTGGGCAGGGCACATTTCTAGGATGGAGGACCATCGCCTCCCAAAATTACTACTCTACGATGAACTTGCCACAGGTCAGCGTAAGAGGAGCGCTCCAAAAAAGCGATACAAAGACTCCCTGAAACAACATCTCAGGCTCGGCCAAATTGATCACCAACAGTGGTCTGCCCTGGCCTCACATGGAGGCATGGAGACGCACTATCCACAATGCTGCAACCTTATTTGAGAACTCACGTCGAACAAGTCTTGAAGAGAAATGACAATGCAGAAAGAATCACAGCCTGGAAACATCACCCAAGGAGACCTTCTGCTGTGCTTTCTGCAACCGGACTTGTTTATCTTGGATTGGCCTTTTTAGTCATCAGCGCGCTTGCAGAAAGTGCGGGATGAGTCCTTCCTGAATCTTTGTTTGTGAAGAAAAGCCAGAGATACACCTAGTACTCAAAAGCTACTCCTTCTGGAATCCTGTTAGTGTCATAAGCACACCAGAATTTGCTCTTTCCTTCCTTCCTTTTATTTCATGTATACCCCACCTTTCTCAAGCACAATGTATTTATTTATTGGATTTATATCCCGCCTTTCTGACAAGCACAAGACCCAAGGTGACTTTGTTTCTACTTGGGGAGATGAGGTAAGCAACATTTAACCCAGTTTATTTGCTTCTAGCCAGAAGATGGATGTAGAGCAGAGCAGATGGTGAGCCCTGGTACCCCCAATGACTGGGAGAGAAAAAAGAAGCTAACTAAGTAAATACACAAACCCTTTGATGAGAGTCTTTGTAAGCTGCAGCAGCAAATCAATGAAGCCTTGCAAATTGTAGCAAGCTCATGCTTTAAAAGCTGAGCTGGAGATCTGCAGGCAGGCCTTTCCTCTTGCCTGGATCTGAGCCCACCAAAACTAGAGAATTTGCACCCTCATCTCCTGCTTGGAGATGACCCATGAAAACTGGAGACTCAGGGCCAGGCTCTGCGATCTGGCATCTCCTAGCGCCAGATATTTTGAACTGCTGCCCTGGCAAGCATGACCCCAGAACACCAGAGATTATAGGAAGATAATAGGAAATATCTCGAGTCCCTAGAATACTTGAATGGCACCAGGGACCTGGCCTGAAATATTGTCAATGCACTGTGTGGGGAGATGCTACAGACTTTCACCAGAATCCTGCTGTGGCCTTATGTCTTTATAAGTGCGTTTATGATTGTGCAGGAATTAGAATTGTGCAGTTGTGTAATGTCTGTATCCAATAGAGGACTGCTGTTATGTTGTTACATAGCACAGCCAGCAAAGTGTTCAGTGTACAGAAGTGCATGATGCACATCAGTGCATGATGCACATCAGTGTCCAAGGTGCACTACTGTGCAATGTGCATGGGTGCACATTGTGCACCAATGCATCAGAGTAATGTGATTCATGCAGTGATGTGCATGGTGCACCAGTGTGCATTGAAGACCAATGCTCATCAGTCCTGATGCGCATCAGGCACTCTTGCCATTATGCATCTTCACAATTCAGTAAATTTCTTAGTGCCTGTGCTATTTCTTAGTGCCTGTGCTATGTAGTGTGGGGTGTGCCTCCAACTCATTTCCAACTTATGATGATCCTAAGGTGAACCTATCTGAGGCTGAGAGTCTGTGACATGCCCAAAGTCACACAGTGGGTTTTCATGGCTGAACGGGGATTCAAACCCTGATCTCTAGAGTCATAGTCCAACACTCAAACCATTACACCATGCTGGCTTGCTATGTAGCTAGGTATATGTAAAGTGTCATAAGAGATCATATAGGATTCCAGCCATTATGCACATTTTGTTTTCACATTTTTTCTTTTGTTTTGCACATCCCACTGCCTCACTTTGCTGGTGATTCAGACAGGCAAGGAGCACCACAGAGAATATTTACTTTTTTTTGGCCTGACATTCAAAGAATCCTTTCCCTAGCATGGGGGATTCTGGAAAGTAACTTTCTCAAAATCGGGCAAGACACTTCAAAAGGCCAGAAGCCCCACTACAACCACTGGGAATTTTATCCAGCAACAGCTCTGATCTTTGAGCATTGCTGCCCCATACTGAAGGATTGATCTTTAGTCATAAGGGCTAGGAACTTGCTATTAATTAATTTATTTATTTGCTTTTAATGTGAAAGTTGTAGCTCAGTTGTTCCTATGGAATTGCAACATATGTCTAGCCTGGATTTGGTGAGCTTTATTGTAAAAGCCGTGAGATGGTTGAGGAGACTGTCACATTACACTGTTATAGCGCTATTATTCCACTTTAACTGTTATGGCTGCCTTCTTTAGAATCCTGGGATTTGCAGTTTAGGGAGGGGCATTTAGCATTCTCAGCCAGAGAGCTTTTAGGCCTTACTAAACTACAAAGCCCAGAATTCCACGGGAGGCAGCCAGAGCAGTTAAAGTGGAATAATAGCACCATAACAGTGTAGGGTGATAATGATTAATCCATCACCACCTCATTTGCTCTGTTTCTTCTATTTCTCTCATTTTGATGTTCAGATCGACCCTTGGGGGATACGATCCAAGATCCCACGTGGATACCTGAAACCGTGGATAAAAGGAAACCCTATTATTTTCAATGAGACAAATGCCAGCGGTCGACCATAGAATCGCATTGGAGGACATAGAAATGCCTAGAGAGGACATATTTTTTTCAGATGTGGATACTGATGTAAGAATAGAACAGCCTGTATAATTGCAGTTACCACTAGAGGGCTCCCAAAAATCTGGAATCAAGAAGGGCTTTCCGATTGCAATAAAGTGCTCTCTTCAAGAAGTGGGATGCAGTGTACAATTTGTAGAATTCATTCAGCTAAATTTTAGCAGTGGCAGCAAATAAATTGTTCTGGAAAGTGACTACCATGACCAGAGTTTGTAAATGTTACCTTTTCTTACGGATCTTGGTTGGAGGTGGTCTTGGATGAGAGTTGCATGCCCACTAACATTTCACAGAAGAAAACCCGATATGTGTGGCTGAGCAACATTAGAATGTGGTCAAAAGGGTGTGGCCAGGTAAGAAGAGGGAAAGCAAGAACATACAAAGCTGCTATTTTAAGCAGAGAAAACCTGGCATTTATAGATTGAGGGCTCATCTACACTAGCTAGGATACGCTGGCTCACTGCCAGCATATCCTGACTTTGGAGCTGGCTTGTTTCCCCTGTTACCTGGAGAAACGGGCTGCAGTCCAAATTGATAAGAATATAGTGTCTAGATCGAGGGAAGTAAAAGTGCCACTCTATTCTGCTTTGGTTAGACCTCACCTGGAATACTGTGTCCAGTTCTGAGCACCACAATTCAAGAAGGATACGGACAAGCTGGAACATGTCCAGAGAAGGGAGGCCAAAATGGTGGGAGGTCTGGAAGCCATGCCCTATGAGGAGCGGCTTAGGGAGCTGGGCACGTTTAGCCTGGGGAAGAGAAGGTGAAGAGGGGACATGATAGCCATGGTTAAATATTTGAAGGGTTGTCATACTGAGGATGGAGCAGGCTTGTTTTCTGCTGCTCCAGAGACTAGGACACGGAGCATTGGACTCAAACTCCAGGAAAAGAGATTCCACCTAAACATTAGTAAGAAATTCTTGACAGTAAGCGCTGCTCAGAAGTGGAACACACTGCCTGGGAGTGTGGTGGAGGCCCCGTCTACACATGAAAAAAATCCGTATGGTGTTCAAAGACCGACAATGTGTGCACATGGCCGTTCGGATACATTCGTGTCTTTTGGAAGGGGGCTACCAAATCCCCCGTAAACTACGTGGATTTGGCGTTCAGGAGGATTAGCGGATCTCAACCTAAAATCCATACAGCCGCTGGAATTATCAATCATCTGGACACCCCATTTGCACACATACGAACAAGCAGTGTAATCTGATTGGCTGGCCGAGCACAGGGGGTGGGGCTAACAAAGAGGGGAATTGGGAGTGGCCGCCATGTTGGATTCCCAGCTAAGCAAGAGTCCGGTAAGTCCATGAAATGGAGATTTTTTTTTAATATTTATTCATTTTTATTTTCTATTGTAAATATGGAGAACCAACTGTCTGCATAACAGGCATCTTTTTAAATAATAATAAAAAAAAACCGTCAGGAGATTTAAAACCGCCGCTTGGATTGCTCACTCCAGCCAGCTGGGCAAGGGGGGGGGGTCATACGGAGTTTAGGGGGGGTAAAAATTGTGTAGGCAGATTGTACGTATTCAGATGGCTGCCTTTTTAAATTTTTTACCCCCCAAACAGATTTTTTTTTTCCATCGTGTAGACGGGGCTGTAGTCTCCTTCTTTGGAGGTTTTTAAACAGAGGCTAGATGGCCATCTGTCGGGAATGATTTGATTGTGTATTCCTGCATGGCAGAGGGTTGGACTGGATGGCCCTTGGGGTCTCTTCCAACTTGAAGTCTCTCCCAACTCTGATTCTACAAGGAGGAAACGGGGGGAAGGAGAGAAAAATTGGGACATTTTAAAAGCTGCTGGAAAAGTGGGACAACCGAGGATTAATCAGGACTGTCCCTGCTAAATCAGGACAATGGGAATGTGTGCTGTCTCTATTTTTGAATGGGAGAACTGAGTCAATGGTAAGATCATGCTTATAAAAAGAACATTCCAAGGCAAGGAAAGCTGGGTTTCTTGAGATTCGCGTGCCATTGAGGGGTGAGTTGCATAGCTTTCTAAAAGTGAGAGCTTCCTGGCAGAGCTGTTTCTCAAGGGCCATGACAGAATACTCCTATCCCAGAACAGCCTCTCACAATTACACAACGACAAACAAACTTTCTTTTGTGCTGCTGACCTCTCTTTCCTTTCCTTCCCAGCCTCCCTTCTGATTTCAAACAGAGCCTGTTTCTCTAATCGGATTTACATTTCTAAAATGACAAAGTGCCTGCTGGTCCCCAAACTATCCTTTTAGGGGTATTTCAAAACATATCCCGGGGCCCCAGATTCCAATCTGAGCAAGATACCAAGAAGAGAAGTGAATTAAAAAACAGAAATAAAAAATTGTTTATTGTGCATCTTGAAAATACAGGATTTGAAAAGAAATTAATGAATTGAAATCACCTCCGGCAGAAACTTTCAGCAACGGTAAGGTTTTGATTTGTTTGTCACACTCCAAATGTTCTGGGTGGCATGTTTGTGTGTGTGTGTGTGTGTGTGTGTTTTTGTAAAAGAGAAGAGCTTCAGAAAAATCTGTCCGTAAAATGTTAAAGATAAATTCTTCATGTTCCATGTAGGCGTAGGCCTGCCAAGAACCTGATCAAATTGTCCCCCTTCTCTCTCTTCCACAGCCATATGGTAAGCAGCTTCTATGCTCGGATTACGTTTCAATCTTTCCCAGCCTTTCTGGATAAAACATTTTTTTAAAAAAAATCACAGATGACAGGTGCCCCTCCCACTGTGGGAGGAGTTTAATTATCCAGCCCCTCTTTTTTAGACTTTGGGGGATCAGTACTGTTGCTTTCCCAGTTATTGTCAAAGGATGACAAGCAAAGGCCCTTAAAGTCTGAAGGAAAGTGGAGGAAAGACTCACCCACCAAGAGCTGAGGTGGCATTTATTTTGGAGAAAAAGGAAAACCGAGGTGAGTCCCATTCTTCCAAAAGGCAGCCTGAACACTGAGTTTTAATCGGAGATGCCCTTATTAAAATTCACAACAGATCAATTTGGAAGCCAGAGAGTGAGAAGTTCCCTTTCGGCGGCCCCTAATTCATTCTTTCATTTCTTTCCCCCGGGGAAAAATATGGGATGTGACCCGAGCGCTAATAAGCTGACCCCCTTTTTGCCTTCACAGATTGCAAGGAGAAAAAAATGCACAACTATTTTGGCAGAGGGAAACATAGCTAAGGAAGGAAAAGCTATGGCTTAGCTGTTGACACAAATGAATGGATTTTTCTTTTTTTTTTTTTTATGAAGTCTTCAACTAACTCTACCGTTGAAGCTCAGAGTCGCGTAAAGTGCAAAACCCATTTTTTTGTTTGCTGGGTTGTTGGGCTTTGAGATTATGAGAGGAACATACAAAAATCTGAAGTGATGGATTAGGGTTGGAGGCTTGCTTTTTTTTGCTGGTGCAAACAAGAAATTGGCAGCGGAGTATTCAGAAGATGACAGGCGAGCTGTCTCCTGTCAGCTTGCAAACTGAATTGACAAAGAGATAAATAACCTGTGAAATATTAACATCTGGGGAAAGTTGTCCAGTGTCATTAAGTGGCTCCTCAGTCTGCTACTGAGGGCAATAGCTGCACACCCTCCAGCTATCCCGATTTGGCAGGGACAGTCCTGATTAATCCTCTGTTGTCCCACTTTCAGCTGCTTTTAAAATGTCCCAGTTTCTCTCTCTTCCTCACACTTTCTCTGTTTGTCCTTAGCCTACTTCAGTTGCTGCAAATGGGGTTCAAATTGCAAAAGTACAGTACTGTAGTCTGCATTCAATTAACTTAGCAGGGAAGAGAGAAGGGGGAGTAATGTTGCCCTTCCCAGTAGGGTCAGGCAAAAGCAAACTGCTGCAGCCTCTCCTAGCTTGTGCATTTTCCCTCATTGATCACTTTTGCCATCTTGACCACACATGTCCCAGTTTTCATCTGGGAAATATTGGAGACTATGTGATTGCAGTAATTATTAGGAAATCTAAGAACAAGCAAATAATCTCCTAAAACTGTATGCATCTTTTAAATACACTGGGCACCTTTTGTGGCCAATACATTTCAAATCCAGAAGGAAAATACTGTACCAGCAGGAGAGGAGTTCCAGATAGATTATCCTGGAGCAAAGAGCATGTAAACTTCTAGTAAGAAACAAAGAGAAAGAGACGGAAGATGCTAGGACTTAAAATTAATCTCATTTTTCAGGCAGCAAGATTCAAATCATGGGTTATGTTGATTCATGCTCTGATCTCTTTATGACTTCTTTTTTGTTGTAATATGATTTTTAAAAGAAGAACTTTTGAATGCTGATGGTAGAGGTCATAAAGTGGATGATGGATGTTTTAATGTAGGTTTGCTATGCGTTTGTGTAAGTAGTTACATAATAGTAAGAGACATCTTTGGCATCAGTTTTGATCTTTGGGATGATTATGAGTATGGGGAGAAGTCATAATTGGTTAGTAGCAAATTTGAATCAGAGGTGGGCTGACATGCATGGTCTGATTCGGAAATAACTGAATGGAGTGCATTACAGGTGGACCACAGTTAACAAAGTAGATGTGTTCCTGGGTATTATTTCCTTAACAGAAAATTTGGTACCAAAGGCAGAAATAACATGGAAAGAATAGGGATAGGTTCCTACATCACACAAAAAAGAGCAATTCAATGTGTTTCAGCAAACCTTTTCTTCAGAACTAACAACATACACATGTAAAATAAAACAATCAGGTCAGACAAGCCTTGCATAAGTAAACAAAATAATTTTGAACCTTCTAGAGACCTCCTGAGGACTTCTTCCAAAATGCATCCAGAGATGGCGTTTTCTTACACTAGCCTTCACTTTTCTAAAAGTTTGCATTTTGGTGGCCAAACTTATAGACCAGTGGTTCTTAATCTGGGGTCTGTGTACCCCCAGGAGTCTGCAATGTCCTTACGGTGGGTGTGTGTCTGTGAAGGCTTGAAAGTTGATTGGCCCACCTCCCCCCTGTAGTGGAGTGGCCAGGTGACAGGATCCAAGGCAAAGGCTGGCTGGCTGGCTTGGCCTGCACATTGCCATTTAGTCCACTCCAGCCACAAACTTGCAGGAAGAAGCAGGAGAAAAGTCTTCCCACCCCCTCCAGTGCCTCTGAGGGAAGATTTCATGGATGGTGTATTATTATTATTATTATTATTATTATTATTAAATCTTATGGTCAGTCTTGGGGGGGCCATGGCAACAAAATATATTTAAAGGGGGTCCCTGACAAAGAAAAGGTTAAGAACCACTGTTATAGACCTATGTTTTTAAAAAACATTTTTGGGCTAGCTGGTGAGGCAGGTTTATCTGCCCCCCCTTTTCTCTCTGTATTCCTCCTGTTCCTGCATGCTCAGTAAAGGATCCTGGAGACAGCTGCTGTTTCCCTTGTGCACACAGCTACAATAGAACTGCCTAAATTAGAATCCCATTCTTTCCCAGCTCAAGCATTTATTATATTGTTTACTACAGAGCTGCTGTTGCAAGCCAAAACCAAAAGTCTCTCTCACCATCCTCCCAATACTGATGCTGCTTGAAACCATCCAGCTAGATAGAAGACAAGGAGTTCAAAGCAGAAATGTAGTTTGCACTCATTTAGCTCAGCAGCGGGGAGAGGAGAGTAGGGAGCAGAATTTTGCCCTTCCCAGGAGGCTCAGGCAAAAGCAAGCTGCTACAGACTGTAGATTTTCAGATGGGACCAAAAAGCCCCGTTACTGCCTCGCCACCTCCTCTCCCGTTCCTGCAACAGAATGGAGGTAACTGTTCAGACACTTACCTCCATTCCGCTCCAGGAACGTGCTCCCTCCCTGCTTGATGGCTGGCTGTAAATGCAGCCGTTGTAAAGCTGTTTTTACGACCAGCCGGGGGAATTCCGCTCATTCTCACAAGAGAACGAGTGGGAGGGAAATTCAAAAAGACACCCCCCCCAGCTGCCAAAGGAAGAAAATAAAATAAAAATAAATTTAAAATAATAAAAAAAAAGAACCCAGGGAGCGGGGGGGGGGGAAGAGGGTGGTACTTACCTGCCTGTCCCGATCGTGGCAGGGAGTGCCTGTCATGGAGCTCCTCCCCCGTGCCTGTCATCGCGGAACAGGGACAGGGCTCCGTTTCCCACGTCCCTGATTCCGTGGCAGGCACGGAATATTCTATTCACAATTTTTCCTTGTGAATAGAATATCCCAGGAGCAGCATGGTGGCAGGATGGGAGCAGGACGGAAGGGGTCAATGTCGTCTGAACAACTGCCCCTTTCTCGACCCTGTTCCGTGCCTGCTCCGCAATATTAGCCCCATCTGAAAATCTCCTCTCTTAGCTTGTGTGTTCTTCCTCATGAATAACTTTTGCCATCTTGACCACACTCTGATGTTGCTTGGCCACATGTGCCCTGGTTTTCATCTGTGAAATGTTGTGAGGTATGCGCTCTTATCTCCGATCACTGAGTGGAGACAGTAGGGACTCCTCTCCATTCTAGCATCTAGTGGTGAAACTTTGTGTGCAGTTTGCCTGTGGGCCATAATGTGGAATTTCCATGGGTTGGATTAGTCCCACAGGCCTCCCCTGACTTAGATGGTCGAGAACAGTGCTTCCTGATGTGGGTCACTGGCAGGTTCCCCCACCGCTCCTAATGTGCCAGGGGCCACTGCTTATATTTCTGCCTGTTGACTACAACTTCTTTCTTACCTGGAAAGTCACGAGGGACCAGCATTCAATGGCTCAGGGGCTGACATTGGTCCGTGGGCCATCTTTTTGAGAAAAACTACTTTAGAAGGCTGCCTTGAGTCCCAGCTTTGGGGGAAACACCCAGGTATCAATAACCTAATTTGGGTGTGCTTCTTCGTGAAGAACTTTTGCCACCTTGACCACACTCTGATGTTGCTTGGCCACTTGGGAGGAAGTTGGACATTTTGAAAGCAGCTGAGAAAGTTGGAAAACAGGATTAATTAGTTTTGTCCTTAACAAATCAGGATAGTTGGAGGGTATGTGAACTCCACTCGCTCCCTCTAGTTTTTATACTCAGTAGTAAGTAAATAACTCAATAGGAGTATAGTGTCTAGATCAAGGGAAGGAATAATGGCACTGTATTCTGCTTTGGTAAGACCTCACCTAGAATACTGTGTCCAGTCCTGGGACCACAATTCCAGAAGGATATGGACAAGCTGGAATGTGTCCAGAGGAGGGCGACCAGGATGGTGGGAGGTCTGGAAGCCATGCCCTTATGAGGAGCGGCTTAGGGAGCTGAGTATGTTTAGCCTGGAGAAGAGAAGGTGAAGAGGGGACATGATAGCCATGTTGAAATATCTGAAGGAATGTCATACTGAGGATGGAGCAAGCTTGTTTTCTGCTGCTTCAGAGACTAGGACATGGAGCAATGGATTCAAACTCCTGGAAAAGAGATTCCACCTAAAGATTAGGAAGAAATTCCTGATGGTAAGAGCTGTTTGACAGTGGAATGCACTGCCTGGGAGTGTGGTGGGGTCTCCTTCTTTGGAGGTTTTTAAACAAAGGCTGGATGGCCATCTGTTAGGAATGCTTTGATTCTGTATTTCTGCATTGCAGGGGGTTGGACTAGATGGCCCTTGTGGTGTCTTCCAACTCTATGATTCTATGATTATATATATGAACCATCTGCCTATAGAGCTCTTGCCATTTTCCCACAGCTCAGTCTTTTAGTATTTGTTGTGAGCTCTTGGGGTTGGAGAACAGAGTGAGATTTCTCACATTATTTTTGCTCTGGAGGAAATGAAACATGAGTGCCAGGTGCTGGATACCTAGCCTGGAACTCCTAGTTATGAGTCAGTGGTGGCAGTTGTTGAATCATTTGTACCAGTAACCGGCCTCCTTCCTTCAAATGGAATGTTCTTAATTAATTAAGATGGGGGGGGGAAACCTTGGAGACAAATGAAAGCTACTGTGAATTGGCATTAGTGCACGTTAACCCACATTTTATTGCCTCTTATATGTCCTTCCTGAATCTTCGTTTGCGAAGAAAAGCCAGAGAGATAGATGAGCCCTGAGTGTAAATGATTTTTTCAAACTTTATTTATCAAGTTATAGAGCAAACAAACAAAACAAACAAGCTCACATGCTAAAATACATATATATCAAACAAAATACTTACATATCCTGCCACACAGACACTAACAATACATCTGCATGATCAGTTATTAATGATCATAATCTTCGTCATATCTCTCTCTGGCTTTTCTTTGCAAACGAAGATTCAAGAAGGACTCATCCCGCGCTTTCTGCAAGCGCGCTGATGACTAAAAAGTGGGTGATGTTTTTGGGTTGTGATCCTTTCTGTGTTGTCGTTTCTCTTCAAGACTTCGTCATATATCTTTCAATCTTACATCTTCCTATACTCCCCATTAAGTTATCGTAGATTAGTATAACAAAGTTATCCAACTGTCCTAACTCAAATTGACAATATAAATTATTACGACAACAGAATAGTGTTGTCAATTTGGAGCAGAAATCACAACCTTATTTTGTATTGAAAAGTAACCAAGAGAGAGTGTGCAAAATGATTTTAAGGCTGCCTTTTCAATTCCATGTATAGAAGCTGACTGAAGTGACAGCTTCATGCTGGGAATAGGATGATGTCTTCCACTGTAACCTGAGGGCTAATTTAAGAGATTCAGGATGGGCCATTAAGCCCGCGCAGCTCTGTCTTCCTTGGGTGTTTCACACTATACAGTTATAGCATTATGATCTCTCTTGAACTGCCATGGCTACACCCTACCTACAGATTCCTGGGGCCTGTAGTTTGGTGAGGCTATGATTACTACCCAATTATAGCCCATTTTAACTTTCATGGCTGCATCCAGTGGAATCCTGGGGTTTATTTGATGATTTGATTTAATTTAATTTAATTTATACCCGATCTTTCCCACAACAGGGGACCCAAGCTGATTTACAAGGTTAAAACAAGATAAAACTAACACCTTGAAGATGCATTTTTTTAAAAGCTGTCATTTAAGAACACCATGATTTAAAACAGTATAAAGTCCTTTAAAAGGCATAGAATAAAAAATGAAAATGCAACACACAGAGATTAAAAAACTCTTTTGCAAGACTTGCTAAGCATCTGATGATTTGTAATTTGATAAGGCACTAGAACTTTCTGAATAGAGAATCCTAAGTACTCCTACCTAAACTGTGAATCCAGGTAAAAGCCAAAGGGCTGACTAAATAAAACAGTCTTTGCCTGCTGGCAAAAAAAGACCAGAGGGGGGGCAACTGAGGTCCTGTCTACACAAAGAAAATTGACGCATTTTTATTCGAAAATCTGGCGATCTGTACAGACCACTGTTCGAATAAATACGTGTCATTCAGAGGGTGTGTGTGGCAAAACTCACGTTTTACACTGTGTCCGGCGGATCCGGGGTTTGAACAAGATTTCAGAGATTAATCCGCGTGGCTTCTGAATGATTGGTCGTTTGTACAATCCTGTTTGCACAGATCCTGTTTGGCTGGGTAGAAGGGGTGGGACTAGGAAAGAGGGAAAGCGTCTGTAGCCGCCATGTTGGATTCCCGGCTTGGTGAGGGTCTAGTAAGTCTGTGCTACGTTTTATGTTTATATTTAAATATTAAAATGTAATCATGGCTGTCCAGATTGCAGGCACCTTTTTAAATTAAAAAAAAAAAGCAGCAGGAGATATAAATCCACCATTTGGAAAGCTCGATCTGGCCAGCTGGGCAAGGGGGGTCATACGGAGTTTTTCTGGGGAGCGGGTAAGAATTGTGTAGGCAGATCATACGCATTCGAACGGCTGCCTTTTCGAAATTTTTACCTCCCGAACAGATTGTTTTTCATCATGTAGACAGGACCTGAGCTTCCTTTTGGACTTGAATAAGGCTCCTTCTTTGGAGGGTTTTAAGCAGAAGCTGGATGGCCATCTGTCGGGAATGCTTTAATTGTGTATTCCTGCAGGGCAGGGGGTTGGACTAGATGGCCCTTGTGGTCTCTTCCAAGTCAATGATTCTATGAGGCCCACCCAAGTTCAATGCTTCAACCACTATGCAACACTGGTTTTCCAAGTACAGTCAGATCTCCATATCTGCAGAACCAATATCCACTGTTTCAGACACATACTATAGAGTCATCCTAGAAAATGCCTAGAGAGGTGTCTTCTCTAGACATCTTTTAGGTCATACAATGCAACTCTATGGTATGTTTCTATGAGAAGTCCATTATTTTAATAGGGTTTGCTGTTATCTGCAGTTTCTGGTATCCATGGTAAGTCCAGGAACTGAACCACGATAGATAAAGAGGTCCGACTGTACTTCAAAAACCGCAGACAGCAAATGTAATTTATCTTGAGACAGAGAAAATGGATTTTCCAAGATGACACAATGTAAAAAATAAACCACTTTTCTCATTTAGAACATTGATCTCCCCCCTTATCTGCAAATGCATGCAGATTTAATATATTATTTAACAAATTAAATGACTGCAATCTCTCTCAGTGACCGTCCTAGGGATTGTACAAACAGTGAAAAAACTCCTTACAGAATGCGAGGAGAATCCTACCTTTCCTAATAGCATCCCATGTGATTTTTGCCCTATTGTGAAGGAGGGGGGCAAAAAAAGCCAAAAAACTGGCCAGAAAAGCCTTTGTGGCTTTTCTCATCTTTTTTTTTAAAAAAAAACAAGGTGGGGTGCATTCCTGCTTGTTAGGACAAGCGAATCGATCTGCTTCACTTGCCCCAATGAGAGGAAGTGTGCCCCCAATTGGCCAAACAAGCACAGGGGGTGAGGCTTGCTAGCAAGGTAAGCTGCCTGCAGCCACCATTTCTCCCCCCCCCCAGCGATCGGGGATGGGGAAGGGTGGCTGTCATTCCCACCCCCACCGCCAGCACCGCTGAGGGCAGAGAAGGGAGGAGGGCTCTCTGCAACTTGCTTTTTCTGCAGGGCACTCCTTTTGGGGGGCTCATATAGACAAGCCCCTATTTGCTCCCCAGGAGAAAATGTTCAAAGACAAATTGTCCTATCTCTAATGTGAATGACCCAGTCTAGATAAACTGCACCTCATGGTTCTGCTGGATACGTAGCCAGATTTTCAGGGTAGACGGTATAATCAAGGTATCAGTTGCAACCTAGGGTTGCCAGATTGAAAACTAGAGAGGGCCCCTGTGCTTTTAATGATTGCGTAGAAGAGAGGATTTCAGCAGGTGTTGCTTATTGCCTGACAAGGAAAATACAAGTAAAAGAGTAAAAATTCAGCTGGTGTGCCTTATCATGCAACCAAGGAACAAGCAACACCTGCTGAAATTGCCTTTTCTATATAAGCACTGAAGGCACAGGAGCCCTTCCCAGCTCATACTCTGGCAACTGTAATTTGGATCATTGCCATAGTCAGTAACATAATGTGAGAGAGCAGGCATAGAAATCTGGAAACTAGAGACAGGAGAAAGAGAGCCAAACATATCTGATGGCTGAAAGGGGGGAAAAAACACCAAGGAAAGAGACTTGCCAACTGGTTAGAAAAATACAACAGATTGTCTGTGGCTGACTATTAGCAGCAAAATAGAGAATGAATGATTACTGTGAGAGTTGGGGAGAGGATGGAACGTGGCCTGGAAGTTTCGAAAGTAGCAGTGCTTGTTCCACAGAAAGAAGGATGGTGATAGAAAATTCCACGGCAGTTGATTGCTCATCCAGTAGCCGTGGGTACAGCAGTGGTGAGTTTCTGGCCGGAATAAAAATTGTGACTTTGGGCTCAGTAGCAGTCAAGGTAGGTTGTGTTTGGGGAAGGGAGTACAACCAAGTTCTTGAAAGGTGCATTAATCTAATCAAGTGATTTTGTTCCAGATTAAAATGTACCGTGGAAAGCTGAGAGACATTCTGTACTTATGTCTACTGGAGAAAGGCAAAATTCACCATGTAGTCCTGGAAGGAGTATTTTATTTTATTATAATAGAAAGGCTATATGAGCCCCCAAACCCCCGGAATGCCCCACAATAATGGAATTTCACAGCAGTTGTGACTTTATTAATGATGTTTTTGCCCCCATAAGCTTCGCATGCAAGATGGTGGCCGCGAGTGATTTACTTACGTTTGTACTTACCTCAGTTTGCTACCACTAAACTTAAAAAAAATGTCCAAGGTGTGGTAGAGCATTTTTCAATTTAACAGAGAAGGAAAAACCCCGACTACTCTATTTTCTCAGCTTAGCGCTCACTCCGTAAAGCAAAAAATAATGGTGACACTAGGTGCTTGCACCATTAGCCAAAAAGTGATTCATATTGAAACGCTTGACCCAACAAGCAGGAATGTGCATTCCCCTCAATGTTTTTTTAAAACTCCAGGAAAAGCTGCAAAAGCTTTTCTCATGGAGTTTTTGACATTTTTCACCCCCATTAAGACAGGTAGAATTCTCCTTGTATTCCGTAAGGAGTATTTTCACCATATAGACAATCCCAATGTGTATAAACAAAGCTCCAGCAGCACTGCACAGATTGATTAAAATCACAATAAAACAATATAGGTAATTTAGAAGTGTCTCTCTCTCTCTTTCATTTTTCATGCATTCACTGCAGGCCCAAACCCCTAGGTTTTTTTGTTTTGTTTTTCGGTGAACTTAATTCATATCCTGCCTCTTTCCTGGCATGGGACCCAGATGCCCTCAGGCCCCAGGTTGCCAAAGTGAAAACTGGAGAGGACTCCTGTACATTTTAAAAATTGTTTTTATTAGTATATAAAAAAATAAAAACATATAAAAACACATAACATTTCATTCATAACATGTATAACATATATAACAGAATATATCTCTCCATAAAATTCTTATGTCTTCCATCATACCTCTATTCTTGCAATCAATTCTTTAAATAAACTCTCTAACAAAAATATCACTCCTATACATTTAATGGTTCTATAAGAGAGGGAATTTCAGTGGGTCTTGCTTATCATGCAACCAGGTAACAGGAAACACCTGATGAAATTTCCTCTTCTACATAATCCTTAAAAGTACAACACCCCTCTCTGGTTTTCAATCTAGCAACCCTATGACCAGGACGAAGTGCCAGGTGGACCCATCTTCTCTCCCTCTCCTCTTCCCCTGGCCAGTTTGGGACTCCACCCACTCCTCCACATGCCAGCTGAGTTTTCAGTCCACAATTTTTTTTATCAGTCATCATCCCAAAAGGCTTAGAGAGCAGAGTGGGAAGGTAATCCTAATCATCTTTCATCAGAGAGAAGACTGTGGGTTCCTCTGCACGTTGTTCATGATTGAGAGGGCAAGTGATTAACAG
Source organism: Gambelia wislizenii (assembly GCA_030847615.1). Classification (NCBI taxonomy): domain Eukaryota; kingdom Metazoa; phylum Chordata; class Lepidosauria; order Squamata; family Crotaphytidae; genus Gambelia; species Gambelia wislizenii. The sequence continues at coordinate 370,360,959 of JAUMIR010000003.1, forward strand.
GGACATCCCTGCTCTTACCTCTTATCACTAAGTGGGGATAGTGGGGATTCCTTTCCGTTCTGGTTTCTAGGGATCATAGAATCATAGAATTGCAGAGTTGGAAGAGACCACGAGGGCCATCCAGTCCAACCTCCTGCCATGCAGGAATACACAATCAAAGCATGCCTGACAGATGGCCATCCAGCCTCTCTTTAAAGACCTCCAAGGAAGGAGACCCCACCACGCTCCGAGGGAGTGTGTTCCACTGCCAAACAGCTCTTACTGCCAGAAAGTTCCTCCTAATGTTGAGGTGGAATCTCTGTTCCTGGAGCTTGCATCCATTGCTCCGTGTTCCAGTCTCTGGAGCAGCAGAAAACAAGCTTGCTCCATCCTCAATGTGACACCCCTTCAAATACTTAAACAGGGCTATCATATCACCCCTTAACCATCTTTTTTCCAGGCTAAACACACCCAGCTCCCTAAGTCTTTCCTCATAAGGCATGGTTTTCAGACCTTTCACCATTTTAGTCGCCCTCCTCTGGACATGCTCCAATTTGTCAATATCCTTTTTGAATTGTGGTGCCCAGAACTGGACACAGTATTCTAGGTGAGGCCTGACCAAGGCAGAATAGAGCGGCACTATTACTTCCCTTGATCTTAGACACTATACTTCTATTGATCGCATTGGATTTGGGGTAGAGATTGCCTGTGGATCTGAATGGGAACCTCCATGGATTGAACTAGGCCCGCAGACCTCCCTAGGCTTAAATGATCTAGAATAGTGCATCCCAAGCTGACTGACATGGGAGACTGCATACACCCCGAAAGTCCTGATTTGGCAGGGACAATCCCAGTTAACCCTCTGTCTCCTCACTTTTCCAACTGCTTTTAAAATGTCCCAGTTTCTCTCTGTTCCTCCCACATTCCCCCTTCATCGTGGCTTACTTCACTTGCAGCAAACTGAATTCAAAGTACAAAAGTAGTTTGCACTCAATTAACTTGACTGGGGGAGAGGAGGAGAAGGGACAGAATCCTGCCCTTTCCAGTAGACTCGGGCAAAAGCAAACTGCTGTAGATCCTGCTAGCTTGTGCATGCTTCCTCAAGAATAACTTGTGTCATCTTGCAGATGACTTGAGTCATCTGAAGCCTTGGAAATGCTTTGGTTGGGGTGCTGCCACACTGTAAAGGTAGATTTTGGGGGTCATGTTGGGTCATTCACAACTGTAAACTAGAATCCCCAGCAGTTACAAGATCATAATTCCAGCTTATGATCGCATAATGGCTGAATAAGATGCTAATAGGGTTGCCAGAATGAAAACTGGAGACACCTCTTGTCACTTTAATGGTTGTGTAGAAGAGAGAATTATAGCAGGTGTTGCTTGTCACACAACCAGGTAACAAGCAACAACACCTGCCAAAATTCCCTCTTCTATGCAATTGTATTGCTCTCTGGGCTCTATGGCACCAACTATAATTGAATATTGCAGAAACAATTTCAATTTAATATATATTTTTAACAACAATAAAATAAATCATGTCTTAAATTGGACAAATATGCAGTTTCCTCAAAGTTCAATGCATCCAATGAGGTACCAGTGAAGGATCTGAGTGCAGGATTCTTCTTAGAATCATAGAATTGGAAGAGACCACAAAGGCCATCCAGTCCAACCCCCCTGCCATGCAGGAATAAACAATCAAAACATTCCCGACAGATGGCCATCCAGCCTCTGTTTAAAGACTTCCAAAGAAGGAGACTCCACCACACTCCCAGGCAGTGCATTCCACTTCCAAACACCTCTTACTGTCAGGAAGTTCTTCCTAATGTTTAGGTGGAATCTCTTTTCCTGTAGTTTGAGTCCATTGCTCCGTGTCCTAGTGTCTGGAGCATCTGAAAACAAGCTTTCTCCATATTCAATATGACATCCCTTCAAATATTTGTGCTACTCCCAGTAGAATTGCAATACAGTTGCCCCTCCACATTCGCGAACTTAGCATTCGCGGTTTTGAATATTCGCGGGTTTCGGGAGGGCCCCCCGCCCTTCCAAAACTACAACACGGGGCCTCTGGAGGGGAGAGGGCAGGGAGGCCTCCGTGGGGCCTCCGGAGATGCTCCGGAGGCCCCCTGAAGGCCTTGGGTGGGAGGGGGCGGGGAGGCCTCCATGGGGCCTCCGGAGATGCTCCGGAAACCCCATGAAGGCCCTGGGCGGGAGGGGGGAGGGCTGGGGAGGCCTCTATGGGGCCTCCGGAGACGCTCCGGAGACCCCGTGAAGGTCTTGGGTGGGAGGAGGGAGGGCCGGGGAGGCCTCCATGGGGCCTCCGGAGATGCTCCGGAGACCCCCTGAAGGCCTTGGGTGGGAGGGGGGAAGGCTGGGGAGGCCTCCATGGGGCCTCCGGAGATGCTCTGGAGATGCCCTGAAGGCCTTGGGCGGGAGGGGAGAAGGCAGTCATTATTCGCAGAATTTTCACATTCGCGGGGGTCTGGAGAACCTAACCCCCGCGAATGTGAAGGGATGACTGTATTTGGATGCAATCTTAAAGCCCTAAATAAAAAACAACAACACACGTAACAGATGGAAATGCAATATAGAAATTACACACTACCAAGGATTTACTCCTTTTGTTCCCTCCTAAATACATAGCTGAGAAGACTACTACTTTATTCAAACTGGAAAGGGCCTACTCCTTAGCCCTGGCCACAGTTACCCCCACTCCAGCTATCTTTCTCTTTTTGAACTATAAAAAGTACAGCCCCTTCCTTAGAGCTTCCTCACCCACTGGGCCAAATCAATAACTCATAGGGATTACACAGACATTAAAGGCACAGGAGGCATCTCCAGTTTTCACTTTGACAATCCTAGATCCCACTCAAGAGTGTGGTGTTATCTTTTTTTTTCTTTTTCTTTTACGTAAGAAAATAAGTGAGTAGTAATAATAGTAATCATAGTAAATTCTCATATTACAAAAAAGTACAGTAGAAACCCCCCCGTATCCACTGATTCATTATCCACTGATTCAATTATCCATGGGACACAAAACAGCATACCTGCCATAGAGTCTTCCTAGAAAATGTGTCCCCTCTAGCCACTTTCTAGGTCCTCCAAGGCAACTCTGTGGTATTTTAAACCAGAAGTCTCATTATTTTCAATGGTGTTTGCTACTATCCAGATTTCCATATCCACGCCCCCTCCCCCGAACCAATCCCCAATGGATACAGTGGTCCTACTGTATTCTCTCATATACACTTTTGTTATTTGTCACTTCCTATCTTCTAATTTCAAGAAACTGGTGCTAATTAGCAAAAATTGACCTTGACTTTCTTGTCTAAAATATTAATTCATCTGCCATTAATTTTCCTAATTTTAATTACCATTTTTATCCAATAGAAAATGATATCAAAATATAAAGAAGTAAACTAAAACAAATAAAGATAAATTGAAACACCCAACTTAATCTAATATGATATCAACTATACTTCAAAAGTGTGGTGTTATTTCTGAAGGAAAGTTGGCATTCTTTGGAAGCTGGGGGGACAGGGAATGGTTTACGCTAGAATTGCACTGTATCCAGAGCTTTGAGCAAATGTCTTTTGGCTCTTCAGACTTCTCCTTTTAAGAGCAGGTTGAACAAGAAGCTCCGCCAATGGATGGCAGGCCCATCACCACCAAGAAAACCCGCAAAGCCAAGCTGAAACGAGGTCGCCAGCATCTACTTCAGGCTCAGAATTACAAACATGAGCCCTTCCTCTCTTTCGTGGCGGGACTCTACAGCTGTCGATGGAAGCGGTACCAGCGGAAAAGGGTGAAGCCGGGGGAATGTTGCTGCAGCGTGGTAAATATGGGCTTTTGCTCTTTTAAGCACAGGAATAAGCTATGCATTCTACAGGAAGTGGTGCTAAGAGTGTTGGACCTGGCTATGACTTATGTGACCCCTTTGGGTATTCTGGGAAAGGGGCTTCGCATGAGCTAATTCAAGAGCCAGCCCTACCTACCATCAAGCAAAGTGAGTGAAAGGGTAACAAGTAGGGTTGCCACAGTGAAAACTAGAGTGGGCTCTTGTACTTTTAATGCAGGAGTGGACAAAGTGGAGCCTGCAGGCTGCATGCATGTGCCCCCCCAGCCATTTTTACAATACCTTGCCCCAAAAGTTGTCTGGGGCGGGCCTGGGGGCATTTTTGTCATTTGGGGAGGGGCTGGGTCAATTGAAGCCCAGGAGAGGCTTTTTAAAAACAGGAAGTGACTTCTACTTGTAGCAGCAATCAGGGACAGAAACCCTCAGAGTAAGGAAATAATGAGTTTATTTACGCTGGTGGTCTCTCGGCTGTATCACTGCAAAAGTCCGAGAACCCTGACTACTGCTTGCCTTTCATTTTTATACAGTACAGTTGCTTACATAACTTCCATATATGGTAACATTTTCATACTTTTCATTTTATTGGATAGCACAGCATAACTTGCAACTTGATTGGCTAAGAAATTCTCGCCAGAATATTCCCTCCACTTTTTAACTTTTTCTGGCCTCAGCCTACCTCATTTCCCCCTTTAATGCATAATTTTAATCAATTATAGCATTATCTTATATCTGGAATTTTTCTGCTGTCATAGCATACAAGGCCACAGACTGAGTGAGTCTTCCAAGGACCTCGTTACCACTCGGAAAATCTCTCTCTGGCTTTTCTTCACAAACGAAGATTCAGGAAGGACTCATCCCGTGCTTTCTTCAAGCACGCTGATGACTAAAAAGGCCAATCTGAGAAAAACAAATCCAGTTGCAGAAAGCACAGCAGAAGGTCTTCTTGGGTGATGTTTCCGGGCTGTGGTTCTTTCTGCATTGTTTCTCTTCAAGACTTGTTTGGCATGAGTTCTCAAATAAGGCTGCAGCATTGTGGATAGTGCGTCTCCATGCCTCCCGATGTGAGGCCAGGGCGGACCATTGTTGGTGATCAATTTGGCCGAGCCTGAGATGGTCTTTCAGGGAGTCCTTGTATCGATAGTTTATGGGCTATTAGAGCAGAGCGACGCTTAGGCCATCCACTCGGAAAATATAGGGTACACAAATGCACATCAACATACAAATCAACATAATTAGTAAGAACATCATGAACACTCCATTTAACTATTCCAAATTGGTAATCAAAATGTCAACCAATCCCACCAATGTTCATTTGGGCTATAACATGCCTCCACCTGATGTATCTTTCCTACATCTTCTTCAATCTGTCCGTTTTCATTTACATAATGACAACATGTGGTATTTAGCCAAACACACTGGCCTCCATCTCTGCTTAACAAGTAATCTAGGGCCAATTTGTGCTGTGCTAATTGTTGAGCAAGAGAGTCTATTTCTGTCTGTAGAGCTGTTAGCCCTTTCGCAGTTGCATTTGCTAATATTTCCAACTGGGCCAAAAGTTTTCATATTTGTTTTACATTTAATGCCACTCTACCCACAGGAAAAGGATAACCCCATATCATCCCCCCTTAGTAAAATAGGTATTGTCAGGATTATATACTAATTTGCCATCATACATTCTTTTAATATGCTGCCAACCAAATTGTCTTTGCCATGCTATGGGAGGTTGATCAAGGGGATGGTATTAAACACCAGCTATAGACAGAGATCCTAAAATATATGTGCCATTCCATACAGGGGGCAAAACTTTCCCAGCTCATTTACCACAAATCCAATGTAGCCCAGGAGGCAAACTGTAAAACCAATAGCCATTATACATGAGGGCCTCATCCTGAACAATATTTAAGATACTTCCTCCCCCTTGGTTACTATATAAAACTACGGTCCCATTTGTATTCCCACTGCCGCAAGAAAAAGGGGATTTGGGCTCTGTCCTCTGGGTGACATTGCATTGGCTTCCTGTTCTTTCTTCAATTAAAATTATCGTATAGTTACATGCGGGATAGTCCTCTAGCATAACACGTGGGAGAATAGTTTTTATGACAGTCCCACTTTGGGAATAAGGTATAATATTCTGCCTTAGAATTGTTGTGCCACAGTAAGAACAGAGGTGCCTGAGGTCTGATTCCTCGGGAGCTTAGGAGGAACTGGTCGGGGTCAATCATACTCCCACTCCAATTTCTTGGAATATTGGAAGCACTGAAAGCTCTGTATACCCTTGTCTGGTTCCATCCTGCCAAGTTCAAAACTGCAGTGGGCATAATGGGCCAACCTTATCAATGAGATACTGGCCCATGGGAGCAGAGCCAACAGTTGGTGACATTTACGTCTTTAGTTATATTTTGTACTAATTGATGGAATACATTTTGACCCCATTCTTCATTAGTTGTGGTGACAAAGGCTAATACCCCTATTATGACTACACTCCTAGCAAGCTGAATTTTCCGTTCTGGATCTGGCCATACATCAAACAGCCAAATTCTGGTATGGCTGTAGTAGGGTCTAGTCCAATCTTCTTCCTCTCCAGATGCAGGTCTGACCGTACGTTGGGCAAACAGCTATCAGAGTATATGCAGTTAAGGTCTAACCTGAGTCTTTGTTCTGCTTGGTGATGGTCATCTTCAGAGGACTAACTGAATTCCCTGTCACCATACACCTCCCTTTTGCTCTCTTAACTCGTGTCCAGTGTACCCAAGGATGGATAACTGACACCTTCACTGCTGTGGGGGTAGAAAGAAGAACAGTTTTTGGCTCTCCCCATTTTGGGCTCAATGGGTCATTTTTCCAATCCTTAACCCACACCTCATCTCCTGGCTGGAAGGGATGGTTAGTTTGGAATATTGGGGGTCTGTTTTCAACAATGTACTGTTTTTGACTGCAACACATTCCCTAATGCCTGTACCTCTTGCTGCAAAGCCACATTTCCTAATTCGTACGGATCCCCCCCGCAACCCGGTCAAAATCTGCAGAGGTGTTCTATACATTAATTTGAAGGGGGAAAGCTGAGTAACTTTGTGAGGGGTACAACGGATTCTGAACAGAGCCAAGGGTAGCACCTGTGTCCACTTTCTCTTTGTTTCTTGGCATAATTTTGTTACATGAGTCTTTATTGTTCTATTCATTCTTTTGACCTTTCCTGAACTCTGAGGTCAATATGCACAATGTAATTTCCACTGTACCTGTAGCAGATGTGTTGTCATCTGAAGGACCTTGTCAATAAAAGCCAGTCCATTGTCTGATCCAATCTGATGTGGCAATCCGTGGTGCGGAATGATGTCCCTTAATAGGGACTTCGTCACTTCCCTTGCCCTCTCTGTCCTTGTAGGATAGGTCTCAACCCATATAGTATAGATGCACACAAAGACCAAAATGTACCAATAAGGTCCTGCTTGAGGCATCTCGGTGAAGTCTATCACTAGTGACTTGAATGGTATACTTCCCTGATGTTGGAATCCTGGAGGAGGATGCATGCAGAGGCAGTAGCAGCTAAACCTTGTATTCCATTAACATAAACTTGCTTCTGTAATACTTGTGACAGGGACATCTTTCCCAAGTAAGTTGCCGCATGAGTTTGCTGGACCACTGATTATGCCAGCTGCTGAGATATCACTACTTGTCTGTTGGGTAGTTGCCACCACCCAGTACCCATCTTAATAGCTTTCATGTCTATCCTTGCCTTTTCATCTTCCCAACTCATGTACCTGGGATGAGTATCAGTCAAATTTAATTGAAACATCTTCAGAGGTCTTAGTTTTTGAGGGGAAGTTGCTGCCTCTTTTGCTGTCTGATCTTTCTTGTTTCCTCTTGCTTTTCGATCATTCCCTCTCTGGTGTCCTTGGAAATGCATAACGGCTACTTGTTTCGGAATCCACACTACATGCAATAAATATTCTATCTTGGCAGCATACTTAATATTTTGCCCTGTGGAATTGATTAAGCCTCTTTCCCGGTAGAGGGCGCCTTGGGCATGCAAGGTAGTGAAGACATATTTGGAATCAGTATAAATATTAACTGTCAGTCCTTCTGCCAATTCCAGTGCCCAAATTAATGTAACCAACTCTGCCTTCTGAACTGAGATTCCTGCTTGCAACGGGACGGCTTCAATAACCTTTTCATCAGCCACCACAGCGTATCTAGCATAGTGTTCTCCTTTTCTCACATAACTGCTTCTGTTGGTATGGATGTTACATGGGGATGTGGCCATGGGACATTTTTTAAGTCTGGTCTGTTGGAATATACTTCATCCATGGTCTTTATACAGTCGTGGACCTGAGGCATGCTTCCCTTCACTGGGAGCAGAATACAGGATTAGAAGTTGTTGATACTTCGATCTTCACTCTTGGGTTTTCACACAGCATTATCTGATACTTCACATTCTGCTGTTGGTAAACCAGTAGTTCTCTTTGTATTCCATAAGGGTTACTACTGTGTGTGTTACCCGCACCACCATCTCTTGTCCCAAGGCGAGTTTGTCTGCTTCCTTCACCAAAAAGCTGTGGCTGCAATTGCTTTCAGGCAGGCTGGCCACCCGCAAGCCACAGGATCTAATTGTTTTGATAGGTATGCCACCGGTCATCGCCAAGATCCTAACTGCTGAGTCAGCACTCCCACAGCCATATTCTTCTGCTCATCTACATACAGTAGAAAAGGCTTGGTCACATCAGGTAGGCCCAAGGCAGGGGCTTCCAACAGTGCATGCTTTAACTGCTGAAACGCTTGCCATTGTTCCCTTCCCCACAGGAATGGCGCTTGTTCTGGTCCTTTGGGAGCCTCATAGAGGGGCTTGCTCATGATGGCAAAATTGGGTATCCAGATCCGGCAGATGCTTGTGGCCCCAAGGAACTCTCTCACCTTCTTCCGGTTGGTGGGTTCAGGTAAGGCACACATGGTCTCTTTTCTCTCGGACTCCAATTCCCAGGTCCCCATTGAAATTATAAATCCTAAATATATCACTTGTTCTTTGCAGAGTTGTGCCTTTTTCCTGGATACCTTATATCCTGCGTTCCATAATAGGTGGAGGAATTCTCGTGTTGCTTCCCAGCGTTCTAATTCAGAGGTTGCTGCTAAAAGTAAATCATCCACATACTGCAGCAACACTCGTTTTCCTGGTTCTGATCTGAATTCTCACAGGTCCTGACTAAGAGAGGTCCCAAAGATGGTTGGCAAGTTCTTGAACCTTTGTGGGAGTTGGGTCCATGCGTACTGCGCCTTCCTTCCTGTTACTCCACCCTTCCGTTGGAAGACAAACAACAGTTGACTCTGGGCTGCTAGTTGGATGCAGAAAAAGGCATTCTTTAGGTCCAATAGTGTGAAGTATGCTGCTCCCACTGGAATCAATCCTAATAAAACATATGGGTTAGGGACCATGGGATGAATGGTAACCACTGCCTGATTTATCAGCTGCAGGTCTTGCACTGGCCTGTAGTCGTCTGTGCCGGGCTTCTGAACTGGCGGCAAAAGTGTATTCCGTGGTGACTGGCACTCTTTCACTATCTTGTGTTGGAGCAAATGGTCTAAATGCTTTTGGATTCCAATGATTGCATCCTTGGGCAATGGATACTGGGAAACATGAACAGGGCTAGCCCCAGGCGTTGGTTCCACTACCACTGGGGGAATGAACCTAGCCATTCTGGGTAATCCCCGGCCCATACTCCAGGTGCCTCAAAAGTTTTCCATAATTCCTGTTCTGGTTTTTTTATCTTGAACCAGTGTGAACAATATCCATTCTTTCTTTGGGGGGAACATGTCAAAGACAGGATCTTGGGACCTCAGAAAGCAACAGCAGCTGCTCCATCTTCTTCAAATGTAATTTGCACTCTCAATTTGGACAATAGGTCATGGCCAAGGAGGGGGACTGGACAATCAGGCATGTACAAAAATCTGTTAGTTACTTGGATGTCCCTCGTGGTCTCTTCCAACTCTACAATTCTATGATTCTATGATTTTATGATGATTACCTAGTTGAAAGGATCATTGTTCCAATAGGGGCTATTCTTCCATAGTACCAGTTGCTCCCACTACTTGTACAGTGTGGGATATTATAGGGGCAATGGGTTTGGTTACTACTGACTTTGAAGCTCCAGTGTCTATCATAAAAGGCACCTCTTCTGACCATAGGTTCCCCGGGGCCAAGATGCAGAGTACCTGGTCTGTCCTATTCCAATTCTTCCATTCCTGCCAGTCCTATGAAAGACTCTCCTTGATGTTGATCCTTGGTTGTCTGGTAACGTCCTCCTCAGCCCCGTCTTTGCCAGCCCCCTCGGTGCCTCTAAGTTCCTCTGGCTTGATTCGAATACTCGTTCCACAAATGCCCATACTGTCCACAATTAGTGCACTGGTCTCGGTCCAGTCTTCCCATTCCTCATCCTCTTCCTCTCACATGTCCTCAGCTCCCTCTTCTATGTCCTCTGTTCCTTTCAACTGTCAGTGCATCCTCCAACAATTCAGCCTTCTTGACCACTCTCCAATCTCTCTCTCTCTTTTTCTCTCGATCCCTATTCACAAACACCTTCTGCACTATATCCAAGAACTCACTCAAAGTCTTTCCAGCAAATCCATCTTGTTTCTGTAGTTTCTTTCTGATGTCTGGATAACTTTGGGTCACAAAGGCCATATTAACAGTTCCGTGGTTTTGTGGTTCGTCTGGGTTAAGTGGAGTATATTGACGATAGGCATTTAGGAGGCATTCCCAAATATGCACCTAGAGCCTCAGTTGGTTCTTGCATAATCTATGAAACCTTGGACATGTTAATTGCCCTCTTCACTCCTTCACACATGGCCTCGATCAACAGGGTCTGATAGGTGTGTATCATGTCCATACCTCCTGGGTGATTTGGGTTCCAGTCAGGTCAGTCAAGGGCACTCGTTCTTCCATCCACTCACTGGGATTCTGTTCTCCCAAGGGGGCCCTTCCTAAAGCAATTTTCTCAGCTTGCTGAATAATTCATCTGTGTTCCTCTGTGGTGAATAGAATCATCAATAACAGTTGACAATCCTGCCAATTGGGTACATGGGAGGGCATTATGCTAGAACACAATTCAATCATTTCTTGTGGTTTCTCAGTGAACAAGGTATAATGAGTCTTCCAATCCAAAAGGTCAGAGGTAGTGAAAGGGGTGTATATGTATGATTGTATCCTCTTAAAACCTTTCTGCATATCTTCTGGAACCATTTGCACTACTTGTCACAAAGGAAGCATTCCTGCAGTGTTCCCCTGATCTTAGGCCTTCTTCCTGTCATACTCTAGGCAAGGAAAGTAATGGAGGGTAGATTTTTGGTGCAGGGGAGAGAGGGTCTTTAGGCAAGTCCTTCTGAGGGGTTAGTGAAACCAAATCCTTCTCAGACTAAGGTGTCAGGGGCAAGTAGAAATTATTGGATACGTGCTGTTGGTCGGATTGTGATTTAATGGCTTTCACATATGGAGGTGGGGCCATTGGCTCTACCAAATCTGTGGTCTCCCCCACGAATATGGGCTTCTTCTGTTCTCATTTTTCCTTCATAAGTAATATTATTTTTGCTTGGACTTCCTTACACGTCTTCAACCAGGGTGGCAACTCCCGGACCATGGAGTCCCATGAGTCAATATAGGGAAATTGGTTAGGGTGCCCTGGCTCCCTGACTAACACTGAATAGACCTTTTGTATCCTATCAACGTCTAAGGAACCTTCAGATGGCCATTCTACTCCACAAGAGGGCCACTCTACTTTACATAAGGTCCACAGCTGTTGCGGATTCATGGGGGATCACCATAATCTCCACTGAAACCCTTTTTAAAGTTTCTCAACATGCACCCCAGCCATCTCGACAGCTTCCCCCACCAGTCTCCTCACAAGAGACTCAAAGGGACACAAAAGTGAGGTGGCCAGTGAGTAAGAGGTCTCACTGACCAACACAAGGGGGTATTGTACAATCAGTCTCACACCACCGGCCTAAGCACCCGGACTTTCAACAGTATGCATTAGGAACCACAGCGGCCACACTTCACCACTCACACAACTTCCACCCTCCAATTCCTACGAGTCTCATGGTTTCCCCAACAAACCACACCGTCAGGTACTAGGGCCAACTCAGGGGGTGATCAAGCCCCTCTTCTTCTCTTACTGGGAAGGCACTCACTGTCGCACAATACTTGCCTGTTCCAGAAAGAGGGTGGATTCAAATTTTCTTCTCCATCTTAATGGGCTTTCTGGCATGCACAGCCATTCCGTTGATCGTGGTACTGGCCATCCCGTTCTCCTGACAAAAACAGTCAGTGGCGCCTGCAACTGGACACGGGTACTGCTACCCCTTCCCAGTGTGGCAGTCAGGGCAGGCAAAAGCCACCTCCAATCCTGGACGAGCCCCCAGAAACATAGCGGTAATCAGAGACAGACACCCTCGGAGTAGGGAAATAATGAGTTTATTTATGCCAGTGGTCTCTTGGCTGGATCACTCCAAAAGTCCAAGAGCCCCGGCTACTGCTTGCCTTCATATTTATACAGTACAGTTGCTTACATAACTTCCATATATGGTAAAATTTTCATACTTGACATTTTATTGGATAGCACAGCATAACTTGCAACTTGATTAGCTAGGAAACTCCCGCCAGAATATTCCTGCAACTTTAACTTTTTCTGGTCTCAGCCTACCTATTATTCACTTCCTTATATGAAAAAAGAATGGGCCTAAAATGGCCCAGAGTGGTTAAAAACACAGTAAAAATGCCCTCTAGAGGGTGTTTGGGGGCAAATATATATATATTGGGGGTGCAGTGGGGTGCCCTCTAAGGTCTACTAGGGGGCCAGTGCAGCCCCTAGCCTTCCACAGTTGCCCACTCCTCCTTTAATGGTTGTGTAGAAGGGGGAGTTTCATCAAGTGCTGCTTGTTACCTGGTTGTAAGACTAGCAACACCTGCTGAAATTCCCTTTTCTACATAAACATTAAAAGTACAGAACCTGGCAACCCCAGTAGCAAGTCATTATTCCCTGTGTTATTGTTGTATTTTTACTGCAAAGAATGGAGAGCTGCGTTTGTGGGATTTTCAGCCTGTTGTACCAAAATAACATAGCGGGCCTTGGATGTAAAGCACCTTGACATATGTATGTGTGTGTGTTTGTGTGTTTTCATGTTGTCAGGTGAAGTACAGAACAGATGTCCCATACCTTTAATACTTTTATTTTTTTAAAAAAAATATTTAGTTATTTATACCCTGCTCTTCAACCACAAGGCTATCAGAGTGGCTTACAAATTGTTTTTAAGCGGCAGCAAATTACACAACTACACTGCATTAAGCAGTTTCCAATGCGTGTTAGCTAATTGCCCCCACAAGCCGGGTAGAAGAGGGCATTTCAAGCAGGTGTCCCACAAGCAACACCAGCTGAAATTCCCTTTTCTGCAAAGCCATTAAAGATACAGGAACCCTGTGCTGTATTTTACCTGCCGGCCTTAGTTCTGGTCTTCTTCCTCAGGCAGCAAAGTGTCTTGAGGCACCACTTTTCAGACTGCCATTCCCACCCACCCCCAATGTGCCAGGGACCAATAGGTACTATATTTGTGACTATTGGCTGCAACTGCTTCTGTGATATAAACTCTCTGTGGTCTGGCCATTGATGGCCAATGAACCGGCATCAGTCCACGGATCACCACTTTGAATATAGTTTATATTATGGCATTTGTTTATTGCCTCCTGACCCACCAGGGACCCCGAGGTCTTACACAATGGATAAAAGTAGTAAAAACATTAAATACATAACTACAAGCCAATTAAAAATACTACAGAACTCTTGAAAAATAGTTCTAAAACCATACAATTAAAAATTGATTAAGAAACAGCCAGAATTCTTGATCACAGTAAAATGAACTGGAGAGTGTGTGATTACAATGTGATTAGAAACAGAAGGCAGTGCTAATGGTGGGGTCTTCATCTATTTTCTGCCGATCTTGCAGAAAATCACATTAAACCTTATTCATCATGTTTGATACCAGTTTACTATTTGGGAGACGCCATCTCATTTATGAAGGAGAGTGTGTGCTACAGGTGAGAAGGCACTGCTGTGTTCCCTCTGCAATCTTCACTAGGTAAAGAGCCAAATTTGTGTTATAGTGAATGTTTTTAAGGGGCATGTAAAGAAATGGAACAGAATTCGAGCCACACCTAGTTGGAAAATTGGTCAGTTTTGTTATAGGCCCCCTTCAGTGTACCACAGAATTCACAGGATGTGCAGAGTTCTGTAAGGAAGAAATTAAATGTCTTTTCCTCTGACTCTTGCTTGTAGAGAGAGGGTATATTCTTTGGAGTGCTGGTCATCACATTCTGCTTCTGCTTCATCTTTACATACCTGTGGGCTGAAATAAGAAATGACTATCAGGGGTTTGACAGGTGGGTGACCTCATTACCCTTCTAAATACAGAAAGGTCTTGTTGCTTTTTTCACTGATAAGATCACTATATCTTCTCATAACACCACCGACATAGGCCAAAATGGCTGAAAATCCATGGGCGATAGGGCTGCCAGATCTCAGAGCCTGTCCCTGAGTCTCCAGTTTTAATGGGTCATCTATAGGCGGGAGACAAGGGTGTACATTCTCCAGTTTTGATGGGTTCAGATTCATGCAAGAGGAAAGGAAGGACTGGGTGCAAATCTCCAGCTCAGCAAGTAGAACAGCACCCTGCTATTTATTTATTTATTTATTTATACCCCGCTCTTCAGCCACAAGGCTATCAGAGCGGCTTACAAATTGTTTTAAGCAATAGCTATTTACACATCTACACTGCATTAAACAGTTTCCAATGTGTGTTAGCTAATTGCCTCCCACAAGCTGGGTACTCAATTTACCGACCTACGAAAGGATGGAAGGCTGAGTGAACCTTGGAGCCGGCTGGAATCGAACTTGCGACGTGGTGGCTTGCAGTACTGGCATTTAACCACTGCGCCACCAGGGCTCCCCTGGCTTTTCAATTTTCAAGGCTTAATTGATCTGTTGCTGCAGCTTGTCAAGAGTTGGGGTGAGGGTGGGGCTGATATTTAGTTAAACTTCTTCCTTCCCTCCCAATTATTGTGTAGCCAGGATTCACCCTCCACACTCCATTCTGCATCAACCTTCTGGCTAGGAGCAAATGGGCTACATTCGTTCATTCATTCATTCATTCCCTGAATATGAATGTTATACCCTGAATATGAATGAAATACTCATTCATTTATGAGTATTTATACCCTGCTCTTCAACCAGAAAGGCTCTTAGAGTGACTTACAAATTGTTTAGCAATAGCACATCTTTATGGTGCTAGGCACTCTCTAAGCAGTTTACAATGTGTTAGCTAAATGTTCCTTACCCCATCTCCCTGATTTCCTGATTATCCCCTCATTTCATCTTGATCTGGGAATGGCCCATTTAGCTAAGCTTTCTGTCTTAATTTCCAAACAGGAAAATATATTCTCCGTGTGAAGTCAAAGGCTTTCACAGCCGGCATCCATAGGTTTTCTGTGAGTTTATATACTGTGAGTTTATATACTGTCACCAAAATCAAAACTCAACACATGCAAATGAACTTTACCCAGGGACAGGGGGATTTCAAGCAGAGATAATGGGCCATTAGCCAAACAGACACTAATCCTCCTTGCATATCTACACCCAGGATCTACCCATTCAAATACACAAATTTACATATCCTCTCCAACAGGGGCTCACATATAGAAACCCCACACGTACTCCTACCCAACCATTCTCTGAAGATGCCAGCCACAGATGCAGGCGAAACATCAGGAATAAACTCTTCCAGAACATGGCCTCACAGCCCGGAAAAAACCCACAGAAAACCTATTCTCCGTGTGTTTGAATGATAAGCTGTGAGCAACTGTGGTTGGTGATTAATGCATAATGGTTAATGACATTACCAAGTGCTGTTCCTAGGTCTCAGGTTTTAGTCTGGAAGACTCAGGCCCTAGGACAGTTCTGAACTAGTAACTGTCATGGGCAATAGATCTGATTCTGTATGCTGGGAAATTTGGAAGCTTATTTAGGACTCCCGTGCTGCACCAACAGAGATGGCACCCTGAAATTTGCCACTATGCCTTTGTAACTGTGGGTTTCAGAAAGACATGAGCAAGAATTGGCAATGTATCTCTCAGGAAAACTTTTCTATTTTGGCCTAAATACATGAAAGGTACCAGATCCCATCTTGGAAGCTAAACAGGGTCAGCTCTGGTTAGTACTTGGATGGGAGACCACCAATGAATAGCAGGTGATGTAGGCTATATCTCAGAGGAAGGAACTGGCAAAACCACCTCTGAGGTATTCCTTGCCTAAGAAAATACCATGAAATTCATGGGGTTGCCATAAGTCAACAGACGACTTGAAGATGCAAACACACACACATACACACACAAGCAGACAGTCTCTTTCCACCTGTTATCAGTAACAGACCAGCCAACATTTTGCATGCAGAAACTGGAATGTGTGTGGTAAGAACACACAAACTAGGAGGGACTGCAGCTGTTTGCTTTTGCCTGAGCCTACTGGAAAGGCAAGATCATACACTGTCCTTTCCTTTCTTCCTTGCTGAATTAATGGAGCAGAAAAGATTTTTGCACTTTGAATTCAGTTTGCAGCCATAAAAGTAAGATGAGGACAAAGGGGGGAAGTGAGTGAAGAAAGGAGAAAGAAACTGGGACATTTTAAAAACATCTGAAAAAGTGGGAAGACAGAGGGTTAACTGGGGCTGTCCCTGCCAAACTGGGACCGTTAGAATGTATACAGTCTCCTACATCAGTCAGCTTAGGAAGCACTGTTCTAGAGCATCTAAACTAGGGGAGGCCTGCAGGCCTAATCCAATCCGTGGAGGTTCCCATTCAGATCCACAGGCAGTCTCTACCCCAGTCCTCACCCCTAGAAGCTGGAATAGAGAGGACTCTCCACTTAAAGATAAGAGCAGGGATTTCCCTGTTCATCACATGCCTTCTCAATGATGAACAGCATGCATAAAAATCCACGCTCTTCTCTGTGATGAGAGACAGTGAGTATTACCTCATTAACTGGGACTGTCTCTGCCAAATCGTGACAGATGGAGGGCATGTAGTAAGGAACCCTGAATAAACTTCTAAAAGTTCCAAACTTTTTCAGAAATAG
The DNA here is from genome assembly GCA_030847615.1 of Gambelia wislizenii. Classification (NCBI taxonomy): domain Eukaryota; kingdom Metazoa; phylum Chordata; class Lepidosauria; order Squamata; family Crotaphytidae; genus Gambelia; species Gambelia wislizenii. Next base: position 370,377,948 of record JAUMIR010000003.1, read on the forward strand.
TTTTTTGCTTTATATTTCCCCCAAGTACTTTGGTACCAAAGTGCTTTAATCCACTGGTCACTAGTTACCATTCTCTCTCCTTGCCCTAGTGAGATGACCCCTTAGGATGTAGCTATGGAGTAAGGAGCAAAATGAGGGCAGTGGCCCTCCAAATACAAATTTTGACCCCCCCCCCCAAGATGGAAGTATCCTTCAGTCTGCAAATTTCTAACCTTACAGTAACTTAAAACTACAGTTGCACGTTTAGAAATAGAGTCTAGGCATCCAGAAAAAGGTGCCTTATCACACTTCACATTAATAGCACTATTATTCCACTTTAACTGCTATGGTGTCCTTCTGTGGAATTCTGGGGTTTGTAGTTTAGTGAAGCTTAGAGCTCTTTGGCTGAGAGTGCTAAATGCCCCTCCTTAAACTGAAAATTCCAAGAGTCCACAGGAGGCAGCCACAGCAGTTAAAATGGAATAATAGTGCCATAACTGTGTAGTGCAATCATTGGTTACCAGACTGAGGGAAGTATTAGTGCCACTCTATTCTGCTTTGGTCAGACGTCACCTGGAATACTGTGTCCAGTTCTGGACACCGCAGTTCAAGAAGGATATCAACAAGCTGAAACTTGTCAAGGGAAGGGCAACCAAGATGATCAAAGATGCAGAAACCAAGCCTTATGAGGAATGACTGAGGGAGCTGGGTATGTTTAGCCTGGAGAAGACAAGACTATGACGTGACAGTCATCTTTAAATAATTGTAGGAATGCCATATAGAAGATGGAGCAATCTTGTTTTCTGCTGCTCCAGAGACTCAGACAGTAACCAATGGATTCAGGTTACAAGAAAAGAGATTCCATCTAAACATTAGGAAGGTTTTTACCCTAAGAGTTGCTTGACAGTGGAATAGATTGCCTTGGAGGGTGGCAGAGTCTCTATCTTTAGAGGTCTTTAAACAGAGACTGGAGGAGTACTTCAGCTGTGTATTCCTATATGTCAGGGGTCTGGCCTAGATGGCTTTTGTGGTCCCTTCTAACTCTATGATATTACCAAGGAATGCAAACACAGCAAATGTGAGAATTCTAGGCATGAGCAATTTTCAATCTCTCACTCTTCAATGCTAGAAACTTGGGAACTGAAAGAAAATTTAAAGTGGGGAGAGAAGTCTTATTTGGGGTAGTGCCCACATTTCCCCCTCTCCCCATAGCTACATCCTCAGATAGCTATCAGTGTCTTAGAGGTTGAGTTATTCCAGAGTAGAAGTTGCAAAAGTTACTTTTTGGATGACAACTCCAAGAATCGCCTCACCAGCTAAAAAGTAACTTTTCCAAGTTGGTGTTGTATAATTATATTCCTTCTGTAAGGAAAAAGAGAAACAATTGCCAGTTATTTCTTATTTTACCAATTACAGTCAGCTCTCCATATCTATGTGTTTTGCAGCCGCAGATTCAATGAACCACAGCTCAAAAATATTCAGGAGAAAATTTTTTAAAAAGCAAACCTTGCTGTTCACCATTTTATATAACGGATGCCATTTTACTACGCCATTGTATGTAATGGGACTTGAGCATCCACAGATTTTAGTATCCATGGGGGATCCTGGAACCAAACTCATGGAATCATAGAATTGTAGAGTTGGAAGAGATCACAAGGGCCATCCAGTCCAACCCCCTGCCACACAGGAATCACAATCAAAGCATCCTTGACAGATGGCAATCCAGCCTCTGTTTGAAGACCTCCAAGGAAGGAGACCCACCACGCTCCGAGGGAGTGTGTTCCACTGTGATGTACACAGAACACAAACTCAGGATTCTTCAATAAATCTCTTTATTGGAAGAGAAGCATGTGTAAGGAACAGTTGCAAAGCTGCTACTGAAGTATATATAAACAAACCAGAGATAATAAGGCATCAAGCCTGAGAACAGACAGAGCAGGGAGGAAGTTGTTCCACGGGGGAGCAAGAGTAGCCGGCGAGCGTGGCCTTGAGTTCCTGGTAGGACTTGCGTTACCATGCCAACCAGGAGGCCTGGCTCATTTCTCAGGCATTCCAAAATCCTGAGAAAATACTAGCTACATGTCAGGGCCTCCATGAATTCCACTCCAATGCCCAGAATTCAGGGATGAGCCTGACATACTGCCCCCCTGAAGACCAACCCCCCCTTTCTCAGCCAGGCTTATCGGGAAAGCGGGCATGAAACTTTCGCAACAAGCGTTTGGCATTGACATGCTCAGAAGCAACCCATTCCGCATGGCCCAAAGGCAGGTGTTTCCACTTTACCAAATACTGTAACCCTCCCCGGTGAAGTCTAGAGTCCAGAATCTCAGAAATTTCAAAATGTTGGTCCTGATCCACCAGGATCGGCTGAGGAGCAGGTTCTGGAGCCGGATGGTGTTTGTCCGGAGGGTTCACAGGCTTGAGCAGGCTGGAATGAAACACAGGATGTACATGACGGTATAACTTAGGCAAAGACAGTTCAAAAGCCACAGGGTTTACCATCCTAACAACACGAAAAGGCCCAATGTATTTGGCTCCCAACTTCTTAGAGGGTTGGGGACACTTAAGGAATTTGGTGGACAAATAAACCATATCTCCCACTGCATATTTGGGGGAAGGGTCCCGTTTCTGATCAGCATAATGTTTGTAGCGTGCTTTGGCAAAGTCCAAGGCCGAGATTACATGAGGCCACGCATCCCTGACCTTTTGACTCCAATGGGAGACCGAAACGGGGTCAGAGTTGGGGGACCCCTCCAACAAGGGGAGGGGACCGAAATCATGCCCAGACACAACCTTGAACGGCAAGAGCCCAGTGCTCTGGTGAGTGGCATTATTGTAGGCCACTTCAGCAAAAGGTAGAAGATCAACCCAATCAGATTGTTGGAAATTCACATAGCATCTTAGGTATTGTTCCAGAGTCTGATTCGTTCGTTCCGATTGTCCATCCGATTGGGGATGATGGGAGCTGCTGAGACCGAGCTCCACCCCCAGAAGGTTTGTGAAAGCCTTCCAAAACTGCGAGGTAAATTGTGCCCCCCGATCCGACACAATCTTGGCCGGAATGCCATGAATCCGATAAATATACTGAATGAACAATTTGGCTAATTGGGAGGCCGTGGGGAGTTTCTTACAGGCTACAAAATGCGCTTGCTTTGAGAACAAATCAGTCACCACCCAAATAACCGTCTTTTTCCTACTCTCTGGTAATTCCACAATAAAATCCATGCTAATGACCTCCCATCCTATTGTCAGAAAGTTCCTCCTAATGTTGAGGTGGAATCTCTGTTCCTGGAGCTTGCATCCATTGCTCTGTGTTCTAGTCTCTGGAGCAGCAGAAAACAAGCTTGCTCCACCCTCAATGTGACACCCCTTCAAATACTTAAACAGGGCTATCATATCAACCCTTAACCGTCTTTTTTCCAGGCTAAACATACCCAGCTCCCTAAGTCTCTCATAAAGCATGGTTTCCAGACCTTTCACCATTTTAGTTGCCCTCCTCTGGACCCCTAGATCCCTTTCACACATAGTCTCATTCAACGAGGTCTCCCCCATCCTGTATCTATGCATTTTGTTTTTTCACCCTAAGTGCAATACCTTACATTTCTCTGTATTGAATTTCATTTTGTTAGCTTTGGCCCAGCTCTCCAGTCTGTCCAGGTCAT